>JAPDNY010000007.1:138289319-139666808 GCA_029375565.1 Gekko gecko
GAGACAGTTCACATACTTTTTAGCAAACGCCTGCATCTTCACAAGTACTGGCAACTTTGGAATCGGTCTGCAAGGTCAGGAGGGAGGCTGCAATGATAGGCAAGTTTTGCATTTCCATTTTGCTGCCCTGGCCTTTGCTTCAGACTAGAAGAAATGTATTGTAAATGAATCCAATATATCCAAGGGATGATCCAAGGTCACTGCCTTACAAACCTCCCCGGCCCTGCAAACAGTAGCTATGTTGGTGATCCTGGTCAACTGAATACACACCACAGCTAGTGCTCCTCTACACTGCATCTGAACCAAAATGAATATGGGGGCTCACTGATAGTTATAAGGTTTACACTCCTCTAGAAATCATCAGCAGTAATTTTCCAGTTACATACACTGCTAGATTTATTCTCTATCACTACAAAGGCCAAAATACTTTCCTAAAGTCTACTACCATGCCGGTAATCAGCCTAATTAATTCTGGAGCCAAGCTGGACACAAAAATATACAGTGCTTTTGCAAGTATTTGTCTAAGAATCTTCCACAGAATCATAGAGTTGGAAGGGACCTCCAAGGTCATCTAGTCCAACCCCCTGCAACAAGCAGGAAATTCATGAATACCTCCCCCTCCACACCCGCAGTGACGCTGTTCCACACCCAGAAGATAACACAAATCTCCAGGATCCCTGGCCAAGCCGGCCTGGAAAAAATTTGATTTCAGACCCCAAAGTGGCAATCAGCATTTCCCTGGGCGTGTAAGAAAGGGCCACAAGAATTAAGCACTGAGGCAACCCTTCCTGCCCTCCCTCTCATGATCTGCCTAAGTACACAGAATCCGCATTACTGTCAGATGGCCTTCTGTATCTATTAGTTTCATTCATTCAGATATTTAGATCCCATCCTTCCATCCCAAAGGATCCCCACGGTACCTCATGACAAGTCAGCAAAATACAGAAAATCAAATTGGAATGACAAGAAGCAGCCAAAGCAACCTTCCACTGTAAAAATACAATTTAAAAGAAGTGGAAAAAATAACAAGAACTCGGAACTGAGTGCTTTAACAAATGCAATAAAGCAATGACAGCTCTGATTCCAGACTTGAAGGAAACAGGTAGCCATAAGGGCCACTTTATCTGCTGCCAAGCCTAATAATCTTCTTTTGTGGTGGAGGAATAGGCAGGCTTTATTTTATCGCCTACATATAATAAAGTGATACAGTGGTGGTGGAAAGTGCCATCAAGTCACAGCCAATTTATGGAGACCTCATATGGTTTCCAAGAGATGGGTTCATCTCCTGCCTCTGCACAGCAACCCTGGGCTTCCTCGGTGGTCTCCCATCCAACTACTAACCAGGGCTGACCCTGCTTAGCTTCTGAGATCTGACAAGGTTCATTAAGTCATCTTTGCTACCCAGTAGGTATGACTGGCCCTACAGGTTTTGTGATCTGGATTTTTTTTCTTTTCCAGAGGTCTTTGGATGGATTAAATAGTAGGGACAGTGTTGACATTGGTTTAGACCCTCCACTACTGTGGTTTTCAGATGTTTTTATGGGTCTAACGGGCATGCCCATGCCCCACGTCAAATTACATGCACGATGGAAAGCTTATGCTATCTCACTGCTTCTCTGTGGCCCGGGAAAGAGGCAATCCAGCCTTTAGTTGTTCATTTACACTTTATATAAAAACCCTTGAGCCGGTATAAATCTTGTATGGTGTAAAAAAAAATTGTAAAAGAAAACATACACTGTACAAACACAAGATTTATGCGTTTATCTTGGCATTATGTGTCAACACAGTTTCCGCGGACTGAGTTTTGTTCGGCAATACATGAAATAAATGTTTCCCTCTGCTACTCCTTGTTCCTCCGCAATTCCTCTGCTATCAATAAGTAACAATATCAGGAAGCCCCAATTGAGTTAGAGGGAGAAACACTGAAAACCCAGGAGGAGACTGAACTATTTCAGCATATAAAGCATTGTAGGCACTCTTTCAGGAGGACTCCATGGCATCAAAAACGCTGATTCTCATCTTTTGCTAAAGCCCCCTTTGTACTATCAGTATGGCCATTATTTGCACACATTGGTTGGCTTATATAGCCAGGAGTGATGTACTTTTGGAGCATAAATAATACTCTTTGTTGGATTTTCTCCTGTGATGGCTTTACAGCCACCAACCCTTCCACTAGTCAGGTAATCACAAACTGTGATTTCCAATGAATCACTCAGTAATAAAGATGCATGCATGTTGCAAATTGAACTCTCTTTCCCGTGACATAAACATCAGAAACATGAATTATCTGCAGCGGGTTTATTGAGTGGCAAATGACAGCCCAAAGGCCATGACTGCTACTTTCATTCCTGCATCTTAACATTCCTGTCAAATGACTTTTATGGGCAGTGAGTAAAGACTTTTGTTGTTTCTGCAGGCCTACCTAGGCTCCCTGCATTCAAATGACTGCTGCCAACCCATAATAAAAGCTTGGAGGGGGACTCGACATCCGGGCATGTTGTAAAGTTCCAAGGATAAAGGACACGTTCCAGCTCACGTGACCATGTGCTGTTCTTGTAACACAAACCATAAGGAAATGACAAATGTCTTTGCAAGCTGCCACCATCTTTTAGTGAAGCCAATAAATGGTTGCAACCAAAGCCCCTCTCCGCCTTTGAGTCAATCAGTATCGTTCTGGAAAAAATACTGTGCTCCATTATTCTCCTGAGTGTGATACATTACGCAGTTCCCTGCTTGCACATATATACGAAAACGCTTGTAATGATTCTGACCCTTTATGTCGCAGATATTGTGACTTCAACCAGTTATCTGATTCTCAGGAAAATGGTAGAACACTTGGTGAAATTGCTGCAACTGTTGTTGTTACATTTGACTCCATCAACAGTAGGTTGCCAACCCCCTTGCAGGACCTGGAAAACTCTCAGAATCGCACAACAGAGTTCCATACTACAGAGATCAGTTCCCCTGGATAAAATGGTTTCTCAACTAGGGCCAGGGCTTTTTCAGCTCTGGCCCCTACCTGGTGGAATGAGCTCCCATATGAGATCAGAGCCCTGTGGGACCTTTTACAGTTCCATGGGGCCTGCAAGATGGAGCTCTTCCACCAAGGTTTTAGTTAGGGTGGTGGGCGTCCCCCCTCTCTCCTGGGCCTCTCCTAAGTGGGTCAGATCTGCATTAATATCTAAGGACCAAAACTTGAAATAGTTGACATCTGTGAGCTTTAACTATAACTTGTACCAGAGGAATGTTATTGTATTTTATTGATGTTTTAACTGTTTTTAATTCTTTGTATGCTGTATATTGTTTACTATGCTTGATAGAACCCGCCCTGAGTCTGCCATGTAAGGAGGGCAGGATATAAATACATTAAAATAAATACAATAAAAATAAATAAAAAATAAATTTTGGAGGGTTGACTCGATGGCATTATAACCCATTGAGTAGAGTTGCCAACCTCCAGATGTTATCTCCAGACTAATGAGATCAATTCACTGAAATAAAATGGTTGGTTTGGAGGGTGAACTCTATGGCATTATAACCCACTGAGTTCTCTCCAACTCCAAATTCTCCAGAAATCCCCCAATCTGGAATTGTTGACCCTGCCATTGAGGTCCCCCCCCCAACGCTGCTCTCTTGAGGCACCACCACCAAATCTCAAGGAATTTCCCAACCCAGAGCTGACAACTAATCAGCGTTTGGAGGACTCTAGTCTTGCCATCCACCCCTAGCAGCAACAACTCATCCAGGGAGACCAATAGTAGGGTGAGAAGATTGGCCTTATCTCAGGCAACACCCAGACCAGATCCTTTCAAGATATATTCTTGACTTCAGTTGGGTGAGGCTCCCAACTCGCTCAGAGTTTTGCCAGAGCTGATTTGGAAGTGACCTGTTCAGGCTCCAGCTGGTAGAGGATAAGCAGGCTTCTATGACCACAAACCTCAGTAAAATTGTGGGCTAATCAGCAGGCTTCTACAGCCTCAGTAGATTATGTTATGGTATCTTAACACATGGCAAAGTAGGGCAGAATTCTGCCGCTATATGTGAAAATGTTGTGTTGACCTTTCTCTTTTGGGCCAAAGAGGAATCTGAGGAACAGAAGCCTTTACTTTCCCCCACGATCCCATTGCTCTTTCTCTTTTTTACTCCCTTAACCCTCAGCTCTCTGAGCAGATTCCAGCAGACTCGTCCTTCTAATGTCTGTAGCCTTTCTTTCTCAGAAGTGGGACATATACTTATTTAAAACATTTCTATGCGACTTTTCAGCTCAACTCAGTTCCCCAAGGCAGTGAACATTAAACATTAGAACATTTCAAACATTAAGATATTTCAAACTTACACACACACACACAAAATCATGTAAAACATCTACACACGTAAAAGGGAAGAAGGCTAATAAGAGTTATCATGGGAACACAAAACAAAACAAAAGTCTTCACCCACAGGTGGAACAAAATGATGGATGGAGACAGATAGCTCTCCCTAGGGAGGGAGTTCCAAGGTTCAGTGCCATGAGAATACGGACACAGCTCACAAACAAAAGTTCATCACAAATTTTGTGCAGTTCGTAGTTTGCAAAGCAATGTTCATGTAAGGGTGACCACCACAAACATTCCACAAACTTTCATGCTGTTCCTGGCAGTGCGAGGATGGATTCATTTCCAGACATACTGTCTCCACTCAATTAAAATGTTTACAAAACTTCAAAGCAATAGGGGGTGGACTTTTCCAGCCTTGGAAACACCAATACAGGCCCTCCAAAGCTTAACAGGCACTGCTGGCTGCCAGTAATAGAGTTCCCATTCTGCTCTATGGGATAAGAATGCTATATATGTAAGCCACCCTGAGCCTGCCTCAGCAGGGAGGGTAGGGTAAAAATCAAATAAATAAAAAAATAAATACTCTCAACTCAGCTCCACACCCTCTCCTCTGTTGGCTGTTGGCAGTTAGACAGGGAACTTGTTGAAAGCAGACACATTCTTTCATTCTGAATGTGAACTCTCTCCCTTGCTGGGGTTTGGGTGTTACATGAACTCTGGGCTCTGAGCCACCTTATCTCTCTGCTCAGAATGAGCAGGGGGGCTTAGCTACTGGGTTCCTTGGCTGAGGACCCATATCCTCCTTATTGTGAACTCCTTCACCCTGCTGGGGGTTTGGGTGTTATTAGACTCAGAGCTCTGAGCCACCCCATCTCTCTGCTCATGACCCGCAGAGGGGCTTAGCTACTGGGTGGCTCAGATGAGGACCCATACTCTCCTGACTGTGAACTCCTCTCCCCTGCTGAGGTTTGGGTGTTAGGTGGACTCAGGGCTCCGAGACACCCCTTCTCTCTACTCACAGTCTACAGAGGGGCTTAGCTACTGGGTGGCTTTGGAGAGAATGACTCTGAGAGCAGTGATACAGAGTGGGGGGAAAGCATTCTCCCCTTCCACACCACAAATCCTTGTTGCTGCTCCTGCCTCAAGTACACCCCTCTGTGGCCCCTCCCAGCCCAATGCCAGAAAGTGGCTGTCCCTCCAAGCATCTCCAATACTGGGGCCCCATTTCCAGTCAACATTTTAAAAACATTTCTGCATGCTCCCTAGTGACCCCTGTGTGGCAGAGTGCCAGATGTGCCATGAGCACATTCAGATGAGCACAAACACACACCCAACGCTTGTCCTCTTCCACAGGCACTTGCAAAGGGTACACCCAATCATGTTACCTCCAAAGGAAAGAGTGGTAGCTAGTGGATGGAAGAGGCCCACTCCCTTTCAGAAGGGAGAAGTGGAGGGGAGCAGGAGGCCCCTCCAAGAAAGGCTCTCTGCAGTCCAGGTGCCATGGGTGGGACTTCAAGGCTGGCCACCTTTCAAGAAGTCATTCCTCTGAGGATGTTCACAGTGCCATCCAGAAGGGATATGTGGAGAACCCAGGAAGCAGTAACTCACCTCATCATTGAGATGACTGCTGTGGATGGCCAACCCTTCTCATTCATGGAGGACATACCTGCAACACTAGCTCCCTAGTACTTTGTCCCCTTGCAGAGGACCATGAGCCAATGAGTCTTGTCCTCCATACACCACTCCGCAGTGGCAATGGTCAAGGCTGAGCTCTTCAGAGAGCAAGGCAGAATCATGCACTTCACAGCAGACCTCTGAAGCAGCCAGCAACATAGCTACCTCTCCATCACTGCCCACTGGTGGCAAACAGAGCACCTCTCTGTTTGGACTGTTGAGGCATGACCCAGGCCCCAATCCTGACACCAGGCTACAAAGTGGTTCTGCTTCATGTGCAGGGGATGGATGTAGACCATATTGCTGCCATGACACAGAGTAGCCTGAGGAACTGGTTGGGTGGTGGCAACATCGTCCATGGCTACATGGTCATGGATGCCGGCACCAACATGCAGTGGAGGCTGTGCACTTCAAGGGCATTGTCTGCCTGGTACACACACTTCAGCTGGTGGTGAAGGATGCCCTGGGGCTGGGGAACAGTGTCAAGGCCACCCTTGAGATGCATTCCTTGCTTGAGAACTGCTGGCACCTGGCCACCCACTATATGAGAGGTGGGGGGGGGGATAAGCCTGAACACTGTTTCATCCTTAACTTACCCACCCACTTGAGCTCCATCTATACCATGATTGTGCGTTTGATGGAGGAGAAGAGTGCGGTGCAGAATGTCATCTCCTCCATGACCATCCTGCATGGGGAAGAAGAGCTCAGCATTAGCTCCAATGACTGGCTGACCCTTTCCAAAATGGTGTATGTCCTTCCAGGACACTACCAACATGCTCTGCACCCATACAGCCAACCTGGGGCAAGTCATCTCCCTGATTAGAGTGCTGGACCAGGTGTTGGCCTCCGCACTGGAGCCAGGCCCCAATGAAATGGCTGTTCTCCCATGGGTAAGGGTTTTGGCACAGAGATTGTGACTGGCCATCACCTCTAGGTTTCATCCTCTCTGCAAGGAATGGGAGTGCAAGCTGGCCTGTATCTGTGACCCCCAGAAAAAAGGCAGCATTGCTCTCCAGAATGCAAAGCTCATGCAATGGAAGCATGAGCTCCAGAAAGAACTGCAGAGAGTGTGGGCCAACAGATCTGGCCAGAGGGAACCATGGGTAGAAGAGACTGGAGAGGAGGAGCTGCAGCCCAGCGCTTCTTCCTCAAAGAGCCCAACCACGATGAAGCCTCACTACTGGTTGTCAGTGGTGAACTGGGAGGTCAGCAGCAATGAGGATGCCAGGTGTGCATTGACAGAGGCTTTAGCAGAGGTGATTGTGAGGCACTACCTCAGTTCCCTGAACCTGCCTCTGCTGATCCCCTGAAGTACTGGTCATGCAAGGCTGCCATCTGGCTCATCCTCTCTTGTGTGGCCATGAGTCTTTTCTCCTGACCTCCCACCAGTATCCAGAGTGAGTGGGTATTGTCCCCCATGGGAGACATTCTCAGCCCCAACAGTTCCCACCTGGATGTGGCCTCCCCCTGCTGGGCTGCCCCTTGCTGGACCTCACAGGGTAAGATCCAGACCTCCTGTTGTCCCCTTGCATGTCCTCCTATTCCTCCTCCTCACTCAGTGATCTGGCCTGTGGGGTGCTCCCTTGCCACTTGGGTGGGTGGATGGCTGCCTCTTATGGGTGGGGATGGGCTGGATGAGCACAGGGGGCTTAGCTACTGGGTGCCTTGGCTGAGGAGCCACATTTTATATCCTCCCAACCCTTTCTCACTGAAATTCCCTCTGAGAAAACACCTGGATACCCCCCTCTACTTTTACCCTCCAAAGAAAATCTCCCTCACCCAACATCTACCTCATGAAACAGCACCTACCTCATCAAAGATCATCTGCTTCATAACAAACACCTACCTGATGGAACAAAATCCACCTCAGCAAACATCTACCTCAACAAACATCTGCCAGTACAAGCAAGCCCTTGTTTGACTACCCCTTTCTACTGTATCTGTACAATTCACAACAGGTGATCTCTTTTGCATACAATGTGTTCTGCTAATGGTGAATAACCAGAAATTTCACCCAGTGGTGGGCCTAAGGGGTTTGGGGAGTGTTGTGGGCATGGCTCACTGAGTTCCAGTGCTTGTCAGGAGTGCCTGCCAAGCTGTTGTGGGGTTCTTTGGGGAACTCCTGACAGAACTCTGGGAATGTCTGCCTTTCTGTCATTCAGAACCTGCCTTGGCAGAATTTGGGGTGGCCCAGCTAGCTGGACATGTGTTTCCTCTGCAGAAGAATACACCCAAGTTGATGGGTGTGCTCTGGACCTGTGTGTTTCAGCCCTTTGGGCTGTGAGTGTTGTGGGCATGCTTCCCTTGCTTGTCTGATGTGGCTGGAGTACCCACCAAGCTGTCATGGGGTTACTTCGGGGAGCCCCTGTCAGAACTCTTGCCATGTCTGCCTCTCTGTCATTTGAAACCTGCCTTTGGAGACTGAGGGGGGCTGCAAGTGTAGGGGGGTGCTTGTCTTGCTCTGAATGTCTGGCTGGGGTGTAGGCCCAGGTGAAGTTTCCCTGAGCGTACTGGGGAGACTGTTCTGGGGGGGGTCTATAACTGGGACCCCAGAAGTGTAATCTGTCTCCGACTTGGAGAGATTGTAGAGGAGCAGGCAGCATGATGAGTTGCCCTGTGCATTTGGTGTGTGTAGTTTGCAAGGAATCTATTCTATGCACTTTTGAACCTGCGCCTCACATTTTTCCAATGGGCATCTTCTTTGGGGGACCATAACACAAACCTCCAAGTCCAATCTGCCCATAACTTGGAGGGCTTGTAGAGGAGTATCGGAGGGAGGTCCCCTGTGAGTTTTATGCCTCTAGCTTGCACAAGGTCCTGTCCAGCTCAGGACTCACCCCATCCTTGAAGACCCAACTGAGGGAAAGATGTGGAAGCCAATGGGGGTGAGCGGCTGAGACCAGCCCCAGTGCACCAGGCAGCATCAGCCCAAGGGACCAATGGCCAGTGGCTCCTGTGGGTTTGTACAGGGCTGTGGAGAGATGCCAACAGAGGATGGAGGCCTCGGGAATGGTGGCTCGCAGCCTGGGGCCCAGTCATCTCAGGCAGTGGATGGGAAGAGGCAGCCGAAAGATGGCAGCAGCTGAGCTTAGCTGCAGAGAGAGAGTTGGAGAATGCCATGGCCAGGGCTTTTTTTGTAGAAAAAGCCCAGCAGGAACTCATTAGCATAATAGGCCATACCCAACAGCAGAAACTCATTAGCATAGTAGGCCACACCCTGACAGCACCACTCATTAGCATATTAGGCCACACCCCTGTGCTACCAGAAGTGTGGTCATCTGGCCACACCCACCTTTTGCTTCTTATTCTGTTTACCTTGTTTGTTGTCAAAACCCAGGGCTTTTTTGTAGCAGGAACTCCTGCTACATGTTAGGCCACACAGCCCTAATGTAGCCAGTCCTAATGAGTTTCTGCTGTCAGGTGTGGCCTATTATGCTAATGAGTTCCTGCTGGGCATGGCCAACTCGGGAGCCACCCTGTGCATTCCTCCCCAAAAATAGCCCTGGCCGCAGCCATGAGGGGAATGCCCATCAGGAACACATCCTATGGCTGGCACACACCTTACCGAACCCAGGGCAGGAGTGGGGATTGGCCAGTGAGGCCCTCTGTGTCCCACCCTCCTAAGGACACACCCTGTGGTGGCAGTGAGGGGAGAGCGGGGCCCCAGGATGTGGAAGATGGGAGGGAGTAGGAATGAGGAATGGGAATAGAAGCCAGTGGGAACTAGGAGAGGATGGAGGGGTGGAACATGGGAGCCACTCAGAGGTGAAGGGGCAAGTGGGAAGGATAAAAGGAGAATTGACACTGAGGCCAATGAGGAGGAGACTGGAGGTGAGGAGTGCCAGAAAGGGAGAGTGAGCGAGCCAAGGGTGGACCCTGGCATTCTCCCAGAGGTGAAGTAACCCTGGGAGGTGTGGTCTGAGGCCTCAGTGATCCTCATCCTTCCCCCCCACAGCCTTCATCTCCTCTACCCACACAGCTCCATGGCAGCAGCCGATGCCCACAGAGAGGAGGAAGGGGAAACTGACAGGTCTGTTCTATACACTCCTGAACCTCCTAAACCTGCACCTGTCATTTCCCCAGAAAGCATTTTTCTGAGAGAAACTTTTTTTTTTTTTTTGGGGGGGGGGTGCAACTCAGACCTCATAAATCTAATCCTTACCAAACTTGGAGGACAGGTAGAGGAGAACCAGCTGGAGATCGCCTTCAAGTTTAGTATCTCTAACACACTGAGGAGGGAGCAATCTACTGCATTATGAACCTCATGAACCAAAACAGGTCATTTATCATCAACAAACCAAACTGCATTTTCCTGTTTTGTGCCCATCCTTACATGAGAAGACCCTTTCTTGGGTTGCTGCCCATCTAGCCTCAGAAGGTGGGACCACCCAAAGCAGGGGCTCTGTAGATGACCAGAGTGGTCAGGTAGGTTCATCAAGGAGTAGTCCTTACATCACCCCAGCATTTAGAGTATGTGAGGAACATGAGCATACAGCAGTCCATTCTATTTAACTGTCTGTAGAAAGGACAACTTGGGGGGGGACGGGACACTAAGTGCCTGATCATGAAGTTGATGATGTAGTAAGATGTTCTCATCAGCCGAAATGAAAGAAGCAGGCCACACACTCCTGCTCCTACCGCCAATGACACAATTGCACCCATCAAAGATTTTACTCATAGCTCAACCCAAGTTTGGAAGAAATCTGTGATGCTCATGGGGAAGTCAACCTTCTCCCATCAACTAGGCAGATAACTTCATGGATGAACTGGAATTCCACACCACTTCTTCCCCCTGTACAAAACCTTGGCTTAGTTTTTTATTTATTCATTTGTTTGTTTGTTTGTTTGTTTGTTTAAGCCCATTCAGGCTTATATGTGGTGACTGCATATTTAGTTGCTTCAGAATGTCAGTACTTTGAGCGGATAAAAATCTGGCCATTCCTGTCAGAATTTTTTTGATATGGTGAATATCTTCTAATTCAATTAGGGTAAGTTTTGTAGAGTTTTTCATGTTTCAGATAAGAAAATACTTCAAAGAACTCCAGTAGTCAGCATATTACACAGTGGTATCATAACTGGCAATTAGGAACATTGGAGATCACCTTTATCGGGACTTTGAACTACCTTCAAAGACAGTCTTTATGTACAAGAGTGCAAACCAGTATTTTTCACAGGGAGAAAAAAGTACCATGGCAAAGCTATAATTTATAATAAAGTTAATGAAGCTTTTGTAATATAAAAATTGAGGGCATGTACTATGAGACAGGGAATCCCCAGTCTCAGTTCTATCATAAACTTACTGAGTTGTTTTAGGATGAAAACAGACATAATATTTATAGCATAGTGAGGCTTCTCTGGAAGCAGCTGCGCCCATATTCAATTCAGGTGGGCAGCCATTTTGGTCTGAGGCAGCAGAACAAAGGTTTAATTCAGTGGCACCTTTAAGACCAACAACGTTTTATTCTGGGTATGAGCTTTCGTGTGCATGCACACTGCTTCAGATACATTGAAACAGAATTCACTAACCATTATATACAGGTAGTGGCTGAGGAGGATGTGGCCAGGAAGGGCCAATTAGAGCTAAGATTGGATTAAGGGAATTAGTAAAGCCTGTGAATTGCAGCAGATGAGCATACAACATAATGAAAGAGTTTACAAACGGATGTGAGAATTGAATGACATTAGCATGTGTAGTGAGATAAGAAACTGATATCTCTGTTAAGTCCTGGGGCTTCCATTGTCCTGAGTGCTGTAATAACGTGTAACTCAGCAATCTCCCATTCTAGTCTGTTTCTTTTGCAATAAAACTGCTGCTTTGAGGTCCTCCATTGAGTATCCTGGGAGGGTGATGTGTTCTCCTACAGGTTTCTCAGTTTTGTGATTCTTTATGTCAATTTGTGTCTATTTATCCTTTTGGTGTAAGGTTTGACCTGTTTGCCCTATGTAGAGAACTGAAGGGCATTGTTGGCATTAAATGGCATATACAGTGTTAGAAGATGAGCAAGTGAATTAGCCTGAGACAGTGTAGTTAATGTTTTTGGGTCCAGTGATTGTGTTGTCTGGTGCATATGGCAGCAAAGCTGACATCTGGGTTTATTGCAAGCTCTGGTACCAGTGACCATGTTCAGATTAGATGATGTATTATTGTGGGTGAGGAGTGTCTTAGATCCAAGTGTATCCAAGTGACCACTATTGCACATTTTTCTAATGATTGATTTGAATGGAGGAAATCAGACTCCAAACAAGACTTGGCCAGTGTGTATCATTTCACATAACCACACAAAATCTCTGGAGTATTTTGCAATAATTTGAATTGTGCAGGTTTTGGTTTCTTAAAAATATGAGTTCACAGATTGTTCAACTGTAATATCCTTCAGGCTCCAATGAGAAGACTGAAGCAGGAGCACCTTTAAGAATCGGGACTATCATGAAACAAAGTTGTTGGTTACTATAACATTAGTTGCTGTAGATTTTCCGGGTTGTGTGGCCATGGCATTGTAGGACCTGACGTTTCGCAAGTAGCTGTGACTGGCATCCTCAGAGGTATAACACAGAAAGATGGAGTACTCTCTATGTCAAGGTGAGCAGAAAAATGATACTCCTGCAGAAGTGAGGGGGTCTCTTCTGTCTTTTGCCACCTCACTTCTGCAGGAGTACACCGCATACTGTGCAGTTGTGGACAAGTTTACATCAGGACCACACAACGTAGCATTCAGACAAGAATAAAAGAACAGGAAAGACACTGCAGACTTGGCCATCCTGAACAATCAGCAGTGGATGAACATAGCCTAACCCAAACAGGACACAGAATTTTGTTCCAAGACACTGAAAGACTGGACAACACTTCCAATTACCATGTCAGATTACACAGGGAAGCCACTGAAATTCATAAACATAAACACAATTTCAACAGGAAAGAAGAGAGTTTAAAAATAAATAAGGCATGGTTTCCTGTCCTGAAAAACACAAAATGCTCTACAGCTGGCAATAGCACTACAGATAAGATTAGAGTTTCAATAGCCATTCCACACACAAAAGAACCTCCTCAAACCTCCTCAGGAAACAATCCATAGACAAAAGAACCTCCTCAGGAAAGCTCCTCCATTAGCATGTTCATAGCCTGGAGAACTACACAAAATAATTGACTCAGCCCTACCCCACCTTCCAGGGTAGAAATAAATTACTTGCCTATCATTTTTCTGCTTACCTTGACATAGAGAGTACTCCATCTTTCTGTCTTATACCTCTGAGGATGACAGCTACTGGCAAAACATCAGGTCTTACAATGCCAAGACCACAGCCACACAACCCGGAAAATGTAAAGCAACTAATGAACTCCGGCTGTGAGAGCCTTCGACAACATACTATAACATTGTCACACATAATGATAAACAAGCCATGCTTTGTCCTTACATGAATGAGGCTTGGGGTCCCAAGTTTGCATGCTTGCTCTTGTGTCCTATTTGGAATGCCACACTTCGGGAAGGATGTAGACATATTAGAATGGATGCAGAGGAGGGAAATGGAGAGGGTCAGGAGCCTGAGGAAAAGTCCCATGAGAAGAGCATGGAGAAACTGGGTATGTTAAGCCTAGAGAAGAGAAGACGGGGGGGTGGGGGTTTTGCCAAGCAGCCACTTTATAAAGCATTTCTAAAGACTCTTAAATATGACTGCAAAGCTGGACTGTGAAATAAGCCAGTCAGGGCCATGGACAGAATGGTAGCTGTGAGACAGTGCCATTATACTGGGCTGAAAGCATGTGCTGTAGCCAAGGGGAACCTTGCACTGGAGCAGTGTGCCTAGCCAGGCATGGACCCATGGACTACAAGATGCCTCTCTCCTGCACCTCTGCAGCCAGACTAGCGCCAGAAGGCAAACCGGCCACTCTGACTCCTCCACAAACAGAACCAGCAGCAGATCACTGAGAGAAGCCATGCTCTGTAAAAAGAACCAGGAGATTCCTCTACAAACGCCATAAGGGATTCCCTTATTCATCACGCAGGCACCCCCCCCCATCTTCACATATTAACATCACCAGGTGAAGCACATGCTCCTCTTCAGCCCAAACAAAAGGATATACTCCATAATAGGATTGACAAGCTGTCACATCCTCCAGTTGCCTGTCAAGACAATGCAGTTGCTTAACATCTGTTTGTTAAGACCAACTACCTGCAATGTAGCAGCAACATTACTCTGCTTTTCTCTCCTTTGTCTCCACCCTTCCCCCTGAGAGGTGTCACTATGTTTTAAACCATTATTTCAATTGCCCAATGATTAATCCCTTTTTCTGACCCATTAACAGTTTAAGTTTCTTAATATTTCCTGGGGACTACATGACCAACTGGGCATCAGCCCCAGGTCACAAATCAGGTATAAAAGAAGAGCATCACCTCATTGCACTCTCTCTTGCTTTTACCTCTTCTAACCCCATCCTATCTTGCTGGTTCCATTCCTTGCACAGTTTGGGACCTCTCCACGTGTGTTGCTGATCAACTCATGACCCCTTCCCTCATTTTATCCCTTTTTCGCTGCAGAGTCAACTCGCCTCGCCAGACAGGTAAAGTATCACCCCACCAACAATATTTCTTGCTAATGCAAACGTCTCTGTACTTTTCCCTCTGAATTCTTAGTCCTGTACTGTGTGTGTGTATGCTTGATTTTATGTCTGTATGTGTGAGAATCCTTCAGTAAACAAATCACTGCTTTAGTAATCTAGTCTCAGCATCTATTCCTGGGGACTGGGAAATCAAACACAGGTTCCGATCCTATATTAAATGCCTATTGCCATTTAATATTCATAATTCCTCACATGTATTAATAAATTAAGGCAATTTGCCTAACAGGGAATTTGAGGATGCTGTTCAAATAAATGAAACAATGTCACATTGAAGAGGGTGAGTCTAGTTCGAATGGGCTTAAATTTATGGCTGAAATGCATGGTAACAGCAGTTCAGCAGTGACACCCATTGCCTGAAAGGGGATCATTTTTTCTTCCTCACTGGGGGTGTTCAAGCAGAGGATAGGCAGCTATCTGTTGGAAATGCTCTAGTTTAGATTTTCCACATTAAGCAGGAGGTTAGACTAGCTGCCCTACAAGGTCCCTTCCAGTTCTATGATGCAATTATCCTCCATCTCCCCCCCCCACCCCGATGTGCAGCTAAGTAGTTAAACTCTTACGGCTTTGTAGAAAATATAGTTTGTCATGGTGATCAAACCACAAGCGATGGTTTGCCCTCTTCTTTTCAAACCAGGATCCCAAGGTCAGGTTTAATGACGGGAAGGAGAGGAAGGGAGCCCAAGAACCATCCATTTTCATTCACTACTCAAGTTTGAATCTCTTAACATTTGTTTTAAACACGCTAACACAAGCATTAAAAGGATAACATATGTAACAAAGCAACTATCAGATTAAAAACACACACATTAATATACAAACACCATCATGCTGTAATTGGATTTTGAAGGCTGTTGCCCTTAGAAATTCCATTTCTCTGTAAGTTTATCTGCCTTCTGTTTAAAGGTTATGTGGCTTGTGACAGCTGAGCCTTAAAAGAGGAAACTGTATCCTCACATTAAAAATGGGAATGGTGTTGTCACTGCACTGAGCACATATGGAAATCTTTATGTTGCAATTGCATTGTGTATAACATTTCTTTTCAGCATATCACTGAGTTGCTTGGAAGAGACTTTATTTATCGATTTATATCATTTATAGGCTTATTATGCAGGGATGTTTTCCCTTGCTTTTACCATGCAGGTCCATTGGGTTTTCTTTGTCATTCTGCATTGATTTTCCTTCTTTCAGTGCTCAGTTCACTGTTTCTCTGGGTTCTCGGAGTGTGCTTTTTGTGCCAATTTCCCCCGTGTTTTGCTTCCAAGCTGAAGGTAATTCAAAAGCATACCGATTCCCTTGGATTTTCCACACACACCCTTTTGCCACACCTTGAAGTTCACTCCCTACCCACACTGAGGTAGTTCCACCCACTCTGTATCTTCTGCTATCCTCCCCCTTCATTGGTATACAATCTCTACTTTCCCCTTGTTTTAAAATTTTTGATTTTTTTTTTCAAGCAGCATGAGTCTAGTGATATAAGACTCGGTAGTCTTGGTAGATCACTGAATAAAAAAAATAAAATGATGGGAGGAAGTTTAAAAGAAGCTGTATGAGGTTTAGTTCCCTGCTGGTATTGACTTGAAAGGGGGATTGGAAAAGAGGCAAATGGCAGCATCCCTGGTACAAAAAAAAAGGATTCTAGTGCTGCATGCAAATAAATTAAAGAGGGGCTCATCAGTGTGGAATGAAATTGCCATGAGATGTAAAGAGAGAGAGACTGGGATGGGAAGCCTAAAGCTTTGAAAACATTTTCCCCTTTAATGCTCTGGTGAACTAAGTTGGGGGGGGACCATTTTGGCAGTCTCTAGAAGCCTAACATTAAAATGGTGGCTGAGCCACATGGACCTTCTGCGAACTGCCAAACTTAAAAATTACTTGGGATCGATCCATTTGGAAGAAGAGTGCAATCCACACAGGATAGGCTTTAAAAGACTGCAAAAATCACAACCAACGCAGGATCATATTAGAGAATCCTAAAGTTTATTGTTTCCTTTTTGGAAAATTAATATTTTTTTAGAAAAAGAGAGAGAGAGAAACCCATACAAATTTACAAGGAATGGCAGGAAATTAGCATTACTACACAGCTGCACTAGGGCACTGGAAAAATACCCCCCCTTTGTTTTCAATTTAGTGGCACAAGACTAAAAAAGCTCCCCAGAGCTTCTACCAGAGGACTTCTCCCCCATACAAATTGCAGCTCTGTGCAAAGTATGGTAGAGTTGCAGCTGACTTTGCACAGGTGCATGCACAGACACACATAGACACACATAAATGTTGCCAGTGACCACAACTTGCAATGCCAGTGTCAGAAGAAGAAGAGATTGGATTTATACCCCACCCTTCACTTGGAGTCTCAGAGTGGCTTACAAACTCCTTTCCCTCCCCCTCCCCACAACAGACACCATGTGAGGTAGGTGAGGCTGAGAGAGCTCTTTCAAGAACTGTCCTTTCAAGGACAGCTCTTGTCAGAACTATGGCTTGCCCAAGGTCATCCAGCAGCTGCAAGTGAAGGAGTGGGGAATCAAACCCAGTTCTCCCAGATTAGAGTCCGCACACTTAACCACTACACCAAACTGTCAGTGGGTTCTACTGTGCATTCTGTACACTAAACATGTTCCCCCATATTATAAGATTGTGTGACTCCCATTTTTCACAGTGGGGGTCTCCTATGCAAGTAATTAGCAGCCATGAAATGTTCCTCAAGTTTTAGCTGCTTGATTTCAGTGGATTTAGACTGGGGTAATTCTGGACTAAATACTGTTACTTTATAATCTGCCAATATTATTGTTCCATTTTAGGATACTGTTTATTATTGCCATAATACTATTAAAATAATCATCGCATTTTTAAAGGATCAGTGACTTTGCTTGCTGCCGTATATAAAAATCCCCTCCCTTCCCTAACCCAAACAAGTGCAGATAATCAAGCATGTATTCATGATTATTGACATAGAATCTGCTAGTGGCAAAAAAAAGGATGCAGTTAATCAGACAGAAAGAGAAGAAACACAGAAAGAGGACTGTAACCCTAAATAGCCTCAATAGCACTTCAGCTGTCCACATGGAACAGTCTGGCATTTCAGTTGCCTTCTAACTGGTAAAATTGCTACATGAAGTTTCTTTTTTTGGGGGGAAAGGAGGAAATAACACAGAAAATACCCAGAAGGCAATGAGCTGACCACAATGTCATCTGGATGGTCTCTAAAAGTTGAATATGGCATGGCAGATTATTACTAGTGAGGAATCAACACTAATCTTCTTTTCTGCTGGAACATTGTATCAACATCATAAACATGTCCAGATGAAAATGTGAATGAAAGGAACTATTAAAGAGTGAATGGAGGGAACTATTAAAGAATATTGCCTTCAAAGCAGAGCTCCAAATATCCCACAAGTTAACCAATAGATTTTTTTTTAAAGAAGCTTTCTGCAGGGATCAAGGATTCCTTCCATTTTTTCAAAGAGTTGCTGTTCATAGGAAGGAGAGCATCTCTTTCTGATGTAAGGATATGACTTTGGATTGAGGCTGTAACTCCCAAAATCGAGCTCCCAGAATCGCCTGTTTCTTCTGGGGCCTAAAGAGGCCAAGTTGGTTACAACGAGGGCCAGGGCCTTTTCAGTGGCAGCCCCTCACTGGTAGGAAGAGCTCCCAGAGGACATCAGGGCCCTGAGGGACCTTTTACAGTTCTGCAGGGCCTGTAAAATGGAGCTCTTGCACCAGGCTTTTAAGTAGGGTGCCACCTTGATTTTATGGCCCTGCCCCGATTACCAACTGTACCAACAAGTATCAACAGCTCCACCAACTGAGGCTTTATAGCCGGGTGGGAGTTTGATGACACCATTCAGTGGACAGTAGAAATTAGAAGATCGCCATCTTTTAATGTAAGTTATGTCTAAACTGTATGATTTTATAGTGATAGTTTTATTGGAATTTTAATGTATATTTGTTACATTGTTAGCCACCCTGAGCTGCCATATGGCAGGGAGGGTGGGATATGTGTAAATAATAAATAAATAATAAATAAATACATCCTCAGCTCTTACACTCTTAAAAACTTCTGCTCACAAAGTACTTGTGTTAGTATTTATTTTTAATTACCTTCACTAGGCCATTGAGTGAAAGGCTTACCACTGCAATACTAGAAGTTCATCAAGCTAGAAATGGGCAAGGAAGAGAGAGACTGTTCCCTGCCATGAGCAAATCATTATTTAGGGAGAGCAACAGGAGTCACTTTCCAGGAACATTTCCATGGCACTAGCTGTGGTCCACCATCTGAAGTTTAAACACTACCCTTTATGTGTGAGAATGTATTATACATAAAAGCAAGAAGATGCATGATCACAACTTAATCAAGTGAACAACAAGTCATCATCATCATAAAAACATAAGAGAAGCCAATGTTGAATCAGGCCAATGGCCCATCTAGTCCAACACTCTGTCACACAGTGGCCAAAAATATCAGGTGCCATCAGGAGGTCCAGCAGTGGGGCCAGGACACTAGAAGCCATCCCACTGCTGCCCCCTCCAGCACCAAGAATAGAGTGCATCACCTGCCCCAGACTGAGAGTTCCCATCTATACCTTGTGGCTAATAGCCACTGATGGACTTCTGCTCCATATGTTTATCTAATTCCCTCTTGAAACTATCTATGCTTGTAGCTGCCGCCACCTCCTGTGGCAGTGAATTCCATATATTAATCACTCTTGAAAAAGTCAAAACCTAATGTGGTACAGCAGGTAACAGGCCCATAGCTATGGTGCGGCATTTGGAGGTGGCCCCCCCAACTTATTTTAAAGGCCCCTTCAAATGCCCCCTCACTGTGCCTGAACTGATCCCACAGAGGATTCCAAGGCCAGGATCCGAGATGCAGCTGCCTGAAGGTGCCATTGGGCACGCCGCTCCCCTGGCTGAAGAATGCTGCAGGGAAGGCTGCACCTGACTTATCACCTTCGGATGAAGAGTTTTGGCGTGGACCAAAGCAGGGGTGGCACTGCAGTTCAAACCACCTGCTGGCCCAATAGTGAGAGGGTGCTCTCTCCCCACTTCCCTGGATGCTCTGACCATGCCTGGAAGCCTGGAAGCTTCTGCTTCACAGCAGTGTGGAACCAAGGCTGCCCTGCCACCTTCCCACGGCTCAAGAGAGCGTGGCTGGTGGCAGGGGAAGAAGAGGCCGGGCTCACTCAAAGGCCTCTGGTGGAGACAAGCAAAGCAGGGGTGGTACAGCAATTGAAACTACCTGCTGGCCCAATGGCAAGAGGGTGTTCTCTCCTCACTTCCCTGGATGCCCCAACAATGCCTGGAGGCTTCTGCTTCATGGCAGCATGGAGCCAAGGCTGCCCCGCCACCTTCCCATGGCTCAAGAGAGCATGGCAGGGGGGGAGGCCAGGATCACCCAGAGGCCTCTGGCAGCGACAAGCACTGCCTGCCCATCCCACAGAGCACAAAGCGCTCTGCTGCAGCAGCACCAACCGTCCCTCCACCCTGCGGCACTCCATGCCCAAAACAGCAGCAAAAGTGGCGGCAGTGGCGGCAGGCTGCAGCTTGGAGGAGTGGAGCACCACCTCTTCCTCCTCCACTCCTTCCTCATATTTTTCCCCTTCCCCTTGGAGGAAGAGCACCACCTCTTCCTCCTCCACTCCTTCCTCATATTTTTCCCCTTCTTGTGGAGTTCAAGGCAGCAGCTTAGAGAAAAATAGGTTTCACTTTCCAAAAACGGGGGGGGGGCACTTTTTGCTGTTCAGTCCCAGCTCCCTCCCTTCACCTCACATTACCCCGTTTGTGCTTCTACTCAGTCTACTGGGGAGTAAATAAGTAAAGGTTCTTTTAAAAATTATGCCCTCCCAAATTTAAATCTCCCCCCCCCAAAAAAAAAAAAAATAAATCCTGCTTATGAGCCGGGCAGTTAAATTATCAGACTAGGATCTGGGAAACCCAGGTCCAAATCCTCATTCTGCCATGGAAGCTTGCTGGGTGACTGTCAGCTGATCTTCTTCACCTGGTCATCGTAAGGATTAAAGGGAGGAGGGCAGAGTGATGTTAAAGCTGCTTTGGATCTCCATTGGGGAGAAAAACAGGCTATAAGTATCCTTATAAATAATTAGGTGATGAGTGGCATGTATGAATGGGTCATTACAGATGTGACACCACACCTCGATTCTTAATTTTCCTTTCATAATGCACCAAACACAGTGTAATTGATTCCTGCAATGGAACCAGTTTACCGACTCAGTTGCTAATTATGAAGTATATGGTGATCATATACAGAAAAACTGTAAACATGAATAAGGCCTGAACCAGACACAATTCTATGGAAGAACTGTAATGAATCCTATATTAAAATGTAGGGAATAATTTGATCTTTACAGGATATCTGTGATGGGCACCATATGCAGTTTTGGGGAGAGAGGGTTGATGACAACCTTAGAGCCTTAAAACTTGTAAATTGTCCAAACAGAGTCAAACTACAACAAGTTTGTGAGCATTTGTTCCTCTTCCTTTACTAGGGTTGCCAAGCTTCCTGCTATGGTGGGAGACCTCCCAACAGCAACTCCTGCTGCCCATCAATGCTCTGTTGGCAGGTGGGAGAAAAATCACTTTAAAAATCACTGTCAGCGCAATGACACTATGCTACCTCCCTGGCAGTCTTTAAGCAGCGGCTGGACAAACACTTGTCAGAGATGCTCCAGGCCAATCCTGCATTGAGCAGGGGGTTGGACTAGATGGCCTATATGGTCCCTTTTGACTCTAGGATTCTGATTCTATACTTCCAGGGGAAACCTGGAAGTGATATCTCTCCTCTGTAGGAACTGCTAGAAACTCTGTGGCTTTAGCATAGAGTTTCCAGTGATTCCTTGAGCAGTGTGACATTACTTCTGGGTTGTCCCCAGGAGAGATATCATGCTATCCATTGATGGTGTCCCCCCACATTCCACATTCTAGACTCCTGCCAGTAGCCAGCTACTGGCTAGCAACCTTGACCTTTACTGTCATAAACAGATTTCTATAGATGAACACCGTTTGTATCTTTAACACCTTACCATAGCCGTGTGTTTCCTCCAATCCATATGACAATTATTATCTGAGAGTGCAGTGCTAAGGAATGTAAATCTTACCTAGTAGAGAACTTATGAACTGATAAAAGCTGCTTCCTGGCTTTTGTAAACACTGCACCTTCGTTGAGTAAGGACTATTCATTTTCTAAATTTGTGTCTAGGGAACAGCAGTTACAGACTATGGGATTTCCTCCCCTCCACAATGGATGCTTGTTTATAACAGCTGTCACTGTTTTATGAATTAAAATAAAAAACATTTCATCCTTTGCTCTTTGCATTATTTTCCTGGGCTCAATAAATGAAGTTGCAAGTCAGCTGTAGTTATGTTTCTATTCTGCACAGCAGTCATTCCATGCCATTTTTCTCCTAAGCCAAGGGATGAGTGTCATATGGTTCATGTGCCACATAGCTTGAGACTTTTAGCTGCATAATATGTGGGCAATTGTGGTATTGCTCTCTATTCCTGTAACAGTCTACAATAGAGGATTCTAAAAATATTCTGAGGCCCTTTATAGCAAAGTGGCTAATTGAAGTCCTGCCTGGGTGGGTACCTCACACACACATTTTATATGAGAATAAGCTGGTACAATTTGCTAGAAACTGTGGAACTTAGAAGCTGAGTTGACACTTTGATTGTGTGCCACATTTATTATCTAGTGCTAAACTAAAACGCTAGGTCAAGCCCTACATCCCTGGCTCTTTAAGATTGGAAACTTGACTGAAAATATTTTACATATTGAAATATTTCCAGAAAATTCCTCAGATGCTTAGCCTCCAAATTTGCCTTGACTTCTACTTTAGGCAAAAACTCAGCAACAACCTAAGGAAATATAGAATCCTGCTCTGTAAGCAGTGCTGTTAATATTATTGAAACACTTTTGCTTCCCTTAAAATTAATTCCTCAGATATTTTGCCTGAGGAAAAACTTTGAAATTCATTTCAGGTTTTGCATTAGATCCAAACCAGTGACAATATATGGAAATATGAAACCCTGTTATACATTTCATAAGGCTTATTGAAATTCTTTGAGCTTTCCTCAGAATTTGTCGGATGTATCGTCTGAAGAGGAATCCCCATATTTGCTTCAGATTTTGATTTTTGATGTAGTCAGAGTGCTACATTAGAAAAGTGTCTTGAAGTGCTTTAAACCTTGATAGGCTTACTTCAGCATTACCTTTTGTGAACTAGATCCCCATTAATCATATGTCTGATTAATGATTCTACGATTAATGATTGATTTGCTATACGATCATCTCTCCCTTCCTCCAGAGAGCTCAGACCAGTATCCATTGGTCTCCGCAACTCCATTTTATCCACACAACTACTCTAGAGGAAGAAGAAGAGAAGAAGAGATTGGATTTATACCCTGCCCTTCCCTCAGAGTTACAGAGCAGTTTACAAATGCCGTTTCCATCCCCTCCCCACAACAGACACCTTGTGAGGTAGGTGGGGCTGAGAGTGCTCTGACAGAACTATGGCATGCCTAAGGTCATCCAGAAGCTACAAGTGGAATAGTAGGTTAGACTGAGAAAGAATATGCCTGGCCCAAGGTCATCCAGCAAGCTTCCATGGCAGAGTAGGGATTTTAACCTAGGCCTCCCTTTAACCAGTACACTAGGAAAGCTCATGAAATTCTCTACAACCACATATCGGCAATAAACTTGATCTGCCCACTCACTTACATGACACATCAAAACAGATCAGAATGTAGTTTCCCCCCACGCTTTTCATTTTACCACATGTGAGATGACCGTTTATAATATATTTAGCTATGTATTTATGTAACAGTCTCCTGCTTGGTCAATTCAGTGCCAGAACACAAAGCCACCAAAAGAGAGGGGTATGAATTCAAACTTCTCTGTGCCTGGGTTTGCGGTGTGTGGGGGCGGGAGGCCATCCACCTAATTTCCTTTTCATGTGAGCACAAAGGAGCGACCAGCACATGGTCTGGTTTTATAGCTTAAATTTCAGGGCTTCACAGTATCTAGAAGCTGCTGTCGCAACCAAGCCTTGGTTTGATTTTAAATAACAGCAAGAGCTTTCCTGAGGGAAAAGAATACTTGCTAGGTGTTCCAATTAAGCAGGAAGTTAAAATGAGAGATTATGGATTCCTAGAAAGGTTATCTGTGCCTTAAGGACTGAAGAGTCCCTTGTCTGCCTGTCTGTTTTTCTCTAGTTTTCCAAGCTAAGAGGGAGCAATGAAGGAAAAGAAAACCACGCTTAGATCAGTGGGTGTTATTTTACCCCTTCTCTCCCCCTTCTTTATTTTGTGTTTTTAAAACTCTTCTTTAAGTATCTGTGGGGGCACAGAAAGAATCTGTGACTGGGGCCTGTAAGAGATACAGTTTTATGTGTTTAGTTAGTGGGTAACATGGCTTTTTAAGCATCAGGAACATGCCAACATTTTTCTATGCATTTTAGCATCTGCAAAGCAACCGCTGAAATGTGTCTGCTGACAGTATTCTCTATAGAATCAATCTCAAAAACAAATAGAAGTGTTTGTGAGTTTGTGAGTTCCCTTATGTGGGAATCTCATTCCTTGTTAGCAACAGCTGACCATCATCAATTCAGCTGGCACCCAGGACATGTGATTTTCTGATCTTTGGCCAGTTTCCACTGTTAGTGCACACAGCAAAGAAATACCTGCAAAGACATTCCAGTTGGACACGGGGCAAACAGACTAATCACTACTGAATTCTGAAATCCTTTTTAGAATATGACTTATTTTGGATTAGATACTGACAAAAGTACTTAGAAGTTGTGTGTCATGTGTTCCTTTGTGAACTTACAGTAACTTCAGCACTGATGTACCTGAATACTATTTACATAAGCATCCTGTAGAGTGTACTGAATGCCCACCCCAAAAGTATCCATGGCATCCAAACATTTTCACCCCAAGGGGAAAAAATATCTAAGTTAGCAGCTGCAGTTCAGTCTGCGACTTTGCAACAGGTATCCAATGACCAAATGTTTGTTTTTCGTCTGTCTTGGCAATCATAGCATCAGCAGTTCTTGGACAGCATGTCGGTCAAAGACAAAATTGGCTTGAAAAACTCTGGCTGAGGAATAAAGAATTTATCCACTGAAAAAAATCCATTTGTGTTCCCAGTCTGGGAAAACTAAAATCCCTTTAACAAATGGCACATATTCGGACAAAAATGACCCCCAAATCTAAAGAGACAAGCAGAAGGTCAGAGGAACAAAATGCCTGTGTGGAGCTAAACCACAAAACAATGATGAATGGGACAGAGCCTGGAGATTCTCTTATCTGCTCTCTAAGAGTGAACATGGCTGCCTTAGTGGACTTAGCGCTATAGGAATTCAGACAGTACTTCAGAATCTCTAGGAGGAAAATTCTCATGTGTGTTTCTTCTCTGGAATAAATAGATATTTCTCTTTCAAGTATTTCATGTTGTAACTGAAAGGGATTTTATATGTGCTATGGATAGTATTGTTGCAATATAATTTTTTCCTGTCATGTGAAATTTCCATCCCTTTCAAATAGAGGCCTCACTGTCATAGAAACCTCTACCCTCTCAGAAAGATTTGCTAGTTAGGCTGACCTGAGAAAAGTCTGTCTTTTTCAGGATTGACAAAACTTTGGGGGAAGGGGGGGGGGATTAAACCAAAGCAAAATTTCATTTGCTCGCAACTTTTTTGTCCTTTTTTTTTTTTTTTGCAAAGGCATCAGAACATTTCAGAAGGATGAACTGACACTGATTTCATTTGTCTAAGTAGATAAATCATACGTATTGAACTTGTCTCCGCCAGCATGACAGTGCTTATCCCTGATTTAATTTGCAATTTTCCCCCTTTTTCTTTCTCTCTCTTTTTTTCAAGAGAACCAATGTTTAAACAGAGAAAATCTGAAGGTTATGTGGGTCATGCATTTTAATCAGTGCTCCTACAGAACACGGTAGCCGAAATATTTTCCACAACAGGCATTTTCCCTCTCTCAGATTCATTAGTCTACATTGACTTTTGGTGACATTGAAGTATTGGAGAAGGAAATGATCTTTTATGAGAGAACAGAGTGGAGAGATTATTTTATTTGATTCTTCTTCCCTTCTAATACAGGGAGCCTTTTTCTGTCAGGTATTGGTCCCTGTAAAAATGTTTAATAGCATTTTGTAAAGACACATGGGAACAGTACCAAATGCTGGTATTTAGCATTCTAGGACATTTAATTTTATACCAAGTACTAGCATGAAGAATGTGTCTTTGATAATTACATCTTCACATGCCTGCAAGTCTGTCTGTCCTCCAGAACTGCTTGGCTAGCATGGGTAGAAAATGTAGCATCGGAAAGCTAATAGGGGAAGAAGGATGATACATCATATCTGCCAAAACCTGCAAGCTTTCATTTGAGAGCTGATTCACACCTTACCAAGTCCATGAGGTGGACATACAGCCATCATGGGGACTGTGCATCAGGGGAGCAGTGTTCTCTGCTGGGAACTCAGTTCTCAGGTATGTGAGGGCCCAGTTTTGGGGAGGCTACATCCTTCCCCCTGTAGGAATTTTACAACTACTGTGCCTAACAGATTGTCAAGAGGGATGCACAATAAATGAGGGAGAAAAGGAAGGACAGGACCATGAGGAGAAAGTGGAAGAAGCTACCATGGCCACATTTCAAATTTTAGCAGGCAGGAAGAGCTATGAGCCTATGACCTTTGTCCAGAGTACAAGCTGGCCACCCACCATCCTTTCTTGCAATTTTTTTTGCTGCCCATTAGTATCTCAATGGCTGCCGTTTCCTTTATTCTCTTTCTATGGCCTCCATTTCCAGGTCCATTTCAAAACACCTTCAGGCCTTGCAACAGTGTGATGGAATTAGGAGATGTAAGATTGAGCTTCCAGTCTCCATTGTGTGTGAAGGAATACTTTCACATCTCATTGACAGGGAAGCTGTCCCTGGAGAAGATATGAACAATAATTATCGCACAAGATGGAAATATGGAGGAATCAGGAGCCCAACAAAGCTGCACTTTCTGTCCCCAGTACTATTATAACCTGCTTGATGAGGTTCTCCAGATATGGATCTGCTTGGTGAAAGCTCTTCTCTTTCTCTGTGTATGTACGAGACCACAAAACAATGGAATTAGTTAAGCAACAGATACCCTAATGACCATAGCAGCATACAAAATTAAAACAGGAGAAGAATATACTATCTAATCATGACAACAATTGAACAAAACTGAAATCTGCAGCTATCTAGTAATTAAAAAACCAACAAATCCCCACTTAAATTTCACCAAAAAGAACCACAAAACAGTCTTTGCCTGATGCCTGAACAATAATACTATAGATAGCAGGGAAGTATGCCTGGAGAGGATGATCTGTAGCTGGGGTGCCACAACTGTAAAGGCTCTGCCTTGGATTGAAATCTTTCATTCCACTAATGGTGGGCCTTTGCAAAGGGCAAGGAGAATTCCTCCAGTGGAAGAGATGCTTCTGTGGAACATTTCTAGCTCTAGAAGAAAAGTCCACAGTCAGAGGAATGGAATCTTCAGAACCAGCCCTTTGCCTCCAAAGGGCCTCAGGTAATGATCTGGTATCACTTTACACAGGAGCATAATGTGAACAAAGGGACAGAATAAAGTCATCTTCCTTCATTTCTGTTAATCCAGTCTCAATAGAACTGCAGTTCTGTATTCTGGTGTTGCCTTTGACTGAAGGCATGGGGCTCAAATGCGCATTTCACTGTAAGTGGGGGGCAGGTTTGTATATATACACACACAGAGTAATATTTTTTTAAAAAAAAATCTGATGACATATTTTAATATTAAAAGTATATGGCTGTTTACCTAGTTGGTACATTTTGCACGCAAAGTGATTTTCCAATTATGTTGAGGGTAGCCAATTTTTTTCCACATAGTTTAAGCTGAAAACCATGAAAAATTTATTGTTTTGCCCACACACACTGTATTTAATCCCAGATCATCTGTTGTGCCGTGTTCCAGTGAACGAACAAAGGCGTTGAGAACAAAGTAAAGAAAATTATAGATTTTAATTATAAAGCTTTGTATAATAGTTATGTTAAGAATAGACATAAAGTATTCAAGGTAATTTTGTACTGGTAATCACAGTCTTTATTACTTGCCCAGTGCCTGTCTTTGGGGAAAGGATTGCTTCCATATTATGGTTTTAATACTTGAACTATAATTGCTTGTTATTACAAGCCTATTAATAACTATTCCTTATATAAAGTGTTAGTTTAATAAAATGGTACGGTTATGAGCTGAGAATTCAAGGCATTCAATTCGTGTTTCATTGACACTCTGTGCAACGGTAGAAACTCCCAATGTGTTTTTTATTATTACAAATGTGGGTCTGGATCTAGGCTGCCCAGCTGTTGTTATTCCCAAATGAGAAAATCACAGGCAGCCATACTACACTTCTGATTGTACTCAAAGCTCCAGTTCAATTTTTATCATCACCCTTGGGTAAACAGTGCGGGGATGGGGTAGGTGGGCTTAGCCTCATTGCCCTTTTCCCCTTACTGCTTTTTAGTATGAAAGACATATGTTGGGTGATCCAATCACAGATCAGTCTTAAAATGTGCATTTCAGATCCGGAACTGATTTATCTAGGTTTTATTAAATAGGAGAGTGTCTGGAGAATCATGCACGTCTTCCCTTTGACAGGTTAAACACTGAGGAGAGGAGAATAATATACTCTTCCCTGAGCTTTTGAGACAAAGCGCAGACTAGGCGGGGGTGGGATGGAGATAAAAATCATCTAGATGTACATGAGTGTTTTCTGCAGCATAAATTCATTGGTTTATTTAGACACGGACACCTTGCTTTTGTTCCCAATGAAGAGCCAAAGCTGGTCACAAAATTGTTCTCCCCTCAGGAAGGGGAGGAACCAGTTCTGAATGTCTATCATATGGAAATAATTTACAGTTTTGATGTGTTAGCTTCTTTGCATTTACTAATGGAAAGAATAAATATAGCTCTAATAAATAAATTATTGAGTCAGTCTTTTACTTGCCCTTATATAAGTCCTCACTCATACAACCCCTCACCAATTTATGCCTATGGTACCCCTCATACTTACTTTGCTGCTTACAATCCAGTCTAATTTTATTTATAAAAAAATCATTTTGTTGACTTGCCTAGAGAAAGAATCTGTAATTAGGAATAGGCATTAATAGGATTTTTCACACACATACTTGGTTTCTGTTGTGCACTCAGGGAAGCCCGCACATGTGGTCAGGCAAACACGTGGTCGGGCAAAGGAACCTGAGCTTTGCTGCCAGAGACAATCGCCCGAATGGATCCTAGCACACACCTATAGGAATGCTAGGATCCTAGGAGGGACCTATGGGTCTAAGGGTGCACTGTAAATATCCAGTCACAGGTGTGGGTGTGTGTTTGGGTGTGGTGTGAGTTGCGAATATAAGCCATCTCTTCTTCTTCTTAAATAAAGTATGAGCTGAATCACTATGCTTCGCGTCAGTCTCATTACTTTATACTGGTGACAAGAATGGGATTCTAACAAGCGAGCCTGACTCCGACCCGGCATCAAGCACTGCCCCAGCAACAAACACCAGGCCCTGCACCGCTCCTGAGCAGCACCGCACCACGCCCCGATCCCCGGGACATCACTCACCGCCATGCCGCAGAGTCATGGCCATCGCTCCAGGAACCCTCACGGTCTTCGACCCCACTCACCCCGAGTTCTGGGAATCATGGGTAGACCAGCTCAAGAGCTTCATCTCCTACAACAATGTAACTGATGCAGGCAAGAAACAGCACATGTGGAGTGGCCACCATCCACCTAGTGAAGAGCTTCCTGGAACCAAAGAAGATTGAGGAGAACAACTACAAGGAAATCATCGCAGACCTCACCAAATACTACGTGCCAAAGCCCACCATGCTGGCCAGCTGCATGAACTTCCAGGTGTGCTTTCAGATGCCCAGTGAAACAGCCTCAGCGTTCATGGTCCAACTCCACCAGCTCGCAGTGGACTGCAAGTTTGAGAAGGTCCAGGACAATCTGCTGACCCAATTTGTTTGGGGCATCCATGATGCCAAGCTGCACCACAAGTTTATTGGTACCACAAGCCTCAAGCTGGATGCAACCCTGCAAATGGCCAGTGCATTTGGGGGCTCTCACCGTGGCCATGCACCATCCGTAACGCACCACATGTCCCTGGCGGTGGACAACTCCGACAAGGAGGAGGTCCTGCAAGTGAGACAGCCCAGCTGTCGGAAGCAACGCCCGCCACCAGCAACACCAGCACACAGAGATGCCAATCACTCTACAATCTGTGCCAGCTGCAAGGATGGCCATGAACGCAAGTCATGCCGGTTCCGTGATGCCATCTGCAGGACATGCGGAAAGCAAGGCCACATCGCCCGGGCCTGCCACTCTCGAGGACACTGGAGGTCAACCTTGACACACCAGGAGGACCTGGACCTACACTCCCTCACTATCAACCACCACCAGCACAAGGTAATGAATCTGCCCCCCGAGGGCCCTAATAAGATGCATGTAACTGTGTTAATCGAGGGGTCCCTCTGCCACATGGAAGTGGACACGGGCTCCTCCTTCTCTATTATTTCGGTGGATACTCTACAGAAAATCTGCTTGGGGGGCCCCTCCTGGAAAAGCCATGGGGGTTGTCCTTGTGGGACTTACAGAAAAACCCTGTGACAATCAAGGACTGGGGCAGATTCAGGGTACAGTTCAGAGACTTTGACGGCCCCTTAGAGCTACGGAGGTGGTGGAAAAGAAACTCACAAGCCTGTTGGGACTGGCATGGTTTGGGCCCTTGGGTTTTGCTGTGATGGGTGTCCATGCCCTACAACTGCAGGACTTTGACGCAGTCTGCCAGGACTTTCTGGGAGTTTTCAATGGCATGCTTGGCCATTACTCTGGACTCCCTGTTTCCCTTGACCTCGACCCCATGGTGTGGCTGATCCGAATTAAAGCCAGATGGGCCCTGATCGCGCTTTGGCCAAAGATAGAAGCCAAGCTGGATTGTCTGGTCGAGCAGAGGGTGTTAGAAGTGGTGCCATGCGCCTGCTGGAAAACTCCCATTGTCACTCCACTTAAAGCGAATGGGGACATATGCATTTGCACTGACTATAAGTGCACCATTAATAGAGCACTTCAAGACCATGCGTACCCAGTACCGGTTGGTTTCCTTGGTGGGGGCATGGGTTTTTGGCAAGTTGGATCTGGCTCAAGCCTACCAACAGTTGCCGGTTGATGATGCCTCAGTCGAGGAACAGACTATTGTAACACACAGGGGGGCTTTCCAGGTCTGATGCCTGCAATTCGGGGTGAGTGTGGTGCTGGGGATTTTCCAGAACCTCATGGATTGTCTGCTGAAAGAGATCCCCAGAGTTCAGCTGTTCTTCAATGACATCCTGATTGTGGCTCCCGACTCCGAGACCTTTGTGGCGTGACTCCGGACTGTTCTTGAACGTTTCAACATGCAGGGCTAAAGGTGAAGAGAGAGAAGTGTGTCTGGAAATGCCGTGGGTGGATTTCTTTGGCTTTATCGTCGATGCCCAGGGAATACACCCCACACATGACAAGATCTGCACCATCAGCAAGGCCCCCACACCCTCCTCAAAGGTGGAGCTCCACGCTTTCCTGGGGCTCTTGAATTTTTATCATTCCTTTCTCTCCCACAAAGCCGCCATTGTGTAGTCACTGCACCAGCTTCTAGACAAACAGGCTCTCTGGGTCTGGGACCCTGCTCATGATGCTGCTTTTCAGGCAGTCAAGGACTTGTTGGTCTCCAATGCTGTGCTCGCCCATTTTGACGAGTCCCTACCCATGGTGGTGGCCTGTGATGCATCTCCCTATGGGGTGGGGGCAGTCCTGGGTCACCGGCTGGCCGACAGCCGCAAGGTTCCCATGGCCTACTATTCCCGCACCCTGTTGGCCGTGGAGTGTAACTATGCTCAGATTGACAAGGAGGCCCTTGCGATTGTTGCCGGTGTGAAGAAATTTCATGACTTCCTCTATGGCCAGCCATTCACGATCTCCACTGACCACAAGCTCCTGCTGGGGCTGCTTGCCACAGACCACCAAACTCCTCAGATCTTGTCTCCCCGGGTTCTCCGCTGGTCGCTCTTTCTTGCAGGGTACCAGTATGCGCTTGTCCACTGCCCCAGTAAGGTGATGGGACTTTGAGCCGGTTGCCACTGCCCTCCTCCAACCCGGACTCTGCCCCTGCCCATCACATTGCCCTGCTGGAAGACCTGCCTGACTGGGGGAGGTTGCCCGCCACTCTGCCAGGGATCACATTCTCTCCCAGGTCCTCGATTAGGTGGGGAGGGGGTGGCCTGTGGGCCAGATGGGTCCTGAATTCATGGCTTTCACCAGCTTCAGGGATGAGCTGTCATCCCACAAGGGGTGTTTATTGTGGGGGAGTCAGGTGGTGATTCCACAGCCACTGCTAAGCTGTGTACTAACCACTTTGCACGAGCACCACCCAGGGATAGTAAGTATGAAGGCCCCGGTCTGGAGTTATGTATGGTGGCTGGACCTCAATGCACAAATAGAAGACACTGTTAAGTGGTGCCAGAAGTGCCAGGAGTTGCGGCCGGAGCCCCCAACAGCTCCGGTGCGACCCTGGGAGTTGTCCCACAAGCCATGGGCATGACTTCACCTGGACTTCGCCGGGCCATTCCAGGGGCAGATCTTTTTCATCCTGGTGGACGCGTTCACAAAATGGTTGGAGGTGATACCCATCTCCTCCATCTTGTCCTGGTCCACCATCAAAGCAATGTGGCAGATTTTCAGATCCCACTAAATTCTGGACTCTTTAGTAATGGACAATAGCACTGCCTTTACATTGGCCGAGTTCCTGGAGTTCGTGGAGTACTATGGGATCCGGCACATATGCTCCACACCTTTCCATCCCGCTACCAATGGCCAAGTGGAGCAGATGGCCTGCACAATGAAAGAGGTGCTGTGCCACATTGACCGGGGTGACTGGGACTACAAACTGGTGGCTTTCCTGTTCAGCCAATGCACCATACTGCACTCCACCACTGGTCGCAGCCCAGCAGAGCTGCTCATGGGCCACCGTCTGACGACCTGGTTGGACCACCTCCACCCTGACCGGACTCCAGATCACAGCACTCGCCTAGTCAACCAGGAGGCCCCAAGGGGGGGGGTTCCAGAGGATCTGGTCTACGCTCGCAACTATGGCTGGGGGCTCATGTGGGTCCCAGCGCAAGTGGTTCGGGTGACTGGTCCTCTCTCTTATGAAGTTGCCAGCAAAGACGGACAGCTTTGGAGGTGGCACATAGATCAGCTCTGCCGCCGAATCCTGCCCCTGGCCCCAGACAGCCTGGATGAGGCTGCCATCTACCCTGAGGGACCGGCCACCCCAGACCACCCACTTTCAGCATCCAGCCCGATCCCCAGTGGGGAAGATAGTGGTGACCCAGGACCAATGAGCTACCCAGAGCCCAGCAGCTCGGCTACCCCAACAGATATACCCCCCACGACAACACCAGCCCCAGAGCCCGCAGCACTGACAACCGGAAGCCCTGCTTCAGCTCCAGCTGTCCACTGCTACACACAGAGGCACAAGAAGCCTGCATACCTCAAGGACTATGTATTTTCGGGCCAATTGGACCAAGGGTGGAGGGGTGTTGTATACTCAGGGAAGCCCGCACACATGGTTGGGCAAACATGCAGTCGGGCGAAGGAACCCGAGCTTCGCTGCCAGAGACAATCACCTGAACGGATCCTAGCATGCACCTATAGGAATGCTAGGAGCCTAGGAGGGACCTATGGGTCTAAGGGTGCACTGTAAATATCCAATCACAGGTGTGGGTGTGTGTTTGGGTGTGGTGTGAGTTGTGAATATAAGCCAGCCTGCGAGCCGGCAAAGCCATCTCTTGTTCTTCTTCTTAAATAAAGTATGCACAGAATCACTGTGCTTCACATCAGTCTCAGTACTTTATAGTTCCCCACTGTTTTAGCTTTTGTATAATTCTCATGGTATAAATACTGGCTGGAGAGCATTTCTGTGGGAGGTTACTGGCATTGGGGGGGGGGTGTTTTACCAAGAGAAGCTGTACACAGGAAAAGTTTAAAAGAATGTAAGTTGGCTGCCTCTTCCCAAGTTGGTAGTCTTCCTGTACTGATATCTGTATGAATATTTTGCCAGCAGAAATTAAAGGCAGTACCAAGTGCAGCTGCAAAATCCCTTTACTGCTTGAATTTGAAGTTGCATCATTACATCAGAAGGGGGAAAGCATTGTCTTTCTATGGACAGGAACTCTGAAAACCTAGAGAAAGGTCTTGATTTCAGCAGGAGGATATTATCTACCATTTAAAGGCACTTCTCCTAGTAAGTTTAATGGATTTTTTTGCACTTTTATTTGAAGACAATAGTATTTAATAGGTCCCTTTGCTCGCACTCTCATACACATGCTTTCTGTCTTATACTGATATTATGCTGATATTAGTTTAAAACATGGAAGAAAGGATACATATTTGACCTGAGAACTTTCAAGCTTTAGAATCTACCAAATCCTATAAACAACCGGTTTTTATATTTCACTGAGAGACAGATATTAGCTGTATCCTGGTGAATCCATGTTTTCTTTTCTCAAGATTAAGGCAGTGATCTTCAGGCTTCCATATCTGGGGTCCACTGAGCAACAAGCATATGAGAGGCACTTAAGAGACATCCTGAGAGTAATGTGACTTCACGTGAAAAGAAAAAGAGAAACCAGAGTTATGATCTCTCTGGTGTGAAGGCCACTGGACTAGGACAGCCAGAAGCACACAAGCTGACCACTGGAAGATGTGCTATAGTGAGGAACAAGCTAGAACAGGCAGGTACAGAGAGGTATGTCCACACACAAAACTCTCCTTTGACTTCTCTGCCACCTTGCCCAGTACAATTTGGCCTGTTCCTCTTTGTCAGTCATGAAATATTACTTACCCACATTTATGATATGGAGAACCATCACCACCCCACAAAAGATTAGCTATCACAGGGAGGTGGGGCTCTATGATGCAGTTATTCACATGGAGTACTAGAAAACCAACTGGCAGAGGTCAAAGGTGACCAGCATGTGCCAGGCAGAGGGAAGAGGGAAGAAAGGGAGAATTTTGCAAAGACACACACTAAGGAATCCATTTCCAATGCACTTTTGAACTGGATTTTGCCAATTACAGTAAAATCCAGTTGCAAAGTGCACTGAAAGTAGATTGAAAGTGGATTATTTAGTGTGTATGACCACAGCCTATAACTCTGCAAGTGCGAAAAAATAATCTGTCCTCAGCCCATGGCCAAGTTCAGACTGGCAGTTTAGCCCGAGATAGGCAATTTCAGAAATGTTTCACAAACGGATTAATGGGCTGGTTCACACGGGCACATCTCTCAGATGTTGCCCAGTGGTTCTCAACTCGTCTTTTAACGCTTCCTTCCCGAGTTTAAAAGATACCAGTTGAAAGTGGTAGCAAACCCTGGAGAGCGCGTTCATCCTGCGTTCATCCTGCTTCCCAGAAGTGTGGATTCAAACAAGCTGATCTGGTAGGAATGCTCTTATGTGCACGAGCGCTTATGCACATATCGTCAGATTCCATTACAGCCGCGCCTCCACCAGGGGCTGACCGACAGTGTGAACGCTCCCTTGCACCTCCTCCCCGGAATGCTCTTGCATTGGTTGGTGCAGTGTGACCAGGAAAACCTGGAAAAACGTTGTTCCAAGTCTTTTTTGCCACAACTCCTTCACGCTTCAAACTGCCAGTCTGAACTCGGCCCACGATTCTGCTTCCTTAGCTCTGGGGAGGCAGAGAGGCAGGAGGTGTGGCTTGCTTGATCCATGCACGTGAATTAGTAGTGGGTCCTTGCAAAAAATGGTGGCTCTATAGGGACTCACAACCCAGAAGGTATGACTCTATGACCAACATAAAGATTGTGATCCTTTGAAGAACATTAGATTAGAGGATCAATGAGGCAGCTGCTCAGAACTGAGGAGAAATGGGATTGTAAAGGAAACTGGGGGGAAACAGTAGGGACTTCCTCATTTATCTTCATCTCAGAGGCCTGAGGTGACCCTGGAACTCTGTTTCACTAATAGTGTAGTTTTCCTGTGGGACGAGGAACCTCCACTAGTGCCAGAAGATCTTCTGTCAGAAGCCACCAATAGTCTTTCTGCTGGTGCAGCTCTCCAAAGAAAAGCTCTAGCATTAGTGGTACAGAGTCATAGGATCCAACCCACTGGAAGAAGGACCTGAGATGTAATCAGCCTGCAAAAATGAATACATAGAGGAATAGTCTGATTCTCAGATCAGAAGCTAGTGGTATTATGCTCAATGGGCCATGCTCCCAAGGGAATGTGCATAAGCATTGAGGCATTACTAAGACAGTAGCTTTTGTATATTTTAATAATATTTAAATAATTCAAAGAGTGGATACCACCAAGGAGTTCATTCCTTATCACTGTAGTTTTGTCCTTTTTATATTGTTTAATGTGATCCTCCCCAAATAAACACACACACACTTTTTATATAAAATAGATCTCATGCACATAGATCTATATATCTTAGATAAGTTCATATCATGAAGGAGGAGGGTTCTGGGTTTGAGGTCTCAGCTGGTTCAGCAGCTCTGAGACCAAACACTTCTTGCCCTCACCAGCCCACTACCTAGGCTTGCCAGATCTCCTGACCTCCAAGAAACCTCCCCTTTACCTGCTGGCACATGAAAGAACAGCAGGAGAAAATGACAACCATTTGGAAGGGCATGCAGGCATCACAATGGTACACAACATCACTTCCAGCAAAAATCAGAACTCATGTCATGGACCACTGTAGAATTTGCAGAAAACTATTTACCACAGAGTCTTTGCAAATCCTAGAGTATCCCATGATGGTCACTTGCAGTTTTCACCAGCCCCCAAATGCTACTAGCTGGGCAACCATCCTCATACCAGAATAGAGAAATTAGTGGTCTGGAAATGCTATTGCTCCTGGTGTTATCCTCTTTGCTAAGATTGCCAAAGCTGGCCTGGGAAATTCCTGGGTATTTGGAGGGAGTGCCTGAGGAGGACAGAGTTTGGGGAGGGAGCCAGCATGACATAGTGGTTAAGAGCAGCAGCCTCTAATCTGGGGAACCGGGTTTGATTCCCCACCTCTCTTCATCAAGCCTGCTGAGTGACCTTAGGCCGGTCTCAGTTCTCTCAGAACTCTCTCAGCCCCACCTACCTCACAAAGTGCCTGATGTGGGAAGAGGAAGATTGTAAGCTGCTTTGAGACTTCTTAAGGTTGAGAAAAGTGAGAAAACTCTTCTTCTTCTGGGGATGTGATGCCATGGAATCTGACCTCTGAAGCTGCCATTTCCTCCAGGGGAACTGACCTCTGTAGTCTGGAGATCAGTTGTAATTCCGGGGTAACTCCAGGTCCCACCTTGAAGGTGCTGTCCCTCCCCCTCACCCCACACACTTTCTATCAGCAGGCACACAACCAAAAGCATAACTGCGGGGGGGGGGGTCCTTTCTCTGTGAATCGTGCAGTTAACCTTCACAAAGATCACTCTTCTAGCTCAGGCAAAGCAAGCAGCCTCCTTCCCCCACAATACTCCAAATATTTACTTTTCAAGAAACAGTTTTTATCTGGCAGGGGAGGGGGAAATCAAAGCAAGATGCCTGCTCACATAACCTGTTCATTTAATTCATTTAACATATTTTAAAAGAGGAAGTGCTAAAGACATTCAGCTAAGAATAGTTTCTCCTAAGTGGCATTACCCATGCTTTTTTTTTTTTCCACAAGGCCTGTCCTTCAATCATCTAATTAGGGTTTGAAGGATATCGCTGATAATCATCACATTTGGCACTGGCAGCACACTGAGTCTTTCACCGAAGGATCTCAAAGTGCTTTCTAAGCCTGAATGAAAGGCGAGTCAGATCAGGCATATTGCAGTTAATCACTCTTCTGTAGACAACAGGCATGGTGTGCTTCTTGCACAAAAAGGGACTGTTGTTGACCTGAAAGTCAACCATCTGGAAGACAGTAGACATAGCAAGCCATCCTAAGCTAGTCTACTCAGAATGAAGTCCTGTTTTATTTCAAAAAGGCTACTCTATGAAAGGGTTCTTAGGAATTCAACCATAATCAATGGCTGGCTATACATGGAGCAGAAGCACAGGCTTGAGCCATACTTCATGATGGATTAACCACAGAGCAAACCCAGGCAACTACCTATGATTTGTTCCACTAGGGTCTCAAGTTGCCATCTTCCAGGATGGGGCCTGGAGATCTCCTGGAATTGCAACTGATCTTCATGTGGCAGGGATTGGTTCCCCTGGTGAAAATAGCTGCTTTGGAGGGTAGATGCTATGGTAGCATACCCCTCTGAGGTCCTTCCCCTCCCTAAGCTCCCTGCCTTCCTCAAGCTCCACCCCCAATCTCCAGGATTTTCCCAACCTAGAGTTGGCAAGCCTAATAGGCCCCATAGTTGCTGTTTCTTTTTAGTTAAACAGTGATTGTTATACTCAATTTATAGGGTATGTATAGACACAATATACATCATTTATGAATAATGTGTGCATAACTCTGTATTATTGATACACAAATAACGTTGTGTCCATTTTACACAAAACGTTTTGTGCAGGAATGCAAAAGTAAGGACTCAAAGGCTCAGTTCATGCAAAGAAGAAGCAAAACTGAAACAGAGATTCTTAGGCTGAAATAGCAGGGATGAGACATTCAAAATCATCCGCACTCAAAAAAGCACAGGTAACAGAACAAGAAACAACGGTCTCAAGAGCAAGCAATAGATAAAGACTCTACCAACTGTCTGGAGGATCAGATAAAGTGATGTGGCAGGCTAATAAGAACCAGTCAATAGAAAGCTCTAAGCTAAATAGCCTTTATTCTGCCATTCCTCTGAGGAGGGTCAGTAAAGAAGCTGCCTTGTTCTGAATTAGCTGTCTAGTCTAGGACTGTCAATCCATGCAGTCAGAACAGCCCCTATTCAATAGGGGGGATTAATTAATTAATTACACTCATACCCCACCTTGCTTCCATTATGGAACTCAATGCACTGTACGTGGGGTTTAAGTCTCCAATTCAGGCACTGTCCTACTGAAGAAAGGCCACAGCTGGCTAACCAATCTAAGCTGGCAAAAGTTAGTCCTGGCCACAGCTGCCACCTGCTTACCCAGCATAAGGCATGCATCCAACAGCAGTCCCAGACTACAGATCTGTTCCTTCAAAGGCTGTGCAACCAAATCTAGAATGTGTGAAACTTTATATCCTGGATCAGACCTTCAGCTCATCAGTAGCACTTCTGTCTTGTAGAGATTAGCTTCAGTTTATTAGCCTGCATCCATTCCAACAAGTACTGGTTCATGGTTTCTACAGACGCCATGGGTTCAGCCAGAAGCGAGAGTCAGAGCTGAGTGTCATCAGCATATTGGTGACAACCCAGCCCAAATTTTCTGATGACCTCAAGTTTCATGTAGATGGCTTTATGCAGATGGCTTCATGTAGATGTTTAAAAGCATGGGGGAGAAGACAGAACTTTGCAGGACCTCAAGCACAGGCCAAGGGGCTGAACAGCAGTTACTCACCAACACCTTCTGAAAACTCCCCTCCACCACAGGACAGTGCCTAGCAATCTCAGCCCAGATAGGCAGTGCAGAAGGATGCCATGACTGATGGTACTGAAAGATTCTGACAATTCTAGGAAAATCAATAGAGTCACACTCTGTATGTCCATCTCTCAGTGCAGGTCCTCTACCCAGGCAACCAAGGCTGTTTCAGTCCCATAATCAGGCCTAAAAACAGACTGGAAAGGATCCAAACAATTTGCTTCATCCAGGAAAGCCTGAAATTGTTCAGCCATCACCCATTCAATCACCTTGCTCAAGAATGGAACATCTTAGACTAGTCAATAGTTATTGAGATCTCCTGGGTCAAGGTTAGGCTTCTTTAGGCATAAGCATACAATAGCTGTCCACCACCAGGTTGGCACTGGTAGCGTGGTGCCAGCTGCTGCCATACCCAGTGGGTGGTGCCAACTGCTGCTAGGGGGGCACCTCACTTTCCCCTGTATTCCCCTCCCCATACTCTTTCCTTCCTCCTGGCAATCATATATCCTCACTTCATAGCCTTACCTTTCTCTGCTTCTTCCTCACATTTCCACCAACCAATCAACCTACCTTCCTTTTATCTGTCCCCTTCATGTATGCCTCACTTTTCTTCACAAGAGGGATCCAAATCAGCTTACATCATTTCCCTCTCCTTCACTGTATCCTCACAACAACCCTGTAAGGTAGACTAGGCTGACAGTGACTGGTCACTCAGTGAGTTTCCATGAGGATTCAAACATGGGTCTCCCAGACCTTAGTTTGAAACTGCTTCCATTATACCACACTGGTTTTCATGGATTGGCTGCTATTGAATAGTAGAAATAAACCTGGATGAGTCATGCGAGTCAAATTATAGCAAGTTGTGCAGTGGTTGCTGCTGGGCCTGGACTCCATCAAAAGACAAAACAACCCTGGAGAGGGCCCTGGCCCCTCCCCTGGCCTTTTACTGACAGAAAGCAAGGCTTGAAGACTGGCAATACTGTTGTGGTTGCTTAGTAACCTCCACAATGACCATTGGGATTTTTTTTTTTAAAGGCACAGTTGTAGCTTCTTTTATTTTGAGGATTTTAACCCCCCAATGTATTTGTTTTTAGATTTCAGATTTTTCTGCAAACCTGGGACTTTTCTCAGTTTGCAGAAAGAGCTATGTTGACTGTTCATGGCTCCAGTCTCCAGATTTAAATATCCACAGCTTTGGCCACATGGAGAATCATATATATTAAAAGCTAGAGTTGCACAGTGGTGAAATGGGAGTTGGAAGCACAGCAAAAGCATGTGAGGCAAAGATAATGAAAAAGAAATCTTACTTTATTGAAGTAGGCTCACATCTATTGAAGCAGACTCAAACAGAATCCTATCCTCAAATAATACTTTCACCTAAAACAAATAGCTAGCTAATCTAGCTTCAAGTGTACGGATGTATGTTTTCATGGGCATGTCCTGGGGAGACCTACAAGAACATCCTGCTCCTTGCAAGGCCATGAGAGAACAAAGAAACTGGAAGAGAAGAAAGGGCCAGAATAAAAAAGGAACTCTCAGCTTATTTTCAGAGAAGACATACATGCCTTTAGCTAAGGAGAGAACACACACATTCAGATTCCGATACAGAGATAAACATGATGCCCTCAAGGGTTCAAAGCTTGCAGAGTCATCTTTAGTCTAACAAAAGAGCTACGTGTGTCTCCTAAGCCACTGACTGCCATGAGGTAGTGCAAAAAAAACCCCTACTTGAGACCCTGGTAGGGCTGCCAAGCCACCAGTCAGGGTGAGGAATCCCTTGGCCCCTGCTCCCATTGCCCACCCCCTCTCTGAGCAGTGGCGGTGGTGGGAAATAAAAACCATGATGCCAGCTGCAGTATTATGTCACTTCCAGGAAACACGCCCCCCCCTCTTACAGAGGTGACATAAGGTAGCTCCAGGATTCCAAATTGCCATATACCATTGTCATAGGGTTTCCAGCAGTTCCTAGAACTGTCTATGCCATTTCCTTTTTTAAACCCAAAGTGATGCGGTACCACAGCTAACATTGCAGTCATCCCCCATATCCCCACCCACAGCCCCTCTCACTGGTTGTCAGGCACTTCCTGATAACCCTAGACCTTAGAGAGCCCTTACCAGTCAGAGAAAACAACGCTGACCTTGATATGCCAGGGATCTGACATTGTAGAAGGCTGTTGCAAGTCTGGTGCATTCAGACAGATCAGGAGCACTGAGAAAGCCAACACTGAGCAGCACCGATACCGGGCCCAGTGCAGTGCCCAGATTTGAAATAAACAGGAAGCATTCATTGGCTTTGCTGGTCATCAAATAATCCACATGGTGCTCACAAAATCATGCACATGGTGTTAGACATTAGACCATACCTTAATGAGAACTGGAATCTTTATTAGGCCAGAGGGATCCCCACCCACACTCTTTAATTTACACCTAGACAGACAGCAATAATAAGCAAAAGCAACCTGGGTTTAAAATTTCATCCTGATACTCCTTTTTTTCTTTTATTAGAAACATCATCTCATTGTAGAAGGGTGTCTTTATTACCCCACTTTACAAGAGTTAAGGGGGCAAGGAAACCAAATCTAATGGATGCCATGAAATAAAGTATTCTATCTCCATCATTACAGTTCCAATGTTGCTGATATAGGCATTGTGGGTCAGGACCGGAAAAGCTGGATATTTTGTTAACGGCATGTAATTTTTGCAACAGAATAATTCCCCATCTTGGAAAAATAAGACATTTTACAAGCACTGGGGTAAAAAGCAATCAATTTGTCTAAGGCTATAAAACAGTCAGTATTATACAGTATTATACACAAATGACTGCTTAAGTGGGTTTCTCTCGCATGCAGGATCCGGGCAATTGAGCATTTCACTGTATGTCTGGCACATTGGCCAATTATTTCATTTCCAAAAATATTTTAAAAGGATAGTCAATAAGCATGATAGCAGACAGGCATGTGCACACATTGCAATGAGGAAAGAAAATGATAACCGGCTAAACCTTATAGGTGTACTAATCCTCTGTTGTGTAATCCAGATCTGCACAATGTGTAGCCTGCTAAACCCAAGGCAGTTCACCAGCCATATATGGCAAGTCACCATGAGATGTTTCCCACAAATCTTTTCAGGTCCCACTTGTCAATGTGTAATCATCATCATGCACCATCTGGGTTATCTACTGGCTGGGCAGGAAAATTAAGGGGAATGCATACAACAAATTGAGCAAACTTCAGAGGACAGGGGAAGACAGGAGGGCAAGATCCTGGCGTGATCTGGTCCATGGGGTCGCGAAGAGTCGGACTCGACTGTGCGACTGAACAACAACAACATACAACAGTGCTGTTGTCCTGATTGTTTAAATGCATCGCTGTTGGTTTTAATGTTATAATGTTGATGATTTTATTAGGCATATCTGGAAACTGTTTTATGTGTATAGAAACGAAGCAGTATGAAATTATTGGATGTTGGATTTGAAATCTTGTTTAGTGGAAATTGTCAAGTTGTTCTGAGAGTTCAGATTTCTTCCCAGGCTTATTTAGAAATGAAATCTTTGAGGGGGAGGTAGCTGCAGCTTGTCTCCAGTGTACATGCATGTAAATGCATCTATACCACACAGTGGTATTGACTTAGGGTTGCCAAGTCTTACCAATGTCCCTGTGGGGGGCTTCAGCCCAGTTGCCAGGGTCTTTTGGTACATGCACTTTGCACGCATGGTGCAATGATGTCGCCCAGAAGTGATGTCATCATGCCAGGCATGTCATTCACGGGACACTTTAGCATTTGGGGGAAAAAACCTCTATGGTCCCCATAGATCTTTTACCCAAATGCTAGAGCGTTCCCCCACAATGTGCCTGGCATGATGACATCACCTCCAGGTGACATCATTGCACTGGGCACATCAGGTGCAATGGGGCTCTTTGGGATGGGGCTCCCCCACCAGCCAGTTGGCTGGCAGCGGATTGGGCCCATGAAAGCAGTGTAACCCCTGCCCCCATCGGGGGAATGACAACCCTATATTGACGTACATTCAAGATCTTTCAATTTTGTTCTTAACTTCATATCGACACATCATATTCTCTAGTACAGCTGGTTTGCTCTCATATTTATTTAGGCTTCAACTCAGATACAGTGCATGACCCTGGATAAGTCATTCAGTTAGAAATGGATGTCAAACAGCACACGGGCATTTTGTGCTTAGAAGATAATCCAGAAAGAATCAGCTTTGCCCAAGAGGCCTGATTTTGTTGTTTGAGAAGGAACAAGGATGTATTTCCTTTAGAATAAATTAATTTGTAGGTAGCCACATGTACCTTGTGCAGCATGTTGTGTGTTTAGGGTGGTGGTACTAATACAAGGTATTAGGTTTGCAATTTTGAGTAAGGGTATTGTGTAATACAGTTACTTAACAGCTCAACGTAAACTTTACCAGAATGAGGAACTGAAGACAGATTAAACTTCTTACATGGAGGCCAAGAAAAGGGATCTAGAGTTTGTATCTGTGATAGGTCTTCAGTAGAAACTACTGAGCATTTCTTCTTTTTCTGTGTAATCTATTTGGATTTGAGAAGAAAATTTCTGGATCCTCATCTGCATAAGAAGCCTGTTTGCTCTTCTATCATTTAGTTACTTTGTTGGCGGACCTGGATTTTGGTATAACATTAGATGTGTGTAAATATATAGTTGCTGCAATTAAATGTTGTGTGTGTGTGTTTTTTAATGACTGTTGAACAGTCTTTTTTCTAGTCAAACAGTCTATTGGCTTTAAAACCTATGGGAATGGATTAAACTTCTAGACCCTTAAGGGCAGAGATGTGGCAGATGCACACTAAAGGACTCCCTGTAGAAATGTATTGCATTTTCCACTGGTGTGCTGATGGCTGCTTTTCAGCTGTGTTGCAGCAGTAACAATCAGAAGGCAAGCAGCTTTGAATTGGAGCTAGCCAGTCCTCTGTTTTCAAAGGGCAAAACAGGAACCATGACAGCTGCGAGAAAAAAGGGAGAGTCCCTGGTACATGGTACCATAATCTTCATTCCTTAATTGCTATACAAAGTGCTTCATAATCATCCATTTTAACAATAAAGCTGTAATGCATCAGTATTATTCTATTTTACAGGCAAAAAGAGGATGCTCAGTTATAGAACAGGTCCTGGCAAGTGTCAGTTGCTAGATGAATTGGTGGTTGATTAACCAGTGAGGGCTAAGAGCACATTTGAGGCTGTTTTAGCTCCAGTGTGTTACAGAAAGGAGATGGAAAGGACACCTTTATTATTTTCTTTGCCATTCCCTATTAAAGACTCCCTTCCATCTCCACTCTGAATACTCAGAGACTCCATTTCAGTCTCGGTGCAAAAGGGGCAAAGAAATTTAAATGGAGGTCAGACTAGGGATGCCAGCTTCCAGGAGGGGACTGGGGCAGGGATGGGCATGAACCAGCTCACAAACTAAAAGTTGTGATGAATTTTGGCTGGATTGTGATTTGTGGAGTGAAGGTCAACCTGCATAAACTTTCCAAAACTTTCCAGCTGTTCGTGGAGGTGACAGGCGGTCATTTTGACATGCACAGTTTCAGGAGTTTCAAGAGTGTATAGAATGGATCCTGTGCAGGCTAGAGACATAAAACTCACAGAAGATCTCCATCTGACTCTCCTCTACCTGCCCTCCAGGTTTGGTGAGGATCAGATTAACAGGGTTCCAGTTATGGCCCCCTAAAGAAGGTGCCCCCAGGAAAGTGCTCTCTGGGGTAATGACCACCTGTCATTTCCAAAGAAAGCACTTTCCTGGAGGCACTTTCTTTGGCGGGACCATAACTCAGACCCCATAAATCCAATCTTCACCAAACATGGAGGGCAGGTAGAGGAGAGTCAGATGGAGATCTCCTGCAAGTTTTGTGTCTCTTGCATGCTGGGGTGGGGGATTCTTACTGCAAACTGGTTCATTTGGTGGCTAAAATTTTGTGACAGTTTGTGGTTCACAAACCGGGCACACCATGAACCATTAACCGAACCACATTTTCTTGGATCATGCCCATCCCTAGCCTGGGGATCCCCTGGAATTATCTACAGACTACGGAATCAGTTTTCTGGGTGAAAGTGGCAGCTTTGGAGGGTGGAGTCTATGGCAGTGTACCCCACTGAGATTCCTGTCTTCCTCCAGGCTTCACCCCCAACCCTCCAGGAGTTTCCCAGCCTGGATCTGGCTACCCTACTCCCCATCCCCCACTGGTGGCCAGGGTGGCCTGGCAAACCTAGGTGGAGCACTAGTCATAGCAAGGTTCAAAGGCTGCTCTTGGATATCTCTCCTTATAATAATTATCTTTTGGTTTCATAAGATTCCATGAGCTCCCATTGGCTGTAAAATGCCCTCCCTCAGCCATTGGCCCATCAGCCGCCACTCAAGGGTACTCACGTGCCATTGGCCGGGTGCTGAGTCTGCTCCTCTTCCCCACCCACTCCCCCTGGCAGATAGCTCTCTCTCCTGAGGAAGACAGTTCTCTTGACTCCTGTGAGGGACTGTCCCCTCAGTGGCTGTTGGTAGGCAGCCAAGCTTGGTTCTGTGAGTAAACAAACAAAGGACTTTCAGCATAACCCCCTCCCCCGCCCATAACACCCACCCCAAAGGCCACTTTCCTGTCAGAATAAAAGGAAAAAGGCTCTTTCTCCTGCTTAGCTTCAGCATGGCTGGCTGGCTAATGAGGTGGGCCAGCGACCATCAGACCATTTTCTTCAACTCCCCGCTGTGCAGCTGATTTTCCCCTAGGGCTGCCAATCTCCAGGTTGGACCTGGAGATCTCCCACTGTTACAATTGACCTCCAGATGACAGAGAGGTTTCCCCGGGAGAAAATGGTTGCTTTGGAGGGTAGACTGTATGTCATTATACCCTGCTTCCACCCCCCCCCCCCATGCTGTTCTCCACAGGATCCACCCCCTAAATCTCCAGGTATTTCCCTAATCAGAGCTGGCACCTGTACTTTCTCCTCTGTCAGTAAAAGGCCCTTTCCACACCTATGTTGGCCTTTGGGAGAAAACTCATTGGGCCCAGTCCTGATCAGGTTGCCAACTCCAGGTGGGCAATTCCTAGAGATTTGAGGGATGGAGCCTGGAGAGGGTGAGGTTTGAAGAGGGGTGGCAACTCAGACAGGTACGATGCCATAGACTCCACCCTCCAATCCAGCCATTCCCTGATGGGGAACCATTGTTGCCAATCTCCAGGTGGGGGCTGGAGATCACTCAAAATTACAACAGCCTCTAGGAGGGAGGAGGAGATGGAAAACTAAAGGTAGGTTGATGGTTGGCTGGGAGGGAGATAGGGTTATCAACTCCAGGTTGGGAAATTCCTGGAGATTTGAGGGGTCGAACCTGGAGAGGGTGAGTGTTGAGGAGGGGTGGAACCTCAGACAGGTACAATGCCATAGACTCCACCCTCCAAACCAGCCACTCCCTTCTGGGGAACCACTGTTACCAATCTTGGGGGTGGGCTGGAGATCACTACTGTTCTTCAGGTAGCAAAGATCAGTTCCTCTGGAGAAAATGGTGGACTCTGTCATTATACCCTGCTGAGATTGCCACAGCAAATTGTTACTGAGTGCCCAAAGCCGGGGCACTCTCCCAGAGCCTCTTTCTAGAGCCTGTTGTATTTATTTCCACAATGGGCCTTATTCCTAGTATTCAAATAATACAAAAACACCACCATCCCCATGCATTCAAGAACATTTAGGGAGGTTACGTTACTTAGTATATTGTGCAGTCACTAAAGACGTGCATGCTTCTTCCAAGGAATAATTACAGACAGTCTGAAAAATTGGGGGGGGGGTTCCTGCCTGAATGGGACCCCCTGAGTGGTCACTTGTCTTTCACAGATTCTAAATTCCTCACAGCTCCTTCAATGCCCTCAGAAAGCAACATTTAAACAGAAGCATTTAATCAATTAGTTGCTGAACAGGAAAATGTTTATCAGCTATGATTGTTCAAACCTTGAATGGCCCTATCATAAAGTGCCTTGTTACCAGCATTGTATTTAAGAACCACTGAGAGAGTCCGCACTGAACTGGTTAAAACACCAATTGCCACCAATTTAAATGTTTCCACGTTATTTGCTCTTGCTTGTCATCAGCAGGGAATAGCTGGCTCTTCTCATATTATGCAAAAGAAAATCTCAGTCGGGAGAGAGGGAAAAAGCCATCCATTATTAATCAGATATAAATTATTCCTAATCTACACACAATGCCTAATCCCTGGTTCACAGAAATGCAAATTGCACTTCAGAAACAATATGTTAACAAGTCATTTGTCAGAAAAAGACAGGAGCCCAAGCCCACGATAAAATATAGAACAAACATTTCAACCCTATTCCAACGAATACACTGAGAGAAGGTTACCCTGAATAACTAAGAAATCCAAGATGGATGACAGAGGGAACAAAATATGTCACACCCCAAAACTAACTACATTTAATAGTTAATAATAAACCTACATAGTAAACCTTTGCTGAAAACTGTTGGGGGGGGGGAGAGCTGAAACAATCGTTTGAGGGTGAACTTTGTGCTTATGCATCTCTAAAATCCCTCTCAGGGATTTTTAAAGCATGCTGTGCTCTTTCACGTGGTTTTTTTCATGTGGCTGCTCCTGAAGCCATGACCAGAGTATAGATGTTTCTGCTATTCCACCTTGCATTTTAGAGTTTCACGTTTGCTGGTATCATCCATTGTTCCACTGCCAGGCATTCTGGTTCTGTGAGTTCCTCCATTTCTATGCCCTGATGCTGACCATCTGCATGTATCCAGCTATCTATACATTTTTATTCCACTGTTGGCCAAGAAGCTTGAAATGGTGTACATGGTTCCTCCCCTTTGTCCTAACAACAATCCTGTGAGGTAGACTATGTCAGGAAAACAGAACTCAAGGAACTTGAATCTGTCATAATGAATAACTCTGGTCATGGTTCCAGGAGCAGCTGAGGAAGACAAGCAGAAGCCATGCAAGGGGTCCTCACAACTACCTTGTGACTTAGGCCATAATGAGGTAGAGAAGGTGATGGTCCCAAGGTCACCCAGATTGCTTTATGAGTGACAGAGGAGTTGAACCCAGGTCTCCCTGGTCCTACTTTAATATTTTTAACTTTTGCCTCACAGACAAACAGTATAAAAAAAGATGTCATGATGAGATTGCATTTATGATTGGATCAAGATTTTGATGCACTGTCCTACTTATGACCATGTTCCATTGTATTTATTCCTAGAATACTGTGAAAAAATCCATCTCAGTTAGATTAAGGCTGCAATCATGCAATGATCCACTTTCAATGCACTTTCCAACTAGATTTTGCCAGTTCATACAGTAAAATCCAGTTGGAAAGTGCACTGAAAGTGGATTGAAAGTGGCTTATTTAGTGTGTGTGACTGCAACCTAAGATTGTGTGTATGTTTGTGGCAAACCTGGACACAGCAGCATAAACTGCTATAATCCTAATCCTATTATATTGCTTATTAGATGTCCCAAGGATGTCCAGGTAGCCTCAGCTGGGACCAGGGTTTTCTCTGCCCTGGCCCCAACCTGGTGGAACAAGCTCCCATTCAAAATCAGGGCCCTGTGGGATTCGTTATAATTCTGCAGGGCCTGTAAAATGGACCTGTTCCGCCGGGCTTTCAGCTGAGGTGGTGGACATTCAAAATCCATCTCTGACCTCCCCTACTGAAGTCACTGGCTTCTGATCAGCCTAAACTGAGCATAGCAAACCAGACTTTTCAGTGATTGTTGTTTTATCATTGTTTTAAGTTTTTTAAATTATTTAACTTATAATGTACTGTTGTCACAAATTTGTGTGACCTTGTAACCTGCACTGAGCCCATTCATGGGGAGGGTGGAAGAGAAATTGAAATAAATATATAAATAAATAAATAAATATCTCATCCTACTGATCACATTGAGTTACACTGTGCAATCAGTGAGAAAGATGGACTATAAAAGAAATAAATAAATGTGCACATTAAGTAAAACACCACATCAAGGAATCTTGATGTTTTTGTACGTGCAATGAAATCAAGATTTTAACAGTGTTTTATTATTACATAAATTAGTAGTAGCAACATTAGGGTGGGGTTGTTTCGAATATCCCAAATTTCATGGGAGGGCCACAAGCAGCAGTAGTGGAGGCTAGAGTATTCTGCTTTGTATCACAGCCGTGGTGATGGTCTATGGCTGGTGGCTGGGGCTCCCAGGCTGGATCCATCTGCCTATTACTCTTCCAGTTATACGATTTCTTCGGCATCAAGAACCTTCTCCATTCAAAGGTGATTCTGATTTACATTTCTGTATTCATTTTAAAATACATGCAGAAAAAAGGGGGGATGCCCTAAAATCTGATTTTTCCAATGCTAGAGAAGGCAGTCACTCTCTTCAGCATCAGCAGATCAATTTCATAGAGCTTTGCCACTTGTATGCATCAGGAGTCATATCATTTGTAGTTCCAGATTACCATTTTACCATATGGCCCTACTGGTTGTCAGGCTTTTCTGGGATGGGAGGCCTCGCTAGAATGGTTTGGTTGCCTGTACACTCAATGGAGGGTTGCTCAGAATTCTAATTATGGATGACTGCAAAATCCCATTACAGCAGTGCACAATCAAAACTTGGTTCTCCCAAATCAGTTTGCTCTTCAGACAGAAGCCCACTCTTTGGGAGATTTTGTAAGCTATCACAGTTTTTTCTGTTTTTAAATTTCCCCAATTATTTTGCAAAGTCTGGTTGCTAGACAAAACAGACAAAATAAATGTGTTTCACAATTAGCCCTTAGCATGGTAAAACAAAACAAAACCCTGGAAGGTAGTTCTGCTATTTTGTTGTTTTCATCTTGCACCATCTGGGTGCACTTTTCCCATCGAGATATCTATCTACATATATCTATCTACATATATATATATATATATAGTCTGTGATGATGTCCTTCAAAATCAGGGAAATGGAGTAGGAGTGTCCCATCTTTAACCCTGGATTTCACTTCTTCCATGAAACTTGACAAAAGATCATCAGACTAAAACTCCTAGATTGAAGATGAAATGAATCCTTAGTTGGAAGCAACATGAAAAACCACACATTTTAATCAGTGTAAAGTAACATTTTAATCAGTAACAGTGGGATCAGAGCTCAGAAATGGGACAGAATTAGATTGCTACGACTCAGTAAAGCATTTTTTTTTAATTGTCTTGATATGAACCTGCCAATCTACTTTACAGCCCCATCAGGTACAGTTCTTAAAGTTTATTGAAGTCTTGTCAGCTTTGATTCTTGGCGTGCTCTAGATCTAATTGTTCACAGAGTGTGCATCGTAGACATTAAGTTAGTTTTCCGCATGGTCACATGCCTTTGCCTGATTTGAGTAAGACAGACCTGCTCTGCTGTACAAGGAGACCAATTAGTACAGAGAAAGGGCATCAAGAATAGTCTGGTTATTATCTTCATACTGTCCTGATGAACACAAACTTACTGGAAATTCCAGAACTGCCATTTTCTAAGGTCATCTGTCTCAGCAACCTATCCTTTCCACATTGTAGAAGTGACCCAGCATAGGATAAAATAATTCACTGAGTAATATTCAATAAATAATGTACCATTGAAATGATAAATTATTTAGAAGGTTTTATTTGACCAGCTAGAGAGTTTGTTGAATAACCCAAAAGATTACTCTTTAAATAATGTATTTGAGAAATAGCAGCATTATTCATTGATTGCTTGACAAATGGTATTTTACCTTCTTTTTTTCTCGCCTTCCCCACCCTTTCCCACATTCCAGGTTATGGTCATTATGCAGTGAAAGTTCTCTCTAGGCACCTTCAAGACACCTTGATAGTGTTGGGTTGGGAAACAGAGGCCTTATGTCTTCATGGGAAAATAGATACAATTACCTCTACTCTAGGGAGGATTCTAAACTTGTCTCCACCCAAATTTCTCCTTGCCATTGTAGTTCTGAACACCCTGATCTTGTTTCACACAGGGAATCATAGCATTCAGCTTCCATTTATTTTTTCTTTTATTTCTGAACATTGGGAAGGGCTCTGTACTGTTTGCTACAGGTTTCTATTAGTTTGGTAATATTCATGTATTTTTACATCCTCTGCAGGACAGAGGTACATGTGTGCAAATTGTCTGCACAAGAAAATAAACCTAGATGTGATCATATTATGATTATTGCACAAAGAGCCTTATGGTACAATATGGATGCCAACCTCCAGGTGGGACCTGGGGATCCCCTGGAATTAAAGATCATCTCCAGACTATAGAGATCAGCTACCCTGGAGGAAATGGTTGCTTTGGAGGGTGAACTCTATGGCATTGTCTCCCCCACACACACTGAGGTCCCTGTCCTCCCCCAGCTCCATCCTCAAATCTCAAGGAGTTTCCCAACCTGGATCTGGCAGCCCTATGCCCCTGTACCCTGCCAGAGGCCAGAGGGGACCTGGCAACCCTATGGTATGGTGTGGGGGGATCTTTTTTTTGTACAATTAACTTGTGTATACTTGTGGTCTTCTGTTAAAGCATTTCCTAAGTGATTGTACAGTTATACCCAGGTGCTTGTAGTAGGGTGTTTTAATGTAGCACTTCGTACATTTGCATTAGAATCACTTTTTTGCAGTGTTTTATCAAAGTGTGCATGCTATTCATATCATGGAAAGGAATAAAAAGTTACTAATGGGATTGAAAGTTCCAGCAAAGTATACTCACTCCAGTTCTGGTATTAATTTTAAGAATTCTCCTAGTAAAATCAGAATTAGGTATGAGAGGAATACCTCGGAGACCACTTCTGAAATAATTAAGGACTGAAGGAGAGGAAAGCAGGGAGATGTAGAACATCAGTTTTTTAACTGAACATGTACCCTTATATTCACCTTGAACCTCCCTTTTGACGAAAAGTTAATGACAGCTGTAATACAAAATTATTGGACTATCTTCCTCGTAATTTCTTTCCTTCATGATGCTGTCACTACCAGATGAACGCGATGTGAAAGCCAGGTCTCAAAAAGCAGGATACTCCTTGACATTTTTATACAGTGCTTTAGTGTGTTATAAAAATCTGTATTAAAAAGATTTTCTACACCATATGTAGAAAAGAAGAAGAGAAAGCTTATCCTGGAGTGAACTTTGCTAATCTTCAAGATGCCTCTGGACTACTGATTTATTTTGCTATAATGGACTAACAGGGCTGTCCCTCTGGAGCAATTTGCTCTCGCAAGTTACTGGGTTTTGTGCGTTTATATCACACCCTTCCTGCAAGGAGCACATGACGCTATACACAGGAAAAGGCTTAGAGTGCTTCACGTACCTTTGTGACAGATGGTATGTGAGAGATCTGTAACTGGATCTCCTAGTGATCTCTGCTTGACTTTATAGCAACTGTCGGAGGTAGGGTGCTCCAAGTTTGATCACAGCAACACAAGCATTTATTGCTGTCCAGGCTTTCCCAATTTAAATTCCCTGTCCCCAGCTGCTTTTAGTACCATTGGGGAAAATACAGAAAAGATATAGGTGCCTTTATTTTTTTTTTACATAGTTGAACTAATAGAAGTCCTGGGGGGGGGGGATTTGATGTGGAAAATGGCACAAGATGAAAGCATTGACCTTTTGGACTCTTTATGCCAGCACTCTGAGTAGAGCTGCCTGCACATACCCTTACATACTTTTACATGGAAAAAAAACCCAGATCTGATCATGGGTCATTTCCAGGTGGGTCATTGAGTTCTCCTGCAATTACAACTGATCTCCAGACATCAGTTCCCCTGGAAGAAATGGCAGCTTTGGAGGGTGGACACTATGGCATTACATCCCCACTGAGCTCCCTTCCCTCCATCCTTCCCAGACACCAGCTCAAAGCTCCAGGATTTCCCCAAGTCAGAGGTGGTGACCTAATGGGTTTGGCAGCTCCTTCCTGGGCTGTTTTTGTGCTCTAACTTGCCCCTCCCCCAGCTGCTTTTCTCCCCTCTTAGGGTATTATACCCTGCTGAGTTCCCTCCCCTCCCCAAACCCTGCCTTCCCCCCACTCTACCCCTACATCTCCAAGAATCTCCTAACGGGGAGTTTGCAACCCTAGAAAGGACGCATTCCCCTTTCTCCTTTTCTTGTCTCTGTGAAAAGGAATGAAATCTTGTAGGCTTAAATTGGGCTCTAAATCCCTTCCTTTCACAATCTTTTCAGTGGCAAAAGGGCAAGAAAGGTTCCTGTTGCAGGAACCAGCAAGACACCATCCCCCCGCCCCCAAGAGCACAATGATCGCGGCTAGGAACTTGAGGACATTAGCAACAGAGTTATTCTCCTTGGGATGATGCACAATTACATCAGCCTCCACAATCTCTCCTCCCTTCCCATAGACTACATGCTTCCTTCTGCTTCCACATGGAATGAAGGTGGGTTACCAACCTCCAGGTGATGCCTGAAGTTCTCCCAGAATTACAAGTGATCTCCAGATTCCAGAGAGTAGTTTCCCTAGAGTGGGGGTCCCCAGCATGGTGCTCATGGGTGCCTGGTCACCCACCAGTACTTTTTCTGGTATCTGCCAAGTGTTGTTTTTAGAAAAAGGGTGCTGCCAATGTGCCTTTTGCCCATCAGGACTTCTGACTGGCCACTGTTGATCTGATTGGTTGTACAGATCATGCCACAGCACAAGGATCTTCACCATGTGACTGAAGGTAAGATGTGGGTATGCAAGAAAATCATATTCAATAATATGTCCATTTTAAAAAGCATCCCATTAAGCTCAGTTTCTGCCTGAAATGTCCAAGTTACTATTAGAGTTATGCATAACCTCACTCCCTGACATTTTGTTGTTGGCTGCACCTCCTGTAGAAGCCGTTTTGATCCCTGGCCCAAAAGATGTCCGCATTGTCCAGTTGTTCTCAACCAGAGCCAGGGCCTCATTGCCTAGCGACATCTGTGCTCTGCGGGACCTAACACTGTTCCTCAGGGCCTGCAAGACAGAGATGTTCTGCCAGGCTCATAGTTGAGGACTGTACAGGATTTTTCTTCTCCCTCACCCCAGTCTAGGAATGAGAGATACCAAAATCCCGCAAGCTGCCAGTATGTACAGGCTTTCCCATCTCATCCCAGTCCAGTGATGAGAGTCAAAATCCCACACGCTTCAGGAACACTTAAGCAAGCCCCCAAGAGTATGTCTGCACACTCTCTAGGGTATCAGTAGTTCTGCCACCAGGATCTCTTGACAACAGGTTCCCACCAGCTCAGGAGCAGAGGTCCCACCTCCTGTCTGGTTTCTGGAAATTAACACCTTACCAGCTCTGTATCAGGGCTGCAAACAATCAATTAACACAGTGGTAGGTGTATCACCAGAGACAGCCTAGGTACAAGATTAAGCCTTAGAGTCAAGTTGCAACATAGGAAACATGTCCAGAATATTTGTTATATATTATCTTTTATTCAGTGCAAAAGAATGCATATATAATGAGACTAGCAGAAGGTAAACAAAAACAAATAATGCCTATAGCATAATCAGCTCTAACTACACAATAGGGGTATTTATAGTTACCAGGCTTTCAGAGGTATCAGATAATTCAATGTCCAGTCTTAAGGATGAGTGGCCTAGGCCACTCTTCTCTGATTGGACCAGTGTTTCAAGGTCATTTGCATATGGAAGCTGATTGGACTTCACTCCATTCTGCACCTCAAGCTCCCCCCCCATTTGCATATGCAACCTGGTGTATTCTGAGGTATAATATGTCCTCACCCACAAAACAACACTTCCCCTTCAAAAGAAACAAACCCAATAATACAACCATGCCACACCACAAAAAAAAAACAGATCACACCACAAGCAGAATACCACAAGGCAAAAAAATGACAGGAAAAGGTGCCAGCAGTCACCCCATTACTGCCACAGATATGTACCTGATAGTGCTTCAGAGGATGGTGTGCAGGTCCCAGGTTCATGTTATAAAAGCTTCCTGGGGGATTACGGACCATTCACAGACTTTCTACCTTATCATACCTCACAGGGTTGTTGTGCAGATCATACAGGGGAGAGGAGAATGATGTCAGCTGCTTTGGTTCCCACTGTAGGGAAAGACTGCCCTTTCCCTGTGCAGAGGCTGTGGGAGGGGGGATGTAAACCTGAAGACAGACAGGCAGATAAAGGTAGGCTGATGATTTCCTGGAAAGGACATAGGGTTGCCAGCTCCAGATTGGAAACTTCCAGGATATTTTAGGGATGAAACTTGCTGAGGGTGGGATCTGAAGAGGAGGAAGAGGGGGACCTCAGACAGATACAATGCCATAGACCCCACCCTCCAAACAAGCTGTTGCCAATCTCCAGGTGACAGCAGGAGAGCTCTTAAAGCTCTGATGCTAATTCAAAGTGCTGGGGATGTGTTGCATTTTGGCAGGGGATGCTGTGAGTGTAGGAAATGAATGTGGACAGAGTAGTGTTTTGGAAAATCTTTAGGAATTGTCCATTTACCACGGGGCACCCACCCAGAGTCTCTGGCATTTTCTCACTCTGCTGGCATCAAAACCAGTTTAAGGCAAAATAGAGATATGGAGACTTTCCCATCCTCCTTTGCATCAATCTGTCTTTGTTGGCAACCCTAGGCCTGCCAGCACTCTCAGGGTGGCTTCATGCCTCCTGACTGTCATTACTTCACTAGCCCTGGCTGCTTTCTCCTGTTCAGCAGAAGCCTCCCTATGGAAGCTGCCTGGGTAATTTTGGACCAGTCCCAGACTTTCTGTCTAACCTACCTTGCAGGGTTGCTGTACAGTTCAGAAAGTGGAAGAGGAGAATGAGGTAAGCTGCTTTGCTCTTCACTAATGAGAAAGACAGCTGACAGCTGAGAGGGGAGGAGATAAAGCTTCCAACTTTAGGTATGGAAATTCCTGGAGATTTGAGGGGTGGAGCCTGAACAGGATGAGGTTTGAGGAGGGGTGGGACCTCAGGCAGGTACAGTGCCATAGACTCCACCCTCCAATCCAGCCATTTCCTCATGGGAAACCATTGTTGCCAATCTCCAGGGGAGGGCTGGAGATCACTTAGAAATACAACTGCTATCCAGGAGGGAGGGGGGAGGAGATGGAAAGCTGAAGGCAGAGGGCCACATAAAGGTAGATTGATGGTTGGCTGGGAAGGAGATAGGCTTGCCAACTCCAGGCTGGGAAATTCCTGGAGATGTGAGGGGTGGAGCCTGGAGAGGGTGGGGTTTGAGGAGGGGTGGGACCTCAAACAGGTACAATTTCATAGACTCCACTCTCCAAACCAGCTATTTCCTCCTGGGAAACCACTGTTGCCAATCTCCAGGGAAGGCTGGAGATCACTCAGAATTACAACTGCTCTTCAGATGGCAGAGATCGGTTCCCCTGAAGAAAACAGTAAGCTCTGTGTCGTACCCTGCTGAGGTCACCACAGCAAATGGTCACTGAGTGCCAAAGACCAGGGCACCCACCCAGAGCCTCTTTCTAGAGCTCATTGTATGTATTTCCACAACAGGCCTTATGAATGATAGCCAAGTGTGGGGCAATGTGCAGGTTTGTAGAAAAATCTTAAATCTTTAAAAATACACTGGGAGAGTTGAATTTCCCTCAAAACAAAAACATTCTCTGTGCATGCACAGAGGACATGACTCCCAGTGACAATGTCACCACCATCAGTGGGGCCTCAGGTGATCTGCAGCTGGCATGGTGGCTGTCAGAGGCCCTGCCACAGCTGCTGCAGGTCCTAAGGGGCCTGTAACTGGCGTGATGGCTCCTGGGGCCTCTGTGGATGGTGTAGCAGCTCCTAGAAGCCCATGGGCCCTGCTGAAGATGCTGCAGCTTTCATGGTGGGGAGAAAGAAGGAAGGGATTGTCTGAGAAGGGGTTGGAAGGGAGAAAGAGGAGGGGGATTGAGAAAGGGCGGGAGAAGAGAGCAGGACATTGTGAAGAGATGCAGGGGTAAGAGGGGGAGACTGACATACAAGGGGTAGGGAGAGAAATGGACGTGATTGACGATTTCCAGAAAAGGAGAGGAGAAAAGGGGGAGATGAGGGGGAGACTGACATAGAAGGGAGAAAGGGAGATGAGCAAAGATTAATAGATAAGGAGTGGGACAGAAAGAGGGGGGGAACACTGACAGAGAAAGGGGGAGAGGGAAGGAAGCCTAGGTGGGGGGTGTTCCTTCCCTGCATGTTCCTTGTGGCCCCCTAGCTGTAAACTAAATAACTACCGATGATCTCTGAAAGATCTATTTGCAGTTGGTTTGGGAGAAAAAACATTCTAGCTTCAACTCGAATGGGTTTACAAAGAAAGGACATATTATAATTACGGATGAGGCAACAGAAAGCATGGCACCCTAGATGATTCCTTGGGAGGTTGAAATGAAGACACTAACATTACTATGTAATCAAGGAAGCGTAATCTGCACAGTCTGGCTGTGCAGCATACTTCTCTGTTCATTTAAACTGAACTAGTCTTCAGCTTCGTCTTCCTACGAAGCACATTGAATCCATTGCATCTGCTGACCCGCCTCCATTAAACACGCTTGCTTAGAACGCATTCTAATTTGCAACTGTTCTATATTTTCATTTGTCTTCGTAAAGCTGCCTGCAGCAGAAAACACACAATGTCACATCAATGACAATTGCCGTTCCACAAGTCTCTGTCTCTCTCTCTTTCTCTCCCCTGAAAGTCAAATGAATTCCAATCTCTTTCAATGGGGAAGCAGAAAGGACCCAATTATTGTCACTTTAACGGTGTGCACTTTTACCTCAGGCATCACTTAGGAACCAAAGAAAAATGTTTCAGATCCTGGATGCAATCATCCTTCACAAAAGAATGCAGTTGTGATTCTTCTTTTCAGCCTCCTAATAGAGACATAATAACAATAAGGTAACATTATGTCATGTAAACTAAAGGACAGGAAGAAAGAAAGGGACACACCCCAAATATAGTGCTATTTATTTACAGGAGAAACTTTGATCTGCCACAAATGCTGTTTCATAATTTACATGGGCACAAGCACTTTTAGTCTTGGGGATTCAGGTAGCACTCTCAAATTAATCTCATGCATTTTCAGGAAATGGACTGCGCTACGCATTGCTGCTAACCTCAACAATTCACAGTACATGGAATAGGGTTGCCAGCCCCCAGGTCTGGGGGGGGGTTCCTTACTTTTGGGGGCTCTAATCTACCCCCATCCAGCTGGCTGGCAGGGGAAGCTCCGCCCCCAAGAGTGACCACCCGCCCCTCCCCCTCCCCTCTTGCCAGATTTAAAGGGTCTTTTTGCAAGCCAAGTGTGCAGCCTGCAACCACTCCTCCCTCCTGCTAGACTTAAACGACCCTCCAGCTGATTGGTGGACCATGAGATCCCTGCCGCTCAGCTGAAACCCTTTAAATCTGGCTGGAGGGGAGGGAGAGCAGTTGGTCCCTCTTGGAGTCAGGCTTGGGGCATCCCTGTCCACCCCTGGAACATCCCCCAAATCCCCCTTCTGGAGCAACGAGGGGACCTGGCAACCTTAATGTGGAAACTGCTAATACATACAAGGACTAGTCATATTTTAAAAATGGTTTGCTGACTCACATGCCTCATTCTCACCATGTCCATTCATTCCCTTCTCAGATAATCCAGTGGACATGCTTCCCTTGGCACTGATTGGTCTGCATCCAGCCACAGAGTTCCTCTGATGGAATGGCATTTCCATTAGCAGAAGAGGGCAACTGGGATTTCTGCTGATTTCCCTTTCCCACTACAAAACTTCACTTTTTCCTTGAGGTCACATGATGATCAGAAACAATGTTTGCAGGTGGGGTCCAGTTAGCTGCAACAGAAAGAGGAGGTGAGAAAATCTTGCTCTGTGGGTGGTTGGATATATGCCACTACTGGTATTCTTACAAGTCTATCAGTATACCCATTTTACAGACATATAAGTGTGTAGAAATGTGTTCCTTACTAGCAATACAGAAAGATTAGCTGCTGTAGATTTTCTGGGTTGTATGGCCGTGGTCTTTGCATTGTAGGACCTGACGTTTCACCAGTAGCTGTGACTGGCATCCTCAGAGGTATAACACAGAAAGATGGAGTACTCTCTGTGTCAAGGTGAGAAGAACAATTGTAGGCATGTAATTTATATCTGCCCTGGAAGGTGTGGTAGGGCTGAGTCATTATCTTGCAGTAGTTCTACAGGCTGTGAACATGCTAATGGAGGAGCTTTCCTGAGGAGGTTCTTTTGTATGTGGATTGGCTGTTGAAATTCTAATCTTATCTGTAGTGCTATTGTTTTTCAGAACAGGAAACCATGCCCTATTCATTTTGAAACTCTCTTCTTTCCTGTTGAAATCATGTTTATGTTTATGAATTTCAATGGCTTCCCTGTGTAATCTGCCTTTCAGTGTCTTGGAACAAAATACTGTGTCCTGTTTGAGTTAGGCTATGTTCAGCCACTGCTGATTTTTCCAGTTGGCCAAGTGTCTTTCATGTTCTTTTATTCTTGTCTGAATGCTACACTGTATGGTCCCAATGTAAACTTGTCCACAACTGCATGGTATGCGGTATACTCCTAAAGAAGTGAGGGGGTCTCTTCTGTCTTTTGCCGATCATAGCATCTGTTGTATTTTTCTGGTGGGTCTGAATTCTGTTTGTAGGTTATGTTTTTTCATAAGTTTTCCCATCTGATCAGTGATTCCTTTGATATATGGCAAAAACACTTTTCCTGTGGGAGACTGTTCTTCCTCAGTTGTTTGTTTTACCTTTGATTTAATCACTCTTCTGATTTCATTCTTGGAGTATCCATTTGCTTGAAGTGCGTGGTTTAGATGATTTAGTTTGTCGTTGAGAAAATGTGGTTCACATATCCATCTTGCACGGTCTGCTAATGTTTTGATTATGCCTCTTTTTTGCCAAGGGTGGTGATTGGAGTTTTTGTGTAAATAACGGTCCATGTGAGTTGGTTTTCTATAGACCTTGTGACCTTGTTCACACTCAATTTCTTTTTCCATGGTGAATTGTATGTTCGGGTGGATGTTGTTAAGGTGGTCTAAAAACTCCATCAATTCTACTTCTCCTTGGCTCCAAATGATAAAGGTATCATCTACGTACCGGAAAAAGTTGAAAACACATGAAAACACCCCAAATGTAGCTATTTTTAGTACCAGTTTTAGTTCAATTCTTCATTTTAAAATGTTTTGTGTCAATAAATAATAGGTTGTGAATGGAGGGTAGCATTTACAGATATATAAAAATGGCCAGCATATATAGGCAAACATGGGGGTGTCTACACAGCTGATTAGCATGAACTGTGGCTCAGCAATGCAGACTCAGTATTCTACACAAGTGTCATGGCCTGTCAGATACACTGCTGTTCTGATTTCAGGCTGGCAGCAAAAATGCGTTTAGCAACCTTTGTTGGGCTGCTGCACAAGTCTGATGTGTTATACCATGTCTGGTGTGTCACTAGTTGCAACTCTTATAATACATGTACAGCCACTATTGTTTTATGTAGATTGGTTTTAGGAATGATGGATCGATTTCCCCATTCTATTTCTTCATGTTCTACCAGTTCATTCTGCCTGTTTTCTGCACTTCTGAACTGCAGTTTAATGAGGGAAAATCTAAATTCAATCCAGATATTTCAACATGTGCAATTTGACACAGTTTTTTGTTCTGCATAAAAACCTGGCATATAAAAACCCAGACCTGTGACTTAAAAAAAAAAGAGTGAAAAGAGCTCCCAAAAGTACATGGGTGACATCATGGCCACTAATTAATCAAGGACATCCATAGCTGGCTTCTGCAACAAATTTGCTGAACTGATATGTTCAGAGCTCAGTTTTGGCAACAGAAGGTCAATTTGCACAGAACACAGTGAAGGTGCTTCCTGATTGGCCCAGTGCTCTGAAAAGGCAATGCTGGTCCTCCTTTACCTTGTACTGCTCAGGTTCTCCACTTTGGCACATAATTACCTGAAAAGACTAATCAAAGCATGTGCATAAAGTGGTTATCTGTTTTCAAGCCCTGTATGAGTAAATACAGAAAATGGAAAGAGGTGGCTGCCCCTAGAAAATTCTGCCCCCATGTTGGCCTGTATCTTTCTATGCCTTCTTCCATCTTAAGTGGGTCTTCCACCAAAGGAAGAATCAGTTAAATTGAAGGAAGGATGCTTAGGCTTAGCAAAGTGGTAGGGCACAGGCCATTGACTCTCACCATATGAAGCGCAGATCCCCTGTAGGCTTCAGACATGCAGTACAAATATGTATCGTCTTGTTTTTCACACATGGCCAGCATTTCCAGTCCCTGTTTTCTTTGTCAAATTTCCTTTTCCACTTGTTTCTTCTACATTATTTTTATTGCATTTTAGTGCCATTTAAGCACAATTGACCCAAAACCAGGGCAAATGGTCCCCAGCCCCAGGGATATCTGTCTTGCCACGACTAGGGCAAGGGCCTCCTCAGCCCAGCCCCTACCTTGTGGAATGAGCTCCCATATGAAATCAGGGCCCTGAGGGACCTTTTACAGTTCCACAGGGCCTGCAAGATGGAGCTCTTCCACCAGGCTTTTAGTTAGGGCAGTGGGCATCCCGCTTCTCTAATGGGCCTCTCCTCAGCAAGTCAGATCTAAGGACTCAAATGCAAAATAGACTGCATTTGTGAGGCTTTAACCATGATTTGCACCAGAGGAATGTTGTTGTACTTTACTGGGGTTTTAATTGTTTTTAATTCTTTGTATATTGGTTGTTCTGTTTGATGGAACCCACCCTGAGCCTGCAGTGTGGGGAGGGTGGGATATAAATCAAATAAAATAAATATACATAAATAATAAATAATGACAATGGTTTGGCTTCACAGCAGCATTGCTGTGGGTGCCAGGATTCCCACCAGGTGGGTGTGACGTTTCTGCCTCCTCCTCCTCTTGTGGCAGCCCAAGATGCCCGTGAAATCCTGTTCCTATAGTTCCATTTCCCCCAGGAACAGAATTGGGGGCTATCACAGGATAGAGGAGGCAGAAAGGCCACATTTAGCTCATGGAAATCCTTGCACTTGTAGATCGAAGACAATATTTCTATTAAATCTCACTATTGGGTGGGGGCAGACAATTGGTTTTTCACCAAATGCAGAAAACCATAAAGGTACTCAAACTTTTGAACTGTTATATTCCAGAGGGGTAGTTGTGTTTGACTACTGCAACCAAAATAGCAGAATCTGTCAGAACCTTAAAGACTAATGGATTTATTGTGGCCTAAACATCTGTGAGCCAGAGTCCACATCAGCAGATACATGAAGTGTTGCATGCAGTTGGTAGATACATGTATACACATGATGCTACAAATAGTAGAAGTGTGGGGAAGGGAGAGCATTGCCAGCTATGGGTTAGGAAATACCTGGAAATTTGGGGAGTGAAACCTGGAGAGAGTAGGATTTGGGGAGGGGAGGGACCTCAGTGTGGTATAATGCCATAGACTCCGCCCTCCAAAGCAGCCATCCTCTTCAGGGAAACTGATCTTGGTTATCTGGAAATCAACTGTAATAGTGGGATATCTCCAGGTGCTACCTGGAGGGGGGGGATTATTTCAAAGAGAGGCCAGAAGGCTTTTTTGTCCTTTACACAGGTGTGTTACATTTCCTCTGCAAGCAGTTACTGACTCATTCCAAGACTGTGGCAACTGTGCAGAAGTAGCTGGAGCTTTTCTCCCACTCACCCCAAAAAATAACTGCTACCCTGAATACAAATGGTCCAGAGGAAACTATTAGGCTTGTTGCAGAAGACCATGTGGTGCCATGTAGTCCTCTGCAAGAGGCCAAAAAGTTTCATTCCTGAACCATTTCAGTTCAGGATAAGACCATGGGGTGAGTGGGGGGAATAAAGCTCCTTCCACATATATGTCATGGTCCCAATCCAGAGTGGAAACAACACACATGGGAACTGAGAGCAACACATATGGCAAGCATGATAGTTTAGGGTTGCCAACCTCCAGGTGGTACCCAGAGATCTCCCAGAATTAGAACTGTTCTTCCACACAACAGAGATTCGTTTCCTTGGAGAAAATGGCTGTTTTGGCGGGTGAAGTCTACATCATTATACCCTCCCCTCCACAGGCTCCACATCTAAAATATCCAGGAGTTTCTCCACCCAGAGTTGGCAGCCTTGTGACTATAACAGGCTGGGTTGTGGTTGCTACCCTGTCAATTTTGTCTCATGAAAACTGACCCTATCGGGCTGGCCATTGTTAAAGATAGTACGGAACTAGACGGTCTTTTGGTCTGATCCAGAAACCATTAATTATGTAATAGGGAATGTAATGTAATGAATAATAGAATGTGATGTAATTTGGAATGATAGATTGGAATGTATTTCTTTGGCCTGGGAGAACTGCAGACTGCACAACCAATTACACCACCTCAAAGAAGAGGAAGCTGTACTGTTACCTCCACACTTGAGAGGAGATGGATGGGGCATAACAGCAGGGTCTCAGTTAATTACTCTCAGCATTCCACAGTTAAGAAAGGTATACCTACCCATCAATCTCTGATTCCTTCACTATGTTTTCCCCCAGAATTAAACCCAAACAAACACTGACCATATAAACAAAGCCTGTTATTCCAGCTTAGTCCTTGCATCTGTTAAACACCTTTATTATGCTGGATGCTAATTTGCTGCCCACCCCTGACCTATATGTATGGACTGGTAAATCCCATTTCACTGTATCTGAAGATATCCACGTGCATACGAAAGCTCATACCTTGAATAAAACTTTGTTGGTCTTAAAGGTGCCACTGGACTCAACCATTGTTATGCTTAATCTACTTTCAGTTCTCAGCTATATCTGGAGTTGATGCGGGGGGGGGGGAGGGAATGCCTTGACATTTGAGAAACAAAGAAGCTTGGTTTGGGAGATTTCTGCCTATAGCTAATGGGCCTTTCAGTCAATCTGATTGTTCCCTTCTATCAGTGGCATTATGTCCAGGATAACTGAAGAACTGAGAAGAAACCAATGCTTTAATGCTACTTGAATGGCCATTCAAATATTCTGAACAGGTTTTTTTTAAAAAAAAATAAAATTGTAACATTCTCTAAGATTCAAGAGGAATAGCAATCAAAAATAAAATTCCCCGTTTGTATGAAGTATTATATAAGCCTGAAAACTTTATTATTGTTTTGTATTTTTACCAGCAAGTTGGATGAATAACAGATAAATCATCTCCACCTTGTTGCTCTCTCTCTTAAAGGGAACTGGAAGTGTTACGCAGGGGAGGCATGCACGGGTGAACACAGAAAATCCTTCCTAAGCCTCTGTGAATCATTGCTACTTGTATAAATCCAAGTGGAAACCACCTCTTCATTTTGACTTCCAAAGCACAGACTCTGAGGAGCATTTGAGCTCTAAATTACTATCAACAACTGCATATCTACTTCTCTCGCAGCAGCTGCCATGGAAATATATCATGAGCCAGAAAGCCGGAAGCGTCTTTTTAGTTTGCCAGTGTTGACATTACAGTTTTGTGAATGTGGCAGCCATTCGGACAGAGCCACAAAATGTGCTGCATTTCTTCACCGCTACCGCTGATGGGATATGTAACACAAGGTGAGGATTGTAGCTAGACTTCCTCAGCGAATTCTCTACTTCTGGATTTCTGTCTGTTGCGTTTGATTTGTCCACTCACCACCATGACATGTGGAAATGGAAAAGACTATTTCCCCCATTACCCTTATTTCATCATCAACATATGTAAATGCTGTCAAGTCACATCCGACTGATGGTGACCCAGGTAGGGGCTTTCAAGGCAAGTGAGAAGCACAGGGGGATTGCCATCGCCTTCTCCTGCAGAGCCTTCCTTGGTGGTCTCCCCCAAGTACTGACCCCACTTAGCTTCCGAGATCTGACAAGACCTTCCCTCTGTTCATCGCCTACAACGTGATGGTTTAATAACATTAGTTTACATATCAGTTTATGTATTTCTCAATGCAATGCACAGAAGCCTATAAGTTATGCTGCTCACTCACTGCTGGTCACAGTAAAGAAAAGGTTTTGCTACCAATCCTCCATAATTTAAGGATGTTTCCAAAATTCTTCTTACCTCATTCCCTTCATGTAGCCAGTTTGGTGTAGTGTTTAAGAGCAACAGACTTTAATCTGGAGAACCAGGCTCGATTCCCCACTCCTCCTCATAAAGCCAGATGGGTGACCTTGGGCCAGTCACAGCTCTTTCCAAGCCCTCTAAGCCCCTACAAACATGTCTAGCTCATCAGTAGCACAATGCTAAGAGCTAGAACTTGCAGCTGCCAGACAATTCTAGGATCTCCTGGCTATTCTTCACAGAATGCCATATGATAATTATTATTAATGATTAATTACCTTCATGGATCTTTAAAAAAAATTAAATAAATGCATGAACCACCAACACTATGAACCTTTGTCATATAGTGTCCTTATACGTAATACCCAAGAGGAGGCCCCCATTAATCAATGGACTCACAAAATCGAGCCCTGGCCACAGTCCAGCCCCTAGAGTTGCAAAAGTTGGAGGCTGTGGTGGCTGTTTCACCTGTTCTACCCAAGTGTGGTTGAGAGGCCTTCCTGCTTACTACTCAATCTGTGGACCACAACAGTCTGGGACCAATGTATCAATGGGGCTACCTCTCCCAGTATATCCCCCCGACAAGCATGACGTTCTGGAGAGAAGAACCTCCTGGTGATCCTTGGTGGTCCTGAAAGATATCCAGCTGTCCTTGACCACAGCCAGGGCCTTTTCTGCCCTGGCGCAAGCCTAGTGGGACTCTCTTCCTAAAGACACCTGCACCCTGCAGGACCTAAAGCAGTTCTGCAGGGCCCATAAGGCAGAGATGTTCTGCCAGGCCTATGGCTGAGGACAGCAATGGTCTGTCATCAAGCCTGCCCCCCCCCCCATCATTCCTCTCTTCCTCCCAGGGTAAGGATGAAAAGTGGTCTTTAAATGCCATCTGAATAGTTCTTGAGTTGTTTATTGTTTTAACTGTTTTATTGACTGTATAATATTTATTTAAATGTATTGTTGGAATGCTGTTCACCACCTTGAGCCCTATGTATAGGGGAGGGCAGTCTATAAATTGAATAAATACATAAATAGACACCCCCCCCAGGTCCATGGACCCCAGTTTGAGAAATATTGCAGGTAGACCTAACTACAAGTCACACATACATGGAGGTAACTGCATATTACATTTTCCCCAGGTATATCCCAAGGTTGGGTTGCCATGTTGTGGGAGCTCCGTGCTTCCCAATTTGCATCAGAACCATGGCACATACGGAGGCTGTGCCAGGCTTCCACCCAGCAGTGCCATTTTCCCACTTGAAATGACCCTGTGTAAAGTCACTATTTATCCTACTGGAGCTGCACATGTACTCACATGGCTACTTTTAACTTTCCCCAGTGGAGCAAAGAGCAGCTCTTGATATCACTTCAAGTTGGGAAGGGGGGATCTAAGCTCCTTCTCCCTGCATGCAATGGTCCTGCTCCAATTTGAGGGCCCAAGTACTTGTGGGAGTCATAGAGCTCCTAGAACACATTTGACCCATCTAGGGTTGCCAGCCACCAGGTGGGGCCTGGGGATCTCCTGCTTTTACAACTGATCTCCAGCTGACAGAGATCAGCTCTTCTGGAGAGAATGCTTGCTTTGAAGGGTGGACTCTATGGCACTGTACCATGCTGAGGCCCCTCTCCTTCCCAAACCCCACCCTCTCCTGGATCCACCCTCAAAGTCTCTAGGTATTTTCCAATCCAGACCTGGCAAACCTAGACCCAACTCAGGGATGAACTCAGGGAAAACCTAGCATGCAATCAGGCCATGTTTTTGCCTTTGAGAATTAATGTGGAGGTAGCAGGGCATTTGCAGAGGAGATTCAGTGGGCAAGAAGGGGCACTTAGCTCTTCTTCTGCCTGGCAATTCTCCCCTGCAAATGCCCTCCTTAGAATGTTTTTATTTCAGATCGAGTGATGTGAAAAAAGCATATAGGGGAGATTTGCAAAGGGAGATTCAGCAGGTCCAAGAAGAGTTCAAGCAAGCCTTCCTTCTGCCCTTTCAATCTTGTCTCTGGATCAATGAATGAGAATGGCTCTTTTAATCAGATTTTATCCCTCCCTTCCTCCAAGAACTCAGAAGAGCATTAGGATTGCCAGCTCTGGGTTGGGAAATACCTGGAGATTTTGGAGGTGGAGCTTGAGGAGGGCGGGGTTTGGGGAGGGGAGGGACTTCAGTAGGATACAATGCCACAGAGTCTGCCCTCCAAAGCAGCCATTCTCTCCAGGGGAACACATCTCGGTCATCTGGAGATCCACTGTAATAGCAGGAGATCTCCAGGTGCCACCTGGAGGTTGGCAACTCTAAAGAGCATATGTTAGTTCTGCACACACACACACACACACCTACCTCTGTTTTATCATCACAACAACCCCGGGAGGTGGGTGAGGCTAAGAGACAGCAAGTGATTCAATCTGCATTACTGCAGCGAACGCAGATGGGGGGGAACCTCAAGTTTTCAGGGGTCACCTACTTCAAACAGCAGCCTTTCTTTTTTCAGCTAAGCCAAAGTTCAGAGTTGCTCAGGGCAGCTAGAAGCGAGTGACAAAACTGTTGTAATGATAGGAAGCCTTCATGCCCCTGGAGTCAGACAGCAGTTTATTTGAATACAAATAGAGATTAACGTTTGTGAACTTAATGGGAAACAATGGTCTTAATGCAACTGCATTAAAGAAAGAGAAAGGAAGACAGGGAAGTGGGAAGCCCTTCATGTTTCAAGCCGTAAGGCTTTACCACTTTCCAAAGCTGCACAGCCAGCATTTCTTAAAGAATATGACAAATGAGCCACCAGTGAACCAGCCTTCTAGCTAAGGATATGTTTATACGAGTAAGTGCGAGAGGCTTCTTTACATAATGATTCCGGGGAGAAAGGGGAAGCTCATAATGATGGGTCTCCTAGCATCATGATCAGCAGATCTGTCTCAAAATAAGAGATGAAAGAGAGCTTCCACCGGGGCCTATAATGTTCCTTCCTTGTGCTCCCTTTCCGGAGACATGGAGTTTGTGAACAATTTTTAAAAGCTCAGAGAAGCGTGGCATCCACTGCATGTCAAGGGTAATTTATGGCCGCAGATAAGTGGGTGGTTGCCTTTCGACTCCAAGAATGAAACAGCTGAGCCAGTTTCTAGTCAGAAGCTTACCTGGAAGGGGAAGGAGGTGATAGAACACCTGCACAGCCACTGAGAATAGAAGAGGTATTGATGAATATAAGCAGGCACCTGGATCTAGCAGCCACTAGATTTGCACAGGAAGAGGAAACCAGGGGTGTATGAATGTGCACCAGTGTGGTGTAGTGGTCAGAGAGTCAGACGAAGAACTGTCAGACCAAGGTTTGAATCCCCGCTCTGGCACAAAAGCTTTCTGGGTGACCTTGGGCAGATCACAGACTCTCACCTTAACATAACTCACAGTGTCGTTGCAAGGACAAAATGGAGGAGAGGAGAAAAACATAAGCTGCTTTCTATCTCTGTGGGGGTTAAAGGTAGGGTATAAGTGAAGTAGACAAGTAAGTAAGTAAGTAAATCAGGTAACTCAAAAATGAGAGTTAGGAGCTGCCCTGAAATTCAAAGCAGCCTGAGCCAGCCGTATAACATCAGATTGGGATCGACCACTAGGATGGCTTTGAAGTCTGAGCGCCATCCCAAATGTAACATTAGACTGATATCTGTTTAATGGTATTGGATTATTACTTATTAGCACCTTTTTCAAGTGTAATTATGATGGTTTTATGTATTATATTATTTCTTGCTGTTTTTATTCTGTTGTAAGCTGCCCTGAGCCGGCCATCGCTGGGAGTGCAGGGTATAAGTTTGATAAATAAATACATAATTTTTGTGTTCTGCTGATTATCACTCTATGACTAAGCAAATCCTTCCTTCCTTCCTTCCTTCCTTCCTTCCTTCCTTCCTTCCTTCCTTCCTTCCTTCCTTCCTTCCTTCCTTCCTTCCTTCCTTCCAACAAACCAGGAGGAACGCTAAGCTCATGGGACAAACCTTTCCCCCTCCCCTCTTGCTGCAGCTTTCTGAATCCCCCCTCCAGTTACGCTGCTAAGGGTCAGCCACCCCTCATTAACAGGATGGGGGTCTGCAGTGAGAAGCCTTGAAAATTACTGCCTTCTGCTTACCAAAGGGCACTTCCATTGGTGATCCAAAATGTGGCAGCCAGGCTACTGCTGGGATACAGGGATTGTATTAGTTGTCCATTTGCTTATGAGCACAGTTCAGAGTGCTGGCTTTTACCTTTAAAGTCCTAAATGCCTTGGAAACAAGGTACTTAAAGGACTGCTTCCTCCTATACTGTCCAACAGCCTGCCAGTTATGCTCTTCCTCACAAGCCCCGGAGAGGTAAAACAGGTGACAGTCAAAGAGAAGTATTTTTACAGCCATGGCACTTTGTCTGTGGAATGCCCTTTCCCTTGAGGCTCATCTGGCACCTACACTACTCTGTTTGAGGCACCAGGTCAGAATCTTTGTTTTCCACCTGGGCTTTTCATTAAAGGCTAGGTCTTTGTACACCTTTTTAATAGTCTGCTTTTATCCGGAAAACTGTAAAATGCATGTTAAACTGCTTCATAATTTATGATGTTGTGCTCATGGCTGAATTTTTAAAATACAGGGTTTTAATGAAGAACTTTTATGGCATTTTATATGTTTATATATGTTTTTATTATGTTGTATTTGTAAGCTATCTGGGGCAGGTTTCTTTGAGAGATGGCCATGATGGAAAGGTCCAGTTCCACCTCTTTCTTTTTTCTTTTTGGTAAAACTCTCCTAAAGAGGAGAGAATTTTATTCTTTTTATAAGAAAAGGGTAGGGTAGACAGCTGGAGAAAGAAAAAAAAGGATGGAGTGAAAACTTTCTGTTAATAAGGGTTAGTCCAAAGTCCAAAATAACTCTGTTAATACAGTTAGTAAAGTCCATTGGGGTTAGTTATTAACCAGCTCCTTCCAGATGTTACACGAACAACCACTGTTCAAGGTGTCTTCTTAAGTCTCTTCAACTAAAGGTTGGGTCCTTTTAATCTTGATGGCTCCCGCTCCGTCACCTCTTTCCCCTGGGTCGCTGTCTTCTTCGCTGCTTGCATTGATCCCAGTTTTGAGTGCTGCTTCCACCTTGCTGGCGTGTCTCTTCAGAAGTTTTGTTGCTTTAAGGATGGATTCCATCTTCTCTCGTTTCTTTCTTTTCTTATATTTCCGACCATCTATTTTTACGGGCTCCATATTCACTACAGATGAAATTAGATCTCTGATGTATTTCTTGCTCAGCTCGGCATCCCCTTCTTCTGGCAGAGTATTTTCCTTTATAAAAGTGGAATAGGCTTTTGGAGCCATGTTCACCTCTTCTTTTAATTCATTCGCTTCACTGCCAGTTAGGGGTGCCAAGTCATTCGTCAAGGTAAAACTGAGATCTTCTTCCTCTTCTTCTTTCTCGCCCAAAAGGATTAACGTCAGATTAGCCTTTCTTGTCGTTTCCGAGATTTGCTTTTGCCGACTGATGAGAACACTTTCCACTTTAATCAGAGTTTCATTGATTCTCTGCATTTGCTCCAGCAGGGGCCGCAGTAGCTCCTTTTCTTGTTGAGTGACAGCAAACTCAGGGGGGGGTTACCCGGGCCGGAAGTCCCTCCCCTCTTCTCTTCCGGTTTGTGCAGGACAGTTTTCAGCGTCGACATTTTCCTTTTTGTTTACTTTTTCAAAGTTCGTGCTGCATCCTCCAAGAGGCTAACAATGTCGTAATCGCCTGCCAAACCCCAACGGTACCTTCACCAAAACTTTTTCCTCTTTGCCCCCCTCCTTGCATTCCCTTTATAGATCTCGCTTCTCAAAAGGGGGTGGGGACTCCTCCCTCCTCCCTACGTTTGCGGGGGGTTTTATCTCGCTTCAAATTAGATCTTCAACTCACGATTCGATGCAATTCTTCTTTTTATTTTAACTCATGCCGCTTTCTTCACTCCTGGTGGAATTCGGGGCGCTGCTAAGTCCCATTACGGGCACGACGCAGCGGGGCCGATTGAGGTGGGGAGAAAGCCTCAATTTCCCGGCTGTCTGCCGGCAAAGAGGCTACTCCCCAAAGCGCCCCTGGTTCGGAGCCTTTACCTAAGGCTCACTAGGGTCTTTCGCACATGCGAAGACCCCCCCTGACTGCGCGTGGGCTAACCACCTCCGGGAGTGTCCCGAAAGGTGGCCGCCATTCGCAACGCCGAAACCAAAACCCTAGTTCCACCTCTTTCTGAGTGCACCCAATGAGAGCTGACAGAATGTTGGGTGAAGGTTGACAATGGACAGTGGACAGTTAGAGAAGGGAGAGCTGTGTGAAAGTGAGATGGGACTGAGTTTGTGAATGAAAGAGCATGAGTCAGAAGCTGTCTGTAAGAAAGATAGGTTGTAATGGGAGAACTGGGAAAATGAAGAGAGTTACAGATGAAAAGTTTAAGTGTTTAAATGTATCTATGTGCCTGTTTCGCTCCAATTTTGTTTAAAGTTTTGAATAAAAGAGAACTGCCTTTTTTGCCCCTGCTGACTGAGTGTGAATTGTCTCAGGGGCAGAAATTACACACACAAACCAATTAGGCCTTGTCCTAGATATATATTTACGTAAATTAAAGGGAAGTAGTATTTTAGTTCCCTAACCCAATAGCTTCAGGAAATGTCTGAATGAGGAGCAGTCAAAAAGGGAACTGGGCTGCCCTGTCTGGCAGTGTCTCTGGGAAAGAGGAGGAGGAGGAGGAGACTGAATTTATACCCCACCCTTTACTACCTGAAGGAGTCTCATAATGCCTTACAATCCCTTCCTCTCCCCTCAACAGACACCCCGTGAGCAATGTTCCCTCTAAGCTGTGGAGTCTTGTGAGCAAAAAATCTACTTTGTAAGCTACTGGCATTAAAGTTGTCAGCGAGCAATTTGGCTACTGCATAAATCAGTTTGTTCTGGAGCCATCCTTCCTGACCTAAGACAAAAATGTATGAGCCAGAGGCTAAAAAACTGTGAGCTAGCTCACACTAACTCAGCTTAGAGGGAACACTTAGAGGGTAGGTGGGGCTGAGAGAGCTCTGAGATGTGACTGAACCAAGGTCATCCAGTTGGCTGCATGTGGAGGATTGGGGAATCAAATCCAGTTCTCCAGATTAGAGTCCATCACTCTTAACCACTGCACCAAACTGACTCTCAGTGTAAAAGAGTCAGGACTCAAAACAAGAACCAGGAACAAGATGGATGGCGAACCAGTGACTGCCTAACCTACCTGTACATCTGAGTCTGAGACAGATTTGATCTGAAATAAGGCAACTGGCTACTTAGGGTTAAGTGTTTTTAATCACATCCCCCCCCAAAAAAAAAAAATAGTTCAGGGAGGCATTGAATTGAACACAGATAATTGTGAAAAACACACCCCTCAATTTTGCAGCCTCCAGAACTACAGGTTCCAAATGCATCCACCTTTCTATATTTCTCCCAATGCCATCCATCCATACTTCTAGAGAGGGTTTTGTATGTTTGTGTTTGAGCAGAATCTCAATTTGTGCACATTCTTAAGGCACATGCTTCCTTAATGGTGCCTCCCCAAACAGCAATTACTTTTACACTCCAATATGATCCCCTTTTTGTGAGAGTTAAGTGCCCCTGAACTTGACAGGATTTTGTCTGAATACATCTGCAAATCTGTATGCAGCGGTGATTCCCAGGTGTGCACTGGACTGGTTAATTCTGTTTTGATCTCATTTGAAGTCCATTACCTGTCACCTATTCAAATGATATAGCTGCCCCTTGTCATTTTCCAGGTACGGCTTTCAAGCTTAAATCCCTGCCCTGTTCCATTCAGAATTTATTGTACAAAGCTGAAGACTCGTATGAAGATCTCACAGTCCATTGGGTAATTGACTCTGCCCCCTTCCCTCACATAATAAATAAGTTAGATAATATTGAAGAGACTTTAAATTAACAAAAGGTTAAATAACATTTTATGAGCTCCCTTGGTGGCTCTCTGGCTGGCACCATGTTTTCGGTAATACATCATGATAGCAATAGCACTCTCTTGTATTATTGCAGTACTATTATGAGAGAGCTGTTGCTTGGAAGTGCTTACTAAATAGGCTGCCTTGCCCCCAAGAGCCTCTACGCAACCGATAAATTCTGCGCTATTCAGAAGTGCTTAGTAAGATCTACCAGGAGAAATATGGAAATATAACTGGAATGAAATGCCTGGCACTGGGGTCTGTTTCCCAACCACTTGTCCCACTGAACAACTGAAGCATAGAATCATAGAACGTTAGAGTTGGAAGGGACCTTGCAGGTCATCTAGTCCAACCCCCTGCACTCTGCAGGATCATAGCCAAAAGATAGCTCTACATACCTACATACCTACAACATACCCAAAAGATGGGCATCCAGTCTCCACTTGAAAACGTCCAGCGAAGAAGCATCCACCACTTCCCGAGGCAGGTTGTTCCAGGGCTCAACCACTCTTACAGTTAGGAAGTTTCTCCTGATATTTAGCCGGTAATGACTCCCTTGTAATTTCCACCCATTAGATCTAGTCTTGCAATCCAGAGCAAGAGAGAATAAATTCTTCTACATGGCAGCCCTTCAAATACTTGAAGACTGCAATCATGTCCCCTCTAAGCCTTCTCTTTCCCAGGCTAAACATACCCAACTCTATCAGCCTTTCCTCATAAGACTTGGATTCCAACCCTCTCACCATCCTGGTTGCCCTCTTCTGGACACACTGGAGCTTGTCAACATCCTTCCTAAAATGTGGTGCCCAAAACTGGACACATTACTCCAGGTGAGGCCTGGAGCATCATCAGAAAGTATGTGTCCTACCAACCCCTATTATGTTGTTGTAGTAGTAGTAGTACAAGAAGAAAAAGAAGAAATACAAAGATGCAACCAGGTGCAGAAGCTCTTCTAAATATTGGCAAATCATTGTTTCTTTTTTTTAAAAAAAAATTAGGTTGTCAACATACCACAAATTACAACCATAGGTTATATATAAGCAACCTGGCTGCAAGGAGGCCAGTACGAAGTTTTGTAAACTAAGAATGGTTGAGGATGAGTTTGCAAGGTTGTCATTCAAGAATAAAAGGAGGAAATCCCTGTCCCAAAGAACTCACAACCTGAAACAGAACAACAGAGGGTGATCTGAGAATGATATGAGCATAGTCATTTCCTTTAGGTGCAAAGATGGGGTTTTCAGCTGGGCCAAGCAGGACAATAGTAGGTACAGTGCTGCCTCCCAGATGCAGGGAATGGAGGAGCTAAGCAGCTACTCTGCACAGGAAAGCTAGCAGCAGTCTTCCATCCACTAGTCACTATACTGCTCTGGTTTGGTCTTGTTTCCGACCATTACTACATACACACAGCACAATGCAGAGAGCCAGGCCTTAACCACATTACTATGCTCTCCTTATTTCTCTGAATAGTGAGAAGCTCCAGGGGCTAGCCCTTACCCAGGTTAGTTGCCTTTGGACGAGACAGACCTGGAGACTTAGGGAATTTTTCTAGTGTTTGCTTTATTTACAAGCATTCAGGCAATGCATAGGTACAGGCACTCCCATGGAGCAGCCAAGATTCTACTCTGCATCAGATCTCCCAGGAGGGGAATCTTGAACCTCCAAAGTGCTTCAGTCAACTCACAGCACTCCCCTCTCTGTCTTTTCCAGAATCTAAAGTCTGTCTTTGCAGATAGGCACACATCTACCTCTTCCCTTCAGCTGAGGGAAGTGGTCAACTCTTCTAAGCCCTAAGAACTTGGACAGGACCACTTTCCAATAGTTAACAGCCATAGAAAAAATACCTATAGACATTAAGAAAAGCTACCAGTCTTTTTGACATGAGCTCTGGTTCCCTCAGGCATGCCGACATAAGCCAAGCTTGTAGGATAAATTGCTCCACAGTAAATGGAATCCAAATGCAGAACAATATTTATTTTATGGCTTGAATCCAGAGATGCAAGCACAGAAATATAAACAGACTTAGCACAGTTCCACTCATGCAAAATCTTGTGTAACCTAGCTGCTTGCACTATGTCAGGCTTATTATATCCCCCACTTGTGTTTCTGCTTGTACAGCGTCTTGTGAAACATCTAGCACTTTCCTCTGTATCTATTATAGCACCCAGGAAGATATTGCCCTATACATTATAGAGCCCACTTTGCACAAGATGCTGTGCAAGCAGAAACACAAGTGGGGGGTACAATAAGTCTTACTTAAGGCAAGCAGCTACCGCAGTCTTTTCCTTGCATTTGTGCTTGTATAAGAGCTCTAGCATACATGGGAATTTTGCAGCGCACCCATCCCAATAGCCTCATATACTATACCTGAAACCCATGTGCAGAAACAATCCTAGAAATATTCTAGGAAGGTATAGATTCTGTTACTTATGGGAAGTACTAATGCCCATGAATCGAGATTGGTTTTACTGACTAAGATGGCAGCCTTAGCTAAGATTTACATTACTAAGAAGAAGGTAGATTAAAAAGCCAGGCCTCAGCTTGCTCAGAGAACTTTAGGAAAGATGGCCCCAAGGTAGCTTTTCTCTAGTCTTGGGCCTGCAACTAGGGTTGCCAGCTCTGGGTTGGGAAATACCAGGAAATTTGGGGAGTGGAGCCTGGGGAAGATGGTGTTTGGGGAAAGGAGGGGCCTCAGCAGGGCATAATGCCATAGAGTCCCCCCTCCAAAGCAGCCATTTCCTCCAGGGGAACTGAGCTCTATTGTCTGGTGATCAGTTGTAATTATGGGAGATCTCCAGGCCCCACCTGGAGGATGGCAACCCCACCTGAAAGCTGACCCACTATTGACTCATGCTGGTGGGTGAGGAGAAAATGGGAGACACGTGGCAGTGAAAGCAGGAGCCTTCCAGTATTTTACAGAACAGCTTTGAGCAGGAGCAGTCTATTTCAGCAGTAAGAAATCTGATTTTCAGCAGCACTGCTCTTAAAGATGCTTTCCTTGATTTTGATAAGATTCGTTTTCTGTTATGGGATACAGTCTCTAATGGGTAGGGATGTGTTGCATGCATCTTCTCCAGCAAATGAGAGAATCTGATGCTGTTTCTTGGAGATCACCTCACCCACAAACCTTCCATTCAGTTTCGAGTTTAAGAGACAAAATGACCTTCTTATCAGCTGACTGTGACTTTGTGATGATCTGTGTTTATGAATAAATAAATATGCATTCCTTTTAACAGAGCTCAGTACCAGTTTCCAGGTTGGAAAGAAAACAATAGGGATCCTGGCCTGGAGCATAGCAATAACTGGTTATAACAACGAATATCTTGAATTCAAGAGAAACCCTTCTCTTTCCTTTCACACAGCCATACATGCCATAATACTGTTCATATCAAACCTGAAGCCCGCACAGCTGAAGGAAACTGGTGTCATTTTAATGGGCAGGAGCACTTGGAAATCTATCTGTTAACGGGGGTAAACGGTGACTCCTGTCACAATCTATTTTAAACAGTGTACGGTCACACGGGGGCAAAGAAAAGAATCTGTCTGAAAATGTAGAATGGATTGATTTCTTCAGATTGTTTCTCCTCTGTGGAAGTAAGAGTTCAAAGAGTCAGGAGGTAACAAAAGGGTAACACACAATTTTAATCCCACTGAATCACTATTTTAAGGACTTCATTGGGGTGCCAAACTCTGCAGATGGGTGAATGTTCAAATCATAGATTTTTCTCAGCATAGGAGTTTGGCATAGGGTTGCTTGCCAACCTCTAGATGGCCCTAGAGATCTCCTGGAATTACATCTGATCTCCAGACAACAGAGATCAGTTTCTCTGGGGGAAATGGCTGCTTCAGAGGGCAGGCTCTTTAGCATCACATCCCTGCTGCTGAGCTCCTTCCACTCCTCAAACCCTGCCCTCTCCTGGCTCAACCCCTCCATCTCCAGAAATTTCCCATCCCAGAGTTGGCAAACCTAATTTAGCGCCAGCAGGTAGGCCCCACAGGTGTCCACATTGTGTTAAACTATGTTTGAAGGTCGAACTCCAGAGGGGTGTCTATGCCAGTCTGTTGTAGAAAAAATATAACAGGAATCCAATGGCACCTTAAAGTCCAACCATATTTATTCCAGCATAAGCTTTTGTGAGTCAGAGCTCCCTTCTTCTGAAACTATGAAGAGGAAACAATGTTCCACATTTTAATAAGGAAAATTCCTGGAGGGAAAGGGTGAAGGAAGAGGAAGCAGAGAAAAGTATGATGGGAATTCCACCATATCTTTCAGGTGTGATTCTCTGCATAAAGGACTCCAATGGATTAGGAAGGTGGAATACAAGAATTCAAATGCTCAGGGGCCGGAACCAATGATGGTCACCTACAGGGGAGTTCAAATAGAGGGAGGCACGATTAATGGGAACTTTTGAGAAATCTGGCTCTGTTTCAGTAAAGATGGAAGGAATTGCAAAATCAAGTAATGCTACTTGGCCATTTAGAGTGAAGCCAGAAGCATTGTTCTCACTTTGATTTTGTGCTGTTATTACATAGTCATTTATCTATATGTATCTGTATGCACATGAAAGCTTATACTCAGAATAAAACTTTGTGGGTCTTAAAGGTACCACTGGACTCAAACTTTGTTCTATAGTTATTTCTGACTAGCTATGCAGCACCTGGATGTTGTCACACTGTTGTCATTACCTGGACCACACAGCCAGCAATTTTCAAGATCATCTCCCCTGTATTCCCCCTCCCTCCCACGCACACATGCCCAGGTGAAACAGCCACTTGGTGAGGACTCTAGGAGAAGGGAAAGAGTTCAACATCTTTCCTTCATCTGCTCAGATCTAGCTTGTCAAGGCTACTTTAGGTGAAAATATCTTTGATGAAAATCATTCTGACTTAAACTAAGTTCTCACTGATATTTCCAAAAACAAAAAACAAAACACCTTTCTAAAAGAAAAGGGACCTTTTTTTTGCCAAACGAATCTTCTAATTATAGCAAGAGATTCAAATGCAAATACAGTGCAGCCCTGCACACAAGTGACAGTGAATGTACATACAGCTTCCATGTATGTGCGTACATGTGTTTGTAAGAAAGAACCAAAGCTCATTCACTTTATGTATAAAACCAGGGGCCAGTACCTCGATAAATGTGAGCTTTAAATTGCATACTCATCTGTACATGTGTTGAAGGTAATGTAACAATCACATGATATGCGTACAAAGAAAAATCAAAGTTGTTTTCAGATGCTATTTTTCTACTTTTCCTATCCCAAGTATGGGAGAGCATGTGACACACAATCATTTCATTACATACAATCACCATTTTGGATGGGCATGGGTTCAATCCAGCAAGCAAAGCTCAAAAAGTTAAAGGCCATTAGTGGAAGGGCTCAGTTCACACACAGTCAAGCAAGAACCAAGTCTAGTATACCCTCAGATGACTAGTTCTCCTTCCTTAAACGGCTTTCTTGGTTTCACTCATGACCATCCCAAGTGGGCACTGGTGATCCTCTGAGAATATAATCTTAAAGATTAGAACCAGGCCTTTGCCCTTTAAATAGCATTTCTAGCTGTGTGCTCCACTTTGGCATACAAAGAACAAAAGTCCTGTATCATGTGTCTATCTTCCTAATAAGCACACATCTAGTGTCTTGTGACTTTCTGTTTTCTGGCTTTTGTTGGCTGCTTGTCTACAGAGCTGTGATTATGGCTTTCCCTAATATTAGTTGTGGTGGTTAATCATGGTTTTACAACTATGAATTTTCAAAGAGCTCACAACTGACACTGAACATGATAGAACTCTCTCTCTCTCTCATAGATGTCAGCCCTACCAATAAGGAATTAAGCTAAGAACACCAGGGACTCCTCAACGTTCTTGATAAATGCAACCTAGTCCTCTTGTCTAGGTAGGGATGTGCATAACAATGTAAGAGCTGCTTTCCTTGATCTGAGTCCATCTCAGTCTAGTGCTGTGTTTCTAACATTGGCCAGCCAAATGCCTCCAGGGACTGAGAGCATGTAGGTACTGCCTTTCCATTTTTGTTTCTGAACTATCTATTCAGAGGCCCATTGTTTATTGAATATGGTGGTTCCATTTCACTATTATAACTAACCGACTTCCTGTCAATGAATTTCCCCAATCCTTTTTAAAATTCATCAAAGCTAGTGAGCAGGATCACAGTGGATGACATAGTCCAAAATAGTTTACTCAAAACACATGTGCTAATGGCTACCTCTGTGTTAAGGTACCTTTCGACATCAATTTCTCCCCACATGCCAAAACCAGCTATAATGAGAAGCTGCCATGTAGTCATGTCTTAATACTCCAATAAAGAAAGAAAAGACTGACTGCATATTCTGAATGTGTGTCAATACATGTGATCTGTCTTGGAAAACAACTTTATCAAGGTACCTAGAGGGAGGGAGGTTGTATTTAAGTCTACTTATATGTATCATTTATGGGATGATTCATTCACCAAAGATGTCCTTGAATATAAATAATCAAAATCTTCCTACCGTGCTTGACACAAGTATTCACAAATTCAGCTTGGCCTCAGGCAAAAACATCCAGGATTGTGGTCAACAAGGCAAAGATTGGTATGCCAATTATAACTAAACTGTCTTTCAGAAGCCCAGCTAAAGATGAAGAACACAGGAGTTTCCCGTCTGGCAAGCAGTGCTGAACTGCCCTGAATCATCTAGAAGATACGTAAGAGAATTCATGTAATTTACTTTCAGTTCATTATCTATTCTGTCAGGAGGGGGTAGGGATGTTAACTCATTTTTGTTCTACAAATGCAGTAAGAGCTCGGAATAATTGCACAAATCAGATACTTTGCCAGAAAAAGGATTATATAAAATCAGACTCATAAAGCCTATAGGAAGTATTGTATTAACTATAGTTGGTTCAATAATTGCTTTGATTATTTGTGCTGTTCCAACTTTCCACAGACTCTCTGTACTTATTGGGTACATAAGTATTAAGCAGGGGCATTCCCAAAATTCTCATCTGGATCTCGTCCCAGATTTTCACCATCCAAATTGCCTGATCTTATTTTCAAGGTAGAATAAAGATGAGTGAAGGATTCTCTGTTCAAAGTATAATTTGATCACAAAATGCAAGCACTTGAATCCTCAAAGCTGTTCTAAATTGTATTACAAATATATTATGCATGGACTTTCCCACATTGCTTTAGGGAAACTCCCCCATATACCATTAGTCCAACACATCTGAGCAAAAAGAAAATGAAGCAGGGGAATGTGCTCAGTGGAAGATCATCTGCTTTCCATGCAGAAGGTCAAAGGTTCAGTCTCTGGAGTCTCCTGCTAAAAAAATCAGATACCACAGGCAAGCCCCATTAAAAGCGCTGGCAAACAAAATGGCCTTGCAGTGCCTCCTTAAAATTTATAAAGACAGAACCTCTTTCTTTACTTCAGGAAGCCTGTTCCACCAAGCGGGAGCTACAGTGGGAAAGGCACAAGCTTTGATTGATGCCAGCAGACTACCTTAAGTAGGGGTAGGGTTGCCAGATCCCTCCTGGCAACCAGCAGGGGATGGGGGGGTCTTATGAGAAGAAAGAGAAAGGCCTAGGCCTTATTGCCAGTGTCACACAGGAAGTGATGCCATCATGCCAGCAATGTCTGGATGACACTGATATTTGAGGGAAAACACTATGGTAAAACTAGCTTCTACCACAGAGTTTTTGCCCAAATACCAGAGCATCACCAGGACATCGCTGGCATGCTGACATCACTTCCTGTGTGACATGAGCCATGAGGCCTAGGCCTTCTCCTTTTTTTCTGGCAAGTCCCCCCATCAGTCAGCTAATCAGCAGTTGGAGGTAGGGCCTGGGGGGTGGAGGACCCCTGCCTCCACCAGGGAATCTGGCAGCTCTGAGTGAAAGGACAGGCTGAAGACCATAAATGCCACACAGGGAGATATGGGAAGACACTGCCCTTTAGATATGTGGTTCCTAGGCCATTAGGGGCTTTAGAAGTCATAACTAGGGATGCTCACAAACCAGATTTCATGATGAACCTGGGCTGGTTTGTGCATTCGCAAACCATGATCCGTGCAATTGCGCTGTTTTTGTGGTGGTTTGTTCGGTTCATAAGAGGGTTTGTGGTAGCACAATGCAAGTGACCCCAGAAGGCATTTAAATGCCTTCTGAAAGATCACTTGTGTCGCACAGCAGCATGACTCGTGCAAGTCAACTCAGAGGGCTTCTAAATGCTGTGGCTTCTGCAGGGGAGGGAGCCAAAGGCATTGCTGAACTGTCAATTGTTTTTGTAAACTTTATTGTATTTGTTTGAAACAAATATAAGGCATTTTGTGCTACTGTAAAGATATGGAAGAAATTATGAATGTATATTAGTGTATAAAGAATAAATAGAATAATAGTGGTTTTACACAGTGTTTTTGTATATTTTTCCAGTCTATACACTGTGTTTTCTATTGTTATTTTTGCTGTTTTAAAATGGGCAAGATATATTCCTATTGCCATGGCAATTGGGCTGCTGCATTCTGAACCTGCTGAAACTTCCAGGTTGGGCAATGCAATATAGAGTGCATGACAGTAGTCCAACCACAATACTAAAAGTCAGCTCAGCTGGGAGAAAAATGAAACAACAGAAGGAACAGGGGAATCAAAGTTTACTTCTTCCCTTCCTCATATGCACTTCACTGTTGTAAAAATACACAAACACACACACACAAACAGAAGGGAACAACAGGGAAAGTTTTCATCCTGATTGATTAGGGGGAGATTATACCCAGAAATATTCTTCCTATTGTAACCTGTGAAGATGGGCATCACTTATTCATATGACAAGCCTTAATTCTGTTATTAAAGAAACAATTCAGGGTTTTCAAATGACAAATGACCTGATTCTGAATTCAAAGACTTTTTTTTCCACATGCGTACCTTTTCGTTCAATAGAAAAGAGTAAGAGTCCAGTAGCACCTCAAAGACTAACAAAATGTGTGGTAGAACAAAGTTTGAGTCCAGTGGCACCTTTGAGACCAACAAAGTTTTATTCAAAGTGTAAGCTTTTCTGTGCAAAACACACATCTTCAGACAGAACTGGAATAAAATCTCAAAAGCTAGTTACAGGGGAAAAGAGAGTGGTGGTGTGGGGGGGAAGCCCAGATGCATATTCAGAGCTGAAATTGAAATGGGTGGCCGGTAGGATCAATGGATGGCAGCAAATTAGCACATCAATGCAAGAGTTAACAAAGAGATGTGAGAATGAAATTGGAGTCCAGCAGCACCCCCAAGAAAAACAAAGCTCAACCCTGTGTACATGCCAGAACAGAAACTCAGTATGTGCACAGTTTTTCACATACACTGAAACAGATTTGTGGTAGGGTGAGTCACTGCTGACTTCTTCAGATACAGCTAGAATGTGAGTCCATCTGTCCTATATATTGGAAAGTGGAGTGACTTTAGATGCTATCCACTCCATCCATGATGTGATAGCCACAAAGCAAAAGAAGTTCTTTAAAGTTAAATCTCATCCAGTATTTAAAAGGAGTAAATGATCTCCAGAAATGTTCTTGAGGACAAAGTCAAAAACCTTTGAACATTGTGGATAGAGTTCTTCTGACTTTGAAAAAGGACTTACCAGAAAACAGGCTCCAGGTGGCCTCTTTTTGGTTCAACTGCTTCTGCAGTCTTGGCTCGACTGCATGCCGGAATACAACCTATGGTCACTTCTTGATCAAGATATAGTAGCCATCTGAATGCCTTCAGCACAGTGGCTCAGCTTCTCATTGTGACTTACTAGCATGCTAATGCTGTTTGGCATCTGAAATCACTCCTTTTCAATATATAGAACAGACAGACTCCCATTCTAGCTGTATCTGAAGAAGCGAGCAGTGACTCACAAAAACTCATACCCTGCCACATATTTTGTTAGTGTGACTGGACTCTTACTCTTTTCTATTCCTACAGACAGACTAATGTGACGGACTAAAGGGTTGTTGATAAACAGCAGCAAAGCAAGAGAGCTGCTAGGTCACATGACTGGGGGGGCTAGTTGCTCAGAATTCTCAGTGAAGTGACAGTTAACAGCTAACAGCTGACAGTTTACAGGGAGTTAGCTGGACAGCTCTTGAGAGTGAAGGAACCCCTGAAGTCGAGTGATACAGCAAGCCATCCATTCAAGGAAAACTGGGGCTGGATAACACTCCTACTGGTCATCTCTAAAGAAGAGAGGGTAGTGAGCTGAGAGTAGAAACTAAATAACTCCTCAGTAGTCACAAAGCAAAACACACACTTCTCCAAGGGAACTTGCGAGGTGGTTAAGTAGAAGGACTAGGAGCCTAGAAGAGACTGGGAAATAGCTGGAATAGGCTCACCAGTCAGTCTCAGAGAGCCAGACAGAGAAAGTCCAAGGTCTAACCACAGATAGTTACTGGAGAGTGAAATCTGTACCAAATACAGTCTGTGACCAACTTAGTGTTTTATAACTACAGCCTATGTTAATATAGTGAGTGAGAGAGAGAAACACTCATACAAACAGCAACAATATATCCTGTGTAAATATCCCACCCCCTGCTGTGTTTCTGTGAAATAAAGAGTTGTATAGTTTGACTTTAAAAAGCACTGGTGCCTGACTTCTTGATAACGATTCATACTGGCAGATATCCTCTGTCTACAAGAGATACAAACCCCAACGAGACTTTTAAGTGAAAACTGGTCATCCCTCAGAAAGGTGAGGTGATCAGTCATAACAGAGTAATAATCTGAATCCAGTGTATAGTATATTAGAATAGAAGACACGCTCCCCCACTTGGTCACATTGCAACAAACATGGCTATCCATCAAGATCCTTTTCCTTCTCTGTGCTGCAGGTGCACCTCTGAACCCCAGCCAAGAGGAAAGTAACTTGGGAAGAGTTGATGGGACAAAGAGCTGAACAAGGGGCATAGTAAACATTCCCACCTGCCACTTTTTACCTGCAAGCCTCTCTCTCTCTCCCTCCCAGACACACATAGTCACACTCTGCATTGCAGTGGGCAAGCCGCACCTCAAATTCCCACTTAGACTGTTTGCTGCTGACAGTGTAAGTCAGCCGTGAATCTCTATTTAACTGTGCCACCTGAAGGGCTTCCAAAAATAATGCTGTATATGACTCAGTCCAGAGGTTGTGTTGTTGTTGTTTTTTTACGAGGTCTGAATTAAGCACTTCGGGATGTGACCCATATAAATGAATGTTACTTTGACTGATCCTCCTTCTTAGAAGGGCTAAAAGGAAGCCTTTCTCGCGGAAACTAGAGGACAGCGTGAGCCTCGGGGAGCCTTTTCAAATTTTGTTGGCATCACATTGTTGATAAATTTATCCCAGTTGTGGATGGCTTCTGTGGAAAGCCTCAGCATTGTTAAAAGCAGAAAATGAATTTAAGCCCATGTCAAGGTTCCCCACTGAAATTCCATGCCTGCCGTGAAATACTGGGGTGAAATGCCTACACTTGGGGAATAAGATAAATGCCTGAATCCTTGTATCATGCAAATGGCTTGCCTTGAGCTGTGACCATTCAAAAAAGGTGGTCACTATGAAAGGTACATCTGTTTGGAATCCCACTGTTCGCATTCATGTATTTCAGGGGAACAGTCAGGAACAATTGGACTCCCTATGCCCACAAACATAGCTAATAAAAAAAGACCTGCTACCCAAATCAATAGCAGCTGCTGGAGTCGCAAAGGAAATTGTTGATGCATTCTTATGTCATGTGGAGACCTGAAACAACATGGCCCGCCGCAGGTGACTTGAATGAAATCTGCTCATTGGAAGGCAGCACATTTTTATGCTGAAGAAAAACTGGTACATTTTACTTTACATTGGTATATTTGTTTTAGCTTCAAGCTGGAAATGGCAGATCTGATTAGGCAGACTGCTTGCACATCTACAGTTACACTTGCATCTGTAGAGAAATTCTGACTAAATAAGCCTGCATTTAGTAACAATGATCCTGTAATGCTATAGTGACCTCAATCACTTATTTGTGTCACTTACTCAGAAATATATTTAATATTACCCTTTGACTCAGGACTCTTTTTGTAGCAGGAACTCCTTTGCATATTAGGTGACACACCCCTAATGTAGCCAATCCTCCAAGAGCTTACAGTAGCCCCTATGACAGTGATACTTAGTGACTCAAGAGGCACCTGGGGTTTTTGACATGCCAACTGTGGGTCTTTTGAGCACTGTTGCCCTATATGCAGCCCACCCCATGTTCCAAGAAAGTAGGCATGGTCATTGCACAGTAGACCCTTGAAACCGTTTCTGACTGATGAACAAGAGAACAGATAAGCTGCGAGTTTGTCTGAGCTCTGGGCTTTGTGCCAGAGATGGAAGTAGAGGGCCCATCCACTCCAGTGTACACACACCCATCTCCACAGCCTTCACACTCATCCCAGGGCTTGGATGGCTGTCAGAAAGAGAGCAAACTGGTGGAAGGGACTAAAACCACCCCAAATGGCAACCACCCAGGAGAAGAGGACACAGTGTGTGTATGTGGTGTGTGTGTTGGGGGGGGGGTGATTTTAGTCCCTGTTCTCCATTGCCAGCTTGCTGTCTTCTAGGTGCCTCGGCAGTCTGACTCTCACTTGACCTGCTGTGCTTCATGCTGAGGAGAGAGTGGGATGGCAGAGAGGGAAGCCCGTCCCCTCATTCCAGATACACAGGGGCTGGCTAAGGTTCAGAGTGGTGGGGAAAAACAACCCTAACATGCTCAAAAGGAATCTGGTAATAGTTATATAATTAATAGTTATCAAAATATCTAATTCTCAACATGGCCCCATCTGTGGGCATTTAAATCCAGAGACTGGGACCATGGACAGATAAGACAGATCTTTCTACAAACCTGAGAAAAGCTCCAGGTTTTCAGAAAAATCTGAAATCTTAAAAGAACAAAAATGGGGAGGGGAGTAATCTTTGTAATCTGTACAGCAACCTTGTAAGGTAGGTTAGGCAGAAAGTCTGTGGCTGGTCCAAAATCACTCAGGCAGTTGCCATAGGGATGCTCCTGATGAAATGGAGCAAGCAGCCAGGGCTAGTGAAGTAATGCCAATCAGGAGGCATGAAGTCACCCTGAGAGTGCTGGCAGGCCTAGGGTTGCCATTGCCAACAAAGGCTAATTGATGCAAAGGAGGATGGGAAAGTCTCCATATCTCTATTTTGCCTTAAATTGGTTTTAATGCCAGCAGAGTGAGAAAATGCCAGAGGCTCTGGGTGGGTGCCCCATGGTAAATGTACCAAACTATTCCTAAAGATTTTCCATAACACTACTGTGTCGATAAATCATTTTCTACACTCACAGCATCCCCTGCCAGAACACAACTCATCCCCAGCACTTTGAATTAGTACCAGAGCTTTTTTTTTTGCCTTGTGGTATTCTGCTTGTGGTGTGATCTATCTTTTTTGTGCTGTGGCATGGTTGTGTTATTGGGTTTGTTTCTTTTGAAGGGGAAGTGTTGTGAGTGAGGACATATTTCACCTCAGAATACACCAGGCTGCATAAGCAACTGACAATTCCAACTGTCTTGTGGGGGGGGAGTTTGAAGTGTGGAATGGAGTGAAGTCCAATCAGCTTGAAATGCTGGCCCAGTCAGAGAAGAGTGGTGTAGGCTGCAGGGGGTGGGAGAGAACTCAGGCAACGCAGCTAGTGGATAGGGACAGCTTCTGAGTGACATATCAGGGAGCAAACTGATTTTGCCAAGCATTGAACCTTGCCAGACCACTACCCTTTTATATAATAGGACAGGATGTGAATGTGGTTCTCTGCAAGCCACAGAATCAGTACTATGCATGCTGGGATCAGCTTGTAACTGACAAGATAGGGGCTTTGGACCCCAGCAAAAATCTCTGCAGATGGAAGGATTTCCATCAGCACAGTGTACCCTCTGCTTCCTTCCTCTTGCTGTAGCCCCATACGCCTCTTGAAATGCCAGAGGTTCCCCAGAAATGCCATAAGGGTGGAGTTGGAGGTCTGGCACTGGAGGGGGAATTGGTAAAAATTACTCCCCCTTCCATGTGCCAAAATCAGAGGCAGGATCCAACTCAGCATTACAACAGTGGTGGCCAGCCCTTTCAGTGTGTACGCCATGTCATCTGAAGCTCCCTACTGTCACTGACATAACATAGGCAATGTGCACGGGGGGGCTGTACTGAGCAGCATCCTGAAGCTGAATCCTGACAATACAGAGGTAATGCTTGTTGGGAAGACTAATGTTCTTTCGGGACTTATCCCCTTGTCCTAGATGAAGTAAAGGTGGATTTTTCAGAGCAGGTTAAGAGCTTGGGGATGCTCATAGACCCTGCTCATAGACCTTGCCTAGCATGATGGCTAGGAGTGCTTTCTATCAGCTGCATTTGAGTAGCCAACTTTCTCGTTACCTAGACTCAGCTGATCTTGCCATGCCAATCCATTCTTCTGTAACCTAACAGTTGGATGACTGCAATGCACTCTACATGGGGTTGTTCTTGAAGACAATCCAGAAACTACAATCTGTTCAGAATGCAGCAGCCCAGCTATTATTAGGGACTAGCTTCTGGGAACAGATGTTGCCCATTTTGAAACAACTACATTGGCTACCAATCTGTTTCCAAGTTCAATTCAAGGTGCTGGTTATGACCTTTAAAGCCCTCCCTGACCTAGGACCAGGGCTCATTTCCTGCAGGAGCGCACAAGAGCAAAGTTCTGACAGTAAGAAGCCCAGGGGGTGGGCACATGCACCAAGCCCTGCCCCCTGCTCCCAGCAGCCCCCTATACCTTTCCCAGCCTGCTGGCCAACCCAGTGGAGCGCTGCCATGAGCTGGCCCTTGAGCTGCTCTGCCACTGCAAGGCACCCAGCCCGCCCAGGCTCTGCCCATCCTCATGCTGGCCCTAGTGTGGCGCCTCTGCAAGGTGGGCCTGTGAGGAGCTCCGCCCCAGCCTCCTGTGCCTACTTGGCCTCCTCCTGTGCCTCTACCCCACCACCACCCTGGCCCCCTACCTGCTCGAGGCCATGTGCATCCTCTGTGCTGCCCTCCTTGACCCACAAGCAGCCACACACTTTCCTGCACTTGCTGGCCATCCAAAAGAGTCCAGTGGCACCTTCAAGGTTTATTCAGGTACAAGCTCTCCCTCCTCTGTGAGGGCAGATCTGCATGCTCCCCCTGCCATAGCTAGCAATCCAAAACAGTCCAGTGGAGCCTGAGCAGTGGGTGTTGCCTTCTGACACACTTCCGGTGATGTCGGGGTGTGGCATATGCAAATAAGTTATGCCAATGGCCTCCTGCACCTCTTTTTCTAGGAAATGATCTCTGCCTAGGACCCACATATTGGAAGGACTGTCTCCTTCCATATGTCCCTGTGTGCCAACTATGGTCATTAGGCAGCCATCTGTGGCTATCCCACCACTTAGGGTGGTCTGTCTGGCATCAACCAGGGCCCAGACTCTTTTCCATCATGGCTTCAGCTCTGTGGAATGGGCTCCCTGAAGAGGTGAGAGGGGCCCCCTCTTTGGAGATCTTCAGGAGGTGCTTCAAGGCCTGCCAGGGCTTTTGAGTGGGTTTGAATAGCGGGCATCTTTTAAGTGGGAGGGGAGAGGGATTTGGGGGTTGTTTTTTTACCTTTGGTTTTAGCTGGAGATGTTTTAACTATTATTGTGAGCTGCCTTGAATCAAGAGGAAAGACAAGATATAAATGTTTCAATAAATAAATATCCACATCCCCACCTATGTGCCCCAAGCCTAATGTCAGCGTATAGCCTCCTTGCTGCAACCAGAAACACTTAGAAAACAGCATTCCTGATTACCAAGATGAAACCTACACACAACCTGTATGAGTATAGGCTGTATGCTAAGGCAGAATGGTCATAGGAACAGGTGATTCTAGTTGATGTGATCCCACTGCTCCCTACCTGTACACAGTTATGTCCTGTGGCAAACTGCATGCACATAGGTTTCCTCCTGTCCTTGGGAAACATGTCAGAAGTAGTCTTTATCGGATGGACAAGGTGTGCATAAACTCCATGTCAATGTTTAGTGTGCAGGTGGAAAGTGCAGTTCCAGTGTCCCTTCTGCACATTATGTCACACAGAGAACAGTAGTCCACGCCAACCCGCTGGCAAGAGCTGTCCAACACTGTAGGCAGAGATCCTTGAGGGACTCATTCGCATGATCCTTTCCTTTGTAAAAAGGAGAGACAGATATGTCACACATGTTGGGGCCTTCACATATACAGTCCTCAGTCTGGGGCTCCTATGGCAGTACTGTTTTAGTTGCAATGTAGTAGGAAGGAATATGTATATACCTCCCTGGAGTCGTCATGGTGGGATGGTTAGTGCAGCAGACTAGGATCTGGAGGACTCAGGTTTGAATCTCCACTGTGCCATGGAGGCTCATTGGGTGACCTTGGGCCAGTCATACACTTTCAACCTAACCTGCCTCACAGGGCTGTTGTAAGGATAAAATGGAGAAGAGAATGATGTAATGGGTTCCCCTTGGGAAGAACAGCAAATGCTAACTAAGTCAGTAAACACATGAAGCTGCCATGATACAGATCAGTCTTCATGAAGCCTAGTACTGTATATGTATTCTGGGGCAGGTGTTTTCTTCCCTTTTAGCAGGAGATTTAACAATGGACTTCATATGTGCAGAATACAAGTTCTACTACAGAGGTACTGTCTCTCTCCAAGCCCAGAGACTAGATAGCAGCACTCTATGAAACTCTATAGTATGTATGCCATTATAAAACACAAAGGAAATTACAAAAATGACAACAACATGCATCACCGGTATACTAAACCTCATAATTAACTGAACTTTTGTGAAAGTTTTGGGGAATTTTAGCAATACATAGTTCTAAACAGATTAAATCAGGAAACTGATATTAATGGAGCACACAGACATTCATTAGTAGGGATGTATTAATATACCATATATGGAACGAGAAATGCCAGATGTTCAAGCTGGATTCAGAAAAGGAAGAGGCACTAGAGATCATATTGCAAATTTATGATGGTTACTGGAGCATATGAGAGAATTTCAGAAGAAAATCATCTTGTGTTTTATAGATTACAGCAAGGCTTTTGACTGTGTGGATCATGAAAAGCCATGGCTGGTTTGAAAAGAAACAGGTGTGTCACAGCATCTGATTATTTTGGTGAGCAACCTGTACTCTGGACAAGAGGGTACTGTTAGGGCAGAATATGGAGAAACAGAATGGTCTTCGTTTGGCAAAAGAGTCAGACAAGGATTTATTTATCTCCCTATATCTTCACAGAACATATAAAGAAGAATGGATTAGATTAGATGGTGGAGTGAAAACTCATGGAAGGCACACTAACAATTTTGTGATATTCAGACACCACCACATTACTGGTAGAAAACAGCAAAGACTTGAAATGACTACTGCTGAAGGTTAAAGCGGAAAGTGCCAAAGCAGGATTACAGTTGAACATCAAGGAGACAAAAGTAATGACCACAGAGGAAGTACACAACTTTAAGGCTGATGACAGATGGAAGTTGACATAGTATAGCCTGATCTCATCAAATTTTGGAAGCTAAGCAGAGTTGGTACTTGGAAAGGACACCACCAAAGAAGACTCTGTCGAGGAAGGCAATGGCAAAACACCTTTGCTTCTCACTTGCCCTAAAGCCCCTTGCTGGGGTCACCATAAATTGGCTGCATCTTGATGGCACTTCACACACACACACAAGGTTGACAATGAAGAAATTAAAATTGTTCAGGATTGTCTATTCCTTGAGTCCATCATAAACCCAAAGGGAGACTGCAACCAAGAACTCAGGAGGAGATTGAGAGATTGGGAAGGGCAGCCATGAAGGCGCTAGAAAAGATCCTTAAGGGTAAGGCTGTGTTCCTAGCAACTAAGATCAAGAGAAACCATACCACAGGATTCTTGATTACTCTTTATGGGTGTGAAAGCTGACAGGAAGGAAGTTGATTCATTTGAAATAAGGTGCTGGAGGACAGTTTTACAGACACCATGGACTGCCCAAATGACAAATGGGGGTTCTACATCAAATCAAGCCTCAACTCATCCTTAAAAGCTAAAATGACCAAACTGGGTATTGTATTTTGGTCACATTATGAGAAGACAAGAGTCGCTAGAAAAGACAGTAATGCTGGGAAAAGTTAAAGGCAGGTGGAAAAGAGGAAGACCCAACAACATGAGATGGATTGACTCAATCAAGGAAGCCACAGCCCCAGTTTGCAAGAGCAGAGCAAGGCTGTTACTGATAGGACGTTTTGGAGATGGTTGCCATAAGTCAAAAGTGACTTGACAGTACTTAAGACACACATGAATATAGCCTTTGCTTTGTTTTTGTTTTTTTATGTTGTTGTCAATATGAGCCTCTTCACATTACCATTTTGCTTGCTGGCCTGACAGATGCTCTGTTTTCTTTTATGCCATCTACATGCAATTGGCACAAAATACTAAACATTGCATGCGTTTAGCACGAAAAACAGCACAAGGAAACAGCAAATGATGCAAAAGTAAAGATCCATGGGTTTGCTTTACACAATGGAAAAGTGCAATCGAAGCAGATGAGGGGTTTTTTTTCTTGCTTGCTTGCTCTTCGTTAAAGTGGTAGGGCTGAGAACTACACTTACGCCTCTGCATCCCTATTCTCTGGAGATGTTTCTCAGGTTTTCAAAAATTAATTCAGTTCCTTTTTTAATAAAATTGAAAGGCAGTGAATGAAAGTCTAGTTGGATAAGCTCACCGTGCACTTAAAGGGGACAGAAAGGTAGGTAGATTACCTGGAGTATAGAGGGAGGGGCAAAAAGGAAATCTGATGCAAGTTCATGAGTTATTTGTGCAACACTGGAGTAACTGGTCCCTGCAGTGCTGCTTGTAGTACGGAGTGAGGAATTCATCCTGGTTTGCTCCTGGGCCAGCATAGTATAGTGGTTTGAATGTCAGACTAAAATCTAGGCGATCCAGGTTCAAATCCCCACTCTGCCATGGAAGCTCGCTGGGTGACCTTCAGCCAGTCACTCCATCTCAGCCTAACACGCCACACAGGGTTGTTGTTGTAAGGGTGTGGTGGAAGAAGTGAGGACAATGTTGTGAACTGCTTTAGTCTCCCTTGGAGAGAAGTAAAGGTAAAGGTAAAGGTTCCCTTGCTCGAAAGCCAGTCGAATCCGACTCTAGGGTTGCGGTGCTCATCTCCGTTTCAAAGCCGAAGAGCCAGCGCTGTCCGAAGACGTTTCCGTGGTCATGTGGCCGGCATGACTAAACACCAAGGTGCACGGAACGCTGTTACCTTCCCACCGAAGTGGTACCTATTTATCTACTTGCAATTTCTTGCTTTCGAACTGCTAGGTTGGCAGGAGCTGGAACTAGAGACAGGAGCTCACCCTGTCATGCGGCACCCGGGTCTCGAACTGCTGAACTACTGACCTTTCAGAGCCTGCAGTTCAGTGTCTTAACCACTTGAGCCACCGCAGCTCCACGTCTTGGAGAGAAGAGTGGGGTATAATTTCCTGAAAGAGAACTTTCAACTACCTTGTTCGTATGTACATCAGTACATGACCCAGCTTAACAATACAGTGATCATTTCCCTCACCTAAACTTATACACTGAGTCCATTTTACCTTCAGGTGGTCAGATTCTTATGGCTACTACATAGTACAGTAATCTTGCTGAGACATTTATAGGCAATCATTAATTAGTATTTAGTCTAAAAACAGTAACACTAATTAGCCCCAAAAAACACAGGGCTAAGTTATTTTAAAGGATAAAGTCAACGTTAATGTTGATTACCATGCTAATTAGTCTTGGTGAAAAGTAGGCCATTTGATCAACACCAATTAGTACTCTGCCATTATAAAGGCCCATTGCAATTAAAGTTAACCCCTTTTTAGTTTACTTCTTGCCAGTGTGGCTTAAATCCTAAATGGATGGGAGAGCATTGTTGGAATGGATGGTTCTTAATAATTTAGGCAAAGTTTAGCACCAGACCTCTTTTCTACATTAGTTTAATTTGGCATCCATTCCCAAGATGTGACTGAGCCACAGTGTCAGTGATTAGCTTTCACAGGCTAAATAAACCATGACCACAGTAAAGGTCCAAGCAGACCACTACATTCAAAGAAGTGAAGCCATCCTAGCATCTTAGAGGCTAAATCTGGACAATCCGCACAAACCACAAATCCCTCTGAGTCAATATGGAGCCCCTTAAAGTACTAGATTGTAAAATCCACTCCCCTCCAAGGTACAAAGGACTTTTGTTACTGGTGATCATGAACTGGGGCCCAGTTGTTTTTCCATTTCTATCAAGACATTTCTATCCAAGTATGCAACTGACTTTGTGCATGCCACACTTTCTTCAGGCCAACACTCTATAGACAGCATGATGCAAGCCCTGCAGTTCTGTGAGGAAAACAACCTCATAAGGCTTCCATGCAGGGTTGCCAGCCTCCAGGTGGCACCTGGAGTCTCCTGCTATTACAATTGATCTCTAGATGAGACAGGTATCAATTCCTCCAGGAAAAAAATGGCTGCTTTGGAGGGTGGACTCTATAGTATGATACACTGCTGAATCCCCACCCCTCACCAAAACCCACCATCTCCAGGTTCCACCCCCCAAATATTCTGGTATTTTCCAATCTAGAACTGGCAACCCTAATGCCATTTGAGCAGCTCATTGATACAGCGCTTCCTTTTGTAACAGAGGCTGTGCATGAGAACTGCAATGACATTCTTAGCATGGAATGTCTGGCAAAATTATGGAGATCTAAACTGCCTTGCTAGGGGGAAAACTTCACTCTCAGAAACGGTGAGTGCTACGCTGGTTCTGTACAAGACGCCTGTTTATTTATTGAAGAGATTTATATCCTATCTCTTCACTTCTAGCCTACAAGAGAAGAAATCTATAACCAAAATAAACATTCTAAAATGCAATAAGAAACCAATATTATTATTTTTAAAAGTAGAAGCATGATCACAATAGTCTAAAACATTAAAAATATCAAACAACATTTGGGAAAATGTAAATGCCTTTAATCTGATGCCTTAAAGGAGAACCAATTGGATGCCAAATATAGGTAGGTGTCTCTGGTCTGGATATTTAACACATGGGATGCCACCACAGAGAAAGCCCTGTTTTGGATCTCCATTCCTACTCATGTCTGATGAAGGAAGCTTTGACTCTCAAAAGCTTATACCCTGAAACCCTTGTTGGTCTCTAAGGTGCGCCTGGACTTGAATCTGTCCTACTGCAGACCAACATGGCTACCTTCTGAAACTGTTCTAGATTGTCAACTACCTACACTTTAATAGTGGGGGAACCACAACAGAGTTGTGACACAAACTTCAAAAAGAGGGTATGTTCATATGGGAGAAGTGAACCTTCAGACACTTTGGTTGCAAGTCATTGAAAACTCGTATCTCAGAGCCAGCATTCTGCATTGTGTCCAAGGGGACAGTCTACACTGTTGTACAATATGATGGTACAATGGTACAACAGTCTGCAAATCTCAGATAATAACTTGGCTTTTATACTCTGTGTTTGTGAGCAGTCATCAAAGGCAGATCATCCTATTGTGCATTGCAGTAATGTAATCTGGATTTGTATTGACTTTAAACCTGTTATAAGGAATTCCATATGGGGGGGCGGAAACCAACCTAGAAGGAATTAAGAGAAAACCTTGAGTAGGGTAGGGAGGGTGGGGAATATCTGAATATGAATGTCCTTGAGACTATCAATATCCTACACAAGAAAGTGGGCAGAAGGACATTTAATCAGACCATTTTGTTTCTCTGCTTTTGGAGCGGGACCGTGGCTCAGTGTTTCAGCACTTGCTTTGCACATAAAGGGTTCAATCCCTGGCATCTCCAGTTGCTGCTAGACAAAATAGACAATGGTCTGATTCAGTATAAGGATAATTCATGTGTTTGTGAGTGTGAGGAATTTTTCTTCTCAAGCCACTGAAATTAGGAGAAAAGCAAGAGAATAAAAATTATTGCTTTATTTTATAAATGAATATGTTTATTAAGGGCAGAACTGGATCTATATACAAGCTAAGTAAAATATAGTTTAAAGCCTCAGATTATGAAAGTCCTCTAAATATTTTTTAAAAATGCCTCAAAATTCAGTAAGAAGCTTGTTAAGTGGGAGCATTGTTGCTGTTATATTCCACAGATCAGCACAGATTTTTGGTTTAAAAGGGTTTGTTCACTTTATTAAATAATTTTTAAGAATGAATAGCTTTGGAGCTCTCTTGTTTTTACATGCCAAAATAATTGGTATAACATTATTCTAATATTGTTGTTATAACATTATTCCTGGCAGTATTTTTGATAGCTCTTGGTAATTAAGAGTTCTTCGTACATGCTCAGATTTTCTGACTTTTTAAACCTGGTTTTATCATTGCTTTGATATCTTTAAGCAAATAAGAGAAAGTTAAAAGACATTTGTTTACCTTTTCATCTTTTTTTTTTTTTTGACACGTGTATAGATCCCCATTATGAAGCTAATGCCAAATGTGTAGGGTTTATTAACATATTGAAATAAAATTTTCTTCCCATTGCGCCATTGTCTTTTTATTTGTCTCTTTTTAGAAAATGGTACTGCTAGGGGTCCTCTTACACTTCACATAGCTTAGACCCTCAGCAAAAGGACATTGGCTGGGTATGAGAATGTCTGCTGCAGTGTAATGATGCCAGGCCTTCCACTATAGTGGGAAACCTCTCCGTATCCTGCTGCTTTGCCTGCTGGCACCTGAGGAAATTGGGGAAGGCACACACTAGTGCACTGTTGTCACTTCTGGTGAAAAACAAGAAGTGATGCTATGGATGCTTCAGAATTTACAGAAATTCTATGGTAAAACCAAAGAGTTTGGGGTAAATTCCAGAGCATTCTCCAATATCTCCTGGAGGTTGTCATGTTCTTAATGCTTGATATCAAAATAAGGAGGCAGCTTGGTTTCAGACAGGAGCACAGTTTAATAAATCCAGTTCTCTCTCTGTCAGGAGGTACAGTGAATACCAACATTACTTTCTTTCCTGCCCACACCAAGTCCTGGAGTGGACTAGGGCAGTCTGAAACACTGGTCTGAACTGAAAGAATGGAGTTGTCATTATCAAAACAGGATTGGTGGTAGGCCTAAACCGGTCCAATGGTTATTTGACACTGGGAAAGTTAACTGTGACAATGCTGGGCAGCAGCTAGTCAGACATTACTCTTCCAAGTATTTAGAGCCAGCAATGCCAGGGAATGCCAGTCGCTTGTTCAAATGTGAAAGCACAATGCAGGTGGGAGCTGTACAAAACCAAGCCACTTCCTGGATGGGGTCAGTGTTCAAAGGCAAGTAGCAAGCAGATTGCTGCAGGAGAGCAGTGAGCCTGATAGGCAAACTATTGACCAGATAGAAAAACAGACCTGCCCTGGAAAAATTAATAGTCGGACTGGGTTGGGGAGAGGCAATGGAGTATCAGTCTATTTAGAGCCTTTTTATCCCATCCTTCTTCTAAGGAGCTCAGAGTGGCACCCATGATGTTCTCTCTTAGGTTAGACTGAGAAAGATGTCCACATCACAAGGTTCTTGTGAGGATAAATGAGGAACGGAGAACCATACATGCCTCCCCGAGCTCCTGGAAGAACAAGTGGGATAAAAATGTGTGGCAGGTCCAAAGGCACTCAGCACACTTTGTAGTAGGGTTGCGAGGTCTGAGCTTCTCCCCAGTGGAGGGATTAGAGGGCGTTCCAGGAGGAGGTGTGGCCATCCCTGGCACAATGATGTCACTCTATGTGGCATCATCATGCCCCCCCCCTTTTCTTACCATTTAAAGGGAACCTTCCCTTTAAATGGTGTTGGGGGGAGTGAGGGTTAAGCGCTTCTGCCTTGCAAGAGGCAAAATCACCTCTTGCAAGGCAGGAGCCAGCTGCCCCTGCTCAGAAACAGTGGGCACCGGGCACTCCTGCCTTACAAGAGGGGAAACTCGCCTCTTGCAAGGTAGGAACCAGTGGCCGTACTCAGAAAGAGCAGGCACTAGGTGCTCCTGCCTTGCAAGAGGCAAAATCACCTCTTGCAAGCCAGGAGCCAGCTATCCCCACTCGGAAAGAGTGGGCACCAGGCGCTGCTGCCTTGCAAGAGGTGAACTCATCTTTTGCAAGGCAAGAGCCGGCAGCCCCTGCATGTCTGCCCTGCAAGCAGTGGTTTTCCTTTAAATGCTGCTGGGGAGAGGTGGGGAGGAGGCCAGGTGGCCACTCTTGGGGAGCCTCTCCAAATCAGGCAACCCCTGCTAAACTGGGGGGCAACCCTAATTCATAGCAAAAGTAAAGACCTAAACCCAGGTCTCAGGCTGTGGTCACACACTCTAAATAATCCACTGTCAATCCACTTTCAGTGTACTTTCCAAGTGGATTTTACTGTGTGAACTGACAAAATCCAGTTGGAAAGTGCACTGAAAGTGGATTGAAAGTGGATTATTAAGTGTGTGTGATCACAGCCTCATAGATCCTAATCTAGGGATGTTGAACTCATGTGTTATAAGGGCTGGATTTGACATAAATGAGACCTTGTTGGGCCAGGCCGTGTGTGTCCTAAAATGTAATGCCAGGTAGCGGAGATATAAACTTTATAAAGGACACAAACACAAAGAGTTTTTTTTAACTTAAAATAAAAACATGCTTAAAATATTAGCACTCTTGCAATATTTTGTTTATTTAAGTGTCTGATAACTGGCACCTCTTGCTCTGAATTAGTGCATCAAAATGTCTGTGCTGTTGCAATCCTTAATATGCTGTCCAGGTGTGTATCTGTAAGCTGCAAACCTACGATGATGCAGCAGCAGCAGCAGAACTGGAAGAAGAAGCAGAAGACAGCCAGTTCTATTGCGAGCCTGATAGAACCCCTCCAGGGGCCTGATCCGGCCTCCGGGCTGCATGTTTGACACCCCCGTCCTAATCCATCATCCTCACTACCAAACCACACATATTGCCTAGAAGGAGTATCTGAAGTAGACTGCCTTCCACTCCATACCCTCAAGTGGCTTATCTATGGTTGTAATCTCCAGGCTGGAAAATCCATGGAGATTTAGTAGTATAACCTGAGGAGGGTGGGGTTTGACGAGAGGAGGGACCTCCATAGGGTATAATGCTATAGAGTCCAGCAGCCATTTTTGCTCAAATGATCTCTGTCATCTGCAGATCAGTTATAATGCCAGGAGATCTCCAGGTCCCAGCTGGAGGCTGGCAACCCTGTCTCACAAGGCTGCAGCTCACAGACCAGGAGGATGAGCCTGACACTATATTCTACTGCACCATTCAGCAGAGGCCTCACCTTTAGCTCTGTTCACGGCTTTACTGAAAGCAATTGCTTCTTATTTGGCATGGCTGCAAAGTGAACGAGGGAAGAGGATGAGTCAAACTGAGCGCTAACCTATAAATACAGCTGATAATTACCTTACCCAAAAAGAAGCAAATGTAAAGATGTTGTACTCTATAACTGGCAGGTAACGGACAGCATTTAATTACCATGAATGGAAAATTTGGTAAGGCAATTTGCACAGTGTAAGTGACATTCCAGTCTAAACCTTGACTTTATAAATAGAGTGCAATGATCCGCTAAGTGGGGGTAGGGGGGGGAGGAAGCAGACCAAAAGGAAACCAAACCGAAATCAGCAAGAATAAAAAGAAGCCTGTTTTCTGTCACACAGAAACCACTAAAAGTAATAGTAATAAGAGAGGTGTCAGCTAAGTGATGGATGGTGAGAAAAATAAAATACCCCCTGCCTCCTTCAGTGGATACAATTTCTCATAATTGCAAAGAAAGCATCGGCTGAGAAAACAAGAGCTCTGCAATGCCTCCACATTCAGCTGCCGTGCATTTGTGTAGCATAACTGTACCTGTAGCATCTACAACCTTGGGCATGTTTACACTGCAGTCCAAAACAGGATCTCATCCTTCTAAGCTCATTGATTCCAATGGCCTTTGAAGGATGTAATGCTGCTTAGGACTGCACTGACAAAATTGTGAGGGTTTTTTGTGATGTTAGGGTTGATGAAGCCTCTGGTAGAATCTGGCTCACCTACTCAAATGAAAGAGGCAGAGGGATCTCTGGTTACCAGTGATCAAGTGGATTTGATCCTAGAGCGGGGCAGTGCAGCTCGAGGGATTTAAGGAAGATAGGGGCAGGGTTTACAGAAGCATGACAGAGAGAGAGAGAGGAAGAGGCAAGGGCCAAGTGGGAAGCAGGGAGCTAGGAAATGAAAGTTGATGGAGAAAGAGCGGTCAATAGACAGAAGAAAGGGGAAAGCACAAAAGCAGAGGCAAACACCGTTGTCTAGAAAGGTTGCTCTTTGGGATGCCAGCCTCCAGGTGTGACCTGAGGATTCCCTGGAATTATAGCTCATCTACAGATGACAGCAATCAGTTCCACTGGAGAAAATGGATGCTTTAGAGGTTGGCTCTCTGGTATCCCGCTGAAGCTCCTGTCCTTCCCAGGCTCCACCCCCAAATCTCCAGAACTTTCCCAACCTGCATCTGGCAACCCTACCCCCTTTCCCCGATGATGGCTGGTGGGGGCACCTGGCAACCCCAGTTGGTCTCCATTATAAAAATTTCAAAACGTTGTGGCTGAAGGATAAACATTTTTTGCCATTTCTGTTCCTGATATGAGAACTACATTTGGTAAAATGAGTGGTATAACTACTGTACTTTGAGAAGGTGTAATTAATGAATGTATCTATTTCCCTGTGATATTCAAATGAATGTTATTAGATACAATGTCAAGTAGCTTCTCTCAACAGTAGCTGTATCATAATGCTGGCTTTCTATGAAATGGAAATGGAAAAATCTCCCATTCATTTGGGTAGCATAGATTTAAAAATGAGAAATATTTTCTATTCAAATTTGTCGATAACAATTAATGTGGCATTAGAATCACTATTTTGAACAAGCCAGGTATTAAAATACTTTGAAATTCAAAAATATTTGTAACTAGACACTTTTTCCATCATCATATTTTTGCTTTGGTGGAGGAGGTATGTGATGGAAAGTAAATGGTTAATGCTTTAACCTGGTCTGAGAACCTTGAGTAACGGGATTCAAACTAAATTTTACAGCTGAGAGTCTCAGACAGGAGTGGCAGTTAGTTAAGAACTGACAGTTGACTGGGAAGGAAGGCTAAGGGTGTTACTGGATCAAGAAGGATACCCATTCAAGCTTGAGAGAAATAGGTCCTACAAAATGGGGGGTTATCCCTATCTAGTCTGAGGTAAATAGCTCCTAGGAAAGGGAGAGGTGATCCCTGTCAAGTGGTTATGAAGGGATACTGGAACTTCTGTGAATGTTCCTGCCTTCACCAACTTAAGTATCTGTGAGATAAACAAGCTTATGCTTGTTTATTGAAGAAGAAACTGCCAAGACATTTCCTCAAGTTTTTGAAGACCTGTCTGTAACAACTACAAAGCTATGTGTTTTTGACAAAATATCTACTGTTTATGTTTATACAAAGTTACATCATTCCTGCTGTTTTTTCGCCTTCTAAGCCCTAAACCTGATACCTACCTCATAAATTCAATGTAACAGTTTGTTAGTTTTTAATTACCATCAGCCTCTCATGTGCCATTATCATACAAAGACAAAATAATGTTTTTAGTCAGTCCCTCAGATCCCTAGATGGGGTCAACACATATCTATTTACATTTAAACAACTGGGTGGGACAGACAGAAAAAAAACAAAGAAGAAAGAAAAGCCAAGAAACAGATAAAGGGATGGGGGGGATTGTCATAAGGTGCTATTAAAGAAAGTGCATTTTGCCTCTTGATAAGCTTTTCAAGACTACAAACCACTGCTGCAAAAATGGCTGCTAAATCTGAAAGTCATTTGTATATTGTTCTGAACTATATCTTGAGGTCTGATAAGTCACAGGCCATCTACCTATCCCTGGAGACTGTATCCTTCAGCACATTTATATTCCCAAGCCTGCATGCCCTTTCTGTAGCCAGTTTTGCAGTCTAGGGAAAACTTTCCTAAGTCCTAAGAACACTTCTCATGGGAGTAAACCCCACTGAATAAAAATAGAGCTGCTTAGGTTTGCCCCTAATACTTCTCATTCTGTGTCTTGTATTTTCCAGTGATCCTTCATGAAATCTTCTGTTCAGTTATTAAAATTACCTACTGACTTTCCTACAAAGGCATAGAGAATGGACTTAAAAACAAACTATCAGAATTTACTTGGATATGAGCATTCAGCACAGGGTCAAGCCCCTGGAAAGAAAAAGATTAATCACCAAGTCCATATTAGATGGGGAGGGAGATTAAGTGAGGGAATCCATAGCTGACTACATATAATAAACAAGAAAAATTAGAAGCAGATCAGAGGACAAACTATTTCAATCAATTCCCCCCCCTCTTTTCTACTGTAAGATGCATTAATGAAGCTGAAATGAAAAGGATGATTTATATGGACCCACAGTAAGCCTCAAGAATGGGAGACTTCGAATCTTGAACAAAAGAGCTGAAAGTAAAGGCGTAAAACAAATAAAGTCATGGACAGAGGAAGATGCAGAAATGAAGAGAAGTTGGATCAATTACTGTGCTTATCTTGTCAGTAGGATAGAACTTCTCAACCAGAGAGAGATTTGTGGGGAAGCAGGGTTGTTGGTAGATTGAAAAGGGCTTTCTATCCTTTTATCTTCCTTGCAGCTTTAGCCCTCATACAATATAGACATAAACAGAGGGGGGGAAATCAAGTGGATTTTAATTAAGGCTGGAACGAGACATTATGAGGGACTCGGGGCTGCTGCTAAAAACAGCAACCCGGCATCTCTTCTTTCCCTCTCCCCTGTAACGTGGAAGGATGTTCTGTACAGGGCATGACATGATCTCTTGATGAGTTTCCTTCCCCAGTAAAAGGCCTTAATTTGGAGGGCCTGTGGCACAATTGCAGCAGAACACACATTGAACATGCCTAGATGCTGTGGGAAGAAAAAGAGAGACTGAATTGTGGGGCTGCCATTCCCCCCCCCCATGTAATATAATGTTATATTAACTCAGAAGCACATGGCTCCCATCCATGTTATTCTCACAACAACAACCCCTTTGAGGTAGGTGAGACCACAGGACTGGCCCAAGGTCACTCAGAGAGCTTCCATGGCAGAATAGGGATTCAAGCCTGGGTTTCCCAGATTATAGTTGGACACTACCCACTAAACTATGCTAGCTTTCAGGAACCAGCAGCCCAGTATGTGGTGCCAATCATCATTTGATGGCTTTAAGGATAGAGACAAAACAATGGTGTTAAAACTTCTCCTTCGCCCTAGGCTGGATTTGTTGTCACTGTATAAACAATGCTTTCCATCCTATGGGGTCCACTGATGAGCCCAGAAGCTGAGGAATCATTGCTTATCCCTTTGCCCATGGAATAGATTGAGATATCTCCGTTTCACCCTTCACTTGAGATACAGCCATCAACATGGCCGCAATGAGTGAAAAGGGCCTGTGCTGCTTGTACAAGGGTCTGCAGCTCTGGAAGGGAAGCATAATCTTAATTTGCAAATGTGCTCTTGTAGTGCATTGCTGTAATTAACTGAGTGGGGGGAAATCATATTTAAAATGATATTGCCTTGCAATTAACTGAAAAAGTTCTTAATTGAATCAATCCACACTGAGGTATGGGGGATAGAGACAGAGCTTCAAGACAAGAGAACCCATCTCTTGATGGACAATCATTTCAGGGGAGGGGGAAGGGGAAGGGAAATGACCCCTTCCTAGGACCCAATCACAGAGAAAGCCTGACGTGGAGTATTTGCCATTTGTCAAAGCAGCAGATGTGGTGTGAGCAAACAGCCCCTTTTCAGTTCTTCTTATGTACTGGAAATAGGTGTTTTTTTCAAAACCACAAAACCAGTGTCACCCCTTTCCTGTCCTGTTTCAGATATTTGAGAAGGAACATCAGGTAATCTTTTGGATCTGTTTCAGAGAACACTCTAAAACTACAAAAGGGCCAGATCCAAACTTCCTATACTGTTGTTAGATTCTTCTTTTGCCTATCAACCCTTTCCCAAATTTAATTCATGTAGAGAGAGATAAAGAAAAATGATGGCCAGGAATGGGGACAGCACAGGGCCACCTTTTACTTCCTGGTCTTCTCGAAGGCTTCTGCGTCTGTTCAGATGCTTCCACCTACCAGTCCTGAAAAGAGAAAACCTGAGCATGCAGAATACTGGGAAATGAAAGTGACTTTCCTAGCATGAGTGTCCCTCATACCCCTCCTTAGAACGTAAGATTGGGATGGTGAGATAAGAAAACAAAGGGCAGGGAAAGCTGAAAGTGACTGTCATCAAGGTGAACTTATTACAAGCTGAGTCAATCTTCAAGGGAAGTTTGCCTGAATCTGTAAGTAACAAGTGGTTTCTGAAGTGAAAAAGTTTGGCTGCAATTCTACTTTCCTGGGAGTAAGCCTCCTTGAATAAAATGGCCCTTACTTCAGAGCAGACCTTCGTATGCTTGTTCCTTTTGCTTCTAACCCCCCTCCCCCATTCCACAGTTTGGCACTATCCCCAATTAGAACAATTTGGTAGTCTCCAGAAGCATGCATTGATACAGGCACTAGATTGCAGCTTCAGGCTGTGAATTTCACCATAAGTGTTGAGGCTGTGACGTTTTCTGCACAAACGGGTCTCCTTGCTCCTGCATTTGTATTCCTCTGCCACTTTTTTTCATTTCCGCAGAGGTATTTGCAGTCCAAGCAGCAAAAAGCGCAGTTTGCTCCCTCTTGTGGTGCAGCAAAGGAATTCCTGGAAACAGGGAAGTCTGATGCTGCACTGCAAGAGAGAACAAACTGTGTTTTTGCACCTTGGACTGCAAATACCTCTGCGGAAACAAGTGAAAGAGGCAGAGGAATACAAATGCAGGAGTGGGGAGACCCATTTGTGTGGAAAACGTTTGTGAATTCCACCACAAATGTACTTACAGTCATAGGTATTGATCAGATATGCGCTGATCATCCAGCCTGTTCAGTTTATCCCCAACAGCCCTGAATGCCTACCAAACAGGTTCGCATTGGGTTTTTGCAAAACTGCGCGTACACAAAGTTGCTGCTGATTCAAACTGATTGGCTGATATTGACATCACTAGTTATTACTAAGAAATAGATAGGATTTTATTGAAACACAGCATTCATTTACAGCTGCTTTATATGATTCATGACAAGTTAATTATCATAAAATTGCCAGTTGAGCAGAGCAGTTACACAGCAAGGACAGGGGTGGGGTAGCAGAAATCAACTGGCCTGTGTGAGAACATACATGCATGAAAAACCAATTGCACTGGATGTGTTGAGAAAAGTATATACTGAAGCAGCCTGCCGAACAGCCACAAACAGGTCAACAGTCAAAGCAACAATTGAAAAAATAGCTAACAGGCAAACAGCAAAGAGATTTGCTGTGAGAAACACTGGTAGGCAACAAACAGAGACTCATCCCTAACTTTTTTTTCTCAGTTGGATCCTATTTATTTACTTAAAAATAAATCCTACTGATTTCAATGGAATTCAGGAATCTGAGGATCAAATTTAGGATGGCTTCAGGAATCTTTGGAGGAAGTTTCGTGAATATGTTAGCAAGTACTTTAGGGAAGTAAATACAAAGTGTTCACCTTCTTGGGTGAGGGAGTGATATGCATTGCTGACAGTTGGGAGATGATAGAAGCTGATACTTTTTTTCCCCTGCAAGCAAACTTCTGCTAGTGCACAAGCAAGTTGAGTATTTTATGGTCTAAGGAGCATCAGCCTCCTACTGGGGCAGTGTCATGCCACATATGGTTCTGTGATAGATATTGTCATCACTCTGGAACATGCCTGCATGGGTTCCATCCCAAATCAAGGGAACTCACAGCAAGAAGTCTGGAATTAGGCACAAATGTTATTGTGACAGGAAATTAATTATGAGTTGATGAACCAGTTACAGTTTGAAAAATACTGAGTTACTTTTTGACAGCAACCTCACACTAAAAGATTTCCAAGGCTTTGAGAATTTCAGCTGACTTCCTGCCCCAACTTATATTTAATTTTCTCTTGGAGGAAATTAATAGAACTGCCAAACATGAAAGCAAAGGATTTGGAGTGGGACAGACAGGAAGGAAGTATGGCAGAGAAGTTTTACTTTACATTTGCTCCTAGGTACATACTGGAGAAATCTGAATTAACTGCCTCAAGGGTTTTCACTGTTGTGTTGAAGATACACATTTGCATTTTTTCTTTCATATAAAGAATGGTTACAGTCTGAGGGGCTCCTTTTTGCCTGATGAACTTGTTCACTGTGGTTGTATACGCCAGTATTTGCTGAGGTTGTTATTGCAGAGATTGTTCAAGGTGCTTCCAGATTCCAGTGGTGAGAGGAACAGTGACCAGGGGCAGGATTAAATTAGATTGTCGCCCAGTTAAAGAAATTGTAATTGATTAATCAGTGAATCAATTGTGTCTGAATAGCTTCGTGTGTGACTAAAGCAATAAATAAAACACTCGGGCTGAGCTCTGACATAATGCAAAGCAATGGTTTAATTAAACAACATGGTGCCTGTGGGAAACATGGCACCCATTGCTGCATTTCTTGACACTCCCTTCCTTCCTCCCAAAGCATCTGTTCCACAAAGCAAAGAGCAAGTCCTGGCTTTCCTCCATCTCACTGGATCACGAGATGCTTCAAATAGGGTAGCCAGGTCCTACCTGGCAGCTGGCGGGGGGATCCTTGCTCCCTTCCAGGATCTTCTGCTGTGCATGCAAAGCACACATGGTGCAATGACACCACCCAGAAGTGATATCATCACATTGCCAACATCAGGGGGGAAGCTCTAGTTTTGGGGCAAAACTCTACGGTTTGTAGCTGATTTTATCATAGAGTTCTGCCAAAAAACTAGAGCGTTGCAGCATGATGTTGGTGATGTGATGACATCGTTCTGAGTGATGTCACCACATCGCCTTTTGGGCCAGGTGGGGGTGGGATTTCCCCACACTAGCTAGGTGGCCAGCAGCACAGAAGCACCCCACAAAAGTGGGGGTTCCTTCACCCCCAGTGGCAGTCTGGCTACCCTAGCTTCAGAAGAGCACAGGAGAAGACATCAACTTTGTGTCTGCAGGAAACACCCATTCAAAAAAACTGCTTCCACCACAGGAGGACACTTGGCTAGGAACTTCCCAAGACTTTTGTAATTGGCCCCCACCCATATGGCTGCCATTTTGTCATTGGCTGCACCCCCATGGCAGCCATTTTGTGCTTGCACCCATGTTCTCAAAATTCCCAAACTGCCCACAATCTCAACAAGGTTGGAGATCCAGGAAATTACAGGCCAGTCAGTCTGACATCAATACTAGGTAAGTTGGTGGAAACTGTTATAAAGGAAAGAATTAGTAGGTACATTGATGAACAAAAACTATTGAGGCAGACTCAGCATGGGTTCTGTAAAGGAAGATCTTGTCTCAGTAACCTGTTAGTGTTCTTTGAGGGGGTGAACAAACATGTGGACAAGGGGGACCCAATAGATATTGTTTACCTTGACTTCGAGAAAGCTTTTGATAAAGTTCCTCATCAAAGGCTCCTAAGCAAGCTCAAAAATTGCGGGATAAAAGGACAAGTCCTTTTGTGGATCAAAAACTGGCTAATTGATAGGAAACAGAGAGTGAGTATAAATGGACAATTTTCTCAGTGGAAGATGGTAAGTGGTGGGGTACCGCAGGGATCAGTAGTGGGACCGATGCTTTTTAACTTGTTCATTAATGATTTGGAGTTGGGAATAAGCAGTGAAGTGGCTATATTTACAGATGATATGAAGATGTTCAGGGTGGTGAAAACCAGGGAGGATTGTGAGGCACTCCAAAGGGATCTGTCAAGGATGGGCGAGTGGGCGTCAACGTGGCAAATGGGGTTCAATGAGGCCAAGTGCAAAGTGATGCACATTGGAGCCTAAAATCCTAACTATAAATACACCTTGCTGGGGTCCAAACTGGCAGAGACTGACCAAGAGAGAGATCTTGGAGTCATAGTAGATAACTCACTGAAAATGTCAAGACAGTGTGCGACTGCAATAAAAAAGGCCAATGCTATGCTGGGGATTATTAGGAAAGGAATTGAAAACAAATCAGCCAGTATCATAATGCCCCTATATAAATCAATGGTGTGACCTCATTTGGAATACTGTGTACAGTTCTGGTCACCACACTTTAAAAAAAAACATTATAACTTTGGAAAAAGTGCAGAAAAGGGCAACCAGAATGATAAAAGGGTTGGAGAACTTTCCATATGAGGAAAGGTTGAAGCACTTGGGGTTCTTTAGCTTGAAGAAACGTTAGCTGAGGGGTGACATGATTGAGGTTTATAAGATTATGCATGGGATAGAGCAGGTAGAGAAAGAGGTGCTTTTCCCCCTTTCTCACAATACAAGAACTCGTGGGCATTTAATGAAATTGCTGAGTGGTCAGGTTAGAATGGATAAAAGGAAGTACTACTTCACCCAAAGAGTGATTAACACATGGAATTCACTGCCACAGGAGGTGATGGCGGCTACAAGCATGGACAACTTCAAGAGGGAATTAGATAAGCATATGGAGCAGAGGTCCATCGGTGGCTATTAGTCACAAGGTATAGAAAGGGACTCTGGGGTATGTGATGCTTTGTATTATTGGTGCTTGCGGGGGGGTGTCAACAATGGGAGGGTTTCTAGTGTCCTGGCCCCACTGGTGGACCTCCTGATGGAACCTGGTATTTTTGGCCATTGTGTGACAGAGTGTTGGACTGGATGGGCTGTTGGCCTGATCCAACACTGGCTTCTCTTATGTTCTTAAATGTGGGCCACTTCACTTGCTATGGATCTGTCAAACTCAGATGTGAAATTCTGGGATGAAGTTGGTTTATTCTACATAACTAGTATTAGCTATAGTTTTATTTGAGGTACAAAGGAAGACATAATGGCTTGTGTCTTGGTGATACTCTCTCTCACACTCCCAGCTACAGAGAAACCTGGCCAGAGTGAAAGCAATAATACCAGCATTTGGTGAGGCAAACTTAAGATATGAGTGATCACAGTAGAAGCGGAATCCTGATTTCACAATGCAATTACTGTTAAAATAAACCATGGTTTCATGTTATTGCACATTGCAGTAGGTCTCAGCTGAGACGAGGCATTGCCTCCTGTGTGGGAGAGAAGGGGCTATCCATCTTCTAAGAAAAGTACCTGACCCCTGTGGATACTTGAATTAAAAATAATGCTGCTGATTAACTGGAGAACCTTTTAAAGCATTCATTCAATTCCATGTTCATCAATTTATCAACTGCATCCCTGCAAGCATTTTATTGTTGCATCCCTACTTAGGTATCCTACAACTGCTGCATAAATGCAGCAGGATCACATGGTACAGCATTACCTGGACTCTACCATTCTAATTACATATAGGAGAAATAATATTAGAATGGCGAGGGGAGGAAACACTTAGTATGTCAGGGAGAATATTCCCAGGACAGCTTTTTCCTCTGATATGCTAGCATTCTCTCTGTGTGCAAGGATATTTTTTTCTGCAAGGGAGCCTTCAGACATACAGTTCACCATGTGCAATTTGATATGATCCAACGCTAGCAGGCATTTTCTGTTTAATATGCACTCTCCATGTAATGCTGGAGAAGACTCTTGAGAGTCCCTTGGACTGCAAGGAGATCAAATCAGTCAATCCTAAAAGAAATCAACCCTGACTGTTCCCTGGAAGGCCAGATCCTGAAGCTGAAGCTCAAATACTTTGGCCACCAAATGAGAAGGGAGCATTCACTGGAGAAGACCCTGATGCTGGGAAAGATTGAAGGTCAAAGAAGAAGGGGACAGCAAAGGATAAGATGGTTAGACAGTGTCATCGATGCAACGAACATGAAATTGAGCAAACTTCAGCGGACAGTGGAAGACAGGAGGGCCTGGCGTAATCTGGTCCATGGGGTCGCGAAGAGTCGGACTCGACTGTGCGACTGAACAACAACAACTCCATGTAATGCACCATACCTATCTGAGTTGTACATGGCACAAAATTGACCTGTATTCTTTCTGCCCATTTTCTGTTTATGTGTTTATGTGGGGAAAGTATGCACTGGAATCATATTGGCTGAGTTCAGGCTGGCAGTTTGCAGTGGGAGCCAGTCATGGAGGTAGTCACACGGGAGGTAGTCACACGGGACCAACGGATGTGGGAGCATACCTGGAGGAGGTGCACGGGAGCGTTCAGACTGCTGGTCCAGAGGCACGGTGTAAGCGGCTTTTTCCTGGTAAATTGGCTGGATGCCTATGTGTGTATGAGTGCATGAGCGCATTGAGTGCATTGGGGGAGGTCCCATTGCACCGGCACTGCATTGGTGGTAGAGTGGAGTATGGCCAATCAGATCGCTGCTGCCTTATGCGCAATGCAGGTTGCTCCTGGCTTATCAGCTGAGTGTTCACACATCCGGGAAGCGGAATGCAGCAGGATAAAGGCACTCTCCGGGATTTGCTACCACTTTCAAGAGTTATCTTTGCATCCTGGGAACAAAGCAGAACAGCACGGGTTGCCTATGGGTGGGGAACGCCAGGCAGATGTGCCTGTGTGAATGCCCCCTTTAATTCACTTGGGAAACATGGCTGAAAGGTGGCTATAGCGGGGCAAATTGCCAGTCTGAACTCAGCCATTATCATCATGACAGAATGATGAATCTATATTGCGATACTGATCGCAATACAATACACTATCTGAAAAGTCAGCTCCATGGTACAGCCAGGCTGACTGGGAGAGAAGGCAGATAGAGTGGAAATGATGTGGCCCGCCTCCATACCTGGGCCAGATACAAAGGTAGCCAGGAGGTAGCTGAAGGGAGGCTACTGCAAGGAGCAAGACTCTTAGCTGTGGGGAAGGAAGCTGGCTTGACAATGGGATCAAGTAGATGTGACAGTGTCCTCATGTCTGCAGTGGGGACATGCCACTATTTTAAGGCTGGGAGGTTCTTCTTTCAAAAATGCTGTGCGGACTTGATGGCACCCTGGTCAGGCAGAGACTCAGGCAGGCTTCCCCTGACTGAGGAAGCTCAGAAATGGGGGTGGTGGGGAGACAGGCACCCCAGCAGCATTTTTGAAAGAAGAAAATCCCAGGCATAAAATGGTGGCACATCCATGTGGTGGACACAGTGATGCCATCACATGTAGTTGGGCCCAGTGACTTTGCCTAGTGAGCAATAAGAAATCCCTATCCTACACCTTTAGCACTTGACTGAGCATTCTGAGGCACGGTGATCACACACATTCAGGTACCATTATTTAGGATTACCCGTACCACTTGCACCAAATGTTTAAAGTAACTGATGATGTGATGGGAGTGTGTAATATCCATAAAGGTGCAGCATCTATGGATGGCTGGGTGATGGCCTTCTCTTTCTCTGAAGCCCTCTCATGCATGCTCCAAGTCTGGCAGATCCTCACAATACACAAAAGACATCTTAAAATGTTTGTTGTATATTCATCTACAAAGTGAGGTGCACAAATTCACAGTAGATCAGAAGGATGCTAAATGGAACACTTGACACAGAAGAACCGTGGAACAGATCGTAAATGGAAAGTGGAACATTAATCTGACCCTACTGTGCGGGTAGGTCAATTCGTCACCATAACACTTAGGGTACAAACAGATGTGACAAATATCATGTCAGTCTGTAAAAAGTAAATTGTACACATAAACTGCTGTAATTCACATTGGGGCTGTGTGGGATGGGACTTAACCCTTCAAGCCATGCTCAGTTTTATTAATCAAAGCCCTGTACTCTGAGTGTTTGAAAGAGAAAAAAAAAGACATGTCCTTACAAGCCTGTATTTTTATCCTCTAAAATGCTAGTAAATACGTACGGAGTCCAGTTTCCATAAGCAAAACTGAGTGTGGCTTGGTTATCTGTGGAATCCTAAGCATAGCCGCACTCTCTAAGACCACTGAAGTCAACGAGTTTAGAAGGATGCAACTGCTTTGTATTACGCTATAAATTTCCTCTTCCTGTTCCACATGGATGCTATCTGAATTGTGGCTGTGTATGCATGCAGCCAACCTTTTACAGACTGATAGAAAACTAAGATCTTTGTAGCCTCTTTTTCATCTCTTAGAGGTTCAACTTGTTTCTTTATTCGATGTTTCATCTTGCAGAATTCTATCAAATATACATGTTTCTTAAAATTGTCATTTTTAATATGTCCCACTGTGTGGGTGTAGATAGATTCAAACAGGAAACAAGATTTCATTTTTTAGTGTGCATACCTGTGAGGTGTTTTCCATGCATAAATGGAAACACATGAAACTGCCTTGTGCCGAATCAGACCCCTGGTCCATCAAAGTCAGAACTGTCTACTCAGACTGGCAGCGGCTGTCCAGGGTCTAAGGCAAAGGTCTTTCACATCACCTACTGCCTGGTCCTTTTAACTGGAGATACTGAGGATTTAACTTGGGACCTGCATGCCAAGCAGATGCCCTACCACTGAGCCACAGCCCCTCCCTAAAACAAGGCTACGTTATCAAACAAATTTTGCTGATTTGTGGCATTTGAAATATTTCACAGCACCCAATATTTCACCCAATGAAGTTTAAGAGGACTTTTGCTATTTGTCACCTAGACAAGTTTGAGGTAACATGTTGTGAGATGAGAAGTTGCCTAAATAGAATAAATAAAGGTCAGCACTACAAAACAGATTAAAACTTGGAGAGATATGGATCTTTAATGATTTTCATCCTCCAAAGGTTTAGTTAAGTGTCTTCCTTCAAACGTGTTTTCTTAAGAATGTGAAAGACAAGAGCTTCTTAACATTCTTCACACAAACTGTAGGTCACATTTGAACCTCTGTGCTTCCCAAGAGCATAAGTCAGGCATGAGACAGGCACAACTGAGTTACACAAAATGTAGAAGAGATTGGATTCTGATCTACTGCTAAGAATTACACTGTTAATGCAACACCTTCTCAGTACTTTGTTCAAAGAATACTCTCTCCAATTTGATATTTTTGTGAAGCATTCATTTCCCCCATTCTATTCTATTTGATCAGTAACAAGTTCTCCAGAATGGACAACTTCATAGGCAACTACCACATCTTCCAGATAGCTGTCTTGCCTCAAGGTAGAGTTGCCAACCTCCAGATGGTGCCTGGAGATTGCCTATGATGACAATTGATCTCAAGGCAATAGAAATCAGTTCCTGTGGAGAAGATGGCTGCTTCAGAGGGTTAACTCTATGGGGTTATATCTGGCTGAGGTTCCTCCCCTTCCCAAACCTTGCCCTCCTCAGGCTCCACCCCCAAAATCTGGAGGGGGCAGCAGTGGGAGGGCTTCTAGTGTCCTGGCCCCACTGCTGGACCTCCTGATAGCATGTGGTATTTTTGGCCGCTGTGTGACAGAGTGTTGGACTAGGTGGGCCATTGGCCTGATTCAACATTGGCTTCTCTTATGTTCTTATGTAGGTATTTCCCCATCCAGACCTGGCAACCCTACTTCTGCATAAGCAACTTAGTGGGCCATCTGACACACACACACACACATCTATCTATCTATCTATCTATCTATCTATCTATCTATCTATCTATCTATCTATCTATCTATCATCTACATACACAGACAAAATATTTCAACAATTCAATAAAAATGTACAGACATACAAGCACACATAACAACACAAACAGGGAGGAGGGCCAATAAGAATTACTGGGAGTAAGTCTTTACCCACTGGCAGAAGACAATGGTAGAGAGAGAGACAGACAAATCTTTCTGGGGAGGCCAGAGCCACAATCAAGAAGGTCCTTTCTCATTTTGCCACCCATTTATCTCCACCAAAACAAGGCCTCCAAAGTGGACTGGAGTGGACAGGTAGGGTCATATGGGAAAAGGCAATCCTTCAGGTATGCTGACCCCAAGCAATAGAGGGCCTTAAAGGCCAATAACCATACTTTGAATTGAGCCAAGAAACAGATTGGGAGCCGCTGCAGTTGGAACAAAATTGGAGTGATATGTCCCTACAACCCACTCCAATCAACATTCTGGCCACAGTATTCTGTATCAAGTGTAGCTTCTGGAAAGTTTTCAAGGGCAGTACCACACAGAGAGCATTGCAGTACTCTAATTATATATTACTAGAGCACGCATCACAATGGCAAGATCTTTCCCACCTAGGAAAGGCCGCGGCTGGTTTACAAGCCAAAGATAGTGAAAAGCAACCCTGACCACTACTGACACCTGAGATCTGGGTGCAGGAACACCCACAAGCTATGAACCTGCTCCTTTGAAGGGAAAGAAACCACATCTAGAACATGAAATATCCCAGTTACTGGGTCAAACTCCCCCCCTCCTCCCCAGGAGCACCTCTGTTTCACTGGGATTACATCTCAGTTTAGTCATTCCCCATGACTTTACTTTCTCTGTGAATGGTTTTTATTCACTTTATTTAATTTATTTCTTAGCCCTCTGTCCAGAAAACTGTTTTTATGAAGATAAATAAAAGCCACACTTAGGGCTTTAAAGTGTTGCATCTGAGGTAAGGGTAGAACATACTCTCTGTCCCTGACACTGGGTATTCTGGCCCTCGCTAACAGAATCAGTGAAGAGATACAGGAATCTGGAACACAAAAAAAACTCATTCAGCACACATTGCGCAGCATAATGATCCTGTAGAAACGTTTTCCTTTTGCTAAGGAAGGGAAAGGGAAAATGTTGTGATGGTGTTGGAACAAAATGGGAATTTCGTTGGTGTACCATCCACTGTGTTGCCCAGCAAAATAACTGAGCAGGCTGAAGGAGCTCTGGGGTCTGTCAACAAGTGGTCCTGGGACCCCAAACTTCATACTGAAAATGACGTCTCAAGACTTCATGACAAACCAGAGGATTAAAACAACTGGTCAGTGGCCCTCCCTATTTACTGGAACACATTTCTTTTTTTAGCAAGGAGGTAGTGATCTGTTGGGGAGGGCATTTCTGGGGCCATTATTGTGCACAGAACATTTATTTGGTCAGTGTTCTGATCTTGGCCTCTTCAGTCGTCTGCAGCACTGGGGCACTGGTTAGGAGGGATCCAATAAGGCTTCCAGGAAGTTCTGGGGATTCTTGTCACTAGCCTGGTAGATCAATCAAAATTTGTGTTCAGGTGGTTCACAATGACTCCTCCATACTGTTTCAACCAGGCAACAGACCTCAGTGGCTCCTTGGTTTAATTACAGTCAAAGATCTGATGTTAAGGAGCACACATAGAGAAAAATTCAGTCTGAATATGACTGACTATAGCTCAAGAGCTCATTTTAAAATAGAGACGCTGGCAAAGAATCTGTTTCCCCCCTCCACAGTCATTGCAAACACTCAGTATTGGCCAGCTGAGGGGTATATTTTAGAGATGCAATAGCAACGATCCATGCCAGAGGACAATATTCTTTCTGTGGCCTTCTGCAACCAGTTTGCAAGATATTTTGTAGATAAAATTGCTCTTACATGCTCCAACTTTGATACCACAACTGGTGCAGGTCTGAGCGAGGTATCTGAAGAATCTATTGGTGCAGCTTTAGTGAACAAGTTTCAGGAACCCGCTCATTTCTCAAAGCCAATTCTTCTCTTGTGTGGGCTCTCTTTCCCATTCCTGAAATTATTTACTAGATTGATAGGGAAGCCACCTGAGTGGAGAGCTTTCCCCAGCCCGGAGGAGCATTTTGAGCCAAGTGCAGGAAGAGATTAAGTAAGACTATAGGACAATGTCTATTCACACAGTAAGGTATACCCTCCTGCCCTTCCTGGCAATATTTGGGACTTCAGTGCAGGGGATCTGGTACAGAACACACACAAACACACACAAATGTGTGAAGTTGCTTTATACCAAGTCAGCTTATTAGTCTGTCAGAGAGTGCCTCTCCAGTGGTCCTCCAGGGAGATGCCAGGGATTGAACCTGGGACCTTCTGCATTCAAAACATATGTTCTACCACTGAGCCACAGCCCATCTCCATGCAGTAAAAGTGACACAGATAAAAAGAAGGACCTTGGGCAGAGGAAGCAGCTACAGCAGTAGGAGGAAGAAAGAAGAAGAGGGTTAGAGTGACAGGGAGAAGGGGAAAGGAGTGAGGAACTCCCTTCCACACTGTCCCCCCCTCAACTCACTATCACATCCCTGAAAACTAATAACAATACAGTGCCTAGAAAGAAAGATCTCATCAATGTGAAGTTCTTCTCTGGTGTCTCAGATCGCATGTGTTGCCTAATATGAAAATCTTGTAGATATCGAAGTCAAGTTTCACATCATCCCTCCACCTATAACACAGGTCATTAAACTCTTTGTTTAATGGCGCAAGCACTGCTGAAAATACAAGATGCAAATCATCGATGCCCTTCATCTGCACAATCATGATGAATGTTGGTAAAGGAGTGCACCGTGGATTGTGCCTCAGACTACAGCATTAAAACACGAACTAAGTAATTTTAACTTTCCAGATCTCAGATCTTCCCATCTTGGGAGACCACTAATAGTTTGTTTATTTCCTGAGCTGATTTCAGCATTCTGGCAGATACTTTATGAAAGCCATAAATGGGCACAAAATGGAGAAATATCCTAATATTGAGAGTAATAAATATGCTTGTCAAGAGCCCGAGGCTTCTGCAGATACCCATTAAAAGAGAGTTGCCCTCTGCAGAGAATAGTTAGAGTTAAGAGAAGATAAATCTTCATTGTAATAATCATAAAAAAGCAATTGTGTGCTGATGCTCAATGGTCTCTAGGTGCTCAGGTGCTAATAACACTACTGTGCTAATGCAGACTTAAACTTATGTTGATTTCATTGCATTTCCTCTAACACCAGGGCAAACATACAGTCTTCCTAAAAACCAGATACAAATGCTGGAGAGAAATAAAGGCTGCTTTCTTTCAATGGTTTTCACTAGACCTTGGTGCCTCTACGGACCTCCATGGGACTATTTTAGTGTATGTAGTCTGGTAACGACCCTGAACTCCATACCAGCTCACCTTGACATCCAAAATGAAACTGCAGCAGCCATTTTGAATTACCTAGACCACCACAGACACTCAGTTACCAGGGGCAAGAGTGGTGCCTGGCTACATATACTTCCTCCACTCTCCTCAATGTGTCCATGTGGTGACTGACATCTGATCACAGCATTATGGTACTCTATTGCTACCCCGCTTTACCATTACAGGAAACTGGCTAATCCATGAAAGCCTCAAAACTAGGTCACCCATGAACAAGGAAGAGAATTCTACATACTTGAGGAACATTTTAACTGTGCCGAAAAATATGATTTTGTAAATTAACAACACACTAAAAACCAACCTCTTATCAGCCTTGTGATAAATGGTCCTGCTTCTGGCCCACAGAGCATTGAGAACAGCTGAGAATCAGGCAAAGGGGGGGGAGAATCAGTGGGGGTTGAGAAATACCAAGAATGCAGAACCAACGAAATGCAGAGATGAGAATTTTTACAAAATCTCAATGGTTAAATTGAATCTCTACCAACAAGAGAGACATGTATTAACTGCAAAATTTACATCTTACAGTTCTGACCTCTTTGACTCTTACAGAGCCGTCTTTCACTCTTCCTTTCCCAGCTGAGAGGAGGAAGGGAGAGATGGTTGTGGGGGTGGCCGCAGCACTGATGCTACCCAGTGCAACCTAATTTGACCAAAGTACCCTGTTATACAGCAGTGGGTCCTCCATCTGAAGGCCATTAGGTCACCTTCTTTTCACAGTATGCCCCAATGTGCCAAATTTATACTTATAAGAAAGTTGTATGGCTTGAACTCACATTTCTGGAACATTCTTGGATTTCTATTATTAAGAGGCAGGGGAAATGGGGGTCACGTTGTGGGGCATAAAAACAGGGGGGAAACCAAGTCTTCTAAATCCTGGACCAACAGATATAATCCTGCCATATATTGATTGCTCTCCAGTCAGCAGCAGGAATGACTACAAAATCTTTTGCAACATAACATAGAGGAACCAGCTCTGCCTACTGAACTAAAAACCAACTCCGAGTAAGGTACAGAAAAACGAAACTATTGTGGCATATTTTTTTAGAGTTATCCAAGCAAATTCTGTTGTGTTGGAGGAGCATTCTGAAGGGAATGGCAAAACTTTCAGTGATACAAAAAAAATCAGTGCAGATAAGAGCATGACAGATCTGTGCACAATCAAAGTTGGGTATTCCCGCCCCTAAACAAATAAGCACAGTGCTGCTGCTGAAACTAGGAGAGCTTGGAAATGTGGCACAGGACTGTGTGGGCATGCACGAAGCCACTGTTTGGGGAAAGGAGAAGCAAGTCCCACTGTGTATGCATGAGCCCTTGAGGGCACATTAAAGGGTAGACTGGATCACAACTTCAGTGTTTACTAACAGTGGCAGGTCCCAGCTCACCCAGCGGATGCTACATCTCAGTATGTGAGAACAAACATTGGCAAGAAATCTGCAAGCCAGCATTTCCCCCAGCTGCTCGGTGAAACTGAGTATGATGGAAAATATGGACAGTTTATTTTCTAACAAGCCACAATTGCTTTTCAAAACTTGAATAGCAGCATGTTTTATCAATAGATTACTTGTGAAAATGCAAGAGGCAGCAGGAAAGAAGGAACATCTGAACTCAAATCTTTATTCTTTTTTAGGGTTATTGATTAGCCTAATGATGCTTCTATTGAACTCCTTTCAGAAATGCATTTCCCATAAAAAAGTCACTGTTTTCATTTTCTTTTATTGGAAACTGCATGAAATGTTAGCCTAATAAAGAAAAATTCTAAAGGTGTGGGCAACTTTGCCTTTACATTTCACAAAGCTTTAAAACTCTTCAAAGCAAAGTCTTTCAAAACAGCATAATTTCCATTAAGAGTCTACAGCTGATACCAGACATGGTAAAACAGGTCCCTCAAGAAACCTCTGTTCTATCTAGGGAGTGTGCAATTTATATTGCTGGCCTACATCCCAAGTCACTCGATGAGCTCACCTCTAAAGCCTTGTTCCACCTCTCCCAACAGAAATACCGGTTACTACTCTTGTTGGTCTCTAAGGAGCAACTGGACTTGAATCTAACTGCTCTACTGTACACCCACATGCCTTCACTTTGAAACTGCTCACTAGCAATGCTTCTTCTAAGCTGTAGAGTCCTGTGAGCAGAATTCTACTTTCTGAGCTACTGGCATTCAAGTTGGGAGCAAAGCAATTTGGCTACTGCATAACTTAGTTTGCTCTGGAGCCATCCTTCCTGAGCAAAGACAAAAATGTGTGAGCCGGAGGCTGAAAAACAGTGAGCTAGCTCACACTAACTCAGCTTAGAGGGAATACTGCTCACCACCATGAACACCTTGTAGAGATGTGCTAGTTTAGCCATTCTGTGAGCTAAACAGTCTCTTTTAAAGATGCTTCATTAAACTCAGGCATTTCCTGAACACATGTCTTATCCCTTGGGTGGCACAGACCAAATTTAGGTTTGCTTTTTTTTAATGTGAGACAGATTGACCACAATAGGACACCAATTCAATGAAAAGAAATATTTAGAGATAGTTTTATTTAAAGCCATGGTGTACACCAAAGACCACATATTGGGTTGGATGTGGTAACCCACAGATAAAAGGATCACAGATCCCTCAGAAGTCCTTTCTGACCCTAGGAAAGTTCATTCCCAGGAGTTGGAGGGCCTGCGTTGTGTAACAGCCATGTGGGTTGAGAGGCTGCAGGGAAGAAGGGAAAGTGGGTGAAACTGCACTCTGCTCTCTCTCTCCCCCATCAGTGGAACTCTGCTGGTGGAAGCCAAAGACGGCAATTTCATTCCCCTTCAGTCCACATGGGTCCTGCAATCTCAGAATGGACTGCCTGGAAACATCCATGACCATCAGTGCCTTCTGTGAATGCATCACTGGGTCCAGTGCATAATGAGAAAAAAATATCTAATAATACCTGAGCAAAGGAAAAATGTAAAAAGTAATAAAAGGCAATGTAACAGGCCCTCTGCCTATAGCTCTTTACCCCCTTTCCCTACGATGGTCTTAAGAGATAGACAGAACAATATTAAAGTTGCCAAATCTGTTTCCATCTTTTTATGTTGACTTTGTACTGGTGACTGTTCAAGCCCCCAGTTTGGTAAACAGCAACAACCACCCCCCCACACCTTTCTCTCACTCTTTTCAGAATCTCTCCTGGCATTGCTTGCATTCTCCTAAACAAAGGACTCTTTCTGTTCTTTAAATACCATCAGGCCCCTCTCCTTTTAATTTATGGAAAATGCAGAAGATTCCAATTAATCTAGAAGATGTTGTGGGTGGGTTTTTGAAGTAACAGAGTATACAAGGTCTAATCTCAACATCTGAGTCTAGTGGGACCAATGAAGGTGGCATAGCCTCTGGTAGAAGCAAAGACAGGTGGAATGGACTTCAATGTCCTCTTGGAAGGAGAGCAGGAGTTTCTGGTATGATCTTACATGGAAACAAGCTCAGCACTGTACATCTCGGACCGGCATGATACCATCATCCTTCCTGTTTGTATTATGGTAATCACATTCTGCAGGTGAGATGATCTGATCTTCCAAGTGATTTTTTATCTTCTCAGTAAAGAGGAGATATTTTCTATCTCCTTACATCACAGAGCTTGTGTCTCAGATGTATGCTGGGATGATCTGATACCTGCAACAGCTCAGTGAGCTCTTTTCCAGATTTATGATGAAGCCATACTGTCATAGGCACTGAAGAATGTTCTGCACATCTCTAGGATTCTGTTTCCTTCTCAGGGATTTTATCAGAATATTTCCTAAGTATGGTTGCAGGGAAATCCCTTGAGGCCTCAGATAAGCCACCAGGGTCACCAGATCTTTTGTGAAGACACTTGGGACCATGGTGAAGCCAAAGCACATTGTTTTGGACTGAGAATGATGTGATTGTAAAGCAAACTAAAGAAACCTTCTGTGAGGGGACCCTACCAGAATATGAAAGAATGCCTCTGAAAGATCTCTTGAGACAGTGAAGTTCCATGGGTCCAGGACTGGCTCAATTTAATTTCCAAATTTTGCAGTGATCATTTAACCAGTTTAGGTCCAGTATTTCCCTCATGTCCCCATTCTTTTGTGGGAAACAAGAAAAAAAATAGATTATAGGGCAGCTCTGTCCCTCAGGATAGATTTGATAACTCCTGAAGTTTGAGGAGATGATTTACACCTGGCCTTGGTCTCAGAGATGGTGTCCCCCAAGTGCCTGAGGAACTCCAATGTATATGCAAGATGACTTCTCCCTGAGCAAAGCCTCTGAGGTGCTTGGGATAACACAATTTGAACAGGATGGCCTGATTGGAGGGGGATATAGATGTGCCTGATGCTGCTCCTATTGCACCAGTAGCAAGCCATAACTGATCTCATCAGCATATAAGGAAGGATAACAGACCCATATGGAACAGACTCTTATATGCCTCCCCAGGTTTTATAAATTGCTAGGCTCTGGGCAGGGACTCTGCCATACTTATGGTCCATGCAACTCCAAGAATACAAAATATATATATAAATTATAATAACATATCATAACATAGAGTACTGACTTTAGGTTGCCATTCATTATTTCAATATTTGTAGAACTTGCAACGTAGCACATGGGCCTTTCATATGGAAAATCCATGAATGTTTAAATATCGAGACAATGGATTTATGGAGGAAAGCCTTAGACTGATCAATTGGTAGTTTAATTGAAAAAAAATGGGGATTTTAATCTGATTTAAATGGCTGTGGTGATGTTGCTGTAAATGAAATTTATTTCTTGCTTTGGCAAATATGTTTTAAGATGATTTCCCCAACAATAAATGATTTGCCTGTTAATTAACTGAGAAGAATGCTTATGTTAACAGTCTCCAGTTATCACCTGCATTGCAATACTGGGATATTTATTTTAGTCAGTGTATTAATTGATTTATGAATTTGAAGCAAAATAGCTAATTGACCAAAATGGAATTGATCAGTTGACAATTCTCAACTGCAAAGCATTTATTTTTTAACAGCCCACCCTCAATATTGACACAGACACTGGCTACAAGTGGGCAGACTGCTGAAGTCTTGCATGATGCATCTTGTTCAGCAATTGTAGCAAGAGACTGTCAGCGGAATCCCAAGCAGAGTTCCACCATTCTGGTTTCAGTGGACCTAGCATGGTGTGACCTTGCTTAGGATTGCACTCTGGATGCATCCACTAAGAACAGCAAAGGAATGTGTAGATGCATTTTCAGCTCCAGGCTTCACCAAACACTTCCTTCTTCCTAGAAGTTTTCCAGTCTCATTGGAAGAAGTATAAGACTGAAATGGATAAGCTTCAGCTGAAAAAAAAATGCAGAATGGGCTCTAGCAGTGGATTGCGAGGCCACGATGCTAGTAGTTGCCTCAAGTAACAACACAGAAGGGTGAGAGAGGCATCCCAGCACTTCTATACTAGACTCAAAATAATGTCAGAGGACAGCCATGATCCTTTCTGTTGCCAAAGTACACTGTATTCATTGTTTCTTGTTTCGCTTCCCACTTTTATGCTTGTGCATAGTTTGCCAGCTGCAACTGTGGGAGAACTCTTCTTTGCCACCTGTTATCGGAGTGGCCTTGACGAGCAGGCTTTGGAGTCATTTCTCACCCCAGGGAAATATTCCAGTCCTACGTGACTAGGCAGTGTGTGGGGGGGTAGTTCTCCCGGTCATTAAGTAACACCCCGCCGGGAGTTTTCCCATGCACGCACTAAGAGTTCATTTGCTAGTCCAGCTTTGCATCATACTATAATTGCACTTGGCTTGGGTTTACTTGCTATTGAGCCTGACAGAAATTGTCAGGAATCACTACAGCTCCTGCCAGCTACATCTCTCCCTGATTGAGATGAGCGGAGCCAGAGGAAGTGGGGTACCAGTAATGGTCCCAGTCACAACAGTCCCCGTTACATGGTCCCCGTTACTACGGTCCCCATTACAACGGTGCCTGTTACCATGGTTCCTGTTATGATGACCCCTTTCACAATGGTTCCTGTCACCGTGATCCTCATCACCATGGCACCGATCACCACGGCAGTACCCCTAACCCTGCCATTCACGATTATCGGGATTCCTGCGTCGACGGCTACCCTACCGACCTACAGCCCGGCAGGGACCACACTGAGAGATGGAGGAGCTATTCCATGGACCCAATACTCCTTCATCCCAGGACAAATGGGTTACCCAACGAAAGCCCTGGGATTGGACAAAGAACCTGAGGGACTCCATGCAGACCACCTGGGTACTGCCGGGTAGCCAGAGCCGGGACAGTCTGTTTGATCCCTGCCCAAGTTTCGGGATAACGCCGGGTCAAACTCCCCGGGGCCCCGTGTGGCCAAGTCCTAGTAAGGACACGGATACGCGACTAGATACTCTGGAAGAGGATTGCATTTGTTGCAGAACTTGCCAACTATGATGAATCAGGTGATTCAGACCCACATGGTGGGTCGACCAGGACCTCCAGTGCCAGGGCTGGTACCAGCTCCAGTGCCGGCTCTGGTACCAGCTCCAGTGCCAGCTCCGGTGCCGGCTCCCATGCCAGCTCCAGTGCCAGCCCCCGTACCTGCACCAGTTCTGATTCCTCCTCCAGCACAGCCACCGCCAGGGTTACCCCCACCAGGCGCGCCACCCAGAGTACCGGCTCCCCAACCTCAGCTGCCCCTTCAAGGGCCAGGGCCACTACCTGCGCCAGTGCTGGCTCCTCCACTGGCACCTGTGGTCCCCAGGTTGTGCCACTCGGCTACGGGGAGTAGCCACCAGTTGGTATGTCTCGCTCCATGACCTAGAGGCTGTGGAATTAGGGAGTGTGGATGCCTTTATGTGGGCACTGAGAACCCGTTTTGAAGACCCAATGGCAGTGCAGAAGGCGGAAGCCTTCCTTCGCACTTTTAAACAGGGCAAGCTCTCAGTCCGAGAGTATTCCACAGAGTTCCAGAGGCATGCAGCCAAGATCCATGACTGGACTGACCCTGTATTGGCTCAACAATACTGATTGGGGCTCTTGGTGGACATTCATAACAATGTCTTGAGTTCCAAGGAGCCTAGGACCTTGCAAGGTTGGATGGAGGAAGCCGAAAGGGCCAAAAGCCAGCTGCGCACCATGAAGCTGGATATTTCACTGAGCACTGGTTGCCCGCACACCTCTTCTCACCCAAAGGCGAAATCACCCCCGCCGAGACCCACCATCCGGGATCAATGGATGAAGCAGGGGCTCTGCCTGAAATGTGGAGAGAAGGGGCATTTCACTTCCTCCTGCCCCAGAGAGGACGCTGGGAAGACCTCACCCAGAGAGGAGGACAAGCACCGCACCAGAACCCCGTTGAAGCAGGGTATAGCTAAACCACAGAATCCCTGGGCCCTGCATGCTCACCCCGATTATGTGGAGCCACAGTCGAGCGAGGAGGAGACGGCCAAGTTGCTGGGAAACGAGCAGGTCCTGTTGTAAGTGGCATGGCTCAACAGGACCCATCTACTGAAGCACCTAAAGTGGTAAGCAATTATCCATCCCTCTTTTTCGTGACTGTAATTATTATGAACCTGGCCATGATGACCCATATTCGGGTTCGAGGCCTCATAGACTCAGGTGCTGGAGGAACCTCATAAACCCTTCCCTGGTGTCGGGGTTGGATGCGGCAGTGGTTCGGTTAAAAGAGCCCGTTATTTTTACACAGATGGATGGGTCACCCATGAAGGAGTCCTGTAAGTTTGAGACTGTACCTTTGAGAGTCGGGGCTGGCGACCATTGGGAGCATCGTTCTTCCATGGTGGCACCAGGAGCCAAGTTCCCATTAGTCTTGGGTAGCCCCTGGCTCCATGGGCATGACCCATATATTTTGTGGGATGACGGGATCGTTCGCTTTATTTCTCCGAGGTGCACGGAACATAAGTGGGACCCCACCTGGGGTAATCCACTGGACAATGAGCCCCCGAGAGCCTGCCTAGCGGCTGAGGAGCTGGCTCTTATTCCCGAGGATGATAGAGACCTATCCCATGTTTTTGAGGAGGAGGAAGCCGACGAGCTCCCCCCTCACCGTAATTCTGACTGTGCGATTGAACTGCTCCCGGGCCATCAAATGCCATAGGGAAAGATTTATGGCATGAGCCCTGCCGAGAAGGAGGAGTTGCAGAAATCTATCGACAAGAACCTAGCTCGGGGTTTCATCCGGCCCGCCTCCTCCCCTTTCGCTGAGTCTGTGTTATTCTGTAAAAAGAAAGACGGGGGACTCAGGCTTTGTACAGACTACTGGGCCCTGAATGTGGTGTCAACAACTAATGCATACCCCATGCCCCTGATCAAAGACCTTCTTGCCGAGGTGGCCAAAGGCAAGATCTTCTCCAAGCTAGACTTGAGGGATGCCTACTTTGGGGTATGCATCCAGGAGAGAGACGAATTTAAGACTGAGTTCAATACTCCCTTGGGACAATTTGAATACCAGGTGATGTTGTTTGGGCTCCAGGGAGCTCTGGGAGTGTTCATGAACCTAATCAATGAAGTACTGCACCCACACCTTTTCAAGGGTGTGGTTCTTTACTTGGATGACATTTTACTGTACTCCCCGGACTTAGATTCTCATGTTCAATTGGTATGAGAGGTGCTTGCCAAGCTCCTGAGACACAAACTGTTTGTTAAACTGTCCAAATGCGAGTTCCACCAGACCTGCATTGACTCCAAACAAGTACATTTCATCTTGTTCCCAGGGCTGCCCACCGCTAGGTCGCTGGCAAAGGCTTTCCTACAACACATCGTTAGATTGCATATGCTGCCAGCTAAGATAATTTCAGACCACGGCACACAGTTTGTTTCTAAATTATGGACCGAATTAATGTCCCTCATGGGCATTGAACGGGCTCTGAGCAGTGCTTACCACCCGGAAACCAATGGCCAAACCGAGCGCGTTAACCAGACCTGTGGGCAACATCCTTGTATTCCAATAAAGCATCTCTTTCTTAAGAAGAATGCCTGGGTTTACTTGCTATTGAGCCTGACAAATAATGGTTTGAAGTCAAAGATATGGAAGCCATGATGAAAATAGGAAAGCGTAGTTCTTGTCAGTGTTTGGACTGGAACTCTATGTAGCCTGCACTGAGTTCCATGATGAATGAATGGAGTACAATGGTAACAACATATATACTGCTTTCTGATGTATATTATGGGAAATGGCTTAGGTAATATCCATTTTTAGAATATAAGAAGACCCCTGCTGGATCAGAAAGAGGTCCCTTGAGGTCTAGCATCCTGTCATAGCAGGACAACTTGATCTGAGGATACATCTTGAGAAAGATTTCTTTTGAAACGGAAGATATCCAGACCTTTGTTGATGAACTTGGATGATTTACAAAAACTTTTGGCCTTTCTGAAATAATTTTGTGGAATGGCCCTCATGCTTTATTAATGACTTTTGAAACCAGTGAATGATGACTACTACTGCATTCAATACATTCTCTTTATATTCATAAAAAAGAGGACCTTCATTCGAGATGGACTTTATTTGTGAGATGGACTATTTAGAATAATATTTTTGATATGGCTTGCATATAGAATGACCTTGTATATATTTGCTTTATTTTGGATTTCACTGTGAGATTTGTGCATATTTTCTTTGAGACTATTATAGTATATATGGTTTCCTTCACGGTTTGATTGGTGTTCTTTTTCTGTTCTTGTTACCGTGGTCCTGTTTGTTTTTTATATAGCAGTAGCCAGACAGGTGCTTGTAGGAAGCCCACAAACCAATCAGAAAGGCATCAGTTCTTTCCTAGGCAAATGGTATTGGAGGTTTCATATAGTTATGATTGCTAACATGGACTGGTAGACTTGGTCTAATCGCTTTTTAAACCTGCCTAAACTAGTAAGCATCGCCATATTTTCAAGCAAGAAATTGAATATACATTTTGTGAAGTACTTTCTTAGTCAGTCCTGAATCCATTACTGTTTTGATGATCTCTTCCCCAAGTATTCTGATATAAGGAGAAAAACATCTATTTTCTCCACAACCAGGACTGCCTCTCCTGTTGTGCTTCACCATGACAGTATCACTCATCTAAGCAAAGCCTTCGGAAGATACTATCCTACAAATGGGTAAGGTAGATCGCTGCCTGTACATGTGCATCCTCTGTTGAGGCTTCCACCTTGTGGAATGGCCTGCCTGAGGAGGTCAGGAAAGCTCCCACACTTGAGTCATTCCTTGACCTGTGCAAAACAGAATTGTTCAGGAGGGCGTTTTCATAAAGGTAATCATGCTTTAGTATAATGAAATGATTCAGGAAGGCACTTTTATCAAAGAAATGGCACTGTAGTCCATGCCACTGCTTATGCTATGCATTACCTGTTTCTGGTATGTAGTGCCCTGTTCTTACTACATGATAATCCACTTGCTTGATTCCATTTTCTGCATTGTTTGACATATATCTAATAATTTTTTGCACTGCTTCTAGTTTGTAAGCATGGTCCTATTAAATCCTAGTCCTATTAGATCTAATCCTAGTCCCGCAAATCTGTTTAAAGTTTGATTTACTATTCCCCCACATAAAGCCAGCTGGATAACCTTGAGTCATCTCTCAGAACTCTCTCAGCCCCACCTACCTCACAAGGTATCTGTTGTGGGAAGAGGAATGGAAGGCGATTGTAAACTGTTCTGAGCCTCCTTCAGGTAATGAAGGAGGGGTATAAAACCAACTCCTCTTCATCGTCATCTTCTTCTTCTCTGAATAGATGTCTCATGCTATTGGGTTACACTGTTTTATACCCTGTAATCCACCTCAAGTGTCAGTGAGAAAAGAGGACTATAAATAAAGTAAATAAGTGTGCAGTATCTATCATGTCTACCATTGGTCATTTTTTATTTCATATGGAAACTCCCTAGTGTTTTACCCTTTCTTCATAGGAAAGATTACTCAACATCTTGTTCATTTTGATTGTTCCTTTCTGCATTTCTTTCCATCTTTATAATAATCCAGGTTAGTTGCTGCCCAGACAACCATCCTGTTTCCAATTGAGTTACTCTCATGTAATAACAAGGAATGGCACCAAGTAGAAAGAAGCAGATAGTGAGTTATGGGGACTGAGCAGCAAAATAGCAATGTAAAAATAGTTGCAGTTATCAAGGTTATTAGCATGGGGAGCAGGACCAAGGACAGTTCCACCACCACACACAACAGCTCTTGCTTTAACAAAGGCCCTTAGGTCCACATACGGGTCTAATGAGAGACTTAAGCTCTTAAATGCCTCCCAACACATCTCATGTTTTCTCAGGTGGGGGGGTAGTTTGCAAGAAATCAGTCTTAGATGGTTCATTCAATCAAAAGGGTATTCAGACTCTAAAGAAAGAGTTGTCTTATAGAGTCAGGGTCAAAGTGCAGTAATGTGTCTTACTTCTTACAAAGCTGTGTTGGGTGTTCTTCCTCAGTGCTTAAAATGGGCTTGGGAGCTGAGGGCCAAGGTCATTTATTAGAGGGAACTGAAATCTGTGGCACAACACTGCTAGATACAAGATAAGAAGAAATGAACTCCCCTGACTCCTTTCTACCATTGTTGGTCTGGTTATTTATACATAAGCATTCAATTTCTCTGGCCTTCCATTTAGGGGTTGGAAGAGGGGATTTTTGCCTGAAACTATGTGTTTGAATATATATTCTACTTTGCTGTTTAATAGGAAATTTCATGTGTTTTTGGTTGAAGGCACAATGGAGTCATGCATCTCAAAATACTCTTTTGACGTGTGTTAAAGTATGTATTTTACTTTATCATACCATATGAAGTAGAATGGGGGTAGGGCCAAAAAATGCAATCAGATCCATATCAGTGTGTTATGCCAATGAGTGGACAGATAAAGATTGGCTGAGAAATTCAAGGGGAGAGAATTTCATTAGCATCTTTTGTAAAGGGCTCTGAAATGGATCCAGAATTGCCATGTTTCACCACATACAACATCTTAACTGACACTCCCTACACTTAGCAATGTTCCTCTGGGAATTCTGTTTCCCAACTAAGTGTTTATTTCATGATAAACTGGGAAGATTTATGGAATCCATCCTTCTTTTCAATTGACTGCTACATAGCTTACATTTCTCTGGACACCTTGCTCACATGTAGTCACACCAAATGAATCAAATGAGGTAAATCTAGTTAGCCAGCACAGAGGAGGGCAGAAGGGAAAACTCAAAGATGTATAATACATTGTAGATACTCACAACTGGGCCCTTTTTCTCCTCTGTGGTTTTATATGCTGTCAGATTTGACCATCTAATCATCTCTATGTACTTTTCCTTGGCACAACTGTAGAAACATAAAGGTTGATGGGGGGTTTTCCCCTTAGACAGGAGAATATGTGAGGAAATATATTATTGCATTGTGAACAATGATTGAAAATGCAGTTGATACCTTTCATTTTTAACCAGTTACCCTAAAATTATTCATGTTTTTTTCTCTCTGTTTTTCTCTTTCCCACTCTTAGCAGAAAATTATGCAGCTGAAACTTTTTAATCAAGAGCTGTCCTCATATCAGAATCACAGCTCCTACGGGTTTTGCCGTTTGTGACCTGCAGTAATAAAAGGAATGAAAACGACTGCATGTTGCCAGCAAGGAGAAGAATCAATAGAAGGATCTAATCCACATTGTTTTCTCTCTTTTTTTGGAATTACATTGGCCTGTGACAGAGTGGATCTCAAGGAACACCCTGACTTTAATTCTTATGTGTGGATTGGAGAAGTGGTCTCAAGCCCTGATTAATTGCCTTCCAAATGCAACAGATCCCCTCCAAATGTTTTTGTTGACCACTGTTCTTCCATTCCACCTTTTTGGGTTCAGCTTGCTTGGATCATATAAAATTTTTCATGAACCACCTAGCTTGATTCAGCCATCACATCCCTTAACTATATGTTCACAGACTATGGTCATAAACCAACTGAGCATAAAAGTAGCGTTTACACATGTAGTGATTACCATGTAGTTCAGCAGAGACCTATTCCTATCTATTGTCTTTGTATCCTATCCCCCAGCTGTGCGATGTACCCTGTATGATGTACAATGTACTCTGAAAGGAGGATAAAAATGAATTATGTTTAAGAACAGAATTGATGAACTTTCTTTTGGAATTCTGGACCCTGACATTTTGTATCCTATCCCCCAGCTGTTAAGGAATTTTACATGTATACAGCAAGATGGAGACTCTTATAATGGCCTTTAAATTGTGAGCCTATGTTGATGATACATTTTAGAGATCTTATATTCTTCCCTACCTCCCCCCCTTTAAATCTGTTCTTTGACTTGCTGATTGCTAAGCAACCTTATCTCAGTCAAGGGTCTGTGCCATGTTATTTTCCAGGGGAAAGTGTAAAAGGTTCGTTTTCCTTATCTTCCTCTTAGGAATGTACGATGTACTCTGAAAGGAGGATAAAAGTGAATTATGTTTAAGAACGGAATTGATGAACTTTCCTTTGGAATTCTGGACCCTGACCTTTTGTCTGTTTTATCCTATAAAAGAAGAACTTTGAATCTTGTTCAGTAAGACAGTTTGATTCTAGCTTGCTAGCATCAGAATGATCATTCTAATAAAATTACTTGCTCTGTTAGCCAAAAGCCTTCAGTGATTTGTTTCTCCCAGATAGAACTCGGGGGGGGGGGCTGTCTGTACTAGAAACAGAAAGGCTTTACTTATTTGGATGCCAGTTACTTTGAACCTGGGGCTTTCACTGGGATAAAAGGGAGCGATGGGGATATGGAAGGCACACAGAGACTGTCTGATTACCATAATGGTCCAGCAGGTTGCTCCTGCATACAAGTAGGGTGGGGAGAACAGGATCTATCAGGCCTGGGAGCTTGTCCTCTGCAAGGACAGATCAAACTCAAGGTTTTTAGGTTATGGAAGTTTTCTTGGAAATGCTGTCTTTGTTTCCATTACCATCTCTTGCACTTCTAAAATAATCATGTTAAAACAGAGTAAGAAATATAAGTATTAACCTCAGGGGCCATATCTTCCCAATGGAAAAGGCCAAAATGCTTTATTAAAGGTGTACAGGTTTGAACATCCCCAGAAAGTTCCATAATTGTAAACCCACTACCAAGATGACAGCCACAGTAAGATTCTCATTTGTGTTTTGTGTGTAGCTTGCAATGTGCTAGTCTCTTACACAGAGAAAGTTTTTTTTTTCACAAGGGGGCATTCAAGATGACCCACACTTCCATTCAGTCTGGAATTCTACTATCCCATTCTGTGCAACATGTAGAATGGATCTAACGTAAGCAGTCCAAAGTTCTTGAGATCATAAGAGGTAAGGGCATGTCATGTATTACACAGCAGACTTGTGGGTGTCATCATATAGATGGGTTGTGAAAGTTCTGTTCTAATTATGCCCAATCTGACACTTTACCAGTCATTATAGAGACAGTCAAATTAACTTTGGATTGCATAACAGTTCATCTTATATATACCTTACTTTCTGGGATGTATCAGAGTACAAGTGACTGGATTTATCAAAGTTCTCACATTTATAAGCTATTACCACTTTAATCCTGAAAAAAAATGCATTTTAAACTATTTAGTTTATAGGCAGATAAATTATACATGCATTAACTCTATTTATTCCTTAATGTAAAACTAATGGAATAATTGAATTATTGATAAGACATTTCAGAGTAATTACATAAATTTATGGCAGATGGAAATACCACCTGTGGCTATGGTGTGTGTATGTGTGTTGTATCTTGCAAATGAAGAGAAAATGAAGACAAACCAATTGTGGATGGATAGAAGGACTATGATTGCATCTCAGCATTGCCTAGATGACTGCTAAAGGGCATGAGAAGGACAAAGCAAATGAGGTGATGCCACCCATGGCCAGAGCTGCTCATGTTTTGGTGTCTTCCATACTGGATACTTTAATGTGCTCAATATAAGGTGGCCCCTCCTGCAACTGGAATGCAGAAGCCCAGTTGCAGCAGCCCACCTTCCACCCATTTTCATTATGCCCTAGTTTGTATGTCACCAAATATACCATCTTCTTCTATTACAGAACTCAATGTGGTTCAGGATTCTAGGAGGTAGATCCTAGGAGATATCCTTTCGTAATCAGATCCATGCTTGCTTAGCTTCAGCAATGTTGTATACATCATGTATGCTCTACCCATACCCTGAATCATACTAAAAAAGGCCTGAACACTGGGTCCACAAAGCTCAACACAGCCCATTCATTTCCCCCATATGTGTCACAGCTTGCCAGGAACTCTTCAATGACCCTCTTATGTTTGTAATCCTAGGCAAGCAACAAGAACAGGAAATTCATGAAGCTCCCAGGATATCATAATACAACACCAGTGTGTTATATTTGTACTGGGTACTCTTTAGTTGTTCAAGCCAATATCATAGGAAGAACATAAGGAAATTAGTCTATCTTCTCCAAAACTCCCCCCTCCCTGCATGATATCATTTTACTACAGGAAAACAAACAAGAACTCAATAGATACAATGCTGCTGAACATAATGATACCTAGAAAAATTGCTTTATTTCTTTATCATTTACCAAAACAGCAAGCAGTTATCCATTTTAACAATTTCATTTAAAGTATATTAATGATGATTACTAAACTAGATAGCCATCACAGAAAAGGGTATTTTTTTTTTTAAAAAAAAATGATGTTCAGATTTAGAGAACTTGTCTTAGTGAAACATGAAGGATGTCAAAGCTGCAACCATGATTGGTGAATGAGGTTAGAGGAAAGTCATTGCTAAAAGTGAAGTGTCTGGAAAGAAAGAATAGTCTGAGTTGGCACAGAATTTGTACATATTAACCAATGTATATTCATATCCCAGGAACCCTCTGTGCAGCTAAATGAACCAGCTACAGCTTTCTGAAGTGATTCATAATTCTTATCGTGAGTGACATGCAAATGTCAATCAGCACATCCTTAAAAACTTAGGGATTTAATAGAATTATTTTAAGAAAATGTATTGATCCTCCCAAGAGCCACAATGAACATTATCCAGAGGCGTTAGTGAGAGGCTGTGTCTCAGTGGCAGAGCACGTGATTTTCATGAAGAAGGTCCCAGGTTCAATTCCTGGCATCTCCAGTTAAAAGGGTTCATACAGTAGGTGATATGAAAGATCTCTACCTCAGACCTTGGAAAGCCACCACCAGTCAGAATAGACAAAACTGACATTGGTCACACAAATGGCCTGATGCAGTATAAGGCAGCCTCATGTGTTGAAAGAGCAAATACGAATTCTTCATGCTTTGAGTCATGGCCAAGGTGGTGAAAGGCCCTCCAGGGGGAAGTGAACATTCTCCTGATAAAAAGAAACAATGGGTGCGTTCAGACGCGCCGTTTGAGCCGTTTTCAGCACGGCTCAGAAACGGCTTTTCCCTGCGCGTTCACACGCCCAACATCTGCCCACCGTCCCCAGCCGTCGCTTTCTGGAGCAAACCCCCTTTGAAACGGAGTATTTTGGCACCACTTACCCAAGTGGTGTTTTCCATGATTCTCCGTTTCAAGCCGCACTTTTCCCTGTCTGATCGCTCCATCCAGCCACTTCCGGGTGCTTCAACCCCCCTCCCCTCTGGGAAGCTGCCTCCAGCTTCCGGTTTTAGTCCTCCATTTTTTTTTCCCCTTACCGGTGTGCGCTTGAGCGGAGCTCCGCACTTAGGTAAAAAAAAGAAAAGGTTTACTGGTGCCTAGTTTAGGCATTTAGAGGAGTCCGGGATCTCGGGGAGGCCATTTTTAAAAGGACTCTTCCTTTAAACTTTAAAGGGACCTGTTGAGCTCGCTCTTCTTCGCACCGGCCAAACTTCCTGTTCGGGAGAGGGCTGCCTGTGCGCATGCTCAAAGGAGAGGGGAAACCCCTCCCACCTGCAGGAGGACGGCGGGGCGCTCGGAAGGAGGAGGTGAGTCTGAGCGCGATTCTCCAGTTTAAAAAAAAGCGCATCGTGCCGGAGCAGTTTAAACCGCTCCAGCACGCTGTCTAAACGCACCCAATGTATGTCTTCCCACAGCTTTGGATATGCCACAAAAGTGGGTAGGAGATGAAGCATGTCACTCATGCTTCCTCTCTTGCCACTTCTAGAAAAAGTTCAATGGAGTCAGTATAGCTGAAGGATGATCTTGTCTGTACCTATTGAAATAGGGGCCAGAAGCAATCAATGCTTCAGCTTGATATAAAAGAAGGAAGCATTGTTCATTGAGGGCTGTCAGTTCCCAGTTGATATCCAGCTCCTACGAACTGAAAGAGTATTGAACTTTCTCAGCCCAGTTATTCATTAGGTTAATGAGACCCACTGAACTGAGCCAGCAAGACATGTTCACACAACTTGTGATCTCACCAGGGCAAAACAGAGTCCACTGGGCATGTATGATGGCTCACCAGTGGTTCAATAAACTTCCTATTAATGCAGTGTGTTTAGGCCTGAGAAACCAGTGGAGGTTGTCAAGCACCTGGCAGGTCACAAAACAATCCTGGTGGCCTTGTCTTGGTCATGACATGCCAGAGTCGTGTCAGAAAATGCTACCTGTCAGATTTTGCTCCTTTGTACGTTTATGAGCATGTCCCTCCAATCTGCATTGCAACAAGGACACAAGAAAACATCGTAAATCTGGGTTTGCAAGCTGCACGTTAAGAATCTATTTTATACAAGCCTGGCCACAGATCATTTCCATGCAATAAAATATGAATGATTCGGATAGTATTTCTCCAGTAAAAGCTCGGCTGTTTTAGCTTTGCCTTGATATGAGGGGGGGGGATTCCTTTAAAATGCTTACGTTGCTCAGGATAAAAATCATGTTTTAGTTAAGCATGGAACTTCTGGAGCTCTAAGGATGGAGGTCATGCTACTAAAAACAAAGAGCAAGGTAAACAAAGCAGTCAGAGAGCCCCAAGTCATCTGAACTCTTTGGTGCTGAGCAGAACTGAAATAGATAACCCTGATTCACAATCCCATTGAAAGCAAACACATATCACCAAACTCCTGAGTTGAGGCTCAGTAACGGCCATCAGCCATTTCTGCAGAAGTCAGCAGCATTACTTATTCATCACCTCAGCACTAAAGAATTTGTATAGCAATGCATTTTTTTAAAAAAATTAACATTAACTCCTTGTATATTCATGCTTTTCAGCTTTGCCAGAAAGTTCTATCGGACTATAAAACATACCCCCAGGGTATGAAATTCTTGTTTGTCTCTAAGGTACTACTGGACTCAGATCTAACTGTTCCCCTAGGGTGGTACCAGGTGAAAATAATTCTTATTTTTCTAGATTTTGGGTTGTTAGTTTGGTTTTATGTTCCCTTTAGTTTCGTTCCTTCTGGATGGCTCAGTTTCCTCATTTCACTGCTGAGTTTTTAAGTGCCAAGGAATCAAATTATAAGTTTATCTGCATCTCGATATTTTATCTGTTCAGAAACTGAATTGTTTTGCCCTTTTATTACGACTCTATGATGTTATTTTAATGTTGTAGTTGCTCGCGCTTGACTGGGTTTCAATGCTTTATGTTGGTTGTGATTACTTCCCATTTACTATATAATTTTATTCTTGTACACTGCTTTGAGAACCCTGGAAAGTTGGAAGCCAAAGGTACTACTCTGTTGTCAAGGTGGTAAAGGGGACTCAGCCAGCTTCCATACTGGGCTTGACTGTGACCTAGCAGTACCTGGGACCTATTCCCTTTGGAACTTGAAGAGGGTTTGGAGACCTCAGCACACCAGTCCATGGTAGATCACTTGGCTGGGGGGTCTATGAGGATATTTTTATTGATTTAGACCCTTACTCCATCTAGCACAATAGCATCTACTCTGACACTGTGGTCCTCCAAGGCCTTTTACAGCCCTGCTATCTTAAGAATTTCCCTCAGCGTTCCATGACTCCTGGTGGACAATTAGCATGCTCAGTTCTCATCTGGCCATTATGGGTTTGTTTTATTTTTATTTAATTTGAGGGAATGTCAAGCAATTAGAAAACCACCCTATGACACAGTCATGAACTCTGGGGCTAGAGCAGCAGTAGCTTACTGTTCACCTTGGCCTGGATGTCAGCAATATACTCTGTACTGTAGCACAATTGGGCTGATTGTTGAGGTTTTGGAGAAGGCAACAAGGAAGCTGCTTATTTGTTCAGGACTCTAGCCCTCTGCACACAACACTTGGCAAATGGAAATCAATGCATTTAGAAAGGGAGCAGACACAAGCACACTAGACTTGACCCTAGCATGAGCACAGAACCTATGCATGTAGAAAGTGTAGGCATGTGGTCTCTCTCCCTCTTCTCAATCACAGGAACTTCTTGTGCAGGTGCTATGCTCCATGCTTATGAACTGGCCGTCATGGCTTGGTTGGGCACAGGGCCAGCATGTTCATTCCCATTCCCCCTCTACATGTGCTGATTTCAACAGGCTCACATGTCATGCGAGTCGCTTCTGAGCAACACAATGGAAAACAGGAGCCCATTCATTCTACACTGTATGGGAGAATGTGGGGAGAGGGGGAAAATGACATGCAGTCACAATCATAATTTCCTCTCCCATTTGAGGATACAGTAAAATGATAGGGATTCTGCCCCTGTTGAAGCATAACAATAAATCACAGGAATTATTGCAGGCTGGTTTCTGAAGCTAAGCAAATTTGGCTTTGCCAGTTCCTAGGAATCCCAAGCAACAAAGATGAAATACAAATGAAAGTAAATAAATAAATAAATGATTGCCATGTCTTGGAAGTTTCAGTATTTTTATCACTTGCCAGTACGTGGCACATAGATCGATCCTCAGCGAAAGGAGATACATTTCTTGGAAGTCTTCACCCTGCTAAAATGATGAGGAAAAGTCATCTCATGGCAACCATTCTATGTCAAAAATGAACATCTTGATATGTTGCTGGTTCTGAAGGGAACAGTTTGCATTTCACATTTTTTTAAAATTGATTTACATCATTTAGAGCGGCTGAAAAAAATGACTCTGATGAATACAAAAATGACATAGCATACACAGAACAATATGATAGGCAATAGGTCTGTACATGTTCAGGAACCATTCTCATAAACACATATCCTGAAGTAGGTATTACCAAAGGGCAATGGTTGTTTGCCCCCAAGCCGGAGACAGACAACAGTTGGGTATTAACAGGCCACTTTTATTAAACTGAACACAAAGACCAACGACAAGGGCAGACAGGTTGCGGCATGGCCGAGGCCAGGGGGCCGAAGACCCCTCCCTTGCCATGATAAACTAGGGCGAGCCACCCCACCCCAGATGACAGCCAAGGAAATATGGCTCACATCTGGTCAGCCTGGTAATCAGCCAATTGCTGGGAAACCGTCCCCAAGACGCAAGGCTCAAAGGCATGCAAATCCCCGCAATGCTGTAGGTGATCTGCTTTCCCTGCCCTGGGTCGCATGGCCCAAGGACTGTACTGGCAAGACCCCTATGCCCCAAAGGGGGTTATACCCGGTGCTCACCGTGCCGCCATCTGTATGGAACGAATTCCTGCCAACTAAAAGTGACAACCTATTTAACCCAGCCACGCCAAGCCAATTTCCAACCTCAACAGCAATACAAGGTAGGCAAAAGCACCCCCTCTACAAAGCCAATCAGAGAGGGGGCGAAAAATTCCTACCCAGCCCCCAACAAGGCAACCAGCAAAAGCCTGCTCTCCCTGAAGGGCAGGAGGGTGGACCGAGCATGGGGCAACGAATGAGGGCTGGAGCCACAAGCCAGCCTAATTAACTCAGGCTCCACCCTCTTAGCCCCAGATGCGGCTAATGCCACATCAGCGCTGCCTCCTCTCCTCACTGAGAGAAAAAGGCAGCCCCCCAGCCAAACGGCCCAAGTGCCAATGGCTGGGAAACTGAGTTTCCTTGAAGAGATATGAAGGCAATGAACACACAAAGGATGAAGGAAAATGGATTGTATTAAGTAGCTTAAGTAATCAATAGAAGAAAATCACATCTACAAAAGAATTAATGCAAGAAGGATACATATGCTTACATCTCCTAAACTGTTTGGACCCCTTGGAGAATGGTATTGGACAGATCCCCTGGAACTGACCATCTGCACAGAGGTTGAACTCTCAGGGCTACTTCCAAGACTTTATATACTATCTTAGCATCATCTGCACATGTAACGCTACATAATTGAACTTGACAAGAGTGATTCATCTCAGACTCTCCGAAGGCCAACTGATTGGCAGGGATATGTGGCAAGCATCCAGGACTGATTACTGTGCTATCTCCCCTCTCCTCCTGTACCAAGTGCATAACTTGCTTAAAGCTTTAAATGACATATGCCTCAGTTCAGTGCAGTGACCAGGAGTATATGCAAGAGACATAGGTCTGCAAGGCTTCAGGTCTGCAGGGCAACTCGGGCACAAATGGAGAAATTATGGCGCACCCCCTGACTCCTGGAGATGACAATTGTCTTCCACAATTTTGCTACAGAATATATATAGTCAAGGTTGTCATTTGTGTATGTTAGTTCATGTCTGAGATGGAAACAACTCAGTAAAGCCCCATGTGCATTGATGGCACCATAGAAATAAATGAAAAATGTGTGCAAATTGGCCCCTGGTACATCACCAGGTTTCCCAGCCTTGTTCTCCATTTAAAGTCACTGATGGCATCTGCTTTCTTCTAGGGGAGTGGAATCATCTTCTCGGCCATGGTAGCTGTGATCCAAAACATTGCTATGTTTATGTGAACATTTGTTGCGGGGGGTGTGAAGATCCAAACGCCCCACATACATCGCCCCCCTTCCCTCTTGGTAGTGTTCAAATGTGTGAGACTAAAGAACACCTCCTTTCCTGACTGAGAACAGCTTGGAGTCTTGCTGGCTCCCTGCTGCTCTCTGCAAAATCACTATGATTCTTTGACAGTTGGAGCTTAACTGTCCCAGCCCCCTGCTTGCCGTGCTCATAGGGGAGCCGAGAGAAAGAAACAGCACTCCCACTACTCGAGAATGAAGTGATTTCTTGCCTGTGTGTTCCTCTTTTTAAAAAAAAAAAAAAAAAAAGAATGAAAGAATGGAATCTTTTCAGAGAAGCAACAGCAAGCAATTCCCCTCGGCTAAGGTAATTGTTTCAAGTCTGGAAGTTGGCTAAACGTTTTTCTGTCTGTTACCACAAGGGCACCCATATCTGTTGCACGATTTAGAATTCCGAGGAAGCAATTCAGATCAACTCGGATCCAAAGCTGGTGCAAAAGATACCATTTAACCATTCGAGTTCATAAAAACACACTCAAGCCTGCACGGTTATGCACTAGTGTCAATAATTTTATTGGATTTTTTTTACCGATGTGAGGACACAAGTATTTTCCATAGATACTTTTCTGATCTTGTCTAGGAAGTGGTGGGTGGAGCACCCCTAAGTCCAAGTACTTTTTGGTAACCATGAGGGCTAAAAGTTTGCTTTCTAATGAAAAGCTGATATTCTCAGAATGCTGTATTTTGTGCCTGGTGCCAGTCTGTGTATTTGTTCAGGAATACAGGAAAGTGTACTTGCTGCATGGGTTCTGGCCAGGGAATGCTTATGCCTCAATATATTTATTAGCCTTTGGCTTTTGCTGCTATAGGCTATCCTTCTGTAATTTGTGTAACACAAAGAAGCAACAGAGAATAATCAAGGAACCCAACTTACCGGGGGGCTGAATTTACAGCCTGAGGTGGGGAGAGCTCAAGAAGGCAGTTTGGTTGCCACGTGGCTGTTCCTCCATCAAAGGCATGAATTTCAGGCCTGGTGGCATTGGGCGGGCTGGCTGGTTATATCAACAATGGCCAGCCTATGGGCCAAAGGGTCACCCACGCAGAGGAGCTGTGACATATGTGCCACATGTGCTCTCTCCACAGCTATTTAAACAGCCACTGCTTTGCGCCTCTTTCTGCTTTCTGTGACTCTCTCACACCCACCCTCCCTCCCTCAATTTTGTTATAATGGTTTCATGTTCTGTATTTGTCACAGCTTAGGCAGGCTGGGCATTGGTGTGCGACTGCAATAAAAAAGGCAAATGCTATGCTGGGATTAAGAAGGGGACTGAAAACAAATCAGCTGGTATCATAATGCCCCTGTATAAATCCGTGGTGCGGCCTCATTTGGAATACTGTGCACAGTTCTGGTCACCACACCTCAGGACTTTTTTTCTGGGGAAACACCCTGGAATGGAGTTCTGGAACCTCTTTGCAAAATTTGTTTTAGTTTTCAGTATACAGATTGAAAATTTCATTCCCCTCTTGAGAGTTCTGGCATCCCCCCCCCCAAAAAAAAAGAAGCCCTGCTACACCTAAAAAAAAAAAACTATAGCATTGGGAAAGGTGCAGAAAAGGGTGAGTAAAATGATGAAAGATTGTCCTGGTCCAGTGGCCTTGGGATGAGGACCCATCCCCCCAGAGACACCCCGACCACATGACTCACCTGAGAACCAGCAGAGGAGCAGAGCCGCGATGACGCCATGGCGGCCGATGGAGCCGCGGCATGACAGCCCACTGCAGGAAGTGACTGTTGCTGGTCCGGGAGGATGCAGTGGTGCTGGCAGAGCATGGCTCCTGGAGAGTGCAATGTGAAACTCTACCCCAAGGAGCAGTGGTGCGGACGCTGCTGGGAGAGGGCTGAGGGCGGACACGGCAGGGAACCCGGGTGGCAGCACTGGCGGCATGGCCCCTGGGCTGACCGGACCACCGCCGGCACATCCGGGACCATACCTGGAACACCCAGAAGGCATTTGGGCTTATCACAGAGGGTGGGGCCAGACTGGAAGTAGAGGGGGCGGGGAGCACGGGCGGCACTGGGAGCGGGCAGGGAAATAAAAGGAGGGAGATTTGGAGGGGCTAGGAAGGAGGAGTGTGTGATGGAACGGAATGGAGAGAGACAGAGAGTGAGAGAGAGGGAGAGAACAAGAGGTGTCCTCTTCACGCTGGCAGAGGGACTAAAGGGGTGACCTTAACCCCATCCCCTGCCTGTCTGAGGTCCCGCCGCAACTCCTCCTTGATGAATCTTCTCCAACTCCCAGTGCTGACAACCCCGTTAGGAGGGCAGACGCCACGGCCATGGGCGAGTCGGCTCTCAGGCCACGAACGGAGCTTGACAAAGGTTAAAGAGGTCAGGGCTCTTTAGACTGGAGAAATGACGATTGACAGGTGATATGACAGAGGTTTACAAAATTATGCATGGGATAGAGAAGGTAGAGAAAGAAATATTTTTCTCCCTTTCTTACAATACAAGAACTTGTGGGCACTCAGTGAAATTCATGAGCAGTAGGTTTAGAACAGATAGGTTTAGAACAGAAGGAACAATTCCTTCATTCAGCTGCTATGCTAGTAAAACTTTGACATTGTCAAGGATTTCACTGTGGTAAAAAAGTAAACCAGAATGGGACTTCATTGTCTAGAGGACAAGAACGTCCATTCCACATGCCTCTTACATTATTAAAATTACAGTTACTTGATTGTAAGAGTTCAGCCAATCGGATGTATTCTTTTCATTCAAGAAATACCCAAGAATTCTTCACCCACAGAGTAATTAATATGTGGAATTCAATGCCATGGGGTAGTGGTGGCAGCTACAAGCATAGACAGTTTCAAGAGGGGATTGTATAAACATATGGACCTGAGATTCATGAATGGCTATTAGCCATAACAGAACAGTGATGCTCTGTATTCTTGATGCTTGGAGGGCAACAGTGGGAGGGCTTCTGGAGCTCTAGCCCCACTGGTGGACCTCCTGATGGCACCTGAGTTTTGGCCACTGGGTGACAGAGTGTTGGACTGGATGGGCCATTGGCCTGATCCACCCTGGCTTCTCTTATGTTCTTATGTACCTACACAATTGCCAAGAGATCTCTGGATTTCTTTTGCCAGTATTCCTGCTCTCCTGTTCCCATCCCTCCTTGGGCTGGCTTCTCATTGTTCATTTCAGCTATGAGGGAAAATCCTGCTCAGTCCTCCATAGGAGCATCTCCTGGCTGTCATTGTGACTTGCCAGCAGTCCCTAGCCAGGTACACAGCAGCAGTTTTCCCTGATCTAGTAAACTTTAGCCCTCTTACTGTGTGCATGGGGAGAACATGGTGCTACATGTGATCCTCCAGATATCCACAACTGTCATTTTGCCTGAAAGTGGAAAGGCTCATATTTTCAACTTCACTATGTAGAATCTAGAACCCTGGAATGCAGGTACAATGTCTCCGAATAGCACCTCTTAAGATCTGGCATTATGCACATTCTTCTGTCCTGTTTCTGCCAGCCACATCATTTCGGGGGTGTAATGTGGGCCAAACTGTTAGCTAGGTGACACAAAATGGCAATTTTGAGAGAAGGGTCACATGTAGTGCATTCTCCCCATGCAAGTAGTAAAATGTAAGGACTGAAAAGGGCTATTGTTATCAGAGCAACCAAGTTGTTCCATGGTAGGTCCTGTTTTGGCATCCTTCTGCTGTACAGCCAGGCAAACTTGACCAATACCCTCTCTGATCTCAGCAGGATGGCTCCCATATACCAAGCTGGGTGCTTGTAGCTCAATGGCCATGGCGTGGATTTATGGCAGGACTAGAGAGGGGCATTTTGTGCCCTTTGTGTGTGATGGAGAGGAGACAGACTGCAGGTCTCTCACCTGGGGCCTGCAAGACCTGGATTACTTTGTACAAAAATCTAGGCTTCCCCACTAGATTTCCAGTCAATGGAAATGACAGAAAGCAAGGGATCCTGGACTACAATTTTTATCTTGTCACCTTCACCTAGCTAACACTTTGGCCCACATTACACCCCCAAAGTGATGCAGCCAGCGGCAACAGGACAGAAGAATGTGCATAATGCCAGATCTTAAGAGGTGCTACCTTCTGCCTTTGAAAGATTATTCTGTGTCCTTAGCTGCACGGCAGGGAGAAGTTTGACAAGTGGGTTTTCTGCCACCTCTGCTGAAATTCTCTCTGATGCTCAGTTATTAAAAGTACAAGATTTTTTTTTTTATCAGGAGCTGGAAAGAGTCCCAGAAATGTCTAGAAATGTCATGTTCCATACAGCATTCTAGGAAACATGGAGGGAAACCATTGGGAAAAATAAGAAAAATGTGTACCTTTAGAATATGCAAATACTCAGATATGTGACTAATAAATTACTGCCCAGTAGGCATGATCTTGAATTTCTCATTCCTGGAGTTTTGAGCCAAAGATCTCTGTTTTGATTTCATTTCTCACTTGTGTGAAGCAAATCTGTAGTCCTTTACTTCTGCACCATTTTCTGTTTCCTGGGACCAAATTTTTCTGGTAAAATGTTCACATTTTTATTGTTATTTGTGGGTTCATAAATTGGCTTTATGCATATCAAAGTGGGAGGGATCTTATTCCCTGCTCACCATGCTGTCTACTCTTTTCCTGTTCATCCCCTCAGCCTTTTCTTCCTACATAATTACCATTGTTACCTACCTTGGATGAAGGAGAGAAGGAACAGCTACAAGGAAAGGGCAGGTGCTGTGGCTCAGTGGAAGAGCCTCTGCTTGGCTCAGTCCCCAGCATCTCCAGTTAAAGAATCTGGCACTAGGTGATGTGAAAGACTGAGAGACCCTGGAGAACCACTCCCAGTCTGAGTATATAATACTCACCTTGATGGACCAATGATCTCATTCAGTATAAGGCAGCTTTATGTGTACATGTGAAAGGAGCGCAAAAGGACACATGTGCAAAAGGACACAATTGCATCCATGAATGAGCTTGAACCATGATCCATGAACCAGTCAAAATGAGCAACACTAGCAGCAAGACAGAAGCCACGCTGTTTACCTGAACCCCCGCCACTGGACTGAAATAACTCCTGTTTATTTCATTGTGCAGAACATGAGCAGTCCGATTGTGAACATTCATGAGTTTCTGAGAGTGCTGCTGACAAGCTGCAAACAATTTTCAAATTATAATCCAAACAGAGGAATCACTGAGCATCGGTGACTATTCAGGGGTACAAAGACAGAGCGGTCGGACAAACAGGCAGAGGCTTTCTCTGACAATCACTGAATGGTAACCTAGCAGCAGTGAGGAACATCAGCATGGTTCTCTACTCTTATAACTTTTAAACCTAAAGGCAAGAAATACCACAGGAAGTATGGAACAAATAACCAACACATTAGATTTGCATACCTGCCACAGATCCCATCACAAGATGGAGAAGAGAAGAAGAAGAGATTGGATTTATACCCCGCCCTTCACTATCCAAGGGTGTCTCAGAGCGGTTTACAAACTCCTTTCCCTTCCCCTCCCCACAACAGACACCCTGTGAGGTAGGTGGGGCTGAGAGAGTTCTGACAGAAACGGCTCTTTTTCAAGAACAGCTCTTATCAGAACTATGGCTTGCCCAAGATCATCCAGCCAGGTGCAAGTGGAGGAGTGGGGAATCAAACCCAGTTCTCCCAGATTAGAGTGCATGCACTTAACCACTACACCAAACTGGTTACACTAAAGGATACACCAAGTCACAGAATACAGATGGAGAACAGCATTTATGGAAATGTCTTTACCACATGAAAATGAACAGACTTCCCATGGCATTTGTACACAGGTAGAGTGACTTGTACTTAAATTCAGCCTGCTTTGAAAACTTTCTGGCATTTTGATTCTATTCTCTGAATGTCATTTAAAAGATAGTCGTTTCTGCTTAATGTCTGTACTTAATTTCTATGCTGTAGGAGAAAGGGGTGGGGGAGAAATCAGATTATGCACCATCCATTATTTACCCAAGTGACTGAAAACAACTCCTGAGGAGCCGTTTTAGTGTTTAATACATTTATTATTCAGGAGATTTGTTTTTAGGTATTATATATTCATGTAACCTTTAATGTAGATTGGAACAAAGATAGTTGGTGGTTGCTAAGGTGATCCATCAGTAACATTTCCCATTGTTCTGAAGCCTCACATACTTTTGCTCACGGGCTGATTCAGACATGCCTTCCTTCTCAAGGTACACTCCTCTCACATAGACTAGACCACTGCTGATTTCATATGGGCAGAACTGGATTAAGACATATAGTCATAGAGCTGGAAGGTACCTCCAGGGTCACCTAGTGCAACCCCCTGCACAATGCAGGAAATTCACAAATACCTCCCCCTCCACACCTGCACTGACCACTGTTTCATGCCCAGAAGATGACAAAAAACCTCCAGGATCTCCAGCCAAACTGACTTGGCGAAAAATTGCTTCCTGACTCCAAAGTGGTGATCAGCATTTCCCTGGGCATGTAAGAAGGGCCAAGTTTTGTTGGGGGAAAAATATGCGGATTGACAGTATTTATTTATCCATTGCCTTTCTATGAACACACATTCATGGAGGCTTAAAACAAACATCAATAAACACAGTAAGAACCATAAAACAGCCATTTAACCAACAAACACAGTAACAACAGAAAAGTATAAAATATGAGCCATAAAACCGCAGACAGAAGTATAAAATATGAACCATAAAACAGTAACCATAAAAGCAAAAGAATGGCAGGTAGACACACATACAAGTTTAAAAAGAAGCAATAGCCATAAAACCTTCAAAAACCCTGGAAACAGTAAATGAAGTAATTTCTCATTAGGGAAATTATAAAATGGACATAGGAATAAATACATATTTACAAGAGTTTGGTGCCAGGCAAATTTGACAGCAGATGAGCTCCTGGAATTCCAAAGTATGGGCACCACTGCAGAAAAGGCCCTGGTGCTCACCCACCTTACTTCTGCCAGTAGGGGCCACCACAGAACATGGCTTCTGAAGGCAATCTTAATTATTGAGCAGTTTCATGGGGGAGACGCCTGTTCTTCAAGTATCCTGGTCCAAGACCATGCACTGTTTTACAGGTAAGAACCAGGATGTGTAATTGTACTCGAAAGCAAACCGGTAGTGAGTAGAGATCTTGTAAGACTAGCAACATATGGTCTCTGTATATGGTCTCTATAACTCTGTAACACCTCAGTGCTCCTTTATGAGCCAGCTGAAGCTTCCAAACAGCCTTCAAAGGCAGCCCACATAAAGAGCATCACAGCAATCCATCCTAGATATCATTTGGGCACCAATAACTGTGGCCAAAGTAATATTCAGAATGTTTCCTCTGCCTAGTTTCTTCATGCTTTCACATATCATTACCTGCTGAAGCATCACACCTTTGAATAAATTAAAGCTACATATGTCAATTGATAAATCAATATGGAATATATTAAAGTGTTTTGGAAAGCTAACTGAAATGTTCAACATAGAGCACATGTGGACACTTTTTGTGACTTTCTGAAATACCAGTGTAGCAGTATTACAGTGTGAACGATGTATTGTTTGAAGTCCCACTGATTACAATGGTACTTGCTCCACAGAAGGATGTGTGTTTAGAATCACAGACTTGAAGTGGACTCCTAACCAGAGTTACACTCTTTTATACCCATTGACAATGGGCATAGAAGGGGGCAACTCTGCTTAGGATTGTACTCTAAATATGATTAGTAGTTCTGTTTGATAACAGTTTGATTTTGTTTTCATGGGAGTGTAATTCCTTGAGTTACTAAGCCTAAGCTTCGAGATGAAACACACTATATATCTATAATACACAGTTTCTTATCCAAAATGAAGCAGATCAGGCCTCTACAACCCACCAAGAAAAATGCAGCCTTGTATTTGAGCTTGGCAGGTGCTTTCAACCCACCTCACTCAGTCTGAGGCAGGAAGCCAAAAGAGGGGGTTCATCATGCCCCTGGTGGCCCCCATACATATCTAATGGGTTGTGTTCAGCTGGGTGATTGATAAGATGTACAGGCCTGAAAAAAATCTATCTTGTAAACAGATTGCTGGAAGTACAGCACAACCACAGACGTTTCCGTGAATAAAGTATAACTGTTTGATTATTTATTGCCCCCTTCCAAAACCTGTAAAGATTCAGGCAAAAACTTAAGAATGTGTAAAGAAAACCAGTGCTGGTCTATGCCCAGCTTGATTTGGGTATCAACCCTCTCTATCATTCCTTCACATCATTACATCAACACATGAAGCTGACTTCTACTGAATCAGAACATCGGTCTGTCGAGGTCAGTACTGTTTGTCATGACTGGCAGCGGTCTTCCACATTACCTCCTACCTGATCCTTTTCCAGCTGGAGATGTTGGGGACTGAACTCGGGACCTTCTGCATGCAAGCAGATGCTCTGTCACTAGGCCACAGCCTCTTTCACTGCAGCTAAGGTGATTCTACATCTAGCATTTGCTCCACATTTTCTCAACTGGGAGGAAAAGGTGTAGCTCAAAACCACATTCGAATACCTTGAGGCAACACCATACAGACTGCAAAGTCACCCCTGAACGGCCATAAATCTATGCAGAAGGTACCATAAAACCTGATGATTAAAGAAAGTGAAAGCAGCATGCAATGCAGAGGGGAATTTCTGTTCCAATGTGAGTTTCATAAAACAATGGAGGGAAACGCCAATGCAGAATCACCTTAAGTGGCTGGAAGCAACCTGTCTCTGCTGATCCACGGTGCAAAGCTGCCACAAAGCAGCGGCTAAAAGGGTGTCAAAATGCAACGAGATATACATTCGTGATCTTGAATGATCATCCCCAGCCGGTGTAGGCCGTGGCCCCAGTTTCAGTGGGACTTGCACCAGCTAAGCTGGAGGCACTGCGGAATCTTTCAGTATTCAGCCTGAGAAGCCAAAGAAAGTCGTGTGCCTGCCTGAACAAGATGGTAAACTATCCACTCCCCACCCCCATTCCCTCCAACCCTAAAAAACGCATTCAGCTTTTTCCTCCGGAATCTTTAAAATTTAAGCCCTGCAAGTGCCGTCTCCGCAATGTCAAGGGAAGCAGCAGCTGCCGAGCTCAACAGAAGGACCATCTATTTTACTGTTGCTTTGTTTTGAAAAATGCTCGAATGAGTCGGGGAATAGAAGCAGCTTAAATGTCATCGCTTGGAAGTGGGCTAAACAGCAAGCAGCTATCAGTAATCCATCTCCTTTGTTTTTAAAGTAATGCTTTACTCCTGACAGGCAATCTAATTGCTAGTAGGAGTAACCACTAGACCTGAAGAGATGAAAACTTGGGGACTGAGCCTGTGTCAAATCCGTGCAGAAATCTGGTGGCACCGTTTTTCTTCATAGTGAAGCAAGTATAGCATCGGATGCCATCAGCTAGAACAGCAGCTGCACTCTGGAAAGCACCGAAGACTCTGACTTGTGGAAAAAAATATGAGCAGACACAAAATTAACTCATTCGACCTCTACGGCAGAGCCAGCTTCTGCTCAGGGGTTAGCAGATTTCCCTTTTTTGCTCCTTCACTGTTCCTCAAGTTTGCCGTGTAGGAAATGGGGGGGGGGATTTGGGGTTGAGGAGTGGAGGAAATGGTGTCATGGAATGCCGTTTTTCTCCCACTATTCCATTGAGGGGGAGATGGGGGCAACAGGAGCAGGAGGTTACCCAGCATGGCAGGCAAACTGGCAAGACTAAGCTTGCTCTGCCCCAAGTTCCACTATTGATGAACTCAAGAGACAGACTGTTAGAGAAATTCCAATAGGCAAAGTATGCACCTTTAGCTGAAGCTTTCCATTCACTTTCATCCCTTTCACACACACTAATAATGTACAGGGGTTCATGGGGGGGCAGGAAAATGAATGGGAGGGATTAAGCTCCTCCCCATGAGTCATGGTCCTGATCTGAATTGGGCCTCCACAGAGCTGAGAATTAAGTTTCCCTTGGGCAGTTCCCAGAGCTCCTTTATCAAAAGTCCACCTTGCATATCTGCAGAGAACCTGAGGACTTTGTAATGTCCAGTTACATCCTTCTTGAGTGAGACTGACTTTCAGGGCTCTTTTTGTAGAAAAAGCCCAGCAGGAACTCATTAGCATAATAGGCCACACTCAACAGCAGAAACTCATTAGCATAATAGGCCACACCCCTGACAAGGCAGCTCATTAGCATATTAGGCCACACCCCATGTATTCCCTTGGCTTGCCCGGGCACCCTGTGGCTGCGGGGAGCCCGAGTAAACCCCCCCCTTGAAGAGAAGGGAAGGCAATTTAAACTGCCTTCCCTTGGCTTGCCCAGGCACTCTGTGGCTGTGGGGAGCCCGGGCAAGTTTAAACTGCCTTCCCTTGGCTTGCCTGGGCACCTGGCGGCTACAGGGAGCCTGGGCAAGCCAGCCCTTGGACAGGCCAGGGAAGGCATGGGGAGGCATTTAAATGCCTCCCAGATCCTTCCAGGGCCCCCCCTGGCCTGCCTGCCTCAGAGTCGCTGGGGGGGTCACTCTCCAGGACTTCCCTCTGTAGCCACGCACACAGAGGTTTTGGCTGTAGTGGGCATGGCCAACTCTGAAGCCAGCTGGAACTCCATTCCTGTGCGTTCCTACCCAAAAATAGCCCTGCTGACTTTCTTCAATAAACTTTATACCAAAGTGGGAATTAGCACCTGGATCTCCCAGGCCTCAGCTCAACACTTTGGTTCAAAGGATAGCTGCAGTTTTGTCCTGAACTTGAAGAAACCATAAAGGGAATTTTGAATCAAATCAGAGTTATCAGAAAATTTAGCAATATTACTTTTGCCAGTTCTTCAGCAATAATGCTGGTATGTATTGATGGCTATGCATAAGTTTCCCCAATTAATTAACAGTGGCTTCCCAGGCCATTTCACACAGGGAAAACAGCAAAGGGGCTTAAGTCCCCTCATCCTGTATGCCATGGTCCAAACCCAAGTAGGTTCCTGCCAACTTGAGAACTGTGTTCAAAGAATGGGGTTTCCTGCATATTTCTGGTCAACAGGAACTGGGATCCACACAGGGCGGACCCATAAAAATATATTGTGCACTTAGGGCCCTGGGGAAATAACAACACAGATAGAATTTCCATATTGTCTCTCACACACGGCTTTTTCAATACTATCTGTTAATACATTCAAGCTGCCAGTCATCAAATACAGTAAAATCAAGTCACATCGTGAACAGGCCGACATGTACCAATCTACCACATTACCTGGTGTCATATAGAGGGTGATTCTGCTGTAAACTACAACTAGGCCTTCAGTTCTTCTAAAACAAACAACACATCACCCAGTCTGCCAAGGAAATGAAGACAGGTTAAAGCACTTGGGGCTCTTTAGTTTGGAGAGATGATGGCTGAGGGGTGACATGATTGAGGTTTATCAGATTATGCATGGGATAGAGCAGGTAGAAAAAGAAGTACTTTTCTCCCTTTCTCACAATACAAGAACTTGTGGGCACTCAATGAAATTGCTGAGCAGTCAGGTTAGAACAGATAAAAGGAAGTACTTCTTCACCCCAAGAGTGATTAACACATGGAATTCATTGCCAGAGGAGGTGGCGGTGGCTACAAGCATGGACAGCTTCAAGAGGGAATTAGATAAGCATATGGAGCAGAGATCCATCAGTGGCTATTAGCCATGAGGTATAGACAGGAATGATGCTCTGTATTCTTGGTGGGGGGGGCAACAGTGGGAGGGCTTCTAGTGTCCTGCCCCCACTGCTGGACCTCCTGGTGGCACCTGGAGTTTGGGCTGGATGGACCATTGGCCTGATCCAACATTGGCTTCTCTTATGTTCTTATGTTCTTAAATGAGAGAATCATGCCTTGTACTCCTTTGCCACTACCTACTTAAATGTATTGGCAAGAGTTAAGCTTGGATACAACAGCAAACGGTTTTTCCCCACCTTCAATATGACTTTTTTTTTTAATGTGGATGCATTTAGCAAGGTGAAAACAAAATTCTTTTTTGGTTTAGATTTTTGGATGGAAAATGCTCCTCTTTTTTTCAAAAAGATCCTTTCATTTATCCTTAGTAAAAAGCAACATCATTAAATTTTTAGAAGACTGAACTTGATCTTTCCAAGTTAAGGATGCAGCAGGGAGGGTGTTATCTTTCTATCTCAGAAGGTCATGAGTTTCTGGAAATTTGATTGCAGCAGGAATATAGCTGCTCACCAGCGCCAGAAGGCCCATTAGGTACCTCAAGATGCTGCTTTTGATGATGGCTTAGGAGACAGAGCAAAATGATTACTTAAACCTGAATTCCAGGGTAGCCTTTCAAGCCCAGCTTTGCGGCACCACTTCTCATGGGGAATGGGCTATTGTTCTTTCTCCTCACCTGTGGAGATAAGAAAACTCAGGCAAAGCACCAGAAAATACACACACACCTACTTTTTCAGAATATGTCCCAGCTGTTTGGTGTAGTGGTTAGGAGCAACGACTTTAATCTGGGAGAACGGGGTTTGATTCCCCACTCCTCGACATGCAGCTGCTGGTGTGACCTTGGGTCAGTCATAAACTCTTTCAGAGTTGTTCTCTCAAGGGCAGTTCTTGAGAGAGTTCTCTCAGCCCCACCTACCTCACAGAGTGTCTGTTGTGGGGAAGGGAAGGGAATGGGATTTTGAGCCACTCTGAGACTCCTTCTGGTAGCGAAGGGCGGGGTATAAATCCAATATCTTCTCTTCTTTTTTTCACCTCCTCTTCTTCTTTAAATACCACCAGGGTACTATAAATGAGGCAGGTAACATAGAAGGAAACATATGGGCATGATATTACCAATCAATTGTTACCATCTGGAGGCAGAACTAAATGTTACAATAAAAAGAAGATGGTTGACACCGCAAAAGGCATCCTTGGGTAAAATGCTTCCTCTGTGATTTTCAGTACAATACCCTAACTACACTCCTGCGAGAGAGAAAGAGTACGACTCTCACAAAAAAAGGCAGTCAGATTCATGAGTCCATTGAATTTAGGTCTCTCTAGTTCTACACACTAACCACATCACCATGTTGGCTGTCCCCTGCCCTTAAGCAGAGTGGTTTACAACCGCCACCTCTTCTGGATCAAAAACTCTGTCCCTTGATGGTCAGTTTATTCCCACTAAAATGGAGTGTTTGAATATATGGTTAGAGGATCTCTAATGAAATCCACAAGCTCTACCCTCTGAGCCCCACCAATCCCTACTGTATACCTTCCAAAGAGCAGTCATTTAGGGGCATCACAAAAGATTCAGAGCCCTCATAATCTAAGAACCAGCTGGCAGCCAGTTGGTCTAAACTCTCTTCCACATCATACAGTAATGAGCCTATGTCTGTCTGTCTGTCTGTCTATCTCTCTGGTATTAGGGATGCATGGTTGCCACCTTGAACTGCAGCCCCCCTTGTCTCCAAAATTGCCTTGTAAAAGAAGACATGGAACATCACACCAGAGCTTTCCCTCTCCTGAACTTGATTTCAGAGGCAGCTGCTCAGTGAGGTATAGAATCTAGGATTCTGATGATAAATATGTCATATACTAAATGTTGCCATCAATGTTCCCTCTAAGCTGTGGAGTCTTGTGAGCAAAAATTCTACTTTGTGAGCTACTGGCATTAAAGTTGTGAGCGAGCCATTTGGCTACTGCAGAAATTAGTTTGCTCTGGAGCCCTCCATTCTGAGCCAAGACAAAAACATATGAGCCGGAGGCTAAAAAACTGTGAGCGAGCTCACACTAACTCAGCTTAGAGGGAACACTGGTTGCCATGAAGACTTGGGGAGTTGACAAAGTTGTTGCTGTCAGTGACAGCCATGCATGTCTCATAACACTCAGTTTGGCCCTCACTTGCATATCCTCCCCCATCAAGTAGTCCTTTTTCATTCTCCCCAAGTCTGATTAAGTATCTCACCTAGCAGGGTGGTTGTACCTTACAACATTTTTGGCTTGAGCTGAAGCTCAAGAGAGCAACCCATCCCCTGGCTCATCCTTGACAGTCACACAAACACCCTGATGAATAACCCTTGAGGGAGATGTCCAAGATCACACTGTGAACTTGATGGCTAAGCAGGATTTGAACTCAAGCCTCCCAATTCCAGTGTTCACATTGGAAATTGGCTTTCTCATATGCACAATACAACTGTCGCAGCTACTCAGACTACAATATTTTCCTGCAGCATCTTTTGTTAACAGACATGCTGTACCATGATGCCTCTCATCTCCAGCCAGTGTGGTGTAGTGGTTAAGAGTGGCGGACTCTGGAGAACCAGGTTTAATTCCCCAATCCTCCACACGAAGCCTGCTGGGTGACCTTGGGCCAGTCACAGTTCTCTCAGAGCTGTCTTTGCTCCACCTACCTCAGAGCTGTCTTTGCTCCACCTACCTCATAAGGTGGCTATTGTGAGGAGAGAAAGGGAAGGCAATTGGAAGCTGCTTTGAGATTCCATAGGGCAGAGAAAAGCAGGATATAAAAACTTACCCTTCTCCTGCATCTTCTCACCCAAAGGTATTCCCTGCATGTGAATGACACTACGGAAGTGGCCTCTCTCTCTTCTTCTGCCTTTCTCTCATTCTGTCTCTCTCTTCCTTTCTGCCTCTCTCTCTCTCTTTCATTCTTTCTTATTTTCCTGGTATCTCCCTTGAAATCTTTCATGATGAAAGGCTCCATATAAGTACAATAAAATATTGTTATAATTTCGTTATTGATTGGTGGATGCATTTCTGTTATTCATCATAAAATTGGAAGTAGAAGAGAGCAATCCTTTTCCCTTGAAATGTACACATGCAGATTCTCAGTAGCGCTGCTCATCAAAGAAAATGACTGATCCTTTGAATAATAAGGATTTGCCTTTCAAGATGCAGGAGATGTAATGTTTCATGGAAGCAGGAGGATTGATCACTAGATTTTATAATTTCATTTTACCAACAAGCAAGGATCTGCTTGGCCCCTGAAACCCCTCCTCTGACTTGGCTCAGAAAGCGTAAAACCCTTATCAGAAACTCAGATTCTTTTTGATGACCTGCAAGTTCTAACAATTGTGTTGCAAGAACACAACAACAGGTGCTTCTGCTCTTGTCTATAAAACATTTATTAACAACAACAACAAAAACCCCCACATCCAGCTAACCAAAACTTATCTCAGCCAAAATCCAGTGGCAAACAAAGGAATGTACAGAGCAATGTGGCTTCATTTTGCTTTGGGCAAAACTTGTTAGTGATGAGATTAAAATAGAATTAGTGATAGATTGACACTTTGGTATATGCTTCATTCAGCGTAGGTGAACAAGTAATTCACAGCTGTAGTCATGCCTGTTTGGTAGAGCTGAATAAACCTGCTGCTGTCATATTCTAAACAGGTTATGAATCATTTGTCATTTTTTAGTCCAACCTTTACAGCAAGCAGTCCAGGGCAGTGTAGAAAGTTTCATCTTCACAACAACCCAGCCAAGGACAATGGGTTGGGAGGTAACACTGACCCCAAGTCACCCAGTGAATTTCACAGCCAAATGGGAACTGCAGAACCGCTCACGCAAGTCCACCAGCTTCGATTCACGATACTACTGAGGCTCTCAGGACTAAGTAGTGTCCTGCAGATCTGTGACTTTCCAGAATAAAGGTCAAGATTCAAAAGGTTTGCAAGATAAAGGCATCAGATGCATAAAGGTACCTCCCCAAGTATCTAGTACATTTAAAAAAAAAATCCCACCAATCCTCCAAGGAGAACAGGGAGCATGATGTTCCCTTCCCCCAATTTATCCTCAGAACAACCTTGTGAGGTAGCTGAAGTTGGGAAAGAATGACTGGCCTGTAGTCATCCAGCCAATTTAATGCCAAAATGGGGATCTGAACATAGGTCTATCTTGTTCTAACCATTACAGCGTAATGGCTAATCTAAAACTATTGAGTTAAATCCATCCAGTGGTGTAGCATGGGGGGGTGCACAGGGGCAGTTGCCCCAGGTGCAAAATTCTTAGGGGTGTGACATTTCAAAAGAAAGAAAGAAAGAAAGAAAGAAAGAAAGAAAGAAAGAAAGAAAGAAAGAAAGAAAGAAAGAAAGAAAGAAAGAAAGAAAGAAAGAAAGAAAGAAAGAAAGAAAGAAAGAAAGAAAGAAAGAAAGAAAGAAAGAAAGAAAGAAAGAAAGAAAGAAAGAGTAGTAATAATAAATTAAAAAATCTCCCAATGTTTGAACATTCTACACAGTTTTTTAACATGACGGGGCAAATAAATGTTGCCACGTAACATCCTACAGTATTTTTCTTGCTAATTACAGCCATAGTGTCCTCATGTAATCCTTATCGGTGAATTACATACATAATGCCTATTAATAGCATGATTTCCCATTTGAAGATACTGGTACTGTAATGTTCCATAACTTGTATAAAAATCATAATTAAAATTTGTAATTTCACACCAAGTTGCAATGGGTGCCTAGATAGCCTTACTCGTCCTTCCCTACCCGCCTTGTCTCTGTGATGTGTGTGACACTGATAGTTGTGCTGCGTAATTTTTAAAATCCACCTCATGCCTAAAGTAATCCTTAAAATGAATATGTATAGAAGATTTTCTACTTAGAATAACATATTATTCACCTCTATGAATATTATACGGTTTTATTTTAAAAGTGAAACAACAACTGGTTGAAAATTGGTGCAAGTAACAATAAGAACAATAAAGGAAGTAAAGGGGAAATAAACAAAATACACTAACAAAACTAGCCATACAGTCCCTGTTTCTCAGAGTGCTTTCCTTCACTATCTCACCCCTTCTGAGAGAGGGAACTTTTCTGGCCACAACAGCTCTTTGTGACTTTGCTCCCTGAGAAATAACACCTCCCCTTCTGGGTAAGCCTTACATGCTTTTCTCCCAGGTCCCACCCCTCTGTCCTCCATTGGGCCAGTTTTCCCACTAAAACTGCTGCCTGGCCAATTAGAGGGATCCTAGGGAACCTGGGAGATGCAGGCCTTACAGTTACTGCAGGCTCCTTCGAGCCCTCCAGGCCTCTGGGCTAGGCCTGGGCAGGACAGTGCCAAACAAAAAAGAATCAGGTGCACAAGGCAGGAAGAGGAGGAAGATACAACAGGAGCAAATCCAGACATTGTTGGAAAAGATAATTTGATCAATAAACAAATTCAGCACACATGAGCTAAGTACATAGAATTGAATGCTGTAGCTATGATCGCCAAAATAAATCGCCTTTAAGCCCACGTTGTCTTGTATAAGGAAGTCAATCCTGATGAGCAGATTGCTAACTGGACAGCTTTAGTTTTGCTTCGGTGGGTGTACAAGCGGAAGCTGGAAGAGAGTTTGACTAACTTTTTTGTGACATTAAGAATCTTTTTAACTATCACCGTTGCAACTGCCAGTTGTGAAAGAAGTTTCTCAAAACTTAAATTAATCAAATCATATCAGAGATCTACAATGAGCCAAGACTGAATAACCTAGCAATACTGACAATTGAGAGAGGTTTCAATGTAGATTTCAATACTGTTATGGAAAAATTTGCACAAATTAAAACTAGGCAATTTTAAATAAATTTGCGGATACTAGCATTGAATTCATTTTACTTTAATTACATCAGTATTTTCTTAAAATACAATAGATGTACTTGGAGGGTAATGGTTTCAATACTGGGCTGGTGGAAGGGAATCGGGGAGTGCTAATGGACCACAGGTTAAGAGGCACAATACTTGCCTTGCCCCAGGCTCTGGCAACCCACGCTATGCCACTGAATCCATCACCCACCTAAACAGTAACAGGGGCTCTGAATCATGACGCTCTATCAGGGTAGGGCAGTGGCCCAGCCAGTCAGTAAGAGAAGCCATTCATACTAGGTCCAAGCTCTAGACTTCTTGTTGCAGTTGCTGTCCCATCTGCTGAGAGTTACCAACTTCTCTCAGAATTACTATTGATCTCCAGACTACAGATATAGGCTCCCCTGGAGAAAATGGCAGCTTCAGAGGGTGAACTCTATGGCGTCACGTCCCTGATGAGCTCCTCTCATGCCCAAACTCTACACTCCCCAGATCTGGCACCCAAATCTCCAGGAATTTCCTAAGCTGGAGCTGGCAACCTTACCCACCTGCTCTATCATAGGTAATACAGAAACATCTGGTTGTCAATAAGGCCAAGAAGGGAAGTGAAGGGAGGTTCCTTCAGACAGATTTGGAAGGGGACTTTTTTCCTGTACATCCTGCCTTGTGTAGAAGCAATAACAGGAATTGGTAGGGTTTCTAACCTGGTGCCAGACATTTCAAGGGACACATATCTGGTGCTCCAAACTACCAGCTTTGTGTCTCCTCCCTCCCTCTCTCTCCCCAATAATGTCTAATAATCCCAAATCTGCAAAGTCACAGTTTGATGCTCCTTCCCCGCTTGCTGACTTCCACTTTCATGCCCAAGGAAAACCGGATCATGATGGCAATTTTTTTTCCTTTTACTAGATGTTGTCTGGAAGAGAGGAGCAGAAGACATAGGGTTCCATTTTTGGTGGAGAAATGCATCCTTCTAGAATCTCTAGTTTTGACATTCACTTTCCTGTGAATCCTATAGTTCTTGTATCTCCAATAAGGGACCAGTTAACAACTTATCTGCATCTATATTACTTGCTGCTATAACTGTAATTTTTGTGATTATCAGACAAACAGTGGCTAATTCTTCCAGCAGGGATTTAATATATTGTCGGTCATTTATTGATTTCCTCCCACCACTCTGGAAAGCACGACAAATCTTTGAAGCTTTTTAAAGCAATGTTAAACTTGTCGCATCCTCTGGATAGACATCCAGCTTGTGGGTTTATCAAAAGCAATTAGCCAGACCTTGGTTAATACAGTGAGGGAGAGAAGGATGACATGTTTGCTGAATATGCTTGAAGCCACATAAAATATTTGTGGGTTGCATTCAAACAAAGAGATTAGGAAGTTCATCCAGTTAGCAGCCGGCAGTCTGATGCTGCTGGGAGATCTCAGGTCATTAACTGTCCAGAGGTACTTCAACTATTTTGGTAAATATTTCATATTTCCAATCTGTGAGTTGTTTCTGGAATCTGGCCTTGCACGTTTTCACCCGACTGCAAATTTACCCTTTACTTTTTTTTTTTTTTCTGGGTGATCTTATATGCAGCCATGATACCCAAAAAGAGCCCTTATACTATTTGTGTACTCATATGCCTACCATTAAAGCAGGAAAGAAATGAAAAGGAAGCCATTTTCAAAATGAATATAGCCAATTTCCACAATAAAGAAGTGGACAAAGCTGAAAGTGCTTTTACTGCCTATGATAAGGCTTGTAGGCTCTATCTCTGCCCAGGCACAGAAAAGATGATGGCATCAGGCAAAAGCTGTCACTCAAGGTTGAAGGTTTATTAAAATTGTAAGCAGTGTGCGCTGTATGACTACAGTTCAATCACTTACAGACAGGTTACCTGTAGGGTGTGCTGACCATTTATGACTCTTCGGCTATTGACTGCTGCACTTTATGGTGGAAAAACCCCTTGCTCAGTAGCTCCTGGTAGGTAAACTTTTTGTGGAGCAGTGATCTGGGCCTATTATCCTGAATCTAGAAGGAACATTCCACACAGCCACCTGTCTCTTTGTTCCCCCTATTCCTTCCCCCTCCCATTCCAGCTGGCTGCCTCTCCTCATTCCCCCCGCCATGTAACCATGGCAAGGAGAAATTTTCCTCTCCTCTGCATCCTCCCCCAGCACTTTCTTCCATATCTAGCCCTGGCCATATCACCAGATGCCCCTCATCAGGAAGTGTATGAGCAGAGGTCCATCGGTGGCTATTAGCCACAAGGTATAGATAGGGACTCTGGGGCAAGTGATGCTCTGTATTCTTAGTGTTTGGGGGGGTCAACAGTGGGTATTTTTGGCCACTGTGTGACACAGAGTGTGGGACTGGATGGGCCATTGGCCTGATCCAACATTGGCTTCTCTTATGTTCTTATGACTATGGCAGTTTTGTGAGGCCATTTCAAACCAGAAAAACTGCACACGTGGGTTTAACTCTTCTCTACAGGGGTTCCACACAGCTGTTTTAGAAAAGGAAAAGATTTCTTGGGGCCAGAAGCTCATTTATGGGACTGTTAACATCAGGTCTGGCTTGACCCTTGCAAGACCTTTCTCAAGCATGATCTAGAAGCAGCCATCTCACCTGGACCTCTTGATAACAAGGCTGGGAGGATACAGAAAAGTCAGCCTGGGGATGTTGTGTAAAAATGCATGTCCGTAGCACCTGTTCTCATCCCACTTCCACCACCCCCTTTCCTATTCAATCATCTTTTAAACAGATGCATTCAATAAGAAAATGTATTAGACTAATTTGTATTACCACTGTATTTGAGGGGTGGGTAGGATATGGGGCTTGAAAGGTGTAACAAGTCTTCCTGTTAAGTATGAGACTCAACAACGATTTCAGCTTCAAAAGTGATTTCAGCTTTATTTGAACAGCAAACTGTAAGTCAGGAACACACAACAAGAAACAGTGGAGCACAGCTCCTTTTTAAACTCTCCCGGGCAGTCAAAGCCACACCCATAATAAGTTAAGGACCAATAGCAACACAGAGATAAAGGCCAATCAGGACCGTTCCCTCTTTGCAACATATTTACAAGATGATTGGTTCTGTACAGAGGTTTCTTAGAAACCAGCCAATAATAATGCCACAGCTGAAGAGCCACATTTGAAATCAAGCTTAACATAGGAATGTATAGCCCAGATTCACATTCCAATACCTAACACTTCCTTCTTGTAATATTAAATTCTACAAATACTACATATTTCATAGATAGAACTTTGTTAAATAGAAATGTTTTAAAGCAGGGGTATCAAACATAAGGCCTGGGAGCCAGAAGCAGCCCAATCAGGACTCTTACCCGGCCTGCAAGCTACTGTAAGTTACTCCCCCTTTTATGGTATCCCTTGGGGAAAAAAAACCCTACTCTTGATTAAATACATTTATTGTGGCTTTTAGGGGTTCCCCAGTAAATCAATTGCTTTCACTGCTGGAAATCTATTGCTTTTGTTTGTATTTTGAGTAAAAAAAATAATATTGTTTATTGGGTTTGTCAGTGTCTCTTATAAAGTTTATATCTTTAGTACCTGGCTTTACATTTTAAGGCATACATGGCCTGGCTCAACAAAGTGACATTTATTTTCACTTGTAACAAACAAGTTTGACACCTCTGTTTTAAAGTGATACTTAATTAGTAGGGATGGGCATGAACCAGGGAAAATGGAGATTTATGGAGGTTCATAGTTCGGGTTTCCACAAACCCAAACCATGAACTTCCACAAGCTGTCTCCACTCATGAACCAGTTTGTGGTTCAGGAAGTTTGTGGGGCTACAGCCCCACCCGAAAGTGAACTCCAAAGGCATTAAAATGCCTTTGGAGTCCACCTCCAGGTCTGTCCGGCTTGAGAGTGAGCTCCAAAAGCCTTTATAGGCCTTTGGAGCTCAGTCAAGTCAGGCTGCCTGACTCAACTGAACTTCCAGAGTAAGCTCTGAAGGCTTTTACAGGCTTTATATGCCCTTATATGAGCAGGCCCTTGTATGGGCAGACCCCTGGGGGCCACAGCTGACTTACGGCAACCCCGTGGGGTTTTCAAGGCAAGAGTTGTTCAGAGGTGGTTTCCCATTGCCTGCCTCTGTGTCACGACCACACTGTTATTCCTGGGAAATCTCACATCCAAATACTAACCAAATGGACCCTACTTAGCTTCTGAGATCAGATGAAGCTAGCCTGAGGTAAGGGTGGCTTGTTCCTTAGTCAACTGACATTTGGGCAGGGTGCTGAGAATTTTTTTCTGTCATCCTCTCAGAACTAGAATTCCTCAGGTTCCATAGATAGGTAGGTATCATGATCTATCACTAACACTCAAAGTTACATGGATATTTTGTTTTCCCATCGCTTTTAAGAGTACAACTGATAGTTGTTAAAACACTCTTAAGCATGCAAGAACTATCAGTTCCAATTCAAAAAACTAAGACAATCCTGTTCTGTCTCCTGCATGTAAGCATGAACATACAAATCTCTGTGCTTCTCCGCATGGCTGGGCAGGATGGATGTATATATCTAAATATTTATATCCTGCTTTTCTCCTCAGTATCTTACAACATCATTTTATGTTCACAACTACAACATATGAGGTAGATTAAACTGAGGGATAGTGACTGGCTCAACAGTGAGCTTCCATGGCAAAGTGGAGATAGTATCTCTTCCTAGGAAGGACAGGAAGAGATAGTGTCTGGCATTAGGCATCCTTCCTAGGAGTCACATTCCTGCCAAGACACAAGATAGCCCTTAGATTGTATCTCTACTAGCTAGAACCATTTGCGTAACCAAGCTTAACTACTGGGTGCTTGGGGAAACCATCAATATAATGGCAGCGCCTGAAAGCAAAACAGAGAAATCTCCTAAAATAAATGTGAGAGGTTTGTAGCCCAAAATGGAATGCATTTCTCCAGAAAGGTTCCTATTTATCCCAAAATCCAGGACATAGAACTCCATTGCCTGCTTTCTTAGATAGATTTTCAAATCTGGGTCAGTTTCCATATCTCCCAAAAGCTGAGAACATTCTCAGAACAGCTGAAAGAAACTGTTTCACATAGATTAATGTATGACTCTGTGATGAGCTAATATATACTCCTGATCTGCAGGGGTAGTTAATTTCACTGTTCTGAGCCATGTTAATGCATTCCCCCATACCCCCACAACCCTTTTATATTCTTTTGCAGTGGAAGTTTCCTATTGAGTATCTGATTTAGTTTTGTCTGCTTGGATGCCCTTTAGGTAAAGGACACCACTCACTATTGGAATTAGAAGTGTTCTATTCATTTCCCCCCTCCTCCCCCGCAGCCAGAGGAGAAAGAAAAAGAGGAGAGCAAAAAGGCAGAGACTCAAACAAATCTAGATGCGGCAAATTCTCCAGCCACTGAGCAATGAGGCTTCATACTCTGCTGGAGGACCCATTCATCTTAATCCATCTGGAAAGAGGTCTACTTGCAATATTTCACAATCTAAGTACTTTCTGACAAATCTATTAATTATGCACTCAAACAAATTATTTGCTGCCTGTGGAGAATTGCTACTGGATTTTCCTCTTGAGCCAGATTCTGTGCTCTTTTTCTCTACTTTTAACTCATTGTTGCCATCGCCAGAGCTGCTATCTTTTTACATTGCTTCTAGATTCCAACTGGGAAAGTGGATTAAACAAATACATACCACAAAATAAATTCTTGGATTTGGCAAAGAGAAATAAATATCTGTTTCTAGCATTCAGTGAATACTGTGTTATTCACCAGTGCCACAGACACATTCTCCAGTCTCCAGATGAAAGTTTCTACCAGTCTGGCAAGCAAGCAATCTTAGATTAATCCGTTTCAATGAAAGAAGACATTGGGGACAGAGGAACCTTCCTGAGAAATTTTGCTAGACATCACAACTCCCCTCAAAATTCTTCAGGCATTTAATCTGAAGTCTGAATACTTGCTTTGACTCCTCCTTTAGACAAAATATGGAGAACATTTAGGGATAAACACCATCACCCTTATCAATTTTATTTATATGGGGGGAAATGCCACTAGGACAACAAAAAAAAATTGCTTCCCCTTCCCCCAGCTTCATTTAGTGAGGAAATTGGCTTCCTATTTGTAGATACCCAATATTCCCATGCTAATTCAGGCCAGATTACTGTAACACATTCTTCATGGGGCTACCCTTGCAGACAAGACAGAAACTTGTCAGTGCAAAATGTACCCCCCCCCTCTGTTATTATAAGCTAGCCATTAGGACCATATTACTCCCATTCTGAGGCTCTTTCTAGTCATTGTGGAGGGCAATTCAAGGTGCTGACACTTACCCTTAAAGCCCTTTGTGACCTGGGCCTGACTACCTGAAGGACTGCCTCTCCTTGCATGCATGCCTATATTCAGAGAACAGTTCTCTGCAACTGCATAGTCAACTGTTCTCTGTTGGGGGAGGTTGTAATCTTCCCCCTCCCTTTTGTGGCTTTAGGATTTTTCTGTAAGACTGTTGGTTACATCAAGTTGGGAGAAAAGTCTCTTTTCTGTCAAGGTAGCCCCAATCAATGTTCCCTCTAAGCTGAGTTAGTGTGAGCTAGCTCACAGTTTTTTAGCCTCCGGCTCACAGAATTTTGTCTTCGCTCGAGAAGGATGGCTCCAGAGCAAACTCATTTATGCTGTTGCCAAATGGCTCGCTCACAACCTTAATGCCAGTGGCTCACAAAGTAGAATTTTTGCTCACAGGACTCCACAGCTTAGAGGGAGCGTTGGCCCCAATCCACAGATTTATATATCTGCAGCCACAGCTATTAGATATATAGATTTGTTTTATTCATAGTTCACCTTTCTCACAGAAAAACTCATGGCAGATTACAAAAATTAAATGACCAGACATTAAAAGCTGGTAATGTCCCTAGCAACGAAATGCCTTCCTAAAAAATCCTGTTTTGCACGTTCTGTGGAACAACACCAGTGCAGGAGCCTTCCTGACTTCATCAGACAGGCTATCTCATGTGAAAATGTTCCATGGAATGTACAAAATAGGACTTTCTAGGAAAGCATTTCACAGGGCCAAAATGGAAAACACTTGGCTACAAACATCCTCCGATCTAACCTGGCACCTTCAAAAGTTGTTGTTCAAGTTAGCAGTGTAATGCCATCATAGCACAACATACCTGGTGAGGTAGCCCTGAAGATATGTGAGTCCCATCTACCTTCAGACTCACTCGTTGGCCTTGGGTCAGTCACATTCACTCAGCTTAACTGACTCAATGGTGTTGTTGTAAGGCTAAAATGGAGGAAGGGAAAGATCCAGGAATGCAGCCCCTAATTTCTTTGATGGAAGGGCAGGGTATCTGTTTGGCCACTGCTGGAAACAGGCTTTTCGATTAGATGGACCCTTGGCCTGAACTACCAATTCTCTCCTTGATTTTTTTAACTACACTACACTTGATCTTAACCAAAAGGCCAAGAAGCTATTTTTTTACCCCTATTTTGGCTATTGTTCAGGAATGTCCTTGACTGCTGGTGTATTAGAGAACATCCTTGAAAGAATAAATGGAATGCCAATAGTAGCCTAATGTGGACAAATGGTATGCATGCATTCTTTTTCAATATATTTCAAGAAGAATAATGTATGCCACCCGGAATCTGAATAGTGTGGTGGCACACAGTTGCTTACATGCAAGTCTTACTGATTTCAGTGAGGATTCTCATGTAAGTAATTATAGGCAAGAATGTCAGTATCAAACACAATTGCCATGTTTCTGTTCTGTCTACACCCCCAGACTGAGGTAACAGAACCCTCCATGTCCATTCTCCTCCACCTCCTCATTCTTCCCCCAAAAACATACTGCATCTGTAAAGCTGAGAGCCTGCCACCTTGTCAACTGGTATTTTACAACAATCCTAAAGTATTGGCAGGAAATGAAATTAGAAAGCTTCTGTTTGCTGTTCACTCAGTGCATGAACCATCTTTTATTTTATGGTACATAAGGAAAATATTTGTGGCATAAACTTCACAAGTCACTGTTATTGTTCAGCGATCATAAAACCATCCTCCAGCAGACTAATGCTGGGGGATGTGGGGTGTGTGGAATTAAAATTAGAATCTTGCGTAGATTAGCACTGGTTGAAAATAGGGATGAACAATACAGCACAAAGGAGATCCATGAATGGATCTCTTGATTTCTTTTTACTTTGAACCCATCAAGAAGGCATTTGGAGGCGACCAGGAAGGCATTTGGAGTCATACTCACATCTGAAGTTGGCCAAACAGTTGTGCCTTGATGAACTTTTACTGAAAGAGCTAGTAAGTGACATTTCTCCTTATTCCTCTCCAAATATGTTTAACACACTGAATACAGATGAGGAGCTGTTAATACATTTACCACTAGATCACCATCCATCTAATGGAGATAAATCCCCTAAAACAATGGGGAATGACAGCCTCTCAGCCAGCACCCCCTCATATCAATGGAATTCCTTTTGAGGATGAGGATCCAGGCATGCAACTTCATAAAGACTTCTTGCTGAAGTTCATAGGTGATCAATGCCTATTAACAGGCAAAACAGTAATAGCTATCTTTCAAAAGCCAGTTTGGTGTAGTGGTTAAGTGCATGGACTCTAATCTGGGAGAACTGGGTTTGATTCCCCACTCCTCCACTTGCACCTGGCTGGATGACCTTGGGCAAGCCATAGTTCTGATAAGAGCTGTTCTTGAAAAAGAACAGTGTCTGTCAGAGCTCTCTCAGCCCCACCTACCTCACAGGGTGTCTGTTGTGGGGAGGGGAAGGGAAGGGAGTTTGTAAGCCGTTCTGAGACATCTTTGGGTAGTGAAGGGTGGGGTATAAATCCAATCTCCTCTTCTTCTTCTTCTTCTTTTTCTCCTAAAGCTAAATTATATTTCTAACAAGCTTGACATATGCAACAATGCATTCAGGACTCACCAAGATAGCAACCACTTGCCAATCACCTTAGCATTAAAGATTCAAAATCTAACAGTTCACCTAAATGAGAAATTTGATGCACAGCTAACTCATGTTTCTGGTTATATAAAAATCAAATGGTCCAAAAATGTAGGCCCCAGTCATACGGGCCAGAGAACGCAGGGGGGAGGCATGGCAGTTTGCCCCAGAACAAAATAAGGCGTGGTAGCCCGATCACACGGGCCACTGGGTTGCCACACTCCAGCTCCAAGTGCCGATCACACCACGCTGCTGCAGCATGGCAAAAAAGTGGCGCAGCAGACCATGCAAGCTGCGCTGTTGTGAAGTGTGCATGTGCCGTTGGGGGGGGGGGCGCTGCCAGTGTCTTGCATATGCGCATGCCTCATTCAGTGTTGGTGCGCATCCCATGGAAACTTACAACATCCGGAAACCCCAGGACATGGGCTGGCGTCAGAAGCCGCGGGATACTGGCGCTCCCGCGATCAGACGCCGGCCTTTGCCCCGGGGTTTCCAGAAACTAGTACTTCGACCCTAGTAGTTTTTTACTCCACGTTTTTGGAGGGAAGCTGCAGGTTGGCCACGGGAGTGCTATGCCTCCCAAATGTGCTCGTATGATCGCGCATGGAAAGTCCGCGGGGCTCCCGTGCCTTCAGCGGGGCAAATGCTCCGTGTGAACAGGGCTGTAGATAAGCAAACCAAGGACTTCCTGAGCTCTGACAAGATCCAACAGCTCCACAGCAAATGGCTTACACTCTGCAATGCTCCCTCTAACTATGGAGTCCAGTGAGCAAAAATTCTTCTTTGTGAGCTACTGGCATTAAAGTTGTGAGCCAACCATTTGGCTACGGCATAAATTAGTTTGCTCTGGAGCCATCCTTCCTGAGCGAAGGCAAAAATCTGTGAGCTGGAGGCTAAAAAACTGTGAGCTAGCTCACACTAACTCAGCTTAGAGTGAACAGCTTACAGGGAACACAAAAAACCTGGGAGACTGCACTCTATGCTACACAGCCTGTCTAAGCAGCAGCAGCAGCAGCACCAGCAGCAACATCACCACCACCACCAGCAGCAGCAGCAGAAGAAGAAGAAGAAGAAGAGAGATGTGAAGCAAGGTTGCAGCCTTGTTCCCTTAACATTTAACTTCTATATAAACTCCATGATGCAAAACTTATCCAATCCCAACTTACATCCACCCAACTATGGCAAATAGACCAATTTCCACACTATTATATGCAGACAACACGGTTACTCCATCTTACACCAAAGTAGGGCTCTGGAGAACCCTCTGGACACTTACAGCTTACTGCAAAGAGGAACATTTAACAATCAATCTTTCAAAGACCAAAATTCTTGTTTTCTCTAAAAGATTTATCAAACATAGGTGGCAGCTTGACAGCCATGAGATCAAACAAGTTAAAGTGTTCAGATATTTAGGTGTAGTGTTCTAACCATCTGGCTCACAGGCAGCTCAGCTCTCCCATGTAACTGAATCTGCCCAAAGAGCAGCTACAGCAACCTTAAGATTCTTCTTTACAAAAGGGGGCTCTCATATACCACATGCAGTGAAAGTCTTTCAGGGCAAGGTGGTTCCCCAGTTTATGTATGGTTCACAGACACGTCTGTACAATGACCAGGGCTATTTTGGAGCGGAACGCACAGGAACGGAGTTCCAGCTGGCTCCCGAGTTGGCCATGCCCAACAGGAACTCATTAGCATAACAGGCCACACCCAACAGCAGAAACTCATTAGGACTGGCTACATTAGGGGTGTGTGGCCTAACATGCAAAGGAGTTCCTGCTCCAAAGAAAGCCCTGGGTTTTGACAACAAACAAGGTAAACAGAACAAGAGACAAAAAATGGCTGTGGCTGGATGACCACACTTCTGGTAGCATGGGGGTGTGGCCTAATATGCTGAGCTGTGCTGTCAGGGGTGTGGCCTAGTATGCTAATGAGTTTCTGCTGTTTGGTGTGACCTAATATGCTAATGAGTTCCTGCTGGGCTTTTTCTACAAAAATAGCCCTGACAATGACTACCACAAACTATAAAGTTGCACACATTTAAGGATGAATCGTGCCAAAGATCTATAGTACCAGAAGGATTAATTAATTTGCCAGTCTTAGAAAAAGTAGGATTAAATAGTAATAATCCATTTGTTAGTCTATGGGGAGGGGGGATTGAACTATCTGGCCTCTGTGCTGGTCCAAGAGAGGGAGTAATATTTCACTATAGCAGTAGCAGATGGGTAGCAACTGCCATAGGGCTGTTCTATCTGGCCCTCACTCTTAAGAATTTGTTCTCTGTCCTGTATTCAAAAACTATATGTAAATTATCAGACCATGCTGACAGAAACAGAGGTAACTTGGGAAGACAAACGCACACTATTGTTCAGCTTTGTATGTAGCAGGTTTGAATAACTGCTGAAACACTATATTTTTCAAAGTGTTCCATTATTAATACCAGACTGTTTGCTATTGACCTTCATTTACTGAAAACAGATACTTGGGAATCTGTCACCAGACAAACAAATGAGAACACTAAAATATGAGGAAATATCTTTCTATGTATAAAAAGGAATGACTGCTGTGTGATGATCCCTCCATTTACATTAACTGCATCAATTTTCTTTGGACAGACACTTGTAATGCTTTTCTTGCATGTTTAATGGTGTTTGGGCAAATTAAAGATCAGATCTCAGTCTCTGAGATCTTTTTGTTGTTGTTGCCGTTCCAAACAAGCCATCAAAAATGAAAGACTGAGAGATGGAAAGTGCAATAAATAGTAAACATATATAGTTGTATTTTTAATGTGGCCATCGTAATTCTACCTGCTTTGAATCAAGTTTGCAGAATGCTTCATCTCTGGTACTTCCCTTCATCACTAAGGGTGGGAGTAGATGTTGTGTGAAAGAGGTGTCTGTTGACTGACATGGCAGCAGTGTGCTCAATTCCCTTTATACAGCCTGGTAAAAACCATCCCTGTCCTGCTCCTTACACCACTATCACTCATTACTAAAGCAGGTCAAGGACATGCTGATTTTGGGTAGGCGATGGGCCCACTCAAGTAATAACCAGTGCTGACCCTGCTGAGCCTCCAAGTTCTAACAGCATCAGGCTAGCCTGGGCCATCCAGGTCAAGGCAAGGCAGGGAATAGACATTGGTTATACCTGTAATCCCTTAACCCTCACTGAATGAAATGGACTTATTTCTGAGTACGATCTCTTCATAATGTTAAATAATATTCGCTTCTGATCCTAATAGAACTTGTCTCCTGTCCTTAATATCAGCATTCTCCAAAGCAATCTGTACTGTTTTTTGTAGCTGTTCTCCTGTAGCCAGGGGTTAAATCTACAATGGGGTCAGATGTAGAGGCCAAAAGAATACAACTGTTAAAATTTAATACCAGCTTTAGTGGACAATGACCTGTTTAGTATTTCTCCCTTCACTTCTCTTACTTCAGAGGCTTTGAAGCCTCCCAGATGGGGGCAGGACCAGTCCAATCATATAAACCAACTATGCAGTCACCTGAGGTACCAGGGATGCCAAATCCAATGAAAGTGAATTTTTGTTTTTCTGTTTCAAAAATATAGCAATATTTTATCTCTTATTTTTCTCTACATTGAATGGGGGGGTGGGACAAAGTCATAGTTCACCTAGGATGCCTAAACGTCTAGGGCCAGCCCTAGAACGGGGACCTAGTTCAGGCCCACTGCCTGGTGGCCTGGTGGATGCTACTGACTCATTCAGAGTGAAGCAGAGTTTGGGTGGAGCACATTACCCAGCTCAACCTGTAAGTTCACATTTATTCTATATCGTCTCCACACTGGGAATGAAATTGTGGCCATCCACTTCCCTGCCCAAATTTTTTTATATTACATTTTTTATTTTTTTAGACAAAACAAACATGTACGAGGGGAACAATAATCTGTAAGATTTAATAAACTCCTCCCTAACAGCTGGTATACTTATCTATTTCACCATATATAATTATGCATATCTCTTGCAAATATATTGAAGTTATACTTTGTATGTCCTGAACGTCTGTATAGTTTATTTGCTATAGTCTTCAAACCACTTATAGAATCTTGACCATGTATTGTCAAATGTTGATTCTGGTTGTCCTTTCAAGATTAAAGTTAATTTGTCAATCTCCACTGTTTCCAAAATCTTACTTTAAGATTTTTTCTCTTGAGGGTGTTTCTGTTCTTCTCCAGTATTTAGCACAGAGTATTCTCGCTGTTGTAATTACATGCAATATACGATAAGAATCATATTTTTTTACAATTTTTGACTAAAATATTCAATGAAAATGTTTCTGGAACAAAGGGTGCACAACATTTTAACATTTTTTGTAAAATTTCATGGATCCAAAACCAATTCCCTGCCCATATTTGACTAGGATCGTTTTCTGCTGATGACACATAAATGGTGTGAAACATAAAATGTCATTAAAATGCTGTAAGTAAAATAAAAATGAGAGATTTGCTTAAACAAAGAGGTGGGATGAATATGGTTTTGCTGATCAAGGTTTTAAAAAGTCAAAAGGAATTTTAAAATATACACATTCATACGCTGTCATCCTTATCCACAGTCATGTGCCACCTGGCTACCCTTAAGCAGCCACTGATCTAGAGCAGAGGTTGGGAAACACACAACATTGTGATACTGGAATATGGGTCAGTCCTGCTAGACTAGACAGAGGGAAGAATTAAACCTGCAGCGGTCATTTTCTGCAGCAGCCACATCTTGAACATAGCAGCTAATTCTGTCTCAAGATTCCTATAAGGAACCCTTTCTCTTCTCTTAATTGTCTTTCATTTTTTTTTAATATATGGAATTATGTACTTCATGAAGCAGCTAGAAGAGATCCTTAAGTATAAGGATGTGTCCATGGTGATCAAGATCAAAATACCACACCATAGTATTCCCCATTAATATGTGTGGGTATGAAAAGTGGACAATGAAGAAAACTGGCAGGAAGAAAGTTGACTCATTTGAAATGTGGTGTCGGGGGAGAGTTTTACAGATATTATGGACCCGCAAAAATAGAAATAAGTGGGTCCTAGATCGTATCAAGCCTGAATTCTCCCTATAAGCTCAAATGACTAAACTGAGGCTTTCATTCTTTGAGTCACTGGAAAGAACAGTAATGCTGGGAAAAGTTGAAGGCAGCAGAAAAACAGAAAGAGCCAAAATGAGGTGGATTGAATCCATAAGGAAGCCACGGCCCTCAGTTTGCAAGACTGTTCTCGAACAAAGCCAGGGCCTTTCTGCCCTGGCTCCTACCTGGTGGAACTCTCCGCTAAATTTTATAGCATCCATGCCCTGCAGGACCTAATGCAGTTCCTCAGGGCTTGCAAGGCAGAGATGTTCCACCAGGATTTTGGTCGAGGACAGCGATGGATACCATCCTACTGGCACTTCCTCCTCCCCCCACCCTTCTTTTTCCTTCCTGCCTCCTTTCCACCTTCTTGTGGGATACTGACAAACCTGGAATCTGAAGTGTTAGCACTGTCTAAGAATGTTTTTATCATCTATAGATTATTCACATTTTTATTATTTATGAATGTTTTTATCATTCTGTTGTTCACCACCCTGAGCCGTGAGTATTTAGGGGTAGGGCGCTCTATAAATTGAAATAACTTATAACCCTTCTGTTTCTCCAGTGAATAAAATCAGGGTCGATGCCAAGGGCTGACTGGCTCCATGATGCACTTACCACAAATCTTCTCCGCTCTACCTGTTTGGTATCCTGATGTTCCCCATACTACAGGCAAGGGAAGCTAAAAGGACTTCAAGTACTCACAGGCTGCCAAACTTCTCTGCTCTTGCCAACTGCTGGGGAAGACTGAAATGGAAAGGAAACACCCAGCTTGCCTCATCTCTTGTTCTGTGATATGACTCAGCTGGGGCTGTCTCTCCTGGGGGAGCAGGACTAGCTGCAGGCAGGGTTTCAAGAGCCTTCATCTTTTGTTTGCCTGTAGGGAGGATCCAGGCTGCTTTCTGCGTAAATGATACATGTCACCCAACTCTAAGAGAACTTTGTAGTAAATAAAAAACATATCCACAAAAGGACATACCTGGTAAGAGCAAGTGAGGATACCTCCTCCACCCAATACTGTTACAAGGTAGCTGAGGACTCCATCACTGGACAAATGAAATAGTGCTGAAGCAATAGGGGAATTCAGATTGTCCCAATTTAGTCAAGCAAGCCACAGGGACAAGTGTGGCACCATCATTAGATTTCTTGCCTGATGAGTTGGGAGATTTCCCCATGAGACAAGGAGAATGGGCAGCCAGTGGTAACCTACTGAAGAGCCAGTGTAGCAAGATTAGAGAGGACAGATTCTATGAGTTTGACCCTGTAAAAAAGGATATCAAGTGCTACCCAAAACCCTTTTCCCCCTCCTGATATCTAAACAGGGATACAGAAAGACTGGGTGTTAAACTGGAAGGGCATCCTCACATAATCCAATAATTTTTCATTAAAATCTACTTCCATTCCTGAGGACTGGAAGACAGCTAATGTCACTCCCATCTTTAAAAAGGGTTCCAGAGGAGATCTGGGAAATTACAGGCCAGTCAGTCTGACATCAATACCGGGTAAGTTGGTGAAAACTGTTATTAAGGAAAGAATTAGTAGGCACATTGATGAACAAAAACTATTGAGGCAGACTCAGCATAGGTTCTCTAAGGGAAGAACTTGTCTCATTAACCTGTTAGTATTCTTTTGAGGGGGTGAACAAACATGTGGACAAGGGGTACCCAATAGATGTTGTTTACCTTGACTTCCAGAAAGCTTTTGATAAAGTTCCTCATCAAGGGCTCCTAAATAAGCTCAATAGTCATGGGATAAAAGGACAAGTCCTCTTGTGGATTAAAAACTGGCTAATTAATAAGAAACAGAGAGTGAGTATAAATGGGCAACTTTCACAGAGGAAGGTGGTAACCAGTGGGGTACCACAGGAATCAGTACTGGGTCCAATGCTTTTTAAATTGTTCATTAATGATTTGGAGCTGAGAGTAAGCAGTGAAGTGGCTAAATTTGAGGATGACACAGAATTGTTCAGGGTGGTGAAAACCAGGGAGGATTGTGAGGCACTCCAAAGGGATCTGTTGAGGATGGGTGAGTGGGCAAATGGGGTGCAACGTGGCAAATGGGGTGCAATGTGGCCAAGTGCAAAGTGATGCACATTTGGGCCAAAAACCCTAACTATAAATACACGTTGATGGGGTCCAAACTGGCAGAGACTGACCAAGAGAAAGATCTTGGAGTCATAGTAGAGAACTCAATGAAAATGTCTAGACAGTGTGCAACTGCAATAAAAAAGGCTATGCTGGGGATTATTAGGAAGGGAACTGAAAACAAATCAGCCAGTATCATAATGCCCCTGTAGAAATCGATGGTGCAACCTCATTTGGAATACTGTGTGCAATTCTGGTCACCACACCTCAGAAATGATATTATAGCATTGGAAAAAGCACAGAAAAGGTCAGCTAGAATGATAAAAGGGTTGGAACGCTTTCCCTATGAAGAAAAGTCAAAGTGCTTGAGGCTCTTTAGCTTTGAGAAACATGATCAGGTGACATGATCAAGGTTTACAAGATTATGCATGGGATAGAGCAGGTAGAGAAAGATGTACTTTTCCCCCTTTCTCACAATACACGAACTCATGGGTACTCAATGAAATTGATGAACAGTCGGGTTAGAATGGATAAAAGGAAGTACTTCTTCACCAAAAGTGTGATTAACACATGGAATTCACTGCCACAGGAGGTGGGGGCAGCTACAAGCATGGATGGCTTCAAGGGGGAATTAGATAATCATATGGAGCAGAGATCCATCAGTGGCTATTAGCCACAAGGTAATACTGCTGATCAAAATGCAATATCCCAGCTCACATGCTCATGTCCCATTGATATCAACAGGACTTGCCACCCAGTCCTATGAACTGCTGCACAAACACAGGTGCTTCCAGGCTCAGACATTTTGGTTCCAGCTGTTGCCTTTTCCTGGTGCAGAAGCATCCACTGCCACTACTGTACACTTAGCCACTGCTAATTCCATATGATAAAGTGACAAGAATTGCACAGCCAGGGGATATCAGAGCTAGCATGCTGTAGGCGTCAGAGTATCAAACTAGGATCTGGGGGACCTAGGTTTGAACCACCATGATGCTTTGGAATCCTGCTGGGTGGCCTTGGGTGAGTCACCACACTTTGCTTAACCTACCTCAAAAGGCTGATATGAGGGTAAAATGGAGGTGAGCAGCTTTGGGTCCCCATTGGGAAGACAGACAGGGAATGAATGAAGTAAATGTCACCTGCAGGAGCCAAGTAACTTGTAATGAAATTGATCAAGACCTTCTTAGCCACTGACAGCCCTGGTCACTTTCATCAGTACGCTGAATGAATACTCTAAGGGGACACTCCTAAGCAATGTTCCCTCTAAGCTGTGGAGTCTTGTGAGCAAAACTTCTACTCTGTGAGCTACTGGCATTAAAGTTGTGAGTGAGCGATTTGGCTGCTGCATAAATTAGTTTGCTCTGGAGCCATCCTTCCTGAGCTAAGACAAAAATGTGTGAACTGGAGGCTAAAAAACTATGAGCTAGCTCACACTAACTCAGCTTAGAGGGAACACTGCTCCTAAGCAGAGTTATATCCTCCATGAATATACTTAGGAGAGCATAACTCTGCCCTTCTAAGGATAGTAGTACCTGTGTGTTAGTTTGGAGGAATGTGGCTCCCTGTCTAAAATCTGAAATTAAACTGATGAAAGCCATTAAACTGACCAATTGCCATGGCTATGAGACTCTTCAATACATGGGAAGGGAAGGGACATGGCTGGGAACAGCAAGGGAAAGAGTAGGAGGAGAGAGGACATCCCAGAACATAGTAGGAGGACACAGGAGGAGAGAGGACATCCAAGGACACAGGAGGAGTGAGGACATCCCAGGATATAGTAATTAGTCATGAGTGATCAGTAAGTATTTGGCAACTGCATGGGCAAAACTTGCGGCAAGCAAATCTTTGAAGTGATCAGATAACAAAAAGGTCCACTTAACAACAACTGGGTACTTTGAACAAGGTAAATTCAAATACTGATGGCATTTTTGTGTGTGAAGTTTTCAGTGCTTCTGATGGCAAACAGCCATGCTGTCTGATCTTGGCACAATCCAAACCGCATATCTGTGCACTGTGCACCTGTGGTTCTTCACAAACTTGGAGGAGAATGTGAATGTTGAAATAGCTCTTATTCCCATGATTTACAACAAGTGGCTTTGAGGCAGTCACATCCTTCTTCAAAAATCTCAACACAGATGACCTTTAAAGATTTTCTGACCGGTTTCTACAGACCTGAACCAAAGCTGTTAATCTTTAAAATGATCTTTCACATGGTGCTTGGCTTCTTTATAAATGTGACAGTGGGTTACTGGTTGGTATCAGGGTTAGGACAACACAGCTTTTCATGGCCTTGACTCTTTTGCAGATGGGCTATTGTTAAGAAATATACTAAGATATAGCATTTCTGAAGCACTGTATTGTTTTCAAACGAGCACACTGTGCAGCTCTTCATATACTTCTTTTCTGGTATTAACCTTTAAGGCCCTAAATAGTCTGGGGCCAACATATCTACAGGACCTCCTCTCCTGGTAACCGCCAGAATAGCATTATGCTCTAGGGAGAAGAACCTCATGGTGATCCCTGGCCCAAAAGAGATCTGGTGGTCCTCAACCAGAGCCAGGGACTTTTTGGCTGGTGGAATTCTCTGCCAAATAACATCCATGCCCTGTGGGACTTAGCGCAGTTCCACAGGGCCTGTAAGACAGAGATGTTCCGCCAGGCCCATGGTTGAGGACAGCAACGGTTTATCATTGAGCCTGGCATTCTCTCTCTTTCCTTTATCTTCCCACCCTTAAGGGGAAATGACATAAACAATGCTGTCTGAAATAATTTTAGATTGTTTACTGTTTTAATTTCTTGAAATGTATCTATCAAAATGTTGTTCACCACTTTGAGCCCTATGCATGGGGGAGGGTAGCCTATAAGTCAAATAAATAAATAAGTAAATACTTTGAAAGTGACCCAGGCTCTTGAAAAAACAAGGATGGGGGGATGCTCCACAGTCCTTCTATACTTTGTGGCCTATTGTTAAGGACTGGCTCATGACCCAGACAAAGTCCATGGGAGCCTTTTCTGTCAAAGAAGCCATTTTATGGAATTCATTCCCAAGGGAGAGCTGTCTAGCCAACTGCTTTACCAGCCTGATCTGTCTTTTTAATACTAGTATGTTCTCTTGTGGCCAACGGAATGGAGTCAGCCACTCCTGTGACTCCTCCTTCCCTCTTGCTAGGACTACACAAGCAGGAGAGTTCAAAAGTCAAGCTGAAGTACTGCTGCTTTTAGTTATACAGGCAGTATACATAAAATGATATTGCAGTTTTGTATCTCAATTTATTATTATAATTTTAATATTCTGTACCACTGTGACGTATTCGTATAAGCTACAGGTGACCCAGAGGTAGTCAATATGGGTTGCCAGTCATTGGCTGGCAATTAGCAGGAGAGGGAGGGGTGAGGATGGAGGGAATGACATTATGCCAATGGTGTAACACCACTTCTGGTGTAAACCTAGAAGCAACATGACAGCATTGACATGTTGCTGTAGGTAGCCTCCAAAACTCTATGGTTTACACCAGAACTGATGGGCCATTTCCCCCTTAGTACAACAGTGGGAAGAGACCTGATAATTCTATAGCTGATCTTCTCAAGCTTTACATAATCCACTCAGCTGATCTATAGAAGCAGAATGGGGGTGTTATTTGGCATGATAGAGATAGATAAGAGATGGGAAAGTGGGGGGTCCTATAGAGCTGTTGAGCTAAGGAGGATTCCCACCCTGATGGCTGGGCTTAAATCTCCAGTCGGGCTAGGAAGGAGATAATAGTGCTGACTCTAAACAGGAAAGTTCAGTCACCTAGTGGTTTGTTTCATCAACTGTTTGGCATTTGTAATAAGCGCAGCAGAATATTCAGCAAACCATTTGTTTGTATTTGAACGGTTCATATTCAGTATGTTTCTTCCCTTGCATTATGGCACCAACCCAAATCATGGTCCTGTGCAGCTGCAATTTAAAGGGTTTTTTTTTTCTTTTTTTAAGTGGGAAATATATTCACAGTTCTCCCATTGATATGTCTAGTCTGGCCCTCTCTAAAAAGTTGCTTAAACCATTACACATTCATTTCACAAAACACACAAAGATCTATTGCGCTACAGGTAAAGGAGGAGTATGCAATCCTATACAGTTTAGGAGCACCAAGACAAATTGCAGCTCAGCATAAAGCAGGTACAAAGAAACCAAGAAGTTGTGACTTCTTCCGACTTGGTGGATCATAGGTTGTGCAGGCTTGTGCTGCAGATGCCATGAAATACACATGGGACATGGCTGTAAATTTTGTAAGAATCATCATCATTAGGAGTGAACCAAACACCAGTCAAAATGAAAGCCCTGCCTAACAGGGCAAAACAATCATGGACCATTAAGGCAGCACCATTCTAACTGGTAAACATTGTTAACCAGCTCATCATGATATCCCTGTTCCCTAGAAAAGGAATCGAGATCAAGGCAAAAGTTTGAACAAGGAGGACTGGGAGGAGGGGACCAAATTAATCTTTTGCAAAAAAAATTTCCCCACAGGTTAAACGATGTGAATTTTATTCATGGCAGGGGGAAATGCCACTTTAGTTACTGCAGGTACATATGCAAGCAACACAGAGAATGGTAATTTAATCCCTTGCCTACATTTCTAAAATGTCATCATTATTCTCTGTTATCGCAACTCAACTTCTGCTACTCAGCATGGCTCTATTACTGAACTGCTGTAACTTTCACTCCTATCTGGACTTTGTAGTGTTCATTTTTCTCGTGCCCCCCCCCCCCAGGTTTTTTTGAGAGAGGATGTGCCATCCCTTCAGGATTAAGCAGGAAAGCCAAGGGGAAACATAACCAAACAGTGAAGGAAATTTATCGGCAGGGAGAGGGAAGAGCAGGGACTAAAAGTCAAGACTTCTTTAAAAATATGCCAAGCGGGAAGGCCAAGTATCAAGAAAGTATTCTTCAAGCAGAAGCCTAATCAGATGGATCAGAAGGAGTTTCCACATTTACATATTTCTACATTGCTGTCTGGCACCTCTGAAAATCTGTCTGTCCTCATTTTTGTTTTGTTCTGTTTTCTGAACTGATTTGCTGGCATGGGAGGGAGATGGGCAATCAGAAAACTGACAAGAAGCTCAATCTAATAGGCTCATATTTATATAATCTTTTATTGTGAATGCAGGCTCCCTCATACTTCTTTTCCCTAAGAAGTTTTCTTTATAAAACCGTTTATATTTATAAATCTGTCAGTGGTAACTTTGTGAAATTAGTAGTCATTACATAAGGTAAAGGAAGAAGGGGATGACAAAGGATGAGATGGTTAGACAGTGTTATCGATGCAACGAACATGAAGTTGAGCAAATTCCGGAGGATGACAGAGGACAGGAGGGCCTGGCGTGATGTGGTCCATGGGGTCGTGAACAGTTGGACTCAACCGTGCAACTGAACAATAACACATAAGTTCTCATTCTCATCTCAGATCTATTTGTATGCTTAGCAACCAACATGCCTGACACTAAAAAAATAGAGAAAGACTGATGTGTTTAATAGGCTGGGGGGCAGGGGAAGGATCCAGAATTAACAAATACAGATATAAGTAACAACCAGCACAACACTTAGTGGGCCTTTTGCTAGAACAATTCAGTACATTTCACAGCAAAATGTTAGAGGAAAAACTACTTGCCTTTTGGGCTACTCAGCACTTTTGGCTCCTTACTAACTCTATACACACGGCCAGTTCATGTATGATACATGTTAGGTTTCTCTACAATTAGCCATTTATAGAAAGGCTGCCAAAACAACACCAGAGAATCTAGTACCAGAACAGCATGCACCTTTTGTTGCAAGGAGAGTTGCCATGTCTGCACCAATCCCTCTCTAAGCTTATGTGAATGCAGATGGCTACAGGGCCCTTCTCAGGCTTCCCAAGAACTTACCGTAATTTGGCAGGGGATGGATACGTCCTGGCAGGACCATTCCTGGGGAGGAAAAGACACGGTGCATGATGCCATCGCCAGGAAGGGATGCCGAGCGATGCTCTGGCAATGGGGCTGGAAACTCAATGGTACCATCGAGTTTCTAGCCCCATTGTAGGAGCGTCACCCAGCATCACTTCCTGGCAACAGCATCATGCAGCGTGGGTGTTCCATGGAGGAATGTTCTGGCCGGGGACTGTGTCCCCCCCACTGAAATACGGTAATTATTTGGCAACCCTAGCCCTTCTTGTACTATACTAGTGATATGGAAGCAGTTGCAGCCCCACTGTTTCCAGCATTGGTCAGATAATTACCAATTTCCAGGTGGGATGATGCTGGGACAGAGTGGTGGCACACCACTGGTTCATAAGAACACAAGAGCAGCCATGCCAAATCAGACCAATGGTCCATCTAATCCAGCATCATACAGCAACCAACCAGATGGCCCCAGAAGACCTACAAACCGGGTACAGTAGTCAAATCCCTACTGTTGCCCTCCAGCACTGGAATTCATAGGGTTACTGCCTCTGAACCTGGAGGCTCCATTTCATCCTCCCCCTACATTTCTGGGCTCCTTTAACTGACTCAGGAGCCATGTTGTAAAAGCTTGCATGCTGTCAACACAATGTGAGAAAAGATCTAGCTGTATTTCTGAGACACTAATGCTGGTATATGGAGAAAAACATAAGAACACAAGAGAAGCCAAAGTTGGATCAGGCCAATGGCCCATCCAATACAACACTCTGTTCCTGTCGATAAAGGTAAAGGTAAAGGTTCCCTTGCTCGAAAGCCAGTCGAATCCGACTCTAGGGTTGCGGTGCTCATCTCCGTTTCAAAGCCGAAGAGCCAGCGCTGTCCGAAGACATTTCCGTGGTCATGTGGCCGGCATGACTAAACACCAAGGTGCACGGAACGCTGTTACCTTCCCACCAAAGTGGTACCTATTTATCTACTTGCAATTTCTTGCTTTCGAACTGCTAGGTTGGCAGGAGCTGGAACTAGAGATGGGAGCTCACTCCATCTTGTGGCACCTGGGTCTTGAACTGCTGAACTACTGACCTTCCACAGCCTGCAGTTCAGCATCTTAACCACTTGAGCCACCGCAGCTCCTTCCTGTCGATACCTTGTGGCTAATAACCACTAATGGACTTCTGCTCCATATGCTTATCTAATTCCCTCTTGAAGCCATCCATGCTTGTAGCCACCCCCACCTCCTGTGGCAGTGAATTCCATGTGTTAATCACTCTTTGGGTGAAGAAGTACTTCCTTTTATCTGTTCTAATCCGACTGCTCAGCAATTTCATTGAGTGCCCACAGTGCCATGGGATCCTCCCATATGCCCTAAGAGGTTTCTCATAGTAACCTAGCAGCATGGTAAGTGACTGTCCCACAGCAGGTTCTACACTGCTTGTGCAAGGTAAAAAGACAGCAACATATGCATCAGTGAAAGAGATATATACAGGCAGAAAGTTTTCTCCCAGCACTTACCAGGCATTTGGGGTTGTTTCCCCTTTGAGAAATTAAGGAGGAGAGGGAGACCAATGAGTTTAGTTCCAGCTGATGCAACTGCTGAATGATTATCATGTGATTAGCACAATGAACTACCCTCCTTTTTGTTTATTTTTTTTTCCTAGTAGAGCTCTGTGGACTTGGCAGAGCAACTGGACAACCGGCCAAACCCTGTGGGAGCCCACAAGCCAGCACAACTTTAAAATCCTCAATCTGCCATGCACTGAAACAGTAGAGCCGAGAGACTGGGAAGAGCAATTGCCTTCCTATGTTAATATATTATATATACACCAGGCAAACGGCCAGCACAACAGATTAGATGGAAGCAGAATAGGGGGGGAAATGTTTTCATGTTTTACTTTCAAAACAGTGACAAGCAAAGGCTGCGCACACAGACAGCACAGAGTCGACACATATTTTGTTTGGATCTGAATTCTAGTGGAGGGGAGGCACCCAAGTGCAGAGAGACATATAGATATTCCTCAGGGGAAGTCATGATTCTCTGTTGTGATGGGGGGGGGGACAGGCCCAGGATTCTTACAGATGTAACCTGACAGTCTCATCAGACAATACAATCACTGGACTGCCGAGAGCCTTTGCAGGCCCCAAAAAGTTCCCCACTAGATCCCCTGCATGCCACCCAAATCCAGTCTATGAAATCCATAGTTCCCAGTCCCACGGGTCCCTGAAGTGGACCACTCCAGTTTTGTCCTCCTACTCCCTTCCCCTTCAGTGGCTTTGGAGAAAAGGTGATCCAAACGAATCAATGATTTTATCTCTCATACACACATGGCTGTCATTCACACATGGAGGAAATGTAACACGGCAATTGGAAACACTATTGCACGGAGGTAACGTCCATTCTCCACTACCTAACAGTAGTTGGCTTGGCCTCAATCACTTAGCAGTCCTCTCTGAAAGGCATTTCCACCCTAGTGGCTTAGGCTGGTATTACTACCATTTCCCCCCCATTTTTTCCTGAATATTTTGGTACAGTAAATGAATAACACATTTGGCTCTCTCCAAATCATTCCTGAATTAACCGAAATATGGCTGGTTATGAAAGCAGGCCACTCCACTAGCTATGCTGATTGATTGATTGATTGATTGATTGATTGATTGATTGATTCCCCATTTTTTTCCCAAATGGGATCCAAAGTGGCTTATAACATTGTTCTCTCTTCCTCAACTTTACCTTTGCAACAACAGCCTTGTGAGGTAGTTTAGGCTGAGAAAGAGTGGCTGGTTCAAGGTCACCCAGTGGGTTTCCATAACAGAGTGAAGATTTTAACCTGCGTCTTCAAAATTCTTATCTGACCCTTTAACCACTACACCACACTGACTTGTTAGTTAGAGTACATCAGACCTGGATCTGAATCCTGAATGGTTTAAAGTTGCTTCATTAACCACAACTAATTTCAAGTATGGTGTGGAAATGAGGATATCATGGCAGAACCCTAACTTGTCCTCCAACCCCACCCTTGCATGTTCCCTGGGCTATAGAGATATCTCAGAATTCAAACCTCTTTCACAACTTCTTGCTAGCAGCCTTCTTGACTGATGAAGCCAGCATTTCTCAGGATGATCCACGATATGAGCTCTGTAAACCTTGGTTTCACAAACTAACCATAGTTAAAATAATAAACCAAGAATTTGCATTATGTCTGAGCCAAACCTATGTGATTGGGGAAACTCCCTACCCCATACATGGCTACTGGGGGGAATGATCTCACCCCTTTAACAGAGGCGATATCATTTACCTGGTGATGTTATTTACCTCCAGGTCACAAAAGGTTCCAGCTGCCCACTTCCACACATTCAGCCTCTGTCTGCTGGCAACCCTTGTGGATACAGACATGTTCTCGTAATGTACATTTAAATGCCTTTTGCTGCCATAAGGTATGGTACAGGCTGAGATGGTTTTAGAAGGTCAATAGACACAAACATCCTTGCAGAATTACCCTTCACAGCTTAGCAGAACCTCTATATTCAGAGGTAGTATGTCTCTGGATACCAGTTGCAAGAGGATTGGGGACTAAGAGGAATGCCTGCCACTTTCCTGCACTGATTGTGGGCATCCCTGACAAGCTTACATCTGAAAAAAATAAGATGCTGCCCTACGTGGGTCTTGGTCAGATCCAGCAGCACTCTTTATAATGTTCTTATGTACTCAGACACTGGGGTGGGATCCAACCAGCTTTTCCACTGGTGAAAAAATGGTTCTCTCTGCCCATCAAAAAGGTTATTCTGCAGATCATAGGAGCTACACGGACCAGAGGCATGGGCAACAGGAACTACAGAAAAGATGAGGAGGTGAGACTGAGTGAAAAATCAGCCAACCCCAAGAAATATATCCCATATCCTTTTTAGTCTTATTCTTCTCAAATTATTGTTAAAATCATTAAGCCCATGATTTTTAGATTTTATGTTTGGAAAGTGCGACTATGGAAAAGCTGCTAAAAAAGCACAGGGTAGCAAAGAGACCACGGAGGGAGAAAAAATGGTCCATGATTAGCATTCTGTGATGCCGTCGGCTAGAGAATCTGTTGACAGAATGCAATCTGCAGTTAGCAGAGCAGAAAGCAGAAACATTACAATATTGACTACAAACACATCAGCTTTAAAAGAACCTGTGGGAGTGGATTTGGGGGGGGTATCTTGGAAAAAATGGAGTATTCAAATCATTTTAATTCTGTTGCATTGTATGAATGGATTCAGCATTTGGCTGCTCCCCTTATACTTTTGTTGAATGAGTGATGTGTCAGACTCAGCTTCTGTTAGCTCTTTAAGCTAACAGAGAGCATTAATCACAAGAGAAAATTTTCCCTATTGCCATTCTAAGTACCTAATTATTTGCTTCCATTGGGAGTTTGTGATTTGGTGGGGGCAAGCATCTTCCCTGTCGCCAGCGCTGTCCTTTCCAATCAAAAATTACTTGGAAGGACTGAAAGACGGAGCTGCTGAAGAGGACATCTAGTACCAAGTGTATAGGTTGAGTGGATACGTTTCCAGGGGGGCAGAAGCAAGCACCAAGTCATAAGAACAGCCTGCTGGATCAGAGCAGTAGTCCATCTGGTCAGTATTCTGTTTTGCACAGTAGCTAACCAGTTGCCCTGGAGGGCCAAACAAACAAAGAACAGAGGTCACCCCATCCTTCCTCTGATGCTGCCTCCTGATACTGGTATTAACAGGTTTGTTACCTCTGTAGATGGAGGCTCCCTTCAGTCCACATAAATAGTAGCCACTGATGGCCCTTTCCTCCATAAACCTGTCTAATTTGCTTTAAAGCCATCTGTTCTTGTGGCTATCATTACATCCTCTGGCAGCGAATTCCACAGTTTGATTACTCACTGAGTAAAGGAGTATTTCCTTTGTCAGTCCTGGACCTATTTCCCAACTATTTCATTGGGTGCCCCCACGTTCTAGTGTTATAGAGAAAGTCTTCTTCTATCCACTTTCTCCACTCCAGACATACTTTTATAAACCCAACTAGGCAATAATCAGTCATCTCAAACACATTTACCCGAAGTAACACATTAGCTTACCCCACTGCTTGTAATGATGTACACAGAGAGCAGGAATTGTGTTCCTTCCTCCAAAAAGGTGTCCTTCCTTTCCCCTGATCCAGGGATTAAAGAGAAAGGACTGCTGTTTGGAAATTCTTTGAGGAACATCCACACCATATTAGACAGGGATTTCTGACAGGGAGGGGGAAATTGTGTTTTACCCCTTCAGTTTTTTTCCCAGATTACATCAGTACCTCTTGAATTATGACACTCCAAGCATGGACCGCCTATTGCTCCATGGACCAGCCCTGACTCCCTAGTATACATTCCCAAAATATATAAAGGCCTGGACTACACATGCAGCACAATGAGATGACAGAATTCTAAACTCGTAGAATGGGTTGTACCATGCCAAACTGCAGGTAAGACATTTTGAATGCTCACCCATGTAAAAAGTCATTACAAATAAAATTTTAGCACTCAGAGCTACAGCCCAGAATGCTAGGCAAGTTTTCCCTTTGCATGGAATTGTTAATTTAGGGGATCCAAATTTAGGGGAACTCTGGAAAATGTACCCCTCCCCCCATCTAAAGTGGCACAGGCTATTCTACCACCTCAGCGCTCTGTCACTTCATTCTGCACTTGGCCAGAACAAAGGTGCATAAATCTGTCAGCTAAGCATCAGATGCCTCCCCATAAGCCTTTGCACAATGCAACAGTGGACGCTCCGAGTCCTTAGGAACTCTTTGGCCCCTACAAGTCTCCAGTCCTACAGACCCCTTTTCGTCTTGCCTTACTCAGCAGAACCTCAGATCCGAGGGGGGAGGGACATCTTTTCTTTATGGCCAATGCACGGCAAGTCACCCAATGCCATCCCATTATTTATCGCAAAGGGGAGCCGTGCATGTTATGAAGTCAAGTTTATTTGCAACCTTGTGGCTTCCATCATGAAACGTTAATAAAATACATAAATAAATAGTTGGTGCATGTAACCCCTGTACAATGAAATGTCATCTCACAAAGTTTATGACCACATCTGACAAAGCCTTGGGAGGGAAGAGAGTGACAGCTATGGTTGGTCTGGGGAAGATACTGTGGTTTTAGGAATTTGTGTTAAATCATGTTTATTCTGAAAATATATTGTTATATTACTTCAGTAATATTACAGTAAAGGCACATTCATAAAAATGACTCATTCTCACTGCCAAAATCTGACAGGCAAAGAACTAATAGATCACTGGCTTATATTCCCCCACATATAGCCTTGCTCTTTAGGAAAGTCTATAACTTTCTTCTTTTTTTCCTGCAGGAAAGATGTCAGGATCCAGCCCATGGGCTGGATTTCAGAGAGGGGGGCCTTTTTATCCTTATGCAGTTTGTTTTCAGACTCTTGAGGCAACTATGTCCATGTCTGCCAAGGAATCCTCTTGCTTGTCTGCCACAAAACCACTAGCACTGCAGAAGTTTCTGGAACATATTCTGGGATGCACAGTTCACAGGGGATGCCATGTATACTAGCTGGGCCTCTTTGTTGCTTCTGCAAACCAAGAATATGCAAGTGCACTGCTGCACATTGCAGGGTAGCAGCAGGAGCAGCAGGTAAATTGTTCTCTTGGGAAATTCATTCACCATTACTGAACTTCTCATTCAGGTACCCCTGATAATGCCACGAGGAACTCATGCCTGTAGCAGAGTTTCACATGTTTTAGTATGTGTATCCTGACTCCTAACTGTAGTTTTCCTGTGCATCACTATGAGATTGGTTGCTGAGACTATTCAGCAAGTATTCCAGTAGAAAGCTTGGTATCAGAAGTCTATGCTTTTCTGGGAGCAGGACTGCTAGTTTAGGATGGTTTGTGTTTGCATGTCTATACTACTGTTATGGAACACATAAAAATAAACATGTGAGTGTACTGCTGTGGAGTTAGATTAGATGGAATGACCATTGCTATGCTGTTCTTCAGTGTGGGTTCTTTCTGAATCACTGTAGTTTCTGCTACAACTGATCTGTTAGTCTTTAAGGAGCTCTAGGTCTTTTGCTTTTGCTACAACAGACTGAGTGACCCCACTGGAATGTGCATCAATATAAAAAACCTCTTTGATGAGTTTGAAGGAAATATGAGGCGGGGGTTATTTTTTGTTTGGTGTGGTGCTGGCAGCAGAAGACAGCTGAAGGTCTCTAACTACCAGATCAAAGGACAACAAACCTCCTTAAAGGGACCTAGATATGTTAGCAGTACACCTCGTTATATTAAGATGCCAGGAAGTACAAGCAGGAGGATGCTGTTGCCGTCATCGTGCTCATGGGCTTCCTAGAAGTGGTTGGTCAGCTATTGTGTGAACACAATTTATCATTATTTATTTAATTAATTTAGTTTCTATCCCATCCTTCCTGCATGTGTGCTCAGGGCGGGTTACAACATATAAAACTCACAACAATAAAACCAACTCCAATATGATAAAATCACTAACCCTTAAAACGGAGAAGAGAGGCCAGAGCCTAAATTCTTCTCCAATGGTACAGTTCATTGGTCTCAGATATATCCAGAGTAGGCATTATAGTCCAGTGTCCCAACAGTCTACCACAAATTATGGGAGGAGGGGCCAGATGGTATTTGACGTCCGCTGCCTCACCCAAAAGCATGGTGAAACAGCTCCATTTTATAGGCCCAGCAAAACTGTAAAAGATCCCACAGGGCCCTGATCTCTATTGAGCCTTTGGTCTGGTCCCTCATGGCTCTTCTTATGGTCTGATGGTGATCAGTTAGACAGTCTCTTCCTACTGTGGTTAAGCTTTTCCAAGCCCTTTAAGTGGCATCTGATCCACTAGCCAGCTGTGGAGAGGGCTGGACTTGGAGCAGACAGCTCCTACAACATGCTTTCTATTTCAAGCCCCCTCTAGTCACATTTCCTCTGAGGTCTCATGAAATCTTGTTCAAAATTTATGTGAGTTACAATATCTAAGTTTGTATAAGCTATCTCTTCTGTAGATCTAGTTTGTTTTTTGGTTTCACAATTTTTCTGCAAACCTGCCCCCCCCCCCCGATTGATGAAACATCTCCCCTTTCTGCACCTGGCTCCATTGTGGATTTTTTTGAGCCATGTTCTCAGGCCAAGTTCAGACTTAGATATGGGATATTAAAGAAGAGGCTCTTCCTGACCAAAGCTGTGGCCTCTAAGCAGGTTTCATCCCTATGAGCACTCTTTTTTACAAATTAACTGATAGGGCAATGATCACCAACATGGTCCCCATGGGTGCCATGCAGCCCAAAGGTCTCTGGGAAACCCACTTCCTTCTTCCCCAAAGCATCTCTTCCCCACAGTGAAGAGCCAGTCCTGGTTTTTCTCCACTTCAAAGAAGCAGGAGGTGCTTCAGAAGAATCTAGGAGGCAACCTCCTTTGTGTCTGCATCCATTTGGGAATAGCTGCCTGCCTCCATTACATGAGAACACATAGCACAGATCATCCCAATATCTTGTATCTGGCTCTTGTCCCCATGGTAGCCATTTTGTGGTTGCCTGCATCCCCCTATGTGAGAAACCATTTTTTGGCTGCACCCACAACCTGTTCTCAAAGTTCCAATAATGCTCTATCAATAAAATAGAGGAGCCCTGTGGCAGGATGATGTCCTATGAACATCATGCTTCCTCCGATTCCTGCCATTGCTACAAGGGAACTGTGACAATAGAAGGCACCCTTTCCCATTTGCGTTCAACACAAAGGTAAAGGTCTATTTAATATGTAAGGCGGAAGGAAGTGTTCATTTCTACAGTAGATGCAAACACAGTATACTACATGTCAGGCCACAATTGGCGCATAAAGGATGCTAATAAGATTCAGTAGATTAGTCGTCCCCTTTGGGTAATTCCCAGATTGTCTCCTTCAGGCTCAGCCCCCTCTGTTTTATGGTTACCATTATATTCTTCATGCAAAAATAATGACTTCCTCTTCTGGCCATTTTACCGCTTAAAACAGATTAGATCCAGGTAAGTAAGGCTGTGCAATTTCCAGGGAGAGAGGGGGGGGGGAAAGGAAAGGAAAGAAAGGCATCTTGGAAATGCTTTCGTGCAACCGTTCAAAATCATGTGAAGGTCACCCACTTAGCTGTGATGTTATTTTTATCTCCTCAACAATATATTTAGATTGGGCTGGTATTTCTGTGTCTCCTTCCCCAAGTCTGCTGTGTACGCGCTTCAAAAGCAAATGACAATGTAAAGGAGACAAGTAAAAGGCAGCTTGAACTATGAAGGGACTGCTCTTTGCTTCCACCCACCTCCCCTTGTGTGAATTCTCTGAAGATTCTGTGGCAGCTAAATTTGCGTGTATCTTGATAGTGCCTTCCCAAGGCCTTTCCGAGGGGACGATTTCTCCTCCTGATAACTTAATTCTATTCGATCACAGGAACATAAAGAAACTTCAGAGGAAGGGAAGCTTTCTCTAAGCAGCTGCCTTATGCATTTGTTGCAAAGAGACCTTTAAAGAGGGAAGGGGGTTGGGAAGGGGGAGTATATCTAGCTTATCTCCTAATGTGCAGTATTCATGGACCCTGCAGTTATAGTACAGATCCGATCAGAAATGTTTATGTTGAATAAAAAAAAAATTATCAAGAGTGTCTTGCTCTTTTATAGGACCTCAGGGAAACAAACAAACCCCGAAATCTGTCTCACAGGGCTGTTTTTTCTTGTTCATCCTCACATGGTTTGCTCCTGTAAACACACAAGCACTCAACACACCGTGAATCCCGACCCTCTGGTGAGCCCACCTGTATGACACATTCCAGAAATCTTATACATACACTTAAAAATATTATAAATGGATTGTCCAGGAAAGGAATTCTAGGTTTTATAGAATGAAACATTTAACCAGAAAAGGGTCCATATGCAGTACAAGCGATGTGTCATTCACATCACTATTGTTCAGTCTCAGCTGTCAACTGTTTTTGGTTTCATGTTTATGAAAGCATGGGCATATTTATTATTTAAGTAATGTGTTTTTCCATTAGAACAAAAGGCACAGGAACAGTAAGATAATACATTTATTAGCACCATGTAATGTTTAGATGACTTGGGGGACTTTCACAGATCCCAGGGCACAGCAAATAGCTTGTGTCAATTGCCCCACTACCTGTTCTTGGCACATCCTTCCTGGGACTGGGACATGGGTTGCAGTTGGTTTCAGTCACTGATGTCATTGAAGCTCACTGTGCAGTTTGACAACCTATGGTTGGTGGGCCACAGGGCCAGATTTCTGCTTGCATACCATGATGCTGATTTGTAGTGACTTTGCCTATCTGAGGTCCATTATGTGTCCGTTTCTTTTGGGGATCCACAGCTATCTCAGCCCAGCAGAGGTGGATATCCTCCCACACAAGTGCCGGGGATGCAACCTGTGGACTGCACCCAGAGATGAGAAGGAATGAGGGGACACGCAGGAGGACAACCAGAAGCTGCGATCTTACTCCACCATGTCCAGATCAAGGTGACCCAGCAGAGGGAGACTGAACTTCAGGAAGGCCAACTCATTCACCTGGCCAGGTTCAGGTGGGAGAGGTAGGGGCTGAGGCACGCTAGTAAGGTCTGATCATATGACACTCTTCATGCCCAGTACTCAAGGGGATCAGAATTGGTAGGCTCAGGGGACTCCATGAGGTACTCACTGACCATAACCTTGACAGAATCCTCTGCCATCACATGCTTGGCCCCCTCAGAATTGTTGCTGACCTCTCACTTCCAACCAACAACCAGACCTGGAGATTCTGGCTTGCCCATCTCTTATCAGGCCACACACTCTCCTCCCCCTCCTCCATCCTCCCCTCATCATCCTGCTTCTCCTCCTCCTCCTCTCCAGCTTCTTCCATCTGCTGTTGCCTCTGACCATGTCCATGGCTCTGGAACCTACATACCTCTCTGCAGAGGTCACGCTTCCACTGAACAGGCTGTGCATTATGGAGGTGGTTTTCTATCCAATAAAGAAGCTATTTTCTCATGTCATGGAACCCTGGTACATTATCTTGTTGGCCTGAGACAGCTGTTTAATCTATTGAGAAGCTTACTCTGCTCGCCTAGGCTGTGGTCTCTCACACACTAAGTAATCCACTTTCAATGCATTTTCCAACTAGATTTAATGTGTGAACTGGCAAAATCCAGCTGGAAAGTGCATTGAAAGTGAATTGAAAGTGGATTATTTAGTGTGTGTGACGGCAGCCCTAGAGTATTGTGTTCAGTTTTGGGCACCACAATTTAAGAAGGATATAGGCAAGTTGGAACGTGTCCAGAGGAGGACAACAAAGATGGTGAAGGGTCTGGAGACCAAGTCCTGTGAGAAAAGGCTGAAGGAGCTGGGTATGTTTAGCATGGAGAGGAGACGACTGAGAGGTGATATGATAACCATCTTCAAGTACTTGAAGGGCTATCATACAGAGGATAGTGCAGAGTTGTTTTCTGTTGCCCCAGAAGGTTGGACCAGAACCAGTGGGCTGAAATTAAATCAGAAGAGTTTTGGATAAATGTTAGGAAGAACTTCCTGACAGAGTGGTTCCTCAGTGGAACAGGCTTCCTCAGGAAGTGCTGGGCTCTCCTTCTTTGGAGATTTTTAAACAGAGGCTAGATGGCCATCTGACAGTGATGCCAATTGTGTGAACTTAGGCAGATAATGAGAGGGAGAGCAGGAAGAGTTGCATCAGTGCTTAGTTCCTGTGGCCCTTTCTTAACATGTCCAGGGAAATGCTGATCACCACTTTGGGGTCAAGAAGCTATTTTTCTCCAGGCCTGTTTGGATAGGATAGGGATCCTGGAGGTTTTTTGTCATCTTCTGGGCATGGAACAGGGGTCACTGGGAGTGTGGAAGGGAGGTATTGTGAATTCCCTGCATTGTGCAGGGGGTTGGACTAGATGACCCTGAAGTCCCTTCCAACTCTATGATTCTAAGGTAAATTTCTGCTCCATAAGATGACTTCCTTGCACCATGGCTGAGGCCTTGACCAGCTACTGCAAACAGACATCATAGCTGCAAAATGCAACTAACAAAAAAGTGTGTACACAGCTATATTAGATGGACATGCCTCGTTTTATGCCAATTTAACACTCATCCTACAAAACTACAGTTCCCGGAATACCCTGGGGTAAGGTAATAACAATTGAACTCATTCCAGGCTACTACTACTGTCGTGTAGTAACTTTTTCATGTCAAAAATGGAAATGAAAATAACACTCCCACACCCCCACACATACTTAGATCCAAATGCAAGCAGGACTGGGCTGTTAGTTTTGCTGTCTATCAGATTTGAATCATAGCTGTAAGATTCCTCACAGCCCTATTATAATGCATTTGCATTATTATATATATGTGGCAAAGTATGCAGACAGTAATAACCTTTCCTGATTCACCAGCACAAAATAAGTCGTATGCTGATGCACCAGACAACAACTTGTTATTAAAATATGCATGTACAGATATTTTTTTTTAAAAAAAAGGACGTTTCAAACTATAAAATCCTTCTTCTAGCTAAACTCATTTTAAATTGAAAATAAGCACTGGTACAGCCGAGCCATTGATCTAGCGGAAGGAATTTATTGTCCAAAACCTCCTAAAATGTGTTTTGAATTACCCTGTGTGCATTACACATACTGGAATGATCATGAGAAGAGTTTTGTGTATAGATGGTGCACTGTCATTTGAGTTAATTCTTGGAGGTGGGTTTGAAGAATTTGTTTCTCTTCTGTACAGGTGTGACTAGGGTCCATTTTATCTTTACTCTGCATGGCTAAACAGTTCTTATTTCACTAGGAATCAGCAATTGGAGAACCTGGGTCCAAATCTGCCCTACCCTTCATATAAATACTCATCTGAGTAACTTACTCATGTCTTTTTGGATGAAGCTTCCATATTCAATTTGTTCCAGTCTGGCTTCAGACCTGGTTTTGGGACAGAGACAGCCCTTGTAGCTATTCTGGATGACCCCTGGCTGCATTTGGATTGAGGCAGTTCAGCATCTCTGATACTGTTGGATCTTTCTGCAGCATTTGATATGGTGGACCACATGATTTTGGTCCACTGTTTGGACTCCCTTGGAATTTGTGGCACAGTCTTCTCTTAGTTTGCCTCATTTTTCCAGGGACACAGTCATAAGGTGTTCTTTGGGTACAGGAGGTCTTCTTGGTGGCCTGTGGTCTGTGGGGTACCCCCAGAAGCAGTCCTGTCCTCGATGTTGTTTTAACGTTTCTATGTGCCCACTAGTGGTGCTTATCAGGAGGATTGGGTTGGTTGCCACCAGTATGCTGATGACTCCGAGCTCTTCCTCCTGTTGGATAAACATCCAGAAGCAGCTCTCTTCTCCTCTGACCCAGTGCCTGGATGCCATGGTTGAATGGTGGAGGTAGAGCCAGTTGAAACTTAATCCAAGACTGAAGTCATGTGGCTGCATAAGACTGGACAAATGGGGGGATTACAGTTTCCAGCTCTCATTAGTTGACTCTGTGAAGAGTCTGGGGTCTGGCTAGATGCCTCTCTTACCTTGGACAAGCAGGTGTCCACAGCTGCAGGGCAGGCTTCTTTCTATCTATGCCAGGCCCGTCAGCTGGCTCCGTCTGTCTGAGCTGGACCTGGCCACAGTGATGTTGTAATTCACTGGTATTGGTAAGGCTGGCCTAGATGTGTTAGATCTAGTGTCAGAGAGAGTGACAGCTAGTGCCAGCATGTGACTGCAAAGAGGCTGGCTATAACCGGTCTGAGGCAGTCCAGCCTGACACTGAGCATTGCACCTGGATTGCATCAGCTGTGTGCTGATTGGCCAGAGGCTGTATATATGTACAGAGTGTACAGTGGATTTATCTCTTCACTTGGATTGATTGCAGCAGAGCATTTTGACACTAAGAACGGTATATAGGTGGTGGCAGAGTGTAAATAAAATTCACTTTGTATTTGCACCTAAGTTCTGGACTCCAGTCTTCTTTGGGTACTCTAACTCCCTTTGGGCACTAATGTGCCAGCCAGCGTTGCATGCGCCACGACAGGGTTATGGGCCCAGGCCGCGGCTGGCAGTAAAGTGGAGTTTGGAAGTGAGTACCAGTGGAGTTGAATTGTGTCAGCTAACAGAGGCTTTCGTGTGCTGAACTGAAAGCAGTGTTCCAGCAGAGCTGTGGAGAAGCTGTTGCAGACAGAGTGCTCGGAGGTGCTGAAAGTGCTGGAGGAGTCTGAGGCCAGCAGTGATGAGGGGGAGTCGTGTGCTTACACAGACGTCCAGCTGCAGAGGCAGACAGACAGCTACCAGAGGCAGCAAACCTCTGGATACTAGTGCTGAGAGGCAGCAGCAGCAGTGGAGGGCCTTGGACTCTGTGCCCAGTTTGTTTGGTCCTTCAGGGCCAATGGTTGGCTGCTGTGGGAAACAGCATGCTTACGTAGATGGATCAGTGGTCTGATCCAGCAGACTTTTCTTATGTTCTTATGTTTATCATTAATAGGGCTACTCAGAACCCTACTGAAGTCTACCCAAAGAGGCTTATCTCAGAAAGTCATTCTTGTTGATTGCACTGTTACAGAACAAATACCACTGGTCAGTAGATGGGCTTTAAAAAAATCATGTAAATAAATAACAAATGACATATAAAAATATACAAAACATAAAAATGAAATTAACAGCAAACCATACAAAATAAATTGCACCAGCCACAACAGAATAAAAACAAAACACAGTAACAAAGCAGATAAATGGAAATAAATATAATTAAAACAGAATTTGCCTAGCTTCTGTTAGTGTCAGGAAACCATGCCTAGACAGAGTGTAACAGATCTGGATGTCACTACAGGAAAGGACATCTCTCCAGCAACCACTTACCACATAGTTGAAAATGAGGAAGGTCAAGTCTCCTGCCCCCCACCCCTGGATTTCCCCACCACTGCGCAGCTGGGTGTTGGGGGGAAATTCTGGGGAATGTGGAGGGATGCTATGATATCACTTCCAGTCTGACACAGAAGTGACACCATCATATCAGGCAATGGTGTAATATTTGACCCAAACTCTATAGTTAGACCATAGAATTTTGAGCAAATGCTAGAGAACCACCCCCTATGCAACTACATTATTTACAGTCAAGGCAGAAGTCACATCTTCACATCATCAGCAATGTTGCAACAGCACCAGCTAGCCCACACCCATAGAAGTGTACTTACCATTTCCAGCCTCAGGCTCATAACCCTACTGAGAACACACAGAAAACAGAGATGTAACTGAGTGTTTGTGACTACTCTGTTTTGAATTGAGCATTCAGGTTTCTTTGGGGGCTTTCAAATGCTCAGGATGTGAATCTAGATATCAGTTCTCCAATGATTAAAATTCAATAGGAAAAAAAATCTGACATCAAAACTGAGGCAGGGTCTAGGGCATCCTGAGGTTTCTGGTGGACCATTTTTTTTATTATGCTAATGACTCAGTATGGTCAGCTGAGGTTTCTCAATGGGAGTCATTAGAAGACAATCTCCAGGTTTGTTAAGTAGCCATGACACCTCGGAGAAGGTGACTTCCCCCTCCCAGGCATGTGGTCATGTGTATAGAAACAGCAGGGTTAGTTCAGAAGAAACTAACAGAGCTGGCTGTGAGTTGTGCTCTGATTGTTCATCTCTCTCTCTCTTTCTAAAAGAAAGTCCCCTCACCGTAAAATCAATGCCCAGGCCAAACCACTGGACTTAGAAACACCAAATTCGGCGAGAGTGCTCCTATCATGACATAGGTACTGACTAAGAAGGGATTTTTTAGAAATTTGACCCTTAAGGAGGTCAAAAAGGGTAAAACATGCCCCTCATTGATTCCTAAGCAGCTGCCAGGCTGCTGCCTCCTTGCACCCCCCACTCTCTGATTGGTCAGCTGCAGAGCTCAGTGTTCTGAGATAAAAAAACAACAGTTACAGGATGGCCAACAACCACCTGTGAGATGCAGTAATGCTGCTGGCCTAGCCTCTCTGATGGCTTCCAACACATTCCCCCCACCTCCTACACCTAACAGGCGGTTGTCTGTCAGGTGCAGCAGTGGTTGCAGGGTGCTTAAAGCCATGAGGAAGCCCGCCCCAGCAGTAATGCCTTAGTGCTCCTGCCGGCCCAGTCTCCACAATGTCTTCTAATACTCCTCCCCCCTCCCCCTCCTACACTGGACAGGCAACTGCCTGTCAGGTATAGGAGAGGAGGTGGGATGCTTACAGCTGCCCGTGAGGTTTGCTCAGCAGGATTGCCTTAGCCCTGCTGCTGGCCCAGCTTCTGCAATGCCTTTAAATACAATACCCTCCCAACACCAGACAGGCCGGTGTCTGTCAGGTGTAGGAGCAGGGCCAGGGTACTTCAATCCATCAGGGATGCCGCCCCCGCAGGATCACCTTAGTGGTGCTGCTGGCCCAGCTTAGCCATGCTCACACCCACAATGGAAATATACTCCAAATTTGTAGAAAACTGGTTTCCTTTATTAGGTTATTTAACTTCTCACAATGTGGATTCTAGGAAACTGGTTCATATGAACTTGCTTAATATCTGATTGCTTGGATGGTGTTTTGAATATGTAGTTGTATTCCAGTTCTGAAATGTAACATAAATGAGAAGGATTTTTGTAAAAAAAAAGGGGGGGGGAATATGCCCTCCCCCCAAATTCAATGCCCAGGCCAAACCCCTGCACCAAGAAAGCCAAAATAAGGGGAGTGCATTCCTGCCATGATGTCAAACCCCCTCCCAAAGAGATTTCTGAGAAACATGACCCCTGCTTCTTAAATGATGACTGCTTCTTAAATGGACAGTTCTATGGGGCCTGCTCCAGAGTGAGCTCATCAAGCAGCCTGGTGATCCTAGCACCTGAGGGCAGAACCATCAATGTGGTCTAGAGAGAGGTCCTTCGGTACAGAAAAAAAAGGACATATGTCTCACTTCATTTCTTTCACTACAATCTTCTCTGTTAGAATTCCTACAACAAATGCCACATTTCAAATTTCGCATCATCAGTATTATAACTGGATTTATGGAACTTAAATACTGTAGCGAAGCACAGGTGTCAGGCTAGATGGTAAATAAAGCAAACATTACAAAAATGTCATAAAACTCCAGGGCTCTCTGTCCTTCAGAATGGAATCAAACCCAAGGATTACTACATATTTGTTCTTTAAATAAAGGTACTCTCTTAGAGCCTCAAGGACAAAATATGCTTTCCAAGTAGGAATTGGTCTTCATGGAGCAAGGCAACAGCTGAGACGACATAGAGACTGGAACAACTGAATAAAAAAGACCAGAGACAAAGGGACATATCAAACATCATTTGTCACTGAGAAAGGTATCAAATAATGTTAGTATGTTTCTATATAAGAAGCTGCTGACCTCTCAGCCACATGCAGGTCATAAAAGCAGAAATCCAAACAGACATTAAACAATCATGAAACAGACATTGCAAGAGCCACAAAAAACTACCAACATCTGGGGGAAAAAAAAAAGGAAATGGCTATGGAGAACATGGTCTTTCCTAACGTATAAGGAACCTAAAAAACCTGAAAGCCTATATTTTGTATATCCCAAAGGAAAGACATTAAATGATAGTTTCATATGAGAAAAGGTGGTCCTTCAAATAAGACTATTTGGACCTTTTAAGATTTGTACAGAGCCTGGAAACAAACTGGACACCAGGGAATATCATGTATGAAAGGGACACCATGGTAGTCAGTACAGTTAATAATCATACTTCCTTCTCCTGCACCAGTTTAACTTCATAGTGCACTGTTCACAGACACTGTTCACAGGGCTCTACACAAAACACATCACAGTACTTTAGCTGATCTGCAGCACAAATTAGTACTGGACAGTCATCTCTACAAGAAGGGATGCAGCTGATGTATCAACTTGAACATATAAGCTACCATATATTGAACCAGACCATTGATCTATGAAGATCAGAGTTGTCTGATTGTCAGTAGTGCTTTGGGGTCTCAGGTACAGGGCTTTTCATACCATGTACTACCTGGACTGGACTAAACCCAGGACCTTCTGCATGCAAGTTGATGAAACGGATTATAAACTACATAATGCCACTTGCACATCCATCAGCAATGCTAGACAAGCAGTTCCGAGCTGCAAACCTCCTATTTCAGAGGAAGTGGAAACCCCAGTCAGCACATGTAGAATAGCACTGCCATGCCTTACTAAGACTCTTAACTAACAGTGCCTCCATCTTGTTCATACTGAACACCAGACCAGTGAAAAGCTAATGTAGTATATGGAAATGGGTCTGATACAGCACTTCACTGTCGGGATGTGAGGTGGGGTTGGTCCAGCATCTCCCATGTACATACACACACACATGAACAGGGGGATGTGATTACAAAATTCAAGTAATCAAGATATATTATGTTGCATCACAATATGAAAACAAGAACCAGTCAGAAGAGTAAATAATTCCATCAGAGTGAGTATGGACCACTCCTTTCTGGCTTCATGTTGTAATAGTTTCTCCACCACCACCACCATTTCTAGCCATCCTTCTGCATATCTACCTCCTGACTGAGGAGAATGAAATGGGCTCTAATGAAATCAACTCTGGCCCACAAAAGTTTAAGCCACAATAAAATGCATACTCTTTGTTGTTTTCACGGCAGCAGGCTACTATGGCAAGCTCTGGGAATTTTTTTTTAAAAGGCATACAGTTCTTGGCCCATTCTTCATCTAGCATTCACTCCATTGTTTTACAAAACCCACACTGGAACAGAAAAAAGATGCAGCTGAAAACCACATTCAAATACCCAAGGCCAACAACATACTGGCTGCAGAGTCACCCCTAAATGGCCATAAAACACCCATAGATCTATGCAGGCCATAAAACCAAGAGATCAAATGAAGTGAAAGCGGCATGCAGTCTGGACACTGCGATAAAATCTGACAATCCTTCAAAGTAAAAGTGGCATGCAATGCAGAGGGGAATTTCTGTTCCAACATGGGTTTGGTAAAACAGTGGAGCAAATGCTAGATGCAGAATGGGCCCTTTAATATGTAAAGATATCCTACAAGCTTTTTGCACTGCTGTCAGCTGCAAACGAAACTGAAATGGGGGTTATAAAGTGAGAAAGTGCTACATTCCCCATAAAAATCCATCCCCACAGGTTAGAGCCTACAATCTTCAGGAGTCCCTTAAAAGGTGCCCATGGGTACCATGGTGCCCGCTAACACATTTCCTGGAATCTGCCAAGTGTTTTTAGAAAGTGAGCAGGGCCAAATGAGGCATTTGCCCAACAAGAATTCTGACTGGACATTGGAGATTCAATTGCCTCTGTGTATTTTTTAAAAAATGTTGCTTTGGAAGCAGCTGCTACCACAATGCAGTGATCTTCACTGTGTGTCTGAAGGTAAACTATGGCAGCCATTTTGTGGCTATACCCATCATGCTGTGTCAGAATATCAAAGGTGCTCACAAACTCAAAAAGATTGGGGACCCCTGGTTTACTTGGAAGTTAACTCCCTTCAACAATGACCCTGATTCTCCCTTCAATTTCCTTCTTGTTTCTTTGCTATCCGGTTAATGACTTACTTCCTGTTCTCTTGGGACTTTGAGGGTCACTTCCATCAAAGGTGAGTTATTTTCTTCCCTTAGGAGGGTGATGTGGCAGCCTTTTTTCTATATAGCCAAAGTCACTGCTTATATATATATTTTTTTATCATTATGATAAAACAAAGAAGAGCAGTGGCTCTGCCAAACTACCAAGTGAAAAAAATAGATTATTCCTCCCCAAGGGGGGGGACTAATAATTTACAAATAATTCATAAATGTGGAGAGATTAGAACCAGGGAACACATGAAATAATAATAATAATCAAGCTGGAAGAAAGAAAGCCTGAAAACTTGATGTAACAAATTCATTGTTACCTACTGGGAGTCCTTTGTCAGAAAAGGTAGGCTAACTAATGAATGAATAAATAAATGCCATAAATGAGATTGGGGGAAAAGACAAACCAGAAAATACTGGAATGCAACAGCCTGGCTATGGCATCATTTGGATGTCCCAAAACAACTGTGTGAGGTACTCAGGTGAGCCAATTAAGAAGCTTTGTAGAGCAGCCAAACTGGGACCATCTTCCTCCACCATATTTTAAACAAACTCTAACCTGCCTCTGAAACTTCAGGGTACAATCCAAAGGCGTATATATTGGTGTTCTTTCTTATTTGCAGCTGTTTATGGGGATCATGTATGAAAATTTTCCTTTTCTTTCTGGGTGTGATGCTTGAATTGTCTGTCATTTGGCCATGGTAAATGGGCATCTCAGTAACCACCACCACATAAAAACAGACTCACTTGCACTCATTTATATTACTGTCTTTTTTCAGCAGTCTATATTAAATGTATAAATAGTTAATAAAAACATAAAATGGAGGCAAGATTGTCTAGCAATATTTTCACTTGGGTACTACATCTAAAATGAACCAAAAATATTGTTGAGGTGTACCTCTTGCCAGGAAATTAATGGCCTGATACAGGAAAGCCAGCTAGTGCATGCCTGTATCTAAACCAGGTCTGACCAGAGTTATCTGGGACACCTTAGTGTTTACCTCTGTGTGTCACAGATCAGCACCACTTGCAGTCGTCTGGTTTTTGATTCATCACTCTGATTCTATCCCAGCATGTCTTCTATTTCAGAACGTGCTCTTTTACCTCTTCAATCACCCCTGGTCCCTCCTCTCAACATGTTTTTAATCAGCCTTTGGAGAAACAGCTTCCTCTCTCCACATACACACAAATCCCACTGGAGATTTGAGCTTATTACCAGTTATCACTGAGCTTTCACACTTTTTTTCAATGTCCTCCAGCTCCCCACCACCACACACACACTCAGTTTCTCTACCAACTGAGGAGGAAGGAGTCTGCATGTCATTCGAGCATTCCGGAAGTATGATTAAACACAAATCCATTCCAGTCCTGTCTTGCACAGTGTGCCTGCTCATGTACTGTGGCATACCAAGTCCTCCAACAAATATATACACTCCAAAACCCTTTTTTATAAATTAATGTGTTCTATTTGTTCCATCTTATAAAGTGCATTGTGTATTATTTATAATATCCTAAAACAGGCATATTCATTACATGCAATAAACAATAATAATCAGTTCATTCAATATAATAACCACCAGTCAATTTACATCATTTTTTCCAAAGTCTAACCCCAACGGGAGTTTCTAGAATTATACACCCGCTTCTCCTTGCTTGGAAGTCTTCTAAAGGGAGAGAGCTTTATTTTGTAGTTACATTGATGTTTACATTGCTGTTTGTTGCTGGTCCTATGAGAGGCACATTAAGCAGCTGAAGTTCATAGACGGAGTGCTCCTGTCTTTCTTAAGGTCATCTGGAAAGTTTCCATAGGAGAGGACAGAACAAATTCAGACCTGGAACCTCAATCCTAGCCTAACCACTACACCACTCTGGCTCTCTAGCATCACAGCATTCTTAAGTATTAAATGGCAGTGCCAGGGGCAGACTGACCATAAATATTAACTTACAGGGAGAAGTCTTGACTGATTCTCCCAGTGCCAGCAGCCCTCTCCCATGCAGACTTGGCCTCCCCCTCCATCTGTCTGCAGCTGATCCCACTGTCTGGTGCCACGTGTTTGCTCAGACACGTCCCGCCCCATGAGTGCAATTGGACCAAGCCATGACACACCAGTGCCAGAGGTGACCATGAAGAGACAATACAACCGAAGACCACCCTGAGGAGCCCAAGTGGTATGAGTAGCACCATGGAGGGAATAGGGAACAGGGCCATAGTGTCCCCCACTCTCCCCCCGCACAGTTATGAGCTCCCTGGGGAGAACAGCTAGTGAGCCTGCCAACCCATTCTCTCCCACAGAAGGAATAGCGTATAGCAGTGTCATCACTCTCCATTCCACAGTCATAGAAACACTAGGAAGAATAGTCAAACAGTACACACACAAGCATCAAAGATCAGAGATCAGACATGGGAGCAACAAACATGAGGCAGTACAACCAAAAGTAGGGTTGCCGCCTCCAGGTTGGAAAATTCTTGGAGATTCAGTGGGTGGAGTCTGGGGAAGGCAGGGCTTGGGGAAGGGAGGGAGCCCAGCAGGGTACAATGCCATAGGGTCCACCTTCCAAAGCAGCCATTATCGCCAGGGGAACAGATCTCTGTCATCTGGAGATCAGTTGTAATTCCAGGAGGCTGGCAACACTAACAACAGATACAAGGACTTTGTATTGTGTAAGGAGGCCCTAACAGTCCTTGCCAAGGGAAATGTGAAATGGCAGACTGTACAATACATTTAGTATTCATGGGTGGACATTTAAGTGTACATACCCTGGAATCAAGATGTAACCCCCAAAAAAAACACAGACACTATTCAGAGGCTTAACTTGCACATCACCATCCTAAGAAATATGACCCACTGAGTTCATTGGGATTTACACCCTAACTCGTGTGTCTAGGATTGCTGTCCTGGAGACAGATGGAAATGAAAAGATACCTTTCTAACCGTGGCATATGCATGCACATTACCATCAATTTTTAAACAACATCTTCAAGATCTCGCCAAAACATGGACAGTGATTAACTAGGAGGAGGTACTAGAAAATCACAACCGTCCTTGGCAAGTAGGAACCCACTGGGGAGTATGGTATTGAGATAACAAATGACAAATTGAAATGCACTGAAATGGAATAGGATGAGAAGGCAGACTGGGCAGGAGTATCAAAAACAAACAAAACCTTAACAGATTCCAGCTATCTTGAGAAACTATTGAATACATACTTGGCAAAATTCCATGGAAATAATTCAGCTCAGTGTTTTAATGATTTTTTTAAAGCTTTATTCTGTAGACTTCTGGCAACAAAGGAGATTAGGTGATATTGCACTAGCCAAAATCACTCCTGTTGATGCTGGCATCTATGATTCACTTCCCTTCCATCTCTCAAAAAAGGGAGTGTGAACCTTAGAAAGAGTTAACATTCCCTGCAATGAAAGAGCAGCTGGCTTTCATAGACAGATGCTTCAACCAAAACAGCACACAGCAATATAGAAACATCATTTATTTCATAGTGGGAAGGTACCCTTCCATTTTATAGAGACTTTTTTAAAAAAAATATGGAACATAAATTAAATGAAATATTTATGCCAGGAGTGCCAAAGGAGGAAGACAAATAACCCAGGCCAACAATTCTCTTAATAAGATTCAATCATTTTAGAGCAAATGGTTGTCAAAAGGGTAGGTCCAAGTTTGCTTTTAAAAGTCTGGATTAGGAATGCTGGCATTGATTCTGGTTGGAAATTAAAAGATTTTTGTGTGTGTGTTTGGCCTGGCTATAGTCACACAGGTATACTTTATTATTTTTCTCCCCAATGGGAACCCAGACTGGCTTATCATATTGTTCTCCTGTATTTCACTTTATCCTCACAACAACAACAACAACAACTCTGTCAGGCATTGGGTTGAGAGAATGTGACTGACCCAAGGTGACCCAGCTCACTTCTATGGCAGACTGGGATTTGAACCTGAAATCTAACCAGCTAGCTATAAATATGCAAGGATAGGGTTCATGAGGGTAAACTTATAAAATAATTCAAGAAAAATATGTAAACATACAGTACCAGAAACAGGAGGAGTCCAATAACCCCCAGAAACTGGGGGCAAGCCAAACAAATCATAAGGAGACAAACAAATCTCCCGGGGCAGGAAGTTCTAAAGTTTTGATATACCAACCAAGAAAGTTTGTCAGATCACCACCCACCTAGCCTTAGATGGTGGGGGCAACTGAAGCAGAGCCTCCAAAGATGACCAGAATGAATGGACAAATTCATATGTCAGAATTAAGGTATGTTGGTCCCACCATACAGGGCTTTGAAGGTCAATACTTGCACTTTGAATTAAGACTAGAAGCAAATTGGAACGCAGTGTAGATGGAACAAGACAGGATTGATATAGTCCTATGGTCTGCTCCAGCATCACTCTGGTGGCAGCATTCTACCAACTGTAGCTTTCAGACAGTCTCCAAGGGCAGCTTCATATAGAGCACACTGCAGTAATCTAATCTAGATGTTACAAGGGCATGCACCACAGTGGCAAGATATTTCCTGCCAAGGACAGGCCACAGCTGGCTCACCAGCCAGAGCTGATGAAAAGCACCCTTGGCCACTGCTGCCATCTGCCTATCAAAGAGGAGTTCCAGGTCCAGTTATGAACCCCCAAGTTATGAACCTGCTCCTCTGGGGGGAGTATAGCCCCATCCAAAACAGGAGATAACCCATTGCCTGAGTTATATCTTCCCCCTGCTGGTAGCACCTCCATTTTGCCAGGATTAAGTTTCAGTTTGTAAACCCTCATCCATTCCAAAACTGCCTCTAGGCACCTGTTCATGGTTTCCACAGCCTCCCGGCAATCTGAAGGCATCACCTTCTCCCCACTTGCAATGGCTTCTGACATCCAGTGAAGGAGAGTTATTTTATACTGCTTAAATCTCCCTGAGGGATGAGAGCTCTACAATCCTAGATTTCTTCCCCAGAGTCCTAAACAGTGGAACACAGCAAGGACAATTTGGTGATCCAGGGAAGCCAGCACTGATTGGTACCCAACACATCCTGCCAGACCAACCTCATTTCCTTCTTTGATCGATGATGAGCTAACTGGATCGAGGGAATGCTGTTGATGTTCTTTACCTGGATTTCAGTAAACCTTTTGGCAGGGTTCCCCATGATGTTCTGCTAGGTAAACTAAAGGACTGTGGACTGGACTTTAGGATAGTTAGGTGGATAGGAAACTGGTTGGAGAACCACACTCAAAGAATAGTTGTCAATGGCATTTCATCTGAGTGGAGGCAGGTATACAGTGGGGTGCCATAGGGCTCAGTTCTGGGCCCAGTACTTTTAAAAATGATCTGGATGAGGGTGTCGAGGGACTACTCATTAAATTTGTAGATGATACCAAATTGGGAGGAGTAACAAGCACTCTGGAGGACAGAGATAGAATTCAATGAGATCTGAAAACACTGGGAAAGTGGGCAGATATGAACAAGATGCAATTTAACAAGGGTAGCAAAAATGAGGAACATACATACTGGATGGAGGATGCACTTCTGCGTAGCAGTGTGTGAGAATAAGATCTTGGGGTACGAGTGAACCAAAAGTTTAATATGAGCAGCCAGTGTGATGCAGCAACAAAAAAGGCAAATGTGATCTTGGGGTGTATCAACAGAAGAATAACATTCTAATCGCAAGATGTCATAGTCCCACTGTACACTGAATTGGTCAGGCCACACTGGGAGTATTGTGTGCAGTTCTGGAGGCCTCACTTCAAAAAGGATGTGGACAGAATGGAGTGGGTGTAGAGGAGAGTAACGAGGATGATTGGGGGTCTGGAGACCAAGCCCTATGAGGAAAGGCTGAGGGAGTTGGGAATGTTCAGTTTGGAGAAGAGAAGGTTGAGGGGGACACGATTGGTCTCTTTAAGTATTTAAAGGGCTGTCACTTAGAGGAAGGCAGGGAGCTTTTCCTGTTGGCAGCAGAGGCTAGGAGTCGCAATAATGAGTTTACAATAATGGGCTGGATATTAAGAAAAACTTTTTTATAGTAAGAGTTGTGCAACAGTGGAATTAGCTGCTTAGGGAGGTGGTGAGCCCCCTCTCACTTGCAGTCTTTAAGCAGCGTCTGGACAAACACTTGTCAGGGATGCTCTAGGTTGGCCCTGCATTGAGCAGGAGGTTGGACTAGATGGCTTTTATGGCCCCTTCTAACTCTAATTCTATTTTTCTAAATATTGGTTTATTTGTTTACTTAATTTATAATCAGTTATATAAACCAGCTGAACAAGCTAGCCCAAGAGTAAGTGACTAGTCTAACAATAATAATATAGATAGGGTTTCTATTCCACAATCCTCATGTTCACACTCTAAGGGATATCATAGGTACATTTTGGTTTCAAAATCAAAGAATAGTTCTGCAATTCTGTACTATGTGAGCAAGCAAGCCTTAGGCATATTTCAGGTAAAGATATAAAAGTTTGTTATGTGAGAGACCAGATTAAGGTATAAAATTCCTTCTAGCCTTAAAGTACACCCTCCAGCTCTACTGAAGTGTCTTGGTTAAATATTGCTTCCCAGTTGTCTGTCCCAGTTTTTTACACACATCTGCTCTATACTCTGTCTCATAGCTCCCTTCTTGGCCTTCCACATGATGAATACACAGACAGACCACTGGGTAATCAATATCAGTATCATCTATTCTGACTGGCTGTCCAGGGACTTAGGAAGAGGTCTTTCACATTTTCTTCTAACTGATTCTTTTAACTGGAGATGCCAGAGATTGAACATGGAACCTGCATGCAGCTCTGCTACAGAGCTACAGCCCTCCCCTGAGTGATGAATGCTACAGAAGAGCAGAGTTAAGTCATGACTACATAATTTGGCCTTGCTAAAGAACATAAGAGTTGGATAAAATTGTGGGGTCTGCTACAAATTCCTATTGGAATGGGAAATGCAAGATGAAGCTGTGAAAGAAGTAATGATTCAATGGGCACAGAATATAGAGCATAATATACAGCTAGAGCAATGGGGAAAAGTTTGGAAAGTGAATATAGAATTTTCTAAAACATCATCTTATAAAGCGAACTTGTATAAAATGTTTTATAGATGGTATATAACACCAGAAAAATTAGCCAAATGGTACCCAAATATGTCTAATCAATGTTGGAAATGTAAAAGTAAAACTGGATCATTTTATCATATGTGGTGGACCTGTGAAGTAGTTAAAAAAAATACTAGATATAGGTACGTGAAATGTTACAAAAAATACTAGAGAAAAATATTTCATTTGTACCAGAAATGTTTTTATTGAATATGGTCTCTAATGAACTTAATGTACAAGATATATATATGACTGTGCAAACAGTGACTACAGCTAGAATATTATATGCAAAATACTGGAAGAAAGAAGAAGTTCTGAAGAAAGAAGAATTGATCTTTAAACTGTTAGATGCAGCAGAAATTGATAAATTAACATTACAGTTGCAGGAAAAACCTAAAAGTGACTTTGAAAAAAAATGGGAGCAACTATATAAATGGTTACAAAAATACCAGGGTGATATAAGAAAGTAACTTTAATAATAATTTAACAAAGGATATAAATGAAAATGATTTGGATTAAGCGATTGTATTATGGTAAATGTAGAGTATAGACTCCAGCATTTAACTGTTCTGTTTATCTTTGACTGTTCTTGTCTTTCTGTTTTTTCTGTTCTCTTGTTTTCTGTCTGTTTAATTTCAAAAAATAATAAAATGGGTTATATATATATATATAAAGCCCTGCTAGATCAGACCAGTTGTCTCTAATCTAGCATTCTGTGGCCAAACCATTTACCTCAGAAGGCAAAAAAACAGGGCATAGAAGGCAAGGCCTTTCCCTAATGCTTCCTCCAAGCACTGCCATTCTGAGGTTTGTTGCCTCCATATAAGCAATCCGTTTGATCAGAATGAGATGGCTGGGGGAGGGGGGCTGAAAGGGAGGAATGATGACCTCACAGTCAATTCATCATTTCACTGCTGCCATAATGGATGTATCAACCAGCTCAGAGTTACAGAACACCCTTTTTTCAGCAAATCATCTGCCAAGGAAACCAAGGTCCACCAGAAAACCGCTGTGTGTGTTGCAAAGCATTTTGGGAAACATTCTATGTAGAATGTACACTTGCTTCAAACAGGAAATGATTGTTGATGGTAAAACTTATTTAATATCATTTAAAGAAGAGAGGGATATTAGGAACTCAGTTACAGAAAAGTGGAATGTATTCTGAACCATATGAAATAGATTTGTGCAAAATAAAACTTGTGAGGTATTACTGTACTGATTCTTGTGAGAGAATATCTTTTATTAAAACAGTATTCATTTTGATTTTTGCATGCACATCCCCTTGTCTATAGGTATTGAAACTGTAACATCAAGTCTCCCTAAAATATATTTAAAATTCATTACAGGTGGTGGAACAGGAATCCTACAGGAATCTTATTCCATTGATAACAGTCTAGTGCAAAACCATTAGGGAATTGTTTTGAGACAGTATGATACAGCATTGAGAATATGAATGAGGAGATAATACCATTTATTTGTAAAAAGTGTTTCCTTGTCCCCATGTTAATTGATATACCAGCCTAGTAGCAGAGCCTAGCCTGAACTCATCACGGTTATTTGGAACTGGACTTTCTGAATGTATGTAGCAAGGAGCCCAGTACAGAATGAACTTGCTCCTGAATTATTTCTTTATGGGTTTCTGCTAATAATAATAATAATCAAAGTGTATTATGCCAATGCATGGGTTAAAATTCATCAGCCTTTAGCTTTAGCATATAACTGACTAGAGTATGACAAATGTGCCACTGTATTGTAACTCTTGGCTGAAATCACACACATCCAGAGACTTGGGAAATTTCTTACCAGGTGGGTTCCTGTATTCAATTATTTTCAAATTTAAATCTTTATTTGCATACTGATACACTTATAAATTCTAGCTGGTACATAATTTTCATTTATAGATTATTATATCAATGAAGATTTTATAGTGTCTGTGCATTTGCCATGAGAAGTTACCCATGGCCTATTCCATAAACTTTCAGCAACCAACAAAGTATATGAGGTAGAATTGTTTTTTTTTCCCCTCTTGGAGAATTGCTCAAAAAACTCTTTTCAATACTTATATTTATTATTATAATTTGGCTCTCTTTTCATTTTTGTACATTTTCAGAAAGCAACACCTGTCTTCCATTTATATATATTTGCTTCTGGATGTGTGTGTGTGTTTTAATCACAATATTATTGACCACTGAGGAAAGCCCTAGAGGCCACTTCAGGGTTTTCTCCCTGCAATGTGTTTTGCTCTCTCTAATAGTGCCAGAAGGAGCAAACCATATGTGGAAAAGGGGGGGTGGCAAAGCAATAGGGACAAACGAGTGACAAAAATGACAGTGCGGAAGTGGCCTCTCTCTCTCTTCTTCTGTCTTTCTTTCTTTCTGTTTCTCTCTTCCTTTCTCTCTCTCTCCATCTTTCTGTCTCTCTTTCTATCTGTCTCTGTGTCTTTCTGTATCTTTCTCTTTCGGTCTCTCCTTCTGTCTTTCTGTCTCTTCATCTATCTTTTTCTCTCTCTTTCGGTCTCTCTCTCTCTTAGCCTATCAAGGTCAGTATTGCCAGCGGTCTGCAAAGATGTTTAGGATGGAGAACTGGTTAGCACCCACCATCCAACCAATCCTTTTCTTCCCTACATCTGTATTCTCTATCCTTGCATTTGTGTTGCCTTGGCAAAAGTGGGTTTGGGAACACACACTTGCCAAGGTAATGCAAGTTCTACCTTTAGCACTATGGCTTTTCAGGTGGCTTTCATTGCTACCACCTCTTAATTCTCTAGTGTTAGATAAATAAGCAAGAGTCTTGCAGCACCTTAAAGGTAATAATATTTTCTTTCAGCATAAGGTTTGGTGAACTGGAGCCCACTTCTTCCTCATTTTTAATTCCTCTCTTGCCCCCATTAAAAAAATACAGGCCCACTCACAACTTTGAGGCCAGTAGATCTTTCAGCTCATGAGCTAGAATTTCTGCTCCCAAGATGACACAGCTTAGAAGGAATATTGGACACAACAGAATTTGTTTGTGACAGCTTAATTCTGCTCTTAAGTCTACTATTTGCCCAATACTGCAACTCTGAGTAGCAGCTGCTGGTTTTCAGACAGAGGTCTTTCCGAACTATGCTAAGGTTTGAAGCTGGGACTTTCTTCATGTAAGGCCTCCTTTGTACTTCCTTGGCTGCTGACTGCTGTTAAAGTATTTGCTCAAGTCAGGCTGAGCAGCAGCCCACATATCCATTAATGCCAAGAAGCCCCATTTCAGGCCACTTGAGTCCTTTTGTATATTGTGCTTAATGTCGCCCAGATGATCTGATGGGTGGGGTTCAGTGCAAGGCAAGGATGAAGCTAGTTACCAAATCTGGGTTGGGAAATGCCTGGAGATTTGGGGGTGAAGCCTGGGAGGGTGGGATTCGAGGAGGGACCACGGCACTGTATAATGCCATAAGCAGCCATTTTCCCTAGGGGAACTGATCTCTGTAGACTGGAGATCAGTTGTAATTCTGGGAGATCTCCTGGCTCCACATGGATGTTGGCAACCCTAAACGCAGCTTAAGCCTCCAGTTGAAAGTGCTAGCTGTTCTAATTCATACATTAGACAAATGATAAAAAAGGGACTTGAATACAATGATAATTGTCATAGCAGATCCAAGCCATATAGTAAAAAAAAAATACATTTATACTGCAATAACCTTTCAACATGTAATTAACTCTAATTATATATGAAACAGAGAAGTTACCTGAGTTCATGGGAAAAATGAATATAATGAATATTAACACACAACAAACCCACCTCTTGAACTTTTTAAAAAGCAGATTCTAAAATGGGGGGAGGGGAGTAATAATTCCAAATTAACATCTCAGCATCTACCCGGTTTCTCTGGACAAATAAAGATGCCCCAATTCTTAACAGATGACTCATTCACATGAAACTCTTTCTGCCCTGCTGAAACTGCAAGTGTCCCACAGTAATCAGAAATCCTCCAGTAAAAAAACTCACACATGGTCACAGTTTTCTGTCCTCTGGGGGGGTAAAGCGTTCAACCTTCAACTGTCAGTGCCAACTGTCACCTCCATTTGAACATTCTAACCTCTCAGACTCCCTTCAAAGAGAACCAGATGCAAAATAGCAGGCTGGCGGCTAACACAGCCTGGCACCTTAGGTGCCTTAAACTAATCCATCCCTGTCAGGAGCGGGAAAGAAGTTGTGACACAGTCCAGCTGTCCAACTGAATGCCATGTCAGATTGGACCCTTGATGGGAATCCATTATGCATGTTGGCTCTGATCCAGCTGAAGCTGGGTGTTACAGACAGTGCAATCCTAAATAGTGTTACAGTCTTCTAAATTAATTTAGAACGATGGGCTTAGAAAGGTATAAGTCTGCTCAGGTTTGCACTGTTGAGTCAACGATTGAGTTGCAACTTCAGTCCCATGGCTTTCAATGAGCCTGAGCCTTTCTGATTTTAGCTGGAGCCATGTAGAGAGGAGGATTCAATTGAACTGGAGCCATGGCTATTTTTTGTATGCTGGGAGGGGTTTTTTTGCACCATACAGTGGAGAGGGAAGTAGTAAAAATTATGCACACACACAGCCACCCCCCCATATTGTTGAATGAGTGTACCCAGCCTTACATCATGGTTTCAGAGAACATTCTCCTAATGATTCAATAAGTTTCAATGCTCAACTGATTTGATACCAGGGGTCAATAACAGGCACCATTACTCACTCTCAATGTCAAACGCCTCTCCCGCTGCAAACAAGAAGCTTGACGGGATCGGAAATATCATTTAGAAAATTCAGTATCAAATGAAATATGTATTTTCCCCCTTCTGGCATATTGATTTCTTTACTGAATGCAATGAATATCCAATGTGAATCGTTGCTCGTGAAATAGTAATGCAGATTGGTGGCACAGGGACTACTTTGGAACTTTTATTTTCTCCTTTCAGTCTCCTTCACTTTCTCTTGCTTTAAAAAAAACATATGGAACAAAGTATCTGTATTGGCTCATTTTATGATGTAGATTAACCGTACCTCGAGCAAAATCTTTATATTGAGCTTCAAGCATATTAACATATACATTTTATCAGATGCATTTAAAACAATTTATTTCACTCCGGAAAAGAGAGTTTTCAGAGCCTTCTAAAACTGCAGGTTTCCTTATGGGTAGAACTTGGGAGGAATACTAGTAACATAGATTTCAGTATAAGGGTCTGGAAGAGGGGAAGATGGCCGAGGTGTTAGCTATATGGCAGCGTGAGCTATAGTGAGATAATTCAATTTCCAGGAACCTAAAGGCTGTGGTCACACACGCCAGTTGAAATGGAGGGGAAGTGAGGCTATTTTCTCCAGAGGAATTTGACATGCAGTTGCGAGTTCACACATCCATTTGTAGCTGCGGGCTTAGCCCATCACTCTGTGATCCAACACAACTGTGGGTGAGTCGGGGGGGTGGTGGTCGTTGGCCATTTGTTTCCCATGTGCATAAATGAGGAATTGCACCTCCACACTGAGGGCCCCCTGTGGAGTATTTGAAGATGTGCATACTGCGAAGAAGGGAGGGAAATGTCACCAAGCCAGGATGGAATGATCAGACCAACCCGATGGCATGAGAGCGTGCTTGCACAATCAGACAGGGGAAAGTCCACCCGTGGCCCATCAGAATCCATTAGAGACGGACTTTCCCCAGTGTCTTTTAACTCTGCTTCTGTGGTGGAGCAGCACAGGTTGCCAACAACTGTAGGACACTTCCCAGATGTTGCTGTCTGATCGTGCCCTTTAGATCTGTCAGGCATTCGCACCTATGTCGGATCTAAAGGCGTGTGTGATCGCAGCTAAAGAGTTGCTTTCCACAGAGCAGAGAAGGAGTGGCTGTGACCACAGCAGGGCCAACTCCTGATCCAAACTGGCTCTTGCCTGACATTTGGTATAGTATGTATCTTTGCAAAGGAAAAAAGTAAGTTAAATATCATTTCACACATCATTCTATTCTGACCTAGCTCAGTCCTGAAGGTTTACTTTGCTGCAATCTGCTTCCAGCATGTCTACACCGTAGTTTTAAAGTGGTTTATTGGGCTTAGATCTGGTACCTTCCTTTTGCTTGTGAACCACTATCACTCATTGCAGAGCATGTACCCCCCACCCCAGAATTAGGTGGTATTGGTCTTGCATGAAAGAAAGCAGCTAGTGTAGGGGGGATGCCCTCTACAGCAGAGGACAGCATTGCACAAGGAAAACACTGATTTATCATGGGGATTTATATGCTGTCTAGATTTGCCATCCTCTAGATGGGGCCTGGAGAACTCCTGCTATTACAACTGTTCTCCAGACAATAGAGTTCACTCCTGGAGAAAACAGCTGCTTTGGCAGGTGGATTCTGTGGCATTGTACCCTGCTGATGTCCCACCCCTCCCCAAACCCTGCCCTTCCCATGCATTTCCCAGCATAGAATTAGCAACCCCAATGCTACCTCTCCAGAGTCCTGCTCAAGACAGCATACAGGTAATCATCGTCATCATCGTTGTCATCATCATCATCATTATCACATCAGGAATTATCCAGTATAAAAACAAGCTAATCAAAACAGGCCTGAAAACAATGTAAAAAACCCTCTGAGCACTCTAAAATATTGATAAAACAGGACTCAGGCCCAAAGCAGACCATAAAACAGCTAAAAGGATTTTATTTATTTTTTAAAAGGAAAAACTCTTACTTAAAAGCCTGGATAAAAAGAGCCATTTTGGCCTGGGCTCTAAAAGACAATATGGTATTCATCAGGTGGGGGGCATCCCAAAGTGCCACCACTGAAAATGCCCTGTCTTTGGTTACTACCTACCACTTCTCAGAAAGCTGAGAGAGCAAGGCTTGGGAAGTAGATCCTAATTAGCTGGCTGGTCAGTACCAGAGGAGATGGTACAGGATATAAGCCATTATAATTTCTGCCACTCAGAACAGCCTGGAAATTGTGATTCCGTGAGTAGGGCTAACAACCTCTAACACAGAACTCTCAGTACCTCATGTAAATAAAGTACCCAGGATACACTGAGAAAGAGCTGTTATATAAATGGTTAACAGCAGTGTTGTAATAAATTGTAATTCAATGATTTCCCGTTCCTGAAGTTCCTTTGCAATAAAACAGCTACCTTGAGGTTACCCATTGCATGTCCTGGAATTACAAGTTATTATAACACTTGGAACAAAAACCTCCCAAGGACTCAACAGGGATATTGGTTTCTTATCTCATTACATATGCTATTTCATTCAGTCCTCTCATATGTATTCTTATACAGAGGGACTATACATCCTTTTTATTTTAGTGTACTTCTTTTTCAGAATAGTATATTAGAATACTGGATGTGATACAAGGAATATTGGAATGTTTGGCTGACATACACTATACCCACCTCAAAAAGAAAAAGAAAATGCTAAGTGACCTCCATTCCTGAGAGGAGTGAATGGAGAATCTCAGTCTTATTTTGACATATTTATTGCTTTACAACTGTTGACCTTATAACCTTAGCTTGTTATTTAGTTTTTTCTTGCATATCTTAAAACATCTTCATCATGTTACATATTTATTTGCTGTTCAACCCCTGTCTATATGTTTGAACCTTATCTTCTATCCAATGTATTTGAAAAGGTGTGTGTGCACATGAGAGCTCATACTTCGAATAAAACTTTGTTGGTCTTAAAGGTGCCACTGGACTCTAAATTTGTTCTGCTGCTTCAGACCAACACAGCTGACCACCTGGATCTATTGAAATAGAAGAGTTATTACAAAAACACCTTTGCTCTCAAATCACATAGGAACTGACCCTGTAGTCCTGAAACTTTCTGCCACTTGGTGAAATGAGAAGCCCAAAATATTGTAATGTACAGGTTCAGGTCAGTTCTAATATTAGCATCTAATTTCATTAGTAATGGAGGAGGTTAACAATCCATAAGCAGGGCTCCCATGACAGGGGCACAATGGGAACTGAATTTCCAGGATGCCTGGCTCCAGGCTGGGCTGAAAAATCTCCTGGACAAAAGAGATCAGTACCCCTGGAGAAAATGGCTGCTTTGGAGGGTAGACTCTATGGCATTATTCCCCACTGAGGTCTCTTCCCTCACCAAACCCTGGCTTCCTAGCTTCCATCCCCAAATCTCCAGGAATCCCCCAATTCAGAACTGGCAACCCTAGGTTCTTCTGCCAGCCTGAGAAGTTGGGCACTTCACCCACTTAGTTTTGATCTCATGAAAGGGACAGCCAGCACAAGGACTCTTGGTCCAGGCAGATGCCTTTAATCAGGGCTTGAACTACTGCTAGAAACCTTCTACTCTAGAAGTTCAGAATTGCTCACTTTAACAACCCTTAGCTTGACTTGAAACCATTCCAAGGTTTGTTTTGTTCTGCAGCAAAAAAGCACTTGCTATGTTTTGTAGTTTAACAGTTTAAGGTGAGATAACTTGGATTCCAAGAGACGCTGTTTCCTGGTCTGGTCTCTTAAACCTTGGTGAGTTCCTTCCCTCATTTCCCACTGCACACTTTCACGTATGTTTGTGTGTGTGTGGAGGGCTCTCTTTCTCATTCTGTTGAAGGGAGAGTAATGAAGGAGCAGTAAATTCCCCTGAGGATGATTCTGCATTGGCTTTTCCCTCTGTTGTTTTAGCAAACCCACATTGGAACTGAAATTCCCCTCTGCATTGCATGCTGCTTTCACTTTCTTTGATCATTAGGTTTTATGGTACCTTCTGCATAGTTTTATGGCCGTTCAGCGGTGACTTTGCAGTCAGTACAGCGTTGACCCGGGGTATTCGAATGTGGGTTTGAGCTGCACCTTTTCCTCAGTGCTGAGAAAATGTGGAGCGAATGCCAAATGCAGAACCAGCCAGAGTTATTCTTATTTCACTTCTCTATTTGCTCACTCACTTTTACATTCTCTTATGTTCCTTCTTAATTTGTGTTTCTGAAAATGTGTGAGGGGGAAATCAGAGGGGATTATTGTTGAGAAACCTGTGGTGGCCTGTTAGTGTTCCTGAGGAACAAACCCATGAACTGAAATGCAGGGGGGAGTGACACACATGCACGCACCCCGACTCCCCCAAATGGCAACCCTAGCAGATAGAAAGGCAGTTCCTAAATGAGTTACAAGGGAGCCCTTGTACATATCTTTATATATAAAGCTGGAAAGTAACAAGATGGCTCTGAAAGGAGTGTTAAAGGACATGTTGTGAATCATCATGTGTGTGGTGACGGGCTGAAACTGGAAAGAGAAGATGGATGAGATGCTAGTGACAGGTTTGGCTTGCTGAGATATTTTCTACCCTCATTTAACTTCTTTCACAAATGTGCTTACACAATTAGTCTTCTATTTTGACATATTTACTGTATTTTCCCCGTAATTAAGTCCAAACAAATGGTGACCATATAAACTTAAGTTGTCATTCCTGTTTAGTTTCTGCATTTGTTAAAACATCATCATTACGCTGTATGCTAATTTGCTGCTCATGCTCTACATATATCAATGAATTGTTTCCTTCCATTTCAATGTATCTGAGGAAGTGTGCATGCACATGAAACCTTATACCCAGAATAAAAGTTTGTTGGTCTTAAAAGTTCCACTGAACTCAAACCTTGTTCTACTGCTTCAGACCAACATGGTTGCCCACCTGGACAAATGTGCTTGTAAATTCATTAGGTTGTCCGACTCGCTCTCCAGTGGTAGAGTCTGTAGGGCATGTTTTAGGATCATTTAGAATTTGAGCACCTCCTCTAAAAGTTTCTCCTTTTATAGCTCGGTTTGAGTCCAGTAGCACCTTTGAAATCACCAAAAAATTTTGGGGGTATGAGATGTCGAGAGACAAATCTCCTTTCTTCAGATACTGATAGAAGGGAGCTTTGACTCTTAAAAATCTTGTTGGTCTCTAAGGTGCCAGTGGACTAACTATTCTACTGCAGACAAACACAGCTACCTTCTGAGGAAAAGGATATCTCTTTTATATTATCTGTAAATTTGATAAACACTCTGTAATTGTAGCTGGACAGCTGTTCTTCACACAAACGTGTCCCTAGTGACATCCCATTTCCCAGTGGGTTGGCCACAGCGCCACTCTGAGGAACCCTGCTCAGCAATTCTAAGAGTCTCATGGCGCACGACAAGGCCGTTGTGCCAGGATCTCTCTCAGATAACACAATACATAACAAGCATACCCCACCGTCAACTGCATTTCCATCTTCGAAAAAGTATTACAGCAGTAGCCGAGAGACTCTCCTGCACCATTGTGCATGCCAAGCAGAGTAAGATATAGCTGTCTTGGCAATTGCAGCATGACGCTTTTATTCAGAAGACATCTGTCAGCAACCAAGGCTCAACTATAAAAATATTTTTTAAAAAAAAAAAAAAGTACAGAGCACTATTTTTGCTTGCTATTTCCTAACTTAAAAATATGGCTCTCTCTGAATTTCAGTAAACTGGGCATTTTTAATCTGCATGGTGAGAGTGCAAGAGAGACCAGGACTGATGAATATGGAGTAAACAAAAGGGTCTGGTTAGCAGGCATGCACAGACCAGATAAGGAATTAATGATCCTAGGAAATATGGCATTGCTCCCATTAAGATTTTGAAACATGTTGTTCATTGCTCTCAACACTGCAAACATCTGAATGTAATGCCTCGCTTCCTCGTCAAGGGGAAAGTGTGGTTTTATTTGTTAATGAAGCAGGATCTAACATGAAGCCTGGCTATCCACAGTTGCCGGCCAGAGAAGGAATGTCAGCTCAGTGGTCTACATACCCCTTAGCCAGAACATTAACAAGGGAAGAGGGGGGGGTGATTGCTCTGCTGCGGTGGAAAAGAAGACAACAGTGCTTGCTTTCGGCAATGGAATGTGCTTTATCAGATGCCTCATTGGTCCCATATAAGGAAAAGTACACAGCACTGGAGACAATTCCTTTTACTGGCTCAACTAATCATTTACAATTCTAGAAATGAGCTTTTCAGAGGGACCGAACTTTGCTTCAGAGTCTATTCTCTTATCAAAAATGGACACATTTTAAAAGTTTCTAGCTTACACTGCAGTTAACTTGACTGGGGCTTAGAACAAGGGAACCAATAGTTTGAAGTAAGAGCAATATTAATTGGATAATTATTAATAAAGCAAGCCTATGGAATAGACTCAGTTTACATCAAGTAACAATGCCACTCTAAGTGGAGTTGCACATTGTCTGTCTGTCTGTATGTCTATCTCTGCTCAATGGTGTAATTCTGTTTAGGATGGCACTGCAAAGCAACTAAAAGATTCAAGTAGCAATAGTTAGATCCCTTTTCTTGGATCAGTTATGTCCCTGTCCAGCTGGTGGACTCTCTTGCACATATTCTCCTGCAATGCCCTTAGGCTGCTATCATACGCACAATTAGACCCGACATAGGTGCGAATGCCGGGCAGATTTAAAGGATGCAATCAGACAACAACATCTGGGAACTGCCCCACAGTCATCAGCAACCCTTTCTGATCCACTGCAGAAGCGGAGTTAAAAGATACTGGGGAAAATCTGGTAGTAAACAGGTTGCGACGGGCCACAGCTGGACTTTCTCATGTCTGATCACTCCAGCGCACTCTTATGGTGACGGGATGGTCTGATGAGGCCATCCTGACTCTGTGCTACTGTTTTTTTCCCCTTCACAGTATGCATATCATCGCAAACTCCATATAGAGCCCTCGTTGTGAAGGTGTGATTCATCGATCCCTCGTTTAAGCACATGGGGGGGAAATGGCACAAAAACCCCCAACTCACCCGCAGTTGCATCTGCACACACTGACGGACTGCACCCACAGCTTCAAAGGGAGGTGTAATCGTGCAACTGTGGGTCAAATTCCTTCAGAGGAAATAGCCTCTCTTCCACCCATTTTTTCTGGCATGTGTGACCGCAACCTTATGTGCTTCAGTTTAGGCTAAAATGGATTGAGCCTTGTCTTGATACATGAACTATGTTTCCTATAACAACATTAGAGTGAAAGGTGCAATTCCTCTTAGAGGATTCAGACCCTAAATGTACTTATTCTGTGGCTTGATGTTTAGAGGCTGCAGAGAAACATTGAAGGGAGGTGTTTTCTGAAATGGGGTCAATTTAAGTTTTCCTTTCAGTGTTCTTGTTCAAGACCATGGTCTAAGAACAGGGGAAGAAGCAGAAGATTGGTCTGATAACAGGTTATGTGTCTGGGGCTTCCTCAAATGATTCTGGGAGCCATAATATGGCTGTGTATTTACTATCTGAGATTCCTAATCTTCTGCACATTCCTGGGACATGGGTAACCATAGTGCATCAATTTAAGTTTGTAGTGTAGATCCAGTCTCAGATATTTCTCCACAATTAGTACAATTTGGGCTTCATAAGTTACTTTAATAGTAAAGCACACCATTTTATTCCCTGATCGTTTTAGCAGTTTTTGCTCCTAGTATCTAAATTGGAATAATAATGTTTAAATGTAACTCACATAACCAGAGGAAACAAAGAAAGGTGATTCAAAACAAGGGTAAAATTAGGCTTGCCAGTCCCCAGGTGGGGGCAGGGGATCTCCTGCTTTTGTAGGTTCTGGCCTTCCACTGGCCAGCTGGCCAGTGGAGGAAACCCCACATCCAAACAGATGTCCCTGCGTGACATTGCCGATGCACTGATGTCACTTCCATCCATAGAGTTTTGCCCCAAAAGTAGAGTGTCGCCCTGACATCACTGATTTGATGACATCACTCCCAGAAGTGATGTCAATGTGTCGGTGATGTCTCCACCCACCCCCAGAATGCCCCCCAAATCCCCCCGCCAGCAGGAGGAGGGCACCCAGCTACCCTAGTAAAATAATCCCTTTCATAAACATGTTCTCAAGGAGAAATCTAGGCCTCCCACCCTGAGGGTTCTACAGAAAGCAAAGAGAATGGACTTCTACTGGCTTCTGCTCAGTTCAGGCACCTGCAAGTATAGGGGTACATGTAGGGTTGCCACATCCCCCACTGGCCTCTGGTAGGGGATAAAAGGGTAGGGTTGCCAGATCCAGGTTAGGAAATTCCTGGAGATTTGGGATGGAGCTAGGGGAGGAACAATGCCAGAGAGTCTGTTCTCCAAAGCATCCATTTGAATAGATCTGTGAGCCATTTAAACCCTCCGGTTTTGCTCCCTCCCCCCCTTGAAGTGGCAAGGAACAGATTGGGAGGGTTTAAATGGCTCCCAGCCATTTCACTTTCCAGTTTTGCTCCCTGCTCTTTGAAGCAGGGGGGAGCAAAACCAGAGGGTTAAAAATGGGGGTGAAGTGCCTTCCAGGCAGAGGCATTTCATCTCCTCCTTTCTGTTGGCTGCAGCTTTCCCAAGCCAGCAAAAAGGAAGGGGAGAAGTGCCTCCCAGGGGTACTTTACCCCATCCTGTTTGCTGGCCACGGCCAGCAGAAAGGAGGGGGTGAAATGCCCCTGGGAAGGGTGAAATGTCCCAGGAACTTCAGTTCGCAAACCCTGAACAGGCCGAAATTCATGATAATCTTTAGTTTGTCAGCTGGTTCATGCCTATCCATAGAGATGAGCTATAATTCTGGGGGATCCCCAGGTTCCACCTGGAACCTGGAATCCCTAGGTGCAGAGAACCTTAGCACACCATCTCTAGGGATGCTACAAATCCGAAGACCCTCTGCATGGCCTCCAACACAGTTGGGGGGAGTTTAGTGTTAATATTATCTCTTTCCATGCCAAAGACCACATGCATGCAAACTAGAGATCAAGCACAGCTTACCAATGGTGCTAGACACCTATCTCAAGTACTACAAAATGTTTGAGACATGTTATTGGAGACAAAAAAATTACCCTTCCCTAGACCAGAGCCCTTTATTTATTTCCAGAGGGTACATACGAAGATGCCTCACACTGAGCCAGCCCACTGGTCCAATTAACTCAGAACTGCTCCTGCCACAGGAGACCCCTTAACTGGAGAACATGGGTACACTGAGCCTGCTACTCTTAGTGCAAAGCATATGCTCTTCCACTGAGTGATGGGCCCCCACTATTGTTTGGGCACACTTCGGAAATGTTTCTTGACACCCTGGAATCTTTAGTTGTGTGTGAACCTCTCCCCTTCCTTAGCTTTTTGGGCATGGAAATAAAATAATGGTTTCCCATTCTTTCCCCCCAATAAATCATAGGGAATTTTCACTGCATCAGTGATGTAAAACGCATAGATGAACTCCCCAGCACTCAGTTCATAATTGTGCTGCCAGTTACAACTATAGACAGCAACACAGAAATAAAGGAGGGTATTTTTTTGAAAAGGAAAGAGAGTTGTAGTAAAGGATTAGGTGGGTGCTTTCATTAAGGGAATAGGGCTGCAGTTCATGGCACCATTTATTATACGTATTGTCTTGTTTGCACTGCATAGTTGTCTGATTTTGTAATCTAGTTGTTGCAGTGCAAGAGGTATTTCTTATAGTGTTTTTCTTTATTATGCTGTTTTTCTAATTCTGTAATCTGTCTTGAGTCTCAGCGAGAAAGGCAAAATATAAGAAAAGGAAAAGACTATCTTCCCTTGAAAGTTCTGAATTAGCTCACATTTTTCTCACATGTGCAACCTTGCCCTGCAGTCTAGGAACTGTAAGGCATATGCAGGAGAGGACACCATGTTGCCTGGATAATAATGTGATGCTCCCTTTGCTTGCATTATAACATTTTGCCCTGTGATTGGCTTGCATGAGGACCACATTTACCAGCATGGGAGGAAGAGGAGGAGGAAGCAATTACTGCTTTTACAAAAAAAAAAAAAAAAAGCAGAACTCATTTTCTGCAATCAGCGCAAGTATCAGGTTAATAATGACCAACATTTGAACACATGCCAATAGCAACTACTGGCCTCAGATGCCTAGTCTGAGGACTGCAAAGTAAGCAAAGGCAAAAGCAACCTAAAACACTTCAAATACACTGAGTGATAATTTCACTGCTTGCCTTGTAATAAAAATAAATACCATAAGCAGAAGAAATTTGTATTATGGGAAAATCCATATTATGAGCCCATTATATGATTTACCTGCTCTTCCTTCCAATAACTCAGGGTGGGATATACAGTACTCCCAACAACCCTGTTAGAGTCATTAGGCTAAGAAAGATTGACTGGTCCAAGGTTAGCCATGGTGGAGTGCAAATGTGAACCTGAGATTCCCAGATACTAGCCTAGCCACAACACCATATTATTAAAGCCTCATTAAAAATTAGTAGGACTCCAAAGACCTTATTAGAAACCTACTATAAACAGTTCATATCTAGCTGCATTGTTTATTTATTTAGAGCAATTATATATCCCACCATTTTCCTGACACAGCCAGGATAAAGTTGAAGTTGTTTAGACTGATACTGGAAAATGGGTTGTTAATACCTAATGACCATTACAGAACTCAAATAGCTATTTCCATTTTTAGAATTCCTATGACGAGCAAAGTTACATTTCTTACACGGTCTTATTACACTGTTTTTTTAAAACAAAAACATGCTAACAATTGCTTTCTGATGCCTTCAAAAAAAATCTTCAAAGTGATTGGCTGCTTGACTTAAGTTCAGACCCCTTCACCAATCAAGTTGAAGTTGATTGGATTCTGTCTTCACACACACACACACAAAAGCTGGATAGCCATTGTTTTAGTTAACATATGCAGTGCTCCTAAAAGAGGATCAGTTGGCAACCCTATGATTTTGTCATGAATGGCTCATTTTCTAGGCACAGTAGCTGTAGGCAGGGGTGGGCACTAATTGGCTCAGAAATGTAAGTTTGTGATTAATTTTGTCTGATTTGTGGTTCACGAACTGAAATTCACAAAATGAAGAGCCACTATGAACTCCCAGAAATTTTAAGGCAGTTTGTGGTGGTTTGTGAAGAGCAGAAAGCAGGGGTTTAAATGGCTCTGAGCCATTTAAACACCTACTGCTTTTCGTGGGAAAACCCTTGCTTTCTGCTCCCCATGAAAAGCAGCGGGGAGCAGAAAGAAGGGGGCTAAATGGCTCCAAGCCATTTTTTTTTTTTGTACAATAACACCTGTTTTCTGCTTTCCACCACTTTTCACAAGGAAACCCCTGCTTTCTGCTCCTGGCAAAAAGCAGTGGGAGCAGAAAGCAGGGGTCATGAACCACTATGAACCAGTTCAATTTGTGAACCAACCTCCCAGTTCGTATTGGTTTGTTCGTGGTTTGGCCATGAACCACAAACTGAAACATTTCTGCGGTTTGTGGCCATTCTTAGCTGTAGGATCCAGATTAACCTTACTTATAAAAAAAATAATCTCTGTTTATCTCTACCTTATGAATTGACCACTGTCCATTAAGCCTGCAAGTCCTGATGTTAAGGAGACTAATTCAGACCTCTGATGCTGAGATTATATTAGAGTTTTCTAAACTTTCTACCTCATTAAATGGACTTTACGGTGGCCTGGGACACTTTCTTATCAGTTAAACAGAAGATGGAAAAATCTTGGTATGTGATAGTTTTATTAAACCTGTGAGATCATTAGAGAGTTCATTAAGTTCCAGAAGAACACACTGTACTGAAAATACCAAAACTTTGCAGGGTAGATAAGAGAAAAGCAATCCGCTGAGATTGTAACCGTGTAAGATAATAATCAAATGAGCCATTTGATTACTCCTGCTGTGCTTTAAGACACAATCCTGTAATGGCCACCATGATGTGTCTTCCTTGACATTCCTGAAAAATACTACCCACAGATCATTCCAGTTTGAAGGCAGCCATAAGGCTACATATAGTGGGGCATGGGCAAATGTAATGCTCTGGTATTTGTCAGGAAGTACAGATATAAGCACTCTATTGCTGGCCACTTCCAGATGAGGGTGCAAAAATGCATTCCCACCTTGTCAGCAGCAGCAAGTTGTGGAGGAATGACATGATCAGGGTCCACACACCCTGTTCCTGCCACCCCCTGCTCCTCGCCCTTAACCCTGTGCCTTGCAATCCCCTCCACCACAAAACCCTTTAAATGTCTTTTTTTTTCCTTTCTTTTTTCTAACTGCATTATATTGCTATGCCATGGCTTGGTAAAAGAAAACAAAAACCCTTTAATGTGCTGAAAGGAGGCTGAAAGAAGGGTTGCTACACCAGTTTCCTGTTTACTTTGGAGAAAATGAAGGTGTGTTTCTTACGGAGCAAAAGTTGGGTAATGTGAGCTAGACCAGTCATGCATCAATTGGTTGTGATGTCATTAGGATGTTCTCCTTCATCACGGGACCTTCATGCTATATACACAAAGAGAAACCCCTATGTGGTAGTAGCAGCCATTCACACGTTTGGATCCAATTGCCAGCTCCCAAAAATCCCCTTGCCAAGCATTTACATTGTTTCTGCACTGTTCAACAGCCTTTTGATCCTCTGCCATTGCCGCTCTTCCTCTTCATTGTCATAAACCTCCCTTGCCCTCTACTGCATAATTCATTGGCCTGATTTTGTTGATGACACCACAATACCAATTGACTGTGGTGACTGATGTGATTTTATTTATAAGGCTCATGTGACAATATTAACAAAATTATGTGGTTCACCAAGATCTACTGAGAACAGTCAGGGAAAAGGGACTGGAGGTAAACAGGAACAGCCAGGAGAATAAAATGGCACTGAATGCCATCGAAATGTAAAATGCGTCTAAAAAGCGGTCACAAAACTGCTCAAAACCTTTTAGACAGTCATGAAATAAACAGAAAGCTGGATGGTTATTCTTCTACCCAGATTCCAACTGATTTCCACACACACCCATTGCTTGAAAATGATACCAAATTAGGAGGTTTTTCTTAGATGCACTGTATTTTCCACTATGCCAGACTCACAAGTTTCCCATGACCCAGCAGTCTCTTTCAGAGGGAATTCTCAGAGCAAATCCTACCCACCGTTAAGCCATCTAAATCCCTAGCTCTGCACAGGATTCTAGCTCTAGCCACAGTTTGACCAGGAATATGCCTTTTTTTTTCCTTTCACAGAAGAAAAAGAGTCATCTCTGGGGAATGGAAGGAAACTTTATAATTCAGGGAAAGGGGCTGAGAAAACAGAAGCACCACTGCAGGTATTTGGGGGGGGGGCAAAAAGATTCACAATGAGGATCAAACACTTTCTTCTCAACACACCCCAGAAGACACTGCAAGAAGCAAAGTATTTCAAGAATTGGGGTTCTTTTTTATACCACACAATAACCAGAGACTTAGATGGGAATAAGAATGAGCCATCCTTACCTGGACAGCCCAGACTAGCCCATTTTTTTCAGTTCTTGGAAGCTAAGCAGGGTTGGTCCTGGTTAGTATTTGGATGAGAGACCACCAAGGAAGGCCAGGGTTGCTACGCAGGGTTCCTACGCAGAGGCAGGGGATAGCGAACCACCTCTGAACATGTCTTGCCTTGAAAACCTTACAGGGTCGCTACAGGAAGACTGTGACTTGACAGTACTTTCTGCTACCACGAGAATGAAACCAAGAAAGGTGGGACAGAAGGTTCCCCTTCTCTCAGTTTTGCTTGTCTTTGTAAAAAAGGCATGCTACTCAGAAGATCAGAAAGCTAGCATAAGGATGAGTAACTCTCTAGTTCTAAAATGACATACTTAAATGTGGGGAATATGGTAAAACATGAGCCCTCCTACAGACATTACATGGGAAGTTAAGACTACATACACATTGGCTTTAGTACATGTGCATCCATTGGAAAGGGACAACTGTCAGTGACTTTCCCATGTGTACATGAGGCAAAACAGACCTACACACAATCTTCACAGATGAGGTCCTACAAATACATGCTACCCCCGTGTATTCCTCCTTGGGGAAAATGGCAAGTATGAAGCAGTCCTATCTTCCATTGAGGCTATAATGGTGTACTCCAGTATGCTGACGTAAATCAGCATTGTTAAGATTCTCCTAATTTCTCTTTTCCCAAATTCTCTCTAAAATCCAACCATTTTTTCCCCTCTTCATAGGAATTGGAGTGCATTTCAAATAAATTCCATTTTGCTCAAATATGAAATGCAAATGAGAAAGGCAAAGAGGAAGGGAAGTTCTGCAAGATTTCAGCATTTCATTCTGCAGATGCTCAGAAGCAGATAATATCTTCCAAAGTTTCCTTGCCCTCCTGCTAGAGCACCCTGTTCTGTGTAACATTTTTTAAAAGATACCTGCAAGGGCTGAAGTTGCAAAAGGGTGCATAGAGGTGTAACAGAAGAGTACAATGAGAAATTAAAGAGATATTCTTCTTTTGAAAGAGGAAAAATAAAAGGAATCAATGGCTATAGCTTTAAAAAGTGAATTTCAGTGGAAAAGAAACTCCACTCACCATAACAAATTCTAGTGAGGTCGATGCCTACTATGCTCAGAATTGCAGCCTCATTTTTGTGGACATACACGAATACTTTTCACTTTCTTCTGTACCTGCAATGAATATTCTCTTGTCTCTATTTTTAGGTAGATGAATAGCAGTTTCATTGGGGCAGAAATTTACAGTGCAACTTCACTGAGCTGAGAAGGTTATAACTCTCCTTAGGACTGCACTGTTAATTACTTACCTTTTTCTGTCCTGTTCAGCACCATTGTTACTTCTTTGGTGCCTTTTTCACCTCTGGTTTCTGCTTCTTCCCGTGATAAGTCATAGGAGCAATCCCACACAATCTTTACACAGTCGATTAGATGATAACCTAATGCTGGGTGTAGCCAATCAGTTTTGGTTTCATGATGAAGCCAGTGAGGATGAATGATGACAAGGGAATTGAGAACTTTAGTGAGAAGGACACGTTGGTTTTCCAAAGAAGGCGTGTGGGGGGGGTTGTCATTGCTGAAAACATTTGCCCAAAAGAGCGAATACTTGAACCCAGCATTTTTCTTTTCATCTTCCTCTTTCTTTCCCCTGCAGTTTCATAATACATGCACTTTCTACTGACCATGTGTTAAAATAGTGGCTGGGTTTTTTAAAAAAGAAAGAAAGAAAGCCAGTGGACATTCCTGTTTCAGCAATTTGGGGTTCTCTAAGGCTGCAATCTTTTCCTCAGCGTAAGACCCACTGAATAAAATGGATTTTAGTGCCAAGTAGACCAACTTAGGAATGCTCCATAAGTTAAAGAGCATGGGTAAGGGAAAGAAAATATGCAAACAAGAAAGAGATCACTGGCTTTATAGATTGGGGGGGGGGTTACAGCATGCTTAGACCTGAAGAAGAGAATCTGCAGGAGAATCTGTGCGTAAGACCGGCTTGCAGACATGAATAAAAGTTATTTGATGGATCTTTTTACTTTGCCATCTTTTTAGCTGCAGGCAGCGCTCGTGAACGGAATCCTGACATCCCCTCGCAGGTGATTATTACACTTCCTAACAGAAGACTAATAAATGGGCTGTCACGGAAACTTCATTTCTCTTTAGCCAACAAATGTCAGCATTCCTTACTATGAGACTCCTCTCCTCTATGGCTCCTTCCATTTCAATCTTCCCAAACATTAGTATATTAAGCTGCATAATGTGTCTGGAAGCAAAATGGGAAGATGTCATGGCATCTTCACAGAATGGCGCGGTAACTAAAAGGCCATCAAGTCTTGTTTCTGATGTGAGATGGAACAATAACTAAAGGTCAGTGATCGGGTCTGGGCTGTGGTATCAAGGCTAGGATTAAACCTGTGTTCTGATAGGCTGGTTAGGAGTGCTCCGGGTTCATTTTAGCTACAGCTAGCAATGCTAAACACAGGTAAAGGGGGGAAAGAGTATTCATTTGTGGGACAATCCAGTGGAAGGAGCCCATGATCCTTCAGTTCCTAAACTGTTGTCAATATCAATCCTTTGTGAAATTTTCCTTCCTGAATCTTTCATATATTCGCCAATCATGAATCAGCCTATTAATCACAGTATACCACCATCAAAGGAAGGCAGGGCAGTGTTAAGTAGAGTCGCACCCTTCTGAGCCCATTGACTTCAATGGATTTAGAAGGGAGGGACTCTGTTTAAGATTACACTGCAAGTATATTGCAGAAAGATGAAACCCTCAGTTGGCTTTTACAACCAAGCAACCCATATATCGCAAGTGAAAGCAGGAGAAGGTACTGAAGCAACCTATGCTTAAGATTTTTAAGGGCAAACATAAAAATGTATGGTGTGAATGTCGCGAACATGGGTATACATACTGGCACAATTTTCAAAGAGCAAGGATTGATTGCAGGCCCCAACATACCCAGAGTATCTTGCTATATGATTTGTGAAATGACATGAGTATCCAAGTTTCTGATGGGGAAACTCCTGGATGAGATTCCTGTCTTCCTATATCAGTAGCATTGTCTGAATTTTTCAAACTGCAGAAAGAAAACCGGGTTCTAAATCAGGGGTAGCCAAACTGTGGCTTGGAAGCCATATGTGGCTCTTTCACATATATTGTGTGGCTCCCAGCAGGGCAAGCAAAGGGGAGGTGTGCCTCCCCTCCCCGATCGGTCTTCCCTTCTCCAGCCAGTTCCCCTTCCTGGGTAGGCTTGAGGCAGGAGGGAGCAAAGAAAGATAGCAACTTTAACTTTAGATATGTTCTCAAAGGCCTCCCAACCTACAAATATCATTGGACAAATAAATATCATTATCAGTATCTATTTTTACCCCTTTTGTTTTTATTTTTGGCAGTCTCATTTAATGTTAATAAAAAGCAAATCTGCATATTTTTCAGTAAAAACATATGTGTAATATTTGTTCATGGCATGTGGCTCTCAAACATCTGACGTTTATTCTATGTGGTTCTTATGTTAAGCAAGTTTGGCCACTCCTGTTCTAAATATTCTACTCTGGTCCCTTGGCATGAAGGCAGACAGGTCTTCCATACCTTTGAATAGTTGTATAGAAAAGACAACCCATACAGAGGCAGCTTTTCTCACAAGCACGATTGCCTAAATTCCTTCTTCTGTGCCACTATTAATGATCCAGGAGGCCTTAATAATTCACCTTTACCTTTAGTCACCCAAATCAAACCTAAGTAGTCCTTAAAAGTCTCTTTCTGGGACCTGTGCTAAACAGTCACATTAATGTTCCCCAACATGTGAGCTGAGGCTGTACGAAAAAAGAAAGGGCAATAGAAGACAATAAAACATTGAGAGATGAGCAAACATGAGAGACGAGCAAACATATAGTTCCAAAGAGCTATGGAGAAACTAGAGGAAGGATGGCAATCAATAAGCAATACTAACAATAAATATTTAATTCCTCATTAATATTACTGAGGTGCTATATCGCCATCTAGAGACCAAACTTCCTCAGTAAAGTAAAAATATGCCTATCTAATAAATATGACAGTAGCACACCACTACTTGGATACGAAAGTTCATGGATCTTCCTTTTGAAATGTTCTCATTTTATTTAAGAATGTTCTCTAATAGTCCTGGAAGTAAAGGTGTCCTTCAGATTTTTTTAGCAGAAAATGTTGCAATTGGCTTGATCAGCTGCTTTCTGAAGATTCAAAGCCAAGCCTCTCCAGTTATTTATTTATTTATTTATTTACATTATTTATAGTGTGTCTTTCTCACTGAAACTCAGGATGGATTACATAGTGTAAGACAAATACCAGCAACAGGATGGGACATCCAATAAACAAAGCAATAAGGTTTTGATTACAGAAACCTGAAAACTAGCAGAAAATTGAAAATGGAGCTGAAACAGAGCTTAAGCAGTAACATGACATTAAGCAATTCAGAAATTACATTGTAGGAATATATTTATAGCAAGAGACAGAACATAGTTGTATAGTCCACAGTACCTATCCCTTTACCAAAGCATCTTTCTGAACCACTACAGTACAGCCCTAACTACCTATATAAAAAAACCTCCTGAATAATTCAGTGTAGCATAGCTTGCAGAAAGCCAGGATTATGGGAGCCTCTCTGACCTCATCAGGCAGGCCATTCCATAAGACAGGAGCCACAGAAGAGAATGCATGTGTATGGGCAACTGTTGTTTTTGCCCTTTTGAAGCTTGGCACTCAGATGAGTGAAACTGTTGTGGCAGAGCATGGGGGAGAGACAGTTCTGCAGAAATGAGGGAAAGGGGCCATTAATGGCTTTGTTTGGGATAGTCAGTACCTTGGATTGGGCCTGGTAACTGATGGGCAGCCAGTGAAGTGACTGCAGAACGGGAGTGATAAGCCTAGCTCCTGATAATGACTAAGCTGCAGCAGTCTGTACCAACTGGGGTCTCTGACTTGCCTTTGAGGGGAGAAATCTGTAGACTGCCTTACAGTTGCCTAGTCTTGATGTTACTATGGTGTGGATACAGATGTCCAGATCAGCCATGTCAAGGTAGGGGACATCTTCTGGGCTAGACTGAGGAGGAGGGGGGGAAAAGTGTTTGCAGATGCATTAACTTGTTTTTCTAACAGCAGTGCTGGATTCAGTATAAAGGCTCTTAACCAAGTCAGCCAGTGTCATCTGAACCCCATCAAAAGTGAGAAGCACAATGTCCTTCAAGATCTCCTTTCCATCACTTTTTGTCTTGTCTGGATTCAGTTTCAGGAGATTTGGACAGAAAGATACAGAGCTGGATGCTATCAGCATATTGATGGCATCCCATTCCAAAGAATGATGTCTCCTAAAAGCTTTACATAGCAACCAAATGATATGAAGATTTAAGACTGTGCCCTGTAGAATCTCACAAGACAGCTCCCACACTAAAGGTAGCTAGCACTAATGGCAACTCTTTGAGTCTGGTCCATGAGGAACAATTTAAATAAGGCATATCCATTGATACCTACTTCTGCTTCCACATGATCTACTGTATCAAAGCCTGAAGATAGATCCAGTAGGAGCAACAAAGAAGCATGGCCTCTGTCTACATTCAAGTAGAAGTCATCAACTAAAGATACTAGGAGCTGCTTTTGTCTCACAACCCTACTATAAACCAAACTGAAAAGAGTCCAGAGCACAGGAGTTATCTAAGAAGATGAGGAGCTAGTCCGCTACTGCTCTCTGAATAATTTTTCCCCAGGAAGAGCTCATTGGAGAATCGGTGATAACTAGCCACATTGTTTTATGTTGGGGTTGTTTTTTAGTAGTGGGGGAAGGTGCCATGAGTTAGTGACTGATTTATGATGGGCACGAAGAGCTTATTAATGTGATTCTTACACAATTTTAACAGCCAGGATGTAGAAGTGTGCACAAGTGTTGGCCTTTGTAGGTCTCTGGATACTCCATCACAGTAACTGGGTCAAAATGGACCAGACAAAATATAGGCATTTCTTCTGCCTGGACTATATTACAGGCGGCACGCAGATCAGAGTGTATTTGTGTTATTTTATCATCAAAAAAACATTGTGAAGGTATCACAGCTGTCTGTTTCTGATCCGATAAAGGCTCAGATTTAGGAGTCAACAGATGTTGATGTCAAGCACATATCGGCTAATGCTGAGATGGATATAGGCATTTGTTCCTGTTTTTGGCAAAGCTATTTACACTACTCCCATACTCTCTAGACATTTCACAGCTGAAAATTAGGACATGCTTACAATGGCTCAGTTATCATACAAAGGATCGCTGCCTGAACCCTCCTTTCCGCTCTCCACTCTCACATGTTCCTGAAGGCTTTACTCCATGGACGGTCTGCTGTAGTCGTGTACTCTGCAATAGCCAGTTTTTTCACTGATTTAAAAGCCAGAAGGGTGTTTGATCTTGTTAAAGATATACCGGGTAGAGGACATAATTGTCCTAAAACATAGTCTAACAGTTCAAAATACATCTCAGCCACAATGTATAAAATGAAAGGCTGTACATTGAGTGGCGCCTTAGTGTTCATGCACAGGCTTATACACTTGAGATGAAATGCATCTACTTGCCATTCTGAGACTTTGGGGATATAGGTGAACTCTGAAGAAGGACAACTCTAGCAGTTTCCACAAGCCACACACTACATGCAAAATTGACCCAAATAAGGACAGTAGTTTATGAAGGACAGGAACCAGAAACCCTAGTAAACAGAGAAAGCTGGAGTATATGATTTCCATGTCTAGCTGTGTGATTGCCAGAGGTGTCTTGAGTTAGTACTGAATTTGTGCTTATGTAGCCTGACTAAATGCAGAGATGAATAGCGCTATGGTAATAATAGAACAAAACAGTGAGGCATAAACAGGGTCAGAAAAAAACCACCTCTGCTTCTCACTTGCCTAGAAAGCCCCTTGATGGCACTTCACATACACACAAGCTTATCAGGCATGAGTGAGATACTTCCTTCTACTGACACAAAGAAACTGAGCAAATTCTCTCCATTTCTTCTTATCCACATCAGGAAAAAGAAGATCTCATCTGTTAGATTTCTGTATGTCAGGGAACTCCCAAAGGTAAAATGGTTAAAAATTGTTTGAAAAAAACAGGTTTCATCCCTAACCATATTAAGGGTTGAATCCAGCCAGGTTTTTTATTCAGTCTTGCCCAATTCTTCTCCTTCCTACAGCCCCCGTCCCACATATGGCTTTTCTCCAGGCAGGTCCCATGAGCCTTAGCATATCTGTTTTGTTGGTCAAAGGAGACAAAAAATCTTTTTTCACTAGCAGAAAAGCTGCTTGGATCCAACACAATGTTGTAATTTTAAATAAATTCAGAGTATGAAAGACAAGGATTTCCATATAATGAAAATGAGCATCAACTCAGAAATTATAACTTAAATGTAATCCTTAGCATCTCCAATTAGAAGGATCAGGTGGTAGGTGATATGAAAAACCTGCTGCCAGTCAGAATAGAGAGTAGAATCACATCCAAGGGCATCTAGTCGAACCCCCTTCACAAAATTCACAAATACTCCCCTGTACACACACACACACACACACACACACAGTGACTCCTGCTCCATGCCCAGAAGATGGCAAAAAACCTCCACGATCACTGGCTAAACTGATGGCCTAATGGTCTGACCTAGTATAAGAAGAAGAAGAAGAAAAGAGATTGGATTTATACCCCACCCTTCACTACCCGAAGGAGTCTCAGAGTGGCTTACAATCTCCTTTCCCTTCTCCTCCCCACAACAGACACCCTGTGAGGTAGATGGGGCTGAGAGAGCTCTTTCGAAAACTACTCTTTCCAGGATAGCTCTGAGAGAACTGTGACTGTCCCAAGGCCACACCAGCAGCTCCATGTGGAGGAGTGGGGAATCAAACCCGATTCTCCCAGATTAGAGTCCGGGCTCCTAACCACTATACCAAACTGGCAGCTTCATATCTTTGATGTAAAACAGCATTGTTTCAGACAACTTTTTTGTCCATTTTATGGCTGTTTTATAGATGATGAAGATAAGTTATGATTTTATTGTTCCAGGTGGTCAGCCGTGTTGGTCTGAAGCAGTAGAACAAAGTTAGAGTCCAGTGTCGTTATTGTTAAGGGTGCTTGGAAGCATATTTATGTACACTGAGTCTAACCCTAACCTTATTTAATTAGAAACCTGCACAAATGGGTAAATGAAATACAATAGTACACGAAATAACAATATATTGTGAATTATTATTTATTTTTGAAAAGTTCTATGATGTCTGCTGAGCCTTGCACAATGACCAAAAAGGGAAGACAGGCCCTTCTATTAGGCTCATGATGTAGCTAAATTAGAAGTTACAGTCACTTAGTTAACTCATCTGATAATCTAACCCATTAGTCAATTCACAGTAAATGGCAATTGTGAAGTACTGGGTTCTATACATCAGGACCACGACTTAGGCGAAGATGCGTTTATTGGCACTTTACATACTGAACAACAAAGTAACGGCCGGGTGGCCAACTATATACATTGTGGGGGAGACGCCCCGGGGTTCTATTGGTGGGTTTAAGGTAAAGGTAAAGGTAAAGGTAAAGGTTCCCTTGCTCAAAAGGCAGTTGAATCTGACTCTAGAGTTGTGGTGCTCATCTCCGTTTCAAAGCCGAAGAGGCTCCTTGCTGGAAGTTCAGGAGCCTAGTCCCTATTGTTTTCTGGATTGAAGCTTGGCTGCTTCTGGCTGGCACTTGCCAGTGCTCTCAGGACATAACAGCAATGTTGTTCTAAGTAGATTTATAGCCTTCTTAACCCATTGGTTTCAATAGATTTAGAAGGGTATAACTCTGCTTAAGATTGCACTGTGACTGTAGATAGTACCAAATATCCATACAGGTGTATTTGAACTCTTAAAGAAAGTATAAGAAAATTACAAAACAACACGTACTATTCAATGTTAAAAAGGGAATATTTGTTTCCTCTTTCACCCTGTGTTACAGTAGCAAAATGGCATATTAATAACCTCAGTGGATAAACAAGTGTGCTCTTCATCGCTGCTAACTAAAAATTGGCCCCACTTACTAACCAGCCAAAGCTTTTGTTGATTAATCTAATGATTAAACTGATTAAAGCCTTCAGTCCTAATATTTTACCACTGCTAGATGGGGAATAAAATCTTCATTCTTGTAATATATTATCTTCAGTCCCCTTTAGCTTGTTTTGATCAACTCAGTTAAGAGAGCCTGTTGAAGAGGAATGGAAGAGAAACTCCACAGCTGAGCAGCAATCCTCAAATATTCAGAGAAGGCTAAAATACATTAGAACCTGCATTACTCCACTGTGACTTCGACAGATGGTTGGGGCCAAAGAATCTTCACTAATTTCCGATTCTACATTTCAAGGTAACATGTAAAACCTGCAACCCGATCCCTGAAACTCCTAATTAAGCTTGGGTATTTGGGGATTTTTTTGCCACTGGTCACATTCAATAAAGACATACAGGAGATGACTCAGAGAAGAATTTATTGCTAGTAGTAGAATCAATATGTCTGTGCCAAGTGATACCTGTTAAACAGACGCCATGTAATCTTAGGTATAGGTTTGAATTTGAGTGAGGACTCAGTTTTGGAACCTGCCTGTTTATGAAGCCATAACCAATTAATAAACAGTAGTAATGAAGCACACCAAGTGCTGCAGCATGTCACATAAATCACCTCACACCGGTCTATGCATGCAGCAGAAGGGAGAGGTAATAAGGTGGCAGGATGCTGAGGGGATAGAATGGACTGCATTACCTCAGACTGCAGGTGAGGGATCACCAAAGTTTCAGTAAACATGCTTCAGTCCCAGACTCTCCATTTGACAAAATACCTACTTAATGATTTTTATTTTTTGCCATCGAGTCACAACTGACTGATGCCGATCCCATAGGTTTGTTTACGCAAGAGGCGTTTAGAGGTGGTTTGCCATTGCCTGCCTCCACATCACGACCCTGGAATTCCTTGGTGGTCTGCCTTCCAAATACTGACCAGGGCCGACCCTGCTACGCTTTTGAGATCTGATGATGAGATTCAGGTCAGGGCACTTACTGAGCCTGCTTCAGCAGGGAGGGTGGGATATAAATCAAATCAAATAAAAATGAAATAAATTGGTACTGAAAGACACTAATGGGGGCTTGCAGATTTAATCAGTGACCAAGAGTCAGAGACTGGTTGTTTTGTATAATGAAGATCCTGGGGCTCCACCTTACCTTTTCACTGTCATTTTCATTGACTTGGGAACCTGTCCCATTACCCACTACTCACAAGGCTAGTGAAAGAGTATGTCTATGATTCCCACTCTGACCAAGGCTCCCTTGTTTTGCTTTGAAGTAATTCTGATTTATCGTCCCGAATGAAGAAACTTTCATGTTCTTTGAAATGATAGACCCTAGATACAAAACTTCAATAATTAGAATGATGTGGCTAGAATTCTCTATATTAAGGAATACTCACATTAGTAACCTCACATTATTCCTGTATCACTTTCTGTATGAGGCAAGCCAAGCCTCCGGAGAATCATCTCTTTTGTGCCTGTGGCATCAAAGCCTTGAGTCTCTGTTCGTGAATTGAGTCTTACAGTGCCCTAGGCTACTGCCTGGATTTATACATTGGGGATCATGATGGCATTCCACAGTATTTAAGGTAATAAGATAGGCTTCTTCAATAACAGTGGCAAATACAGAAAAAGCTATATTCTACAGACATAACTCAAAATACTGCCATCTTCAGTTTAAAAAATGTGGTGTTGTATATTATCCATATTACAATACATTAAGAAAGCTGTTTTGGTAGTGTAATCTTTGGCAGTGATTGGGCTTCTCTGCCTAATTCTACTAAGTAGTGGGATAGAAAGAATAGCCATTGGCTGCTATTAGTTTAGATGGTCTGATTCTAGGAAGCAGCAGGACAGGAAGCCACATCTAGGGAGCAAAGGCGGAGCTTAAGGTTTGAGGAGACAGGGACCTGAGAAGGCCGTGGGCTAAAGAAAACAGGAGACCTAACAAGAGGATTGAAGAAGAAATGATCCAAGGGAACTAAGAAAGGAAAGCCAGTGGTAAGAGTCTGAGAGCAATATCAACTTGCAGAAGAGAACCACCACACAAAGACCTAAATTCCTATATTGATATAAAATAATCAGCCAGATCCAAGGCTCCAGGCCCCTGGTTACTCTAAAATACTGTTCTGTTTTGTTTTGTTTTTTATTTCAGCACAATCGCTGCTTTACATTTAAAGCAATATGAGGTTTTACATAATAGGTTCTTATGTGGCTATTAGGTCTGCTACAGGGAGAGACCTGTGAGTCTCATGAATGAAGAGAAACCCCATCTCTTCAGAATCCAGTATTCCTCTTTCTGCCTATCTGCTCAAATGAGTGACAGGGAAAATAGGGGGGGGTGTAGTTAATGTGTCAATGTCTTTCCCCCTCATGCCTGACACCCCTCCCCAAGGCATGTAGTAACCACTTGCAGTGTTTTAATGGTTAAAAGGCTTATCTTAAGCTCCATTTCCTAGAAAGGATATGATAAGAACATAAGAACATAAGAACATAAGAGAAGCCAATGTTGAATCAGGCCAATGGCCCATCCAGTCCAACACTCTGCCACACAGCGGCCAAAATATACCAGGTGCCATCAGGAGGTCCAGCAGTGGGGCCAGGGCACCAGAAGCCCTCCCACTGCTGCCCCCTCCAGCACCAAGAATAGAGTGCATCACCTGCCCCAGACTGAGAGTTCTCATTCTATACCCTGTGGCTAATAGCCACTGGTGGACTTCTGCTCCATATGTTTATCTAATTTCCTCTTGAAACTGTCCATGCTTGCAGCTGCCACGACCTCCTGTGGCAGTGAATTCCATATGTTAATCACTCTTTGGGTGAAGAAGTATTTCCTTTTATCTGTTCTAACCCGACTGCTCAGCAATTTCATAGAGTGCCCACGAGTTCTTGTATTGTGAGAAAGGGAGAAAAGTACTTCTTTCTCAACCTGCTCAATCCCATTCATAATCTTATAAACCTCGATCATGTCACCCCTCAGCCGTCGTTTCTCCAAGCTAAAGAGCCCCAAGCATTTTAACCTTTCTTCATAGGGAAGGTGTTCCAACCCTTTTATCATTCTAGTTGCCCTTCTCTGCACTTTTTCCAATGCTATAATATCCTTTTTGAGATGTGGTGACCAGAACTGTACACAGTATTCCAAATGAGGTCGCACCAATGATTTATACAGGGGCATGATGATACTGGCTGATTTGTTATCAATTCCCTTCCTAATAATCCCCAGCATAGCGTTGGCCTTCTTTATTGCAGCTACACATTGTGTAGACATTTTCAGCGAGTTATCCACTACGACTCCAAGATCTCTCTCTTGGTCAGTCTCTGCCAGATCAGACCCCATCAACGTGTATTTATATTTAGGATTTTTGGCTCCAATGTGCATCACTTTGCACTTGGCCACATTGAACCCCATTTGCCACGTTGACGCCCACTCACCCATCCTCAACAGATCCCTTTGGAGTGCCTCACAATCCTCCCTGGTTTTCACCACCCTGAACAACTTCGTGTCATCTGCAAATTTAGCCACATCACTGCTTACTCCCAATTCCAAATCGTTAATAAACAAGTTAAAAAGCATGGGACCGAGTACTGATCCCTGTGGTACCCCACTGCTTACCACCCTCCACTGAGAGAGTTTCCCATTTATACTCACTCTCTGTTTCCTATTTATAAGCCAGTTTTTGATCCACAAGAGGACTTGTCCTTTTATCCCATGACTATTGAGCTTACTTAGGAGCCTTTGATGAGGAACTGTATCAAAAGCTTTCCGGAAGTCAAGGTAAATAATATCTATTGAGTCCCCTTGTCCACATGTTTGTTCACTCCCTCAAAAAACACTAACAGGTTAGTGAGACAAGATCTTCCCTTACAGAACCCATGCTGAGTCTGCCTCAATAGTTTTTGTTCATCAATGTGCCTACTAATTCTTTCCTTAATAACAGTTTCCACTAACTTACCCGGTATCGATGTCAGACTGACTGGCCTGTAATTTCCTGGATCTCCCTGGAGCCCTTTTTAAAGATGGGAGTGACATTAGCTACCTTCCAGTCATCAGGAATGGAGGCAGATTTTAAAGAAAGTAAAATCTGCCTCCATTCCTGATGACTGAAGGTAGCTAATGTCACTCCCATCTTTAAAAAGGGCTCCAGGGAGATCCAGGAAATTACAGGCCAGTCAGTCTGACATCGATACCGGGTAAGTTGGTGGAAACTGTTATTAAGGAAACAATTAGTAGGCACATTGATGAACAAAAACTATTGAGGCAGACTCAGCATGGGTTCTGTAAGGGAAGATCTTGTCTCACTAACCTGTTAGTGTTTTGAGGGAGTGAACAAACATGTGGACAAGGGGACCCAATAGATATTATTTACCTTGACTTCCGGAAAGCTTTTGATACAGTTCCTCATCAAAGGCTCCTAAGTAAGCTCAATAGTCATGGGATAAAAGGACAAGTCCTCTTGTGGATCAAAAACTGGCTTATAAATAGGAAACAGAGAGTGAGTATAAATGGGAAACTCTCTCAGTGGAGGGTGGTAAGCAGTGGGGTACCACAGGGATCAGTACTCGGTCCCATGCTTTTAACTTGTTTATTAACGATTTGGAATTGGGAGTAGCAGTGATGTGGCTAAATTTGCAGATGACACGAAGTTGTTCAGGGTGGTGAAAACCAGGGAGGATTGTGAGGGCATTTAATGATGCAAAGGAGGGCATTTAATAGTTGTCTATAAGTTGGAAATTTGGCCTTTGCAACTTGCCATGCAAGAGCAAATCACTGCACCTACACAACTGTCCCCCTTTGCACTCTATTTCTAAATAACATTCTGTTTCATTGCCTGAAAATATAGAACAATTTTACATATAATCGTAATACACCACTGAACCAGGAAGTTTCTCAAGATTATATATCTTGTAAGTCTACATAAAATAGGCTGTTCCAACACCTCCCATGTGGAATGCCATTGCTCCAAGACCCATTAATTTGTTCAGCATGCAAGAGAACAAAGTAACAATTCAAAGAAGATGTGGCTTCCATAGAAGAGCTCACTATATTTCTTCAACATGGAGCTCTGTCTCCTTTTCACAAAGCCATCTCATCTAATCAGAGACAGAAATTGAACTACCTGTTGACTAGTTACAACTCAGACTAGAGCTGCACTGTATTTCCCCCCTCTACCCTTCCCCTAGGAAAGGTCAAGAGGACCAGGGCAAGAGAAGCTGTAGGTGCAACCTCTCTTACAATTACTGAGCTGCTAAAGAGATGATTACATTCTGCCATGGCTGCTATAGCTAATTCTCACCTCAGTAGCTGTTTGCTTCTATGCCATTCCATACCAACATTTATATATATTATATATACTCAAAATAAGGCCCATTCTGGAAATAAATACAACAAGCTCTAGAAAGAGGCTCTGGGAGAGTGCCCAGGCCTCGGGCACTCAGTGTCAATTTGCTGTTATTATACCTCAGCAGGGTATAATGACACAGAGTCCACCATTTTCTCCAGAGGAACCGATCTCTGCTACCTGAAGAGCAGTTGTGATTTTGAGTGATCTCCAGCACTCACTTGGAGATTGGCAACAATTGTTACTCAGGAGGAAATGGCTGGTTTGGAGGTGGAGTCTATAACATTGTACCTGTCTGTGGTCTCACCCCTCCTCAAACCCCACCCTCTCCAGGCTCCACCCCTCAAGTCTCCAGGAATTTCTCACCTGGAGTTGACAACCCTATCTCCTTCCCAGCCAATCATCAACCTACCTTTATCTGCTCTCTGATTTCAGCTTTCCATCCCCCCTACAGCCTCTACCCTGCTCTGAAGCCCTGACTGGTACATCGTACTGGCTGTCATAGGTGGGCCATCTCAGCAGAGTATAAGGACACCATTTTCTCAGGGGGAACTGATCTCTGCCAACTGGAGAACAGTTGTAATTCTGAGTGATCGCCAGCCCTCACCTGGAGATTGGCAACAATGGTTCCTCAGGAGGAAAAGTCGTCTTTCTCTGCAATGGGGACCAAAGCAGCTTACATCATTCTCCTCTCCCCCTTTTGACTTGCACAACAACCCTCTGAGGTAGGTTAGGCTGAAAGTCTTTGAGTGGTCCAAAATCACCCAGTCAGCTTCCACAGCAAGAACCTGGGTCTAGCAGACCCTGCTCTGAAGCACTGACTGCTATGCCTAGGGTAGCCAACCTCCAGATGGAGCCTGAAGATCACTACATATCACAACTGAACTCCAGGCAACAGATCTCTCTCTCCCCCTTGAGAAAATTAACTGCTTTGGACAGTGGCCTCTATAGCATTCTGTTCAGCTGAGGCCTCCCCTCTCCCCAGCCTCTGGCTTCCTTAGATACAGAATATCCAGGCATTTCCTTACTTGGAGTTGGCAACCCTAGTCAGGACTGGCCCCAATGAGGTTTCTCCCAAAGGCCAAAATAGGTATGGAAAGGGCCTTTTACTGACAGAACCAAGCTTGGTTGCCTAGCAACAGGCACTGAGGGGAAAGTAGGGTTCCCAGCTCTGAGTAGGGAAATACCTGGAGATTTGTGGGGTGGATCCTGTGGAGGGCAGTGTTGGGGGGCACGTGGAAGGACTCAGCAGGAATTTCCCAACCTGGAGCTGGCAACCCTAGTCAGGACTGGCCCCAATGAGTTCCTCACAAAGGTGTGGAAAGGCTTTTGTTCCTTTGTCTTTTTACTGACAGAACTAAGCTTGGTTGCCTACCAACAGCCACTGAGGGAAAAGTTAGTCCCACAGAGGAGCCAAGCAGGCAAAGTGACTTCCTCAGGAGAGAGAGCATATTCTGAAAGGGAGCAATGACTGGAGTGGGTGGGGAAGAGGAGCAGACCCAACACCTGGCCAATGGCACACTGATGGAGCGCACAGTTGGTGGGACTTTGGCAGTGCAGCCAGTGGATAGGGACAGCTTCTGAGTGACACATCATGGAGCCAACTGATTTAGGAGCATGTGGAATGTTTAGAAAGTGCCACTCCACTACTCAATTATATATAAGGAAAGATTATCAATAGAATTATTCATATATATTCTGCATCATTCCAATACTCTCTCTTTCCTTAGTGTTCATTATTTATAAACATCTAGTCAACACTAGCACTCTACATTCCTATTGATTTTGTGTTTGATTCCCAAGAATGCTACCATGTGGCTGGTCAGGAAAACAGGTTTAAAATGTTTTCCTTGCCTCAAATCAAGTGGCCTGAGCTGCTATTCAAGGTTCCATCCTGGAAAGAGAGAAGCTGGTGTTCCTACACCATTCATGAGGTCTGTTGCCTCGTCAAAATGATATTAATCCTTTCAGCTTAGCACAGAAGCCAAGTATGCCTCTCAGCATGGGTCATTCCCTAGATCACTGCAGTTCACTGAAGTTGTGCAAAGAATTGCACACACAGATGCTTAATTCCAAAAACTTGGATTATATATTTGAATTTAAGAAAAATAATAATTTCAATTATTTTTACACCAGCCCTGTAATAAATACTCTCCAGTTTGCATACTTTTTCAGGATATTCGTTTATTTAGAAGAATTAGACATTGTGCGTAAAACAACATGAGGCATAGACTCTGATCTTTGGCTTACAATTTAAATAAGATACCAAAAACATAAGCAAAGGGAAGTGAAAGGAAAAGGCAGATGTAGGATATCAATTAAATGCCAGTGTGAAGAACATTTTTATCAGGCATTTAAATATACTAATAGAAGGAGCCAGATGGATGCCAGGATGTAAAGAGTTTCAATGTAAAGCACAGTCAGGGAATTATGTAATTTTGAAGTAAATGTGGCTCTTTATCACATACAGTAAAAGCTTTTGTTATTCAGCATTCACAGGAAATGGATGCTTCTGGTTAATCAAATGTGCTGGATACTTGAGCTTATTGCTCTACCCCCACCCCTCCACACTTCAAAGAAAACTGTGGTGATCAAACCCCATGCCCTTGGGAACATAGTGGTGACTAGGGCTTCTTTTTTTAAAAAAGAGGTGCCAGAACTCTCAAGAAGGAAATGAAGTTTCTAATCTGTATACTGAAAACTCATAAACTTTTACACATTTTAGAAAGAATTTTGTTGATGAGGTTCTGGAATTCCATTCCTGCGTGTTCCACCAGAAAAAAGCAAGGTTGGTGGTGGACAGCCCCAAACCTGACAGGATCCTTATACTTCCTCTCAAGCCACTAACTCATCCAATGTGGGATGCAGGTAAGTGGAACAGCTGCCAGGAGTTGGTGATGTCAGCTGCCACCACTGGCTGTCAAAAGCTCTGCAGAACCTACAGACACCAAACTGCCTGGCTGGGGAAGCAGGAGTGGGATGTATGTGCCAAAAGGTTAGTTTTTATTATTTATTTACCAGACTTATACCCCACCGTTCTGTCCTCATCAGGGTCACCAAAGCAGCTAAAATATGCATAATAAATCACATCTTAAAAACAATTAAAACCAAACACACATTATTAAAACAATTAAACCACACACCCAAAAACACAAAAATAACAATTAAAGTAGGGTAGTGAGCAGGAATCACCAACAGAACGCTGAACGAAACAAAAAAGGCTTCACCCACTACCAGAAGATGGCTACAGAAGGAGACATATGAGTCCCCCTGGGAAAAGAATTCCCAAATTTTGGTACTATGGTACTAGTTAGTACTATGACCAAGAAATCCTTCTACTGGATTGTCACATGCCTAATCTCAGAAGGCTTTAGAAAACTGAAGGACATTTGATATTGTAAATGGTAAGATCTACAAGAGTTTTCGATTGTATCTTTGCACTCTCTAGATTAATAACTAAGGTTTTTGATATCCAGAGCATATCAATCCTTGAATATGTTTGGTGTCTGTCAAAAAAGAAAGTATAGTCCTTAACCCTGGCTGGCTCCATCCACTTTCACTGTAGCAACAGTCAGACTGTGAAGCCTCGCTTTGGCCCAACATACCTGATTGGCTCCAATTTACATTTGGAGAAAGATGTGTCACTATTTTATTTTACTTGGGTCTATATGTCCTTGACTGAGAACAGTTGTTGTTGTCTTTTTCATGGTAGTGAAAGGGCACTGTTTCAGCCACTCCTAAGCATTTCTTTCGATTTCCATTTCAATTTAAAATTGTAAGCCAATCTACATGAACAAGATTGGTGGGGGGGAGCATGCAGGCCTTTTTAAAATTTCCTTTTGCCCTGTGTACAGCCCAGAGAGAACATTGGGAAGGAATGTGCACTCCATACATGTTCACCCTCTTCATTTTGCTGTTATGTAAAATGGTGTGGTACAGTTTCAAAGGGGCATCCAACTGAAATGTACTAAAAGAAATGACAGAATCGCCCATTGAAAACAATGGGAGAGGCTTGAAGGCCCATTGGAGGTAATGGGAGCCAGGAATGCAAATGACTTGCATGGACTCCACTGAAATACATTGCAGCTGTACAGGATCCCGGTCATGCAGGCACCATGTACAGGTTTCTTTGTACACTGCCAACATGTACAAGACCCTGACGCTGCCAACAAGCATTGGGTTCTTGTCTCTTGCACCCCCCTTCAGGAGTGAGAGAGCGAGACAAACCCCGCATGCTTTTCACGAGGACTGAAATCAGTGTTCTGCCACCAGGACCTATTTAAGAACATTCCCAACTCAGATAGGAGAATAGGTCCCACCTCCTTCCTGGTTCTTGGAACTTAGCAACTTATCAGCTCTGGGGTAGAGCTGCAGATGATTTAACACACAATAGTAGCCTCTAGACGAGCAGGTAAGGCTCTGGAATTAGCCCTAGAGTTCAGGTACAATACTGATCCAAACCAGATCAGGTTAATCTATATAAGATCTTTATTAAATGCAGCAGGTATATGACATGAGACTTACTCAGGATAGAAAATAATAAACAGTCCTATAGCTTTATAGAGCTCTGACTACAACATACAAAAGTATCATAGTTACCAATCCTTGGTGCAGATAACAGTTCAAGTGAAGTCCCTTCTCCAAGGGATTTTAAAGATGAAAGCCATGCTTGCAATGGGCAATTAAGGTCAGCTTATTGCCCCCTTGCAAAGTTCAGTCTTGCCAGAATGTAATCCAAACAGAGAGTTCTGTGTGCCTTTTGATAGGCTAAAGACAACTCTCCTCCTACCTCTGTCACCACTGAGCATGGCCAGTACCCAATAGTGACAGAGCAGAAAGGCGTGTCTACTCTGCAAGCACCTCCATCACTTACGTGCGACGATATATGTATGCTGGGGGCTTTGAAGCTTGGGACAGAGACTGAATGTCTACCCTGTCCCTCAGAGGTGCCAAAGTGGCCTTTGAAATGCAGAACCAGGCCTGCCATTTGTGCCTGCCATCTGGTCAGGTGTGAAAGTCACAGGGATCTGTTCCCAGCTGAACCATTTGAGTTTAATCACTGAATCAGAGAAATAATTTTTCTATACAGCAGCACAAAAAAGTTGCAAAGAAAATGTGGATTTCCCCCCCCTTATGGTCTTTGGACCCAGATAGGCTACTCTGGGACTAGAATGCCCCCCCCGAGTGGAATGACGGTCCCTAGGAAGACAATCTGTGCTCTGGGACTGGAATGACAAGTCACAGATTGGAATGATAGCCCCTGCAAGTAGCAGAAGCATTTTGGTACTGGAATGACAGCTCCTCAGAGTGGAATGATGATCTCTAGCAATAGAATCTGTGCTCTGGGACTGAATAACAGGTCACAGAGTGGAATAACAGCCCCTGGGAATAGGCTCAGTGCTCTGTGACTGGAATGACAGCCCCCAGAGTGGAATGACGGCCACTGGAAGTAGCAGGGGTGTTCTGGGACTGGAATGGCAGTCCTCAGAGTGGAATGATAGTTCCAGAATGCTTCTACAAGTCCCAGAGGTTGCCATTCCAGTCCCAGGACACTTCTGCTAATCCCAGGAACTGTCATTCCACTCTGGGGGCTGTCATTCCAGTCCCAGAGCACTGAGAAGATTGCTACTACTCTGAACTCTGTACATTGCTCAGAAATTGAGTACACAGCAACGGTTTTGTATTCTGCCCTGGCTCAGAAACTCCAGCAATGCATTTACCAAATGAAGGCATCTGTGATGTCACAATTTAGTAAATTTTAGTACAAAGTTACCGTTATGAATAAGGCAGAAACAAGACTCCTGTAAATGAATGTCCAGGAAGACTTTTTAAACGTTCCCCTACAGGCTTTTCTGAATTGCCTCTCTTACTGTCAGATTTGTGACCATTAGTTTTTCTGATGCACATGGTATGTATATTTGCAGATCTTAAAGTGACTATTCTAAAAGTGAATGTAAAAAAACAGGACACAGCAGGAGATACCACTATAACCACTGGCCAACTCCCACCTTTTCCTGGGTTTAGCCCAGCCCAGGGGCATTGCTCGGGGGGAGTTCCCAGGGGTTCCTGGGCCCCCTACATTTCTGGGGAGCCCCTCCCTAAATCCCACATGGCTCTACCTACATAGATAGTGACAATGGCCTGTGACATCACTGGCTCCTCCCTATGATGTCACTGGGCCCCAGTTCTTTTAAGGACCTAACATATCAATGCCTCTGGCCCAGCCCCAGCCCTCCCCCCCCGGGAAAGAAGAAGAAGAAAAAGAAGAAGAAGAGATTAGATTTATACTCTGCCCTTCACTCGGAGTCTCAGAGTGGCTTACAAACTCCTTTCCCTTCCAATCCCCACAACAGACACTCTGTGAGGTAGGTGGGGCTGAGAGAGCTCTAAGAGACTTGCTCTTTCAAGAACAGCTCTGACAGAATTATGGCTTGCCCAAGGTCATCCAGCAGCTACATGTGGAGGAGTAGGGAATCAAACCTGGTTCTCCCAGATTAGAGTCTGCACACTTAACCACTATACCAAACTGGCTCTATGGAAAGTTTACACCCCTGGGTATATGGTGTCTAGGTGTAGGATCTTGCCTTCAAGGTAGTGCTAGTTAACGGCGTTTTCCAGTTATTCAAGTACCAGCACAAATTTTTGGTCCCACCCACAGAAATATGAATTGTGGAACCAAGGAAACTTCAGCAAAATGTAGCCAATGTTAAGCACTTTTAAAAGCCCCACTGATTTCAATAGCAGACTTACTTAACTCTCTGCTATTTAAATCGATGATGGCTAAAAGTACTTAGCTTTGGCAGCTATCATGGCTCACTCAGAACGTTCCACCAAAAAGGTAATGATTCCCAAGCTTGAAATTACGATTCCCTTTTTAGGAAGCATGTGTATTGATGAAACATTTAAAATAAGTTCACAAGCTGTGTCATGTTACATTTACATTGTTCCGAGACTGTAGTCACTGCACTGCTTTAAGATGTGATACAATGCAATGCAATGTGGCAGTTAAGCAACAGTGCCCTCACTGCTAGCACAGTGTACATGTATCCTGAAAAACATGGCTTGGAAAAAGCCATCAGTGGAATATCATAGTAAATAACAAGACAGACTAGATAATTGTTGAACACTGTTGGACTATGAGCAAATGGACTCTATTAGAAGTTACTTAATGCAAAAAATGGTGTAAGGCTTCCAAGTATGGAATGAGAAGACAGGGTTGCCAGGTCCAGGTTTGAAAATACCTGGAGATTTTGGGAGCAGAGCCTGAAGAGGGTAGGGTTTGGGGAAGGAGGGACTTCAATGGGGTAAGATGCCATAGAGTCTACCTTCAAAATGGCCATTTTCTCCAAGTGGACTGATTTCTGTTGCCTGGGAATCAGTTGCAATAGCAGGAGATCTCCAGCCACCACCTGAAGATTACAATCACAAAACCAAGAAGGAAAACACAGTGTAAGAAAGTTAACAAATCAAGAAGCATCACCATATATGATTATTTCAATCAAAGCCATCATGTGTTACAATTGTTGTGCGTGTTATTCAATTGTGCTCCGATAAACATTATTTGAGAATAAACCTTATCACTTCATAACATTAAATTCCAATAGAAATCCCACGAATATTAATATGAATAATTCCAATAATAACTGTCAATGCAGATCAAGAGGCCATCACAGTCTCTTAATAATAGTGGCAGCCAAATCAAGAGGGCTTAATGGTGTCTCAACAAATAATTAATGATGGTCAACCAACATCGGTGGTAACCATGTGACTACATGCATTCTGGACTTAAGCATGTTTCAAGTCAAGATCTTCTTCAAGGCCACAATCCTACCGTTGAAATTCTAAAAGGGATAGATGCTCAACAAATTTTTCTAGCAGCAACCATCCACCATCAACTTTCAATGGCATGCCGGGAGCAGAGACAGAGCTTAAGGTTTGAGGAGGCAAGGACCTGAGAAGGCAGTGGACCAAAGAAAACAGGGGACCTAACAAGAGGCTTGAAGAAGAAATGATCCAAGGGATCTGAGAAAGGGTAGCCAGTGGAAGGAGTCTGAGAGGAATATAAACCTGCAGGAGAGAATCACCACACAGAAACCTAAATTTCCACACTGATAGGAAATGATCAACCAAACCCAAGGCTCCAGGCCTCTGGTTATTCTAGAATACTGTGGGTTTTTTGAGTTTTTTACTTCAGCACCTTTGCTGCATTACATGCAAAGCACGTTTGCTGCATTACATTTTACATAACAGTTCCTTACTTGGCTATTAGGTCTGCTACAAGATGAGGGCTCATGAGTGAAGAGAAATCTCATCTCTTCAGGATCCAGTATTCCTGCTGGCTCTGTTTATCCACCCCCTCCTCGCTCCCCATTGCTGTTTGATCCATTTCCCCCATCCTTTCCCTGCTGTTTCTTCACCCAATCCACCCCAGATTGTCTGCTGCTGCCTTCACCTGTGTCTCCATTCCCTCTCTTCTTCCCACTGCCATTTGTTTAATTCTGAGCCCTTCTCCGGATTCATTAATATAAATAATCCTGAAGATAATATTATACCCCATTGAAGTCCCCCTCCCCGAACCCCACCCTCTTCAGGCTCTGCTCCCAAAATTGCCAGGTATTTTCAAACAACAGTTGGAGGCCCTATAAAATATGGACTGGGGGAAGTTGTTGGTTTTGTTTTTTGATTTTTTTTTCTGTCACATCTCAGCTGACTTATGGTTACCCCCACAGGGTTTTCAAGGCAACAGATGAGCAAAGAAGGTTTCTCTGCATAGTTGCCCTGCTATTCCTTAGTGGCCTCCAATCCAAATACTGACCAGGGCCAATCCAGCTCAGTTTCTGAGATCTGATAAAATTAGGCTAGCCTGGGCTATGCAGGTCAGAGATGTGCAAATCATCGCTACCTATCCCCCACCACCCAATTTCTCTAGCTTTACTGAAAACTTTTTTCTTTACTTCTTTAGTAAATTCCTCCAGCATTTTGCCCGAGGAGCTACCTTCAAATTTGCTTTGAATTTAGCTTGAGGCAGAAGTGGATGACAACCCAGTAAGGTGTGGAGCCCCTCTCAGGAATGTGACTGTTCAGTTTGAAACTCTTTTTGGCTTCCTTTGAAGCTTCTCAAACATCTCACCTGAGGAACAATCCCCCCAATTCCTTTAAAATTTTGCTTGAGGTGGGATTTTGTAGCAACTTTACATTGGCCCAGATAAAAGAATATAAAGGAACAACAATAATAATCTCCATATCTTTGAAAAGTGTACCTATGTGCTACACATATAAAGATAACTTTCCCATCTAAAATAAAAGTGATTCCCTGAAACAAAGAACCCAGGTCAAAAGACAGGCTAAAGACAATATGACATGGACATGTTTTAGAACAGTATATTATCTAACTGTTAGAGAATACCAAACCCTTCTCTTTCAAAATAGATTCAGGTGGGTAGCCATGTTGGTCTGAAGCAGTAGAACAAAGTTTGTTCTTCTCTTTTAAAATATATATGGGGGGCGGATTTAGCATACATATTTTTAATTGAAGTAAATCAACAGCATTTCATTCAGTTCAGAGGCACTTCAACAATTTACATGCATTTTAACCCCTCAGATTTGAAGGACTTAGAATTGAATTATAGAAAACATCCTCTATGACCATCAAGAATAAACTGCTAGGTCAACACAGAAGCAAGAGCTACTGAACTTTTTAAAAAGAGCCCTCCCAGGGAATTATCCAGATCCATCGTTAGAGTTGCTGATATTGGATATATATTGATTTTCAGGTACTCTTTCAACAAGCACTAGGCTGCTGTTAAAAAAAGAAATACACTGTGAACCACGAGAAACATATCCTGGGAGTCTCATTTTCTTGCATTGATTGTCTGGTAGCTGGCACTCAAAAAGTGTGCTGAAATGTGGCTTTGGGAATGTGGCCTGCTTTGACTTTGAGTGTACAAGACACTGAGATGAGGTGGAAACTCTTTTGATTACAGTGCAGTTTATGTTTGGAATTGACCAACTATATTTTTGGACAATCACTGACTGCCTAGTTTATTGCTTCAGAGCCCAGTCTTATAGTGCTGTTATTTATGGCACACATTGTTCTGGTTGTTGTTGTTGTTTTTTTTGGGGGGGAACATGCATGTTCTGCATTCATGGCCCATTACACATGGCAGCTGGTTGGTGGTATCTGATCTATGCCCTTTTTGCAAATATTTTTACTTCCAAACTGTGGTTTAGGCATTTCACTTGCAGAATGCAAAATGTAGTCTTATGCAAATACTGAATTTTTATGCGCTTTGCCTACAATAAAGATGGAAATTCTTCAGACACTGCTAGAATGCCCAGAACTCTGGAACAAAATGTTTTTGTTCCACTAGCCTCACTAGAATCTGGTTATTTTCAAAATTCTTTAGCATCCCTATGTGAACCACTGTTATAACTGTTTACTACATATCCCATATTTTTAAACACCATTGAACCTTTAGCCATTGAACCATTAACCTTTAAAATATTATCAGAAAAATCTAGTTCTGAAAGCATATCTACTGCATTTTTGTCACACTCTTCCTCCACAGTGCACATAGAAGCATTCTTTGTTCTTTTCTCTCCAGTGTATTCTCACAACAATCCTGTGAGGTGGTTAGGCTGACCTGACCTGGCCAAGGATGATCACTTCATAGCAGAGTGAGAATTTGATCTTGAGTCTCTTCAGTGCTATTCTAAGCATTACAGACATGACAGTAAACTTGTATATGGACTGCTCTACCCCAAACAACAGGTAGATGCTCAGAAGATGGATTTTTTCCCCCACCTGCAAGTATGTTCTCTGCATAGAAAACTAAATACCAGGATAGGAGAAAGTGTCTAGCTTAGCCTCTCCCTGACATAGTAGTCTTCTCTGTATTCCATAGAAGAACATCCCATCAATGTGAACCTTCACCTACCATCTAGTTGAACGGTCCAGACACAGATTCAGCAACTCACTTGCTGTTGCGCCAGTGATTATCCGAGGAGTTCCAAGACTAGTGACATACTAAAATGCATTATATACTGAACAACTGAGTGACTAGTGTAGTCTGTAGCACAACTACTAGACAATTCTTTAGAATATATGACCAAATCCATGCATATACCTTCAACCCACATTTCAAGAAAAGATATGGGGACCAAGTTCATAAATATGAATTGAGAGTAGCCTGTGTCCTTCTGTTCCACTCAACAAAGTGTGAAGGCTTCATCCAGCCTAAGAACTTTTCCTCCAAGTGAAGTAGCTCTTTTGGTGGAAGAACTGCTTAATTTGAAAGAAGGGCCCTTAGGCCAGAGGAAGACTTCACACTTTGTCAGGTAGAGAGGTAGGATACAGGCAGAGGTCATGATTAGGGATGGGCACAAACTAGGAAAATGCAGTTCAGTTCATGGCATGCTCATTTCGCAAACCACGAACAGTCATGAATTTTTCAGGGTTAAATGAATCAGTTTGGTTCAGTTCATGATGTGGTAGATTCCCCCCCCCATGTTCTAGGGTCACCAGACTCACAGAGGATCTCTAGCATACTCTCCTCTATCTGCTCTCCAAGTTTGGTTAAGATTAGATTTATGGTGTCTGAGTTATGCCCCCCTCAAAAAAAAGAAGCTGCTCCCATCTTCCATTGTTTCCACTGGAATGAGGTCAAACCCAGAGAATCTCTCAGTAGAAACCAAAGGCTGGAGAATTCTACCCTCACTGTCGCTGGGAAGTTTGGAAAACAAGTTAATTAATGGGAGACATGTAGCCATTCATGAACCACCATGAACCGCGCTAAAAGTTCATGGCAATTTTTGACAATAGCAATGTTCACAAACATCACTTTGTGAACTATGAACTGGCCCAAATTCAGTTTCATGCCCAGAGCCAGTTCATGCCCATTCCTAGTCCTGATACTTCATCATGGAAAAAAGGGGACATTGTGTAGTAATATATGGCAAACCTATATTGTCACCCTGCTCATTTAATTTATATGCAGAGTACATCATGCAAAATGCCAGCCTACATGACTGACAACCCAGAATTAAGATTGCTGGGAAGAACACCAACAACCTCAGATATGCAGACGATACCACTCTAATGGCAGAAAGTGAAGAGGACCTGAAGAGCCTCTTGCTAAAGGTCAAAGAGGAGAGCACAAAAGTTGGCTTGAAACTCAATATCAAAAAAACTAAGATAATGGGATCTGGCCTCATCACTCCTTAGAAAATAGAAGGGGAAATCATGGAAGCAGTGACAGACTTCACGTTCCTGGAAGCCAAGATCACTGCAGATGGTGACTACAGCCATGAAATTAAAAGATGCCTGCTCCTTGGGAGGAAAGCTATGGCAAACCTAAACAGCATAATAAAAAGTAGAGACATCAACTTGCCAACAAAAGTCCGTATGGTCAAAGCAATGGTATTCCCAGTAGTAATGTACGGCTGTGAGAGTTGGACCATAAGGTAGGCCGAGCACCGAAGAATAGATTCTTTTGAACTATGATGCTGGAGAAGACTCTTGAGAGTTCCTTGGATTGCAAGGAGATCGAATCAGTCAATCCTAAAAGAAATCAACCCTGACTGTTCCCTGGAAGGCCAGATACTGAAGCTGAAGCTTAGTACTTTGGCCACCAAATGAGAAGGGAGCACTCACTGGAGAAGACCCTGATGCTGGGAAAGACTAAGGTCAAAGAAGAAGGGGACAACAAAGGATGAGATAGTTAGACAGTGTTATCAATGCAACAAATATGAAATTAAGCAAACTCTGGAGGACACCAGAAGATAGGAGGGCCTGGCGTGATGTGGTCCATGGGGTCGTGAAGAGTCAGAATCGACTGTGCGACTGAACAACAACAAATGTAGTAATATATAGTAATACGTTGTTGCCTGCTTGGCTGCCCACCTCCGTACTACAACTACCAAGTGTTATTCATGCCAAAATATTATGACCCAATATCTGGTGAAACAATTTTTTTTTCAGTTGCTCATGGATTAAACCGAACACTAATCAAGCAGCTGGGCTTGGCTACCACTAATTTCAGGACTTTTTCAGGGTTGTCTGGATCTGTCCTGGCTCATTTGTGAATACTAGAAAAAAAATGCCACACAAGTGATCAAGGAATGGGAATTCTGATTTTGGAGGAATAATCTTATGATAACTGATGTGCAGCTTCTTGTTGACATACATGCTTATGTGATGTGAAGACCTCTACATAGCTGTCACTATCAACCTAGGGTACAAACAAGATATTACTGGAAGCAGTCCTATGAGCAAATGAAACTGCTTCATATTAATGTGGGCAGACACATGGAGCCAGCAGCTGGACAAACATGTCCACAGGTATTTTTTTGTTGCCCAAAATAATACAGGATAGAAGAGAATGGAGACTGAAACCCCTCCTGCCACTGTGCCATGCTTCACAGCTGATTCACATACCCCCAATAACTTTTAAGGTAAGTCCCAATCACACATGTAACCCCTGACCCAAATCAGACCATTGGTCTAGCCAGATCAGTACAGTCTACCATGACTAGAAGCCATTCTCCAGGGTCTCTGGGAGGTCTTTCACACCATCTATGATCTGATCTTGCTTAACCAGAAATGCCAGGGATTGAACCTGGGACGTTCTTTGTGCAATGCGGATGCCCTACCACTAAATAGTATATCTGATACTGAGCCACATACATCTGATACATTAGACATATATTGCATCTAACTGTGACCGTATGTCCTAAAGAACAGGGATGCATTATGTAATCAGAAGCAGTACATCTAAACCCAATTATGGAGGGGGGAATCAGAAGTCAGGTGCAATACAAAAACTGCTTACTGTGTACACTGACTAGAGGACACTGTGATATTTTCATGGATAATAATCATAACCTATCATCTTCAGGGGGATAGGAAGGAGCTGTTGAGGAGAATGCCAATACTGAATGTCTGTGCATTTCAGGACAGTACATTGTGTCTACATCCTAATGTGCTGGTCCCCTTTGCATTCACATCTTTGAAAATCCTCATAAAAAAGCATTTATGCTCAGAGCTACAGCAATGACAGAGAAATCATTGATGGGAGGACTGTTTTGTGATGTCCTTTTCTGTTCTTCATCTCAGGGAGAAAAAAAAAAGGAAAACATCCTGGAAATGTCAGGTATCACCAGTTATTTAGCAAATAAACACTGCCCTCTGTTGGAAAAATGGCCCATCTCCAAGGCAGCCTTCTGCAACTCTTTCCTCCAAAAGAGCACAATACTAAAATATTAAACAAAGTGCATTTGTAACAGGAACTAAATTGGCTTTAAGTGTCACATTGGCAAGGTAATCTACTTACACTGTTTCAATCGTGTGTCTTATCAGAGAGAGAATGTAAATAGATTAATAACAGGCGTGTGGTTTTATATAACTTGTCTAAATAATACAATGCCCCGTATGCAATATTTATAAGGGCCAAAGAAGACTTTGATCTAAAGACTCCTCTGAAAAGCAAGACCGCACAGGGAGTCAGAGACATTTCTGAAGCATCTTACTAAATGCTATCCACTTCCATCCAGTTTTCTGCTTCCAGTACAAGTGCTTTCAGAAATCCTTTGAATTACAGACCCCCCTACAGGAAAGGGTGTTATGGCCATTTCTCACATTACATCTTTTTTTTAAAATGATGTACCCATAAAATGTTTTATGTTCACACATTTAAAAAATGCAGTGTATGAACACCAGCTGCAAGATTTGATCAGTGTATTATATTTTAAACAGCAGAGTCAAGATTTAATGGCACACTTTCATTTATTTCTTACATCCTATTTTGATTTTAGAGCGTTATCTTTAAAATATGAGACTGAAAATATTACAGATGGCCTTCCTTTCCAACAATCAATGGTAGCTTCTATTTTAACTAAGCTATCTCACACTTCAAGTATCTCAAAAAGACAAGTATTTGAGGATTACATATATGCTCACTGATTAATATTTAAATGATTTATCAGTTACAAGGCAGGTGATTGAATTATTACATACTCTTTAATTGCCAAGGAGCCACAGCAAAAATACAAAAGATGTGTATGTTGCACAGGGATATTCAGAAAGCTGGGACGGTCTGCCAGTCTTTACTGAGTCAGCCTTTGATGGCAAACTTGTGTTTGCTGCTGGGTAACCTGTGAAGCAGCCCTATTAATAGCAGGGGCAAATGGATGCTTTATATGCCACCTCGAGCAGGACTCTGGAGAAGTTGTATATACATTTCCTAAATAAATAAGTATATACCTGTAGGAAGAGGTTGCAAGAACACATTTACAGGAAACAAATGACTGGACTATAAGGATGGAATACGACATGATCCCAAACACTGGAAACGGCACCCTTCCACTTTCTGTAATGGAAATTGCAAGGTTGTGATATATCACTTGAGCATACAAGCACAGCTTCCTTCAACTCAGTCAGAGCACTGCTCTATCAGTATTACCTATTCTGCTAGGCAGTGGGCCTTCAGGTTCTTTCATTTCACCTTCTACCTGATCTGGGGATGCTAAGGATTGACCTTGGGACCTTCTTCATGCAAACTTAGTGCACTGTCACTAAGCCATGACCCCACCTGCACAAGCTCCCCTAAAATGATTCTAGGTGTTCTGTACGATTGCCACTTACCTGGTTATGGCAGGGGACCTCCTGGCAAAACTGCCCGTCCCTACCCACACTCAATGGAGAGTTGCAGGCAGGGGGGGATGGAGACAATTGACCCTTGAAAGTCACTTCCTTTTTGTTTGGGAACAGAAAGTGATTTTTGAGTGTCCTGTTCCAAAACCAGCACTGACATCTTAGAAATCTCTACCCCCCTCTTCCCAGTGCTCCCCAATGTTCCCTAATTCAGAGGAATGAATTTGACAGATGATACAGGCGTGGGATGCTCTACAGCATCAGGTGAACCATACAAATAGCAATGCTATCCAAAGGATGGGTTACAAAAGGATTATGAAGCCTAAAGGATTTCTGCTAAAATGCCCATTAGCTTGGGCAGCACATTCCTCTTGAACAAGGTTTCCTTATATAAAAATCAGTTTAATATGAAGAAGAAACATTAAGGTTCTGTTGTTTCTCTCTCACTTGTTCCAGATGATCTCAGGCAACCCTGCGGTGGCATTGTACTATTTATTTCGAACATTTCTCATTCATATTCCCTTGCCTACATGGCAGTCGATGTCCCCGACGCTCTCTCCACTGTGGCTATTTCCTCCCCTTCCTCCACCTGCCCCCATGGAGATTTTCACTGTTTTAAAAAACTCAGCAACTGAATATATTTATATTGATACAATGCCAAAACAGTCTAACAGGTTCTCTGAATCTTCAACTTTCTTTTTTTTTAAAGTCTCTAGTATCTTCCATTGTAAAGATATAAAGGGAAAAGCATCTTTTCTAAAGAAATGGCTGGAGGCCATTTAAAAAAAATGAAAGCTGGGAATTCAGACAACCTGTTATACATATAATATTATATCAATATTATGATATTCAGTTGTCTAATTTTTAAAAGCCTCAGTGGCCTGAGGGAGGAGTATGGCCACTGCTGGAACACTGGGACAGGGATCCTGGAAGAAAACCTCCTATGGGGAAGCCCCACCAGAAACGGGGAAACCACACAGCCTGTCCACATGTGGAAACCACCATTATAGTCTAGCCTAGTGGTTACTGTAGCATGGATCAGCATGGCCAGTTCAGCCAGGTTCAGCTTACATGCTAGATGAATATATTATTGTCTTAACACAACAAAACAAGATTTAAGTAATAATGTCTCTGACATAAATGCTTACCTGGTATATACTAATTTGTTTATTCAAATTTATCCAGCTGATAATGCTCAGCTTGTTCTAGATGACTCTGGTCAAGCCAGATTCAAATATACACATCCACTTAATAAGCCTTAGCTGTCTAATTAGTTTTCCTATATCATATAATGTATCTTCTGGCAAGAGGTACACCTCAACAATATATTCAGCTCATTTGAGTATAGTACACAAGTATAAATATTACTACAGAGTCCTTGCTTCCATTTTATCTTTTTGTTGAAGCATATTTATATTTTGTCGAAGGCTTTCACGGCCGGAGTTCATTAGTTGCTGTAGATTTTCCAGGTTGTGTGGCCATGGTCTTGGCATTGTAGGACCTGACGTTTCGCCAGTAGCCGTGACTGGCATCCTCAGAGGCATAACAGAGAAAGATGGAGTAGTCTCTGTGTCAAGGTGAGGTCCTACAATGCTAAGACCACAACCACACAACCCAGAAAATCTACATATTTATATGTTAAGATTGACTAACTGAAAAGAATATTTATTTTATCTACTTCATTTATACCCCACCTTTCTCCCCAGTGGAGACCCAATGCAGCTTACATTGTTCTTCTCTGCTCTGTTTTATTCACACAACAACCCTGAGAGGCAAAATAGTATGAGCGTGTGTGTGAATGGCTCAAGGTCACTTAGCACTAGGATACCATCCACTGGTTCTACATAGATAAAAAGCTGGAACATCTCAAGCCCATTAATTTTTATCTTACCAGAAATAAATGGATCAAAACCAAGAAGTGCAGGCATTTCAGAACAATTAAGACACCCAAATGAAAATTAGACATTGGACAGTCCTTTTTAAACATGATTGTGGCAATATACTCAGAACAAAAAGCGGCTTTGAACATAAACAAAGAAAGGACGGATTTTTTCCAAGTTCAAAAGGGAACACGTCAAGGCTGCCCGTTGTCCCCGTTGCTGTTTATTTGGATGTTGGAAATATTATTGACAGCAATAAGAAAAGATAATAGTATTGAAGGACTTTCAGTGAAAGGATTCGTATACAAATATAGGGCATTTGCAGATGATGTGATGTTTATGATTCAGGATCCTATTGAGAAAATACCACATCTGATGGAGAAAATTGAAGAATTTGGCTCAGTTGCGGGTTTTTACGTTAATAAAAACAAAACTAAGGTGATGTGTAAAAACATGACGAAGCAAAGACAAATAGAACTTCAAGAGAAAATCCAATGTGATGTAGTTACTAAGACTAAATATCTTGGAATTGAATTAACCATGAAAAATATTGACCTGTTTAAAAACAATTATGAAAAGGTGTGGCACAGGATTCAGCAAGATATGAAGAAATGGGACACTTTGAATTTATCATTGATGGGAAGAATCGCAACTGTAAAAATGAATATTTTACCACGTTTGATGTTTTTATTTCAGACCATTCCAATACTAAAACAAAGGAAAGTATTGGATTCGTGGCAGAAAGAATTATCTAAATTTGTATGGGCAGGAAGAAAGCCAAGGATTAAAATGAAAATTCTATGCGACGCAAGAGAGAGAGGAGGCCTACAACTACCAAATCTAAGACTGTATTACGATGCCGTCTGTCTAACATGGTTGGAACAGTGGATTAATCTTGAGAATAAGAAGTTATTGGCTTTAGAAGGGCATGATAACAAATTTGGATGGCATGCATATTTATGGTATGGAAAAGTAAAAATGGACAAATTTTTTAAACACCACTTTGTAAGGCAATCACTGTTCGAGACATGGATGAGATATAGAAAATTCTTCTCAGAAGAAAGATCACTTTGGATAGTACCAGCTGAAGTGATTAACCCACATTCAAGAAATCAAGGGTTAGATTGGCTACCTTACAAAAATCTTTTAAAATTAGAAGGGAAAAATTTTGTGTTACAAGATAGATTTGATCTCGAATTTGAATATGATTGGTTGAAATATAGACAGATTTATGATTTATTTAAGACCGATAATAGAGAACATGGTTTCAGAGAAAAGAACATTGAAATTGAAACTGTATGGCTTGAGAAAGGTAAAAAAATGATTTCTAAACTGTACAAGGTTTTATTGAAATGGTACACTGAGGATGAAACTGTAAAAGAGCAAATGATAAAATGGGCTGTAAATGTTAATAATGAGATACTAATGACATCCTGGGAATATTTGTGGAAAAAGTCAATGAAAATTTCAACTTGTGTAAATGTTAAAGAGAATTGTTATAAAATGATGTACAGATGGTATATGACGCCTAAAAAAATTGCTATTATAAATGAAAGTATGTCCAACAAATGTTGGAAATGTAAAAAACATGAAGGGTCTTTTTACCATATGTGGTGGACATGTGATAAAGCAGTAAAGTATTGGACTGAGATCCACAATGAGATACAAAAAATTTTGAAATGTACTTTTAAGAAAGACCCACAGATGTTATTGTTAGGTCTTAAAATGGAAGAAATAAATGTAGCCAAGAGAACACTACTATGGTACTTGATCACAGCAGCTAGACTGATTTTTGCTCAATGTTGGAAACAAGATAAAGTACCTGAAACATGGGAATGGATTAAAAGACGTTGTTTTTGGCAGAAATGGACAAATTAACAAGAAAGTTAAACAACGAAGAAGATGAAACTTTCTTTGAAGACTGGAAAGACTTTCAAAAATACTTGTTGAAAAATTGGGACATTAAACGTGGTTTGATTTGCTTTGATAGTTATTAAGAAGAAAATGAAATAGAATTAGATTTTTGAATTGTTACCGTTTGTAAGAGAAAATAAGTTTTGAAGTAATTGTAACAGAACAAGAGAGATATTAATGGGGTTGGAGCAGTGCGGGAAGCCTTGTGTGGGGGGGGAGAAGGGAAATTAGAAAAATGGATATGTAGGTAGATTTAAAATGTATGAACATGTGATATATCCAATAATAAATTGTATTTACCGAAAGACACCCAAATGTATTTGTTTTTAAACAGTGCAATCCTAAAAAAGAGCTACAACCTGCTAAGCCCATTGAAGAGTATAACTCCATTTAGGATTATACTGAAAATCATCTACTAAGCATAGCTAGATGTTCTTCCTGATAGGGCTTACATTGTTGGCTAACTGATTATCTCATAACTTCAAACATCATACAAAATAATCTATAGTCTAATATTTTCTTCAAATAGATCAAAATCATTTTAGTTCAGTCTTGTTGCTTCTTATCACAACAAAGAATATAAGGATTCTCAGTTTCTCATATGATTATCTGTTGGATCCTAAGCCAATACACATCTTTCAACTGTATCTTCGTCTCTGTATTTAGTTAGACATTCTTGCCATTCTCAGATGCTTCTCACATATTTTTAATCTACCAGATGTCATATTAGTCTGTTACTCCTTTGTTCTTTGCCCGCTCCAGGGCTGTTCTACTCTGAGTCTCTGGAGTCACTATTTGGCACGTTTAGCTGAGATATCAGCCCTGATTCTGGCCTACAAAAGCATCCTCTGTGATCTCTGTAGTCAAGACCAGCACCAGGTCTCCTATATTTCTGGCTACATCCATGACAAGCTGTAGTCTAAGTCAAGCTTGGTCTTCTACATCTCAAGATGTAAAAAGAGATTCTGTACATACAATGAAGCATTCAGACTGCTTTGTAGGTACATGAGCAAAACTGTGTCAATGGAGAACTTTTCACCTGCGGTGACATTGCTGAAACTGATAAGGCAATATGATAAGTTGAGCAAATGTTAGGGACAGATGAAAACTCCTGGGGGGGGAGCCAAGCTTTTTTTTAATGAGAGGTCTCCCCAAAAAGAGCCCATAAAGGCCTATGTCCTTTTCATTGAAGGAGAGGCAATCACCCATCTTTTCCTGTGAGAAAGTGACTGGAAAATTCTGGACTTGAACCCTGATTCTATACAGATATAGTCATAAATAAATGCTATTTGGGTTCAATGGATTTATTTCCTCATAAGTATGTTCAGAATTATCAACAAGTAGCCCAGTCCCTTGCACATATACTGAGAAATAAATCACAGTGCCTTCACACTGATTCCCACCCCCCACCCCCGACAATCAACTGCGCTCAACCTCTGTGTCTCCAAGAGGGGCAAAAAGGATTCTCAGACATCACCAAATCATGGGGGAATGGAAGTTCTTTTTAAAATGTATACCATTTTTACCTGCCCTGGGATCTGAGTAGCTCAATTTCCCTACCTCCCTGCTTAATTCCCCCCCACACCCCAAGTAACTCTGCGTGCTGGACATATACAGTTGTGTTTGAGGAAGGAAAGATTAAAATAGACATAAATCTGACATAAAGCCTCCCGGTTCCTCAGATAGCCATCTTCAGACAGCTATACTTAAGTGGACATGTGGAACACAAGGTGGCAGAACAGTTTATTCAGAGACTGGACTATCCCAGGCAAGGACTAAACAGATCTTACAGTTTCTTCTCATGCTAAAGGAGCTGTGAGTAACATTATTTTGTGCCTTTCAGTTCCCTCATCCATAAGGCTGGTTCCCCATGGGGATTTTTCCACTGGTGGGACACAGTTTGCTACCACATTCTTGGGGAGCTTCCACACGACATTGTGCTCACTCTGAGCATGAGGCAGGGGGCTCCCAGAGCTCTTCTTCTTAAGACAGAGCAAAGGGGAAGCTGCAGGAAAGCCTCCATGTGGAAGCTCTGCCATCAGCTAAACTAAGGAAGCTAAGCTCCACTTTTTGTCTCCCATTTCAGGCTGTTTTTTCCCCCTCAGTTCACTTCTGAGTTGAACTGCAGCTGGAAGCTGTGGCTCAGCTGTGAAGGTGGAAGGAGGCTATTGGGTTACATTAGGATTGCCAGCTCTGGGTTGGAAAATACCTGGAGACTTTGGGGGTGTATCCAGGAGAGGATGGGGTTTGGGGAGGGTCGGGGAGGGACCTCAGCATGGTATAATGCCATAGAATCCACCCTTCAAAGCAGTCATTTTCTCCAGGGGAGCTGATCTCTGTCCGCTGGAGATCAATTGTAAAATGGGAGATCTCCAGGCAGCACCTAATGGACTGGCCCTACGCCCTTCGGCAACCAGTAGGCTCAGTGTCTCCTTGTGACCCTTAAATTGTACCTCAAACTCGGCCTCCCTGGCCACAGGAATATGCCATCCCTGAAAATCAGACAGGTGCACCCGGCTGGGTACCAACCAGCGGCAGCTCCTCCGTGGGAACAGGTACTGCAGCATCTCCATGGAAATGACAGTCATAGCCAATCCCGAGTTGACCTCCATTTCGCACAGCTCCCTGTCCAGCATCACAGTTACATGGATCTTCTTCCTGGTCCTTGGTCCGGTGCTCATGACGATCATGGGGCAGGAGCAGCAGGTGGTCTCGTTGCAGTCAACCGGCCTCACTGTTCCGACATCCCGCGCCTTGCGATTCTGCCATGGTGAAGAGGGTGGTGATTTCTTCTTCCCTTTGGCTCAGCACACTCTGGCCAAGTGGCCCCACTTGTCACACATTCGGCATCGGATATCATGTGCCCAACACCAGTCCCGGTCGTGAGCTCCACTGCAACCCGCACAGGCTTGCCTCGGTACAGCTTTCATTGGGGCCTGCCAGGGCCTTGTCACTCAAGTTTTGTTGACATCATCGTCCTCACCCTTGGATTCACTGGCTGAGTCGTGATGTACCGACTTCTCCGGGCGCTGATGGGGTGGACTGCCAGCTTGTCTAACCTCCTTGGCAGATCTCTCTGCTGCTTCTGCGGTGATGGCTTCAGCATAGGCCGTAGCATAAGTCAGCTCTGATTTAGCAAAAAGCCTCTGCTGGAGCTTTTCATTCTGCAGGCCGCACACCAACTGATCGAACAATGCCACCTCTAGGTCAGGGAAGTTGCAGGTCCTGGCTGCCTTCCGTAGAGCTGTGATGTATTCGGCAATTGACTGACTCACCCCTGATCCCACTTATAGAACACATGTCTGCAGGCGATCTGTCAGGGCTTGGTTGCAACGTGATTTTTCAGCTTGCTTTTGATATCCGCTAAGGAGACGGTTAGAATACCGGCTGGAGAGACCCAAGACCTGGCCACGTCGAACACGGTTTGACCACAGTAGCTAAGCAGCATTGCCGTCTTTGTGGCATCCTCCTTGATTTGATGAGTCCATAAGTGGTACTCGAACCCAGTGATGTAGGAGTCCCAGTCTTCCAGCTCAGGTTTGAATGCCTCAAACTTCGCACTAGCTGCCATCACTCTTGCCAGTTCTGCCGGTGGGATGGCAGGATGTCATCCTTCTTCCGGAGCCCCGGAACAGTCTGCTTTGTCTGCCATGGTGGTGGAGGTTCAGCGGGGCTGCCTACCCACTATAATCCCATCCTCATCGCCAGTGTTAAGTATGAGACTTAAGGCAGCAGCTCATAACAAGTGATTCAGCTTTATTTACAAGGCAGGATGAACATAGAAAATGAGAGCAACCGGCTCTCTTTTAAATTATCTGGGCTTGATAGGTCATGCCCTTAGTTGAGATAAGAACCAATCAAAATATGAATGTAACCACCAATTAAATCATTTCACTCCTGCACCCTTCTTGTGTTGTGACTGGACTGCTGCACAGAGTATCCAATCAGCTTGCAGGAGTTACGATACCAGTCTTAAATAGGAGATAGAATTCAAGCTCAGGCATTATGTATACCAATACATAACAAGCTCCAAGCCCAGAGAAGAGAGAGAAGAAGAAAGGCCCTATATAAGACAAAAAACAGAAGACAAGCAAGGGCCAAAGAGGCTCAACATCTAACTGATGAGAGGGTGGGGCCAACTGCACCTGAGTGAGAGAATTCTATTAACCCTTTCCCTCCTGGATCCTCTTGCATGCAGAGTTACAATATCCAACAGAGGCTGTCAGCCACAGGGGACAGATGGTAGGTAAGGGGAAGGGTCAGCAGCAAGCTGTGTAGGGACAGGATATGCAGACACAGTCTCTTCCCAGCTCCATTCCCTCACTGCTGCTTCTCTGGTGGGTATGGCTTTTCCCACCACTATGTGGAAACATCCATAAAACCCATTAATGTATATCCCTTTAAGAGTTACTGCATAAACATTCTATCCAAGCTTACAGCTGACATTTCCACTAGTATCTGATGAAATAGATAATAATCTATAAAGTTCATGCTCTGTAAATTAAAAAAAACTATAAAAGGTGCAACTGGATTTTCTTAACATTATTTAGAAATTTGTGACTGTTGTACTCAATAGATCATGCTTTGCTAAGAGTGAACAAAGCTGCTGGACAAAATTTTTGCATGAAACCTGGTGTGGAAGAGCATTCAAAGAAGTTTGGAAGATATTCAACGTTTTCTCTTGGATAAAATCAGGAGAAATCCACAGAGTGCAGCAAAAGGTATTGTCCTCTAATTCCTTTCTAGGAATTGATTCCTAGAGAGGTATGAAATCACCTCCAGATTTCCCCAGAAGTGATATCACAGCATTGGTGATGGCCTCATATCCTTACCCCATCCAGTCTCCTGCTGGTTGCCTGCCTGGGCCATGCTGGGCCTGGCAACCCGAGTCTGGATTCAACCTTTAGATCACCTACCCAAAGCACATGTCTACCTTTACAAGTCTCCATTGGTTACATGCTTCACTGATTGAAATGTATGCTCTCCAAAACTAATTCTTGGACAAGTCATAGGCCATATCTGCATTTGCATTTTTAATCAGTTTTGTGCTGCTGTGACAGCGTCTTTTTCTATGCTTGTTTGAAGAGTTGTTTGGAGAAGATTCTTTTAAAGCAGTGCAGAGGTGCAATGACAGTGGAGCCGCCTCAGAGGAAGATAAACAGATGTGGACGTGCGAAACTATGCTCGCACTGTTGAGGTGTGAAAACGACACCAAATGTGGACAGCTTTTTTGAAGACGGAGTCAAAAGGCGGGAACACTGGTGGGAAAGACTAATGCAGATATGGCCATAGATGAATGAGGGGAAATTAGACATGAGAATGGGTGTTAACAAACAATGACACGAAAACATAATACGTACTAGTAGTGCTACATAATAACTGTAACTAAAGCCTAATTCTCATCTGCTAAATCAGAGGCAAATCTGCCACCAGCATCAGCATTGCACAATCATATTTAAAGGGCACAAATCCTACACAAGAAGATAAAATGTCAAAGAAAAATGTCATAAATACTGTATATGAGTGTATTCGTACGTGATCATATCCTGCACTTGCCGTTACTCACTTTTAATTGCCACCATTCCCTCCACGCATATTTGCCTGAGCATATTTTATGAGAGTTATTTTAGGAATCACCTTTGAGGAAAGTATTTCTAAAGCTTCTCTGGCACACTGCCCAATGTGAAACAAGAAGCTCCCCTAATCCCTCTCATTGGGGCAAAACCCAGACAGCAAACTCCTGAGTTAAAAATAACCTCATCCCAAATGTGATCCATACTGTTTTGTTCCAGAGTTTGGGAATCCCCCAGACTCAGCTACAGCTTCCATAAGAAGGAAGAATTAATGTGTGCTCTTCTGAAAGGAGAAATTCTGAAGGAAAGAAGAAAGGAGCACTGATCTTTTCCCTTTGTTAACCTCTATAAGATGCATTAAAGAAGTACTTGGCTTTTTTCCTTTAACTATGCCTTTCTTTTTCATTGTTGTTACTGCGGATAGCAATGGCAGTGGAAATTCAATATTACCAGCTATTGGCAAATCCATTTCCCTAATTTCCTTTACAGAACGTGCTGTTAAGGTAGAAACCCCAGAGAAGCACTGAAATGTTCTTGCTTCCGGGTAAGATGGTTATATTCCCGAACTCTGTCTCTGGTGTGAAGAATCAATATTTTTCTCCTCAAACAAACTCACAATGGGGATAAAAGGATACAGCTGGAGCAGCACGTTTACATTTGCTCTGTTTGCTTATGTGCGTGCATGCAAGCGTGCATGCATATTTTAAACCCCTCTCTGATACAATAAGCAGGTATAGGGGACACAAAAGAAGGGAGCAGTAAGACACCTGTAGTTATGGAACAAAAACCTCAGTCTATCTCTCCAGTATCTCTCATATCACTGTTCTGCTTAAGAGTTCCTTATTATCTCATGGCAAAGCAGCTTAGGAAATTATTTCAGGAAATCCATTGAGTCCTCCAAAGTAGAAAAAGGATTAAATGCATAGCTAATAAGGCTTCTCTGCTCACCGATTGCTGGTAGATAACATAAAACCCATTCAGCCCAAATGTTTGATCAAATATTTTGTATCTCTCAACAGTACTTATTATTTTGAGGATTCCATGCTGCTTCTCCTACTGGTTGGGCGGGGGGCTGGTTTTATTGGCTATTTTATGTGAAGAAGAGGGATTTTAAGCTTGTGTTGTCATAGTAACCTGCTCAGGTTAGAAAGCTTTATTACATGTTTGGGGTAATTCTCAATCTCAAACTTTGCTTAATAGTTAGATCTTGATTTTCAAACAATTTAAGTTTATTTTTTCATCTGTGATAAGGTGCTTAGCCTTTAAGTTTAAGTCCCCCATAGGGATGGGCACAGACCAGCTCACGAGCCAAAATTCGGCATGAACTTGTCAGAACGTCTACCAAGTTTTGGCCCAGTTTGGTTTGGCTGTTTGGGCCATTTAAACCTAAAAATGGATGGGTGCACCTGCCCGTTGTTAGGTTTAAATGGCTGCAAGCCATTTCGGCAATCCATTTTGCTCCTCCTGCTTCCAAACAGTGGAAGCAGTGAACTGACTGCAAGCCATTTCAGACATTTTTCAAGCATTTTTTGTTTGGTTCAATTCAGGGTTCAGTTCAGGACTGCCCTGAACCCTGAACAGAACTGGATTTTTTTGTTTGTGCCCATCCCTAGTCCCCCACTTGTTAGTGGGGGGAAGTGAAATGGATTGCTGAAATGGCTGCATTTCAGTGATCCATTTTGTTCCCCATGCTTCCAAGTGTGTGTGGGGGAGCAAAACAGACCACTGAAATGGCCTAGCAGTGGATAGGCACACCCACCCTGCTGTTAGGTATAAATGGCTGGCAGCCATTTCAGTGATCTGTTTCACTCCCCCACCCTCTGCTTCTAAGCAGAGGGAAGTGAAACAGAGAGCTGAAATGGCTGCAAGCCATTTTAGCCTAACAGCAGATGTGCATACCCTGCTGTTAGGTTTAAACCCCAAACAAAACCATAATTTTTGGTTCATGCCCATCCTTAGTTCTCCACTTCAAACCTGATCACCAACTGTGTGAAACGACATATTGAGGTCACTTTTCCTTTCACTGCCTGTTTTTTTTTCCTCCCTAGGCAGAGAAACTGACAGAAACATACATTTTTACATCTCCCATTCGTTTCAGTGTGGTTTACACACTCAGACCTCCCATTATATTGGAGGTCAACCAGATGCTAATAGGGACAAGGTTCCTGTCACTTTAAGATTTATTTATAGGAGGGAATTTGGGTTGATTCAGCTTTTTAACCTTGCATGAAGTTGCACTTGCCAAAATTACCTCCTCTATGCAATTATTATGCAAGTCTATCACTTGAGCCAAGTCCAACCCCTCCTCTCTAACATAGCTCCATTGCTCTAGCCTTCACTTGGTTATGTTCATCATGAGATTTCCTCCATTGATCTAGCACTTGTCCCTGCTGCTTCATTGCCCAGAGCTCTCCTACATACTGGAGAGGTACATGGTTTTCATTTGGTGGAAAAGAGCATCAAGGGGCAATGGTATCAGGCACACAGCTCACCACCTTATTCCAGAGAACAAGCAGGGCTTTGACAGAACTGCCTGCAATGTCATGCAGTAAATCATCAATATCCTCTGGGAACTATCCCGGTCTATCAAGGCTGTGGTGGAGAACCAATCTTCCTTTTCCCTTTCTATAATTGTGTTCCAACAGCAGGTGAGGACTTGTCTTGTCCATCACTGTCCTACATGATTCTTCCTCAAGCCAAAGAGCCAATCTTGGCTTTTCTCCATTCCATTGGAGTGCTACAAAAGAGCTCAGGAGGTGTTGCCATTGTGTTTTCAGGAAGCACCTATTTGGAAGCCACTGTCTTCATTATAGCAAGATGCTTGGCTTATAAGCTCTGACCATTGTGTGGAACCTCTCAACATTTTATAATGGACTCCCCTGTCCCCCTCCCCCCAAGGCAGCCAATTTATTGTAACACCTACTACATACTCTCAAAATTCTAAACATTTGCAGGTTCAACAAGTTATGCTGTCCCTGTGATCTGCAAGAAAGCAAGTCTGATTTTAATGGTGATTTTATATTCAATTTTCAAAACATTTAAAAACATTTACAGGTTTCTCTGGGAACAGTATGGGGAAATGTGATGGTTGCCAACAGAAAACAAAACTGAAATTGTGAGGGTAAAATTATTACTTTCAAGCTTCTCTCATGGAATTACCCACAAAAGAGACCAAATAAAAATGTAAATTATTTTAAAAGGATTTGCCACCAAGCCTTCAAAGAGAGTTAAATTATGTTGTTATTAAATTCCGAGGGGGAAAAAAACCCTTCTTCCCTAAAGAACCAGTTCTGTAGTTTTTGAGATGAAGTTTTGCCAAGTTAAACTGTTCAGCCTTGGTATGATTACAGCAATAAAATGTTTGTGGGGGGAGAGCTGGAGAAAGAAATAGAGCTAAATGTGAGAGAAAATACAGATGAGACAAAAAGAGAAGAAAGTCATGAAATACAAATATGCTTTAGAATAAATATTGTACACTAAAGCCCCTTTTTACATCTGGAGCTGAATAAAACTTTATAGACATTTATTTGTTTGTATTTTTTGAAGATGCAGTCAGGCAGCAAACCTGTATAAACTGATAAAATAGGTCCTGGGGTTTTGTGCGCAGTCAGAAAAGAAGACAAGTGTTTCCTTCAATTAATTGGTGAAGTCTGCTTCAGTACTGATTAGTTCTGCTACACAGTGGGGAATGAGGAAAACTGAAGGAGGACTGGTTACAAAGTACTAGAAAATGAAAATGAAGTGAGGCAGAAAATTTAAAGTGCCGTTGTTTTACTCACAAAAGTAAAATTCAACAACATTTTAAAAGGAGACCAATTTGCTTGCCAAGGCTTTGCTTCAGTCATCCTCTTCTCGGTAAACACACAGCATGGTCTCAAGATGTTTTCATCCTAATTTCCTTACCCTCCTGAAGATGCCGCCTCCTCCTTTTCCTTCTGCCCTGACAACAGAATTTGTCATGTATAAATGGAACTTCTTTTCTGAGCAACTCAGCAGTCCATCATACTCTGCCCTACCCTTGCCAGTTACTTGAGAGTGGCTGAAGAAACTGTATGAAACCAGAAGAGGTGCCATTTTGGAACTGAGAGGCAGAATACTTTCTCTGGGGAGTGGGAGCCCCTCTCACATCACTCTTGCAATGTGGGAGTCACCGCAACACAGCAAAATCCTGCACTGCATCTATCAAATACATTTTCATCCTGTGGCTCCGAGCACCTGCCTGACATGATGATCCATAAGAACATAAGAGAAGCCAATGTTGGATCAGGCCACTGGCCCATCCAGTCCAACACTCTGTCACACAGTGGCCAAAAATACCAAGTGCCATCAGGATGCCCCATCAGTGGGACCAGGACTCTAGAAGCCCTCCCATTGTTGCCTGGCATCTCCAGTTAAAAGGATCAGGTAGTAGGTGATGGGAAAGATCTCTGCTTGAAACCATGGAGAGCCAGTGTCAGTCTGAGTAGACAATACTGGCTCTGATGGACCAAGTTCTTGAGGCCCTTTCTTACACGGCCAAGGAAATGCTGATTGCTGCTTTGGAGTCAGGAAGCAATTTTTCTCCAGGCCAGTTTACCCAGGTTTTTTTGTCATCTTCTGGGCATGGAACAGGGGTCACTGGGGGTGTGGGGGGGGGGGAGTAGAAGAAGAAGAAGAGATTGGATTTATACCCTGCCCTTCACTACCCAAAGGTATCTCAGGTATTTGTGAATTGCCTGCATTGTGCAAGGGGTTGGAATAGATGACACTGGGGGTCCCTTCCAGCTCTATGATTCTAAGAGTCTGATTCAGTATAAGGTAGTTCCATATGTTCCTCCATGAAGGTCTAGGTGGCACACATGGATCTCCCATTCCTTTTTTTTTTCTAATAGAGTGGCTGAGAAAGGGTGACTGGCCCAAGGTCAGCCAGTAAGCTTCATGGCCAAAGGGAGTATTTTAATACAGGTCCCACAGACACGTAACCACTACACAACAATGGCCTGAACTATATGTTAGGCTCTTCTCCATGCCCCTCCCAGAAACCAGAAACAAGATGGCCCAGAGAAGAGCTACAGTATGGACATTGCTGTTGAACAGCATTCCCTTGTTACTTAAGTGATGCAGAAAGCAGGGTTTTTTTAATATATTGATTTTAATATATTGATTTTGTTATCCTGCCAGTTTTCTAAGGAATAAATCCAGATAACAAGGGGAAAAGACTAGTGTCATAGGAATCCCATGGTTCACTTCTTACACTATGAACCTTGCGGTTGGGTGAAACTGCTGAAATCGGGTTCCACTTACACAGCTGGCAAACTGAAGAAGTTGAAGGAAACACATCTTCCATGTATCTAGAATGGGCGTCTTTGTAAAGGCAGTTTGGAAAATGTTATGACTATGTCGGCTCCTACTAGCAAGTTACACTGACTGCATGGACTTTATGTCTTATCTTCAAAGGAGGAAATATTGTATCTTATGCCTTATTATAGTTACAGTACGCATTAATGTTGTTGTTGTGACACCACCAACTTTATAATTGTTTAATATATTGTTTTGGCAATCTTTGATGGTGTTTTCTAGTAGTGGAATTTGTATATTTGAGTTTTCTAAGGACAGCAGAATAGTGTCCATTCCCAGCCCCATTTTATCAGTTTTAGGCTGCGATCATGCACAGAATTAGCCACACCATAGGTGCAAATGCTAGGCAGATTTTAAGGGTGTGATCAGACGCAGACATCTGGGAAGCATCCTGCACCTGTCAGCAACCCATTTTGTTCCACCACAGAAGTGGGGTAAAAAGACACTGGGAAAAGTCTGATAGCAAATGGGTTGTTATGGGTCAGGAATGGACTTTCCCCTGTGTGATCGCTCCAGTGTGCTCCCATGGCATTGGGATGGTCTGATCAGGCCATCCTGACTCCATGCTGTTGTTTTTTTCCCATTTCGGTATGCACATCATCGCACACTGCATAGGGAATACTCAGTGTGGAAATGCAAATCATTGATCCCTCGTTGAAGCACACCGGAAACACGAGGCAAAAAAAACCCCTGATTCACCCGCGGTTGCATCTGATCACACAGTGGCCGGCTGCCCCCGCAGCTCCCAGGGACTGTGTGATTGTGCAAATGCAGGTCAAATTTCTGCGGAGCAAAGAGCCTCACTTCCCCCCACACACACATTATCTTGCACGTGTGACCACAACCATACATTTGCTAAGAACTGATGATAGACAATTATATTTGTTTTTCTGATTTGGCACAGGGCCTTCGATACTTTTAGGGGGCCATGAAAATGTTTTAGTTTCTTTTAAAATCAGAAGAAGAAAAAATGAACTTCTAGGGTTGAAGAAAATGTTTGATTTTTTTTTCTCACATCAGAAAAAAATGAAACTTTAGGGCCCATGAAAACCTATTAAATTTTGCCGGAAACAAGAAAAAAATAAAATGTTGAAGTATTTAAAGTTATATAAAAATGTTATAATATTGATAGTATTATTTTTAATATTTATGATATTATTAAACATTGATATTATTATGGTAGGAGGGAGCCTTCACAAGATAGCTCTGTAGTTTAAGAGTATTTGTTTTTACTTTTTATGTCTGATAACAAATGTAACAATATCATTTGTGTTGGACTGTCATACTTACTTCATTTTTTAAAAGGAAAGGAAATCTCAGGAGGTCATAGTCCCACTGTACATTGCACTGGTCAGGCCGCACCTGGAGTACTGTGTGCAGTTCTGGAGGCCTCACTTCAAAAAGGATATGGAGAAATCAAGAGGGTGCAGAAGAGAGCAATGAGGATGATCAGGGGTCTGGAGACTGAACCCTATGAGGAAAGTTTAAGGGCCTTGGGAATATTTAGTTTGGAGAAAAGGAGATTGAGGAGGGACATGATTGCTCTCTTTAAATATTTGAAAGGCTGTCATTTGGAGGAGGGCAAGGAGCTGTTCCAGTTGGCAGCAAAGGATAGGACCCAAAGCAATGAGTTTAAATTACATGCAGAAAGGTATCGGCTGGATATTAGGAAAAACTTTTTCATCGTCAGAGTGGTTCAAAGGTGGAATCAGCTGCCTAGGGAGGTGGTTAGCTCCCCTTCCCTGACAGCTGCCAAGAAAAGGCTGGACGAATATTGGTCAGAGAGGCTTTAGGTGGTCCTGCATTGGGCAGGGGGTTGGATTAGATCAGGGAAGCCATACTCAATTGTTATGAGGGCTGGATCTGACATAAATGAGACCTTGTTGGGCCGGGCCACATATGTCATAAAATGTAAGGTCAGGTAGTGGATATATAAACTTTATAAAGGATACAAACACAAAGGTTGGGTTTTTTTACTTAAAATAAAAACATGCTTAAAACATTAGCACTCTTGCAATATTTTGTTTAAGTGTCTGATAACTGGCACCTCTTCCTCTGAATTATTGCATCAAAATGTCTATGCTGTTGCAATCTTGAGTATGCTGTTCAGGTGTGTATCTGTAAGCTGCAAACCTACGATGATGCAGCAGCAGCAGAACTGGAAGAAGAAGCAGAAGACAGCCAGTTCCACTGCAGGCCTGATACAAGCCCTCCAGGGATCTGATCCAGCCCCCGGGCCGTATGTTTGACACCCCTGGATTAGATGATCTGTATGGCCCCTTCCAGCGTTCCGTGCGCCTTGGTGTTTAGTCATGCCGGCCACATGACCATGGAAATGTCTTCGGACAGCGCTGGCTCTTCGGCTTTGAACGGAGATGAGCACCGCAACCCTAGAGTCGGATTCGACTGGCTTTCGAGCAAGGGAACCTTTACCTTTACCTATGGCCCCTTCCAACTCTATGGCCCCTTCCAACATAAGCCCAATTAATTGTTTATAATGCCACTCCATAGATGAATTAAAGACCTGGTCACAGAAATAGGTTCTCCTCTTGATTAAGCGCATGGGGTCTAAAAGCATTTGAAGATCTGCCCACTGTTCATTTGCTGGAATAGGGTTGGCCACTTCCAGGTGGAGGCAAGCCATCTCCAGGAATTATAACTGATCTCCAGACAAAAGAGATCAGTCCCCCCTAGAGAAAATGGCTACTTTGGAGGATGAAACTCTATGGCCCGCTGGGGTCCCTCCCCTCTAAAAATCCTGCCCTCTCCATGCTCCACCCCCAGATCTTCAGGAAGGTGGCCTGATCGTGGGTAAGTGACAATGAAATGCATGTAAATTACAGGGGTGATGGTCACACTGGATGGTCACCTACATCGGTGTGTAAGCGTGACCAACTCTGTTACAATGGTAAAAGGAAAGATGCAGTACAGCTGGCCACACTGCCCTGTTGAAGAAGAAACTGCTGAGCCACACACCAGGCCAATAGGGGCTGGACCACCAGCTGCCCCAAAAAGTTCTGGAGAATGGAACATTAAAACAAAGTTTAGAAATAAGCTGGGTGCAAAAAGAAACAGTTGTCTCCTATTGTACTGATTGATATTACCTTGTGGTGATAGAAAGAGATGTTAAGGAGGTTTCTGCCAGAATAATCATTCCTATCCCTGCCAAACAGCCAACATTCATACGGCAGAAAGCAATGAAAGATCCAGACCAAACCTCACACTCCCATCATTCTGCCATGCTATTTGCAGCCCAGAAGTCAGGCCATTAAGCCCTGGGCTGCTCAAATTATGGAGGGGATGCCAAGAATGCCTACTGGATGTTTTTCGACAGACTCTCATTTGAGAGCACATTGATCAAGCTTTGTTCTTGCCATGAAGACATGCAGTCCAATGAAACAAAAGTACTGCCAGACTGCTAAGTACCTGGTTTTTGAAAACCAGATAGTTGGCTGCCGGTTGTTATAGTTGAACACTTGACCTTTCTATTAAGAGTCATTCCCTTTCAAGCAACATTATACACCTAATTACAGAACAGGGATATGGATCAAGAGAAAAAAGTTAATTGTTATAAAGCATTAACAGCAAAAAAAAACCCTCCCTGGAGCTTTGTGGGGGGAGGGGGGACAAGGCTTGTAAATCACTGTAGGCTTTTCAAATTAAAAACTTAACTCTCTACTGTCACAGATTCCCAAAGGGAATCCTCTTCAAGCCCCCTAGCTCAAGGGGCTTGGGTACTAGGATCTCTGACAGAGCTTAGGATCTCCTGAGCCTAGCATTGATAACTCCCAGTTCAGGAAATTCCTGGAGATTTGGTGGCAGTGCCCACTGCCCACTGTTAATCTTTAGCAGCAGAAAACGAACAGAACTGGTGGCAACAAAAACCCTAGAAAGGACTAGAGTTGCCAACCTCCAGGTGCTGGCTGGAGATCTCCTGGGATTTCAACTGATCTCCAGGTGACAGAGAGTTCACCTGGAGAAAATGGCTGCTTTGGAATGTGGACTTTATGGCATTGTACCCCTCTGAGTCCCTTTCCTTCCCCCAAACCCCACCCTCCCCAGACTCCACCCCCCAACCCAGAACTGGCAACCATGGAAATTACTGTGGCATGAACTTCAATAGGTAAGAGTGACAAAACATAACTCAGTAAAATGATTAAGGATGACTGGATTTTGCTGGTTCCCCATAACACTATAACACATGTGTACTATACAGTACAATCCTATGCAGAGGTTCCCCACTCTAAACTTTTTGGTTTCAATAGACTTTAGACGGCAATGAGTCTGAAAAGAACTGCACAGCCAAAGATTTGACACCTAAAAAAGAGTGGATAACTTGCTCGGGGGGATAATTTAATGGAACTTATCATGAGTCTGGAATGCTTTAGGCTTCTTCTTTACAAGTCTGGTGAGGAAACAGTTTGTTCCTTTAGGATCTCTCTGGCCTTCTGTTTATCTACCATATTTTTATCCCATCCTTTCTCCAAAGAGTTTGGGATGCTGTCTGTGGATCTTCCTTCCGCCATTTTATTCTCACAACAAGCCTCTGAGTTAGGTTGGCCCGAGTAACAGTGACTGGTCCAAGTCCTTCTGCTGAGCAGCACAGTAAAGTGGGGATTTGTATCTGTGTCTCTTTAGTCCTAGGATAACACTGTGACTACCATACTACATCATACTTCTTTCCTACTTAATGTTCTAATCCAGAATTAGACCGCTTAATCTTTTGTGACTGATTGCCTTCTTGGCAGTGTGATACCTTTCTTACAAGATCTTCATAATCAACCTACTACAAAGTTAAGAGAGAAGTCCAAAGACTTAAGAAATAAAGCATGGGGGCTGTCAGGACTTCCCTACCCCACATTAACTGAAGGGGAACAAGAGCACATGGGAACTGAATACTCTGATGAAGACCATCAAGCTCAGGTACAGTTGCCACCTTCAGTTGGGCCCTGGAGTTCTCCTGCAATTCCAACTAAGCTCCAGACTACAGAGATCATTCCTCTGAAGGAAGTGGCAAGTTTGGAGGGCAGACTCTATGGCTTCCCATCCACACTGAGCTCATCTCCCTCCCACCCCAAACTCTGCCCTCCCTAGGCACTGCCACCAAATCTCCAGGAATTTCCTAAACTGGAATTATCAATGCTAGGCTCAGGAGATCCTAAGCTCTGCCAGAGATCCTAGTACCCAAGCCCCTTGAGCTAGGGGGCTTGAAGAGGAGTCTGTTCTAAGAGCAACCTTATCAGATGGTACAGACGACTTTCCATCCAGGGCCCAGACCCAAACCTGCAGCCCTCTGGGCTCCTCTCCTGACTGCCAATACCATCAGGCCAACATGCCTGCAAGAAGGTAGGCTTTAGGGTTGCCAGGGCCAATTGTCAAACCAGTGGGGGAAGGGGAAGGACTTCCTGGGTGTGGGGAGAAGCATCACAATGTGCCTACGTAAACCAGAAGTCAGGGATGTCGGGGGAGATGCTCTGGTTTTGGGCCAAAACTCTATGGTAGATTTCACTTCAAATCATAGAGTTTTGCCTCAAAACCAATGTGTTCCCCCCCGCCCGCCCACGTCACTTCCGGTTTTCATAGGCACACTGCGATGATTTCTGGGTTCCTGTGCGTAAGAAGGGGTGGTTTGGGAGGGAGAAGAGTACCTGAAACCGGGAGACCCCTGCCTACACTAGGGGGGGTCTGGCAACCCTAGCAGGCTTTCACTTGAGGAGCACTCATCTTACAGCCTGTTTGGTGTACTGGTTAAGTACATTGACTCTAATCTGTGAGAACCGGCTTTGATTTCCCACTCCTCCACTTGCAGCTGCTGGATGACCTTGAGCAAGCCACAGTTCTATCATAGCTGTTTTTGAAAGAGCACTTTCTGTCAGAGCAGAGCTCTCTCAGCCCCATCTACCTCACAAGGTGTCTGATGTGGGGAGGGGAAGGGAAAGGAGTTTGTAAACTGCTCTGAGACTCTGAGACTCTGAGTGAAGAGTGGGGTATAAATCCAATCTCCTCCTCCTCCTCTTCTTCTTGCCACTAAGAAATCACAGTGAAAATAACTCTTGCGTGACCACACCAGAGAAGTCACATGGAAAGGGTAGGGCTGCTTCCCCAAGAGCTACCTATTTATGCCTCTATATTAACTAGCGCCTTGTTGGTTTAACAAGATTAGCTTCTGAACACCAGCATTTATGAAATTACCTGCTCCAGCTACATAACAAAGACTCCAGTTCCAACTTGCCAGCCACCAAGCTGCTGAATGCCAAGTCACTCTGCAGTCCAAGCTACTTCCTGGTTCCACCTCTCAAGGAGCCCTTTCCCTGTTCCAGCTTCACCAGACCTAGGAAAAAATGGGGAAGAGAAAACTAAAGCTTCGGAGGAGGTACCATATTATCCCAGGTAGCCCCAACTTCTAATATTCAGCTAATTCCATAGCCTAAGATGCTTTCAGTTTTCTTATTGTTGCAAATTTAGTAAGAACAGTGGAGGTTGAAGAGCCAGCATGGTGTAGCAGTTAAGAGTGGTGGACTCTAGTCTGGAGGACCAGGTTCAATCCCCCACTCCTTCACATGAAGCCTGCTGGTGACCTTGGGCCAGTCACAGTTCTCTCAGAACTCTCTCAGCCCTGCCTGCCTCACAAGGTAGCTGTTGTGGGGAGAGGCAATTGTAAGCCAATTGTAAGCCACTTTGAGACTCCTTAGGGTAGAGAGAAGTGGGGCATAAAAAAACTATTCATTGTATTATTTTGCAATACCCCGGGCAAATCACAGCTTTCAAGGTTTCATAATCACAGACAAGGGGTAATATATCAGCCACAGAAATCTCTCTTCTATACTCTCTCACACACCTCTGCTAGTGAAACAAAGTCTGAGGCCAGTGGCACCTTTAAGACCAACAAAGCTTTATTCTGGGTATAAATTTTCATGTGCAGAAAAAGTGTGTATGCACATGAAGAGGGTTGCCAAGTCCTCCCTGGCCACCAGCAGGGGGAGGGTTGCCAGCTCCAGGTTGGGAAACTCCTGGATATTTGGGGGTGGAGCCTTGAGGATGACAGGGACTTCAATGAGGCACAATGCCATAGAGGTCACCCTCCAAAGCATCCATTTTCTCCAGGGGAACTGATCTCTATATTTTGGGCATGAACTGTAAATAGAGGAGATCCCCAGGTCCCACCTGGAGGCTGGCATCCCTAACACAAAAGCTTATATGCAGAATAAAACTTTGTTTGTCTTAAAGGTGCCACTGGACTCAGACTACCCACCTGAATCTAACCTCTGCTAGTAGCAGTTACATCAAACCTCCCAAAGAGGACATCTGTGCAGCTTTTCGTGATCTGCACTGTTTCACAGTATGAAAGATCTACATCATCAAAATGGTACTCAAAATGAGGCACTACTACTACAGACTGCAATAGCACTGATTCTCATTCAGAAACAATTCTAAGGACTTAACAGGTGGTTGGTGGTTTGTATCTAGACTGAAGAATTCTCTTATCAGCTCATATTCAAAAACAATTCTCAGACCTCACCAAACTACAAAATCCAGGATACCTTTAATCTGTAGCATACAAGTGTCCTGAGAGACCTTTAATTACAGCAGTCACAGACAGCCACCAAATCACTTCTTATCAGAAATATTTCCACCTGACTCAGATGTAAGAAAGAAAGCCATATATATACATCTCTGAAGAAACATTCCTCATTGCTGTGTTTTTATCAGAAAGGAGGCATGAAATATTTAGAACTGCTAGTTCTCCCCCAAGGAAAGCTTTCATCCCAGCAAAAGAGAACTTATCCAGGAGCTGACTGTTGGTGTAGCATGCTGGGAGGATGCTCCATTTTTTTTCTGGTCCAGAGTTTTACCTTCTCACTGACAGACACATGCCTAACCATGCCTGAAAGTTTCCTCTGTGTTTCTGCCAGACATTTTGTAGCAAAGTGGAATCACTGTAATCTTTCCTTTGGGCATTGGAGGCTATAGGAATTTCATTTGAGTATGGGAGAGACTCCTCACTCCATGTATTACAGGCAGGACTAATAAAAGGAATACTAGGGGACAAGGGAATATGTTCAACTGCATGCCATGTTCATCCTCTGCCATCTTTTGCTTTGTCACTTCAGCTTGCTTTCTAAATTGCCAAAAAGATTTGGGGATGATATAACACCAGCCAAGGGAGTCAAAACTGCTTTCACAATTCTGTTTTCTTTCTGTTCTGCACAACCACAACAAAGAAACCTCAGAGTCAGCTAAAAAGGAGGTAACATGCTTTCCTTATGACCAGCCCTGGAATACATTCAAATGGTTAAATCGGTGGTTCCACCAATATAAAGCACAAATTCATTAACCTGGAAAAAAATGTGAATTAATGTTATTATATCCTTTCAGGCCTGTCAATTCCTGAACCTCATACCCTAAAATAATAAAGGAGTTTGTCTTTCGAGTAAATAATCTCGAGTGGGGACATGAATCTTAATGAAGTAACTAGAATCCATATACTTTCTTGAAGCTGCCATTTGGACATCTGAATGTATGCCAGAGCTGGCCAGAAGGAGAGCATCAGGACTTAGATAGAACCTAAGGCAAGGTTCCATCACACTTAGCCCCGTAAGGGTGACAAATAGAGAAAGATGTGGGACCATGCAAATAAGGCTGCATTCACTGCATAACTACCACTGAATTCCATGGGTCACAGTATAGTCTGGGCAAGCACATAGCCACAAACCATAACAGACCCATGGAAGAGTTCATCCATGCACAGCCTTTTAACACTGCAGCTGAGATTATCATGAGATACATGCTTACAGATGTCCCACTGGGTAGATACTGAAAACTGTCAATGTACTGCAACTTCATCCCAGGGCCAAACAACATGGTACAAATTTTGGTTTCCCCCCAGTCACAAAGCACGTGTGTGCAGGGGCCTGATTCAGCTGGGGATGGTGGTGTATGGGGAGGAGACTTCTGCCCCCCATCGCACCATTTTCCCAAGCCAAATTGAGTCCCTATGCACTTTAAAAACTCCCTCCCCCAGACCTGCTTATCAAAATTTGTAACATCTAGTTTGACTCCCTAGAAAAGCCCTCACAAGGCGGTAGGGTAGCTGTACTTTTTACATTTTTGCTAGGAAAGGATGGCCCATTTGGATTCCAACACTTTTGCACCGAGTGCAACCTTAGGTCACATTGGAAGTTTCTTCCTCAGCCATGGACATTTTTGCATATGGATATTTATTTATTACAGATTTTGCTGAGGGTTTTTTTGATGCCATGCAGCATAGTAGATATTTTCCCCCACTGCACTCCAGAAACCCGAATGGCATCTGCAGAAAAGGACTAGTGCTCCTTGACAGACATTGATTACATTTGGACGGATGGTTTCAACTCCCTCCCCAATGAATTTTGTTCACAGAAGTATTTTGTCAGAGCTGTCAAGTTTTCCCCAACTTAGCCAAGTAACCAGCCAGGATGATTTGTAGGAACCAGCTCTAAATATTCTCACTTACTAATGTTATAGCTGAGGAAAGGTTCTTGAAAGGCAAGAAGGTTAACCTGATGGATCACTGTCTGCAAAGGCAAACTGTTGGCCAAATTCATCCCTGGTGACAACAGCAGGCACCGATTTAAAATCAAGGCCATTCAGATTGTTGGCTGAAATCTCAATGAAAAAAGATCAATTTAAATAACTGATATCAATTGGATTCCTGTGTAGTAATTCAAATGTTTTCTGAACAAGCAGGCATGCTAATTGGTTTCTATAACTACAACTAAAGCATTGCCACTGTCACTTAAACAAAGACTTTACACTACCTAGTTTTGAATGATCTAAAACAATTGTTTATGACATTTGTGTCCTTTAGCACTAGAGAATTATATTGTGTTTTGAGATTAGCTGGGAGACCGAATTGCAACATTAATGGATTTATCTTTGCCTTCTCTACACACATGCAGGAACATTAAGCAAGACCACTTAGCTGAAGTGTGAGGGACATACCAGAAACGGCTAGTGGCTATACTGTTTATCCATAAGACCTAAAGTAAACAGCCTTTTTTCATTTTACTAATAAGAGCCATGCGTATTATGGACTTGGGAGCTGATAGCAGAATTCAGGTAGGTACAGAACACAGAATGTGCAATCATCCATTTGGGGAGTCTGTAGATGATCATGGCGATATCCAGGATCTATGTGGCCAAGGAAAATCAGTCACACACTCTTATCCTAATATACGTCACAAGATTGTTGTAAGGATAAAATGGAGGCTAGAAGAATGATGCTGTAAACTACTCTGAGTAGTTTGGGGTGGAAAGCAGGATAGAAATAAATTTAAAATAAAATAAACCTTGATCCCCTTCCTTAACTAGATGGTCTCCATTGTTTGAAGAATTTTTCTTCCAGTCCACTTCCAAGATTGGAAGTGACTAGGACTGAAAGGGAGAGGGGAATTTAAAAGAAAGGAATTCAATGAAGTGAGGGGATGGCAAGCTTCATCTCTCACCAGCTTGCTCCTCTTCTTAAAAGAAATAGACAAGCCACTTTATTTGACACATGTGGATCCCCACATCTAGTTTCACTTGCAGTTTTGACCCCCTATGTATAATATAAAAATAATGATAATACTGACTGACCTTCACAGCTGTTGTACAGATTACAGAGATGACGTGTGTGGAAAAAGTAGCGTATAGTACTATTACAATTAAATAATGTATACCACATTCAAGTGTAGTTTCATTACAGTAAAAGTTTAAAAGTCTAAAATTAACTTTTATGGTGTATGGCCTATACGCTTTTAAACCTAATAAACTGAACTGAAGAGGAAAAAAGATTACCTAAAGGACTGTCCATACAGTGGCCTAGCTCCATTTTCCCTCATCGTCAGGAGTAAAGCGGTGGGGCATTTTCAGTAGTGGCACCAAGTTCATAGAGCTCCTCCTCCTCCTGTCTCACTTAATCCTTAGGTGTCTGCAAAAAAACCAACAGTTTTATTTCAGAGGGATTTTGAGGGGAGGCACTTCAAATCAAGTGTGTTCGTGTGCATGTACACATGCACACAGAGAAACACTTTATTTCATCAGCAACTCTTTGAAGTGTTTTGACAGAACACTATCCAGCAAATTTCAGAGGTGGTTAAGATTCACAGAGTTGGCATATTATTATGACACTTTGGCTCCATTATCAAATCCCAGGAATAACTGAGAATGCATCAAAATGTTAAATAGAATTACTGTATGTACTTGAAATGTGAGATGCTTCCTATAAAAAGGGGGTATACGGATAAATTCTTTTTGAAAACAGTAACTTGAATGAAAATGTAAGACCACCACCTCTTTTTTCTTGATGTCACATATGAACAAACACCTAGTCTTCCTTCCAGGTAAATAGGTGATGTGATTGCAGTCCTCCAATGGCAACATTATAGTTATATTTATACATACTGGCCTGTATTATAGGCACCACTGCACTATAAACAATTTTTGCTTTAAGAGTAAAAGGTTTGTTATCTGGCATTCATGGGGAAAGGGGGCTGCTGATTAATCAAATGTGCTGGATTGCCCAAGCTCATTGCTTCGCCCTGCTCCCTACCCAGAGGAATCCACAGCAACCAAACCCTACCCCAACTAGATTGCCATGGTAACAGCTGCCATGCTGCCAAGACATGGAGCTGCTCTATGGGAGTAGTACCTATTGTTTTTGATATGGCGACACATCAAAATTTACTTGGTATAGTAGCTCACTTTTTAAAAAAACCAGAATATGTACAAATGAGGGGAAATCTCAAAAAAAGCCATGGGCTCACTTGCACAGGCTTCATAGCCTACTTTTGAGACTAAACCCACAGGTTGGGAAACACTGTCCTATGCAACAGGAGGACAAATGGGCCAGCTGTCCAACACCCTTCTGACTGAGGTGTCTCCCAACAGCTTGAGCTAGTCTGAAGGGGAAGAAATCTCCCAAGGAGAACATCAGCCAGCAGTGCCAGCAGTCAGAAGCCAAGCAATTGCTGAGGCATCAAGCTGGAGTGGAGTACGCATCCACACAGGGGTATGGTGGCTGAGGGGGAGGAGCTTGCACTCTGAGCGATGCCGGTTAACTGAGTGTTCTGGATCTGGATAACAAAGCTTTTACTGTATTGTGGACAATCGGTACAAACTGAGATATCCCAGGTGAATTATTCTTTCCAAATTCATTTCTCATGTTTCTATGCAATGTGTGCTTTCATAAAATCATAGAGTTGGAAGGGACCTCCAAGGTCATCTAGTCCAACCCCCTGCACAATGCAGGAAATTCATAAATATCTTACACACACACACATACAAACACACACACACACACACAGTGACCACTGTTCCACACCCAGAAGATGACAAAAAACCTCCAGGATCTCCAGCCAAACTGGCCTGGAGAAAAACTGCTTCCTGAACCCAAAGTGGTGGTCAGCATTTCCCTGCGTGTGTAAGAAGGGCCACAGGAACTAAGCACTGAGGCAACCTTTCCTGCCCTCCCTCTCATGATCTGCCTAAGTTAATAGAACCAGCATTGCTGTCAGATGGCCATCTAGCCTCTGTTCGAAAACCTCCAAAGAAGGAAAGCCTACCTCCTTCCGAGGAAGGCTGTTCCACTGAGGAAAAACTTTTACTTGTCAGGAAGTTCTTCCTAATGTTTAGGAAGTATTGGCAGCTGCCTTGTTGTAAGCACTTCCCAGAAGTCTTTCTCTATATAGAACCATCCTGAGCCAGTTTTCATAATTCAGCGAGGTCCTTCCAATCCTAGCAAGCATTTTCTGCTAGTCTTAGTTGGAACTTGGAGCAATCAGTCATTTATAGTGTCATCCTAAGCAGAAATGATATCAGTGGCCTTAGAAATATGTCAGTTTTGCTAAGGATGACACTGCTAGTAATTAAAGTGGCTTCTATAAAAGTATTTAATTTCTTCTCTTAATACAATTGTTAAAAATAGTGAAGAATAAACACTCTTATCTGACATGATGTGAAAAACGTCAATGAGAAATAAATTTTGCCATCACTTCAAAATGCAGGTTACATTTCCTAGTCTGTATTTCATAACATTCATATGAGACATTCATCCTAGCAACTAAAACTTTACATTTAATGAATACCATTATACAGATAAATTAATTTTAATATATCGAGGCTGCAGTAATGAGGTATACACTTTCAAATATGATATCAAACTTACCAAAGATAAATCCATTAGTTTATTCTCCAATTATTACTTAATTGACTTTTAGCTGCAGTTTAATTGATAACCACATAATAGACATTTTCCATTAAACTGTTTTGGAAAGAAAATTGGAAGACAGCCCCCGATTTCTTCCTGGAGCTTCTAAAACATGAAACACTGTGGCGCTTTTCCTTAAGTGAAAACTGACTCCTTAATTGTGAGGTTAGTAAACATGTAGTGGTTCATTTCTTCTCTAGTTTTGCTCCAGAAACCCCAACTTTTTTTTTATTATTTAACCTTCTATTTCATATACCGCCCTAACCCCCTAGGGGGTCTCTGGGCGGTTTACATGAGGGGGTGCTAAGCACATTTCATCCTAACTTGGGCCACATTGTACTGAGGATGAGGCTGCCTACCGGCACCCAGGTGAAGGCTGGTGTTCCTTCTTTTTGGCTCGGCTCGGCTTTCTTCCCAGTGGTTCATCAGCTAGCTGTTCCTCCTGGCGCTCGGAAGGGCCGGCACACGATACATCCTCCTCTGGCCTTGGCTACGTCCTGTAGGCTCCGCCGCGCCTGCAGATGACATCATCACGCGCCTCCACTTCTACCGACGACAGCCGCCTGATGTTACTGCTGGCCACTAGGGATCGCTCCTTCTGGCCTTGCTGCTGCTGCCTGCTGTCGCCATGTCGCCACGCCATGCCGCCTCCGCCGCCAGTACTCTGCTGCAGCTGATGTCCACCGCCGCCATTGCCGTTGCTGCCACTGTCGCCTCCTCCACACACCTCCCTGGAGGAGGGTGCCCCCTACCCTTCTAAGGGTAGGTACCCATTTGTCTACTCGCATTATAAATACATTTTTGCTTTCGAGCCGCTGGGTGGGCAGGAGCTGGGACGAGGGTTGAGAGCTCACTTCAACCACGGTGGGTCTCGAACAGCCATAGTGGCTGCACAAGTGATATTAATGCAGGTGTTTTACCGCCTGCGCCACCACTCCCTGCAACTGCAACTGACATATTGCAAATGAAAATAAGGAGAAGACTTCAAGTATTTGCGGCTCTCTTATGCATACATGCTCAGTTGATTTGGAATGCAGCTCCAGGCCCCAATCCATAGATCATTTCGCATAGCACCTTTGATAACAACCATCACCTACTAGAGGGGCAAAAGGGGCTAGATCAGGTTGGATCTCGTGGGAAAGATCCACACACATGGGGGGGGGATACATTTTGCCAATTCCGTTTTCAGAGGAATCTGGATTGCCATGGGAGAGAGAACATGCTTCTATGCATGGAAGTCCCACCCCACTCCTCAAATTGGTAATACTTTATGGTCAAAACAGGCAGCACCAACCATCTCACAGTGCTCCACAGATAGTATTGATTTAGCCATAAGAACTACACCAGCAATGGCAACAGTATCTCCAACAATTTATTTCACAAGATCCAGTCCAAAAGTAGATCCACAACACTGTTTAACATTCAGAAGGGTTACACAACAGCCCTTCTGTAGTATGTACATCTATGTTTCGACATATCCATATTCAGATAGTTAAGCCAAATTCTGGAAATAAATGGGAGGAAAAATTATGTGTGATCATGAATTAATGGTGTTGAACATAGCACAGTGTTTAGCTTAATAGAAAAAGATTCTTATTAAATCAGAAGGCCACAGAGGCAATAAATAACACCATATTAATTGAAAATTCTATGGGGCTTATATAGAGTTTCTAAGGGGAAAGGAAACCCTCACTACACTCAAATTAAACTTTCATTTAAAAGGCTCCTCATTAATCCCTGCATACTTTAGTAATGCAAAAAAAATCATTTTATTTGAATCTAGAAATAGAAATCCAAGGTGCATTTACAGGCCTTTTTAAGGAAGAAGAGGAAGAGGAAGAAGAAGACAAAGAAGAAATGCATTTTAGCATGCTTCCATTGATGAATGGGGAATGGCTTATATAATTGAATGTCGTGGGACACACAGCCCTTTAAAGAAAAACCCACCAATCTGCAGTTCCAGTGAGTGATTCTCATACTTCCATCCCCTCCAAACAGCTGATTGGCAGGATCTCAGCTTTTTTAAAAAGGGCTGTGCTCAGTTCTAACATGAGGAACAAACTGCTTACTTATTAATCCACTACAGTAACAATATTCTAAGGTAATTTGCCTATAAGGATGCAAAATTTAGATCTGGGACTTTACAGGCCAAGCTGTTTTCAAAAGCAGTCCTATAGGAACCATTTCCTATAGCACTGATATTAGAGGATGGATCAGGACCTAGCCCCAAATGTCAGTGCAACAGATTTCCTAATGAAATAGATTTTTTGATTATGCAGACTTGACTGAGTTTTCCAACACCAGCAGCCTGACAATGGACTTAAGTGAGGGTTTGTTCCTACACCCCTGCAGACATCCTATCACAGTTCCATGGTAGCATGAAGGCAGCTTGCAGAGACGCTCGCTCCATGATAATCTTGTTTGGGAAGAGGTTCCGTTCCTTTTCAGAGTGATGGTCAAAGTCATACTTCTCTACATACTTGGGGCCCTACAGACCTAAAGAAACCTTCTTTATTGGTAGTCCTGCTTTGATGCTGCAGTAACTAGCATAGGCCCACCCAATTTACAGTTTATTACATTTGTATCCTGTTGGGAGATTGCCATCTGATTACTATTACTAGGTTGACCACTGTAACCAGGGCTTACAACAAAAGAATATTAATGTCTCAATTAATTAAGAATGGTAAAAGACTGTTAATTTATAACAACTCTAGGTATCTTCTTATTGAGAGTTAATTGCCAGAAGATGGTCTCCAACTAGGTCTCCCATTCAAGGTCCCACCAAAAGCTTGTAGAAGGGAAGTTCACACCTACCAGCTAAGTGGAAATGGCAAGTGTGTGAGCATGTATGGAAAAACAGCAGTTTGGAGAAGGTAGAGAAATAATGGTATAGGAGCTAAGACTTGAGAGACCCATGTTCAAATTTCCACTTGACCATGAAAATCTTTGGAAGACCTTGGAGCTCCCACTGTCCCTTTCCACAGTCTCCTTTTAATCCATGTTCACCTCCAAGCAATTCTACACTAAAATCGAATTTGACCTTCTTTTTAGTCTGGTCCCGTCCCCCCCAGTTCTGCACTAAAACCAAATTCAACATTCTTTTTATCCTGGGTTGGTTTTTTTTCTGTTCTGTATTATGTCACCTCACTTCAGTGGTCATCCTGGTTTCAGGACGCTGTTGCCCCAGCGGTTTTGGATGCTGTTTTGCCACAGACTTAAATCGCCTTGACTCGAACACTGAGAAAATCCAGAATGGCAGGCAAATGCAGAAAGGACCATTCTCTCCTCCTAAATGCAAGTCTATTGTGAGATTAAAATGCATGAGGGGAGAACTATGTATGCTTTCCTAAGCTCCCCAGAAGATCAACATAAAAATTTGGCAGTCAGGTGAAAGGTATTCTTATCAGAGATCTGATGCAGGATAAGGTGATTTACAGCCTTGCAGCAGCGTATTTTTGCTGTGTATATTTGTAAATAAGGCAAACATAATCATAGTAAAACTGTATAAGCCTCCAGCACTCTCTCATCCAAAGGAAACCACAGCTTGAGAAGATTCAAAACACACAACTGTACATATTTCGGTGTCTGAACGATCAAGATGGGTAGCTGTGTTTGTCTGTCTGTAGCAGCAGAAAAGAGCAAGAGTCCAGTAGCATCTTAAAGACTAACAAAATATGTGGCAGGGTAGGTAGGCACTTTCGTGAGTCACTGCTCACTGCTATTAATTTCACAAGGAGTGGCCTTAGCAACTACAGGGTGGTGTAACACCTTTGGCCTTTCCTCTAGCTCACTTTGTTTGAATTGCAGAACTCCTATAACACCTGACATCATTGCAAATAATGTCCTTCACTTCTTGCCATTGACATGTCCAGTTGCAAGTCGTTGAATGGTGGGATATCCAGCAATGTACATAATGTAGGAGTCAGCCTCCGATGCTGACTGGAACACTGTTACTTCACCTTTGTGCACTGCTTCAGACTTTCTACATATTTGGCTGTCCCCTTTTCAAGACCTCCTATGTATTCTTTTAGCAGCCCATTACCTATTGTTCACATGTATTGCTAAAAGCAGACTAAAGAGAGATAATATTTTAACCTTAATTTGAAAGGATAAAAAAAAAAATACATTCTTCAGTAAGACAAATTTTTACTCTCAAACCAATTTGCCATGGAAGACTTCTGCACAAAGACAGCATTGTCTGTCTCACTATCTCTTTCTCTAACATTCACACACATATCAGTTTTATGATGTAAATACTATTTTTCAGCAAGAGAGTGCTGCTTCCAGAAATTTCTCTTAACATCTTCATAATCCAGTGATACTCCGCTTTGTGAAGCTTTACATTTATTTTAATGTTGTCCATTGACTGGCCTTCTATGAATCTAATTAAATTGCACATACATTGCTGTACAATGGCAGCCGTGCATTATTTAAAAAGTCACCAAAGCCCTTACGATAAAAGTCCACATACAAAATAATCATTTTGTCATTTGATTATGTTTCCTACAAAAGACTAGGATTGTGCATGGCTTGCTTTTCCTTTTTTAAATTTTGTATTATTGTGATGGATAGCTTTAAAAAAAATAGAGAACAGGAACTTTTTATTTCACATGGAAATATAAATTAGTATACACAGTTCTGGTCCTAGAAGTTTTATGAGCAATAATAAATGGATAGAGTTACTCCACTGCCTGCATTATTCCTTATAATTACTGAAGAACTTCAAAAAATGCTTACAGTATTTGTTAACAGTAAAATTATTCATAAAATGATGGACTGCATCTAAGTACATCTGAAGATATAGTCTTGGCTCCAAAAAGTGGAAAGACTTCCACTCACAGAGCACATTTCTCCCCCCTCTCCTTCCCCAAAACTGAAGGGGGCATTTAAGCCTGCATCTATGATAACGTTAGTTGGGATCTAACCCAATTTTTTTTTAATGTATAATATCCATGCTTTATAATATTTGCATTTGAATGACGTCTTTTAATCTGTATGCTTATGTCAGATGCTGCCAATGCCCACCATCGCTACACGATTTGTACTAGCACTTTATTTAATGTTTATATCTCTTTATTTATTGTGATTTTATTTAACTTCCTGTTTTATTTGTTCAACTCTATGTAAGCCGCTCTGAGCCTGCCTCGGCAGGGAAGGCGGGATATAAATCAAATATATATATGTGTGTGTGTGTGTGTGTGTATAGTCATTTAGGTAACATTAATGTCAAAATCCAAAGCAAGAAAATCAAATTTTATGCATGCAGGACTGGTTGCGGGGGGGGGGAGTTAAAATGCAAAAAGATGCTGAAGGACATTTACAAGCATTGTGCTTGCACCGAAAGAATCACAGGCACGTCCATGCCCACGTAATTTGAGTGTAAAGTTGAGCCTGGGATTTGAACGTACCAGATCTCAACTGGGATTCAGAATTTCAGAAACCCTCAACAGACCAAACCACATAGGATACTCAGTCACAGATGATTCCCCCAAACACACTCAAGCTTTTGCTTGGTCGTATGACTTTTCTGTTGAAAATATTTGGGGAGGGGGACCAGTACTGAAGAACAATCTAATCCTTGGAGGAAATGCATCAGAGGATCCTTAGAGGAAATGCATGAACACAACCCATGGGAACATATGTGTATGCAGACCAGCAAGATTTTATTTGACATTAATAAAACTGAAGAACAGTAGAAGTCTAGCTTAAATTTGTGCATAAAAGGCCTTGGCAATACTAAACTTAATCAAAACTTAAATGTTCTAATTAAATAATGCTCTAAGAGAATGTTTTCTTTCATATAGGACTCTTACGTGTGTTACTCATATGTTAGTGAGAAGATTGGCTTGAACACAAATGTCTTTCTTTCTGTTTGATAATGCCATTGAAAATAATGAATATCTACTTTTGACCCATAAGCTTGACCATCTTTTGTTACTGTCCATGGGGTTTTCTGTGAGGGCTGTGAGAGTTGGACTATAAGGAAGGCCGAGCGCCGAAGAATAGATTCTTTTGAACTATGGTGCTGGAGAAGACTCTTGAGAGTTCCTTGGACTGCAAGGAGATCAAATCAGTCAATCCTAAAAGAAATCAACCCTGACTGTTCCCTGGAAGGCCAGATCCTGAAGCTGAAGCTCAAATACTTTGGTCACCAAATGAGAAGGGAGCATTCACTGGAGAAGACCCTGATGCTGAGAAAGATTGAAGGTCAAAGAAGAAGGGGACGGCAAAGGATGAGATGGTTAGACAGTGTCATCGATGCAACAAACATGAAATTGAACAAACTTCAGCGGACAGCAGAAGACAGGAGGGCCTGGCGTAATCTGGTCCATGGGGTCGCGAAGAGTCGGACTCGACTGTGCAACTGAATAACAACAACTTGACCATCTGCTATAAAGCAGTACACATTTCCAGGATACCATTACTAAATGTTCCTGAAATCTACAATATGGAGACAGGCCTGGAAAAGATGTAGTTTTCTCAATATGTTAACCATCGTTAAAAGATCAGGAAAACCTTAATGAATGAATGGAATGAAAATTAAATGAAATTAAATGGAATGAAATTAAACACTACTACTATGTTAAAATCCCAAGATGGGTATCACCTATGGAGGCGTTCGTAAAACCTTTGTACATTAATGAGCGAAGATGTTGTTATGATGACTTACTAGGTAGTAAAAACAAATTGAAACCAGTAGAGATCTTAGGAACACAAAACATTGAAATGTCATGGTTTCAAAAGCTGCAACTTCAGTCAAGATTTAAAGAAGATCAGAAAGAAGGATTTTATGAAAAACTGACAGATATCGATAAGATTTAGTAAAATTTGGGAGGAAAACTTATTAAAAAATTATATGAATTTTTATTAGACTTTAAAATGCAAGATGAAGTGGTCAAGCCTGGCATGATAACATGGGCTAGAGATTTAGGCCATAATACTGAATTAGACCAATGGTTGAAAATGTGGGGTATTAATACTAAAATTACCAGAGCAGTAGCATACAAGGAAAACATTTATAAAGTGACACACAGATGGTACTTACACCCATCTAGACTAGCTAAATATTCTTCAGCTATTTCGAACATCTGTTGGAAATGTAGACAAAATGTGGGTACATATTTGCACATGTGTTGGACATGTAGCAAGGCAAAGGAATATTGACTGATGATCCAAAAAATATTACAGGAAATTATTGAAAGTCCGATATCACTAAAACCAGAAATGTTCCTTCTCAATATGATACCAGAAGTGTATGAAAAAGTAGATAGAATTTTGATGATTCATGGTGTAACCGCTGCCAGAATTCTCTATGCCAAATATTGGAAAACAGACAGAGTTCCAGACAGGGCAGAATATATACAAAAAATGTTTAATGTTGCTGAAATTGATAATTTAACAACTTTGTTAAAAGGGAAAGATCAATCGTGTTTTGAAAATAATTGGACTAAGTTGTATGAATGGAAGAACTATAAGGTGAAGTGTTAGGCTTAAGAGGTTTTTTTTTTTTTGTTTAATAATGTGATGCAATGCTGTTGGAAGCTTTTCTTATAATTAGCATTTATACAGCTGGACATGTTTTTGATGAAAATCAATAAAGATTTATGATTTAAAAGGAAAACCTTATTTACCAATTGTCCTCCCACCTTCTAGCCATCTTCTCTCTCACATGAGTTTCCCATGACTTTGCTTTCAGCTTTCCCTAATGCTAATGATGGTTTACTACATCAAGATTTGATGCTCATTTGCAAACCCTGGATAAAATGTACCCATGTGATCATATTAACAATGGAACAGACTATAGTGATCCTAGGAAGAAACTGGGGAGAATTACTTCTGCACTGGACTATGCTGGGTGAACTTTTCAGTCACCAAAACCGACTTTTGGGTGTTATGCCCTGTTCCTTTATGAAGCTTTCCCAAAAATCATATACATAGCCCTAGGGTTGCCAGCACTGCCTCAACAAATTCTGGGAGATTTTGAGGATGATGTCTGTGGACTTTGGGAAGGATATGAAGTCACTTCCAGGTGACAGGATGTCAGTATGCTATATATTACATTGGAACAGTCTATTCCTCCCTCTGATAGTTGTGTGACTTAGTTTAGTTTCATGGGGTGAAGTCCCTAACTGTTAGTTCTGTTTGCTAGTTAGAACTGTAGACTGCATGAGTTCCCTTCTCCTGAAATCAGTTGCTTCTATCCCTGTAAATTCTTACTAATAAATGGACATTGTTTTGAACATATCCATCTGTGAGGTTTGAACCTTACAGTTGCCAGGTCAACTTACCTGACCAGTGGGGGTCTCCTGACATCTTCTGGGAGACAGGAAGTGATGTTGGGCATTTTGGGGCCTATTTCCAGTTTCAGGCCTACTTCCAGTTTCAGACCTGCTTCTCATCAAGGGTGACACTCTGGTTTTGGGGCAAAACTCTATGGCAAATTCAGCTTCAAATCATAGAGTTTTGCCCTAAAACCAGAGCATCACCCCCAGTCATAAGTAGGTTTGAAACTAGAAATAGGCCTGAAACTGGAAGTAAGCCCAAAAAGTTCAGTTGGGGTGGGATTTCCCCTCACCAGCCAGCTGGCTGGTGGTGGACAAGAGCCTGCGAAAGCAGGATTTCCCCTGCTCCCACTGGGGGGCTGGCAACCCTAGTGAACCTAAGAGCAGGAATTTGAATGAGTATCCTATTCCTGATTTGCAAACAAAAGAGAACAGCACAGGTGACAATCTAGGAATTTCCCCTGATCTCTGAAATAGAGAATCTGGAGACATATATCTGCTTTATGACAACTTAGCAGCTTTAAGGGGCTGCAAATAAGACAGAATCCCATCTTTAGACAGGAGCATGCAATGTGGATTCTAGTGTATATTCTGGCTTTTTGAATTCGGTGGGACACAAAGGGATCCAGGGGAAGAAACATCAAGGGGAACGTAGTAATAATAGAAAGTTCTCTTAAAACAAGTGCAGAGGGAACAGACAGATGTGTGTTGACTGTGTCCATATGCACATGTATTTCTCCACAAGTATGCTTGAGTATTTGAGTTGCTGCAAAAATATGTAGCAAATGAAAATCTAGCCCCAGTCTTACAGCTTAATCTTTGTGTATATACATACAACTTGTTAGCTTCCATCTCCAATCCTTACCTTGAATCCCCTTCTGCTTTCTTTCATACCCATTAAGTTGTTTGCGCTATCCGAGGCACATTTCTGCACTCTGATTTTTGACCTCAGTTTGCACCAGCAGAAATGAATTGCTCTCTTTCGGCCACCTGGGATCCTACAACCTGAGACAGATTTCATCGCAGAAAGTGTCTCCAGCAAGGCATAAAGCCTCCCATTAATTGCCTGCCTTCTTGCAAGTGATTAGATCCATGGGTTTTCCTCTTGTTTTCTTTTCATATTTGCCATTGATTTATGGATTTGGCTATAAGGATAAATCAGAAAAGAAAGTTACATGACTTCATGAAGTTTAAAAGCGGAGGTAAACTACTTTTCTAGAACACCAAGGGAAATTAAGCTCGGATCCTGAGCATGGTTCTTTCCAAGTTGCACTGAATTCGCTCAGACTTAAGTTCCAAGTGGGTATATTTTGTCAGATGGCATATCGAGGTGCAAGAAGAGAGTCTCAGAAATCCTGTTTGTGAGAATAGAGGTTCCCACACCCGCCTTTAGCTCTTGGGCACTATTCTTTTTCTGTGGAATTAAAGTTGCCAGGTCCCTCCTGGCAACCAGCAGGGCACAGGCGGAGACTTACTGGGAGAAAGAGGAAGACCAAGGCAATGTCACACAGGAAGTGGTGTCATCACACTGCAGCAGTGTGATGACATCACTTCCTGTGTGACATTGCATGGTGCTTTGGTATTTGGGCAAAAACTCCAAGGCATTCCTGTACAATATCACCTGGGCCTTCTTTTTTCTCCTGGTAAGTCCCCTGCCGGACAGCTGATCAGCAGCGGGGGTGGGACCTGGCAGCAGGGGACCCCTGCCTGCACTGGGGGGACAACTGGCAACCCTATGTGGAAGTAAGGGCTAGTCTATCCAGTATCCACAGCATACAGCAGATGAGGGTGATTCTGCACTACACAACAGAACACTCCCTATTTTGTTTTGTTACGTATTTGTTGGTTCGCCAACAGTTTTGGTTATCTCTTTTTCATGGTTGGTTTTATATATTTGTTTGTATTGCGTATGGTTCATATGAACTTTATACACCATGTATATGTTTTTGTATATGTGTTATTTGTATTTCTGTATTTATGGGTAAATAATATTGGGAAAATGTAGAAAAATCTTTTACAGAAAAAAATGGTATAAATGGTGCAGAAATGAAGAAGCATGTGTTCAAATGGTAAAGGAATGAAGTGAAATAAAATAGGGCTATTTTGGTCAAAGTAACAGAGACAATAGCCAGCATGGCATAACGGTTAGTGCATCAGATTAGGATCTGGGTGATGCAGTTTTAAATCATTCTGACATAGAAGGTTTGCTGGGTGATCAGGGGCTGGCCACTGTCTCTCAGCCTAACCTACCTCCCAGAGTTGTTATTGTAAGGATAAAATATAGGATCTGAGAATGAGATTGTAAGCCATTCATTATAAATTCTCCATTGAGGAGAAAAGTGAGCTATAGCGATCTAAACTAATTAATTAATATCATGTCTTTTAAAAAACAACAACAATCCTCTCTGCATGTAATAGGGATAAATGTCCATATATGAGGAGGGTCTTGGCTCAGTTGGTAGAGCATCGGTTTGGCATGCAGAAGGTCCCAGGTTCAATCCCTGCCATCTCCAGTTAAAAGGACCAGGCAGCGTGTGATGTGAAAGACCTCTGCCTGAGACACTGGAGAGCCGCTGCCATTCTGAGCAGAAAGTACTGACTTTGGTGGACCAAGGGCCTGATTCAGTAGAAGATAGTTTCATGTTTGCCAGTTTACAGTAAACATGAAGCTTTTCATGTTGGAGAGCATTCAAAAATATGACTCATACTCCTTCCAACTGTATCTCTGAATAGTGCTCTCTAGAATTCTAAGAAGTTCTTTTGCGTAATAACTTCAAAGGATCCTCAGTGCTTACTAAAAGTATCCTTCTTGGATTAGCTTTGTGACACGAAAGCCATGTTGCAAAAGTTACATCCAAAGCCCGGGCTATGTGGGAAAAATTCCTATTTCATGGGACCGGTTTTAGGGAAAGGCAACAATCACACAGGGAAGAGTTGCAGACCTGTGACCTCCGTCAGCATCCCTCTCCAAATTCAGGCTCATTTCTTTGTTCCTTAATACCTCAGGATGAAGCAGTCACATGGCACTTTCTTTTTCACAAAATGTTTGAATCTGTTTTGTACACGTCAGTGTTCCTGACAGAAGAGCTGGGGATATTGGAACCCTTGTCTTTCAAAGGGCACTGAAGCAATACTATTAATAAATAATTAATGGTGCACTTTATTTTGTTCTCTTGACATGAAACCTGACAGAAAAAAAATGTTGGCAGACTGCTCAGCAAGAAGAACATTGAATTCCACACTCACTGACATTCCATGAGGTTGTCTTATTGCTCTTTCCACCCACATAGAGGTAATTTTCTGAAGCGCAATCAAGTACAAGGCTGAAAATCTGGGACAGTGTAAGAAAGTACTGGATATTCTACTTTGCTTATCCCAGAACAATCTGAGAAAGCTGGATATCACATGGAACGTACATGAATGTTGATTTGCCTTCCCTGAACAGAAAATTAATACACATATATTTTAACTGTTTTTTTTAAAACCCTTTGCTTTTACAGGAGCTGTCCAAAAGAACACAATGCCTTCTTGTGGTATCTCTTCCACCAAAGGAAGACTCCTGTCCTTTCTGCACTAGACCTTAAATCCTGGTTCAACCCTGTCCCTGAATTTACATTCTACACTACACACGAGTTCACCCCTGTAATTATCTCAGGGGATTTATTATTTCCACATTACATTGAGGTTACCCTGATTTCACCACACACTTGTCTTGGGATCAACAGATGCTGTTATAACCAGATATAAATGCAAGGTATTGTTTTGCGAGTTGACCTCTCATAAAACCAGGGATGAGAACCAAGTGCAGAAAGGACCGGTCCATTATGCAAGGAATGGAATCATAGAATACAGGCCATGGTTTTGCTGAGAGTTCTACTTTTGTTTCACTATTAAAGACTTGTGCACCATTTGACATTGTGCCTGTTGACTGGAGCATCTTGCAAAACTAGGGCAATTCACACTATAAAGATACTGGTTTTAGAATCTTGAAAACTGTAGATTGATGAAAAGTCTGAGAATTCCCAGTTAGAGACCTCTTGACCACAATGACTTTGCCTAGCAGGAAAAGTCAGTAGACAGCTGAGAGATGATATGATAATCGTCTTCAAGTACTTGAAGGATTGTCATATAGAGGATGGTGTGGAGTTGTTTTCTGTTGCCCCAGAAGGTCAGACCAGAACTAATGGATTGAAATTAAGCAAAAGAGGTTTCAGCTAAACATTAGGAGGAACTTCCCGACAGAGCAGTTCCTCAGTGGAACAGGCTTCCTAAGGAGATGGTGGGCTCTCCTTCTTTGGAGGGTTTTAAACAGAGGCTAGATGGCCATCTGACAGCAATGATGATTCTATGAACTTAGGCAGATCATGAGAGGGATGGCAAGAAAGGTTGCATCAGTGCTTAGTTCTTGTGTCCCTTTCTTACACACCCCAGGAAATGCTGAGTGCCACTTTGGGGTCAGGAAGCAATTTTTCTCCTGGCCACTTTGGCCAGGGATCCTGGAGGTTTTTTTGTCAATTTCTGAGCATGGAACAGGGGTCACTGGGATGGGGGGAGGTAGTTGTGAATTTCCTGCATTGTGCAGCGAGTTGGACTAGATGACTCTGGAAATCCCTTCCAACTCTATAATTCAATAATTCTACCTTTCCCCAGGCACATATATTGCTTCCACACTAGCCATTTTGTACAGAATAGATGTATGAGGCAGCATAATTCGAGGGGCACTTGCCCCTCTGGAAGCAGCCTATGATTGCAACCTATCATACTCAACGAGCTTGGTTGGCTTCCTATACAAACTAAAAATTATCCTTCACATATGGTTTTCTTAAGTTCATCGTCCATTCACAAGTAGATTACCTTGACCCCAACCATCCTGAGCAAAAGTCCTGTGCTCCTGAAGTCTGTGTAATGTCATCACAGGGATACAGACAATTCAAACAGCAGTTTAAGCATCTCCTCTGAAGTTAAATTAAATTAAAACCATAGCAGGGATACTATACAGCTGTCAGTAGTGATTGACCAAATATATATCCTGTGGTCATGTATTATAGCTTGCTTGGTATTCAATAACCTCTCAGTTTTTGGGGTCCCAAGCTGACAGCAAAAAATAGAGTATTGATCTCCTTCTGGGCTGCCATATATGGCTGGAAGCTTGTGTCCCTCTTGGTGGGTCAAACACAGTAGGAACCCAAAGAACTCATCCTGACCTGAATCCTAGCATAGCAGCTCCTTACTCCTACTTAACCTTAACTCCTTACTCTGTTACAATGTTACTCCCCAAATAATTTCAATTTTTTTGTCATTTTGAGAACCTTGAGATTTTTGGTGCTCTCCAGCCCTAGCCCCTCTTTCTTTTTTGTCCTGTCTCTATGAGTTTGCACAGTTAATAAAAAATGATCCCAACTGAAGGGCACGCATAATTCAGTTAATTGCTTCACACTACACTACGTTGCCATTTAGAATCGGTCTGTTTCTTTTCACTGCAACAGCACGGAAATAAATAAGCAATTTTCATACATATTACAAAACATAAGCATGCCAGAGTCTCATTCATATTCTTGTGATTAATAATCCAGAGCACTGGGATGAAATATGTCCAACCGTATAAAACGCCATTTCATTAGTCCATTCATTTAGGTGTGAAATATCACTGCAATGTGCCTGGATTGGAACACCTAGGGGGGGAATAAGAGGACCAAAAGAAGGATATAAGATGACAGGGAGAGAGACCAAGGTAAGCTCTTTATATTGAACATCACGCCACGTGAAATGCAGACAAAGGTCTCTCTGTCCAAGCAATACCAGCCTGAGATCAGTGACGAGCCCTCCCTGTACCCTCCAAGCAACAGACTTTCTCTGTCTTGTTTATTAATGGAGGTGGGGGGACAGCCTGAAAAATTAAATTGATTTTATTCACTTAGGATTTTATACTCCATTGCACAACCACCACCCAGCAAATTCTTCATTAAGAAAGGTAATTACTTTAATGAAGATTAAATATAATTTAAAATTCACATTCATCTTTATCTACCTACTGCAGGTCAGAATTAAACCTGGATTGGGGGGCTCCTCAGAAAGATCTCCACTATCCAATAAAAGTTCAGTCCTGCCAGCCTTCATTCCCCCCCACCGTCTTCATCCTCCTCAAAATCTCATCCATCAGTGTCTCTTGCCTGCAACCTCAAAACTTGGAGCTTTTGCTGTTTGGTTAATATTCCTTTTTTTTTTTTAAGACAGTGCCCACCCAAGCATGCAGGACTTGGAGTAATTAAAATCAGAAGAGTACAGTAATCATGCACTTGGCAGTGTTGTTTGCATCTAGAGACTGTGCTTAAAAAGCAAAAATGTAGAAGGTGAAGGAGAACAGGGAGGAAAAGCTGCTGCTTCTCTCCTCCCCAGTTACTAATTTGCCATTTAGCTATTCATGTGCAATGAGTTTTTCAGACTGTAATCTGGGGAGCTTTCGTCGCTCAGAAGGTTATCAGAAGTCACCCAATGAGATGAGTCGTAGCAGCCAAACTTCTCCGATAGGCCACTGGCAAAATCATTACCAATCTTCGGTTGTAAGGCACAACTATAGAGAAGCACTGGTTGTGTTCTCAATGAACAATTAAGTCACAGTGAGGCCATCAGTAGGAGCACGTCCTACAGCATGTCACAGAATTTTCTGGAAATGCAGCTGGTATGCTTGGGGTTCTCAGAAGAAAACATTTCCAGAAGCAAGAGCTATTGAATACTACAGTAATGAGAGAATATTCCAAGGAAACTGGAAGGGTTGCCAGGTCTGGGTTGGGAAATCCTTGGATATTGGGGGGGGGTATAGCCTGAGGGTTTGGTGAGGGGTTTGGTGAGGGGGCAGGGTTTGGTGAGGGGAGGGATTTTGGCATGGTATAATGCCATAGAGTTCACCCTCCGAAGAAGCCATTTTCCCCCGGGGAACTGAACTTTGTCTTCTGGGAATCAGTTGTAAAAGCAAAAATTCTCTAGACCCCACCTGGAGTTTGGCAACCCTAAAAACCAGAGATCTTCAGCCAAGTACCTGGCTATCTGTTATTAATCCCAACTCAGCCTCTCTACTACTTCTCAGCAAGAACACACTGGGGCACTGCTTTCCCTACGTCTCCATAAGGAGTTCCCCCCCTCATCTTATTCCTGCTTCCTCGATCTCTCTCACTCCTAAAGCCTCAGGCTTGCTGCGGCATTCAGCTGCTTCTGTTTGTAAGCCCTGTATGAGGTTTTCCTCACAGCTCAATCAGCCTCCCACTTCTTTCACACCAACTGCATTCTGTCATGGATTTGTTCCTCATCCCCATCCAGGGTCACTAACAGTGCTACAGTACATAGAATTACACCATAGAAGTCAATGGGTTTAGAAGGATGTAATTCTGCTTAGGATGGCACTGATCATCAATGCAGCAAAGCAAAACTAGAACTGGATCCTTCACATTTACTATTTGCCTTCTCTATAGAGCATGTGATTTTTTACTCCTCCTTTGTTATGTATATCTTCAAAAGCATATGAAAAAAGAGAAAGCTATGAAAGAAACAGTTGCAGTATAAATATATTGAGAAGACAGAAAATCTGCTGAGTGAACTATCTTTGGGTCTGCTTAAATTAAGACTATCCTACAGGATTGTTGTATGGTGAGCTGGGTCATTTTGAAAATCCAGGCCAGGCTCTTTATTGTTTGATTTTATCTTTCTTATTGTTTTAGTTTGCAAACTACTTTGAACGGAGTGATAAAGTGACACAGAATTTTGTAATTTTTTTTAGATTTTTAAACCCATTATGTTTCATTGTTGTATATAACACTTTGTTCACTGCACTACTCCAGTTCTGTAATTCCATTTTATTACTGCTGATAGTATCTATCCTGCTGTTTTTAACTGTGTGATATGCCTTGAGTCTCAGAAAGGCAGGTTATAAATAAAGTGTAATAAATAAATAAAATTATTTTTATCCAACTTTCTCTAATACATAGATCCAAGGCAGATTACAGATCTTACAAAACAAGGCCACAATCTTATAACATTTTTGTTATAATATCATACCACCCCAAATCCTTTCCAAAAGTAAAATCCCTAAAAATAACCCAACGTCCCAAGAAAGGATGTTCCATAATTGAAGCACCAAACAGAAAAGCAACAACCTGTAGCAACACAACCAACTTAGCTTCTCAAGGCTGCAACAGTTTCCCTAGGAGATCTAAGAGTGCACAGAGGTTGATTTGTGTGCGGACATGATTACACAACATATATCCAGTAACTATACTGTTCAGTTTAACAGGTTCAACAATGCATTTACACTGGATTTTGCTTCATAAAAAGTGGGAGTCATGACATAATAGAATATATGTTCTATCTATACCAAAAATAGTGTTCATTGCTACTCTTTGACAAATGTAGCTGATTACAAAGCAAAGCTCTAACAAAAGGTGAAGGAGAAGAAGACTTGGTTTTTATACCCTGCTTTTCTGTACCCAAAGGAGTCTCAAACTGGCTTACAATCTCTTTCCCTTCCTCTTCCCACAACAGGCACCCTGTGAGGTAGGTGGGGCTGAGAGAGTTCTGAAAGAACTGTGACTAGCCCAAGGTCACCCAGCTGGCTTCATGTGGAAGAGTAAGGAATCAAACCTGGTCCTCCAGATTTGAGTCCGCCATTCTTAACCGTTACACCAAACTGGCTCTCCAATACCATGAAAAGCATTATGGTGCATATCAGTGAACCCCATGAACAGTAGTTTGCTACTTACCTATACATTTTCATGCATATTCCTCCAGGAAGGTGGCTTACAATGTCACAAGAAACCAACAAAACAGTACCCTAACAACTGTAAAACATATTTCAAATATAACAGGCAGGACAAGCCGATAGGAGGGCAAAACTGAGTAGCACTGGCTACAATGTTCTCCCCTGGAAGCTGAAACCAATTCTGTCTGCACAAGTTTTGATAGCAGAGATGGGGTTGCCAGCTCCAGGTCTGGAAATTCCTCGAGATTTCAGGGTGGAACTTGGGGAGGGTGGAATTTGGGAAGGGAAAGGAGATCAAGGGGGACATGATGTCATAGAGTCTGCCATCCAAAGCTTCCATTTCCTCAGGGGGAACTAGTCTCTGTAGTCTGGATATCAGTTGTACTTCCAGAAGAACTCCAGGCCCGACCTGGAGAGTGGCAACTCTAAGCAGAGGGAAGGGTTAAGAAGATGGTTTTCATAAACCTCAGCTGGAAAAAAAACCCCAACTTTCTCCACTGGAAGTAGCAGATGAATTAGAAAATAGATTGTCCAAATGAGTTTGAATTGGTCAAATGGCCAGGCCTAGCTGGAAGTCAGCACTGCAGCCTAAGAACCTTGGGTAAGCTTGCCAGCCTCCAGGCATGGCCTGGAGATCTCCCAGAATTACAGTCTACAGACTATGGAAATCAGTTCTTCTGGAGAAAATGGCCACTTTGGAGGGTGGAGTCTACAGCTAGGCTTGCCAGCCCCTAGGTCTGGGTGGGGTTTCTCCACTTTTGGGAGCTCTAATGTACCCCTGGCCAGCTGGCTGGTGGGGGGAGCCCCACCCCCAAGAGTGACTACCCGCCCAGCCACCCCTCTCCCTCCCTTCCTGCCCAATTTAAAGGGCTTCAGCTGATTGGTGCGGACAACATGGCCCGCCAACCATCTGGAGGGCCCTTTACATCTAGCAGGAGGGAGGGGCAGTGACGGGTCGTTTTGCGAGTTGAGCATGTGGTCAGTAACCACCCCTCTCCTTCCCTCCTTCTAGATTTAAAGGGCACTCCAGCTGGTCAGTGGGTCACATGGTGGAGGGGAGGGAGGGGGGTGGTTGAGTGAGTGGTTGCTCTTGGGGATGGGGCTTGGGATAGTGCTTGGGGGCATCCCTGCCATCCCCAGAACACCCCCAAATCACACCGCTGAAGTGACAAGGGGCCCTGGCAACCCTATTCACAGTATTATACTTTCCATCCTTCCTTTCAAGGAACTGGTTTTCCTACACAGTGTCTTGTTCAAGTTTTCAGCACAGGTTCAGACTTTTGACCTGGTAAAAAGCCCTTGCAGAAGAAAGATTTGTCCCTCTGAAACAAAACAAGCTTTGTTTGTAACATCTTCAGAGACATAGATAAGAGAGATGGGAGGTAATTCAGCTGCAGGTCATTCCACAAGCACTGGTAACTCTAAGGACATGAGATAGGGGAGGGTGCATTCCATCTCAGCGCCTGAGATCATGGGTGGGAGAGACATGTTCATTCATGTGAATCCAACACAACTACAGAATGCCTGGTTACTTGACAAGCCCCTTTGATTGGTCAGATTATCACCTTAGCGACAGGTCTGGTGGAAAGGTTACCTCATTCGCCATATACCTGATTGGCTAATTAGAATCAGGCCAACACTGATCCTGGGGCATAAAGTAAAGGTTTTCATTCTAGCTTGTCTAGTGAATCTTACTGACATAGGGTTGCCAGCTCTGGCTTGGGAAATACCTGGACATTTTGGGGGTGGAGCCTGAGAAAGGTAGAGTTTGAGGAGGGGAGGGACTTCAATGGGATATAGCACCATAGAGTTCACCTTCAATGGGGTATAACCACATTGGGTCCACCTCTCCAGATGAACTGATCTCTGTCTCTGTCAAAGAATTAATGGACATGCCTGACATCAGAAACTACAATATTCAAAATCCAGTGATGGACATTTTAACCTAGGACATTCAATTGTTGACCTAAAAGTAGAAGCTATCTTGCAAAGGAATTTCAAAAGGAGATTACAAAGAGGGACTGCTGAATTGCAACTGATAATAAAGCTCAAGATAATGCATCCATCTGGACTGAATTGAGACCTAGGTTTCCTGGCTCCTTACCAGTGCTGATTTCTCCACATCTACTACCTCTCTGCATATCACACCTAATCCAATCACACCTGCTATTGTCATCTGCCTGCTAATGTCATTTGGCATCTCAAATCACTCCCCTTTCCAATAGGGACTCCCATTCTAACTATCTGAAGAAGTGAGCAGTGATTCACGAAAGCTCATACCCTACCACAGATTTTGTTAGTTTTTATGGTGCTACTGGACTCTTACTCTTTTCTACTGCTACAGCCAGACTATCACAGCTACCCATTTTGATCTACCTGGAGATCAATTGTAATCCTAGGAGATCTCCAGCCACCACCTGGGGGCTGGCAATCCTTTGACTGGGAATCTTGTCTTGGACTTTGACATTTGGAATCTTGAAGAGCTCATTCTGAAACCTTGAACCATTGTTTGTAAAAGTGCTTAGACAGACTTCCAGCTTTGTTGTTTTATCTTCACTGCTGACAGCTCTGCTTTCAAAAACTATTGAGGCAGACTCAGCACAGGTTCTGTAAGGGAAGATCTTGTCTCACTAACCTGCTAGTGTTTTTTGAGGGAGTGAACAAACATGTCGGCAAGGGGGACCCAATAGAGGTTGTTTACCTTGACTTCCAGAAAGCTTTTGATAAAGTTCCTCATCAAAGGCTCCTGAGTAAGCTCAGTAGTCACGGGATAAAAGAACAAGCCCTCTTGTGGATAAAAAAACTGGCTAATTAATAGGAAACAGAGAGTGAGTATAAATGGGAAATTTTCTCAGTGGAGAGTGGTAAGCAGTGGGGTACCACAGGAATCAGTACTGGATCCGATGCTTTTTAACTTGTTTATTAATGATTTGGAGTTGGGAGTAAGCAGTGAAGTAGCTAAATTTGCTGATGACACAAAATTGTTCAGGGTGGTGAGAACCAGGGAGGATTGTGAGGCACCCCCAAGAGATCTGTTGAGGATGGGCAAGTGGACATCAGTGTGGCAAATGGGGATCAATGTGGCCAAGTGCAAAGTTATACACATTGGAGCCAAAAATCCTAAATATAAATACACATTGATGGGGTCCGAACTGGCAGAGACTGACCAAGAGAGAGATCCTGGAGTCATAGTAGAGAACTCAATGAAAACAACGGCTGAGGGGTGACATGATCGAGGTTTATAAAATTATGAATGGGATTGAGCAGGTAGAGAAAGATGTACTTTTCTCCCTTTCTCACAATACAAGAACTCGTGGGCACTCCTTGAAATTGCTGAGCAGTCAGGTTAGAACGGATAAAAGGAAGTACTTCTTCACCCAAGGAGTGATTAACACATGGAATTCACTGCCACAGGAGGTGGTGATGGCTACAAGCATAGACAGCTTCAAGAGGGAATTAGATAAGCATATGGAGCAGAGGTCCATCAGTGGCTGTTAGCCACAAGGTATAGATAGGAACTCTCAGGCTGGGGCAAGTGATGCTCTGTATTCTTGGTGTTTGCGGGGGGCAACAGTGGGAGGGCTTCTAGTGTCCTGGCCCCACTGGTGGACCTCCTGATGGCACCTGGTATTTTTGGCCACTGTGTGACAGAGTCTTGGACTAGATGGGCCATTGGCCTGATCCAACATTGGCTTCTCTTATGTTCTTATGTTCATTATTACCACACAATTTTAAATAAATCACTTTAATTATATTCTTATGGAGTTGTTGAATTCAGGACACTTCAGTCTGAATCCAGTATTTTAGCCTTAATTGGCTACAGATGCCAGAGTTATTGTTTATGAAACTTGCCTTGAAGGGGTCCTACCCTGCAAAGGTGACTTCCTTGACTTTAGTTCTAGGAGGGCCTTAGACTTTGTCCCTCGGTCTTTGACTGTCTGGATAGTAGAAGGGGACTGGTGGCAGTTCTACCCTGAGGTGTGAGGAGAGGACTCACACTTCAGCCTTTTGGGGTTGTTTGTCCCACTTGGCCCCCCTACTCCCAAGATTCCTGCCCTGGTTTGGCCGTTTGAGCTTGAAGTTTCTGACACTTCCCATCCCTAAACGCAACCCAGAGTTGGCAACCCTAACCCTATGGCCCCAGTGCAACTGGCCTTGCGTCTTCCCTGCTATCAGCAGCATGGACAAGGATCCTGGTGCTACCAAAGACCCCAGGCCTCAGTACCAACGTGTTGCTGCTATTTGTGGCCTTGCACATAAGAACTCTTTAAAGACCAAAAGAAAAGGGGGGGGGCACCATGAATCGCTGATTCAGCTGTTCAGGGGATCAGGCTGTTACTTGAAACTTGCTATTAAAAAGAACCATTATCTGTTTTAATGCCGTATCAGACTGACAATAAAACCTTTGCCTAAACCCTTATCCCTTTGGTTACATTACAAATGACACCTATTTTCCCTAAGAATTGAGGCTTTCCATCTAACATTTTTAACTGCCGTTTCACTGTTTTTTAAAGTTCTGAGGACAGAATAACTTATTTCCCCTCTAACAATAGCCCAAGAATATATCTTCCTGCACTACTTTGCTATGTACTTTCTGAAAGACATACAGGCATCGCACACTGCCTATTTCCACACACTCCACATTGTCTGAATGCTAATGGCTTCCCCTGCAGAACAGATCCTTTTTAATAGGCAGAACAAGTTGGATATAAACTCTTTAATTGCCTTCAGAAAACACCGATTATCTTCCTGTGCCACCTATTGCAGCATACAAAGATGGTAACAAAAGCATTAAGAGAGCACATTATTGGTCATTAAAAAACAAAGAACCCTAAGATGTCACTAAATTTACTTTTCATGTTCCTGTGTGAAACCCATTTGCATACTCGTGAAGCTGCAGCACAAATGCACACGAGCCCTTCGCTGGATGCAAACGTCTTCATTAAGATTTTTGATCCATCTGCTGCAAAAATCTATAAAAAGAGCTATCAAAAGGAAGCAACTCGTTATTTGTTATTTCAGGGGAGGGGTGGGGGAGCTTCAAAAAGCCATCCCCCAAACGTCCGCTGATGCCTTCTGACAACACACTCGTCTCTGCATGTTGTTAGTAAGAAGTGAATTAAAACGCTCTGTCAATCCTGCCTTTCCTACCTGGAACTCACTGAGATGCTTCACCAGTGATGGCTAACAAGAAACCGCAGCTTTCAAAAGAACATCCGTTGACGTTGCCTGCCAATACAGCTTGGACAGTTTTTCAGCAGGCTCTGAGCTCTGTTGGCTTTGGGCCATTTCGGCGGAGGTAGGATGAAAATGGCAACTTTTTACACACCTGAAACAAACCTCCACTGAAGCTGAGAATGCAAAAAAAAGTTAGCCTCTTTCCGGGAGGGCTGGCGAGGTGCATTTGGCTCTATACCACCCTTCTTCCACAGTGCTCCTGCCGTTTCCCCTGCATTTCATCCTTAGAACAATCTGGTGGGTCAAGTTAGTCCTGGGAGAGGCAGGACTGAGGGAGTGTTTAAATTCGCTACTTATTACCAACTTGCAGAGAGTAGCGCATTGCCAGATGACATCAGCGTTGGTTCGGGGCCTGGCCTGGGGTCACCCAATTACCTTCCAGGCAGATTGGGGATCTGAACCCAGGTATCCGACGCGCAGACTACTCTGGTTCTCCAGCAAAATACGTGATGTAAAATAAGGTAATGGTGCTGACATTACTTGAGGCAGCAGTCACCCTTCAATGCACCTGCTCATAAGATACTCCCAGCAAACAGAAACCTAGCACACAGGAAGAAAAGACCTAGCCAAGATGTTAACCAGCTCAGCGGCTTTTCTGTTCGCTGGGAGTTTTAATGAAGGGGGATATAAAAAATGTGATCTCCCATTACAGTCTCAAGTATGAAACAGGGACTGTTCAGTTTCCCCTGTGCCACAGAGGCTGCTGTCTCCATCATTGCCTCCCCTGTTGCAACCTTTATAAGTAGGATGTTTACTGCCAGTGAGGGGAAAGTGCAGCTGTCTGGGACAGTTTCCAACCTGTGCTTACCATGCATTCTGTTCTACAATGCCACTCCAGTTTTGAGACCCAGTTTGCAGTAGTGGTTAGGAGTGCAGACTCTAATCTGGGAGAACCGGGTTTGATTCTCCAGTCCTTCACATGCAGCTGCTGGTGTGACATTGGGTCAGTCATGAGTTCTTTCAGAGCTGTTCTCAAGAGAGCTCTCTCAGCCCCACCTACCTCACAGGGTGTGTGTTCTGGGGAGGGGAAGGGAAAGGAGATTGTAAGCCACTCTGAGACTCCTTCAAGTAGTGACGGGTAGGATATAAATCCAGTCTCCTCCTCCTCCTCCTCCCATTGCAGTACAGATTAAGCCTGTGCTATGTGCAGTTCTGCCCTGATCTAGATATCCCAGGCAAGTCAGATCTTGTCAGATCTTGGAACCAAAGCAGGGAGACCACCAAGGAAGTCCAGGGTTGTGACACAGAGGTAGGCAACGGCAAATCACCTCCGTTCACCTCTCACTTTGAAAATCCTACGAGGTTACCATAAGTCAGCTGCAACTTGATGGCAAAAAAGTGCATCTCTACATTGTCCTTGCTTTTTGAAGACTAATCATGTTTGCTTAGAAATTATTTACTAAAATCAATGGGCTTTTAGTGCAAGTTTGTACATTCTGTTTCTAAAAGGCCTTTCAATTCACAATGTTGAAAATCATCACTACACTGAGATGCCTTACGATCACATAAATAGTACCACTACTTTTACCTTGTCCACAGCTACCGAAGTACTGTACAATAGATCTGACATATAATCTTATTTTCAAGCAAATGGATTTAATAGTGGGTTCCAGAAAGGCTCATAATACTACCAAAGGAGCTAACTTTCCCAAAGGTTCTACAAAAAAGGTAAGAAGATCATGATTATCATTCCAGCTTTTGCTGGTCTCTGGGCAGATGTCAGTTTTGCATTCTCAGGGCCTAACTAAATATGACACTAGACCTTCTCAGCATTAAAAGAGTAATGGCCAGCATGGTGTAGTGGTTAAGAGCAGTGGACTCTAATCTGGAGATCTGGATTTGATTCCCCAATCCTCCACATGCAGCCTGCTGGATGATCTTGGGTCTCTCAGAACTCTCTCAGTCCCACCTATCTCACAAGGTGCCTGTTGCGGGGAGAGGAGGGGAAGGAGACTCTTTAAGGTAGAAAGCAGGGTATAAAAACAACTTTTCTTCTTCTTGTAATAACAGCTGTGCAGTACCTGAATCCAGACTGAAGCCACAGTATGGGTGGGAAAAGGAATAACATTCCCCCATGTGGCTTGCTGATCAAGGACAATCCCACCCTTGGACTGTTATTAGCCCTGAACTAAGGGTCTCGGGGGAGAGGTCAGTTTCAATCAGTAAGATCAAATAAACCTCCCTTTCTTCTTGCACTGTGGCTCCAACTCTGTGCAATTATTTTTGTTCTTAACATGCTGAGAATGTCTAACAATCAGTGGAGTCCCAGGTCCCCAACACCACTCTAAAAAGCAGATAGCCAGCAATTCTCATGGCTACAACCTCTACTCTCTCCACACTTCTTCTTTGGCAACTGAAGGGTCATGTGATACCACAACACCTGGCAGGATTTGTCCCACGGATCTTATTTATTGCTACTATAAATATTGGGAGGTTGGCCACACCTGGCCCCCAGGCAAAGAAACCACACTGTGATATTTACATACTGCTACTTTTTGGCCTCTTTCTCCCCACAGCAGCCACTACATCCCAAAATGCAACTTCCAACATAGTGCAAAAAGATGTGGCTGAAAGCAAACATGAGCAAATCATTATCTGAGCATGCACTGTGGTCTCAAATATTGCAATTAAATATTGCAAGCACTATATTCTTTTTTCTGCCTTCAGAAAGGTAATCCACCCAGTCTTACCTTCAGTGTACAACTTTCCTCTCTTTGACTTTTTTATTCCACTAACTATTTATTTTTCTTTCCTATGTTTTAAGAAAAACTCACTGCTACCAGGTATTTTGCATGACCTTTGTCAAACAGAAAACACTATAAAAATAGCAAGAGTCTTGCAATCTAGGCTTTGTAAGGGATTGGATTAAAACCCCAAAACTGTATGCCTCAAAACCAGTTAGATCAGAGAATAAGTAACCTAACCTGACCCCTTTCTGAGCAACAGGGAGGGGAATCACCCTTGTATTGCTCTTTCACTGACAACTAAATGACACATACTGAAAGGTTAGACTCGAATTCAAAGACCTATGACTAGATACCATCCCTGGTTGCGGAACTGAATGGTATTGAATTATGGGGGAGGGGAACTCATTACAGTTCTCTTGCGTGTGCCTAACCCTATCCCAACAATCAGATGTAAACACATCCTTTTTTGATTTATGAGATACAGTTTGATTATTGTAACTGTATCCAGTGGCAAACAGACTGACCTCTCAGTGGATAGTGGAAGTCACACAATCCGACCACCACTAGTGCAGGGGTCTTAACATTCCTGAAGGACTCTTCAGGTACGCAGGAGGAAATGACATGGTAAATTAACCAAATTAACCAACAAGGGGAAAAAAGAGGGTCAGAATATTCTTGAGGAAAGACAGAAGGTTGAAAGTAACTGTGAGATGTATAAAGGGGAAAAAATCGGCAGGAGAAATTATCCTGATGCAGCTCACTGAATGTTCACAAAATCCTGGAGGAACAGATGGGGTGGACTGGGATTTCCAAATCCCCCCCCCCCACAACTCCTTTATTTTTTCATGTGCCCTTGCTTGTACTTTTATATTATGAAGTTGTATGTATTTTGTTAGCTGCTTTAACAATACATTTTGTTCAAAAGGTAGGATTAAAATATTTCAAGCCTATAATTATCAGATTGGCAAAGGATTGAATCTTTGGAATATTACAAAATTTAAACACGAAGATCCCGTTTTTAAGGTCTACTCGGGGAAAAGGTGTGACTCACTGAGCTGGATCTCACAGATCTGATCTGATGGGAGGAGCACTTTCTTCCGGAAGGATGTCTTATCAGAACAGCCTCTTGGATCAGGGGAAGGTGGCTGGCTCCACAGGAAGGCACCAACATTCCTGGGACAAATCCATGGGATCCAATTCACTGACCTAACTGCTAACAGACAGCCAATAAGTTTATTAATTCATTCTATTTCTCCTATTCAATATCTTTCTATTTATCATAGAATCATAGAATGTTAGAGTTGGAAGGGACCTTGCAGGTCATCTAGTCCAACTCTACAGGAGCATAACCGAAAGATAGCCCTACATACCTACAACATACCCAAAAGATGGTTGTCCAGCCTCCACTTGAAAATGTCCAGGGAAGGAGCATCCACCACCTCCCAAGGCAGACTGTTCCACTGCTCAACCACTCTTACAGTTAGGAAGTATCTCCTGATATCTAGCCGGTAACGATTCCCTTGTAATTTCCACCCATTAGATCTAGTCTTGCAATCCGGAGCAAGAGAGAATAGATCTGCTCCATCTTTTACATGACAGCCCTTCAAATACTTGAAGACTGCAATCATGTCCCCTCTAAGTCTTCTCTTTCCCAGGCTAAACGTACCCAACTCTTTCAGCCTTTCCTCATATGACTTGGATTCAAACCCTCTCACCATCCTGGTCGCCCTCTTCTGGACACGCTCAAGCTTGTCAACATCCTTCCTAAAGTGTGGTGCCCAAAACTGGACACAGTACTCCAGGTGAGGCCCGGCCATAGCAGAATAGAGCAGAACTACCACCTCCTGTGATCCGGACTCAATGCTTCGGTTAATGCATCCTAAGATTGCATTAGCTTATCAAAAGGCACAGACAATATTTCAAAATGAAACCAATATTTTAAAAGCGCAAAAGACAAAAACAGTACAAAGAACGTAAACATATGAAACAACAGCTCAATGAGAGTGTAAAAAAATGGGCCTCAATGTTGTAACAAGATTTGCTAAGCTTTTACTGACAAACTTTTTTTTATTTTCAAAGAACCAACCTAGCAAGCATCCTTAAGGAAGGAAATTCTGAAGTACAGTACCTCCCACCGTTCTCACACTTGCAGATGATAAACAGGGTAGGGCAAACTAGCCAATAACTTACAGGGAAAGTTCCTGCTGGGCCACTGCCCTGGAGGGCCACAGCCAGGCAGGAGCAAGCAGAGCCAGGCTCCAGTAACTACTTTGCCACTGCTGCAATGGCCACTCAGCCCAGTTGGGTGACAGTGGTGCAGGACATCATGACTGTTAAGTTGACTCCTATTGTTGAGGTGAGTAGTCCCTACACCTGTAATGCTAAAGGGACCGCTCTGCCTGCCTTGCTCCTGGGCCGTTTTGACTTCCCAATCTGTCTCTGATAAGACTCAAAGCAAGGCTTCCCATCTTAATAAGCAAAGGAGCACACAAGGAACAGAGTTCTCCCTAAATTGGACAGGATCCAGACCATTTAGGGTTTTGTAGTTAATAATTAGCACACCAGTAGCCAGTACAGTCAACTTTGTATACATATAACCTATTCTCTGTGCCCTTCCCATCAACAGTTGGTAAGCTCAGTTCCTGCCATTCTTTAATCATTGAAAGGTAGGCAATAAATACAGAATTCTGACCCAAATCTGCTTTGTTTCAGCCAGCATGGTAGTGGTTAAGTGCAGCAGACTCTGTTCTGGAGAACTGGGTTTGCTTTCCCCCTCCTCCACATGAAGCCTGCTGGGTGACCTTGGGCTAGCCATAGTTCCCTCACAACTCCCTCACAAGGTGCTTGTTGTGGGGAGGGGAAGAGATTGTGATGTAAGCCACTTTGAGACTCCTTAAGGTAGAGAAAAGCAGAGTATAAAAATCTTCTTTTCTCTTATTCCTCAGCAAGGTTGCTATATCATATGCCCAACAACTGTACCCTGGGAAATAAGGTCCCAAGGCCATAGGTAAGCCAGAGTTTGGTACCTACTATGCCTTACAGACTGTCTTCAGATAATAACCCACACAGAAACTGGATTGTCAAAAATGAGGGAAACTTAAACATCTGTTCACGTACCATATATTAATAACCCTTTTTTGTGACTGTGATTCCTTCTGCCTTTGTCAACCCTTAAAAACAGATGATTGATCTTAAACCTGACTTATTTACACAGAGGTAGTTGTCAAGGGGACTGCACCACTACAAATGATGATTCACCCCACATCCTTCCCTGAAGAAATAAAATGCCGACAGTGCTATCTAAATTAATAAAAATGTTGTTTTATATGGATCTGATGTTTGGAAGGATTTAATTTTTGCCTATCAGCTTCTTCTAAAACTTTAAAGATAAACGCTCAGAAGTGATGTTAAAAAGGAGCTGATACATAAACAAGAAAAGCTCTTGCCGATTGATTGAGCAAAGCTTCCCGTTAACTTTATATATGTACATATTAGCTGAGATACCTGGGAAGGCCTTATAAATGACAAACTTTTACAGCCTTGTATTATATGGTATGTTGTCACCTACCTAATATAGCTTTACAGGTGATGAGAGCCAAGATGTTTCCAAGTCAGGATGACACTTTATTTCAAGCTAAGCTATAAATGAGCCACAGCAAGTTAATAAATATATTTATAAAAGGCTCGAAAGGATACACAGTCATGTAAAAAGCCCTTGCAAATAATTTACAATATCTCTGAAGCATTAGATAGTTTACGCATGTCAACAACGCCTGCAAATGCATTTTACCTGTGTTTTAATGAGGGATACATTACACTAGAAAATGGCTTAGGTAGGTCAGTAAGCCATTAATGAGAAAAAGTATAACCTTCCATATCAGACCAAAATGGGCCAACAGTTGTGTATAACACAGAGACTTTGATTAATTAAAAATCATAATTAAATGTACTGATTATCACCCATAAAGCGAGGACATACTCACCCATATGAAGATGCTACGCAGGGCACAATCTGACAGGTAGTTGTCCTGGATAAGTCCTATTGAAATGAAGAATTCCAATTCATTTCACAGATATTCCCAATGCATGCAGCCTGAAATCATGGTGTTCCATCATCTTTTAATGCAGGTAATAGAGAGTTCCAAGATCCTGAACCCTAATTACCATTTTTTGTGGGAGCTCATTAGTGATATTCTTTCCATTTGCTCACTCATAAAGCTCTTACCCTTCCTAATGATTCAAGAATCCAGGGTTACCCCAAAAAGATGTTTGGAAGTAGCCTCAAAGCAGGCATAATGACAGTGTGTAGCTAACTTGTGTACACTGTGTAGAATGGGGTGATGTGCTCTGGTTTAGATGACTCTAAAAGTGGAGTACACAAATATCACTGCCCACCAACCATAATAATTTAATGGAACCTCTGAGAGTAAAATACGCCTCTGAATATCAAATAATGAATGTCTGTTTCCTTCACAACCTACTTGGAGGCTTCCTGGAAGCCTGCGGCTAGCCAATATGGACTAGATGGACCTTTAATCTGATCCGGCAGCACTCTTCTTATGTTCTTATTAAACACCCCTTCTGCTTATGACCCCATCCTCTCCTGCATCCTTACCCAGCTTTGAAATTTCTCATTAAGCCCATATATAAAAGTTTCATATTTAACATATTAGAATATCTTGTACATCTAAACAACATTGATAACTTGTCAATCGTGATCATTTCCTGCACTCTACACACAGATGCACGTATAAAAGAGGCCATGTGAATGTCATTTGCTATTTTATTTAATCACAGACTACTTATATCCAGCCTGTCTGCACTCACAAGGGCCACCAAGGCAGCTAACAATTTTAGACATAAATGATAAAATCACATTTTAAAACCATTAAAATCAATTCCATTAAAATCAGCCTCCCCCCCCCAAAAAAAAATGCACATCATCAAATCAATTAAAAAATGTTAAAGTATGTACAGCAGCAACAAAAGGGGACAGACCTCCCTAGGGAGAGAGTTCGAGAGCTTTGGTGCCATGACCAAGAAGGCCCTCTCCTGAGTTGCCACCCACCTAACCTCAGAAGGTGACGCACCTGAAGCACAGCCTCCAAGGGTGACTGTAGTAGTCAGGTAGGTTCATGAAAGAGTGGGCTACGTGCATGCATAGGTGCATATATTCAAGCTACAGTGGGCAAACTTAAAGACCCAGAAATGGGGAAAGGAGGGAATAAAAGATTATGGGTGGGACCCAGACTAACATTTCCACTGGCACAAGGACTTCCACTCACAGTGCATGATTTTCCCATTGCCGCCCTCCCACAGCAGCCCAAAATGCCTTCAGACTTCAAACATGACTGGTAGCACCTTTATCATGGTAGTTCCTTTACCGACACGTCAAACATAGGCACCCAATATCCAGCTAAAGTTAGTCAAGAGTAAGTCTCATGGAATCCAACAGAACTAGTCAGTTATGACTAACCTCCATCTTAACTTTTTTCTGTGGGAGCCTAAGAAAACACTTTGGCAGTGATGCAGCTTAAATAAGGCTATCAAGTATGTCTGTGACTGAGATATGGATCTGTACCTGGGTTCAGTCTGGCATGAATATATATCAAAGGCCCAGCCAAGGAAACCTCCATGCTATATCTTCCCTCTGGCAATCAGAAGATCAGGCCCGTAGCCAGGATTTTTTAAATCGGGGCCATTAACATTTCTTAGGGGGGCACTGACTAATTGAATTAAAGAAATGCCCAGCTCCTTCCCTGCACCTGCCACTGCTTGGGGACCCTGGGCCGGATGGGAAGTCATGGGGCCTTGCCAGGAAGTCAGGGGGACTTTTTTTCTCCACTGTCTCAAAGCTCTTGCTATGACATTCAAAGTACAGTCTATACACCAGCGAGCTACACACGCATCTTTGACACTGGCCTATGTCAGTATCCAAGAAATATCTAAGCCATGAAATGTGCAGTCAAGTATCACCCTGCAGAAATTTTACCTCTTATCTATGACGATTAAGAATATGTCATTGGCTGGTGAAATGGGTGTTAGATATTTGATTTCAGCAAATAAAATAACAAGTCCCTAGAATTCATTTCAGGTGCAGACAGCTGAGAATATCTAGCTTTTGAATAGTATCTGATTCTCATTCAATAGGCATGGTACATCCTATTCATCAAGATAAGGACACCCTCATCTGTAATGAGGGTCAAAGTAATGACGGTCAAGATTTCAGTGATTTGCGTTGTACCTAATAGCTTACTTGTTCCTTTGGTTTCAGATCCCAAGGTTTCTGCTACAGTTACACAAAATATTAAAGTGACCTCACGGCAACCCACTCATATTTGGAGGGCGGAGAAGAGAAAATTGTAAGTTGTTGACCATTACAGAAATTACTTGCAAAGCATTCACATTTGATAGCCGCCGTTTCACTCGTATTACCATCCTTTTCTGTTGACAAGTTTCCCCGATTTTAATCTCGGATTGCAAATGTTGCTCTATCAGAAAAAAGGCTTATATTGTCACAGCACGTACAGTGGCAGAATGCAGAATCATCTACGCACCGGCAGGAGTTGCACTGAAAAATGTACCTTCGCTAGGGGGGAAAAAAAGCATTTAAATTTTGAGTCCACTTGGCCATAAATCATCTTCAATGTTCTCGAGCTCTTAGACAACATATTGAAACCTCCCTTGCTTCTTTTATTAGAGTGCCACCATTTGCATTGCTGCAGTTAAAGTTTGTGTCAGCAGTTTTAGGACATAAAACCCTCAATGTAGAACCTTATAACTCAGCTATTAAAATTCAACCTGACCTGGAACTCGGCAGAAATTTGCTGTTTAGGAACATTTTTATTTCAGTTCTGGGTGATTTCATTTTTCCTTGGAAGGTAGAGAAAGGAAGGGAGATGGCATAGCCTTTTCTAGGACCGCTATTAGTACCAATTTATTACTGCCACCTTTATAAATCTGGTGCATACTTACAGCTGATCTAAACATTACACTCAAACTTCCCACCTGCAGCTCACCAACTTACAAACTTACTGCTTACTCACCAACTTACTACACAAACCAAGGGCATCCTACTGCAGTTTTCCCTGACTGCAATCCATGTTAATGTCATGATGTGGCAACTGTAACATTTAAATCACTTCTTCATGGAAGTGCATGGTAAAAATGTTCTTCATTTTGTGGCCATTTTAGTTATGTGCTCATACTAACATGGCTTCCTCCAGAACATTTATCCAAATCACATATAACAGGTTACAAAAAGGCCTTTCCCCGCCCCGGTAGCGTTCACTGATCTCTGTGATGTAGTGAGTACCATTTACATTGGCTTAATGAGCATGCATGATAGAGAAATGCAGGACTGGCCCTACATGGACAAGAACCACTGAAAATGAATTTTTTCTTAGACGTTTCTGGCCATCATCACTAATGAATGCTGCTAAGGAAGTATACAAGAGATTCCATTTCATCCGTATATCACTAGTGGTGTAACATATAGCAAGAGACTGATCCTCTAGTGGTGCTTCATAACTATTATGATTAAGATCCCCATTCTAGATTTTCTCATCTAAATGTTAACAGCTGGTGGAAGTTAACTGAGGGTTCTGGATAAGCAAGTGCCAGAAAACAAAGTTTTTACCATAATATTACCTCAGGCCTCCAAAGACACTTCCAGAGAACAAGGAGGGCTGCAATCTGGGGTGGGGGGAGTGAGAGACACATACATGAGGGAGGAAGAACAAAGAAAGCAATGGAGAAGCAGGGGCTATGTGTTTGTGTAAAGTGCCACCAAGTAACAGTCGACTTATGGCAACCCCAGTAAGGAGTTTTCAAGGCAAGTGAGAAGCAGAGGTGGTTTGCCATTGCCTTCCTCTGCGGTCTTCTTGGAGGTCTCTCATCCAAATACTAACCAGGGCTGACCCTGCTTAGCTTCTGAGATCTGACAAGCCTTTCTAACAACAGGGGCTATAGACATTATAAAAAGGAAGAAAAGGCATAAACAAAAAGGACTATTGGCAGACAGAGACTGAGGATGGGGAGAGAACTGAAATCATCAAGAACACAGACATCTCTGCTGCTGTGTTTACACATGCAGGAAAATAAAACAGCAATAAGGCAACAGAAAGCTGAGGTGGCAGAATCGATGGTATCGCTCCAGAGTGTAGGCAGGATGCTTTGGAATGCTCTGCCTACATATGCAAACTGCCACAAACAGAAAAACAGCACATCAGGAGACAGTTTCTAGCCCAGTTTGTTTCTATTTTCATGGATTTTTTTTTATGAAGAGAAGTATTTTTAAATGATTCTCCAGTTACAACATGAACTGCCACTTCAGTATTCTACTTCCTTTCTACTGCATGTGGGAACCAAGCCAGCAACAGATAAGGTTGGTAAGCATCATAACATCAAAAGTAATAAAATTCAAGCAAGACTCTATGGTCCTTTCCACACTTGGATCTCACCCCTGGTTTTATCAGAGTTCAACTTGCTACACAATACCTTGCACTTATCCCTGGTTATAACAGCATCTGTTTATCCCAGGACAAGTGTGGGGCAAATGTAATGTGGAAACAAAAAATACCCCAAGATAATTACAGGGATGAAATCACGTGCAGTGTAGAATGTAAGTTCGGGGACAGGGCTGAACCAGGATTTAAGGTCTAGTGTGGAAAGGACCTATATCTTCCTCTCCTTTGAAGTTTCTCTTTTGCCACACTGCAGGGTCCTGCTAAGAAGGCACACATCTTCTCTGACACCATTCACAAATACACAGTCTCCATTATACATACTCAACCTATTGTCTTCTGCTCCTTGGAGTGCCCATTTGATGAAATCCAAAGTGAACTTGAACAAGGACTACGAGTATCTGTTGGTAAACTGGGAAGTGTCCACAATGCCTTCAGGCTGAGCTAAGCCTTGTCTCACATGTGTAGAGGCCAGCCATATCAGAGCCTTTAGATGGGCACTCTGAGATCCAGTGACTTCTCGAATCCAGTAGAGAAGTTCAGGAAAAGTTTGTCTAAAAAATAAATGCATGGCTGGTATTTTCCATCATGAAACCAAGCATTCTTTAAAAAAACCTCCCCCCCTCTCGTTTTGCTCAGCAACTAGTTTTACAAGAGGACTTCTTTGAAAAGGACACAGATAGAGGATGGAAGACTAGTTCCTCCACAAAGTAGATTGCCACCATTTCACTCCACTAACTTCTGATGCCTCGGCAACTGTGAGGTAGCTGATATACATGAGGGAACTGAATTTGACCCTGGGCCCAAGGTTGTTGATCCCTGCTTTTCTGTTTTTCATGCTGGCCTAGGTAGTAGTCTTACACTTTCCCACAGACAGCAGCAAGAGCACTGTGCCCAAGTTTTGTAACACGTAGTCACTAGGCAGGAAGCTCTAAAGTGGAGAGAAACATGCCATGGCAAAAACTTCCTAGTTCTTAAACAAGGTGGTGTTCAATCATAGATGAGTTTCTTCCTGGCCTCTCCCAATGTGTGTTGCATTTACAGCTCATCTCCAGACTACAAAGATCAATTCCCCGGGGAAAAAATGACTGCTTTGAAGAAGAAGAGAAGAGAAGAGAAGAGAAGAGAAGAGAAGAGAAGAGAAGAGAAGAGAAGAGAAGAGAAGAGAAGAGAAGAGAAGAGAAGAGAAGAGAAGACAAGACAAGACAAGACAAGACAAGACAAGACAAGACAAGACAAGACAAGACAAGACAAGACAAGACAAGACAAGACAAGACAAGACAAGACAAGACAAGACAAGACAAGACAAGACAAGACAAGACAAGACAAGACAAAGACAAAGACAAAGACAAAGACAAAGACAAAGACAAAGACAAAGACAAAGACAAAGACAAAGACAAAGACAAAGACAAGACAAGACAAGACAAGAGGATTGGATTTATACTCCACCCTTCACTACCTGAAGGAGTCTCAGAGTGGCTTACAATCCCTTTCCCTTCCCCTCCCCACAACAGGCACCCTGTGAGGTAGGTGAGGCTGAGAGAGCTCTCTCAAGAACTGCCCTTGAGAGAACAGCTCTGAAATAATTTATGAGTCACACCAGCAGCTGCATGTGGAGGACTGGGGAATCAAACCTGGTTCTCCCAGATTAGAGTCTGTGTTCCTAACCACTACACCAAACTGGCTCTTTGGAGGGTGGACCTTATGGCATTGTACCCCACTGGGGTCCCTGTCCTCCCTGGGCTCCATCCCCAAATCTCCGGGAGATTCCTAACCTGGATCTGGAAACCCTACCCTCCCATCCCCCACCCTAGTTGTATTTGGGCTACAAAGCAGCCTATCCACCCAGGTTTTCCTTGCTATTGAAATGTATCAACTATTTAGCACTATGATACCAACATGGCAGTTAGTTACTCTTTTCAAAGTGTTTTCATTTCCGTGGGCACTTCACACAGGAATCTCGCACTTTTTCTGATTCTTTCCTGCTTGTGATCTGAGGCCAAGCTTGGGCATTACCCAACCAACCCAGGGTCTCCAGATTTTATCATGCCAAACTAACCATCTTTCATAGATTTGATAAATTCCTAAGAAGCTGGCAGCTCACTGTAACAAAGTTCAAGAGTTCTCAGTCTATACATAGAAGACAGTGTTCCCTCTAAGCTAGTGTGAGCTAGCTCATAGTTTTTTTTGCTTCTGGTTCATTCATTTGTATCTTAGCTCAGGAAGGATGGCTCCAGAGCAAACGAATTTATGCAACAGCCAAATCGCTCACTCACAACTTTAACGCCAGTAGCTCACAAAGTAGAATTTTTGTTCACAAGACTCCACAGCTTAGAGGGAGCATTGGTGACATAGGGTTGCCAGCTTCCATGTGGCACCTGGAGATCTCCCACTATTACAATTGATCTCTAGACAACCAAGATCAGTTCCTCCAGAGAAAACGGTTGCTTTGGAGGTTGGGCTCTGTGGCATTACAAACCCTGCCGAGGTCCCTCCTTAAACCCTGCCCTCCCCAGGCTTCATCCCAAAATCTCCAGATATTTACCAACCCAGAGCTGGTAACCCTACTGACAACATGTAAGATTTAGGATCCACTAATTTTCTTTTCTGATAAACTGCTGAAGGAGAATGTCAGAACTACAAATGACAGAATAAATAGGTCTGTAGTGGCTACATAGTAGTAATATCATATGGGTAATTGTACTGACTCCATTGTACTGTATAGGCCCTATAAAGTAAGTTGAAATTGAATCATGCAGCTGTTTGCTGGGAACAGGTGAGTCCAGGGACTTAAATTCAGCACTCATTGCCTGAGTAGTGTGATTGCAGCTATATTGTACAGGACTATATATGCACAGCCTTGACTATTGGATTGAGCTCACATTCATGGCATTGTTTTTTTTTGTGAAATTAGGTATCTGTTTGCCTAAGCAATTCTGCATGGGGTGGAGTATTCACATGTAGAAACCTTCTTTTGCACAGTTAAGGCCCATTGCTGGATTGGGCCCTCTGCTTGCATGTTTGTGAAGGAATTAACAGGCTCCATCCTCAAAAAGAATAGGTTTTGGGAAACTCCAAAAGCTTTGAGGTTTTTCTTTTTCTTTTCATGAAAAAGATTCAATGTTTCTAATGTTCTTCTTTGAACATTCCAGTGATTCACAAAAGGAGACTCTCTATTCCCAAACTCATCTGTTTAATTCAGTCTCTTCCTTCAGACAACATCTGCCCCTTTTGGCAATGTCCAAGATTTTCCTCAACCAGCCTGCAATTGTTGAAACATCATTTGCTGGCTTTCCACAGCCTCTCTCCAAAACTATCCTTATTCCAACAATTAACTTTGATAGAAATAATTTGGCTCTTAATTGAGGGAAGGCTTTTAATTGATTTGGAAACTGCACAATCTCAATGAGGAAACCAGCCCTCCAAAAATCAAATTTGGAATACGTACATTAAACTTTTTACTACTACCAGCATTTGTTTTCCTCTCTAGTGTCATGATATGGCTCTTGTTGAGTCCCACATCATGTGGCATATAAATATGTATCACTACTCTCTTTGCTTTATAAAGTGAGTTGTAAGGACTTACATTGAAAAGACTAGCAAATGAAATGTCAAGTCTCTGACAATCCAGGAAAATAAAACACCTAGATTTGATTTTCCATCAATACATGCCATTAATCTTTTAAACAGGCCCTATGCATTAATTCAGCTAACCATTTATGAAGGGGGAATTTTTATTAGATGGAGTTCTGTTCTTGCAATCCAAATCAGATTTACAGAAGTTCAGATTCCAGTATAACATAAAATGTGAATCATTTATCTGCACCGGGCTGTACAATAAACATATATCAGAAGGCAGTGAAGATCTATAATGCTCATTTTTATTGTGTCATCCCCCTATAACACCCTTCCTGACCAAAAAAAAATCGCATATTATCAGCATTCAATCAATGCCTTGGTGTGGGAACTTGCTTTACTGAGCCACAATACCTCAAGACACCCTTGAGCTACCTGAGAGAAACCCCATTAGATTCACTAGAATTACCTTGCCAGGTAAACATAGAATCATAGAATCACAGAGCTGGAAGGGGCCTTACAGGCCATCTAGTCAAACCCCTCAAACAATGCAGGATCATCCTATAGCATCCCTGACAAGTGTTTGTCCAGATGCTGCTTAAAGACTGCCAGTGTGGGGGAGCTCACCACCAACCTAGGCAGCTGAATCCACTGTTGATCAACTCTTACTATGAAAAAAGGTTTTCCTAATATCCAGCTGGTACCTTCCCACCCTTAATTTAAACCCATTATTGCGAGTCCTATCCTCTGCTGCCAACAGGAACAGCTCCCTGCCCTCCTCTAAGTGACAACCCTTCAGATCCTTAAAGAGAGCAATCGTATCCCTCCTCCAACCTCCTCTTCTTCAGACTAAACATTCCCAAGTCCCTCAGCTTTTTCTTATAGGGCTTGGTCTCCAGGCCCCCAATCATCCTCATTGCTCTTCTCTGCACATGCTCCATTCTGTCTACATCCTTTTTGAAGTAAGGCCTCCAGAACTGCACACAATACTCCAGGTGTGGCCTGACCAATGCAGTGTACAGTGAGCCTATGACATCTTGTGAGTTGGATGTTATGCCTCGGTTGATACACCACAAGATCACATTACCCTTTTTTGTCACTGCATCACACTGGCTGCTCATATTTAACTTTCGGTCCACCCATACCCACATCTTGTTCACACACACTGCTGCTCAAAAGTGTATCCCCCATCCAGTATGTATGTTCTTCATTTTTGTTACCCAGATGTAGAACTTGGCACTTATCCTTGTTAAATTGCATCTTGTTCATATCTGCCCACTTTTACAGTGTGTTCACATCTCATTGAATTCTGTCTCTGTCTTCTGGTGTGTTCGCTGCTCCTCCCGATTTGGTGTCATCTGCAAATTTAATGAGTAGCCCCTCCACACCCTCATCCAGATTATTTATAAAAATATTGAAAAGTACCAGGCGCAGAACTGATCCCTGTGGCACCCCACTGGACATCTTCCTCCATTCAGATGAAATGCCTTTGACAACTACTCTGTGAATGTGGTTCTCCAACCAGTTCTCTATCCACCTAACTAGCCTACATGATTGGGACTGGACTGCTGGTCAGCAAGGTAATTACGTATATAGATTACTTATAAGTATATCCTTTGTCTCACTGATGATAATGGGTACAACAATGTAAATGTAAGCATTAGCATGTGACAGAGCACATGTTTACATGCAGAAGGCTGTGGGTTCAACCCTTGGCATCTCCAGCAAAAGGATCTCAAGTAGCTGGTGTTTGAACAGAGTAAATGGGACTGAACTAGGCAGGATTCATGGGGAGCATGTCTTATACTGACACAGCATAAGACCGATTTATATGTTGTGTTGTTGTTTGCAAGATGTATTTGGCAGGGTTCAAATTCCCACTCACTATATAGCTCCCTGAACCAAGAGGTTTTCTCAAAGACTTTGTGAGGAAAATTGGATTTGTACTGTCCTTTGCTCCTTGGAGAAAGTATGGGGTACAAACATAACAAGTAAATACTTTATCTACCTGACATGGGTATCGAAAAGGAGAAATAAATGGCATTGTCGAGAAGACAGCATGATGGACTGATTGCAGAGTAGAGATGTCATGAACTCCACACTTTAATCCCCTCTGTAAAGGGGGGAAATGGTTACTGGTTATTGCAAGGATGGATAAAATAGCAGAAATGCTATCCACATAAGGATGCCGGCTATAAAACTTAAACTTCAAACTCTGACAACATTTGCCTGCTAGCACAGCAATGAATGATAAATACCTCAAATGGACACTGCGAAATTCCAGTCCTCCGTTCCCTCCTCTGCACAAAAGAGATCTTAGAAAAGCTGTTCCAGCTTTCTTGTCCTGAGGGTAACTACATTGTTCCAGAATACATTACAGGAATATTCCACAGCCAAGCACACAAAGGGATAGTACTAAAAAGTCTTTGAAGATGACTAAAACAAAAACTTTTCGTGAGGGCTCCTTAAAGGTGAATTGCTTCAGAGTTTTTCAGAGCACGCAGAGGGGCGAAGCGCCGGCAAGGCGCCCAGTGACTCCGCTTGCTCATCCGCGTTAACATTTTATTTTGTTTTAGTGTAACACTTGTCTACCTATCTTTCACGGTGCAGCTCATTGCATTTTTAAAAGATGCTTTCTCCAGGAGCTAATTGAGCTTTATCTATGTGAGTGAGCCGGTATCTGTCACTGACAGCCTGCAGAAGGCCATTTCTTCAATTGCTTGAAAAGGACTAAAAAGTCAGACATGACAAACTGCAGCCCAGAATACCTGGCAGCCAGCCTATTAGTGCTGCAATGCCAAGATGCACAAATAAATTACTTATATAACATACACTCACTTTATTTCTGTCAGGAACCTCACGCCGCTAAAACAGGAGTGGGAGATTTAATTCCAAACACTCCCCACCACCACCACTACCACCACCAGTCCCATCCCCACTACAGTTGTGCTTGCTGGAGCTTTTCTAAAAACCAATGTATTATTTATTTGATCAGAAATGTATTTGCTACCATTCTGAGTCTATTTTGTAATGCTGTCTTTTTAAAAAAAAATCTGTATAAAGTCCCTCCTCTGTTAGTTCTTCAAGACAGACCATTCACCATTCTGTTCTTCCACATGTTTCATTCAGTACCAGGGCTGGCCCATGCACTAGACGAATTAGACTTTTGCCTAGGGCAGGCTGTGCACATGGGCGCCGAACTGTGCCTCCCCCCTGCCAAAAGCCCCCTGCCCCTGCCAAAAGCCTCCACATGTCCACTGCTGCCCCCAGCTGCCACCACCACCTCTTCCTCTCCCACGGCCGCCCCATCATCATCCCGCCACTGCCTCCTGCTGGCAGCCTGCCGGACCCACCCCCAACCGCCCGTCCTCCATTTGCCAGGCTGCAATCCCACCCCCAATGGGAACACTCGCTGGGCACTCAAGCCCTGTCCCCACTGTGGTCACAACTCGTGTGGCATGCGCAGGCCCATTGCTGCGCTGCGCCATGCGCCCATCACCGCCATCGTGGTTCCTTGGCTTGGCTTGGGACTCGGAGGATGGGAGGGTTTAAGACAGTGGGGACTGCGAGGGCCTCAGCATGGGGGGGGACACACTATGAGGGGTTACCTCATTCCCCCCCTTTCCCCCTGTTCGGTGCAGCCCGTTATGCACTCTCTCTCTCTTTATTTTCTAGCTACAGCCGACCTCCTCCTCATAAAAATTATGGGAACAATAAAAACATCACTCAAAAGAATGCTGTCGTTTTTTAAAAAACAGCCTACCAGTAAGCCTTTTAAAAATCTTAAAAAAAAAAAAAAAACTAGTTGAGCAGGTGGCCGGCCAGCCAGCCGGGATCTGCACACTGGCAGAAGTCCTGCCCCCAGCTTCCAGGAGCCCTCAGTTGGGCTGGGATAAGCTGGGTGGGGGCTGCACATGCAGCATCTTCTTGCTGCTGCAAGGGTACATTGGCTTGTTTGGGGGGTGGGATGGGGGCAACAGTGTGCTCCTGTGTGGTGATTGGCAGGGAGTCTTGTGGGGGGGGGCCAAGTGCCACTGGACTCAAACTTTGTTTCTTTTTTAAAAAACTTTTTAAAAACTTCTTGCAACCACTGTGGGCAAGCCACTCCGGGGTGGATTTGTTTGGGGGGGGGTGTTTCAGAGCATGCTGAGCTTGCCCACAGCCTCCCCAAGCCAGCTGGCCTGCAGCGCCCAGAGAGCAGCATCAAACCAAGGCTTGCAGGTACCTGGCTGCCATCTGACCTTTGCAAATAAGGGCGGTGGGGGGGAAGAGGCAAAAAGTTTTGCTGCTGTGGCCACTGCAGAGCCTGGATTCAGAAGCAGCAGCAGCACATGGCCCTTTTAAACGGCGAGCTCCCTGACATGCAAGACAAGGCTTCTCTCACACTCTCCCTTCTAGCTGGTTTGGAAAGGTTGGTAAAAATTTCAACTGGCTGTAAAAGAGGGGAGGGGAGGAGAGATCCAACCCTAGCTGCTCCAGCCCAGCCAGTCCCGTCCGCTTAGTAAGGAGCCACAAGGGCATGCTGGGCAATGTAGTCTACATGGCTCTGGCTTCCTTTGCGGTGGAAACAAAGCAGGGAGTAAGAAAATCCCAGCCAGCCGGTCCCGGGCAGAAAGTGAGTGTGGGTACCTCTCTGCTACACCCAGCAGTTTTGCAGGCAGTCTGGAGAGATGGCTGGAGGAAGGGATGGGGAAGGGGAAGAGCTACAATTCATGTATGAAGAGCTACAAACAATTCATGATTTTTTAAAAAGGAGCCAAAAAGTCCAGTTCTCATTTGAAGAGGGGGGGAGCTTAAAATACAATTCTGTTGCAATTCAGCAGTCTCTAATCTCCCTTTGAAATTCCTTTGTAAGAGAACTGCTACTCTTAGGTCAGCAACTGAATATCCTGGAAGGTTAAAATGTTCCCCCACTGGTTTTTGAACGTTGTGGTTTGTAATAGCAGTAGAAAAAGTAAGAGTCCAGTAGCACCTTTAAGGACTAACAAAATTGTGGTAGGGACGTGCTTTTATGAGTCACTGCTCTTTTCTTCAGACTTGTTTCCATTTATTCTTTGCATCTTCCTGGACTAAAATACATTTATATTTGAAAATTGGGGGCGCACGGGGGGGGGTGCACCAGAAGGTATCCTCGCCTAGTGTGCAAAAAAAAATCTGGGGCCAGCCCTGTTCAGTATTCAACATCTGACCTATACCTGAAACAGGATGAGGGGTAATTTTGGGGGTGGTAAAGTGTATGGTACCATTTCAGGCTGAAGGAGAGGGGTGCCACTTTTGAATAGTCCCCTAATGGGGCTGGGGGGAATCTCCAGTTAGAAACCTGGATCATCAGAACCCAGCCTTCCCTGTGATGTGCTTGTCTTACCCACAAGGAGTTTTTACATCAGGAAACTCTCAAAATGTGGTTCTCCCATTTACAATCTGAAATGGTACATGATATCTCAGGACGCTGCCTATCAACATGTGCTATACGTGTAGACTTGTGTTGAGAGAGAGGACTCTCTTATAGACATTGGGCCTGATAGATAACAGTTGGTGTGGATGTAATAAGTGGCCTATCACATTAAAAAAAAAATCTTGGAAAATAGTTTCCAATGTTAGAAAGAGGATGTAATCCACACTGCCAATTCAGTTTAACCCCAGTTCAGCAGTGGATAGAATGAAAAGAAACAGGTACTATATTGCATCCTTGAAGTATGTCATGGTGGGCAGGGGAATATAACAGCATAGTGACAAAGAAGAGATGGTGTACTGGCTGAAATGTGATGAAGTGTGGCAGATGAGAGTTAAGGTTTGAGGGGTGGTCCCTCAGCTACATGGTCCCTCTCAAATGGAGAATATCATCTGAATGGGAAGTTTCTACATGCAGAAGCCCCCAAAATGTACAACCTGCCCAGTTGTTTCAGCTGCTAATTTGACTCTCATTCAGCAGCACAGGAACTGAATTGGGCTCCATGTACAAGTTGTAACCCTATGGAAAAACTAAATGTTTTTAGGTGCAGTAAGAGCACAGAAAAAGAACACCACATTACAAATGCTGCCAAAATGTATTAGGGAATTAAGTGCCCAACACATTTCAAGCCAACTTTGCTCAAAGAGCCATTCAAAGGTACCTCTTTGTCTGGAACAGAGAAGCATAAAAAGATTTATGTATGAAAACTTTTTCAAAGTTCAACTGCAACCCTGATGAAGATCACCCAACTTGAAATGCATATGATCCTTAATTCCCTAATAAATAATTGACAGCACTGGCAGATTTTTCGTTTTCCTGCCATAGCAAGGACAATTTGACTCAAGAAAGCACATGACGGAGCTTGAGATCCAAATCATATGTTAACAGAGTGGCATGGGAGACAATTTGTCCATGAGGCCTGCCCCAGAATGCACTGAATTGTGAATCGTGAAAGGTAGTTCCTTCCCACAATGCATTCTTTGGCTGAAGAAATTAAGCTACCTAACCTGTAAAGGAAATGCCTGTGTTTATGCAGCCTTTTCTGGAAACTGTGCTAGCATGTGAGCCAAACAAATTGGAACCAGCTCACTAGCATGGTCTCATGTTGACATGTGAATACACTTTTGAGTAAACCCAACACCATGTATCTGTGACTTCCAGTAGCACAAGTGGCCATGAATGTCTTGTGCTCAGGTTACTCGGTGCCATGGGAACCACTGCTTCTCCCTATGCCACAAGGATTATTTGAGAAGCACTGGACCATACAAGACGGCCCCACACTGCAGCTCCTCTCCATGTTGGCACCAGTCCTCAGGAAACTGTGTTAACACTGATGTGGGGAAAAGCTCCTGCCTGATCCTGGACTTTTGCTGTACAGGCACAAGCGGTGCTGCCAGAACACTGATCTGAGCAATGGATACTGAAAGTGTCATCATGTAGATATGACCGAAGGACAACATTGAAATACCATTCCAGTGACATGAATGCTCAAGACTCAATAACCATTCAGGAACTCACCTGCTATGGTGCCTGTAATCAGTGAATCAGGAAAGGGGACAGCTACTTGGTTGACAGCTTAATCCTCTCCAGCAACCATGTGCTTCTGGTCCATCCAACACAGACATAACAGAAAATGGGAAACCCCCCTGAACATATGCATAAAAAGGACTTCTCCCATCCCCTTCTTTAATTGTTACCATCATTTGCATCACAAGCTTTTCAGGCTCACAAGTATTTTCTCCTCAAAGACTTTAGTGACAAGGGGACCCAAGTAAATAGTCTTTAATGCCTTTTATCCAGCAAAGTCTTTAGCCAACTACTGTGTCTTCACCCACAGAAATCCCAAGATTTCTATTCATGTTTGAAGGATCTCAGCATAAAGGGAACAAAGTGTTTCCATAAATAAAGGGCCAGCAACAGGCATCCCAGGGACTCAGTAGGCCCCCCGCACAGACTTCCCGGCTAGCTCCCAACATAGATTTATTATGCACCCACCATTTCCTACTGTAGAAGAAGAAATGGGAAAGGCTCTTCTTTTTAGTAAAAACAGAAATAAAGGATTTGGTCCTATTAGGAATGCCAGATATAGTTAAAGAACTCTTCCTTCCTAGAAAACTTTTTCATGCATTTTAATGTTTCATTTTTTCTCAACTGTACACACATACAGAGAGACAGACAGACAGTGTATACATATGTACATGTTGTAGTCTTTCACAACTACATGCAATAGCAACAGCTTTTGTTCTGGGACAGAAAATTGGAATGAACATGTGTTGTTCAGATGTTCAACCAAAAAACTGTGCACTTAAACAAACTTAATGTATGTTGACATGCAAATACACTTTTGAGTAAACCCAGCACCATGAATCTCTGACTGGGGTGTGCAAAACAAAAATTCAATGTTTTTTTCCAGGTTCAGGTATATTGGACCCAAAAAAAATCAGTATTTCCTGATATTCCTGAATCCCAATACAGGTATGGTGTTTGGTTTCAGGATTTTTCAGGAATCCTGAATTTTTTTGGCTACATTATACCCAATGGGGACCATTTACTCAATGGGGAAACTATCTGAGGGTATCTGGGGATCTGTTTTTTTTTAACTAGAGGCAACAAATATGCAGCATAGCTGCTAGTGTCTGTCCTCAGAAGAATCCCCAAGTTGCAAAAATATTAGACCATGGAGTAAAATTCTATGGGATCCCAATAAGGTGCCTCCATCCTCCATTGTTTCCAATGGAGAAGAAAATAGCAACAAAAAAAAGTAAGGGCAATAGAAACCAAGCAGAACAGAATGAAAGTCCAAGAGAATCACTACAGTAGAAACTGAATATGGGAGGCATTTTTGCAAGCCCAGCAAAACCTGTGAATTGTGCCCAGCAAAACCAGTGCCGCTGTGACAGTGCAAACCCAACAGAACTAAGGTCAAATCAGAGAATCTCTGCAGTAGAAACTGAAGGTGGGGAGCCATTTTTGCTAGCCCAATAGAACCAGCACAATGCACAAAGTGCCCAGCAGTATCAGTGCAATCACACAGTGCCTAGCAGAACCCAGTGCTATTGTGGCATGCCAGCTCAACAGGACTGATGTGAAGTATAGAATCACAATCCATGCAGGGGGGCTGGAAGCCCAGCAGAACCAGTGCAATGTACTAGTGCCCAGCAAAACCCCATGCCACTGTGGCAATGCCAGCAATACCAGCTCAACAAGACTGATATCTAGCACAGAATCACACTCCAAGGGGGGGTTGCAAGTCCAGCAGAACCAGTGCAATGTACTAGTGCACAGCAAAACCCTGTGCCACTGTGGCAATGCCAGCAATACCAGCCCAACAAGACTGATATCTAGCATAGAATCACACTCCGGGGGGGGTTGCAAGTCCAGCAGAACCAGTGCAATGCACTAGTGCCCAGCAAAACCCAGTGCCATTGTGGCACTGCCAGCTCAACAGGACTGATGTTATGGCAATCTTGCCCTCTTACCACTCTCACACACAGGATTTTCCCCTTTTTTTTGCCTTTCTTCCTTTCTGAATGAGCAGCACCTCTACCTATGTTGTGGGCTAGTCTGTTTTAGCTGAGGAGCACTCAGCTGGTGCTGATAACATCCCCGTCAACACCTCTGAGTCTCAAGCAGCTGGTGCTGTCAATGACCCTGAGACGGCAGAGTGCCCCAGTTGCTGAGGACAACATGTACTCCAGCCCCATGAACACTGGGAACATGGAAGAGGCAACCCAGAAAGGTGGCACCTCAACAACCCAAAACCTTGGGGAGACTTCACAGGCTGCCTCACCTCCCCTTTCAACAGAGCCAGGGGAATGCAGAAGAAGGCAGATGCACTTGGAACTCCTCAAGAGGAGGTGGAGCATGCACCTCGCTGCCCAGCAACTGCCAAATCAAGAGGAACACCTGGGGTTCATGAACCAAATGGATGGCTCTCTCACAAGCAACAAGACCTAGCTGTGAGCCATCAATAAAAGATGGGGCTTCAGAGGGGGTAGGTGTGGAAGTAACTTGTTACCTTTCTGGAGATGTATAACCACACCACCCAGACCTGATCCTATCTGCAACTCCTGAACCTTTGGCTTCAACCCTGGACCTGCTTGACTATACCTCTTGGACCTGCTCAGACTCTGCTTCTTGGACCCTCAGCTGGCTTCCCTTGTGTATGACTCTTGGACTGAACTCTCAACTTTGTGCTTCTGGTTAGTGATTCTGTCTTGTCCCCTTGCTCTCGGCTGAGTCTGCTCTGACCCAGGGCAATCTATTTTCTTCTTATTTGAAGGTTTATTGCTATCCCACCCTGTCATGTTATTATATTTTGATGCTGGCTCAGCCCAGGGACTTGAGGGTAGGGACATGATCACCTTCTGGCATGTGAGAGGCTTTTGAACATTCAAAAAAAATAAACAAAATATTTTATTCAACATAGAGGGGGAAATGTCAGGTGAAATCAGGGGTAAAATGTCTGAGGTGAATCAATAACTCTGAGGCAACTTAGTAATTTCACAAACTCCAGATAGTATGTTTCCAGCAAATGAGTGTTTTAGCTTTTTCACAAGGTCTTAGAATCTTTGAGATGAGACACTTTGGTTTCAGTGTCTGCTAGACACTACTGTATAAGTTCTTGAGTTAACTGACTCTTCAAGTTTCAGAAGGCAAATACACTACCAAGTACCCAAAATCATTCTCTAAATACACCAGGGATTATTCCACTCTTTAGAGCTTTCTCCCTTTTCAACTGGCCAAGGAATTATTGTTCTAACCTAGAAGCTCCCCTTTTCTGGCCTGAATGGGGATTTTCAGCGATCCTCCCACTCCTCGTCACCTTCCCAGTCCTCAGTTAGTGTTAATTGTGTTCTCTTCAGCAGTCAGTTCCCAACTCTTTCTTCTCTACTGACACTACTCAATGAAATCTGTTGGAGCAGCCCTTTACTCAAAGGCTTTCTGGCTCGTCACATTTTGATCAGTTTGTCACATTTTTATATAGCACTTATGAGCACAGTCCATCACAGATGAGAAGCATAGAATCACAATCGAAGCAAGGGGGTGTGTGAACGCAACACAAGCAGTTCAGTGTACAGAATGCCCTGCAGAACCTAGTGCCACTATGGCGATGCAAGCAAAAGAGTACTAATGTCAGACCAAAGAATCCTGGCAGTACAAACTGAAGGGGTGGGACATTTTTTCAAGCCCAGCACACCCAGTTCAGTGTACAGAATGCCCAGCAGAAACCAGTGCCAGTGTGGCACTGCAAACTTAAAAGGATTGATCTCAAAGCAGAATCTCAAGAAATACAAGCGGGGGTGGGGATTTTGCAAGCCCAGCACAACCAGTTACAACATGCAGAATGCCAGGCATGCAAGAAAAGTCATTGTAAGTGTCACAGAGCCCAACTGTCATCAAGGAGACACGAGACATCCAGTGAAGGATCTTCTGGTGAGTACTCATCTGATGATGAATCTGCTCATGACTCTGGGTTACTGATGCTCACATCCCATGACTCTGGGTTACTGATGTTCATGTCCCAGGCCTGCTTAAGTAGGCTATCAAAAGGAGTGGAAAAGGGGATGATGGTCCAGAGGTTCTTTGGGCTTCAGATCTCTCTTCTGGTTCCTCATCTGGGCTAACCACTGTTAAGGATTCTGAGGACCTACCTGGCATTCATTTATCCCATGGGTCACACCGCTGGTGTGTCTATTTGTCATCCGGTGTTTGTCCCTTAACATCTGCTTCTCAGCCAAATATATTGCAAGTGTGAATAATGACATCACAGATGTATTATCTTGTTTTCAGGAAGAGAGGTTTTGTTATGTATTGGGAATGAATCATCCCTGATTGAATCACCCCAGAGACTGGCTAAGCTTGGAGCACAAGAACAATAGCCTGCCAGGATTCTGAAAATAACCAATCTAGTAGAAAGGTAAAGGTTCCCTTGCTTGAAAGCCAGTCGAATCCGACTCTAGGGTTGCGGTGCTCATCTCCGTTTCAAAGCCGAAGAGCCAGTGCTGTCCGAAGACATTTCCGTGGTCATGTGGCCGGCATGACTAAACACCAAGGTGCACAGAACACTGTTACCTTCCCACTGAAGTGGTACCTATTTATCTACTTGCAATTTCTTGCTTTCGAACTGCTAGGTTGGCAGGAGCTGGGGCCAGAGACGGGAGCTCACTCCATCATGTGGCACACTCGGGTCTCGAATTGCTGAACTACTGACCTTCCACAGCCTGCAGTTCAGCGTCTTAACCACTTGAGCCACCGCAGCTAGTAGTAATGTTATGTAAATAGCCTATCAATCTAGTAGTAATGTTATGTAAATAGCCTATCACTGGGAGTGGGGTTTGTTTGGGTGTGGCAATTCCATGCTATTTAGCAGAGCTGAGGCTCTGGAGTCTTGCCTGCTGTTGCTGAAATCACAAATAAAGTTGAGCTGATCACTAGACTCGAGCCTGCTCATCCATGGAACCCCCACTATTTAACAGGTTTCAAGCTTTGGCCCCTGAGGTGAACAGCCACCCGGACCCCTTCCCAGAGGACCTGTGAGTACTTAGCGTCATCTAATAATTCAGGCAGTATTTAATTCTATCGCTCCTTCCACCCAGTGGTCCTATGCATGGTTGGTATCCACCTTTCTGGATTCCTGTCTAGGGAAGGGCTATTCTTGGCCAACATCAGAGGCCATGGTCTTTCACTACCTTGCTTCCATGAAGGTATGGGGCCTAGCACCCAGGACCATGGGTACTCACTTAGCAGCTATTTCCTTCTACAGCAGGGCCCATGGCTACTCTGACCCCCAACACTCCTTTACTGGCTGCAAGGCCTTGGAGGGTTGGAGGAGGCTCAACCCCCCATGCTCCTGATGCCTATAGCTTTGAGGCTGTCCTATTCTGGGCCATCTTCTCACTTGCTATCTTTGGGGCCTTGCATTGTAGTGAGTTTGTCTCATCCTCCAGACATGACTGTCAGATCAGACTCTTGGGGTTCATGACATTCACATTCAAGGGCATGCCTAATGGTTGCTGATTAGAAGGTCCAAGATGGACCAGGGATGATGCAGAGCTCATCTGTGCCCAGTCTGCACCATCAGGCAATACTTGGGCATGCACCCCTCTGGCCTTGCCCCCTGCTTCATCCACATAGATGGTTCTTTATTTACCCAGTTTTAGTTTGCTGGCATCATGCATGCAGGGCTCACGGTCCCCAGTCTTCCCCTGGGGGACTTCGTGTCACATTCCTGTCACATCAGTGCAGCCACATCTGTGGTTCAGTGCAGTCAATCTGCTGATCACATTCATTTTATAGGTCATTGGAAGTCTGCTGCCTACTTGTCCTATATCACCCTCAAGATGGGTCTGCCTCTCACCTTTTTAGTTTCTACAGGCCGCCGCAGGTTGATTTGGATTGTTGGCCACAGTGCTGGGCACTAGACTGGCTCCTGCACATCTCCTTCCAGTTGGGGAACCTTACTGGACCTTCATGACCAACTGCAGATCCAGTGGATGAGCCATAGAGGGATGTGTTGGGAATCCCTCTTGCTGACCATGCTGTGTGCCATGGCCTCCACAAGCCCTCCTGATGCCCTTGTTATTCAGCTAGGTGAGCACCATCTACCTGGTCAAAAAGGAGCTGATATGGCCTTGGCAATCATGATGGATTTACAAGATCTATGGGTTCGGCTGCCATGGATTCAGCTTTTCTGGTCAGAGCTGCTTGAGAGATGGGTTTGGAGAGGAACAGTTCCATCTGACAAGGCTGTTGCTGCTAAGAGGAAACTCTGCAAGGCTGCAGTTTGCTTCGTTGAATTGGTTGGCGGCTCAGTGATTTGGCACCCAGACATCTCCTTCAGACAGACTGCCATGTACAGGGCTGATGGAGTTCACTTGTCTTACTGGCGATGGGACTTGAGGCTCCATGGCATGCACGACACTCTGCTTTCTTGGTTATGGCATTAGGAGCTTTGGCAGGAGCGGGCTTTTCTGCTAGGCTTCTGTGGCATTTTCAGGCATTGGGCTGGATCCATTTGGGGGAAGACTGTGCCTGTGTGCCCACCTCTGCAGTTGGGGACCCCCTTAAGGGGTCTTGAAGGTCAAACCCTTGGAGTGGTGTGCTCAGTTTGGGAGCAGTTGCAGGGCTCCACTCCCAGGTGGCAAGAGTTCCACACAGTGGCTTGTACCTCATGTGGGACCACCAGTTTGCCATTCCTGGTTCCCCCAGCAAGCAGGCTGGGGATCTGAGCCAGCTGTGGTGTAGTGGTTAAGAGCAGCAGACTCTAATCTGGAGAACCAGATTTGATTCCTCACAACTCCACATGAAGCCTGCTGGGTGACCTTGAGTCAGTCACAGTTGTCTCAGAGCTCTCTCAGCCCCACCTACCTCACAGAGTGTCTGTTGTGGGGAGAGGAAGAGAAGGTGATTGTAAGCTGCTCCAAGATTCCTTTGGGTAGTGAAGAGCAGGGTATAAAATAAACTCTTTTTCTTCAGCCAACAGGGGGGGTCACCCAATGTCTGGATCCATGCCCTATGCTGCACCAATGCTCCTATGCACTGTAATCAATAAAGCTCTGGCTTGTTTTATTCCACACACATCTTCAGTGCGTGATTATGTTTTGTATTCCATTTCATTTCCACCTCCCAGTGCTCTTACCTCCCCTTAGGACTGAGAATGCCTGCCTGCCCCCCAATCCCCTACAGTTATTCTCACCCAGATCTAGGGATTGCCTACTTTTTTCTTATTAGCTCCTACTCCCGTGCACCTCACAGCATCTTGAACTGCAGGAACAGGCTAGTAATAGGTGTTCACTTTGCTTTGTCAAAAGTTCCCTTGCTGACTTCTATAGCACAGGCTGCCATTAAAGGCACCGGTGCAAAACAACCATTTTTTCTTGGTCAGCTGGCAACCTTATCTGGAACTCCCACTGCTTTTTAGACACTGATCTTTTCCCTGTGCTGCTCATTCTGAGCAACTGCCTGGAAACATTTTCGTCTCTCCAGCATCACACTGTGAGTCTTAACAGTCCTGCCCCCTCCACCATCTTCTCCAGGGCATAAGACAATTGAGAAGTCCGCCCTCCCCCACCTCTTCAAATGCCTCCATCTAGGGGCTCATTTACCAGCTAACAATCCTGTTCTTGTGGTAGAGAAGCTTCTCTATGCTACTCAGGAAATGGAACAGGGAATGGCGCAAATGGTGGGCTTTTGGGGAGGCTGATCATGCAAAGAACACACACACACACACGAAGCTGCCTTCAACTGACTGAGACGATTGGTCCATCAGGGTCAGTATTGTCTCCTCAGACTGGTAGAAGTTCTCCAGGGTCTCAGGCAGAGGTCTTCCATATCACCTATCAGATCATTGTAACTGGAGATGCCAGGGATTGAACCTGTGACCTACTGCATGCCCTTGCAGATACACTGCCACTAAGCCACAGCTGCTGCCATGCAGAAGAAGAAGGAGCACCATGTGCTGCCAGTGCACAGTCTGGTTGGCCACACAGGGACAGGAAGGGGGCAGGCAGAAGAAACTGAGTCAACCCCCAGAATCCATCTCTCACTCTTGCCCTCTGCCAGAGGGTGTGTGTGTGAGAGAGACTGGGGGAGAGAGGGAGAGGGAGAGATCACAGCAGAAAGGGTAGAGCAGAGACATTCCAGGGGAAGCTAAACTCTACTGTGTTGGCTGTCAGAGAGCCCAGTTGGGGGCCCTCAAGCTGACATTGGCTCCCCCCGAATTTTGCCCCCCAATCTTAGTGGCCCTGTGTATGATCATACAAAATAAAATGAACAACAAAGAAAACCTGGTTCCTCACATGCTTAAACTCCATTTGCCTGTATCTTAGCATGTCCAGGGGACTGAGTAATACATAACAGGAGAACTGTCAACGCAGCCTACTGCTCACATAGGGAGAAGATGCAAAGCCCTCTCTTCATAATTCACCTTGTACAGCAATGCAATAGAAGGCAGAGCCAATATTTCTGGTTCTTCAAGCTCTTGCTTAGTTCGAAACCTGGCCCCTGACGTTAAAAAAACTAGTGGATGTAAAATTCATTTTATAGAGACGCAACAGGGCTTTATGTTCTCCAAAAACCCTTATCTGCCAAAAGCAACTAAGGCCCCAGTCACAGAGGAGGATTTGCCCCACGAAACAGACGGGTTGAGGGTGCATCAAATGGGTGCAATCATACGGCAACATCTGGGAAGCGTAGCGCACCCATCACCAACCCATACCGTCGGCCTGAAGAAGCGGTTTTTAAAAGTACCAGCAAAAGGGTAGTAGCAACCGGAAAATGCGGGTTGCAGGCGAGTGTCGGATCATGGAAGTGGAGTTAATCCGGCGCATCCGACACATGCATGCGTCCCATCGCACCAGATGTGTTTTTTCCAAGCCTCCACAGTATGCAAAGAAACATAAGATTGTGCATGTGCAAGAATGCAAAAGTGAAACCCTTTGATGCGTTTCAACATTGCCGTGTGATCGCCATCTGTGCGGCATCTCAGGGACCTGTCTGATTGTGCTACCACACATCTTTTTATTCCAGCTATAATTTGCCTTCCTTCAGCGGCGTTGTATCCCACTTGTGTGACCAGGACCTAAGTTATTTTGCTTCTAATGCATTGGTTATGGCACACACAGGCAGACCAAGTGAGGCAAAAGCAGTCTGTAGGCAGCAAGAGCAGAGACTCTTAGCTATTCTAACTATTAAGCAACCTATCCCAGAAAACCAAAAAAGCACCTGACTTGTTCTGGCCAATTGGTGCAAGGAGGCTTCCTTGCTGTGCATCTCCCTATAATTTTCTCCTCTGATCCGAACTGGTTAGCCTGGGAATATGGAGGCTAAATTTCTGATTGATATCCCTCAGGTAACCAGTCCATGGGCAGCTCAAATCCTTCTAAGTGTGAACCAACGGGTGAGCACAGAATACAAAGCATTTTCAAAAAAACATCCCCAGATTGAAATTTATTTCAGTCTCACAGTGAAGAGAAAGAGCATGGACTTGAACGCTTTCCACACAGGCTGCCTTATCTTTCTTAAACCTATTTCCTCTTCTTATTTCTACTACTTCAAATCCTGGTACCAAAAAAAAGCAGAAAAACCCAATGTTTTTATCAATGAGATGACATATGACATTGTCCAAATATGTTATAAATTTAATAGATTCCTCAATATCTTGTCATGATGAAACATGTGTCAGCAAAAGCTGAACAAATGTAGTGATATTAGCAAAGCTATGGCTCCACATATCAAGATATTTAATGCCTGTGCCGATAATGCCAATTTATTGTTTTCTGGAATTTAATGGTCCTGTTGTCACTGTCCCTCTCCAGCTGTTTCAGCAGTGATTGAAAACTGTAGGTCAATAAAACCATTTACCTTCAGTAGCAGGAATCCAAGCCACTGTAAATGTAAAGCCACTTAAAGTAACATAACATCAACCTATAGAGAGAGACAAACACAACCTAACTGTTATACAAATTTGCAAATTGCCTCCTTCTCCCTCATCAGTCTCCATCCTTTTCCATTTCTCTGGAGCAACAGGAGGAAGATATGAAACCAAAGAGTTTCACAAGGACTTAGTGGTCTGGGGGAAAGGTGAAAAGACCATCACTTGGAGGGACTGTCCAGCCCAGGATGTAGGCAAAGGTAATGAGGAGCTGAGCCAAGTTTGACAGAGATGCCAAGTGACTCAGGAATAATACTAGTTTTCTTGCTCTTTTCCTTGCAGGGCACCCAATGGGTTCTTGCATTCAGACCCACATGCTGTCATTCTTCTCAGAAGTTGATTACACACTGATGGTTTCCTAAAACTCCACAGAAGGGTAGAAGTTATTCAAAGATGGGAGAAACTATTACAGTAGCAGAATGTACGAGGGAGGCTGATTGTCCACCTCCAGTGATTCTTCACCATTGCACAGGCAAGAAACAGTTGCCAGAGATATCCCAGTAAGGGAGGAGACATGTTTCAGCAAAGCTCAGCAATGATGCTCATCTTGGAAAAAGCCAAAGAATCAAATTGTGAAGCTGGAAATGAGTCATGCAGAACCATCGTTGGCATTTCATTGTGTACAAGCTTCCTTGCATCACTCTTCAACTTGTTCCTTTCTAACACTGGGAAGATTATTCCTGGGGTTTTGGGACCTGTGGGGATAAATAGCCTCATGGCTTGCACATCTGAGGAGCTGAAGCAAGAAGGATGACTTTACCCCCTTCCTTTTCCCTCACTGTATAACTCCAGATTTCAGAAGCTATTTATCCATTTAGATCTCATAAACCAATGAATACTCATTCCAGGGCTTGATAGAAACTGCAGGGGTAAAAAGGACATGAGAACATCAATGTGTCCATTGGCTCTTTTGTTGGCTACAAGCCCCCGTTAAGCCACCCTGCGTACTTTTGTAGGAAGAAGGTGAAAGTGGAGTGCAACAAATAAAACAGAATAATTTTTAACAGGTTAAATGGTAAACTACTGCAATACATTCTTCATGGGCCCACCACAGGAAAACATCTCAAACATCTTTCTATTGAAGCAGGCCTATTTTATTCCAATACTTGGTTGCCTGTAAGTGGCTTTCTAGTAGCTTCTGCCCCCATATTATGTGTTGCTTGTCACCTTAAATCCCTATATATCCTTGGGTCCTACATGCCTTAACAATCATTTTCTACAGGCTCTTCCTCATCTTTTGACTGATTATGGTTTAGATAATACCTTTTCTGTGACAGTATCTTGTCTTTGCAAACTGCAGTCGAGTGCCCAGGGTCTTCTCACTCAGCTCCTTCCACTTGCAAATTTTTATTCAGATAATGTTTTAATCCACAGTGTGGGATGTGATTTGGAGTGAACTCCATTACTATTACTCTGCTCTCATTTTCTATTATGCTTTTTTATTTTGAGGTTTGATCTTTTATCGTCATTGGAATATGTGCGTGTTTTAAATTTCTGGAAGCTGCTTTTTATGTAATTTTTATTAAAAATTGAACTAAATAAAATACAGGGGGAGCCTTTCTAATATCACTGCCCCATGAGATGCTATTTCAAAAAGAAACAAGGGATGAGATTGGACAGTTTTTCATCTTGCAAAAAGGTATTTGAAATCCACATCAACACAGACAATAACTATGAGCAAAGTTGAGAAATGAAGGCACTTGAAACCATTTGCAGCAAGAAGAGAGCAATTAGGGAAGCCACTATAATTATGATCAGGTCATTAGTGGATTGCTTAATTACCAGAGGACCCCATCCAGTGCTTGAGTGTTCTGGCCTACAGTACATCAAGACTACTTATCTTCATGCTATTTCCATTTTTAATGCATTAATTATATCTCCTTCATGTGGAGACAGAAGCATAGAAAACTTTCTTACAGCAATGGATTCATGAACAAGGGCCAAAATCAAATGAGATGATAAGCATTCGATATATGGACACCATAGCATTTCCCCCCTTTAACACCAGAATGCAGGGCTCTGATTCAGATCAGAACCATGGACCAGTGGGAGAGGAAGTTCAAGCCTTTCCCACACCGCACACGGTTTCTCCCACCTGAAATCTGCCCACTGGATAAACGTACAGCTCCTGATAACAGACTCCCATTTTTCAAAACCATTTAATAACCAAGAACTCTTCCCACAAGACCAGAGGATGATGCCAGCCAAGAGATGCATCAGAGTGAGGTAAATGCTTAACCAAAGTTGTAAAGTGTCCACTACAGCTGCCTCGGGGTTGTGCCGCCGTTTGCCCCATACTATTTGTCAATTTCACACCCGAAGCCGCGGGGCTGCATTTTGACCCGCGGCTTCGCCCGATTTCCCCCGCAGTTTCGTAATCCTCAAAAAACAGGATCAGGAAACTGCGGGGGAAATCGGGCTAATAGTATCAGGGCAAACGGCGGGCGCAACCCCGAGGCAGCTGTAGTGGGAAATCAGCCTCAGAGTGTGAAAATGTGACCCTAGGAAGACAGAGAAAAATACTTGGTGACGTTACCAGGGGACATGCATATGAAGCAGAAGCTGAAGTCTACAGTGACATTGGCAATGCCTATTAAAACATCCTTGCATCCTAGAAAAAGTGTGTTTACAGAAGAGTGTACTTAGCAAAATAGTTGATTTAGCTCCACAATCTGGTGCTGTGGCAGTCTGGGTTTCCACTGTGTCCGCATTAGCCTTGCCCAACCCCACAGCTGCCATCCTCCCTTCCTCTATAGTCTATTGCCAAAAGATTAGTTTGCATGTTCAAACTGCCACCTTTTAACAAATGTATGAGAATTTTTAGATAAATGGAAAATGTCACCCTACGGCACCTGTAATAATCATCATATTCAATACTTAGAGGCAACAGAGATTAAAGCACCCTGCTGCCATTCGGTTTTACCAACATACACAGTCAAAACCAAGATGACTCACTTAACCTTTACAAAATCTGTACAAGCAACAGAGAGAATCAGTTCATTTCTTCAGAAATCTACCCTAATGCAATGAACGCATAAATGCAAACACACTAAAATATGCAAGATGTACTTCCTAAATGAACATGATTCCTGTACCTTATGCCGAAAGTAGTGCGCATTTGGTGTTACTTCAAATATATATTTCATCATCACCTCTCTGTCTGTATATAAACTACAGACTTAAGTATTTGTCAACAAAACGTACAGCCAGTTACCAATAAGACCTTGGAAATCTATCTGAATTCTTTGTCTTACAAGGTTAAGTGAAAGCGGGCTTCTTCATACCATTTCTCTTACTCGATCGGGAACCTACACGTTGGGTGAGTGTGTTTGTTCATCCAGAGGTGCATCCACATTGCAATGCACATCTGAACTGTGTGAGTTCCTGTTCACCCTGAAGATCAGATGAGACTGCTGGAACAGAACAAAATGGTCATCCAGACCAACAGTGACTGGCCAGGAACTTCTGGGAAACCCACAAGCAGTTCACAAAGCCCTTCCATCGTCTGGCACCAGCATCTGGTACTGAAGGGTATAATTGCCTCTTTGCCATGGATGGGAGGATTCTCCCCATTCTGTTCCTTTATTGTTTTTTGCAGTCACTCCACTCCATGTTCCCTACTGCTGGAACTCCTATTTAACTAGGAGAACTTGTAAACTTAATGTCCAGAACTGGATAGGGTACAGTCCCTGTATACTTCTCCCTACTATTCCACATTACCAATGCAGATGTTGCATGTGGTAACAGGAGTAAATGATCAAACAAACCATCAAGGTTCTTTTTAGACAGTGTTTTGTTTATGTGAGACAGGTGTTGCTGGAACACCAATAAAAGCATTTTAGACCAGCCAGTAATACAATTTCAGATTTTATGAATGGAAACATAGAGGAGGGAAGAAGAGATAAAGGAACTGAAGAAACTGGAGGAAGGCAAGTATGCATGGCCCTGCACAGAAGTTAAAAATGGAACAATGAAGGGCGATAAATGCTTCTTTCCACTAGGTAAATATACCTGCTGTCTGCATAGAGGTTCTGTCCGGCCATCAGATCTGATGGCTATTGATAGACCTATTCCTACACACACTTGCTCAAGCCCAGCAGCATCTACACTAGTGACCATCGTCCCATTTTGTAATAACTTCTTAGGGTAAATTGTTGTGCATGATCCTTCCACTCTGCAGTTCAGACCCTTCTGCCAATCCTGGCTGATGCTGGGCTCTAATATTCAGAGGAAAGAAGAGCCATGTCCCTCTCTGCTCTTTCTCTCTACTCTATCATGCCTTCTCAACTGTCTTGCTGTGCAATCCCATTTGTGCATCTCCCGCTGCAGTTTCAAGTTGCTAGTCATTTGCAACACTATGTTGTTGGTCAGGATGATTACATTTCTGAGGCATTTATCCCCCGGTAAAATGACTCCTATCCAATGACTTCTACCCAGAAAGCCAGTATGGTGTAGTGGTTAAGTGCATGGACTCTAATCTGGGAGAACTGGGTTTGATTCCCCACTCCTCCACTTGCAGCTCCTGGATGACCTTGGGCAAGCCATAGTTTCGTCAGAGCTGTTCTCTCAAGGCCAGTTCTGGAAAGAGCTCTCTCAGCCCCACCTACCTCACAGGGTGTCTGTTGTGGGGAGGGGAAGAGAAAGGAATTTGTAAGCCACTCTGAGACTCCAAGCAAAGGGTGGAGTATAAATCCAATCTCTTCTTTTCTTCTTCTACCCTTGGGCACCTGATATCCATCTCCCATTGCTTACATGTATTCCTTTTCAGATGCTTGAGTACCTCAAACTTCCATTTAGAGACAGGTTTTTTTAACAGAGGCAAATGGAGTAGTGATATCTTGATTCAGCATCAGAAGGTTAAAATACATGGTATGTCCACAGGCCCCTAGAATTATTTTTTCTTCTATCAGTTCTTACTCAGCCCATCTGCCTCCCTCACCCCCTCCCTCTTTTGGGTTTATTTCAAACATATGGCACTAAAATAAACCTGTCCAAAGATGTCTTCCACAAGAGAAATGATTTTCCCATTGAGCACAGTCTGACACAGTTTGGAAAGATGCAAAAAAACCCACATAATATACTCATCACCATTCCCTGATTTAGCCTCTGTGCTGTCTTGGCGCTGAAAAAAAGAAAGAAATTAGAGTTGATGGGGGGGGCTGAAAACTGTCAAAATCCTGGCTGTAACTTTTGATGAGAAACTGCAAGGATGTTCAGGAAGTGAAGACAGAAAATAAGGATAGCATTTTTTAATTGGAATCAGGGCCAGAACTGCCAGATCTTGGGGGTTCACCCAACTTCTCAGGGACTCCAAAGGAAAGACACACAGTGTAATCCTATAAACACTTTTCTTGGAGTAGACTTGAGTAGACCTCTTTAGGGCAGCAAATCTCCCCTCCCAATGTTTCCCTCAGAACTCTATGAAGCAGACTGGACTGAGAGAGAAGGATTGATCCAAGATTAGCCAGTGAGTTTCGTGGCAGGAGAAGGACTGGGAAACAGTTTTCCCAGAGCTTGGACTGATACTTTTAATGGCCACACTACACTGGTTTCCTGCAAGGTGAGGGGTCAGAACCAAGGGGATAGTATATTATCTGGCTGGCTTCAGAACTCTTGCTCATGTTCATCAGACTCCATATGAAGTGCCTGGCTGTAACCAGACCCTGCTGCTGACTCCCTGGGTACTGTCCCAGACTTCCACCAGATTCCATGCCGCTTTCCCCCTGACTGATAAAGAAGTACCTCATAGCTCCATCTCAAGGTTTGAGGCTCAGCTCTGTATGGTTGCCAGCCTCCAGGTGGTGGCTGGAGATCTTCTGCTAGTACAACTGAACTCCAGGAGGCAGAGAGAGAGAAAATGGTGACTTTGGAAGTTGGACTCTATGGCATTATGCCTCAAACGCTGCCCTCCCCAGGCTCCACCCCCCAAATTTCCCAGCCTGGACCCAGCAACACTAGGGCATCTGTTTGCAGCCAGACCCCTCCTCCCACTGAGGGGAAATTTATACGTTAAACACCCTTCTTAATATCACCCCAATATCTTAGTGTAGGGCACTGCTTGGATCAAAATGGACCAAGATGGGTGCCAGCCAGTCAGGCAGGCATCAGCCTAGGAAAATAATTTCAAAACGCAAGTCAGAGCAGATATCTCCCTCCTTGCTCTGGAGACATGTGTGACTTTAGAACAATGGATCACCCCGGACCTATTGATTCACTCAGCATCATTCCATCAGCACCCCAGCCTCAGTTCCCCTCACCCATACCCATAATCAATGCTTAGAGCTTTTCACCTCACCAATTGTTCTTCCCATCCAGTGCTTGTACAGCCATCAAGCCTCTCACACGTCTGTCTATCTCCAGTAAAACCATTAAGTTATTATTTTCTGGCAAGCACATAATCCCCACCTAAAGGTACGTTTTGCCCACTAACTATAGCACCAGCAGTGTATGTGTGCATGTGCATACATGCATGTGCGTTCATGCCTTGGATCCCTCCTCACACCCACACTTGCCTATGGGTCTACTCTTTCATTCCCAAAATGCTGCCCATTTTGCTCTTTGACTGCTGCTTCCGCTGAGCTCTTCAATATTGGTAATTATCACCCTTCCCTAATGATTACCTTTCCCTAAAAATCTCTCTCCTTTCTCTCTGTTTTATTAGTTAGTTCTTCTGTGTGTTTCTGTGTGTATATATTTTTATTTTCATTTTCTTTTTGATAAAACTCTTTCTGGTTGAACATCTGCCTGGTTTATTTCAAGAGTTCTCTTTAGGGGGAAAATCCTGGTATACATAGGTGGAGAATCCCAGTTACCTGCCTCTCACTCAGTCTCCTTTGCTAATTACCCCAAATGATTCGGAGACTGCCTATTTGGGTAACAGATCTGCTAGCCCTACCACAGTGGTTCTCTTTGTAGCCCTGAAATAGCATCAATGGTGTCCTCCAGCACTAGCACCCCAGAGTGTACAAGACCCAGCTCACCCCCTTACAGCAGTATGCCGACCCCATTGCTTCTTGCCCAGCCACCTATCGTTGCTATTTAAAAGCTCCTGTGAGGTGCAGCTACACTAACCTAAAGTCATTTGTTGAATAAGAGTGGATTGCTGAAAGTCCCTTCTGCAGCCCACAAAGGGTCATAAGGGTGGTGACCTTATTGCCAAGAAACACGTAGTTGCCAGGAGGTTTCCAAGGTAATCATAGGGCACAGTGGCAAAGCTCTGCCCTATTTGCCTGTCATGGGATTCTGCTAATTGCAAGAGCACTAAACTCTGCTTGAATCACACAAACCAAAGCAGCAGCATATGCTTGGACAGCCAACCTGGCCACTGAAAAACATTCTGTAAAGTCCTGAATATCCCACAGTGCTTTCTCATACCTAGATTAATTTCATACATGTGCCCACCCAATCAGGGCAGGGGGGGTGGACACAGTGAGTAGGTTGCCATTACACAACCACAAAATCAGATATAGATATATGAGATCACCAAGGGCAGAGGCAACTGAAAGGGAGAGGATACAAGTGAATGTAATGTATTAAGAGCACAATTCTATATGCAACACTGAAAAAGTCACCTGAAAAGGACAGCAGTTTCCTGTTTTTTAAGCACCAAGATGTCTGCAAAGAAAGAAAAGAAAAGAGTAGTTTCAGTTCAGCTGTAGCACAGACCCCAACAAAATGGACACAAATGCTTGCATTGCCTATGCATAAGCAGATATTCTCTAGGCTCTCATTAATACCTGCTACTGCTGGTTCCTTACCTTTTGGGGTATTTTTAAGATCTATTTATTTCCAAAGTGCACTCCAATTCACCCAAGGACACCTTGTGGTGTATGCTTATCATCCTGATAAATGCTTCCCTCATTGCTGAAAATTATTCAGGTTAACAGAGAAGCCAATGGCCTGCATCTTCACAAAGGCATGTATCCAAGTAAAGTTGGGTTTAATCACTTATCGATTCATAACAGGGTTCTCTATATTGCTTTCCAAAGCAGATTCCACGCTGCAAAAAAAAAAAAAAAACAGAAAGAAAGAAAAATACTAAAGCTATGGTCCTAATGGCAAAGTCATTTGCAGTGATCAGCTACCATTCATACTGGTCTGATGAAAAATGGCTTATAAGCTGTGATTTCTGCGAGAAGATGGAGTACCAGTAGTTACATTTTGACATGCAGGAAAAAACGGAATGCAATTATGATTTCCTAAATGGAACTCCTTTGTACCTCACAAAGAAGCTGTTTAACCCTTTGCCACTGTTTTTGCTATTCTGTATGCTTCTGCTGTTTCTGGTGGGTGGGTGCATGCGTGTGTGTAGATATATATCTTCCTCTGACTTCTTGCCTATTCAAAGAGTCTAACTAAAACTTATGGTCAAGCAGCTTAGATTTTAAAAGCTTTAAGCAATTTTGCCCATCCTTGGTTTCAGCCAACTATCAGAGCCTCTCAGGCAAAAGTCTAATTCACTGCCTCAGTATTCTTCCATTTTTAATTTTCAATTTGTGTACAGGGTAGCATTAACAAACAGGCCCAGGTGACTCTCAAACACCATGAGCAATAATGATTTAAATTCATAGCTGGAAGAAAATATTGCTCCAAGAGATTCAAACATAGATAGAAGGTGACCTCGTTAAGTCACAAACTAAACAAAAAGGTAGTGATTTGCTCTTCACAAATTCAAAGGCTAGAAATATTTTTAAATGCTTATGGCAGTCTTGTAAAAGCACTGAAAACAAAAATCTGACCATCTTAATGGAATGGAAGTTGTGTTTGCAAATGAAGGTAGCGGATCTGCTTTGATGGAGCTGAGCACTTATGCCACCTAGGTAATCAGGTCTTAGAAATCCTGGCTTGCATCCAGTCATCTATGTATGGAAGGCACACAAAGTTCTCTTGCAGGTCTCTCCATTCTTGCAGTTCCTATCAAGCCCCAGAAATGCTGGTCAGGAGATCCACATGAAGGAATAGCCACATGGGTGCCCCAAACCATGTGGGCTGGGGTGATGAGGACCAAAGGGATGAAATGACACATCCCTCTCAGTGGAGTTGCACTTGCAGAAGTGGGAGAAAGGTATCTTACCTCCTTGCCCCTCCTGACCATCAGTGCATGGAACATTACATAAGAACATAAGAGAAGCCAATGTTGGATCAGGCCAATGGACCATCCAATCCAACACTCTGTCACACAGTGGCCAAAAATACCAGGTGCCATCAGGAGGTCCACCAGTGGGGCCAGGACACTAGAAGCCCTCCCACTGTTGTTCCCCCCCAAGAACCAAGAATACAGAGCATCACTTGCCCTAGACCAAGAGTTCCTATCTATACCTTGTGGCTCATAGCCACTGATGGATCTCTGCTCCATATATTTATCCAGTTCCCTCTTGAAGCCATCCATGCTTGTAGCCACCACCATCTCCTGTGGCAGTGACTACCATGTGTTAATCACTCTTTGGGTGAAGAAGTACTTCCTTTTATCTGTTCTAACCCGACTGCTCAGCAATTTCATTGAGTGCCCATGAGTTCTTGTATTGTGAGAAAGGGAGAAAAGTACTTCTTTCTCTACTTGTTCTATCCCATGCATAATCTTGTAACCTCGATCAGGTCACCCCTCAGTCATCATTTCTCCAAGGTAAAGAGCTCCATGCGCTTTAACCTTTCTTCATAGGGAAAGTGTTCCAATCCTTTTATCATCCCAGTTGCCCTTTTTACTGGGGTCACTGGAAGAACAGCTGCTCCGTTTGTGGGGTGGGCCCCAGTAATGATCTTTCCAGGAAGAAAAGGCACTGCAGGAACAAAGAGGAACTTGGGAATGGTCTATGTTCCATGTACCGATGGTTGGACACAGGCCACTGCGTTATCTGCAGGACCTTGTTTTAAGATGCATTTTAATTAATAAATAAATATTTTCAAGGATTTGTCAATATCATAGGTATACATATCATAAAGCTGTTAGACTGGTTTGGGGGAACAAAACCATACATTCCCAGTCCTCTGACCTAAAGCTGGATCCCATATACATTAATCCTTCTACGTCAGTGTTTCCCAACCTGTCGGTCCTGACTCAAAAGTGAGTCACGAAGCCTGTGAAAGTGGGTCTCCCAGGTAGGAATGGGCACAAACCAGCTCACAAAGTTCATGATGAATTTTGAGCAATTCATGGTTCGCAGTGTCAGTCTCATGGCAGGTCAACTGGCACAAACTTTCCATGAACTTTTAAGCTGTTCGTGGAGGTTTGTGCTGGTTTGTGAGCAGAGACTTTGCCAGACAGACTGTCTCTGTTCAATCAAAATGCTTACTAACTTCAAAGCAACAACTTGGAGGGCATGTAGAGGAGCATCTGAGGGAGGTCCCCTATAACTTTGGTGTCTCTAGCTTGCACAGGATCCATTCTATACACTCCTGAACCTTCTGAACCTGTGCTTGTCAAAATGAAAGCTGACAAGCGGTCATTTTGACAGGTGTGGGTTCAGAATGTTCAGGAGTGTATAGAATGTATCCTGAGCAAGCTAGAGACAACAGAGGAGATCTCCAGCTGATTCTCCTCTACCATCTCTCCAAGTTTGGTGAGGATTGGAGTTATAGGGTCTGACTTACGGCCCCCCAAAGAAGGGGCCTCAGGCAATGAAAGGCAGTCATCACCATCATTTATTTCTTTAGTACTTCTGTCTGCTGTCTTTTGGACAATAAAGCTTCAAAGCAGCTAGCAATAGATTTTAAAAGTTACAATAAATCAGGGCTCTTTTTGTAGTAGGAACTCCTTTGCATATTAGGCAATGCACCCCTAATGTAGCCAATCCTCCAAGAGCTTACAGAGCTCTTCTTACAGGGGCTACTGTAAGCTCTTGGGGGATTGGCTACATTAGGGGTGTGTCGCCTAATATGCAAAGGAGTTCCTGCTACAAAAAGAGCCCTGACAGTAATAAATATTAAAACAAAAATCATTTATAATAAGAAAGACTGACCCTGGAATCGTGGTGCCTCCTGTTCTAGAGGGAGTTGCACTCCCCCTAAAGCTGTATTCATCTTGGGCACCTAATGGTTCTATCTGAAATAAAACTAGGTTAATTTGTGACAGCTGAGTGTGACTGACAGAACATCCAAGCAAAGGGAAGGTCTGGACTAGGAAGCAATGGTCTGAGACCCTTCCCACTTATCTGGCCTCTCCTACCCTCTTCTTCATATCTATTCACCCGCTAGTAAATCTTTTCATGCAAACACATTCGACAAATGTGGCCCATAATAAGCTGCCTGTTTGTGACTGCAAAAATGGCGGATGTGTTAAATTCATATGCCTAAGAGGCTTTGATAGTTTGCTGGCAGCTTGTATTCAGTCTGAACTGACAAACAGGCAGGCCTATCATAAAAGCTTGCTGACTGCAAAACATGATCACAGCAAAAAAGCTGAAAGCAACACTCTATAGTTGTGCTGTACATAAAATCTCCATTACCCCAACAGGTGCACTTTGAATAAAGAGAGTATTTTGTTTGGAAAGGAAAAGGTCAATTTGGCAACCTGGAAAGCCAGAAATTGAAAAGAGGTACAGATTCAGGCAGACAACTCGGTCTACAAACCTATTAAGTCAGAGCACTTGAGAGCTCCACTGAGACTCAATTGCTCAGTCTTAACTGACTGGGAGATTGCAGCCAGAGAGTCTCAAAAAATACCCCAGAAAATTATTACAACATTTCAGGTAACTATCAGTGCTATAGGAGCTTGATTTTGTCAGATCTCAGAAGCTAAGCAGGTTTGGTACTTGGATGGTAGACTACCAAGGAAGGTTCTGCAGAGGAAGGCAATGGCAAAGCATCTCTGCTTCTCACTTGCCTTCAAAGCCCCTTGCTATGGTCACCATAAGTCAGTTGTGATTTGATGGCACATAAGTACATACATATCAGTGCTATCCTGAGCAGATTTACATCCTTCTAAGTCCACTGAAGTCAATGGCTTAGAAGGTTGTATCTCTGTTTAGGTTAGCATAGTATCAAGAGGAAAGGGGATTAGAAATCCATCTAACCTGAACCCTAATTTGCTTATATTTAAAAAATAATAATAAACTAGCCATCTAATTTCTTTAATCTTCCTAGCTATCAGCCTTTCAGAAGGCCCCTTTCAAAACTGTATTCTGGCCCACCCCCAGTCCAGCATTCTTAATGCCTCCATCTTCACTGGACTTTGAATAGGTGGACAGCGTCAAGGCCTTTAGCAACCTATCACCTACGACATGGCTTTGGAGAGTTTCATAAGAAATAGATTCCAATTGTGCTATTAACGGGAAACTGTCAGGTTCTGCAAGCTTTCGGGATGCCACAAAAATAAATAAATAACACAAATCACACCACGCAGCACCCTCACTGCACCTCAATCTCTCGAAACCTTTTCTGTTGCTTGCCTCCAAAAGCAAAAGATAATTCATAAAACGCGCTTGCCTTGACAGCAATTTAGTCGAAAGCCATCTGGCTCGCGTGTCACAAACCAGTCTTGGAGAGACAACGTTGTAATTCTTGACGTATCAGTGTACCTTGGGGATCCATTATGATTGTGTCACGAAAGGAAGAGAAGAAAACAATGGCAAGAGAAAAACCAATTTAGGATGTGTCGCCTGTTACACCATGTTGGAGGAGCTGGGGAGGGGGGAAATTGTGTTTGCTTGTTTAATGATTAACAATCATTATGTTTGAGTGCATGGGAACATAATGATTGAAGCTGTTCCCAACTTTGGGGGTAGTAAAGCACAGAGCCCCTCTGAGTGATCGTATAATTTTGACCCCAAGGTGAATGCGCATTTTGGTTGGAATGGCAGAGGAAGTCACAAACCACCCTGCAGACCAGATTTAAACCATCTGACAGTACAGAATGGACAAAAAGGCAGAAGATATTTAAAGTCTGTTTGAAGCCACATAAATGGTGATTTATAACATAGAGTTTACTGGTATGCTGGGCAGTATGTGCCCTTTCAATTATAGCAACAATGCTCAGGAAGATTGTTATGCCCAAAGATCTTGACCCGCAACCTTGCGCTGCAAGAAAATTCCACACTGGTCTTCAGTCTAACACTATAATTTATAGAGAAAATAGCTACAAATTAACCTTTACTGCTGCTTCTCCTTCCCCTCCAAGCACCTTAGAGAGGGAATTTCTGCACTGATGGATCTATTCTAAAGTTGTTGGTTTCTTGAGCATCTAAGTTGAGGCCTCAGGGCCACAGCTCCTAAGGAAATAATACCAACAGAAACTTTGCTGTTGTTGTTTTTTTTTTACTGCAGTGGTAAGATTTTACTATCATCAACAGGCAGCTGACACCCCAGTAGAATCAGATGGCATTTTGAGAATGTAGCACTTCTTAAATCAATGCATATTAGCAATGGACTTCGGAGTATTCAGCTGAGTAAAATAGGCCTGTATAATTTATGAATCGCTAAACTGATTGCAGACACACAGTGAGAAAGAGGCATATAATGTGGACCACAAGTCCTTGATAAGCCCCTGTTTGTTTGTTTTTGCTGTTCCATAAAAATAGGCTTACCAAACCCCCATTGAGCCATCAAACATGGGTTGTGTGCCTCAGGTACAGCAACTGTTATACAATCTTGTTCAAAGGTCACAAGTTACCTGGGGACACTCAAGCCCAGACATGTTGACCGGGAGTGAGAATGATTATATTGGCTCTACTCCTTACCCATGCACAGTCCCAAGAAAGGGAGTACACTGCCTACTCATGTACACGATGTACATATATAGGCCCAGAGATCAGGAATGCTCTAAAACAGCATTGCCAGCTATGGAGGTAGAAATTGTGCATGCACTTTGTACAAGCACAGGTGCCATGCTCACATTCTAGCTGTCGCATAGCAGGGGTAGATCCAGTACACCCATTCTCCACCCCAAACACATCATGTTCTTTTTACACAGAATGTGTTGTCTTTAGTGTCAGTATGAGCATGTCAGACTAATGGAAGTAGATAAAAAATCAATGCCTTTTTCCTATTTAGATTGGATTTTTTGTTTCAGCTGTATCTCATTTTTTAAAAATATCCCAGTTCTAAATGAAATCTGATTTTAATGCAAACTCAATCTCTGATTTTATTATCCTCCTACCAAAGGCCACCTTTCTTATAAAGGAAGAACTGAGGAGGAATATCTTCATCTGTTGTCTGGTAGTGGGATAGTTCGTGTCTTCATATTATGAATAGATACTAGAGGGTCATGGACTGGCGAGTCACAGCAAAATAGTAAAAAGACTAACACTTTATTATAGCATAAGCTTTTGAGAAACACACAGCTCTTTTCGTCAGATGCATGGAGGGTATGAAGAAACTGGCCATTTTCTTCATACCTTCTATGCATCTGTTCAAGAGGGCTGTATTTCTCGAAAGCTTATGCTGCAATAAAGTTTGTTAGTCTTAAAGGTGCTACTGGGCTTTTTACTATTTTGCGGCAACAGGTTGACATGGCTAACTCTTCTGGATCTAAGTCACAGCAGGTATCCACTGACCTTTTGTTGTTGTTTTGTGTAGTGGAACAACAAACACCCAGTTCCGTTTGGCCAAAGACTTCTTTATTAACAGAAACTGTAGGGCAGGTAACTTGGCCATTGGAATAAGGAATGACAATACTTAACTAAGCTGTTCTGGAGCTCTAGGCCAGGATTGTCCTTGCCTGGTTCTGCAGATTCTTCGTAGGCCCTGAGAAGAGAAGCAATGAGTCCCTTCTACTCTCCTGCCTGCGCTGAGGATTACTGGGATAACTTCTTAAAGAGGCAGTACACAACACCCCTCCCCCTTAGATAGAATAGCCAGCCAGCCAAGCCAGATGTTTTTGCTGCCCCTGTGGTCTTCCCCCTTGGTTTGATTCAACTGTGGCCCCAGCAGAGGAAGCCTCTTCCTCAGGTAACTCAGTAATATGATCATGACTCCCTTGTAATGAAAGAGGGTAATCCTCATAGGCAGGATCAGGATGGCCTCCTCCAATTAATTCTGAACCTGATGTTGGTGAGTTGATCTCCTTTGAAGTTTCCATTGAAGAATTAGGAATGTCCGTGTGACCACACAGCTGGTTCATGTGACATCTCCATAATAGTGCGTCTAAGGTCTGCACTCTATGAGACAGGCCCTGTGACTTCCACAATTTTAGATGGAACCCTCTGTGAACCATTTCCATAGTTCCGAGCCCATATGGGTTCCTAAGAAGAAAAGGTACATAGATTTCTAGATGTCAAAACAGAGTACAGCTCCTGTTCTTTTTTAGACTGCAAGTCACTTGCAATATCACGTTGGACATGATCTAGGCATGACCTGAGACAATGTCCTATAAACAACTCAGCTGGGCTGGACCCAGTTGAAGGGCAGGGTATAACATGTCGGGCCAACTTGAATCTTGCCAATCTGGTTGCCCAGTCACCAGAAATTATCCTTTGCAGTGTATCTTTTGTAGTCTGTACCATTCACCCTGCTTGCCCAGTTGCCTGGAGTCTATGTGGTGCCACCGTGATAGCCCTAATGAGATTTTTGTTAGCAAAGTCTTAGAAAATTGCAGAGGTGAAAGCCACGCCATTGCCTGAAACAATTGTGTCCAGCACTCTGTGAGTTGCAAAAAGATGATGGAGAATTGTGATGGCAGCATTCAAAGTTACAGCGGAGATGATGGCTAGATCAAGCCATTTGGAAAATGAATCCACAATAATTAGGAAAGTTTTGCCCTGGGAGGGGCCAGCAAAGTCTATGTAGAGACAAGACCAAGGCTTCTTTGTCACTTCCTAAGGGAAAACTGGAGCTTTTAGTGGATTGTGGTGGGTAGCTTGACATATGTTGCATTCACTCATGACCCTTTCAGTATAAGTGTCTAGTACAGGCCACCACACATTACTTCTGGCCAGTGCCTTCATTCGTACCATACCCAGGAGTGCTGAATGTAGAGTTCTTAGTATGACTCGGTGTCCTGATTCTGAAATGGCCACCCTGTTTCTCCATAGTAGACAGCCCTTATGAGCTGACAGTTCATACTAACGGGATGAAAATGGCCTGAATATTCTCCAGGCTCCACCCCTCAAATCTCCAGGAATTTCCCAACCTGGAGTTGGCAACCCGATCTCCCTCCCAGCTAACCACCAATCTACCATTATCTGCCCCCTAGGTTCAGCTTTCCATCTCCTCCCCCTCCCTCCTAGAGAGCAGTTGTAATTCTGAGTGATCTCCAGCCCCCACCTGTAGATTGGCAACAATGGTTCCCCATGAGGGAATGACTGGCTTGGAGGAGGGAGTCTATGGCACTGTACCTGTCTGAGGTCCCACCCCTCCTAAAACCTCACCCCCTACAGGCTCCATCCTTCAAATCTCCAAGAATTTCCCATCTGGAGTTGGCAACCCTATCAGGACTGGCCCCAATGAGTGTTCTCCCAAAGGCCAAAATAGGTGTGGAAAAGGCCTTTTAGTGACAGAACCTGGTTGCCTATCAACAGGCACTGAGGAGAAAGCACAGTGGCCACACCTGATTAGGGAAATACCTGAAGATTGGGGGGTGGATCCTATGGAGGGCAGCATTGGGGGGTGGAAAGATTCAGCAGGGGATAATGCCATAGGTTCTACCCTCCAAAGCAGCCATTTTCTCTAGGGGAACTGATCTAAATCATCTGGAGATCAATTGTACCAGTGGGAGATCTCCACCCCCCACCTGTAGATTGGCAACAATGGTTCCCCATGAGGGAATGGCTGGCTTGGAGGATGGAGTCTATGGCATTGTACCGGTCTGAGGTCCCACCCCTCCTCAAACCTCACCCTCTCCAGGCTCCACCCCTCAAATCTCCAGGAATTTCCCAACCTGGAGTTGGCAACCCTATCAGGACTGGCCCCAATGAGTGTTCTCCCAAAGGCCAAAATAGGTGTGGAAAAGGCCTTTTAGTGACAGAACCTGGTTGCCTATCAACAGGCAGTGAGGAGAAAGCACAGTTGGCAGCTATGATTAGGGAAATACCTTTAGATTTGGGGGGTGGATCCTATGGAGGGCCGCACTGGGGGGGCATGGAAGAACTCAGCAGGGGATAATGCCATAAGGTCTACCCTCCAAAGCAGGGAGAAGGGCTGTGCCGGGCAACGAAGGTGAGTGCTTCCCCTGCTTGCCACCGCTCACTAGGTCTGCCTCCTTCTTCCATGGAGGGGTTGCCTCTCGGTGAAGCGTCCATCACCTTCACTGGCTCCCTCCAGACTGAGGGCGAAACACTGGCCTCTGGCTCAGTGGGTGGGGCCAAGCCAATGTAGTGAGCCAATGCAACCACGGGATTGGGGGACTGTGAGAGCGGCAGCTAAGCAGGCCAAAGGCTGTGGAAGTGTGTCCAGTAGAGACACCAAAACTCTTTTATATATAAAGGGAGATATTCCCTTTTTGCCTATGTGACTTCTGACATTACATGAAGTGGCTCCAGCTCCTAAAGCTTGTTGCTGTGCTGCAGCAAAAGTCAGACTCTCTTCAGAGAGGAGGCACCATTGGATGGCCTCATCCTTAACTCCACAGATCTCACAACAAGCTGATCTCACAACAAGCCTTCCAAAAGATCCCCAAATTCACAGTGTTCAGTTAGATGACAGAGGTCTGCAATGTATTCTGCTATATGTTCACTAGCTCACTGATCATACTTAAAAAAATAGAACCTCTGTAGGGTAACAAAAATTGCTGGGCTAAAATGTGTCTTCAACAGAGCTATCAGTTCATCATAAGTTTCTGAACTTGGTGCAGCAGGTGCCATCAGAGAACTAACAATAGGAAAAACTTTTGCTCCACAGTCGATAAAATTGCAAAATTTATTCTGCCCCTTTGATCCTATTAGTTTACAGATAGTAAGATAGTCCTTCTGCATAACAGTTCCAAGAGGTGGATTCGCTTACATCAACTTCTTCTATATGGCCCAGTGCAGCCATTTCTGTAGTGAGTCAGCACTAATGTGGAAGGCTAATATGATCTCAGTTTATTTCTACAGCTTCCTGAGTGTTTTAATAGTGGGCGAATCCTACCTTAGTCACCATTGTTTTGTGTAGTGTAAAGGTACAGGTTCCCTTGCCCGAAAGCCAGTCGAATCCGACTCTAGGGTTGCGGTGCTCATCTCTGTTTCAAAGCCGAAGAGCCAGCGCTGTCCGAAGATGTTTCTGTGGTCATGTGGCCAGCGTGACTAAACACCAAGGCTCACGGAACGCTATTCCATGTAGTGTAGTGTAGCAAACAACAAACTTTCAGTTCCATTTGGCTGAAGGCCTCTTTATTAACAACAGGGCAGGTAACCTGGCTATTGGAATAAGGAATAACAACACTAAACTAAGCTGTTTAGAGCTCTAGGCCAGGGTTATCCAGGACTGATTCTGCAGATTCTTAGTAGGCTCTGCACTCCTGCAGGCTGCTCGCAGGGAGACTGGGGAGAGAATCATTGAGTCCCTCCTACTTTCCTACTTGCTCTGAGGCCTACTGGGATAGCTTCTTAAAGAGGCAGAGCACAATAATTGTTGTTACCGTCAAGTCACAGCAGATTTATGGTGACTCTTTAGGCTTTTCAAGGCAAGAGATGTTCAGAGGTGGTTTGCCATTGCCTGCCTGCCTCCACTTCACAACCCTAGTATTCCTCGGTGTCTGCTGAGCTAACCCTGCTTAGCTTCCAAGATCTGACAAGATCTAGATAGCCTGGGTTATTCAGGGCCTTTACTCATGCTTTATGCCCAGTTGTAACTATCTGATCTGCCATCGACTTACTATTCCAATTATAAAGATCAACGTGTATAGATATTTTCAGGGGTCTTTTCGTAGAAAAACAGCTGCAGGAGCTCATTAGCATATGGTACGCTAATGAGTTATTAGGCTATTAGCATATGCCCCACCTCCTAACATCACCGGAAGTGATGTCAGAAGGGGAAGCAAAAGGGGGGGAGGCATCTTCAAAAGCCTCCCCTTCCCTTCCCCAGCTGGTCTGGGTGGGGGAGCTAAGAGAGAAGGGGTTTAAAGTTTAAACTCCTTCTCATGAGAGTTGGGCCACAGAAGGAGGAAAGAGGGAAGGAAAGAGAGAGAGTAGAGAGAAGGAAAGAAGGAAGGAAAGAGGGAAAGAAAGAGGGAAAGAAAGAGAAGGAATGGGGAGGGAAAGAAAGAGAGGGAAGAAGGAGGGAAACAGGGAAAGGAGGGGAAAAGAGAAGAGAAGAAGGTGGGAAAGAAAGAAAGAGAGAAGAGAAGAAGGAGGGAAAGAGGAAAAAGAGAGAAGGAAAGGAGGGAGTGAAAGAAATTTGGCGGCAATTCGGCCCAATTATATCCTATGGGCCATTGAAGTCAATGGTGAAAACATAGGGTATATTCTGGTGGCTGGAGGGGAGGGGGTTTGAGGGAGAGGCTCCAAACTCACAGGAAAGCTGATGGAGCCTCTCCCCAAGATACCCACCAAGTTTCAAGAACATTGGACAGGGGGTCCAATTCTATGGACCCCCAAACAGGTTGCCCCATTCCCTCCATTGTTCTCTATGGTGGGGAAAAAGTTAGGTCAGTCAGGTCATTCTCCCTAAGCTGCAGCACCAGGCCAATTTGGTGAAGCCTGCCTGTGGTAGGTGCTCACTTTGTACCAGGTGCTCTGTCAACCAGGCTGACCAATGCACATCCATGGTTGGGAGCCCAAACCCAGTGCCTCACACCCATGCCACTGCTCAGCGAGCCAAGACGATGCCAGTACACTGGCCACTGCAGCCCCTGCCAACCAAACCATGGCCCTGTTGGGAGCTGCCCCATACTACAAAATCAGCTCCCTCCATAGTGAACACAGCATGGTTGCAGTTGGAGGTTCTACCCGTAGCATCGTCATTTCAGTCTCCACAGATACCATCATCTGGGGACTGATGCTGCACCACTGTCCTGGAACTAAATAAGACATCATCAGCAACCAGCTGCCACATGCCATCCTGCACCAGCCCCGGATATGTTGAAACTCCAGCCCCCAAAAAGGTCCTGAAGGGAGGTGTAAAGTTTTACCCTGTGCACCCTGCTGCGACCATAGCACCTTACCATCAATGATCCACCCCAGGTGACCTGCACCTCTCACAGCATCAGTTCCCAATGGCACAAGTGCGTAGCGGAGCTTCCTGCCCAATGCCCACTGCCATGACGGTGGCCCCCTACCCACTTGTATTGCTTCCATGGACTGAACAATATCGTGGTAACAACTATCTGCCAGGTAGGTCCTGGCACTTGCCCCAGTCGTGCGGCGTAGCATGACTGGGACCCTTACCAACTACTTTCCCGGAACTGAGCAAGACATTGTTAACAACCCGCCACTGTTTGTGGAGCCCTGAAAATTCGAACAGCCAGTTCCCCTTTTTAAATTCTCTCCTCCCCCGCCCATCCCAGAGCTCTGTTATTGGCCCAGGAGAAAGGAGGGAGGACCTGCTTTTCCCACTGCAGGCCCTCTCTGCCCCCACCCACCATCCGGCCACCTCCCCATCCACTGAGACGGGCCCTTTGTGCTTCTTGTGCTGATTCCAACCATTACCTGTCTACCAAAATGCATCACGGTTGCAAGTTGTAAGATTCTACTTGGAGATGTGAACATTAAGTTACCTAAAAGGTAAGCAATATGTCGTATATAATTTTCTGAAGGAGTGAATATTTTTTAAATGTCTTATAACATGCCCTGTGAGCCTGTATAGAGGGTTTATTCCATTTTAGATCAATATATTTTTATGGTTATAGCAAGCAATTAGTATGCCCTTTTATTTAGAAAGTAGCTAAATAATAAATGGAACATTCTTATTTAAATCAATGGATTAAATCACACCATTTTGTTTTCCTGGCGATTCGAATCAATCCACCCTAATTAGAAAAAAGATCTTAATTACAGTATGGGTTAATCCAAGACAGTAACCATGGTGGCATGCTGGGAAGAAAGAAAGAAAGAAAGAAAGAAAGAAAGAAAGAAAGAAAGAAAGAAAGAAAGAAAGAAAGAAAGAAAGAAAGAAAGAAAGAAAGAAAGAAAGAAAGAAAGAAAGAAAGAAAGAAAGAAAGAAAGAAAGAAAGAAAGAAAGAAAGAAAGAAAGACTTTTGTAGCATCTTAAAAACTAACAAGACATAGTATCTCTGAATCAGAAGAAAGGCAGCCTAGGGACTTGCTAGACCCCCAGTCCAGGTGCAGGGCAAAACTCTATGGTTTTAGGCCAAAAAAAAAAGAGTTTTGCCCAAAATGTAGAGTGTCAATGTGTAACATCCCCAACATGATGACGTCACTTCCACATGATGCCATTACATCAGGGACATCGCCACTTCCAGAATGCCCCCCAAATCCCCTGCCAGCAAGCCAAGGGGACCTGGCCACCCTACAGAGACTTCAGATCTCTCCTGTCTTGGATGGGGTTATAGTCTCCTTGAAAAGCCAGGTTTGCAGCTTGGGAATGCTGCTTGACACAACAGTAGGGTTGCCAGCTCTGGGTTGGGAATCTGAAGATTTGGGAGGTGGAGCCTGAGGAAGGTAGGGTTTGGGGAGGGGAGGGGCTCAATGGGGTATAATGTCATAGAGTCCACCTTCCAAAGTGGCCATATTCTGCAGGTGAACTGATCTCTGTCACCTGGAGATCAGTTGTAATCCCAGGAGATTTCTAGCCACCGCCCAAAGGTGGCCAACCCAACATAACAGTCACCTTAGAAAATCAAATAGCTGTGGTGGCTCAGCTGGTGCATCAAGTGCTTCCGTTCCTAGCCATAGTGGTCCATGCCTTAATCACATCTAGAATGGAATATTGCAATGTACTTTACTTGGGACCACCTTTGAACAGCATTCAGAAGTTGCAGCACCAGCAGAATGATGCAGCTAGACTGCTGATCAGGGCCAACTACTGGAAACATGTGACCCCAATCCTATAGCAATTACACTGGCTTCCAAACTGTTCCAAAGGGAATTCAAGGTGTTGGTTTTGTCCTTTAAAGCCCTACATGGCTTGGGACTAGGGTATGTGAAGGACCATCTTCTCACATACGTTCCTCTCTGGGAATTAAGATCACAGGGCGAGACTCTCCTGACTGTCCCACCAATCAAAGAAACTCATCTGGGGGGTACACAAGAGGGGGACTTTCTGGTGGCAGCCCCACAATTATGGGAAAACCTCTCCAGGGAGGTGCACCTGGCCCCCTTGTTTTCAGCCTTTAGGAGGCAGTTGAAGACAGTTTTATTTAGGACTAGCTTTTTTTAGTTATTGGCAGTCCAAATTGAGATTTTTAAGTGTGGACTTTTGTGCATTTTTATTTTGGTTTTTTTTTAGTTACTTTGTAAGCCATCTGTAGTTCTGCAAGGTGGAAAGGTGGCTAATAAATGTTTTAAATAAATAAATGAAGTTTGTAGTTGCATAATCTTTTGTGGCCTAGAGCCCATTTTGTCATATGCTTAAAACGGTAGAGCTGACAAGTATATGGAAATTAATTTACTTTGCTGCTTTATCATAAACCAGAGACAAAAAGTCCAGTGTTGCAGCCTTGATAGACCCGGGACCCGTCTTTAACCCCCAGATAGTGGAAGAGACCTGTTGAACACGCAGGTGTCTTGGGCTGCCAGGTCTCCCATTTGACATACCAGGTTAGCTACCATCGCTCAGTAGAGTGATGAGAAGAAGGGGGGTTCATGCATTCCAATGGCATTCACTTCTGGTGCTGGTGTGACGCTCTAGTTCCCCCCCCCCCAAGCTCTATGGTAAAACCATAGAATTTGGAGGGAATACTACAGCATTGCCCCAACACGGTAATATCACTTTTGGAGTCATGCCAGAAGTGCTGTTGCAGTGTCAGCACATTGCATATTTACACATTGCCACTCCCTGTCCAGCTTTCCCCAGTTGCCAGTGTTCAGCCAGCTACATCAGAGGCAAACAACAGAATGAGGAGGAGCCCAGAGTCTTCCAGCTCTGTGTGGTATAGTGGTTAGAATGCTGACCTAAGATCTGGGAGACTGATTCTGCCACCGAAGCTTACTGAGTGATCTCAGGGTAACTGGTCTCTCTCTGCCTGACCTATCCCACAGGGCTATTGTTGTAATAATATAATGGAGGAGGGGAAAACAATTCTGGGAATGGCATTGGGTCCCCACTGGGGAAAAAGTGTGGCATACATATCTGAAAAGTATAAACTAACCTAACTGGGCTCAACAGGAATCCTCTTCACCTCTGAGTGATTCGCCTTTCTGTGTTGCTGCTTCTCTCTCCATGTGTACAAAGAGAGGCAGCGCCCTTGCCTGCTATGCATGCACCTTAGCAGCAGGTCTTTCCAGAAAGCATCAAACAATGGCACTTCTATAGGGGCTTGTGGCCTGGTAAATAGAACTTCACAGCTCAATTCTGAAGTCCCAGACCATAGATTGAAGACCACTGACCTAAGGAATACAGCTTTTTAAAAAGGGAAGGGGGTTGGGAAGATTATTTTTCTGGCAGCTGGCCCAGCAGGGTAGAAGAGAGTGTGGACAGCGAACAACACTACTGTTTGTTCCATAGGAGTGAAAATGGTGAATTATATTGGCTGTTACACTACAAACCAAGGTATAAATAAGGAAGAAGAAAAAAGATTACCCACTGGTTCACATTGCCTCAGACTAGCACAGCTCGCGCCACCTCCACTGTGAGTTTACTTGCATGTAAAAGTGTGCACATAGACCTCAGATTGCAGAAGACAAACGTTCTAACTGCAAGGAATGCTGTGCAAAATAATCCTGGATGAAAGCAGGAGGGCCCTCAGCATCTCTTGCCTGAAGCAGACTGACTTGGTCATTAATCCTGCAAATAACAGTGGAAATATTGGGACCAGGGTAAGAGAAACCAGCCCTCAGTTAAGGAGCTGACTGAATTCTGAGAGTCATTAATAGGCATGAAGGAAAGCAAGAAGGAGCAAAGAAGTGCAGGTAGGGTTGCAAATTCCTGGAGATTGGGAGGTGATGTTTGTGGAGAGAGGAGTTTGTGGAAGGAGTGCAGCTAGAATCTATGGTACATCACAGAATCTGCTTTCCAAAGCTTCCATTTTGTCTAGGGGAGCTGAAAGTCTAGATGCTAGTTGTAAATCCAGGATAATGCCATACCCCACCTGGATGTTGGCAACCACAAATGCAGGCCCCCAAAGGAGAAGAAGCACATCATATTGGGGAAGGGCTGGTCTGTCAAAGGGAAGTTCATCTTGAAATCCTAGCCATTTCCTGTGCTTGCAAAATCCTCTCTCAGTGCTGCATACATGCAGAATTATTTTTTAAAAAAACTGCTGAAAGGAATTAAACATCTCACACTTACATATCACTTAGCTATAGTGATTTCCAGTGGGACCCAGGCACCAATACATAGCCCAACTCTCAAAATGTAATAAAACATTTTAAATGTGGAGACCACAAGAAAACCAAATTGCACTTGGGGCTCTGTTCCATTTCTTGCTCAGCATAATGCTTAATCCAGGCTGGACGCTGGGGACACAACTATGATGTTTTCCCAGAAAATACAGCATCCCCATGTTGAAAAACATCCTACCTGTGCTTATTAAGCTGCCAATTTACCTACCTGCCACAGGTAAATAAATGTTTCATAAGCATAGCTTTCCCCAAGTGTCGATGGAGAAGACGAAAAGTACAGAGTATAAATAAATAAAGTGACAATCTGTTGTCTTCTTATGGATAAATAACATTTGTTTATGCCCCGTTTCTGACTTTAATTCAGATAGACATGCAAACAGCGTATTTTGGCAGTTCACGTTTTATTTATTTTTTCCCCCTTCTCCCTTCACATCACAGATCACACTCGGTGCCTGTGAAATATGAAAAATCCTCAACCATATCGTTTACACTCCAGAAAGCCGCAGCAGAAAGAGGAGAGCCGGGGGTGGAACAGAAGGAGGGGGGAGTTTTATTAGCAAAAGGATTTTGGGAAAAGACAAAAGGAGATAAGGAAACGTGAAGGAGAAGGTCAACGTTGGCAAGTTTACAGCTGGAATATAATCCACACAAAAAGTTACCAGCCAATTTTAACAGTCTGGTCAAATGACAGTGCACTGAGGAAAATGCTACAATGGTTTTATGGTGACTTAAAACACACTCAATCCTACTCTCTCTTTTACAATACTCTGGTTTCCGTGCCAGCAGCCTGGCATTGGCAATCTGCTTTTTAACAGCCTCAGTGACATTGGAAACTCTGACTTCCCGTCCTAGAATTGTCATTTCAAGCTAACTAAATCCCCAGAGCAGCAAAAGAGAGGGGAAAGTCTTCTCTCTGTAGAATTGGGAAGGCAAGTGCTTTTCACCTGGTTATATTACCAAAGGTGAAGAAGGGAAATGAATGCTAGAATGCCAAGGGAAAGAGATTGATGTAAAAGGGGGGGGGTGTCAGCCAAGAATTTCAGTGAGGTAACCATGTTAGTCTGATGCAGCAAAACAAAAACAGAAGTCCTTGGGTATCTGTATGTGAAGTGTCCTCAAGTCACTTCTGACTTATGGTAACCCCATGAATTAATGACCTCCAGAATGTCCTATCATTAACAGCCTTGCTCAGGTCTTGCGAACTGAAGCTTTCTTTGTTGAATTTATCCTTATCTCATGTTGGGTCTTCCTCTTTTCCTGCTGCCTTCAACTTTTCCTAGCATTATTGTCTTTTCAAGTGAGTCTAATCTTCTCATAATGGGACCAAAGTATGATAGCCTCAGTTTAGTCATTTTAGCTTCCAAGAAGAGTTCAGGCTTGGACCGATTTCCCACTAGCTGCTGCTCCATCCTCGCTCTTCCTTTCCCCCGATTCTACATGTCAATTTCTATGTGTCAATTTTTGATGATCACGAAGAAGTGGGGGAAATCGAGTGAAGCTGCGGGGCAAAATGTGGCTGTGCAGCAAGTAGTGGGAAATTGACACATAGAGTCAGAGGGAAAGAAAGAGAGAGGATAGAGCAGCGGCTAGTGGGAAATCAGTCTTGATTTAATCTAGAACCAACTAGTCTTTTTCATAGTCCCCTATGACGACCCCATCCACAGGGCCAGCCTGAGGCTTTTTTGGGCTCTAGGTGAGGCTAGCTTGTGGCGCCCCTCCTCACCGCACCCCACCTCCTCCTGCTCCTCTAATGGGCCCGCTCCTGCCTCATCTCCGCTGCCGCCTCTTCCTCGTTGTCCTCCAGCAGATTGAAACGCCCCCTGTCCTTCCTAGCTCACCTGTTTTGGCAGGCCAGCCTGGAAGGGGCCGGGGGTGGCTCTGTCGGGCTTCTCCGGCTGGCCTGCTCCAGTGCGCCAGCCGCAGAAGCCCCGGAAGGGATTGAAACCCCCCTGCCCTCCAGGTTCCAGTTCAGGTGGTGGAAGGGGTGCTTGCGCCCAGGCGCCAATGGGCTCAGGGCAAAGAGAGTGATTCACTGGAGGGGCGCTGCACTCATTGCCTCCCCAGGGCGCACAAAGGGCTTGGGCTGGAGGGGACCGTCCAGCACCTCCCATCATTTCCTGGCCCCAACCCTGGCTGCCCACTCACCAGAGCTCCCCCCAACCAGCAGGAGGGCAACTCCCCCTAACAGCAGCCGCAGATCGCACTGGGCTGTGCTCATCGCTGGAGCCTCTACACCCCCTCGGTGTGCCTTGGCCCCTGGGGGTGGGGGGGCTTGGAGATTTGGGGATGGAGCCTGGGGAGGACAGGGACATCAGTGGGGTACAATGCCACAGAGTCCACCCTCCAAAGCATCCATTTACTCTAGTGGAACTGATCTCTGTAGTCTGGAGATAAACTGTAATTCCAGGAGATCTCGAAGTCCCACATGGAGGCTGGCATTCCAATCCTCTAATCATCTTGGTTGTCCTGTTCTATACTTTTTCCAGCTCTGTGATGTCATTTTTGAGATATGTGACCAGAACTGTACACAGTATTCCAAATGAGGCCGCACCATTGATCTATACAAGGGTATTATAATATCGGTTGCTTTATTTTCAAACCCTTTCCTAATAATCCCCAACACAGAATTTGGCATTTTCACCACTGCAGCACATTGGGTTGACACTTTCATTGAGCTATCCACTACAACCCCAAGATCTTTTCCCCTGTCAGACTCAGCAAGTTCAGACACCATTAGCCTAAACTTGAAGTTGAATTTTTTTGTTCCAGTATGCATCACCTTACACTTACCAACACTGAACTTCATTTACTACATTGTTGCCTGCTCATCCAATTTGTGGTGATGGTGGTGGGTGCATCTTAGTCTGATGTCTCAGCTTGGACTATACTGCCTTGAGTGACTCTGCTAGGAGTTTAGCCTCTCTCAACTTTGCTGACACACTCAAACCACCTCACCACATTAAGATGTGTATCTAAATGAGGGGGATCTTAAAGACTAAACTTAAAGAACAACAAAAAATTATTCTAGCATAAGCTTTCATGAGTCAGGGCATGGCATAAGCCAAGAATGCACCCCTGAAGGCTTCAAAACACAGTCTGATATATCAAACCCAACAATATCACACACCTAACTGATTAGGAGATTGCTGGGCATAAAGCACAGAGATCAGGATTAAAATCCCAGTCCAGTTGTGAAACTCAAATTCCACACTACCTGTGACAATGGGAGATTCATGAATGCAGCTCCCAAAAATCATGCACATGGGGGGCCCCCAACCCAGATGGGGACCACATCTGAGAGGATGGGAGAGGACAAAACACCCTTCCTATTCTCTGATCTAGATAGCGCAAGAGAGCCTTATTTCTCCCTCAGGATACCCATAAGGCCTGGCTCTTCAACCTGTTCCTTAAGAATTGTTCATACCCCACTATGCTTTTGAGGAGAAGGGTTTGTTTTTTAATTCCTACTTTACTCTGCATCACTTAGCTGCTTCAGTGCATTGCTGTTTGATATTGTGATTTTAAATTATATTTTATTGTCAGCTGCCTCAAAGACCTATGGGCAGAAAGGTGGGATAGGCATATAAAAGTGAATAAATGATAGACAATTTGGGCATCCCTGCATTTGTCCAATCTCAAAACCTCAGGCATACCTAAAAGGATTTCACATTGGCTGCCTATAAAGTGACCACATGCTGTACTCATTTCACAACATTCATCACAATCTCAATATGGGATGATTGGCGGGAGAAGGGGGAGCCAATCTCCTTGTGATAGAAGTAGCTACATCAACCCATCCAAATCCTTAAGCCAATATTTAAAAAGACAATGGCAAAAAACTCAGATAGCTTTGGATCACTAAGAGGCTGATAATGAAAGAAAGAAGAAAACAGAGAGGGGCCAGCAATACTATCAATGAAAATACCGGACCCTTGCCTGATTAATTTGTTAGGCAATGTTTCAGTGGGAAGCAGCCTGATGGATACAATGACGACAAGCAAATCAATCACAAGTATGTGGCCACAGACAGGGAAACAACTGCTGCATTTCAAAAAAGCTTTAGTCAGCCAAGAACTCTGGTGGTGCAATGCATGCTACTGAGGATAAGAACATAAGAAGAGCTCTGCTGGATCAGACCAGTGGTCCATCTACTCCAGTATCTTGTTTCATACTGTAGCCAACCAGTTACTAAGGAGTGCCAACAATAGGGCATAGAGATTGAGGGCATAGGCCTTCCCCAATGTAGCTTCCTGGCACTTTAGAGGTTTACTGTCTTCATGGCTATTGTTCCCTAATAGACGTAGCCTACATTAATCTGTCTTTCTGATTCCATTTTAAAGTTGTTTATGCTTGTGGGTCTTGCAAGAAGAGTCAGGCTGGAATAACTAGGCCCAAAAGCCACATCAGTGTAGGCTTTTAAGAACATGAGAGAAGCCAATGTTGGATCAAGCCAATGGCCCATCCAGTCCAACGCTGTCACATAGTGGCCAAAAATACCAGATGCCATCAGAAGGTCCACCAGTGGGGCCAGGACACTAGAAGCCCTCCCACTGTTGTTCCCCCCAAGAACACAGAGCATCACTTGCCCCAGCCTGAGAGTTCCTACTTTTACCTTGTGGCTAACAGCCCCTGATGAACCTCTGCTCCATATGTTATCTAATTCCCTCTTGAAGCTGACCATGCTTGTAGCCGCCACCACCTCCTGTGGCAGTGAATTCCATGTGTTAATCATTCTTTGGGTGAAGAAGTACTTCCTTTTATCTGTTCTAACCCAACTGCTTGGCAATTTCATTGAGTGCCCATTGCTCTATCCCATGCATAATCTTATAAACCTCGATCATGTCACCCCTTAACCATCATTTCTCCAAGGTAAAGAGCCCCAAGTGCTTTAACCTTTCTTCATAGGGAAAGCGTTCCAACCCTTTTATCATTCTAGTTGCCCTTTTCTGCACTTTTTCCAATACTATAATACCCTTTTTGAGGTGTGGAAACCAGAACTGTACACAGTATTCCAAATGAGGTCGCATCATTGATTTATACAGAGGCATTAGGACACTGGCTGATTTGTTTTCAATTCCCTTCCTAATAATCCCCAGCATAGCCTTTTTTTATTGCAGTTGCACACTGTCTAAACATTTACATTGAGTTCTCTACTACAACTCCAAGATCTTTCTCTTGGTTAGTCTCCACCAGTTCAGACTCCATCAACATGTATTTATAGTTAGGATTTTTGGCTCCAATGTGCATCACTTTGCACTTGGCTACACTGAACCCCATTTGCCACATTGACGCCCAGTCACCCATCCTCAATAGATCCCTTTGGAAAGCCTCACAATCCTCCCTGGTTTTCACCACCCTGAACAACTTCATGTCATCTGCAAATTTAGCCACTTCACTGCTTACTCCCAACTCCAAATCATTAATGAACAAGTGCAGTATCCCACTCTTACCACCCTCCACTGAGAAAACTTCCTATTTATACTCACTCTCTGTTTCCTATTAATTAGCCAGTTTTTGATCCACAAGAGGACTTATCCTTTTATCCCATGACTACTGAGCTTACTTAGGAGCCTTTGATGAGGAACTTTATCAAAAGCTTTCTAGAAGTCAAGGTAAACGACATCTATTGGGTCCCCCTTGTTCACATGTTTGTTCACTCCCTAAAAAACACTAGCAGGTTAGTGAGACAAGATCTTCCCGTACAGAACCCATGTTGAGTTACCTACAATAGTTTTTGTTCATCGATGTGCCTACTAATTCTTTCCTTAATAAAAGTTTCCACCAGCTTACCCGGTATTGACATCAGACTGACTGGTCTGTAATTTCCCAGATCTCCTCTGGAACCTTTTTAAAGATGGGAATGACATTAGCTACCTTCCAGTCCTCAGGAATGGAGGCAGATTTTAATGAAAGACGACTTTTCTTTTTTTGTCAGGAGATCTACAAATTCACTTTTGAGGCCTGGAGATTTATCACTTTTTAAGTTGTCTATCAGTCATAGCCTCGTAGGACCTCCTCTCTTGTCACCTCAATCTGACTCAGGTCTTTCAACACCCCTCCCGAAATCAGCAGTTGTAGAGTGGGCGAGCACTTCTCATCTTCTATAGTGAAGACAGAGGCAAAAAATGCATTCAGCTTCTCAGCCATTTCCCTATCATCCTTCAGTACTCCTTTTACCCTTTGGTCATCCAAGGGCCCCACTACCTCCCTGGCTGGTTTCCTGCTTCCAATGTATTTGAAGAAAGTTTTATTGTTGGTCTTTATGTTTTTTGCTATATGCTCCTCGTATTCCCTTTTTGCCTGCCTGATCACAGACTTGCATTTTATTTGCCACAGTCTGTGTTCCCTTTTATCAACCTCACTGAGACTAACTTTCCACCGCTTAAAGGAATCCTTCTTACCTTTTACAGCTTCCATTACTTTGTTTGTTAACCATGCAGGCTTTTTTCTATACCTATTTGTGCCTTTCCTAACTGGTGGTATATATTTTGTCTGAGCTTCTAGAATTGTAGTTTTAAATAGTCTCCAAGCTTCCCCAATGGTTTTGACCCTTTCTACTTTTCCTTTCAGTTTCTTCCTCATGTGTCTCCTCATATCAAAGAAGTTACCCCTTTTAAAGTTAAAGGTGGTTGTGTCAGTCTTTTGGGGCAATTCCCTATTTATACAAATGTTGAACTCAATAACATTATAGTCACTGTTCCCAAATGGTACAATCACTTTTACATCTCTCACCAGGTCTTGGGCGTTACTTAGAACCAAATCCAGGATTGCTCTCCCCTGGTAGGTTCAGTGACCATCTGCTCCATAGCACAGTCATTGAGAGTGTCTAGAAACTCAATCTCTTTTTCCCAAACTTGAACACGTATTGACCCAATCAATGTGTGGGTAGGGAAAATCACCTATTCTGACACAGTTATTTCATCTAGCTGCTGTCTTTAATTCATTCATGATTTTATAATCCTCCTCTATTTTTTGATCTGGTGGGCGATAATAAACTCCCAGTGTTAAGCTTCCTTTTGGGCTCACTATTTCAACCCATAGCATTTCCAGAAGCAAATCCAATTCTCTTACCCTCTCAGTCTTACTGGACTTTATACCCCCACTGACACACAGAGCCACCCAATCTCCAACCCTTCCCCCCATCCTTCTGATATAATTTATAAGAAGAAATCACCATATCCCACTGATTTTCCTCATCCCACCAAGTTTCTGAAATACCCACAATGTCTATTTTTCCCCCAACACCAAGCATTCTAACTACCCGATTTCAGACACTTCTAGCATTTGTATATAAACATCTATAATTTCCCATACATGTTAAGCCCACAACCTTCCTCTTGCTGCCTCGAGACCTTGCCAGGCAGTCCCTATCATTAGCCACAGTCTCAGTGGACAATTGTAATCCATTTCCTTGTACAAAAGTAACAGCTACCCCTTCATCTCTTTGAGATGAGCCATTCCAAACCAGAGGCTTTTCATCTCTTGTCAGCTTTCTCCCAACATTCAGTTTAAAAACTGTTCTGCCACCTTTTTGATTTTAAGTGCCAGCAGCATGGTTCCTTCTTGGGACAAGTGGAGACAGTCTCTTTTGTACAGCTCTCTCTTGTTCCAAAAAGCATCCCAGTGCCTAACAAACTTGAACCCTTCCCCCCTACACCATTGTCTCATCCATGCATTGAGATTCCTGATGTGTGCCTGTCTCTCCAGCCCTGCGTATGAAACTGGTAGCACTTCTGAGAAGGCTACCTTGGAGGTCCTGGGCTCGAGTTTCCTGCCTAGCAACCTAAATTTTTCCTGCAAGACCTCACGACTGCATTTTGCCACATCATTGGTGCCAACATGTACCATGACCACTGGCTCCTCCCCAGCACTATCTACCAGTCTATCTAGAACACGCATAATGTCTACTACATTCACACCAGGCAGACAAGTCACCATACGGTCAGTACGCATGTTTGCCACCCAGCTATCTACCTGCCTAAGGATCAAATCACCAACTACCCAGAGCCCCCTCCCTCCCTGCCCCAGGATGGTTCCTTGGTGTGAAAGGATACCTGTTCACCAGGTGAAGAAGAGGCCCCTTCTGAGGGTACATTCCCCTTATCCTCAGCATGGTGCCCTGTTTGCTCTCAACCCTCATGCTCCCTGACAGCAGTGGGGCTGCCATATTCAGAGTGGGACATATCTAACAAGTTCCTGAGAGTTTTCTCCATGCACCTAATTGACTGACTCTGCTTCTCCAGGTCAGCCACCTTGGCCTCAAGGGAGCAAACTCATTCCCTGAGAATCAGGAGCTCCTTGCACCGGGCACACACCCAAGACATCTGTCCGGTGGACAGGTAGTCATACATGTGACACCCCGTGCAAAACACTGGATAGCCCCCAACCCCATGCTGGCATTCTGGCTCCATAATTGCTTTTAAAATAATAATCTATATATCTAATTCCCAAGTGGCCCCCTGTGTGCGGATATCTAAATCCGCACATCGGGGGCGCCTGGGGGGCAGGGAGATTTTCCTGCGCACGTGGGGCAGTCCCCACGTGTGCAGAAAAATCTAAAAAGTATTTAAAAGTCTAGGGGGATATCAGAATCCCCAAAAAGTAAGAGCGTTCCCTGCGTATGCGCAGGGAACGCTCTGGGAACTCTGCGGCGGCTGGCGGCTAGAAGCCGCTCAGTCCTCGTCACCGGAGCCGGGGGGGGAGAGGAGAGAGCTGAGGGGGGGGAGATCGGCGGGCCCGGCGGCTGGAAGCAGCTCGGGCCTCACCTCCGGAGCCGGGGGGTGGGGGGAGGAGGAGGATCGCCGGGGGGGAGGAGATCGGTGGGCCCGGCGGCTTCCAGCCGCTCGGGCCTCGCCTCCGGAGCCGGGGGTGGGGGGAAGGAGGAGGATCGCCGGAGCCGGGGGGAGAATCTGCTGGGGAGGGGGAATCTCGGCGGGCCGGCGGGCCTTGCCGCTGCCGCCGCTGTTGCTGGGGGGGAGGGAGGGGGAGGCTTGAGGGGCCGGCCAGCCTCGCCGCCCTCCGCTGCTGCTGGGGAGGGGGAATCTCGGCGGGCCAGCTGGCCTCGCCACTGCTGCCGCCGCTGCTGCTGGGGGGGAGGGGGAAGCTTGGCGGCCGGAATACTCCCTCCCCCCCGCGAGTATTGCGGGTCCTGCCTCTTGTTATATATAATCCCCCTTTTAAAACCCTTTGTAATTATGTGCTTCTCCTTGAAGAAGTCTACTTACCTTACTGGGAACACAAGGAGACTAAGGCCCTGGCTTTCTGGCTCTTCCTGAGTTGCATACAGAGTCCCTAAGCTAGGAGCTACAGTCCAAGAGCTCATGCCTCTAGTGAGGTGCTGCCTTAAATAGAAGCCTCACCCAGCAGAGGGTGGGGCCAGCAGTTATTCAGATTTGCCCAGGCAATCCAATTACAGACAAATAATCACCCTTCCTTGCCCTATCTCAGGCAGCCAGGACTCTGCAACAACTCAAAACTCACCCACACAGTCTCCAGGTATTTTCCAGTCCAGACCTGGCAACCTTACTCTTCACTCCCACCCACACTCCCAAACACAGTCCTCCCACACAGTACCGTCAGCTAAATCTCCTCAGCTGAAAACAAAATAAAAAACGCTCACCCTTCTTGCAGCTCTGTCTCCTGCTGCTTCTCGGAGCTCAGCTGGGTCAGCTCTGTCTCTGGCAAGGTGCTGCCTTAAAGGCTTGCCATAGGTACAATGTAGGGGCATTTGGAAGGCACCTAAACCAATCTAATGGGGCCTTAATATAAGCAGAGAAGGCTGGATGTTAGCTTGGCATTTACACATTTGAAAAAATGGAATCTTGGTGATAAAATCATCTGTGCTACACATCTCATTCATTGCCTTTCTGTCTTACAGCTACATGATCGTCATCAGGCTTATGGGCACAAAGAAACATGGACCCAAATCTAGTTTACTTCAGTTGACCATTTTTTGCAAGGAAGGGAACCATCACTTGTTATCCCACTCTTCACTTAGGGTTGCCAGCCTCCAGGTGGGGCTTGGAGATCTCCTGCTTTCGCTGACAGAGATCAGCTGACAGAGATCAGTTCCCTGAGGGAAAATGGCTGTTTTGAAGGGCTCTATGGCACTCTATGGCACTACATCATGCTGAGGCCCCTCTCCTCTCCTCCCCAAACCCCGCCCTCTCCCGTATCCACCTCCAAAGTCTCCAGGTATTTTCCAATCCAGACCTGGCAACCTTACTCTTCACTCCTCCAAAGTGTTTGTGGGGTTATACATGGTTTCACCCAACTCCAATTTTTAAGTGAGGGAGATTACACTAAGAGAGAGTGACTGGTCCAAATGAGCTCCATAGTCAACTGTGGATTTCAACCTAAGTTGAAGTCCAGTGCTTTAGCTGTTATACCACACTGGCTCTCAAACTATTGACTGCAAACAAATCTCTGAATGGGAGAGAACTGTGACATCTACAGCATACTCTAATTGTATGCATGGAGCCAGAAACCTGTTGCCAGACTTTCTGAGTTTCTAGCTCTCGTGAACATCCTTCTTCCTTAATGTCCTCCTCCTAGGCCATTTCCCGCATATGTTTCTACAAACATCATTGTTATATTGCCCATGTTTCTCTTCATTATTCAAACAAGACATGTGAGTTAGATATTCACATTTTTTAACTCTGTCTCTCCAAAGAAATTGCAAGGCTGAACCTTGTGTGTGTGTCCTGCCCATATTTTCACCTCTCTTTGATTGTTATCTCTCATAATTCAAACCACTTTTCATCTCAGAGAAAAGTCCTTGCAGGGTGGGCTGAAGATTCTGAACTCAGACATGCACATTTTTTTGCTTTTTAATTTAAACAGCCCCACCTCTTTCTTATTGACTGGGGCAATTCTTGGTTTAATATGTAACTGCTGGCATTTGTGTCTAGTCTGGCCCTGTTAGCTGGAGAGAATGAAATTAATTATGTATTAAGAATACACAAAGAAGGTATGAAGAAACTGTTGTTGGCATTGTTCTCTAATTATGTGATCTTATTCCTCTTGCATTGTTCCCTGGTTGTTTTATACTGCCTGATTGCACTGTTTTAGCACGAAAGGTGAACTATGAAATTAAGAAATAAAAATTTCCCCTTTTGAAATTTGCAGGATGTGCTGCAAGGCTATTTCATTTGCCAGGGCTCTTAATGGGAGACATCTTTGAGCATCTTTTGGTGAGAGGGCTTATTCTGGGCTTCTGTTTTGTACTTTTATTTTGTATGTTTTAAATCGTGATTTCTGAGCCACCTTGAATCATAAGAATAGGGGGGATATAAATATTTTAATAAATGATAAATAATTTTACTGCAAGTGAAAGCGAAAGGTGACAAAGCTGTGCAGTGAGCTTCAGGTGAATCGTTTCCCATGTGCTAACAGTTGCCACATGGAGTGATTTGGGTGCTATGGCAGAAAGGGGGGTAAGCCAACTTATTAGAATAAATAAATTCAAAACTGTGTTAATATTGTAACAAATCTGACCTGGCAGAAAGGAAAGGGGAATCAGAGTATGGATGCAAAGCAGTGCTAGCTCATTTAAAATGAGTAGTCTGCCATGTCATAACTGCCAATCTAGCTTGGTCTATACATGAAGCCAAAAGGGAGAGTTCTACAGTGGTCAATGGGAGAGGTGAGATGGGGAGGAGTCTTGCACATGTGGAATGTTTCAAAAGTGGCATCCCCACCTACAACCTGAAATGGTACAGGCTAGCCCAATCTCATCAGATCTCAGAAGCTAAGCAGGGTCAGGCCTTGGCTAGCATTTGTGTTAAGTATGAGACTCAACAACGTAGTAAGCTTAACAAGTGATTTCAGCTTTATTAACGACAAACACCAACTCAGGAACACACAACAACAAACAGTGGAGCACAGCTCCTTTTTAAACTCTCCTGGGCTGTCAAAGCCACACCCATAACAAGTTAAAGACCAATGGCATTGCAGGGATAAAGACCAATCAGGACTGTTCCCTCTTTGCAACATTATCACACAGTGATTGGCTATTTACACTGGTTTCGCAGAAACCAACCAATAGGAATGCGACAGCTTAGAATCCACATTCAGAATCAAGCTTAACATGGAAAAGAATAGGCTTGATTCACAGTTCAATACATAACAAATTCCTCCCCCCTAAGATGGAGCATTACCCTTCCAATTATAATCTTTCAGGTGGGGGGGGCACCTCGGCTTTGGCTCGACCGGCGCAGCGGTCTCTGCTCCAATGGCGGTGGAGCGGCACACTCTTCGGGGACTCCTTCGACTTCTCTCGCAGGAGAAAGAGGAACACTAACAGGAATCTCAGGCACTGGAGTTGGGGACTGCCCAGACTCCGAATCCCGATCCGCAGCACTCACCTCCTCGGCGGGAGGCCCCTCCTGCTCGGGGACCAGCTCAGGCTTGGGCACCGACTCGGTGCTTGAGTCTGCTCAGCGCTCCCTGAGCTGGTCTACGTGGCAGCGTATCTCCCGTCCGCTGGGAAGCCGGACCACGTACAGCCTGGACCCTGCTACCTTGGTGACCACGGCTGGTAGCCACTGATGACCTTCCGCATAATTGCGGGCAAACACTTTGTCCCCAACTAGGAAAACTCTCCCCTGCTCTGGGGTTTCTGACCGCTGCTTAGACTGGTCGAGGTCAGGGTGCAGGCGGTCTAGTAAGGTAGCCAGCTTACGGCCCATTAACAATTCAGCTGGGCTCCTACCCGTCATTGAACACGGGGTGATATGTTGCCTCAGTAGGAAAGAGGCAATTTTCTGGCACCAGTCCCCGCACGTTAGGCGCCCAAGTGACTCATTCACCGTCCGTACCATCCGTTCGGCCTGACCGTTGGAGGCTGGATGGAATGGCGCAGAAGTCACATGGCAGATGAGGTTGCCTCTGAGGAACCCCTCAAACTCTGCTGACACGAACTGTGGCCCGTTGTCCGAGACCAAACAGTCCGGCAGCCCATGAGTCGAGAACAACCTCCTGAGGGCATTGATTACTGCCCCGGACCCTGTTGACCTCATGGGCACCACCTCCAACCATTTGGAGTAGCTATCAACACAAATAAAAAACATTTGCCCATGGTATGGGCCCGCAAAATCAATATGGAGGCGGGACCATGGCCTCCTTGTTTTCTCCCAGGGCTGAATGGGAGCATGTGGTGGTTCTGGACGGGACCGTTGACACTCCATACACTGCCTTACCCAGGCCTCAATGTCCTCGTCCAGTTTAGGCCACCACACGTACCCTCTGGCAAGGGCTTTCATGTGGACCATACCCGGGTGGCCCACATGTAATGCTTCCAACACATCCTCCCTCAGTTTGGCAGGAATCACCACCCGACTCTCCCAAAGCAAACAGCCCTTGGTAACGGACAACTCGTTCTGGCAGGAAACGAACGGTTTAAAATCCACCTCCACTTTCCCCGTCGGCCACCCCCTCCACGCCCAATTGAGAACCCGGGCAATCACAGGGTCCTTTGCTGACGCAGCGGCAATGTCCAAGGAGGTGACCGGTGCCTCTGGAAGTTCCTCAATTGCCAAAACATCCAGTTCAGGCTCTGCGTTAGAGTCAGTCAGTGGTGCGGGGCAGCGGCTAAGGGCGTCAGCGTGCCCAATAGCCTTCCCCGGTCGGTGCTCCAGCTCAAAGTCATACACTGACAAAAACACAGCCCACCTTAGCATCCTTGGTGATAAGATGTTTGGCGTTGGCCAGTCTGGCGAGAAAATGCCCAGAAGCGGTTTGTGGTCAGTTACAAGGAGGAACCGTCGCCCATACACAAAGTCATGGAACTTCTTTATTCCAGCGATTAGGGCGAGGCCCTCCTTGTCAATTTGGGCATAGTTTTTTTCCGCCTTCGTGAGGGACCGTGAGTAAAAGGCGATCGGTGCCTCAGATCCGTCCGGCATTAGGTGGCTGAGAACGGCGCCCACCCCATAAGGGGACGCGTCAGCTGCAAGCACCAGCAGTTTATCCTCATCGAAGTGCGTCAGGACTGCACTTGATGACAGAAGTTCTTTAACAGCAACAAAAGCACGCCTCTGCCGCTCACCCCACTCCCATTTGGCGTCCTTGTGGAGTAAGGCATGCAGCAGTTCGGCAACTGACGCCTTGTGCGGCAGAAAGGCGCCATAAAAGTTAAGGATTCCCAAGAAGGACTGGAGGTCCTTCTTGGACTGTGGGGGTGGTGCGTTCCGTATTGCAGTGACCTTGTCCGGTGTGGGGTGGACCCCATCTGCGTCAATGAGGAACTCTAAAAACTTGACCTTTTCCACCCCAACCACACATTTGGAGCGTTTCACCCGTAGCCCAGCTTCCTTGAACCGGCTCAACACTGCTCTGAGTCGAGCCATCAGTTCACATTCATTCTGCCGCCACCAAAACGTCATCAAAATAAGGTACAACGCCGGGTAGCCCACGCAGGAGCCCCTCCATAAGACCCTGGAAAATACCTGGGGCTACATTAACCCCAAATTGCAGCCTTTTGACCCGGAATGCCCCTTTATGGGTCACAATAGTTTGAGCGTCAGCAGTAGCGTCGTCCATGGGCAACTGCTGATAGGCTTGGGCTAGGTCGAGCTTAGCAAAGACCTTTCCTCCTCCCAGTGATGCCAACACATGGCTGATCACTGGCACTGGGTAGGAGTGTTGCTGAAGCGCTTTGTTCACAGTACACTTATAATCAGCGCATGTGCGTATCGACCCGTCTGCCTTTACAGGCGTTACTATGGGGGTTTCCCACCGACCATAGGGCACCGGCTTGAGGATGCCCTGATTAACCAGCTTGTCCAGCTCTGCCTCGATCTTAGCCTTAAGAGCGAGGGGTACCTTTCTGTACTTCAGCCGTATGGGACGCACTGAAGGGTCTAAATGAAAAGAAACCGGGGGGCCCGTGTACATTCCAAGCCCTTCCCCAAAAACTTCAGGGAACTCTCTATACAATGAGTCCCTTTTATTTTCACAAATACTATTAATGCCAGTGATTGCAATACCCAGAGCCTTGAACCAATCAAGGCCCAACAAACTGACCCTCTCACCCTTGGCAACCAGGAGGGACAGCTCAGCCTTCCACTCTTTGAACTCCACCTGGAAGGTAGCTTTTCCCGCCAACAGAATGCGTCGCCCCTGGAAGTCGGTGAGACACATTGACACTGGAGACAGGCGGCATCGGCTCCTCCCTGGAAATAGGCGCTGCCACGTTTCGGTGGAGATGACAGTGACGGATGAACCGGAGTCCACCTCCATCGTGCACGGAACGCCGTCCAGTCGAAGCGTGACGTGAATCTTCTGAGTGGCCTTGTCACTGGTTGCCAGGATGGTCGATGGGCAGGTATCAGTCTGGTGACAGTCGGACGTTCTGCCGTCATCTCGAGGCCAAACCTTGGGGTCTGCATTCCGCGACAATGACGATGGCGATTTCCTCGCAGCCCGACAAACTCAAGCCGAATGACCTCGCTTCCCGCAGGAGTGGCAGATGAGCTCCTTTGCCCGACAGAGGTCTCTGTCGTGCTTACTGCCGCAGCCTGTGCAGGGACGGGTCATCGAAGTTCTCGGTCTGGTCCGCGGTGGGCGTGTCTCCCGAGTTCGGCACACGCTGTCGGTGTCGCTGTCAGACTCGCTGGCGGACTGCTGGTGAACTGTAGGCTCCTTGCTGACCTGGGTCTGCCACTGTCGAACCTCTCGCGTCGACTTGTCCACAGCCTCTGCTGCGATGGCCTTGGCATAGGCAACCGCATACGTTAGTTGGGTGTGGGCGAAGAGACACTGTTGCAGGCGCTCGTCCCGAAGGCTGCACACCAAACGGTCAAGGAGGGCTTCCTCCAAGTCGGCGAACTCTCAAAGCCTCGCCGCCTTCCGTAAGGCGGTGACGTACTCGGCTATCGATTCAGATGGCCCTTGGCACCTCTTGTAGAACACGTGCCGGCATACGATTCTAGATGATTGCGGCGAAAAATGGCCCTTCAGTTTGGCCGTGATGTCAGCCCATGTTGCCGCGCTTAGCTCAGTCGGGGCGACCAGGGACCAGGCGATGTCGAAGGCGGCCTTGCCGCATGAGCTCAGGAGCATCGCCTTCTTCCTCGCCTCGTCGGTAATCTGGTTCGCCTGGAGGTGGAACTCAAACCGTGCCGGATAAGAGTCCCAGTCCTCCGTCGCCGGGTCGAACGCCTCGAACGCCGGGTTGACGGCCATCTCGACCGGAGGGTTGACCACTGCTTGTGGAGCCTCAGTCGGTGCGGCCGGGTGTGTGTCCTTGTCTGCCATTCTGCGTCGGTTCAGCAAGGCTGCCTACCCGCTCTCAGCATCCCATCCTCGTCACCAATTGTTAAGTATGAGACTCAACAACGTAGTAAGCTTAACAAGTGATTTCAGCTTTATTAATGACAAACACCAACTCAGGAACACACAACAACAAACAGTGGAGCACAGCTCCTTTTTAAACTCTCCTGGGCTGTCAAAGCCACACCCATAACAAGTTAAAGATCAATGGCATTGCAGGGATAAAGACCAATCAGGACTGTTCCCTCTTTGCAACATTATCACACAGTGATTGGCTATTTACACTGGTTTCGCAGAAACTGACCAATAGGAATGCGACAGCTTAGAATCCACATTCAGAATCAAGCTTAACATGGAAAGGAATAGGCTTGATTCACAGTTCAATACATTACAATTTGGATGGGAGACCACCAAGGAATACCTGGGTCATAATGCAGAGGCAAGCAACGTCAAACCACCTTTGAACATCTCTTGCCTTGAAAACTCTACAGGGTCACCATAAGTCAGAAGTAACTTGATGGCCCTTTCTACCATCACCCTAGTACTTCAGGATTCTATCACCTTATTTTGCTGCAAGTGTACACTAGGCACAATAGGTGATCAAGTGACCAGTGACATGTTTCTGCAACAATATTGGCTCCTAGAATGCCTTCTTAAACCTACAGTATCATTTCCCTCACTCCCCCTTTTTTCATGCCACATGCAAATATTCTACCATTCCTTGTGTTATGGAAATACAGCCATCCTACTTGAACAAGAGGCAGAATGAACTTACGAGGAGGCACCTCAGCTCAGTGTAACAGCATCACTGGATCGACAGAGGCCTTATTCTGCCAATTATCATGTTTTCTGCCATTACTACAGGCACCTGAAGGAACTGAAAGGAGACAGGCATTCTGTCGAAAGCTATATTTCCCAGCTCCCTCTCAGGGTTTTGGTGGCATTATCGAAATACCAGGACTATGTGCTTGTATTTTATGACACTAAATCTGTTAAATTATATTTTACAAGGTACAGTTGCATAAACATAATTCTAGATGAACATATACAGCTATCATGTAACTTTTAAGACTTAGCACAACTGATGCCTAAACAACAGTCAAATGACAGCGTAAATTGAAATTCCATTTTATTTGAGGGCGTTAAGCTGCCAGCATCTCTCACACACACCTTTACTTTATTTCTTACTATGATTGTTCAACTTTTATTCTTGACTTTGAATGGAGCATTCAGTTTATTCCTTATTTTGACTGCCCACGTTCTTTTATATGAAGAAATTTATAAAGGAATCTGGCTTTTTTATTGCTTCAAAGTCAGTGCACTGTATGTAAGAACACACAAACATAAAAGCAACCATGCTGGATCACGCTAAGAGATGTTTTAAGGTAAATATTACAAAGACTTAAATAGGACTTCGTCACATAGCCCACACAAGGCACAGTCAGGGTAAGTAACATCTTAACTTAAGATTTGTTCAAACATATATGTGTAACACTTAACAACAAGCCCTGTACAGATGACCTGTGTGAAGAAAGTGTCTATGTAGACACACACACACCCATGATCAGCAACACTGTTTTCCAGACATTGCTGATCACAGGGAGGGAGTCTGTGCATGGACATATCCTCTGCACATATGCAGCATGCAGATGACTCGGTAAGGTAGCCAACTCCAGGTTGGGAAATTCCTGGAGATTTGGGGTTTGAACCTGGGGAGGGTGGCGTATGGGAAGAAGATGAACCTCAGGCTGCGGTTACACATGCCAGTTGGAGCAGAGGGAAAGCAAGGCTATTTCCTCCAGAGGAATTTGATACGTAGTTGCAAGATCACACTTCCCTTTGTAGCTGCGGGTACAACCCATCACTGTGTGATCAGATGCAACAGCTGTTGTTAAAAAAAGATTATAGGACACTTCTCTCCAAATGGACAGAGCATGAGACTCACACTTTTTAGTAGTGAGAAATAAAAACCTAAATTTTGCTCCATCCAGTTCTTTATTCATTAGAACACCCTAAGCATCACAGAGCTTTTACACTAGCATGATTAAATATTCTTCCATCTGCCCTCCTACAAGGGAGATACACTCATGCCCCAAATACAAGTCAACTCTGTCCTTGTAATTCTGGACAAGCCGACAATTGAGCACATTCTTTTATCTTGCCAATTTTATCATGACATTCATTCTAAATATAGTACTTCAATAATTGTCTCCTACCCAGGCAGGTCTAACCAGTTTTATTCTGCTCTTCTTTTAGCTGATATTTGTAATGAAACCACTGCTATGGCCATCCTAATCAGATAGAAGACAAATATTACTTCTTAGGAAATTTTAAAATTCACTTTGCCTTATTTAAAATTTTTATCTGTATCTGTATCAACTGTCTGGCTGTATTTTTGCTGTTAACTATATGTAACACTTTAAGGTATTTGCTGATCTTTGATCATAATAAATCAAATTGAATTGATAACATCTCTCCCTACTATAACAGATATATACTCTAGTTTGGTTATTTTAACAATATAGGATGTGATAGTTGTAAACAACTATACTTGCAAAGAAAAAAGTATATGAAAACAGTATATGGAAAGTTTGTATAATATTTTTAGAAAGAGAAGAGCAAAAAGAACAACACACAACAAAACACAACAAAAAGACCAAAGAAAAGTAGAGGAAACTGATGAAGACCAAAGAATTGAAGAACTAGTAAGAACTGGTATTGCAAACACTGCTGCATCAAATGCAACAATTTGAGGAAAGGACCCAGAAGAAAATTCAGAGTATCCAGAGAAAGAGTTAAGAATCTGGGGAAAGAACCCAGAAGAATATCCAAGAAGCATGTCAAGAACTATCAGCTGGACTATCAGAAATTAGTGTAAAACTACAAGAGCAAACACAAGAAATTGTAAGAATTAAAGAGAAACAAAAAAATAATGATATATATTTAAAAAGACAATACTGCTGGATCGAGAAAGCAGAACATAGAATTAAAATTTTGGAAATCCAATGGAGATCTAATAACCTATGTTTTAGCAGCATACCAGAAGACGTTGGGAGGCCAGATTTGGAAGACAGATTTCATGAACTGCTTCAAGATTATTTGAAGATACAAGGATATTTTCCTGATATTGATCAGATATTTACAGTTAATTCAAGATTTGCATTCAAGATTAAGCTGCCTGAGATATATTGGTTTGCTTCATAAGAAAACACAAGATGCAATACTAAAGAAGCAAAGAGAATCTCCACTTAGAGTAGCAGAAAAGAAGGAGCTACCAATGTGTATTACGGAAAAGGAAAGATTTTGACTTTCTGAGACAGATTTACAAGAGAAAGAAATAAAATACTACTGGAAAATACCATTCACAATAGAGGTATACTCAACCAGAAGGAAGGAAAGTAATCAGAACAGAAATACAAGCCAAGCTATTGGCTGAAGAACTGAAAGCAGATCTACATAGCGGAACTGAAAGAAAGTCTTCAGGCAACCCAAAGCAAAGTGCATCAAAGAGCTCAGCAGAAGAAATGGCTGTGGCACCAGCATCCAGACAAAATGGATAAATTAAAAATCATATCAGTAAATACTAAAGGACTGAACACTCCCACAAAACATACAAAAACTTCCAACCAGCTTAAAAAGCAAAACACAGCTATTTTATGCCTCCAAGAAACTCACATAAAAAGAAATGTGAACATATCTTAAATAATAAAAATTAGGTAAAGTGTACCTTGCTTCAGCTCTAAACTAAAAGTGCTGAATAGCCATTTATATAAACAACCCACAATTAGAAGTATGATGGGGAAGTTTCCAAGTCACTTTCCCCTACCTTGACTCTCTTCCTCTGAGCTTCTCAAGTAGTCTAAACAAATTACCAAGCACTAGGGAAATGAATTAAATGAATTAAAGAAATTGCATTTGTTCATTCATAACTATTCCCATTCATTTTCATTGCCCTAGGGAACATAATAAATTCATTTAATCCCCCCCTTTCATTTGGAAATTAAGGCACACCTACAGACAACTGTCCATCAGCCAATCTGATTTGGAGGGGAAAGTTCATCAGTGTTAGGGGCAGGTTTACAACTGGGAAGTTGCTGGAAATATTCTCCTTTGTCACTATGGTCTTGAGATTTATCAGTTAACTGGAACCAGTCTGCTATTTTGGGCAGCATCTTATTGTTTGAGGCAATCAGCTGCAACACTTGGCAAAAATTGTCCCACCATAAGGAGAGGGAAAAAAAGATTTTTTTCATGATGGTTCCTTTTGCCATGATATGGCTGAACCATGATTTAAGCTCCTGAAAGAACGATGATAATGGGATAATAACTAAAATGGAATAACTACAAGGCACATGTTTTGGAACAAAGGTAGATCTTTCTGCCAAAGATGGCAGATTTTGATAGTACAATTAGATATGACCGCATCTCAGATTAACAGAAATTAATGATTACATAAGAGATACTATTTTGGTCACTCAGTGCTCCAGATTTGGTGGTAGATAACCTACAGAGTTTTTGTACTCATATCTGCATACCTGAAGCATAATATTTCTTACAGCATGTCCTCACATTTCCCTAGAGCACTAACAAAGACAGAATGTAATAACTAACAAAAATGATATATATTTTTTCTTCACTGTCTCAAACACCATTTTCTGTCCATTGTGATTATTTTACCTCCTTGCCTTATATCCATTAAATGTCCCTACTTAATTTTATGGCATTGATTTAGAGTTGGTAATTATTTTGGTTTAATGGTTTTAAGGTGTCTCTTGTTTTATTGTCTGCCATCAACAGGGTCTCTTTCTACAACTTGCCTTTGGGCTCCAAAGCAGTTTATTACCACTATAAAAATGTCCTTGGTTAAATAATAAATAAGTTCATCCCACCCCCACTATCACCCATCTTTTTTATGTTGCTGGTTTCGTATATTTGGGGTGAATATTTATGCTTCTAAAGATGGAAGAAATGCTGTCATAAATGGTTATGGGATCAAGTTGAGGTCCACCACAAGAAAAAAGTCTTTTCTTGCAGTTTTCCAACAACGGTTTTGCAAGACTTTGCTAAAATAAGAAAATTAACCCTCCTCCAAAGCAAACAAGTTCCATGTTCTACAGAAATTCACATTGTTACAGAAACTGGCATCTTATATTTTGCTCCCTCTCCCAGAGAACAAAATTTAAAGTATTCCAGAGAAAGCTTTAAAGTGTGGCAATGCTAAAGCTTTAAAAGTGTACCAAAATGTGAAGTCCCACGGATGAACTTCAAAGCATAACTACACTTTACAGGTGCAGAATTTATTGGAATGTCCATATCATATTAAAATAGCAAAACATCACCAAATTAACTGTAGTATCAATATTTGTTTCTTTTTTTAAAAAAAAGCTTGTTTTTTGAGCAAAGATAATGCAAAAAAGCAAAAAAGTTATAAAAAGAAAATAAATGGTTTGAGAAATACACAAAGTAGATTTGAAGAGGAAAATCCCACAAGAGGTTCTGAATACAAACACTAGATATATACATACATATCATATCCAACCGACTTCATTTACACAAGGCATACAAACACAAAATAACTTTAAATACAGAAGTACCATGGTACAGTTTCTTAGTAAACAGTAACAGTGCACTAACACGTTAAAAAGGCAAAAGCTAACTCTTTAAAAAAACTAAAGGAATTAAGGTCTTTCAAAATATAGAAACAAAAGAGTAAGAAGGAAGCAAATCATTTTCTATTTCATATTTATCAAAATAGAGCACAATATTCAGCAATTCAGAAGATCCAGATGGGAATGCATGGAGGGGGAGAGAATATCAGAAGCATAATTTACAACGTTATAACCCAAGATTTCAACAGACAGTGCCTCCATTCACCTCATAACCACAGCCTATTTTTGATGCAGTTCACTTACAATCTTGAGTTCTTCGAAGTGCTGTAAGTATAAGTAACATGCAGGAATCTTTCACCTTATTTATCCAATCAACTTACAGTTCCAAACTTTACACGTTAGTCTCGCCATGGATAATACTAGCACATGAAGATTTGGGGGGATGGAGACTACACAATTAAGTAAAACTAGCTCAGTTGTACAATCCACCTTAAGACCAAGCTCTGTAGAAAGTACCGACATAACCAGTTTCCTGAAACACTGCGCCTGTACAACTTTCCACCACATATGCAAAGAATTAGCTTTAGCCTCATCTCAGTACCAGCAATTACCATTAAAAATCAAGTGAACCTCAAGGGAGGGATGTGCCATTGATATAACATTTTGTAAGTACTCTTTTTGAACCAAAGGGTGACTAAAAATTTCAAACCAGCTGACAAGAGTAAGATCAATAGATCCCTGTTGGATCAGATTAATGGTCCATCTGGTTTAGAATCCCATTCTCACAGCAACTAACCAGTTACCTTGCAGGTCAACATACAGGGAATAGAGTCCTAGGCCTTCTCCTGATGCTGCTTCTTAGCATTGGAATTCATAGGTTTTCTGCCTCTGCACATGGAGGCTCCCTTCAATCACCCTGGCTAGTAGTCAGTGATGAATCTCTCCTCCATGAATCTGTCTATTCCCTTTCTTTTCATTTAACCAATTTTTAATCCATAAAAAGAAATCTTATCCCATGATTGCTAAATTTACTTAGGAGCCTTTGGTGAAAGTCTTTTGGAAGTCAAAGTACATAATATCTACTGGATCAACCTTATCTACATATTTGGTGACATTCTCAAAGAACTCTAGAAGGTTGTGAGGTAAGAGTTTGCTTTGGAGAAGCTATGTTGGTTTCCCCTCAGCAGGAATTGTTTTTCTATGTACTTAATAATTCTACTAATTTATTTGGAACAGATGTTAGGTTAACTGGCCTGTAATTTCCTGAAACACCTCGGGACCCTTTTAAAAAATTGGTGTAATATTGGCTACTTTCCAGTCCTTCCGTCTGGAGGCTGATTTTAGTGACCTGTTACAAGCAGAACCTCAGTTTCACATTTGAGACCTTTAAGAATCCTCAGGTGTATGTCATTCTGGCTGCAAGACTTATTCATTTTCAATTTGCATAGTAATTCTAGAACTTCATCCTTAGTTGCTTCAATTTGATTCAATTCTTCATGCATCCAAAACCAACAGCTCCAGTGTGGGTATGTGCCTCACAGTTTCTACAACAAAAATGGATAAAAAGAATTCATTCAATTTCAGTGCTATCTCCCCAGCATCTATAAACAATCCTTTCTCTTTTTTTGGCAACAAATGGCCCAACCACCTCCCTGGCTGGTTTCCTGCTCCTAATATATTTGAAGAATATGTTTCTTACATGCCCAGGAAAATGCTGATCACTACTTTGGGGCAGGAAGCAATTTTTTTTCTCCAGGCCAGTTTGGCCAGGGATCCTGGAGTTTTTTGTCATCTTCTGGGCATGGAACAGGGGTCACTGGAGGTGGGGGGAAGTATTTGTGAATTTCTTGCATTGTGCAGGGGGTTGGACTAGATGACTCTGGAGATCTCTTCCAACTCTATGATTCTATGAAATGCTTATTATTTGCTTTGACATTTTCAGCAAGCTGCTCCTCAAGTTTTCTTTCTGTTCTCTTGGTCAACTTCCATTTGTTTTGCCAAAATCAGCGCTCCTCTTTGTTCATGCCACTTGGGAAAACATTCCACTTTTTGAATAAAGCCTTTTTGCCATTTATTGCTTCCTTTACTTGGGTTTTTTACATCTTTTCTAACCAGAGGTATGCATTCCATCTCAATTAGTGTAGTTTTAAATCAGTTCCAAACATCTTGGAGAGGTCAATCTCTCCCCTTAAACTTCCTTCTGACTAGTCTTTGTATTTTGTAAAGTCCACTTTTTTGAAGTCATATGTGATAAATTTGGACTCTGAGGGCAACTTTCCATTTACACTAATGATTCCTTTTTTTATTATTATTATAGTTTTTATAACATACTAAACACACATACAAAGAAGAGACAACATTGACATTAACAACTGAAACAAAACGAACAAGCAAACAAACAAAAAAAACCAACATAAATTATCACCTTTTCGTTACTTCGTTATCTTACATTTGCAGAAAATTTCCATTTCCATTTAATATTTCTTTTTTCACTGACATTAGCTATTTGCCTATCTCCTTTAATATCTTTAAATCTACATGCATCACCAAAAATCCAACATGAAATACTAAGTTCTCCTTTCTAGCCACCTATAAAAACTCAACCAATAATTTTCAAAAGTTTCAGGGTCTTTTTCGTGTCGTATAAAAGTTAATTTCTCTAATTCCGCTACATCTAATATCTTAGAAATCACCTCTTCCTTTGTGGGTATATCTTGATCCTTCCATCTTTTGGCAAAAGTAATTCTGTCCGCAGTAAGAATCTGCATTGCTAGATACCTTTCATTATTCTTAAAGTTTTCCGGAATGAAATTCAATAGAAAGCATTCTGGTATTAATATAATTTTTTTATCCAGTACCTCCTCCAAAATGTCCTTTATCATTACCCAATACTTTCTTGCCTTCTTGCATGACCACCATAAATGAAAATACGATCCCTCACTAAATTTACATTTCCAGCAGTTTTTCCCTATTTTATTATCATATTTATTTAGCCTTGTTGGGGAAATATGCCACCTGTAGAACATTTTAACAATATTCTCTTTAAACGCGGTTGACCTCACGTATTTAATATTTATTTTCCAGACCTTTTCCCATTGTTCTAACTCTAAGTTGTGTCCTATGTCTCTAGCCCACGCAATCATTGGAGGTTTTATCCATTCCTCTTGCATGTTCCATTCAAGCCAGAAACTATATGCCCTTTTAATAAATTTCTCTTCAACCCCCAGCCATATTTTATCCAATTCAGTCTGATTTTCGTAGAACCCTGTTCTTTTATCTATTGTCCATCTTGATATTAACTGACTTTTTTCCCACCAGGTCATATCTGTCCCCTCCTTGTTTGGGACATCCTCAATTCTCATATTTCCATCCGTATCTAAAAAATCTTGGTATCTCCATTTTTTATATTTAATATAAAGAGAGGGTTTTACAAAAGCCTCTATGGGTGAAATCCACCGGGGGTATTTTATATAGTATTTCTTTTTAATCTCTTCCCAAACTTTATACAATGCACCTCTAATGGTATGCTGCTTAAAATAATTATGTACAGAGGCCTTATTATACCACATGTAGGCATGCCATCCCATTGCTAGGTCGTGTCCTTCAAGTTTTAGCATTCTTACATCCTCTAGAGTCACCCAATCCCTTAGCCATGACATAGCAGCTGCCCTGTAGTATATAGCCCAATCTGGTAGAGCGAGCCCTCCTCTTTCTTTTATGTCTTGTAGATATTTCAATTTTATCCTAGGTCTTTTCTGTTGCCATATAAATTCTTTTACAATTTTTTTCAGTTCTTTAAAGAAACTTTGATCCCTTAAAACAGGTATTGTTTGAAATAAAAATATTACACATGGTAGAACATTCATTTTCACCGTCGCTATTCTACCAAGTAGTGATAATTGTAAAGTTCTCCACCTCTCTAAATCTTTCTTTATTTCTGCTATTAATTTTTTATAGTTATCCTCTAATAGGGAACAGCATCTATTTGTTAAATGGATTCCTAAATATTTAACTTTTTTACCAATCTCAAATCCTGAAATTTCCTGTAACTTTTTCTTCACTTTTTCCTCACAATTTTTTACTATTATCTTTGTTTTGTTTTGGTTCACCTTAAGCCCTGCAACTTCACCATACTCATATAATACATCCAATAGTTGTTTCAGTGAAGACTGAGGTTCTTCCAGTATAAAAACCATATCATCGGCAAATGCCTGTACTTTAAATTGCTCACCTCTTACATGTAACCCTTTAATTCCTTCATTACTTCTAACCAAATCTAATAGAGTTTCTACTACGAAAATAAATAATAACGGGGACAAGGGGCATCCTTGCCTTGTGCCTTTTGAGATCTCTATATCCTGTGTTAAATCACCATTTATTATTACTTTAGCAAATTGCTTATCATATATAGCCTTTATCATTTTCAAAAACTTTTCTCCTGCCTCCCATCTTTTTAATTTTTCCAGTAAAAAAATCCAATTTAAATTGTCGAATCACTAATGATGACCTTAGTAGCATTGTGGCCACAGCTCTCAGCTGGTGCAACAATATCAACATTTTATACCAGATCTTCAGCCCCGCTCAGAACCAAGTCCAGGGACACTACCCCTCTGGTTGGCTCTGTGACCAACTGTTCCAATGCACAGTCATTTATGATCTGTAGGAATCTCATCTCTATGGCATGATTCAAATACACCTTCAGCCAGTTAATGTGAGAGTAGCTGAAGTCACCTAGTATTACAACATGTTCTGCTTTAGCCACTTACCTTATTTTGTTTTCCTTCTCAATACCTGTCTCATGGTTTTGATCAGGTGGGCAGTAATGCGCCTCTAATGTTAAGAAATTCTTAGGGCCTGGTATCCAAACTCTTGAATCTATGTAACAGTCTAAGATATAATGTCATCTTATTAACAAACGTCATGGTTGTTTTACACATTAAGTCTTGTAATAAACCACAAACACTGGAAACCGTACCTTTTTCTAATCCAGTAGCCAAAGTTAAAACTTATTCAGCTCCCTTGAAATTGTTCCATCATCCCTATAAAGCAAACTTTTAAAATTGCAAATAATGATGCACCAGTACAACTAGCCAATGATATGTCTTACAGTATTTCTTTCTTACTAAACTACTAATCACTTAGACTGGCATCACCATCCCATCATTTTCCCGTCTGCCCTACAAATGCACTTTCTCCCCAGAGTGTGGGGTTAGTATTTATTACAGTGTTATACTGAGGACAATATTTTCTCCTTTCTGTTTTCTTTAGTAGCAGCCACATATACAAAAGAAATTTTGCAAGAAATTGTTCAATTGATATAATTTCATAATCTGTTTCTCTTTCAACCATCCTGACAGCCACTAATTTGGCATCTTAGAAATTTTGTGTAAGGTTTGATATAGCCAACCCACCACTTTACCATGGTTCCACTGGTCCCGGATATGTGGCTTTTTCTTCTCCAAGATAAAATCAACCAATAATTTTTGCCATTAATATAACTAAGGCTGCCAGCTGCCTGGAGGGGGGAAAGTCCCATCCTTTTAACAGAGGTTGAATGTGATATTATTTACCTCCATGCTGCAAAAAGCTTCTGCTGTTCATTTCTGCACATCGAGTGTCTATTAAAGGGAGAAGACATTTTTCTCCAGACCCACTGGCACCCCCTGTATTTGGTATGTCAACTGGCACATTTTGGAACAGATACACTAGTGTAGGAAATATTACCACCTTAATGGCATTATTTCTGTCTTATGATTTCAACATTTGGGGGTATATTTCTAACAGGAAGGATTAGTTAGCTTAAATAAGTCAGTCCATCTCTACTTGATAAGCAATCTAGGGAGCAATCCTAAACAGGTCTACTTAGATTCAGGACCTACTGAATGAGGAAAGTGTTTTCAGAATTGCACCAGTAGCAATGTATCACCCATAAACAATAAAAATGGGACTTTATTAGTAGTACAATCAGTATCAGGTTTTTTCTCTCTTTTTAAAAATTCTGATTTAGCAAACTGGAGAAAGTTCTAAACAAATCTACCTTGTTAGCATTATAGGATACAACATACTACTAGGGATGACAGCCTCCAGGTGGTTCCTGGGGATCCTCTGGAATTACAGCTCATCTCCAGACTACAGACATCAGTCCCCCTGAAGAAAAGGCATGCTTTGGAGGGTGGACTCTGTGGCATTGTACCTGTCAGGTCCCCAGGTAATACACTCTCCATAACACTATTTCTAGTGATGCTTTATTAGAGATGTGCTTACATCAGGAACCTGAATTTTGTCAGGACTGAAGAAAGTGCATGAAAACTTCAGGTTATAGGTAAATCCCAGTACATCCTCCACCCCATGCATTCATCAGCAATCAGCCCCTAATGTTACTATGGGAACCCTGAGATATATGGTGCCTTATTTAAGCTAGCAAGGCAGAGAAGTCTCCAAGGCCAAATCCCATGAGAACAGGCCGAGGGGTACACCTTAGGAAATGGTTATGGCTACTACTGGCATCCACTCTAACACCACATACACTCCCCTCAGGAATTCCCTTCCCCCTAATACATGGCAAGGAAAGCCGTGAAGCAAAACGAAGTGACATGAAACTGAAACCTTGACAGTACCCCACTGAGGTCCCTGTCCTCCCCAAGCTCTATCCCCAAATCTCCGGGAGTTTCCCAACCTGCATCAGGCAACCCTACTCCCCCATCCCCTTCCGGTAGCCGGGGGGGACCTTGCAACCCTTCCTTCTACACATACCTGGTTGCAGTACATTTTTCAGTTTGCCATGTCTTGTCACTACTTCTCTTTTGCAAATTTTTCCTTCCCAACACCTTTTTGTAGCACAAAAGCAATACCAGGGTTTGGAGATTTTGGGTAAGATGCCATTTCAGCCTCACCATTTGAGAACATGCTATAAAGTATCAGACAGATGGAACAAGGCTTTAAGAGTATCTTATAATCAAGTTAATTTACCATTGCAATTACTCAAAAAGAAAGGAGGTCTTTGCACATTTCCAAATGCAGAACATCAAATAATTCTCCCATAACTGAGCTAATCAAATAACCTAAAATGCCATTTCTATATCCTCATTTGAAGGGATGGCTGAGTTTGAGGTCCAAAACATTTCCCTCTAAAACAGTGATTAGAGCAGGGCCAGTAGCACAAAATTTCAGTGATTATTCATTTAAATCAAAAGAGGTAGTTCTGATATTGCTTGTGCTACTTTTACCATGAATTTTCACAAAATGTTCAAGCAATTGATTTGTAAATGTTCCTAGAAAATTAATCTACGTTTCAGGCACAAATTCGGCCATTGGATAGATATGAATTCAAGCAATCTGTGAAGAGATCTAAGTAGTTTTTGCAAAGTGGGTGAGCAGGCAGCCAATGACATTGGAAAGTGTAAACAGATGAACACACACATCCCCCAAAAAAGAACTTCACATGTATACTGGTGGGATCTAGGTTAGCTATGATTTTTCAGCAAAGGAATCTTGGAGTTGTGGTGGCTAGTTTACTAAAAACATCAGCTTAGTGTGCAGCAAGAGTGAAAAGCACAGAGTCCATGCGAAGAATTATAACAAAAACAATGGCAAATAAAAATAATTAGTATAATTGGGGGTGTATTCCATTTTTACTCACCACGATGGGGGGATTGCCTCTTTACTCATACAAACATTTTAGCCAATGCATCCCACTTCCACTAAAGACAGTGATGGCCACAGGCTCCAATTAAAAAAAAATGCACATTCATAAAGGATGAGCCTGTCATAAGATAACAGGTCCATGTGTAGAGGCAGGAGGCCATTTGAATGTCAATTGCTGGGCAGGTCAAAGATAAGGGAGAGCTGTTGCTTTCATGTGTATGTTGTGGGCTTTCCAAATACCTGGCTGGTTACTGTTGAAAACTGGATGATAGAAGAGAAGGACTTCGAACTCGATCCAGCAAAGTTCTTCATATCTCTTTATATTTAAACATGAATCAGCACATGGCGAAGTGCAACTTCCTTTTGATAGCTGCCAAGTACAGAACTAGTGCTTGCAGCAGGGGCTCAGCGCCTGGGGTAATTTGAGTTTGTACTGGCCCAACAACTAGTCACAAAGCCCCCTGCAGAGACCAGAATCAGCACCTGCCACACCATTTGACATTGGCTGCAAGGATATATAGTTTTAGACATGGATGTTTTTATATCTGTCAGGCATTCCTCTTTTTCCCCTAGTCCTTGCTGTTTTATTCTTAGGCTTATTAACCACAATATTTGCAAGGCTACAGAAACTGTGGCTCCTGACAAATAAAAAATTCAGGGTTCAGTCATGTTTCTCCAGTGTTGGGGTTATGAGGTTATTATCTCAGCCATATCTGAGGCTGCCTCAAGGCTAAAACATTCATTTGACAGTTTTGGCAAAACAGAGCTTTATTCTTCCTATCCTGCCTATTTACATACCTGGAATTTAAACCATACTGCTGTGATACCCTCAGCTGCTGGCATTAGGAAGTCCATTCTGATAAGATTCTAGACTTCCAAGATCTGAGAATAAAATTGTCCTTTGGCGCTAAGAATTTGATAATTTGTGGACTACACAGGGATATTTGTCTCTGTGCTTCATCCGACAGTCCCTGCCTTAATGATACTCCTCAAAACAGGAACAATTCTAAGCTGGGTAGGATATTGATTTAAAATATTTATACCTCACTTTTTCTGCTAAAAGGGGGCATAAGGCAACCACACCTATGCACAGCATATCACCAATAAAACCTCATTAAAAAGCAACCAAATATAATCCTAAAAATATTCCACAGAAGGGACAATTCATCATTGTAGTACTTCCTTTTTCCAATAAATACTCCACATCATCATTACCCAAGGATGCTAAATTGCCATTATGATATTTAGTCCCTTCCTAACAAGAGGTACACCCTTCTAAAACCACTTACTTCACTGGGCTTAGAGGGGTATATCTGGGATTGCACAATAAGGATATTTAATGTAACTAGCTGATATATGGCACCCAATAAAGTTAACAGAACTTGAAGTAGCAGCAATGGAGCCAAAAGGTAGCAATGCAATCTTCGTCCTGTTTTCAGAGAACAACTGAGGGGAATGTCTTCTATTATGGTGAGCTGAAATGTGGAAATAGAGAGGAAGTGATGGAAATAGAGTAAAAGTGGAACTGTGGCATAGTTGGAAGGCACAAACTTGTTGGAACTTAAGTAGGCCTGGGTTTGCCATGAGAAACCTCCTAGGGTTCCTATATATACCACTGTGGATCCACTGATGGAAGAAAGGTGGGGTATAAATGTAACAAATAAATGAACCAGTTGAAATGAAAGAGATATTTTGTCCAACTGTTCAAGGGATTTGCTTAAAAATGTATTCTCTCTTTCTCTCTCTTTCTCACACACACAAACACACACACACACACATACACAGAGAGAGAGAGAGAGAGAGAGAGAGAGAGAGAGAGAGAGAGAATATTAAGAACAAGAACCAAAAATAGTAGTACAGAAATAGCTTTGAAGTAACAGCAAGGAAATCCTAACGCAGTTCATGCCCAAAGAGAAACTGTCCACGTCTGTTGTTTATATGGAGGCTTAATTTGTGCCTGAACAGCTTACTCAGCTGAACATAAATCCCCCCAAAAAGAGAGAGAGAAGCTATCTTCACCTGAAAGAAATATGAACAGGAATTCATTGGCACAGCATAAAAAAGTTCTGATCTCATCCATCTATGTACAAAAAATTACTCTGCTAATGTTCGTTTTGATTCACTATGTCTAGCTGAAAATGATAGCCAGTGCATTCTGCAAAGGTTGTCTCTTTTTGCCCAGAGAGAGAGAGAGAAACTAAATTGGTAGAACTGAAAACAAGAGAACAGACTGACTGTAGCAGCAGCCAGTGCCTCCTGAGGAATGGCTGTGCTAACTTTGCAATTTTAGCCTGCCAAAGAGGCATTTGGTTACTGTAGGAAGGAATGTTGTTTTGCCTCAGAATAAAATGTTCATAAGACATTTCTTACACACTTTCAGTATTCTTTTGTGCACAGCTGTTTCAGTTGTTTCTCTTTAAAAAAAAAACAACTGTATTACAGCAGAACTTAAAATGTTGATTTCTGTGCAGAATTGTTATGATCATTACAGACAGACAAGAGGGCTCATGTTTACTGTGCACCCACCCCGCAGGGTTTAAACAGTGACACCACAATCCTCTCTCAAAATGACAAAAGTGCCCAGACATTATTAATAGCAGTTAAGATTCAGATGTATATTCCCTTTGAACCTGCAAGATTCCATTTAATTATTGTGGCTGATGGCCACTCACAGACCTATCAAAATATTATTTCCTTATGATTTTAAAGCTGTCTAAACCAGTGACAACTACCATATCTTGGGGCACTGAATTCTCTAATGATTCAAAGTTTGAGAAGTCTTGCTTCAACTCTTACACTTCAGAAAGATTTCCATAAGTGGGATCAAACCAAATGCACAGCTTGTGTGGTGGGATTATAGTTGCCAATGTACAGGTGCCACCTGGAGATCTCCTGGTGTTACAACTGATCCCCAGACTACAGAGATCATTTCCCCTGGAGAAAATGAAGGCTTTGGAGGATGGACTCAATAGCATTGTACCCTGTTGAGGTCCCTCCCCAAATCTCACCCTCCACAGATTCCACCCCCAAAATCTCCAAGTATTTCTCCACCCAGAGCTGGCAACCCTAGATGAAGCTGCTTTCAGGACTTTGCTGCACCACTGAAGTAAAATACAGTGGAATGCTTACCACTTAGGGTATTCTTTCCTAAAGAGCTCCAGGCAAGGATGCATTGATCTCCTTCCATATGTCCCCAACTTACAGTCATCAGACAGCCATCTGTTGGCTATTCCACCACTTGGGGTGGCCCATCTGGAACCGACCAGAGTTCAGGCCATTTCCATCATAGCTCTGGCTCTGTGGAATGGGCTCCCTGAAGAGGCGAGGAGTGTCCCTTCCCTTGGAGATTTTCAGGAAGCACTTTAAGACCTGCCTGTTTGCCAGGGCTTTTGAGGGGGTTTGAATGGCGGGCATCTTTTAAGGTTGGGGAGATTTGCTGTTTTATTTTTGGGTTTAACAGAAAATGTTTTTAACTATTATCATAAGTTAAGACGAAAGATGGCATATAAACATTTTTTTAAAAAAATAGTGCAATTTATTAATCTATTTAGATTTTGATAACTCATTTTTCTCCCCATGGGGCCCCAAAGCTGCTTACAACATTATTGTCCTCTCTATCACCTGATCCTTACAACCCCCATGAGGAAGGTTAGTCCAAAAGAGTGACTCTCCCAAGAGCACTCAGAGAGCTTCCATGGCATTTGGACCTGATTCAATCCAAAACTCTAACCAGTATACCACAATGATAATAGTCATACCAAACCTTTACACTGAAGCCATGCCAATTGTGTATTGCAAAGTAGTCTTAGTTTGTCCCGGGTATCCCTTGAATTTAGGGTTGCTGAAATCCAGGTGGGACCTGGAGTTCTCCCTGAATTGCAACTGATTTCCAGACTACAGAGATCAGTTTCCCTGGAAAAAATGGCAGCTTCAGAGGGTGGACTTCATGGCATATCATAGATGCTAAGCAAAATCCATCCCCAAATTTTCCCCTCCACAGGCACTGCCCCCAAATCTCTCAGAATTTCCCAAAATGGGTTCACAATCCTATGCTGAAAAAACACTTGTGCTACAGTTCACGGATAGTCAAGAAAACAGGAATATGCACACTACATTCAGCTTTGTACAACCTGCACCCTCTGAGTCGAAGAGGCCAAATTCCCACTTGCCATCCATATGACTGGGAAATCAACTCACAAGCTGCAGGTTGTTGTCTGCAGTGACCAAATCCCATGCCCTTAAAGAACATTAACTGCAGAAGTGCCCAAGATGTGTGTATAAACAGTGCCACAATGCCATACAAAACAAGCTACATAACAGCTCAAGCACATAACATTATGTGAGAGTCTCAGGTTACAGGTCCATGCATCTCTCAGTGGCCAAGCCAGCTGATCTGGAAGTTTGTTCCCAGGCAACTCCTGAGTTACTTTTGGTCTTTAGATACACAGAATCAGTGAAACCTAAATCTAGCGTGCCACATCACACAGAATCAGTGAAACCTAAATCTAGCATGACACATCACAATACTGAAGCTGATCCAAACAGCAGGTCTTGGAATTTTGCTCCAGATGGTGGTCTAAACACAGAGATATGGAACAGAACACAGCATGTTTTGCACATGCTACTTCTCATCACTCCAGTGTAATACTTAAAGCAAATTGCCAACCATGCTGCAATCTGCACACCCAACCAGAGACAGAGAAATTGTCCTTTAGCAGGAGTTACCAAGGGTATTAGCAGTGCCATTCTGAGCAGAGTTACACCCTTCTAACCCCATTGATTTCAATGCACTGTAAAACACTTGGCTTCCAAACTCAGCAATATAGCACATACTTTGCAAATATAAAGCTTCAAGTTTAATTCTTGGCAACTTGGGATAAAAGGAGACAGGGCTGGGAAAGAACTCTGAATAACACTTTGTAGTAGGCTTGCCAATCCCCAGGTGGGGGTGGGGGATCCCTGCCCCCAACAGTGATCACCCACAGCTATCCCCTCTATCCCCTCCTGCATAATTTAAAGGGCCCTCCACAATGATAAGCAGGAGCACGTGGTCTGCTGATCAGCTGGAGGGCCCTTTAAAATCCTCCAAAGAGGAGGGAGAGGGGCTGCCACTAGCTGCACCCTTTAAATGGTTTCTTGCAAGTGGATGTCATGGCGCCTTCCAAGGAGTTGCATTTCTAATGTGATGAAGTCACTTATGCATGACATCATCATGTTGGGGAGTCCCCACCCCTTCCTGGAAAAACCCCCAAAGTCCCCCACTGGTGAAAGGTAAGGAACTGGCAACCCTACTTTGCAGAGACACTTTCAGGTCAGTGTAGACAACACCAAACAATCTGACTGTTTTGTCTTAATGCTATGAGGCTTAAAGGACAGAAATAGTGTTGAGATAATGTTGAAATCCAGCACAGAAAATGGTTTGATAAGTTCAGACGGTGGCAACCCAAATAGCCCAGTACTAGCTGGAGCTTGTCTGAGCTCTAAAGTCAAGGAGGGTTAGCCATGGTCAGTACTTGTATGGGATAGCATCAGAGAAAACCAGGAGTGCTATGCAGAGGAAGGCAATGACAAACCACTTTGGCTCGCCTTTTGCTTTGAAAACCCCATGAGGGGGTTGCCATAAGCAGTGACCACCATCTCTATCAATTTTTGCAGATATATGATTAGATCAGTAACAGTAAGCAAGCTCCCCCAAGAGTCTGCTGGGAGTCTATAGTAACCTACCTTCACCACCTTTGGCAACCCCTCATGGGGTTTTCAAGGCAAGAGATAAACAAAAGTGGTTTGCCAATATGTGGCTGCACTAGTGTATTAGGTGTGCTTTAAACCATAGTTTTGATTCACATAGGACACCCCCCAAGATCCAACAGGCCAGGACGGTGCTACTAGAACATCCCCAAGTGTTCCTCAACAAATGAATCAGTGTGGAGAGGGTTCCCAGAAAGCTGAGACTAAGTTTGAAAGCACTGGTCTCAGATATCACCAAGAAAACACAGGTGGCTTTCTGAATTAATAAGAAAGAAGTATCTCATAAAGTAAACTTTTTGTCCTTGCCTAGCATGCATTTGCCTGTATAAAAAGCTAATCCTTAAGTCTAGAAGAAACTGTAGTGTTACAAATTATGAGCTGCATTTTTAAAGGGGACAGAATCTGTAATGAGATTCAGAGCAGTAAAGAAGTCGAGATATATCAAAGGTGAGTTCACACCACAGAGCCATACCATTGAGTGCAACTGTTGTAAATTAATGGCGTCCTATCAAAAATGATAAATTTTATAGAGTGGCATCATAGATCCTGAGGCCAGATTGGTTGCGTATTCATGTGATAATGGAAGATTAATGTTTTCTGCATAGATCATCCTGAATTTTGTTCTTTGTAAGTTATTGAACGATTTACCCTTTTTCTTTTGAGTTTTATCAGAGTCAAAGGACATAATCCATTCTTTACTTGAAAAAAATGGGATTTGAGTAATCATTCACAGAATAGGCTTCTTTTACAAATTTCTACAATTCCATTTTTAAGTGTTTATGCCTAGAACACAGTGCGATTAATCACCAAGAGCTTGGCCAAGAGACAGATCAGAGATAGCACCATAACTGCTAAAAACGACAAAATCCCGTTTTCAAATAATGAGTTAAAACCTAAGTGCCTTCCCACAAACAAAATGACCAGAATTTGCCACTTTGAGATTAATTTCTTCTAGTTTCCTTACTAAGAAGACTGTATGTTATAGAAAGGAAGTTATACATAGGTATATACATAATGTGGTAAATATACATAATGTGGAACTCTGCAACGGCTGCAGTTTAAAGGGGTGATTTCTGAACAGAAGAAAGCATTCAGGAGAAACAGTTAAGCACCATCGCCCTCATCTTCCCCTCCACTCACAAAAATGGTTGATGCACTATTTAAAAAATAATATTAGGCTAAAAGCAACATATCACATATCGTAACTGAGATATTAAAAACACAATGCTCCCCTGTTCTTTCCTATGCCTGAATCAAGTTTTGAATCCTGAGCATGCGATATCCAGAGGAGCTCAAACAACCACTTTCCTTGTAGACTCTACACTGCCAACTTTGGAACAGAACTTGCAGGGCAATTTTTAAAAGGTTTTTCTTTTTAAACTCAAAAGTGTATACAGTTAAACACACAGGTGTAACAACCACCAGAAATTTGCCATGTATATAGTCTCTAAACATTTCGGGAAGCAAATGGTTCCTGCTTGAAACAACTTGGTGGTGAGCCAAGTCTAAACTCCTCCAATCCAAGCCTCTTGCATTAAAAAGGTAGAAACTTAACATCACAGAATCCAGGCTACAGCTTTACCTTGATAATTATAGCCCAGAAATAACTATGATCACACTAATAATATCAGTTGTACTAAATTTATACTCTCACACCCTTCTAATTAACATTTCACATACATACACCTTCTACAAGATGATTGGAGCCCAGAATTTTATAGGGCTTCCCAGCAAACATACTTTGGACAACCCTCCGTTCACTGACTCTGCCCCTTGTGGGCTAAACCAGTCAGTTCCTGGGGGCACATTCACAAGGCCAGATCCTTTTTTAAAGCCAAAGTCATGATGCATGCTACACTGATTTTATAATTGAACAGATTTATCTACATTTTCATCTCACTCTCCTCCCAAGGAGCTCAGGGCACCGTGCATTGTTCTCCAGTCCCCATTTTAGCCCCACAACTATCCTGCAAGGTAAATTAAACTGAGAGAGAATGGCTGGTGTCAGACAGCCAGGAAGCTTCCTGGGGATTTAAACCTGGGTCTCCAGATCTTAGGCCCCGGTCACATGAGCGGGAAAATCCGCACTGGAAGGGAGGCATTTTAGAGGTGGAGCGAAAAGAAGTGCAGGAGCGCGATCTTACGGTGCCCCACGGCTCTGTCCTCAGGCCGTCGGCAGCCGATCACATCAGGGAGGCAATAGCATAGTCCCAGCAGGGCAACATGGCATTACTGCGTTACTGCGCACACGTGGGTCACGGACAGCTGCTGGATGCCACGGGCTACCGGTGCATCTCCGATCAGACACCCACCCGTGCCACACATCTACCGGAAGCTACTACCTTTTCCCCAGTGCCTTTTAAATCCGCTTCTTTGGGCCGACAGTACGAGTTGGAGACGGGTGCCTTACACTTCCCAGATGTTGTGGTATGATTGCGCCCATTTGATGCGCCCTCAATCCATACCTTTCGCGGGGCAAATTCTCTGTGTGACCAGGACCTTAGTCTAACCACTACACTACAGTAGTTGTTTTTAAAATGAATCTAGTTTTACAAAATTACATCTCAATGATGCCTAAGAGACTATGTGTGATTGTGTTGAATTTGAGTACTGCTGCACGTTTAACCTTTGCACGCCACTGGAAATCTAAGGTGACGCCAGATGTGCTTGAATGGTTAGATAAAATACAGGAAATTTACCCCATGTTAAAGCTTACCTCCCTTCAAAGAAATGAAAACTGTGTAACTCTACAGTCCAAATGAGCAACAGTTATTGAACATATTCAGTGGCACTTGACAAACGTTATATAATTTTAAATTCATTTGGTGGTTCTTTGTAATTGTATCATAAATTAATAAAATGTTTAAATAAAATAAAATAAAATGAATCTAATTTTATGAAAAGCCTTAAGGCCCACTGTGACCATAAAGGACAATAACGTTTAAAACAGACAAATGATCATGAATAGTCGGATCCAATGCTCCCTCTAAGCTGTGGAGTCTTGTGCACAAGAATTCTACTTTGTGAACTACTAGCATTAAAGTTGTGAATGAGCAATTTGGCTGCTGCATACATTAGTTTGCTCTGGAGCCATCCTTCCTGAGCTAAGACAAAAATGTGTGAACCAGAGGCTAAAAAACTGTGAGCTAGCTCACACTAACCCAGCTTAGACGGAACACTGGGAGGATCCTGTCTTTCTGCCCTTGTCTAATCATCTGTGCAAGACATTTGGCCCACTGACCATTAAGCTGTTGCCACCAGACACCGGTAACCTAATTTACAGACTCAGGACTCACTCCATATGACTGCCTACAGTTCTGGCTCGGTCCTTACAATTATATGCAAGGAGAAGCAGAAGGATATGCAAACAAGATGTAAAAGAGGTAATACATTAAACTCTATGCTTCAAAGAGAACTTTAACATTACCTACAAAAATCCCCAACTACTAGTTACAAGAGGAGGGAACAGCAGCTATCACTACTGGCCCTGTTAAAGCCAGGGATTATCAATGCCCACTCTCCCTGAAGCATCAGGGGAAAGGGGAGGGAGGGGTGTTTAATTTTAATGTCCCCAAAGGTTGACTTTGCCGGTAACATTTATAAAATATTGAAGGAAGAGGGAGAAAATGGTGTGGATGTCAATTTGGCAGCTGGTTTTTAGTTGCCCTTGAAAGCTGGGGCCATAAATCTTGGATGAAGCCAAATATAAGGCTGGCGATTTTGATCTTCAATTCATTCTTTTCTATCTTTCAAAAAGTAAATGATCCTGATGGAATTAAAACTAAGCAGCCTGGCTTTTGTTCTGTGATCTGCCTATTCAATGAACCTCGCATCTATTATTGGCAGCAATGCGCAGTCTGCAACCCTGTGCAAACTTTCTTAGGAATATGCTCCACTAAATCAGTGAAATTTACTTCTGGAAAAGCATGCACAGGCTGTAAACTCTTTCTCCCATCGTGCTGACTTGTACAGCTATGCCGAAGTTTCCCATTTTGATTGTTGTACAGCTCGATAAAATAAGGGTTGTCTCCAAAGTTCCGTTCAAGCCAATCAGATCTGCATATTTTCTTCCCCAGCTAGTTGTGTTTTTTTTTGAGGGGGGAGGGTGTTTCCTGCTTGGTTAAAACCTCTGAGGAACGGTGATGGAAGCAAAACTAATTCTGAGAAGGTGAGGGATGTTGTCCAGGTGACAGCCATATAGCCCTAACCAGGACCCACACAAATCATTAATGAAAGGTCAACTATACTATGGATATTATCTGTTTTTTAGGGCTTCAGAGCAGTGGTAGCATAGCAACCCTGAGATGCTGGCAGTTCCATGGCAGTTCCATAAGCAGAGTAGCCAACGCTGTTCTTTAAAAACAGAAATTGCATGCAGGTGGGACTAATTCAGAGCAGGGCTCGGGCAAAGAGATTAAAGCTTTCCTCTCTGCACCATTTTCTCAACAGGGCTGTTTCAGGTCAGAAACTATGAATCCAAAAGCCCTGGTTCAAATTTGTCTTCAGCCATTAACCTATTAGTTGGTCTTATGCAAGCCACTTTATGCAAGCTTTCAGTCTCACCTCTCCATCTTTAATAGGAGGATAACAACAGCATATTATGTATGCAAAGCGCTGTGAACTCTTGAAGGTGCTATACAAATGCTAAGAACTACAAGCCCTTTTCAGTCATTACATTCTACAGTGCATATGGGGAAATGTGCTTTATGTGATTCTCCTGATAGGCACAATCATTATTTTATCCAAAAGGGGAAATTGCATGCAAAATGGCAATCATGTATATCAGGAGGATCACAGGTAGTATAGCAATAAAATTGAATTAAAGAAATTAAAAGGACAAATTGGCCTAAATTCATCTCAGGCCTCAAACTTTCCATTACCACCCTGAATTTCCCCTCCCACAAGTTTCATAGAAAAAGATATGACATTTCTGTTTAGCAAAAAAACTGTTATTGAATGTGGTTGGAAGGGAGCTTGTGGTTAAGCTTCAAAGGTGCCCAGGTGCAAAAGATGCTTAGATCTTAAAGCTAGCTTGTAATGCAAAATAAGAGATGGTGCTTCCGGAATGAAATGTTCTCTTCAACAGGAAGAAAGAAATGGTGTAGGGGAAAGTTTCCATTGTCCAGCTTCTGACGCGCACATTGTAAGGTATATTAGGGAACTAAATGCATCTGTAAAAGGGTCAGCCCTGTTGCTTATTAAAGCTGGCTGGCCTAGCGCTATATCCTCCTCTGATTGACTTGGTGTGGTTTCACTGACTGGATGAAGGCTCTCCTCTCCCCGCTACATTTCCTGGTGCATTGGGCCGGGAAAATGGAGAGCTGACTCTGGCAACGAGACCGGGTTATTGCCCTCTTGAGCCACGGGCCGTCGGAGAGCCGGGCAGCCCGTGACTGATTTCCGACAGGCGCCACTTCCCTCTTTGGAAGGTCGGTCTTCTCTCCGTTCTGTTGTGACTCTCTGCCGGTGCCGCTCGCTTTGAAGAACCCAGGTCTGAGAGGACGAGCCCAGGGACGACTCGAGTCGACGGACAGGTCAGTATAGTCAGTCTGAGGTATCTGAGGTATCCCCTTCCAGTTGAGAAGGGGGAAAAGGGAGCTTGATCACCTCTCTTATCAGTGGAATCTGGGTTAGCTTTCTGACAGGCAGGTCAGGGAAGCAGTGACTTCTCTGTGATCAGGGTGGAATACATGTTGAAGTGTATGATTGATGTGTGCTTGTGAAAGGCAGAGTCCTACGGGACAAAACCAAACTGAGAGTTGTCTTCTGATACGTGCGTTTCCGATCAGCGCGAGCTCGAATCGGCCACTTAAAGAAGGAAGCATCTGTGGTCAAGGAATCCCTTTTGTGTCTTAAGAGTGGCAGACCCCTCACTGCACTCTCCGTTTCCTAACCCTTTGTACACCCAGCTGTCTGTCTTTGTTTGTCTTCATGGGGGGAGTCAGGCAAAGCCCATCACGCCCTTAGAATACATGCTGCGAAATTTCAAAGATATTTTTACTGGAGATTATGGAGGAGATGTGCCCCTCAGCCCTGGCCGCTTACAAACTTTCTGCACAATAGACTGGCCAGCCTTTGATGTCGGATGGCCCCCAGAGGGGTCCATGAATCAGGAATTAATTAAAAGAGTTTTTGCAGCAGTTACAGACCCAAGCTGTGACCATCCAGATCAATTCCCCTACATTGACTTATGGGATGAGTGGGTCAGGTTCCATCCATTCTTAGAAAAGAAATTCCCTGCGACCCGGCGGCTTCGCTCCCGTATTCCACGGGTTTGTCTTGCTACCACCACAAGCCAGCCAGCTAGGTCTCCTGTTGGGGCCCCTCAAGTTCGAGTTCAAACAGATCAGGAAGAAGACTGGCCACCCCCCTACTCTGCAGGACCAGCCAGAACCCCTGACAGAACCCCTCCACCCAGCCCACCTGAGACCCGAGCCATGGCCCGTGCCCGTGAGGAAGAGGGAAGAAAGAGGAGGGAAGAAAATAGGTTGAGAGAGGTGAACCTTCTACGTTCTGATGAGAATCTGGTAGACATCCCCTCCAATGAACAGGGCTCAGGGGGAGCCTGGAAAAAGAAGGACAGAGCTGAAAAAAAGTCCTGCGACCCTCCAGTAGACCCCGAACAGATATACCCCGACTTAAGGGAATTGTTCCTAGGAAGAGAGAGTGAGGAACCTTCAGCCCCACCCTTAACCCCCTCAGTCCATCCGAAACATGATACCTGTACAGGCCTCTGGACACAAGGCAGTTCTGGACAGGTTGAGCAATCCACAGCTCTGAAACCATCTGACAGGACATCCCCAACTCCTATGGTGTGTCCCTTGAGGCAAACCCCTGCAGGGGCAGCAGGCAATATGGTCTATGTTTATAGTCCCTTCAGCACAGTAGACCTTTGTAATTGGAAGACTCAGACCGTGCCTTATAGTGAAGACCCAAAGCCTATGACTGATCTGTTTACCACCATAATGATCACTCATGCACCAACCTGGAGGGATTGCTCACAGCTGCTGTCTGCCTTGCTAACATCAGAAGAAAAACGGCAGGTACTGGCAGCCGCCAAACAATCCCTTGTGGCCAGGGTACCTGCGGGCCAAGTAGAAGCAACTTGGGTGGGAGAGAGGTTTCCCGAAGCAGACCCTATTGTGAGAAGGGGACAGTTGAACTCCTTATGCTATTAGATGAGTGTGGGTATAAAGCCTCCTGGAAGAAAGCTCAGCTGTGTCAGCAAACTGTCCGCTTTTTGGGCTTTGATATCTCACAAAGCCAGCATTCTTTAGGCCCAGAAAGAAAGGAAGCTGTGTGTCAGATCCCTGAGCCTTACACCCGCAAGGAACTTCGCGGATTTTTAGGGGCAGCAGGCTACTGTCGGCTGTGGATTCCAGGTTTTGCCCTCTTAGCCAAACCCCTATATGAAGCTACAAGAGGAGGGCCCAACGATCCCTTCCTGTGGGGTCCTGAACAGGAGATAGCATTTCAAACCTTGAAGCAGCGCCTCATCGAGGCACCAGCCTTAGGACTGCCCAATCCAGAAAAGCCTTTCTTTCTCTGCGTTGATGAAAAGGAGGGAGTGGCTCAGGGCGTCCTTATGCAGAAGCTTGGCCCCTACAAAAGACCTGTTGCTTATCTCAGCCAGGGCCTCGACACTGTAGAACAAGGTCTGCCCCCCTGCTTTCGAGCAGTAGCTGCCTGTTGTCACCTCATTGAATCAGCCAACAAATTCACTGGGGTGCACGCTCACTGTGTATGTATCTCACGGGGTCAGGACTATTTTAGAGGCAAGGGGCCATAAATATCTCACTGTTTCTCGGATGGCTCGTTATCAGGCCATCCTCCTTGAAAATCCTGGAGTAGCCCTAGCACCAGCAGTGACTGTTAACCCTGCCACCCTGCTTCCAGTACCTGAAGAGGCACCAGACCACGACTGCCTAGTTACAGTGGATCAGGTGTTTGCTTCGAGACTGGATCTCCAAGACCAGCCCTTACCCAGCCCAGAGATGACCCTTTACTGCGATGGCAGCAGTTTCCTAGATGATACAGGGCAACGCAGGGCTGGCTATGCTGTTGTTGATGATGAAAAGGTGGTGCAAGCAGAGCCCTTATGGGCAGGGACTTCAGCCCAGCTTGCAGAAATCATCGCTCTCACTGCTGCGCTAACATTGGCAAGAGGCCGAAGTGTCAACATATAGACTGACTCAATGTTTGCCTTTAAGTCTGCTCATGCTTATGGTATCCTCTGGCAAAACAGAGGCTTCATCACAGCTGCAGGCAAAGACATTAAGTATGGCCCTAACCTACGGTTATTAATGGAAGCTGTAAATCTCCCAGAAAAAGTAGCCATCATTCACTGCAGGGACCACCAGAAGATTGTAGACTCTGTATCTCGAGGAAATGCTCGGGCTGATAAGGCAGCAAAAGAAATAGCCCTTGAAGCATCAGGCCCCCCAGCGCAACACTCTGTCCTGTGTTTCCAACCCCTGTTGCAGCCTGGACCCCCAGGTGTTCACCAGAAGAAGAAGCCTGGTGTGACTTACAGGGAGCAGAAAAGAATAAGGAGGGGTGGTGGTGAATGCCTACAGGGAAAATATTTATCCCAGCTGCCCTGGGACTAGCTATAATGCGACAACTCCATGAAAACACACATGCAGGAACCACAGCCATGGTCAAGGCAATAAACCATGGATCCACTGGTCCCATCTCAAGGTAGCTCACCCTAGGTGGACCTCCCAGCCTGGGTCTACGCCTACCTGTGTTAAAATCTCTCGTCTGCCTCCTGGGACAGCGCCGGCTAGCTCTGCTCCCTCTGGGTCCGTACCCCTGAAGGACACAGCCGAATAAGCCTGCTCGTGAACCTCTGCTAAAAGCCTACCGGAACGGCTTTTTCTACGCACAGGTGAAGAATTGATCTCCGTTGGAACCTCAGGTCTTGCATTTAGTAATTCCAGACGTTAACTAACCAACATACGGGCCAAAGGATGTGTTTCCTTCTGTTGCAATGTGTTTTTCTGTTCTATTGGGTCCATAGTCAGGCTTCCCCACCCCCTCTCCCTGCTTGTACCCCATGCATTACTACCACCTATCGCCAGGGTCAAACCTCCCAAACCTTGATTTATCAAACTAGCTATGACTGTGCATCATCCACAATCACTCAGTGTCAGCATCAGTCCACCACATATAGTGTCTGTAATGAGAAGGGACACAGTACATGTTTTCGGCCCCAATCCCATGCTGTTCATGCCCATGTTAATGTTTATGCCAATTACAAAAAGGCAGGAATCCTCCCGCCCTATTTCTTGTGGCTTCTAATATAACAACCTCACTAAGGTTTACAATATATCTTGGAGGGAGGCCGAACGCCCTGACAAATGGATCCTGAGAAATAAGCTAGTCGGCTTTACCTGCTTTATACGACAAGGCCATCCTTTTCTTTTCAGAACCAGTGGGGATGTTAGAATGTGAAGGAGGGTGGATCTGTAATGGAACTAAACCCAAAACTTTTGTTGATTTTACTAACCCAGATAACACACAGATTCCACAATATGTGAACATGGGACACTTGCAGGTCCTCTGGGATGATCCATGCAATGCCTCACGGAAGTGGGTAGCCCCTGATTCACTATATTGGATCTGTGGCACAGCGGCCTATGCTACACTACCCCCAGGGTGGAGTGGAGCTTGTGTTTTGGGAACTATAAGACCCAGTTTCTTCCTTTTGCCCTTGGAAACTGGTGAACATCTGGGGGTCCCAGTGTATGATAAACTAGGCCGTGCAAAGCGCTCTCTGCGAATTCATACATGGTAAAATAATGAGTGGCCCCCAGAGCGTATTATTCAAGTGTATGGGCCTGCTACATGAGCTGCAGATGGCATGTATGGCTATAGGACCCTATATATATGCTGAACCGTCTTATCAGGCTGCAAGCGGTTCTAGAAATCATAACTAATGAAACTTCCCAAGCGTTGTCCTTGCTTGCCAAAACAAATACTCAAATACGCACCGCTATCTATCAGAATCGCTTGGCTTTAGATTTTCTCCTAGCATCAGAAGGAGGCGTCTGTGGAAAGTTTAATCTTACTAACTGTTAACTCTGTAATGATTCGTGACACTCCCAAGCTTCTGCATCTGGCTGCTAATCACAGAGAAAGACGGTTGTCTCATGCTCGGACCTTTTCACGTAGTACCTTATACAGGCCGGCTGAAAGTGACTATAACCCCTATATGACCATGAAAGGCAGAGATCCCTCAATATATAGTAGCCTTGGTCGACCAACCTCTCAGTAAATAATCGAGGTGGTCGAAGAGGAGGGAATTATAGCAATAAAATTGAATTAAAGAAATTAAAAGGACAAATTGGCCTAAATTCATCTCAGGCCTCAAACTTTCCATTACCACCCTGAATTTCCCCCTCCCACAAGTTTCATAGAAAAAGATATGACATTTCTGTTTAGCAAAAAAACTGTTATTGAATGTGGTTGGAAGGGAGCTTGTGGTTAAGCTTCAAAGGTGCCCAGGTGCAAAAGATGCTTAGATCTTAAAGCTAGCTTGTAATGCAAAATAAGAGATGGTGCTTCCGGAATGAAATGTTCTCTTCAACAGGAAGAAAGAAATGGTGTAGGGGAAAGTTTCCATTGTCCAGCTTCTGACGCGCACATTGTAAGGTATATTAGGGAACTAAATGCATCTGTAAAAGGGTCAGCCCTGTTGCTTATTAAAGCTGGCTGGCCTAGCGCTATATCCTCCTCTGATTGACTTGGTGTGGTTTCACTGACTGGATGAAGGCTCTCCTCTACAGTAGCCCATTTCCCCCCATACATATTGCAAAATGTAACAACTCTAAAGGGCTAGAAATATTGAACATATGACAGGAGCAACATAGAATTTTCAATCAACATTAAAACAGTTTTGATAAATTAGCAAGATATCTCAGAAAGATTTCTCACTGCTCAGGAGCTGCGGTTGAGTTTCATCTACAGTGCAACTGGGAAAATACATATTTGGAAGATGCAATTTATCTGGGCTTTTATGATAAAATCTGTAATGAATTATGGTTACCAACTCTGGGTTGAGAAATTCATGCAAAACATCACCAATGTGGTACAGAGTAGCCTGAGGGAGTCGGTCAGTGGTGGCAACATGCTGGTAGCAGAGAAGGCAGTGTGCCTCAAGGGCATCATCTGCTTGGTGCACATGCTTCACTCACTTCCTGTGCAGCATCAAATCTGCTCATCTGCTGCGCAAGAGGTGAGGGGACAGGGATGAGGAACTCCACCTATGACATGATTACACATTTGGTGGAACAGAAGAGTGCAGTGCAGGATGTCATCTCCTCCATGACCATCTTGCATGGGGAAGAGGAGCTCAGCATCCATCCCAGTGACTGGCTGACCCTCTCCCAAATGGTGCATGTCCCCAAGCCTTTCCAGGAAACCACTGACATGCTCTGTGTCCATATGGCCAGCCTGGGGCAAGTCATCCCCCTGATTCGATGGCTGGACTGGGTGCTGGTCTCCACATTGGAGCTGGGCCCTGAGGAGATGGCTGCTTTCCCACAGGTCAAGGCCTCAACAGAGATGTTGCATCCTCTCTGCAAGAAAGGGGGGTACAAGCTGGCCTGTATCTGTGACCCCTGGATAAAAGGCAGCTTTGCTCTCCTGAATGCAGAGCTCTTACAATGGAAGCTTGAGCTCTTCAAAGAAGTGTGGCAGAGGATTTGGAAGAGGTGATGGTTAGGGAGTACCTCATCAAGTCCCCTGAGCCTGCTGATGCTGATCCCCTGGAGTAGTGGTGTTGCATTCAGGGCAGAGCCTGGCACTTTTATTCTACTGGGGTTTCTGGGATGCACAAATACAACAGTAACAAGTAAAACAGAATACAAGGTGAGCAAAGCTTGGCATGGTCTACAAAACAGTCTGGAGTCAGAGAGCCAAATGATCACTCCAAAGGTCGGGGAAGAAGGGTCCAGAGTTCAGGGTCCTGGGGCAGGATACGGGGTCTGGGTCTCTAGCTGTAAAAACAAGCACAGGTTAAGCCAGATAGGGTACAAGGCAGCAAGGCGGAGTTGTGCTCTGTTCGCTAAGCAGGTCAGCTCACAGAGGGGGTAGCAAGCAAGTTGTGAGCAGAATTGCTTCCATGCCAAGCCTCGCTCAGCATGTTGCTTTTAACTGCCTCCTTTTCTTGACTCATCCCCAAAACCCAGGTGTTGCTTCTTCTCAGTAGATTCCTCATCCTCCAGGTGAAGGTCCTTGCTGCTTTCTATCATCCTATCAATCCTGATCCGGCAAAGACTCCGCTCCAGGAACCAACACTGATTGCTGCTGTGTGATTAGGTAAGCGTTCCGTCTTCTCTCTAAAGCTGTCAAGTGCTCCTTCCATCTTCTAAACTCCGATGGTTCAGGGGATCCCAGTGGGGACTTAGGCTATGACCTCTGTGCCCTTTCTTTCTACACCTGTCAGAAAAGCAGCCTATCTGTGGCTGGGAAGCATTCTTGCTTCCTGATGCTTTCCCCGTTGGGTCTATTTCTCAGCCCAGCTGCTCATGTGGATATTCCACTGGTGCAGGGCCCAATTCCTCTCATTCCAAGGAGGAGGTGCCAGCTGGCCAACCCATGACAACTGATCATACAAAGCTATCATCTGGCCTCACCTCTGTTGCATGGCCTCCCACCAGACCTCTCCTGACCTCCCACCAGTGTCCAGAGACATTCTCAGCCCCCACCACTCACCATGAGCACCCTGGCTCAGCACCCTGAATTCATCTAACACCCAAACCCGAGGAGGGTAGAGGAGTTCACAATCAGGAGGGTATAAAATATGGGTCCTCACCCGAGGCACTCCACATGAGCAGAGAGACAAGGTAACTCAGAGCCCTGAGACCACTTAACACCTAAACCCCAGCAATGGAAAGGAGTTCACAATCAGGAGGGTATAAAATGTGGGATGCACAAATACAACAGCTAAGCTCCTCTGCTTAGTATGAGCAGAGAGACGGGGTGGCTCAGAGCCTTGAGTCCACCTAACACCCAAACCCCACCAAGGGAGTGGTGTTCACAATCAAGAATAAATGATGGATGTGCTCTGCTTTTAATAAGTTCCCTGACTCAAAAGCTAACAGAAGAGAGGCTGTAAAGCTGAGCTGAGGGTATATACAGCATTCTGATCCCATAGAGTGGAATGGGAACTTTGATATTGGCAGCCAGCAGTGCTTGTAAAGCTTTGGAGGGCAACTATGGGGCTTCCAAGGCTGGAAAATTGCTTTGACGTTTTGTAAACATTTTAATTGAGCGGAGACTGTCTGGAAATGTATCCATTCACAAGCTGCCACGAACAGCATGGAAGTTTGTGGAATGTTCATGCTGGTTGAACTGCCCAGAATTCATGACAAATTTTTGTTCGTGAGCTGGTTTGTGCCCATCCCTACTCACAGCACAGATTTCCCTCTTTTAAAAATGTATAAAAGAGTGGATTTCAGCAAGCACAGTTTCTTATCAGATCTGCAGCTGGCAGCATGGCCAACTGCTAGCTAAAATTCCCCCTCCTAAATTCCTAAATACAGGCAATAACTCTAAGTACAAATAAAGTGAATACAACCAAAGGATAAGGTCCATGATGGTTGCTTTCACTTCCTACATTCAGTAAACATAGCTGTGCGTTTTTTTTAAAAAAAAATTGTCTTATTAAGTGTTAATGATTCTATCCTGTTGGCCTTTCAGAATCTCAAGGTAATTATTATCAAGGCACAAACAGCAAATAAGGCACCTTGTCAATGGAGAACAGCAGTAAAATTAGCCACAGAAAGCTTTGCTTCATGAGGCAAATCCATCTACAGTCACCAGAAATAGAATAATCTATCTTTGTAAAATTCAGCTGCACAGAAAAATTCATGTTTACTATTCTGTTTACAAAGGCCACATTGTAATACAGGAACTGATTCTCGTTTGACTTTTCTGCATTCCTGAGCATTCTCTGCTCATTAATATAGCTCTGTAAATAAAGCTATCTTCTGGGGGAAACCCCTTATCAAATAAGTGATATCTGAAAACAATTTTAGATGTGAGAACTGTAAAGCTGAACTATTTTGCCTGCTCAAATGTGAAAGAAACAATAGTCTTATCTGACAAGATGTTTTCCAGATCATATTTTTATATTTATGTACAGCATTTTATATTGTAAGTGAAGAAGGAAAAGAGCACAGCAGGAATCACAAGGGGGGGGAATACTACACAGCCTTCTTCTTTCTAACATTTGTCTTATTTTTCTTTCTTTCCTCAAAGAAAAACTTTTTTAAAAATAAATTGTTCCTGAAAGGCATATTTAAGTTGTTTTTCTTTACTTGAGGGCCAGAAAAACCATTTAGCACCAAACATGACAAGCTGAATGGGTGAGCTGACAAGTTCAAAGCCTGGTCAAATAATCTTTCCAATGCAGCTGCTTGGAACTCAACACCAACCTTTGTACATAAATTGCCTGTGCAATAGCAGACAGTAGCCTCAAGCCAACTGGTCTGTATTCTGCTCAGCTGGCTTACAGATTGACTATAGATGTGGCCCATAACAAAAATTCACAGCATGCTGATAAACTTCAGGTTGAGAAACTCTCAAAGAAATTTCAAAATTTCTCTGCGCCTTTGGATGCAGTATCCATGAAGTACATGATGTACATGATGCAGTTGGGCTGCCGAAGCTTCATAGGTGTGGCCTTGGAGACTTCTGAGGAACTCTGTGTGAGTTGCTTGGAATTCTTTGGAGGAACAATGGTGTGCAAATTGAATAAGTAAATAAATTCTTCTACCAAACCTTGTTTTGGGGTGTCAAATACAAAGAGTGGGAATTGGTCCCTTCAACCCATGCAGCAACTGTAACCATTTCTTAAACCGATCACTTCTGATCCACCTACCAAGCCTAACTCAACATGAGCATCTTCCTTTTGCCAAACAGGACACCATTTAGGAAAGATGATAGAGGAGAACCAAAGTCAACATCTACATCTCAAACCATCTTTATGAGGTAAAAAAAAAGTAACCACAACAAATACTCTTAATAACATACACTAATTTAGTGTATTTTACTCTGATCTTGAATATATCCAAGGGTGGACCTTAGAACTTTACTACTGAATCAAACATTGCATCCAATGCTCCCTCTAAGCTGTGGAGTCTTGTGAGCAAAAATTCTACTTTGTGAGCAACTGGCATTAAAATTGTGAATGAGCGATTCGGCTACTGCATAAATTAGTTTGCTCTGGAGCCATACTTCCTGAGCTTAGACAAAAATGTGTGAGCTTAGAGGGAACACTGATCGCATCCCCTGCAGATGTTATATTCTGTTCCATTCACATGAACTGGAAGCCCACAAGTCACATGTCAGCAGCATATGGTTGCCAAAACACACCAAATTCATGCAATCACTGTCCAGTGTGAATTGGGCAATGCGTGGATTTTCCATGCAGGTTTAGTTTCCATTAATGCAAAACAGGCCCCTTGAAAAACAAGAGTTCTGGTCCCTAAGAGTTGTCACATATCCCATTTAGCTCCTGCTAACTAGCCCATTCCTAAGGCAGCGATCACACACACTAAATAATCCACTTTTAATCCACTTTCAATGCACTTTTGAATTGGATTTTGCCAGTTCACACAGTAAAAATCCAGTTGGAATGTGCATTGAAAGTGGATTGAGAGTGGATTATTTAGTGTGTGTGATTGCAAGAGAGCCAGCATGGTGTAGTGGTTAAGAGTGGTGGACTCTGATCTGGAAAACCAGGTTTGATTCCCCACTCTTCCATATGAAGCCTGCTGGGTGACCTTGGGCCAGTCACAGTTCTCTCAGAACCCTCTCAGCCCCACCTACCTCACAAGGTGGCTGTTGCGGGGAGAGGAAGGAAAGGTGATTGTAAGCCCCTTTGAGAGCTTAGAAAAAAACGGGGTACAAAAACCAACTCTTCTTCTTTGGTCCTGCTTTTAAAAAAACAAACAGGGGAGGGGGCAGCAGTCAAGCTCACCCTGAAGCATGTAAGTATGAAAATATAATAGATCACACACACTTCCGTACTTTCATGCTTCAAGGATGGTGAGCTTGGCCACTGTCCCTCCCCTTTATTGTTTTTGTTTGTTTGGAAAGCAGGACTGAATTAGTATGGTGTTTGTAGAAATCAGGCTTTGAACATTCAAAATATAAGGAAGTTTAAAAGAGTATACATGGTCTGTACAAGCATCAGGATGAGTACAGCTAAAAAGAAACCGTGGAGCGTAAGAGTAAGAGCACTTCTCCTTCATATCCTGAGATTTTACAATCTCTCCTTGGAAGCACGTCTTCCCTTAGGGTCCATCTTGATCTACCTGACCCAAGAGGAAGAAATACTATCTAGCTTTATGGCTTATTCACTCTCTGTCTTATAGGTGTGACAACCTACATGGGTAAACCTTTTGCTTTACTCCATATGGCATCATTTGCATGTCTAAGCACTGGTGTGCTTGGGGATTGATGACTTATCCTGGGGACCTTTCATCTTTCCAGATACAAACTTGCAGCCAGGCTTCAGTACACGGATGGAGTGCAGTCCCAGTTACAGGAGTATCAATGAGCTCTTTAAAGTTTCTCCATACCCAAAACAAAAAGAAATGAGAAAGCCCATTCTTCCATCCTCAGGAACAAATGAGTAGACTACAAAAATCATATTGGGTGTCCATATGTTTCCAAAGGATATAATTCCTACCAGTCAATGATGGTTCCATAATTATATTTCTAAAGAAACATCAATAGGATGCCAATGTAGCCTTTTTTCAGGTACCAATTCTCTCCCTTGTTCTTTTTCATGATGATCTCAACATGCACAGGGTCACATTGGTGTGGAAAGGTGGGCAAAGAAGCTCAATTCCAATTGGAGCTGGGCACTTTACAGCACTTAGCTACTTTGGAAAACTCCACCCTCAGTCAATTAACTGTCCAGTATGCACTCCTGGAGCTGTGGATTGCCAGCACTCAATTGCCACAGTGAATGAATCCATTTATAGCTGAAGGAACAATGTCCTCTGGGGACCACAGTAACACAGATTTACTGCTCAAATTTGCCAAGCTCACAATATAGACACTTCAAGCAAAATGCCCACCAATCCAGAGAAAGAATTCACAAGATAATCATCTCCTCGGTCTCTTGTAACGCAGCTTATTAGAAATTTGAACGATCAACCCTTTCCCTTCCCAGCCTATTCCATGCTCTAAGGACATGCCATACAACGTAAATCCTCTCCTTTAGGTTCAAACTAGATGTGAGTTGCAGTCACCTGTATCTTTCCCCTAACTTTTTAAAAGCAAAAGTAGCCTCAGGAGGCTGAAAGTTTGAGCAAAGGAACAGTATGGCAGAGGGGTTGTTTTTTCCAGACAAAACCATGACACTCCCCATCAGCGGCTTTTCATACTATGGGGAAAAGACTTGTACCTCTCACCCTATGACCACAAAAAGAACATCAAAGTCACTATCGTGTCCTGCTTAGCTTGTTAGAGTTGCACCCCGGAAACCTGAGTTCCACTCCCCACTTAGCCATAAAAATCATTGGATGACTTAAGGCCTCTTTACATACACCTTTCTTTACATGTGAAAAGGACTCATATCAATACATGAAAGCATCCTCCTCCAATTAAATCCAGTTTATCTTCAAAAATAAAACCGATTGGTCTCTTTTTCCCTACCAAAAGTTAAAAGAAGATACAGAACATGGTTTTTGCTGGGGAATAGTCTGGGCTGGATTGGAATCACCCCTTCTCTGCCACTACTTTTGAAGAAAAGACATGAAGAGATCCAAGATTCTCATCTGTGGTGTCTTACATCTCATTTGTTTGTTCCAAAGTCTATATGCCTTCCTCATGGGTTCATGTCACTGGCTACTACATGCAGATGCAAATGACATAGACACTATCTGGAGGTATGCCATCATAGGGAAACAAAACATTTGTCCCTATGCCAGAGAAGCTGCAGCACCCAGGCAAAATAGAATCCAAGCAAACAAAAACTACAGCTTGTATAAGAATGAATCCACATGAGTGGTCCAGCACTGCATGACTGATGTAAACACCACTTTGGAAAGAAAGATCAAATCCAAGCTATCAGTGTAACTGCCAAGTGGAAAATGTTCACGCCAGTTACACATCCTCATCACTCCCTCCTCACACTCCCTCGCCAGTTTCTGTGAACTCTAAGCCAGACAGCAAGATACCAGAATAATAGCCAGATCTGAAGACTTCCAAATGTTACTGACTGTGATTAAGTTTACAGTTCATGCTGGGCTGGATCCCAAGAATAATTTCTGCTAATGGAAGTCATGTCTGTTAGCAGAACAGAAGGACTGTACCTCCCCTTCCTTCTGCAGCCTGCTGATCTCCCTGAACTGCTGCTCCTGGGGGACAGAGGATTCCAGAAACATCATGAGGAATAGAGTGGAGGTCTGCAATGGGATGGGAGAATCGGTAAAAACTGCCTTCTCTTTCTGTTCACTGAAATTACTGCTGGAATCCAATCCATTGATTATAATTGACCATATTAACAAATGAGACATTTTCAGTTGAGTTTTGATTAGTTAATATTTGAATGCCCCTTCAACAGATGTGGCTTGACTTCATGTTTTATTCTTTGCTGTTCCCAAGCCTTTGGACTGGTCACCCGGATGAGCTTCTGGATTCTTCTCTCTCAATGCATTTAGTGCAATAGCTTTTGTGGTATAGCAATTAGAGTGTCCAACTAGGCCTGCCGTGCCCACACTGCCATGATGCTCGCTGGATGACCTTGGGCCAAGTCACTCTACTGGCCTAAGTTCATTGCACAAGTCTTATGAGAATTAAAGCAGGGAAACCATGAACTCCTTTAACAAAGGGTAGGATAAAATCAAACAAATAAATTCAGCCAAATGTTGCAGGAAGGACCCTATTTCCACCTGACCACACCTTTGAACTGACATTAGTCAATCTGTTTTAAGCCAAGACAGATCACAATGGCCATATCCCAAATCTGATAGCAATTTAGCTTAGGGTTCCCAAGTACTTACCGTGTGGGGGTGGGGAAAACATGCTCCCTGGCTGGACCATTCCTCCCTGTAATGCACCATGCCATCGCCAGGAAGTGACGCCAGGCGACTCTCTGGCAATGGGGCTGAAAACTCAATGGTACCATCGAGTTTCCAGCTGCATTGCCAGAGCATCGCCTAGCATCACTTCCTGGCAACGGCATCATGCGGTGCGTCTTTCCTTCCCCCGGGGATGGTCCTGCCAGACATATCTGTCCCCCACCAGCACAAGGTAAGTATCTGGGAAGCCTAATTTAGCTCCAATGAGCCCTGGTCCCTTCTCTAGAGCCATAGCATGACCTTATACTTTTGTTACTTGCATCTCAGTACATGCAGGGCCATATGGGCTTCAGCATTAAGATCCTACTCTCATATAACATCTATTTTCTGGGCTTGTTTACCATTAAATGTGCATTAAACTTTTCATAAGACTCAGCGACAAATGATTGATTTGATTCTAGGCACTTAATTTCAGCCCGGTACGAGCCATCCTTTTACCTGTTCCCTCCCCTTTAGAACAAAAATTGTATAAGTCTTTCTGAGGATGAAAGGCAAGTGCAGCTTTAATCCCTCACTGATCTTTAAATAAAATGTTCAGAGATCTCGGGCAAACAATAAGTCATAAAACACAAACAGTAATCTATGGGTATATATATCATCTTGCAATGGTACATTAATCATTACATTTAAAGACAGCGCAAGAGTGATGAAGTTTTTTCAATTGTGTCTGTTGCGACTCAGCTACATTCAAGTGTTTTTAATCTGTGCCATTACATCAAAAGGTAATAACGGTATTTTAATCTTGAAATCTTTTCTAACCCCACCTCCCCATCAGAGTATAGGAGACAGAAAGTGGAGGCAAGAGAAGGGGGGCATGAAGGAAGGAGAGGAGAGAGGTGACTTTGGAATCCGAATATACAAAACACAAGAAGTTAACTCTAAAATGAGGGTGGGAACAATAGTCTTGCAAACAGAGACAGCATGACCTAAAACAATTAGTACTGTTGGATCATGGGAGGGGGGTGTCAGTCGTAAAGTATATCGTAATTACAAATGTATTGATTACTCAAGTACTAGTGTCAGTAAACAATGTCTGCTTTATATTTAATACTAGGTTCCTGGATTTATTGTTGGGGAAGTCGAGTAGGGCAGCAGGAATATTTTTCTTTTGTAGGGCGTGCTTGTCATTTTTAAATTATTCTGTCAAAAACTCATAAAATTAAGTTTAACAAAATGAGTTGGAAAAAATGAGAAATTGATTTAAAAGAAAATAATAAGAAAGGATTTGTGCTCTCGAGCTTTGTGCAGATCTCGAATATATCACCAAGAGCTAGCATTGCTAGTCCTCAAGTGGTTCAATACTCCTCGGTCAGAAAAGGTCAATAGGAGATGGAATTATCTGAGGAGCAAGAGCTCTAGGGAGGGCAAGAGGGTTGAACAGAACAAAACACAATCTGACTTGGTAAAGACAACTTTTCATATACAAAACACCTCCAAATGATTTGATATACAATTAGCAGTAACTCTCAGAGCAAACCCCTGGGCAGTTGAGAGAAGGGGAAGTTATATACAGAGTGAGAGAAAAGGTAAGACGATCAGTAGACAACTGGAGAACATCCCCTATCTATTCAACAAACAAAGGAGCCTGACATGGAAGCACAGACCTTTTAATATCTCAGCTTCACAGCTGAACACCTTGTTAGTTCACTCCTCTGTCCAAAACAGATCTGATTGCTGCCACCCAGAACAAATCTTGCCCATCATTCCTTGCCAGTTCATCTCCATATGCTGTGGGCACCATCCCTCACAGAATACAGCTCAATAACGCTTGATAAGGAAATTATGGTGATGATAGGGGAGGGACCATGCCTTAAAGGTAGAGCATCTGCTTGTCATGCTGAAGGTCCCAGGTTCAGTCCCTGGCATCTCCAGTTAAAGGACCAGGCAGTAGGTCTGATTCAGTCCCAGGCAGCTTCGTGTGTTCATATGATACCACAATCCTGCCCAAACCTGTTATGATCATTGAAAGTGTGGACTAAAACCTAATGCGAAGGCAGATTCTTTAATAGGCACTAACATCAAACAACTTGCCATCTTGCTGCAGTGCAGCATTAGCTCAGGGCAGGAGCACAAGCCAGTGACATTCTGGTCCAGGAGGGAAACTGCAATATAAACAGCATATGTTGTGGGATGAAAACACTGAAGAGGAAAGTTTCTCAGAGCTCATCCAGATGGCAGGCTTCTGCACCTATCGTTTGGTGTCATAGCATATCCCAGAACTATAGGAATGTGCCATGCAGTGAGAACTGGAAATTAGCTCAGTGGACATTTAACCCTAATTAATACCAGCTAGCTGGGCATGTGTGAATGACCACTACCAGAGAAATAAATCTTTTTTTGGTTTCTGTCAAAATCCCCCAGATATCTCACAAGGGGGGAAATTTGATCTGAAGTTATGTGAATTCCATTGACAAACCTTCTCACCTCTTTCCCATTCATATATTTTAACAGTCTGATTGAACCAGAGGGATTCTTAAATTTATTTTCAGTTTCATTTCTGGCAACATTTCAGTGGCAACTCTGCATGCACCATTCAGATTGGCAAGGACCAGAAAAGATGGATGCATCCAACACATCCACATTGCAGAGAACAGAATAGTGAGCCTTCTCACTTATGTAAAACAGAGTGAGAAGGAAGAGGAAAATTTTTTACAATGACTTTTGGACAAACAGCTCATCAGGTTGCCTGACCAAAATGCCACTATGCCCTTCTAGAAGGAGGAGGAGGAGGAGGAGGAGATTGGATTTATACCCTGCACTTCACTACCCGAAGGAGTCTCAGAGTGGCTTACAATCCCTTTCCCTTCCCCTCCCCACAACAGACACCCTGTGAGGTAGGTGGGGCTGAAAGACCTCTCCTGAGAACTGTCCTTGAACAAACAGCTCTAAAAGAATTTATGACTGACCCAAGGTCAAACCAGCAGGAGTGGGGAATCAAACACAGTTCTCCAAGATTAGAGTCCACACTCTTAACCACTGCATCAAACTGGCTTAGTACTTAAGTCATGTCTGCACTGTTAGTTGTCTATTGACTGGTTGGGCATCAGAGGCTTACATAGCTCAAAAATGTGTTCTATGTTGTGGATTGACTGCACACTGGAGATGCTACTGACCCAAGGTAAGCAGCTGTATACTCAAGAGCTGTAAAATATAGTTTATGACAGAGAGTAGAGAGTTGAAACTTAGTACACTGTAGGCCTCCAATGTCATACATAGACAGTTCTCATGTCCATCTGTCATCTCCATCACAGGCTTTGCCCAATTCTCAAGATATTAAAACAACCTCCCAGCAAAATCTGTTTTCTGGAGGCAACAGCAGGATGAGCATGGAACTCATAAGCAATGTCATCTCCATTATACAACCTTCACTACTTTTTTAAAAAAATCCAATTTTGTGCCTCCACAATTTTGTGCATTAATAACAGTAAAGGTAAAGGTAAAGGTTCAGTGGTGGATCTTAAATAAGGCAAAGATACCACTTCTGTACCAACAATCCCCAATTCAAAGGCATTCACAAGTGCTACCACTTCAGTACTATCATTCCTATAGCATGTTAAAAAACTAATCTTGATCTCAATGAAATTGAATATTCCTATTTAGCTATGAAATCTGATGAGTGACTTTTTCAAGGTTTCATAGTGACTACAGAGTGGGGATACAATTCAGACCTTTGCCAGGACCCCAGTTCATGGAGACCCTTGCATATAATAATCCCCATTTGATAGATACCAAGGTGAGTGCAGAATTAAGGCAATAAGGCAGGGGTGTCAAACTTAAGGCCCGTGGGCCAGAAGTGGTCCACCCATTACTTTAATCAGGCCCATGGCTCTTTTCTTCCCCCTCCCTCTCCAGTCCTCACCCTTTGAAGCTTGAGGCTGCCAAAGTTCCCATCTCCATCCCTCTTGTTTTTGCCTGCTTCGGCAGGAAGCTCTTCTGGGCTTGCAAAACTACAAAAAAAAAATACAAAATGGATTTTTCCATTAAGGTCTCTTCTTCCAGATAGACTACTCTGGGATTGTTTCCAGCAATAGAATCAGTGCTCTGGGGCTGGAATGACAGCCCCCCAAAGTAGAATTATGGTCCCTAGCAATAGAATTTGTGTTCTGGGACTTGAATGACAGGATGCAGTAAAATGACAGCCCCTGGGAGCAGCAGCAGCATTCTGGGAATGGAATTCCACTCTAGGAGCCCTCATTTCAATCCCAGAATGCTTCTGCTACTACCAGGGACTGTCATTTCACTCCGGTGGCTGTCATGCCAGTTCCAGAGTAGTCTATCTGGGCCCAGAAACCTTAATAGGAAATCCATTCCACATTTTCTTTGCAACTTTGTTTATGCTGCAATGTATTTCAATGGAGTGTAGCTCAAGAAGGTTCACTTTCCAGTGTTTATACAGTTGAAGCTGTTGCTTGCTGGAGCTGTCTCCTTGCAAATACAGGGTTGATGTTTTGAGCCAGCTTGTCTGTGCTGAATGGACCTGAGAATGGGTGCCTGAGTGAGTACTCTAACCTGGGAACCCACAGCCAAAGCGGGACATTACACTGAAGAGCCACTGCCACTCTGAGTAGACCTGTGGGGGAGAGAAGCTTGCAATGCCCAGCCATTTTATGTTCCTAAGCTCAGAGCATTTTACATTTTTAGTTTCTGCTGTGATCCTTGTGCTTTTTCTCGATGTTTTTTTAAAAAAAAAAATGCATTGTCAAAGCCCACTATTCCCACACCTTTCCATTTTAGGCAGGCATCTTTTGGGGGGGGATTGGGGAGGTGTCAGTTATCAGAGACTGTTCAATAAACAAAATATTGTAAAAGTTTTAAGCATATTTGTGCTTTAAGTTAAAAAATAATGCATTTAATTGTGTTTATATCTTTTATACCTGGCAATACCTGGCATTACATTTTATGACATGCATGGCCTGGCCCCACAAAGTCCCATTTATGTCAGATCCAACCCTTGTAACAAATGAGTTCGACACCCCTGCAATGTGGCATTACATTACATAGGATTAAGAGCTGAACTCTAATAATCCAACTCTAGTGATGGTCTTTAAATTATTCTGAGGCCCAAATAATCACTTACCCTAAAAGATGCTACAACTACGTGAGTTGTGCCAGTGTGACATAATTACTTCAGTTATTGATCTAAATTCCTTCCTCTGCCTAGAATTCTCTGGTTAGCCTTGGGTAAGTCTCAACCTTTTGCCTAGAGGAAAGAAAGGGTATAACTGTTTTAACAAATAAATAAACACTCAGAAGGGTATAGTTGTTCTTAGGATGACACTGTAAATCACGGTTTAATCCACTTACAGTGTTGCTGGACAAACAAAATGAGACAATACCATGGCCTGAGTTTCTTGGAAGGCAAGCAAATAAAGTAACAGCCATGGAAAGATTTCCCCAGCATTTTGTCTCTTAACTATGGTAACCTTCCACCTCCTATTCCAGATCAGAGAGGGTCACAACTACCTTACAGTCAGGGCCAGCCCCAGGTATTTTTGCACACTAGGCAGGGATACCTTCTGGCGTCCCTCCTGTGCACCCACCAATTTCTGCCCCCCCCCCCCGCAGGCACCCTCACAGCTGCCTGGGACCATCCCTCCCTCCCTCCCAGCAGCCCCGCTTGGGTGCCTCTTTCAGCACTGAACACAGGGCAGAGAAGCCACACAGAAATGCGGGGGGCAAGCCCACCACCACACCCCGGTGGAAGGGGCCCCGAGGCGGCTCACAAGGCTGGCTTCCTCACTGATGTGTCAGCCAAGCTCCAGTGGCAAGCAGGGAGAGACCCAGACAGAAACAGCCTGCTGCCACCGGGATTATGACAAGCCCACCTCCCAGACACACACACACACACCATTGCTTGCCTGGCATTGCTCACAGGACCAGCCCAAGTGCTCGGTTAGTTTTTTATGGGAGCAGCCACCCAAACGCTCCATCGCCCCGTGCCTACGCAGGGTGGAGCTCCTTCCCCGACCCACCCTGAGGCCAGGCACCTTCCTGGCAGCTGCTCTCCTGCCCAAAATGTTTCATGCTTCACAACTGACCCAGCTCCAGACCGGCACAAGCAAACCCCGCCCAAGACACCCACTGCTGCCAGGGCCACCATGTTGTGCTTGAAAATCCCCCAAGCCTGGTGGAGATCACGAACCAGCCTGCAAGCGAACCAGGGTGGGGTGGCCCCACGGAGCCCAACTGCCTCCTGGAGCTTGGTGAGCCGGGCACAGGGGAGTTATAATTGCAGTGCAAATGCAGCGAGGCTTACCTCCAATGCCGGTTGCTGACCAGGAGGGAGAGAGAGGTGAGAAGGACACAGCAGGGTCCCATCAGCCCCTGGAGGAAGGAGGGGCAAAGGATGTCAAGGGCTCCTAAACAGATTGCACTTTCTCAATCCACTGAAGTCAGTGGGCTTGTTATGTTTAGAAAGGCACTGAACATCTTGGATTAAAACTGGCAGTTTGACCACTGATCATTATTTGTATCTCATGGCTATGGTAGCGTGAAGAGGTCCTACGACTGATAGACAACTTAAAAACTGATAAATCACCAGGCCCAGATGGCATACATCCAAGAGTTCTGAAAGATCTCAAATGTGAACTTGTGGATCTCCTTACAAAAATATGTAATTTTTCATTAAAATCTGCCTCCATTCCTGAGGACTGGAAGGTAGCTAATTACAGGCCAGTCAGTCTGACATCGATACCGGATAAGTTGGTGGAAACTGTTATTAAGGAAAGAATTAGTAGGCACATTGATGAACAAAAACTATTGAGGCAGACTCAGCATGGGTTCTGTAAAGGAAGATCTTGTCTCACTAACCTGTTAGTGTTTTTTGAGGGAGTGAACAAACATGTGGACAAGGGGGACCCAATGGATGTTGTTTACCTTGACTTCTAGAAAGCTTTTGATAAAGTTCCTCATCAAAGGCTCCTAAGTAAGCTCAATAGTCACAGGATAAAAGGAGAAGTCCTCTTGTGGTTCAAAAATTGGCTAATTAATAGGAAACAGAGAGTGAGTATAAATGGGCAATTTTCTCAGTGGAGGGTGGTAAGCAGTGGGGTACCACAGGGATCAGTACTGGGTCCAATGCTTTTTAACTTGTTTATTAATGATTTGGAGTTGGAAGTAAGCAGTGAAGTGGCTAAATTTGCAGATGACACAAAGTTGTTCAGGCTGGTGAAAACCAGGGAGGATTGTGAGGCACTCCATCTGTCAAGGATGGGCGAGTGGGCATCAACATGGCAAATCAGGTTCAATGTGGCCAAGAGCAAACTGATGCACATTGAAGCCAAAAATCCTAAATATAAATACACATTGATGGGGTGTGAACTGGCAGAGACTGACCAAGAGAGAGATCTTGGAGTCATAGTAGATAACTCAATGAAAATGTCTAGACAGTGTGCAACTGCAATAAAAAAGGTCAACGCTATGCTGGGGATTATTAGGAAGGGAACTGAAAACAAATCAGCCAGTATCATCATGCCTGTATAAATCAATGGTGCAATCTCATTTGGAATACCGTGTACAGTTCTGGTCACCACACCTCAAAAAGGATATTATAGCATTGGAAAAAGTGCAGAAAAGGGCAACTAGAATGATAAAAGGGTTGGAACACTTTCCATATGAAGAAAGGTTAAAACACTTGGGGCTCTTTAGCTTGGAGAACCGATGGCTGAGGGGTGACATAACTGAGGTTTATAAGATTATGCATGGGATAGAGCAGGTTGAGAAAGAAGTACTTTTCTCCCTTTCTCACAATACAAGAACTCGTGGGCACTCAATGAAATTGCTGAGTAGTCCGGTTAGAATGGATAAAAGGAAGTACTTCTTCACCCAAAGAGTGATTAACACATGGAATTCACTGCCACAGGAGGTGGTGGTGGCTACGAGCATGGACAGCTTCAAGAGGGAATTAGATAAGCATATGGAGCAGAAGTCCATTGGTGGCTATTAGCCACAAGGTATAGATAGGAACTCTCAGGCTGGGGCAAGTGATGTTCTGTATTCTTGGTGCTGGGGGGGGGCAACAGTGGGAGGGCTTCTAGTATCCTGACCCCACTCCTGGACCTCCTGATGGCGCCTGGTATTTTTGAGCACTGTGTGACAGAGTGTTGGACTAGACGGGCCATTGGCCTGATCCAACATTGGCTTCTCTTATGTTCTTATGACACTCAAATGAATGATTCTACCAGCAGGGCCAAAGCATTGCTCTCTCAGCGCTTGCCAGAGCAGGAAGAATCAGCCTGCTGTGACTTGTGATTATAGAACCCCCAGTGCAGATGAAAAGGAATTAGTATTTCAATACCAGCTAGGCAAAGAACTGCTGATGCAAAGGACCAATGAGGTTCCATTTGGCCCTATCAAGCAGCTGACTCCAGCATCCCTCGGACTGTATTCCCAGGCTGCTCATCTCTTTGTGCCTCTTCGATTGTCTCCCTGCCTCCTTCCCTCCCTCCCTCCAGACAGCTAGCTCTGACACAAGTAATATACTGCAATAAGGATGGCTTTTATCAATGGCATGGAGAGCATTGCCGAGAACCACCACCATTGATTTATTACTGTTACCTGGTAAAGATTATACTGTCTTGACTAGCCAAGGCATTGACTGCAGTAAAATGTAGATATGCAACTATCTACATCAGGATTCTAGTTTTAGACTTTTTTATCCATGCATACATTAGAGCATGTACATCCTTCTCTCTCCCCAGTTGTTTTCAATGCTCAGTTTAGATTTCTCAGAGTAGACACAGCAAGACAGCAAAGGGAAATGCTCCAAGACAGATCTGCTGCCGTGCAGCTTTTACATCTTGATGGTGCCAGCGTTAACCATCTTGCAGATTGATATACTCTTGCATCCCTGGCTTCTGTTTTATGCATGCATCTCCTACTGGAAAGATTTTCCTTTATGAAAAGACGGGAGACAATGTGCAGGCACAGATCAGATTCTCAGCACCTGTTCAATTCGGATGATTCACACCATTGCATAGTTTGGACTTGATGTGTGGCATGCTTGCCCTGGCCAAGTTGAAGTAGTTCTCATCTATTTCTGAGCCCCTGGACCCATATTCTGCTACAATAATTGACAGAGAGCACTTTCTATATCTACTTCTAGGTGACCAATCTGTAGCACATGTGTAACTAGCAGCGAAGCTAGAGGAGATCTGTGGTATTTCTGGGCAGATGGAAGAGGGTCACTGGGGGACACAGAGGAAGGCCTGCTGCTTGCTTCCTCTTCATGCAGCTCTTTATTTCCAAGTTCAGTCAGTAAAAGGGGAGGGAAAACACACACCAAAGCACAGGAGGAGAGGGTGCCTCACAACTGCAGTATGCTGTAGACATTGAGTACTTTTGGACTTTGTTTGGTGTGCACTTGCAAACAGCTGGCAATTACTGCTCTAAGCTAGCCCAAGTTCACGATGGAGATTTCAATCTTGTTTCATTTTTCTCACCTTCAGAAATTGCACTGAGATGAGGCTGTACTCTCAGGGTCTTCTTCTGGCCCTAATCACAGGGAGCCTACACATGTCAACAGGGTATCTTCTGCAAAGTGGCAGCTGGTACCAACTAGGGTTGGTGGAGAGAAGGGCACGACTATCAGTGGCAAGCACAGCCACAATCAACAACAGGCAGCCCCAAGAGGCCTCCATCTTGTTCCATTGCAACACTGCAGAAGAAGCCCGCTGCATTTAGAAGACCTTCTAGAAACATTTGTCCAGTTGCAAAAAGAGAGAGAGAACTTCAGTCCCTATGCAGGTGCCAAACCTTTCCTTTCGCAACAACAGTAGGCATACCCAATAGAGAAAAGCAATGCAGCTAAACACTCCTTCTCTCTTAAAACCCACTACTCAACACACTACTCAGAAGAATAAGGTTTATGAGATAAAGAAGGCTAAGAGCACTGCAGGTCACAGTTTGATCAGTTCTCCAGATCCATAGCTCAAGAACTCAATTTCCATGCTGTCAAGTACTACAAACAAAGCAAAAAGCCTTTGGCCATATGCAGAAGTCAAAGGCATTGCCTCACCACTGTATATTTAACTACCTATAACCACACCAAGGGGTGATTTCCCACTACAGCTGCCTCGGGGTTGCGCCGCCGTTTGCCCTGAGACTATTAGTCAATTTCACACCCGAAGCCGCGGGGCTGCATTTTGACCCGCGGCTTCGCCCGATTTCCCCGCAGTTTCGTAATCCTCAAAAAACAGGATTACGAAACTGCGGGAAAATCGGGTGAAGCCGCGGGTCAAAATGCAGCCCCGCGGCTTCGGGTGTGAAATTGACTAATAGTCTCGGGGCAAACGGCGGCGCAACCCCGAGGCAGCTTTAGTGGGAAATCACCCCAAATCAGATTATGGATTGCTAGTTTCAAAAAAGAAACTTTTAGGAGTCCCAACACATTTCCTTTCAGGAAGCAACAGGAAGCTCTGACAATAAAATAACTGACAGCATGTGCAGAATGCCTTTAATTTACTACTAAGGATGTAATTGTATGCATGTCTGATAAAACGTCTTTCTATATTCAATAGCATTCACTTTCAAGCAAGGGGATTCCAGTCTGAAAGAGATTTGGCTTTAGGACCACCAGGCCTCCAGCTCCTGTTGCCTTCCCCCGCTCTGAGCAACAGCAGCAGCAGAATTTTTTTTTAAATGTGACACCTGCTGCAGTGTCATATCACTTCTGGTGACATAGGCTGCAGTCACATTGGAAGCTTGGCGCAATCTGGAGGCACCTCTATTTGTGGTGGTTTAAATCATCGTGAGAAAAGGTGACCAGACAGCACACCCTGAAGTGGCCTCACCGTACACTCACCCCGTGGTCCACCATTCAGAGTATTGTTGTGGGGCAGCCACAGAGTGGGTAGTCAGGTGGCTTCTTTTTTTGTCTTTTGCATATGCACATAACTGCTTATTTGAAGTACCGCTCCGTTTTGACAGCTGGAGGAGGCTACCTCCCCCTCTTTTCAATTAATCCCTTCCCCACCCCATGTGCTGTAGGCTGTAGGCAGAGGAACTGGCACGAAAAAAAGACAAAGGAAGCTTCTCAGCTTGCCCTTCCCTCACACTACAGAGGACAGCTGTAAGCTTGCTGGTGTGCACAAAGATGTGATTATGCACACAGCTAACTAACTTTAAAGAAAGGAGTGAAAACTGAACACAGCAATCAGACTTTCCAACTAGGTTGAGCTCACATCAGGGGAGTTCAGACATTCAGACATGTGGGGTGAAAGTGCTAGTATCTGTATACACTGGACTTTACCCAGTGCCTGATTACTCCACTTCCAAAGCAGGGCAGAACAGGGTGGGGACAACTGGGGCACAGAAGGCAGATGTTGCTGCCTGATCATGCTCTTTAAATCCACAAAGGTACCACAACGATATCGGTGCCAACTGCTTGTGTGACCACAGCCACAGAGTAGCTCTAGGAATCAGCAGAAACTCTATGGTAAACCATGCTTTCCAGTTATTCCTTAAATCCACCTATGCCACTTACAGGTTGTTGTTGTTTTACCCAAAGTGACATTATACCACAGCTGGCATTCTAGCCCCTCAAATTTCCCTATCCACAGCCTTCCCACCAGTTGCCAGGGATTTCCTAGCAACCCTATTTAGCTTTCTTTGGGCAAAGAACTTTATATTTATCGCCAGCATTTTTGCTTAAGTACCTAATATGTTCAACAATTGAGTCACTCAAGAAGTTGTCTTCCATACTCCTTCAACTTCTCTGAATCAGGGAACAGGCTGAAAGACAATATTCACCTCGCACTAAGAGAAAATCTTTTTTTTTCTCATTCTGTAGTAGCAAAATTTGTGAGACACATACTTGTTGCATGAATCCTCCTGTCTAGGTTTTTCCCTTTCACTAATAGAAAATGGCTGTCTCCTTCTGGGTTTGAAGGCAAAGAATAAAATGGTCACATGTGAAAAAAACCCACTCAAGATTCAATTTGGCTCCCACTGCTCCTCTGAGCAGCAGAAGGAACAGTGTGACCCAGGCCAGGAGCTCTCCCACAAAAGCAGAAGACCTGGTTTGCCTAATCAGCTGCATCTCCAGGAACCTACTAGAGCTAGTTCGAAAGTACAAACTATATAATAAACTCATAAAAGCCACAGTAATAAAACCATAAAAACAAACCAGCAGTATAAAACTCAGCATAAAACAAAATTCATCAGCCTAAAGTGATATCATTCCTCAGGCCAGAGGCCGACTATTTTAAAAAAATGGAACCCCCTTAATTAAAAGCTTGGGTTAAAAAATATCTTGCTCTCATGCCTAAAGTGTAATATGTTAGGCATTTGGTAGAGCTTTTGGGGGGCAAAGTGTGGGGAGTGGCAGCATCACTGATATGGCAATGTCTCTTCCTGGAAGTGATGTCAATGGATCAGCAATGTTCTAGGAATTCCCCCACATCTCTATGGTAAAGATCATAAAAATTGGGGAAATTCCTAGAGCATCATCAATACAGTGACCAGAAGTGATGTTGCCAAGTCTGCAACATCAACACACACACCCATTTTCTCCTGTCAGTCAGCAGGAGCCAGGAGGGAGCAACCTGTCCAGTCACTAGTTGGTGACCACCTCCTAACATAGTGTCCAGCCTGCTGCCTCACAACCCCAGCTCTTTGTGACTCAAATTTCAGAGGTGAGTCAGGTAGCAAACACAGACAAGGCATTTCCAGTACTGGCATATCACCTGTGAATGCCATTGCCCTTGAGGCATGCTGTTACACTCGTTTAGGCACCAAGCCAAAATCTTTCTGTTTAACTAGGCTTTTAATTAAGGGGTTGATCTTTTAAACTATTTTAGCCTGGAAACTGTTATTTTAAGGTGTCAGTGGTCTGTTTCTATGGGCCAAGTTTCTACACTGCAATGGGTTTTAATGCTGGATTTTAATGAATATCTTTTAAAGTTTTATTTATTTTTATTTTGTAAGCCACCCTGGGCAGGTTCCTGGAGAGGCATATAAAATTTTTCTATATAAATAAATAACATCAGTGCAGTCATGTTAAAACACATCATCTCCTCTAGACTGATTCACCACTTCAGTCACCACTGAGCCCACTCGATGTCTCCATAAAATAATTAAATATACTTATTCATTCTCCCATACCTGAACACAGCTAGATAAAAGTGTTTGCTACTTTCATAAGTGGATTTATTACTTTGTGAGAATTTATGCTTAGAAATTAAAGATAAAAGATCCTAATTAAGATAACCTTGACTCTTCTGTGTGGAATTCAAGCCTTGGGCCTCTGGCCCTTTTCTGTGGCTGGAAAGGTTTTTAAACACTGTTGAAATAACCACAGTGATTTTTCCCCCCTTCACCTATATATTTTTGCCCTTCACCTATGTTTTGGATTGCTCTACAGAATGAGCGATGCTTTTACTAAGAGTGGAAATATGCTACTGAAATTTCAACAGCAGGTTCTTCAGAGAGGAATAGACAAGTCTTGCAACGAGGGAGACTGCCAAGCCTTCCCCTCTGTTGCCCACTGGCTCAATAAGGGCTAAGGGGGGGGTTTAAAAGTGGCATTGTACCAGTGGTGCAACAGCATTTCCAGCAAATACCCAGAAGTGATGTCATGTTGCCAGCATGATGTTGATGCAGTGCTCTACAATTTGGGCAAAATTCTACAGTTAAATCATACAGTTTTGTCCAATTCCTAGAGCATCACATTGACATCACACCAGCGATGTGACTTCACTTCCAGGTGTTTGCCCAAGTGCCGTTGCTCCATTGGTGTGACGTCATTCCTCCATTGATAAGACCAAAAAAAAAAAAACCTGTGCAGAAGGATGCTAAGAAAAGAACAGAACAATTTACTAATGAGTAATAACAATATAACTAGTAGTAATACAACTAAGAATATTACGTATGTAGTATTTACAAAAATCCAACAATTTTTTCAATAATCCAATAGGTAAATTTTCAACTATCCAACAGGTAAGTCTCCAATTTTTCAATAATAAAACAGGTAAGTCTACAATGAACCTAGTAGTAATTCAACTAAGAATACTACATATGCACTGTTTACAAAAATCCCACAGATGAGTCCACCATTTTTGCAGGTAAGTTTTCAACAATCCAACAGGTAAATCTGCAATATTATTAATCCAACAGGTAAGTCTACAATGGACACTACGAAGACTCCAGATTTCAAAACTTCGTTTTGAATAGTCTTCCTCAGTAGATGCTGATTAAAGAACTCTTTAAGGACTCATCAAAGGTTTCCAAGATAAACATCAGCAAAACAGCTTTCCAATTTATAATGAAAAATATTAATAGGGCAGCCAGTCAATATTTATAGGGGGAAATCTCCAAAGTCTTATGTTGCTGGTTTCACCCCCCTTTAAACAGACCAGAAGCAATTATTCACGGCCGGATCGCCCATTGGGCAAACTAGGCGCTCACCTAGGGCGCGCCGGCCTCAGGGGCACCAAATGGCGCCCTGCTCCCCCCCAAAAGCACCCCCCCACCGCCCTAACCGAGCGCCCACCACCGCTGCTGCTGAAAAGCGCCCAGCTAGGGCACAAGTGGCCCTCCCCCTCCTCCCTCAGGGGGAGGAGGAGGAGGCGGCCAGCAGCGGCCAGTGGGATCTCCCCGCTGCCGCCGCCAAATACCCAGCTAGGGCGCAAGTCGCCCCCCTCCCTCGGGGGGGAGGAGGAGGAGGCCAGTGGCGGCCAGCGGGATTTCCCCGTTGCCGCTGCTGCTGCCAAGTGCCCAGGTAGGGCACAAGTCGCCCTCCCTCTCCTCCTCGGGGGGGGAGGAGGAGGAGGAGACTGGTGGCGACCAGTGGGATTTCCCCGCTGCCACCGCCGCCAAGTGCCCAGCTAGGGTGCAAGTTGCCCTCCCCCTCCTCCCGGGTGGGAGGCGAAGGAGGAGGCAGCCAGTGGTGGCCAGCAGGATCTCGCCGCTGCCGCCGCTGCCACCAAAAAGCGCCCGGCTAGAGTGCAAGTCACCCTCCCCCTCCTCCCTGGAGGGGAGGAGGTGACGGCGACCAGCGGGGACTTCCCGCCGCTGCCGCTGCCACCGCCACTGTAGAGCGCCCAGCCGGGGCACAGCTTGCCCGCCCTCCCCCTCCTCCCTGTGGGGGAAGGAGGGGGGGCAGCATGGCTGGGTCTCCAGGCCCAACCGGGAGGTTGGGATCTGTGCCCACCTAGGGCACAGAAATTCCTGGAGCCGGCCCTGCAATTATTTGTGTATAAATAATGGCAAGTAAATTGGCAAGTATAAGAGCAGCAGGAGATACTTTCATTCAACAGAAAGGGCCATTTTGAGGAGAAATTTTGAGAGTGGAAGTACTCAAAGCATGGCTAGCTGATGCATTTTAATCTCATACCCTATCCTGCAGTATTGCTAAAATGCTTGTGATTTAAGAAGCCTCAAAGTGTATGTCAGAAAGGCTTGCATTCTTCAGCATGCACTAGTACAGAGTACTGTGTGCACAAAGACATTTTACTTCCTGTAGGATCTTGACCAGTGAGGCCAAAGTGAAAAGCAGATCTAGTCTTCACCATTCCTGTATCTCCACAAGCAGCTTTTCCCCCAAAGGAAGGAATGGTAATGGGAGGAGGCTATGGTATATGGGGTTAGGGCTAACTCTGTTCCCTGCCCAAGGCAACAAGATTATCTGCAGAAATCCACCATAGGTTTTGGGTCACTGTAAAGTGTGGTGCAGAATGTCAGACAAGGCAGACATCATAAAATTTACTCCTTGATACTCAGAACAAAGGTCAGTGCAACACCCAAATACCACTGATTCTCCAAACCCATTAACTGGTTTTAAATTACAGTGGGATTAGGGAAAGCAGCCTTCAAGGATGACACCTGATGAAACTTAAAACAACCTAACAAAGCTGGCATGCTTTTTTTTTAACTGTTGAGTGGTCCAGGAGAATCAACAGTCATTCTCTCACTGTCCATTTCCTAGCACAGGTTATCCACTGTAGCAACCAAGGCTGTTTTAGCCCCATAACCAAGCCTGAAACCAGGTTGGAAAGGATGCAAACAACTTCATTCCCTGATATGCTAGTTTACTGCATGCAGAGAACTTCTGTTGTGGAAGAGCATTCAACTGGCATACAGTCCAGGGAGATGTATTGCAGGCTTTCTCTGACTATTTAAAACAGCTCTCTCGGGCTATTCTGCACAGTATGTGGGGCACCAGCACACTGTATAAAAATTAGTAAGGATAGCATTTTTCTAATATAGGAATCTCCCCCAGAAACATTTAGCAAACCACTCCGAAGCACTGACCATTTTCCTACATATGTTTAAATTCCATAGTCAACGTATACTTCTCAATGAATCTGATGTGACTTCAGTACTTCACTTCCAATCTAACCCATGCAAAAGGTATTTAGGCTTCACTATTTCTAACTGACAGACAGCGAAGGTATCTCCATGCTTTCCCATTAGGGTCTTACTATGTCATTAATCTAGCAAACATATCAGCACCAAAGTTACCATTCTTATTTAATCAGTGTCTCGTTAAAAAGAACAAGCTTCTATTTATTAATACAAGTCTTATAATGTTTAGGTATCTCCTAATCACTCCAAACACTATCTAACTGGGTAAACTGCAGCCAGGCAAGAGGTGAATCCATAACTTGCTAGTCCCCAAAGGATCAAGAATATTAGGCCTCCTGGTGGCCCAATTCTTTCCCCTTCTTCTACAGCAGTAGCCTGTGATTTTGCAGGAGAGGGATAAATAATGAGCACACCTTGCCTGGATGCTCCTTTGTAGTCCCTGGAAATAAATGCTCTCTTTCCTACTACACAGAATCATAGAATCATAGAGTTAGAAGGGTCCTCCAGGGTCATCTAGTCCAACCTCCTGCACAGTACAGGAAATTCACAAATACCTCCACCTCCACACCCGCAGTGACCGCTGTTCCATGCCCAAAAGTTGACAAAAAACCTCCAGAATCCCTGGCTAAATTGGCCTGGAGAAAAACTGCTTCCTGACCCCAAAGTGGCAATCAGCATTTCCCTGAGTATGTAAGAAACAGCCACAAGAACTAATCACTGAGGTAACCCTTCTGACCCTCCCTCTCATGATCTGCCTAAGTTCACACATTCAGCATTGCTGTCAGATGGCCATCCAGCCTCTGTCTGAAAACCTCCAAGAAGGAGAGCCTACCACCTCCCGAGGAAGCCTCTTCCACTGAGGATCTGCTGTAACGAGTGTTCCATCTAAGCTGAGTTAGTGTGAACTAGCTCACAGTTTTTTAGCCTCTGGCTCACACATTTTTGTCTTAGCTCAGGAAGGATGGCCCCAGAGCAAACTAATTTATGCAGTAGCCAAATTGCTTGCTCACAACTTTAATGCCAGTAGCTCACAAAGTAGAATTTTTGCTCACAAGACTCCACAGCTTAGAGGAGGCATTGGTAACTATCAGGAAGTTCTTACTAATGTTTAGCCAAAAACTCTTCTGATTTAATTTCAACCCACTGGTTCTGCTCCTACCTTCTGGGGCAACAGAAAACAACTCCATACCATCCTCTATATGTCAGTCCTTCAAGTATTTGAAGACGGTTATCATACTACCTCTCAGTCATCTCCTCCCCAGGTTAAACACACCCAGCTCCTTCAACCTTTCCTCATAGAACTTGGTCACCAGACCCCTCACCTTCTTCGTTGCCCTCCTCTGGACACATTCCAGCTTGTCTGTATCTTTCTTAAATTGTGGTGCCCAAAACTGAACATAATACTGTAGGTGAGGTCTAACAAGAGCAGAGTAAACTGGTACCATCACTTTGTGTGATCTGGACACTATACTTCTGTTGATACAGCCCAGAATTGCATTTGCCTTTTTAGCAACTGCATCACACTGCTGACTCATGTTCAGTGTATGATCTACTGAGACCCCTAGATCCTTTTTGCACATAGTACTGCCCAGACAAGTCTCCCCCAACCTATAATTATGCATTTGATTTTTCCTACCTAAAGGCAGAACTTTACATTTATCCCCATTGAAATTCATTTTATTTGTTTTAGCCCTGTTCCCCAGCCTGTCCTGTATCCTAGATCATCCTTCTATTTGCTACCCCATAAAGTACCATATTTGCTGCCCAGTCTGTTGCTTCACAGCTACTTTGCTTCTATCAAGACCTGAGACAGAGAAAACCAGGTTTTTTAAAGAAGAAAAAGCCATTCTGCTTCCACTAGTGTGGGCTGTCCTACCTTTAAAATGGGCAGGGAATAACGTGAATGTTTAAGATGGTGATAGATAAGGTTGCCAGCCCGGAAGACACATCATCTCATTGCTGATGAAGCTATAGAATTTATCCAAAAATCGATGGTTTTGAGCACTGCCTAACGTGATGGCGTCCCTACCACCTCCTATCTAAAGTAGGTCCCTCTAATTGGAACACCCACTATTTACCATTAAAACAACATGGAGAGATTATATTGGGGAGGGGCTGTGGCTCGGTGAAAGAGCTTCTGCTTTGCGTGCAGAATATCTCAGGTTCAATCCCCAGCATCTCCAGTTAAAAGGACCAGGCAGTAGGTGATATAAAAGACCTCTACCTGAGAGTCTGTACAGCTGCTGCCAGCCTTAGATAATAATGACCGTGATGGACTGATGTTCTGATTCAGCATAAATTGGCTTCACATGAGAGTTTCTTTTTTTTCTTTTTTTTTTAAAAAGGCCAAAAAACACTAAGAGACAAGAAGAGTTGATTTTTATACCCAGCTTTTCTCACTTTAAGGAGTCTCAGAGTAGCTTACAATCGCCTTCCCTTCCTCTTCCCACAAGAGTCACCTTGTGAGGTAGGTGGAGCTACAGGAGTTGTGACAGAACTGTGACTGGCCCAAGGTCACCCAGCAGGTTTCACATGAAGGAGGGCGGAATCAAACCTGGTTCTCCAGATTAGGGTCCGCTGCTGTTAACCGCTACACCATGCTGGCCTGGTTAAGCTCACAATGGATTTCACTTTTAGGTTTGCTAACAGGCCTGGAGAAGAATGCCTTGCCCCCTTAACAGAGGTTTAATGGAATGTTATTTACCTCCAGTTTCCACACATTAGCCCTCTATTAAAGAGATGGAACATTTTTTTCCAGGCCAGTTGACAACCCTATTCACTTTACTTATTACAGAACAACCAAACTCAAAATACATTCAGCACATTTCTTGTCCAGATAGACAGTGCAGTGGCGTGGCGGTGGGTAAAGAATATAATAGTGTGGGAACTGGGTTATGTTTCCCCTTGAGGTGCCTCACCTCTGTTTGCCTGGCTTCTTTGTAACCTCGACTCCCCTTGAGAAGCAGCCTGATCTCAGGATCAACCAACCAACACAGCACACAGCTGTCTATATTTTCTCTTCCGAGAATAGTAAAGAATGAATTGAAATTTCACTTCTTTGTGTGGTGAAGACTCACAAAGGAAATTTTCATTGTTCTTCCTTAGTGCAGCCCACCCAGTCATCAGAATAGGGCTGCCCGCCTCCAAGTGGGGCTTGAGATCTCCTGGGTTGATAACTGATCTCCAAATTTATAGGCATGAGTTCCCCTGGAGAAAATGGCAGCGTTGCAGAGTGGACTCTATGGCACCATATTCTTGCTCAGCTACTTCTCCTTCCCAGACTCCTCCCTCCCCAGCCTCTGCTCCTAAATCTCCAGGAATTTCCCAACCCCAAGTTGGCAACCCCACATCAAGACCACAGATCTAAAGAACAGAGGATCTGGTGAAGAGCGGTGGCTCCCCTCCCCCAGCATAGCTGCTATATTTGCTAGGTCTAGGCATTTGCATTTCGTAAATTACGAGTTATGTGGTAAATAACTTCCTTTCAGCAATCAAGCATCCCAGGAGGTTGGGGGAGGGGGATAGAGAGGACACAGTCACCCCTATTCTAGTACTTTTGTGCTTTCCTGTCTCTTGTGAGTTATTAGCTGACAAGATTTTAAGTATTCTACATTGCACAATTTAAATAAAGAATTTTATTTACATGGGAATATAAAAAGTATATTACCAATTATATAGTCTTCTGAATGCTTAATCATGCAGCCAAGTGGAACGTTCTCTCCCTCTCTCTCTCTCTCTGTGCAAGATATGTCCACAACCATTTAACCATAATGAAGGGTTCCTTGGGAAATAAGCATTTAATCTCTACAACCTCATTTCAAGCACCTAATCTCACACTCTGCAGTGCACTCTGCTACTTCCTGTCATCTAAACAAAATTCAGGTAGAGAGCCGGAGAAGCTTAAACTACATCTTTTAAATATTTACTCACTGGCCTGCACTTGGCAGTACATGTTGTAGTGCTAAACTCAATTTCATCCTCCAGTGCCCGGCAGACAATTTGGACAGGCTTATTGAGAGCTGCAGGATCTTTCCACTCCTTGGAGAAGAAGCCATTCCCTTATCTTAAGCACATTAAGCCAGGGAGCCTTTTCCACTCATTTGGCATATCAGCAAATCACAGAGAGTTGATATATTGACAGCTTACTTAATACACCACGGACTGCTAGCAAACAAAGGTGACTGGGAGAAGAAGTTGTGTGAAAACATTCCTACTGCTGTGAGCCATGCAGGCCCATACAGAAGTGATGTTCCTTTTTAAGCTTCAGCACAAACTAGTCCAGTAATCCCCGTCATGGTGCCCACAAACACCAGAGTATCCAGCAGAGTTCCTGGCACCTATTGGCTTCTTACCCTAAGCAGCTCTTCTCCAAAGCAAACAGCCAGCCTCTACTTCACTGGTGTTGGAGGTGGTCCTGAAGGGCCCAGGAGGCATCACCTTTCTCTCCAAGGAATGCCCCATTTGGAAACAGCTGCCTCCATCTCAGAACCTCCTAACATTCCATGGAAACTCTCTCTGTTTTATGGTTGGACTTAGCCCCCTCGGCAGCAATTTCGTTATGGCATCCCCTACCTGTCCTCAAAATTCCAAAAGTAAACATAGGTTCAACAAAGTTGAAGGCTTATCACTGCCAAGGGACAACTGACCACAGCAAGAATTCTTTTGCTCATTCTTTAAATCACATCTGTTTCCCATGGCTGGGCCATGTAGAGAATGTGAAACACACCATGCAAGTGTCATAAACCCGGCTTGGGTCTGTGTGTTTTACATGTGTGGAATCACGTTTGTGGGCATGTAAACATGTCCTATTTCTTCAGTACCACCATCCCAAACTAAATCCAGTCTCCCATGCTACCAGTGGCTTAGGGTACACTACTAAAAGGCTTCCTTGGAGCATGTACAAAAGGCAGAATTTCCCAATAACTTCAGACCTTCTCCTACACATCTGTGGTAGCATGAACAAGGGGGCAAGGCATGCAGGAAGGAGTTTGAAACAGTCTGTTCTCTTAAACAGGAAAACTTTATTCCTACTACAGCATAAGACAAGGGAAAATGATTATTGTGCCTTCTAGCTACACATCTAAGGAAAAGAGCAGGAAAAATTATATCACTAAGCTAAATTTAACAATACAGAAGTTTCACTTCCATATCCCTCCTTGAATGCCCATGAAACAACAGCAAATTCTGACCCCTATTTGCTTCATGCAGGGGAATCTGATTCTTAGTATTTGAACAACTAACTGGATATTCAACCTTTTAGCTTTTCCTGCCTAGCTGGCTGGAAGTCTCTTACCCAATGCAGATTTTGGGAGCTCACTTCCACATGGGATGGTAAACCCCTATCTTCCAATCATCCAGGGATGAACATGCCACACATCTCAATACCCGGGCCATGGTTTACCACAGCTACCTACCTTGCCCTTCCTGGCAGTTAGAGCAAATGGTTATCTCTTTAAGGAAAACATCTCTGCTCCTACTGATATCTTGGTGCATTTTATAACTTTCTTCCCTAGAAAACCCAGGGGCTGTCAAGGTCCCAGAAAACTCCTCATGAGCTTCAAAGCACCTTATGGTCGAATCTGCATTTGCATTTTTAAATCAGTTTCATGCTGCTGTGATGCCATCTTTCTCTATGCTTGTTTGAAGAGTTGTTGGAGAATCCGTGTTTTTTCTCTGAACTGGCAGGAACTTAGCCAGAACTATGGTTGAATCTGCATTTGCATTTTTAAATCAGTTTCATGTTGCTGTGACGCCGTCTTTCTCTGTGCTTGTTTGAAGAGTTGTTTGGAGAAGATTCATTTAAAGTTGTGTGGAGGCGCAATGACAGTGGAGCCGCCACAAAAGGGTGATAAACATATGCAGACATGCAAAGGTATGCTAGCACTGTTGAAGTGTGAAAATGAAAGTTAATATAGACAGTTTTTTTGAAGATGGAGTCAGAAGGCTGGGACACCAGTGGGAAAGACAAATGCAGATTCAACCTACATCTCTGGGTTCATGACAAGGGAGAACTACATGAGTTTTGGTTAACTGGTTCTTGGCATGCACCTCTACTGTATCCTTCCAGCTCCATTTCTAACTGTGTGGCTTCCCGCAGAATGACAATCTCATGCCTGTATGCTTAAACATGAATGGGATTCTGCACGATCTAAAATCTCATGAAAGGAAGAAGGCTATGCTAGTATTTTATACCCTGATTAAGGCCAAATCATCATTCAATTATCCTAAAGCAATCACTTAGGGTAGGTACCAAGTGATGAGGGCAGATACAAACAGCAGAGTGGGGAGTACTACAAAGAATGGCCAGTATATAGGTATGTTACATTACTAAAGGTTTCCCTTGCTCAAAAGCTAGTCAAATCCAACTCTAGGGGGCAGCGCTTATCTCTATTTCCAAGCCGAAGAGACAGCGCTGTCCAAAGACATTGCTGTGGTCATGTGACCAGCATGACTAAATACCAAGGTGCATGGAACACTGTTACCTTCCCACTGAAGTGGTACCTATTTATCTACTTGCAATTTCCTGCTACGTTGGCAGGAGCTGGGGCCAGAGATGGGAGCTCACTTTGTCATGTGACACTAGGGTCTCGAACTACCGAGCTACAGACCTTCTGGTCTGCAGCTCAGCATCTTAACCTCTAAGCCACCGTGGCCCTACATTACAAAGGACAAATAAAATCAAGATCCACTGGGTGTGGACCATTGATGAAGTAGCAAAGTTGAATGAAAGAACAGCATAAAACCTGTAAGGATCTAGTTTTTGTAATGAGCTAACAACTTCCAGGTCCTAATGAGTCTGATAGTGTCAGATAAGGATGTGATTTTCCAGCTTTGTGCCTTCTCTCACTAGAATCTCCCATGAAATGTATTGTTGAAGTATTGCAGCCTTTAAACATGGATCCAGGTGGGTAGGTGTTGGTCTGAAACATTAGAACAAGGTTTGAGTCCGGTGGCACCTTTAAGACCACCAAAGTGTTATTCAAGGTATGAGCTTTCGTGTGCATGCACACTCCTTCAGATACAGTGAATAGAATGACCATGGAAATGTATGACTGTTATTTCCATTTCATTGTATCTGAAGAATTGTTGTTGTTGTTGTTGTTGTTGTTGTTGTTCAGTCACACAGTCGAGTCCAACTCTTTGCAACCCCATGGACCAGAATATGCCAGGCCCTCCTGTCTTCCACTGTCCGCTGAAGTTTGCTCAATTTCATGTTCGTTGCATCGATGACACTGTCTAACCATCTCATCCTTTGCCGTCCCCTTCTTCTTTAACCTTCAATCTTTCCCAGCATCAGGGTCTTCTCCAGTGAATGCTCCCTTCTCATTTGGTGGCCAAAGCATTTGAGCTTCAACTTCAGGATCTGGCCTTCCAGGGAACAGTCAGGGTTGATTTCTTTTAGGATTGAATGATTTGAAGAATTGTATGTGCACCCAAAAGCTTATACTTTGAATGAAAATATCCTGAATGGCTGAAATGTTCCATCACCCCTTTTTTAATTTTTCTGCTGATTTTTATTGTTTTGTTTGTTATTTACTGTCAAGTCACTTCCACTTTATGGTGACTCTATGAATTAATGACCTCCAAAATGTCCTGTGATTAACAGCCTTGCTTAGGTGTTGCAGACTGAAGGACGTGGCTTCCTTTATTAAGTCACTCCATCTCATGTTAGGTCTTCCTCTTTTCCTGCTGCCTTCAAACATTATTAAGTGCAAGAATATTAACACAGAATAAGAAAAATACCAGAAACAAACATGATAATGGTAAGTAACCAGTAGACACGTGACTCTCATATACTAGAGGTAACTGTGACCGGGGGGTGTATGGAGAGGAGACTAAAACAGCTAAGTCAAACATAAACTAAGTCAAATACCAAAGGCCTCTAAGTAGTGTCTGAGCATGAAGTTAAAGAGTGAGCCACATATGATCGTGTGGATTAGAGGAAAGGAGATCCCTGTTCAACATGTAGTCCAAGACCTTTTTTAGAGAGGCGTTCAAAGATGAGAGTGAAAGAATATTATCCATCAGGCAAACGAAGGAGAAGGAAAATATAGTCTTCAACCTCTCCAACCTATCATTATCCCTAGAACAGAGGAAAACTCTAAATTTGGGATTGGGTTTCTCAATGACCCCTAAATACAATGCAACATGTAGTCCAAGACTGGGACCCATATGTGGGTGAACCTGGAGTGTGACTTGTGTGAACAACATAGATGGTGTCCAAGAGAGTTCGAAATCTTGCTCATAATGAATTGGTCCCAAATTTTGTTGCTATAATTATTGTCTTTTCCTGTGAGTCTTCTCTTCTCATGATGTGGCCAAAGTACAATAACCTCTATTCAATCATTTTAGCTTCAAGAGAATTCAAGCTTGATGTGCTCTAGAACCCACTTATTTGTCTTTCTGGGATAGTATTTGCAAGACCCTCCTCCAACACCACATTACTTTTATTACTAGTTTTTAAAATCTCCCTTTTGGAATTGGACACGTTCATCTTTTTTCTTTTTTAAAAAACCAAGAATTTCTGGTGCCATTTCTATATAACCAAGAATGACAATAGGATATTTTATTTGTGTGTTACTTTTCCATTCAATCCCTTCTCTACCAGTGGCTACACTTAAGGCAAATAACCCGTGCTAATTAGCAAGCAAAAAGGCTTTAAAAGGATATACCGTTAAATCAATTTTTTGCAGTTAAAATGTTCTCCCTTCAATAAGGCACCTGAAGAAATAAAGTAATGATTTAGAAGAATCATTTTCTCACCCTCGGTTATCTGCGACAATCATTAATGGAATCTCTAACCAGCATGCAGACAAGGGAAAGAATAAGCAAGCAGCTCCAACAACACAGCGCCGGAATTTGGAAGCCCATTCTCTAAGTAATGTGGGTTTTTTTGTTTATTTAGTTGTCAGAAAGCTGACTATAAAAATTAGCTAGAGCTAAGTTAGTGGTATTTAAACACATGATCTGTCTACATTTTAGAGCAGGGAATATTCCCCAAGGCTTCTCACAGTCACAGAAGCCAGACCAGGGGGTGGGGGGCACCAAGAAAGCCCAGCTCCACAGACAAAAGAAATGACCCTCCCTGCTTCGACTGTAACAAAAGAAACTATCTACAAATCCAGCCAAACTTATACTGTAATTATATTTATAAACCCTTAGATGTGTCCAGCTAGTGCTGGAGCTTAGAACATTCAGGAATTCTGCAGAAGACTTAAGCAAAATGGAAAGATGTCTAACTCCACTGACTCATTCACAATGCTGAAAACTGTTGCAAAGCAAGGATTGACCATGCAATAAAACACAGCAGTGTGGGCATGGGGAAGACCAATAATGAGTGGTCCCACAACCATCAGGGCAATATTAACTGATTTGGTGGGGTTGCATCATGTGGAATGGAACATTGATGGAATAAGCAAAACGTTATGTTTAATCTGATCAACTACTTATTTTAAAGCAAACTGGAACTCTTTAAAGTAGATTCTGTTTGTAGATACAAGTATATTTCCAACCTAGGTGGAGGAAGGTTTCTCACACTGGAAGAAGCCTTCAAACTTTGTTCTATGGAGTAGTAGGAGACATGTCACAATGATAGCCTAATAAATTTCAAAAAAGTAACATTCTTGAAACAATGCCAGATGAGAGTAGGATCTGTTTCTTTATGGCAGAGGACTGTAAATGCTTCACAGTTTCTTCTACACTGACTTCAGTATTTAATACCACCAAGAAGAATCATAGCATTGCCTGACACTTTCCCTCCCATTGAACATCCGATATTCGTTTTAAAGCACAGAAACATTTTTGTTGTTCAGTCGCACAGTCGCACAGTCAAGTCTGACTCTTCATGACCCCATGGACCACATCACACCAGGCCCTTCTGTCCACCATCGTCCTCCAGAGTTTGCTCAACTTCATGTTCATTGTATCAATAAGACTGTCTAACCATCTCATCCTTTGCCGTCCCCTTCTTCTCTGACCTTCAATCTTTCCTAGCATCAAGGTCTTCTCCAGTGAGTGCTCCCTTCTCATTTGGTGGCCAAGGTATTTGAGCTTCAGCTTCAGTATCTGGCCTCCCAGAGAACAGTCAGGGTTGATTTCTTTTAGGATTGACTGATTTGATCTCCTTGCAGTCCAAGGGATTCTCAAGAGTCTTCTCCAGCACCATAATTCAAAAGCATCTATTCTTCAGCACTCAGCCTTCCTTACGGTCCAACTCTCACAGCCGTACATTACTACTGGGAATACCATTGCTTTGACCATATGGCTTTTGTTGGCAGGATGATGTCTCTACTTTTTATTATGCTGTCTAGGTTTGCCATAGCTTTCCTCCTAAGAAGCAAACATCTTTTAATTTCATGGCTGCAGTCACCATCTGCAGTGATCTTGGTTCCTAGGAGTGTGAAGTCTGTCACTGCTTCCATGACTTTCCCTTCTATTTGCCAAGGAGTGATGAGGCCGGATGCCATGATGTTGAGTTTCAAGCCAACTTTTGCACTCTCCTCTTTCACTCTAAGCAAGAGTCTCTTCAGGTCCTCTTCACTTTCTGCCATTAGAGTGGTATCATCTGCATATCTGAGGTTGTTGATGATTTTCCCAGTAATCTTAATTCTGGTTTGTGATTCATCCAGGCTGGCATTTCACATGAAATACTCTGCAAATAAATTAAATAAGCAAGGTGACAATATACATCCTTGTCATACTCCTTTTCCTATGCTAAACCAATCAGTTGTTCCATATCTGGTTCTAACTGTCACTTCTTGACAGGTTTCTCAAGAGACATATGAGGTGGCCTGGTACTTCCATCTCTTTAAGGCCTTACCACAGTTTGTTGTGATCCACAGAATCAAAGGCTTTAGCATAGTCAATGAAGCAAAAGTAGATGTTTTTCTGGTACTCCCTTGCTTTCTCCATTATCCAGCGAATGCTGGCAATTTGATCTCTAGTTCCTCTACCTCTTTGAAACCCAGCTTGTACTTCTGGCAGTTCTCTATCCACGTACTGCTGAAGCCTAGCTTGTAGGATCTTGAGCATGACCTTGTTGGCATGTGAAATGAGTGCAATTGTGTGATAGTTTGGACACTCCTTGGCATTGCCCTTCTTTGGGATTGGAATGTAAACTGTCCTTTTCCAATCCTGTGGCCACTGCTGTGTTTTCCAAATTTGCTGGCATATTGAGTGCAGCACTTTAACAGCATCATCTTTTAAGACTTTGAATAGCTCAACTGGGATACCATCACCTCCGCTAGCCTTGTTGTTAGTAATGCTTTCTAAAGCCCATTTGACTTCACACTCCAGGATGTCTGGTTCAAGGTCAGTGATCACACAGTCATGGTTATCAAGGACATTGAGGTCCTGCTTGTATAGCTCTTCTGTGTATTCTTGCCATCTCTTCCTAATCTCTTCTGCCTCTGTTAGATCCCTACCATTTTTGTCCTTTATTATGGCCAGCTTTGCATGGAATGTTCCCTTGATTTCTCCAGTTTTCTTGAAGAGATCTCCAGTCCTTCCCAGTCTATTGTTTCCCTCAACTACTTTGCCCTATTCATTCAGGAAGGCCTCCTTATCTCTCCTTGCTGTTCTCTTGAAATCTGCATTCAGTCAGGTAAATCTTTCCTTTTCACTTTTGCCTTTTGCTTTCCTTCTTTCCTCTGCTATTTGTAAAACCTCATCAGACAGATACTTGGCTTTCTTGCATTTCTTTTTCTTTGGGATGGTGCTGATTGCTGCCTCCTGTACAATGTTATGAACCTTTGTCCATAGTTCTTCAGGCACTCTGTCTACCAGATCTAGTCCCTTAAATCTATTCTTCACCTCCACTGTATATTCATCAGGGATGTGATCTAGGTCAAACCTGAATGGCCTAGTGGTTTTCACAACTTTCTTCAGTTTAAACCTGAATTTTGCAACAAGTAGCTCATAATCTGGACCACAGTCACCTTCAGGTCTTGTTTTTACTGACTGTATAGAGCTTCTTCATCTTTGACTGCAAATGATATAATCAATCTGATTTCGGTGTTGCCCATCTGGTGATGTCCATGTGTAGAGTCACCTCTTAAGTTGTTGGAAGAGGGTGTTCACTATGACCAGCGTGTTCTCTTGACAAAACTCTGTTAGCCTATGCCCAGTTTCATTTTGTTCTCCAAGGCCAAACTTGTCCATTATTCTGGTTACCTTTTGACTTCCTACTTTAGCATTCCAGTCTCCTATGATGATAAGGACATCTTTTTTTCGTGTTAGATGTAGGAGGTATTGTAGGTCTTCATAGAACCGGTCCACTTCTGCCTCTTCTGCATCAGTAGTTGGGGCATAGATTTGGATTACTGTGAAACTGAATGGTTCTCCTTGGATTCGGACCGAGATCATTCTGTCATTTTTGACATTGTATCCCATTACTGCCTTTTCACTCTCTTGTTGACTATAAAGGCCACACCATTTTTTCTACGGGATTCTTGGCCACAGTAGTAGATATAATGGTCTTCTGAGTTAAATTTGCCCATTCCCATCCCCTTTAGTTCACTGATTCCCAAGATGTCAATGTTCAGCCTTGCTACCTCATTTTTGACCACATCCAGCTTACCTTGATTCATAGATCTTACATTCCAGGTTCCTATGTAGTATTGTTCTTTGTAGCATCAGACTTTCCTTTCACCATCAGAAACATCCTTCTCCAGTGGATCACATTTTGTCTGAGTTCCCTGCTGTGGCCTGTCCATCCTGGGTGGCCCTCCACACCATAGTCTGCAGCCTCATTGAACCATGTAAGCCCCCTTGCCACATCAGGGCAGTGATCCTTGAGAGATATAGCACTTTCTTTATAGAAGAAACCAGAATATCCTTCAGAACAAAATACAGGCTGTCAAAGTATATTGATTGATAAGCCATATTTTAAAATAATGAACACATGAAGCTGCCTTCTACTGAATCAGACCACCCATTTCACAAGGTATATATACGTAACCAGGGCTCTTTTTGTAGCAGGAACTCCTTTGCATATTAGGCAACACACCCCTAATGTAGCCAATCCTCCAAGAGCTTACAGTAGCCCCTGTAAGAAGAACTCTGTAAACTCTTGGAGGATTGGCTACATTAGGGAGTTCCTGCTACAAAAAGAGCCCTGTACGTAACATCTGCAAAGGCACCTCTCTGTAGTGTCCTGAAGTGACATGTGTTATGCTGCCTTCTTGCCTTCCTTAGCATTTCCTACTTATTTTTGCTTCCAGCAAAGGCTCCTCCCTTGAAATTCTTAGCTGGACCCAAAGAACCGAATGGCTTAGTTACATTTGCTAGAATGACAGAACTGTCAGTGTGCGGGGGTGACTCTGAGGTAAAAGGGGATCCTTTACTCTAAATAGAACAGTTGCTTTCTCTTCAACATAAATAGAGTTTATTTTGAAGTATAACACCATAACAGTTTCAGTAAAGGTAATAAGCATATTAGTTTCAGGATGGTACAGTTCCTTAAATAGACCTAGCCACAAAGACTTATTTTCTCACTTGCCACTTAGGCTAAAAACCTCCACAAACAACACAGATTTCTCTCACCCTCTACAGCACCTCACTCAAGCTCTCATCCCCACGCACTCTGAATGAAACCTCTCTCTCCAAACCAATCAGTCTTAGGGTACAGCTACCATCCAATCATAACACACCGGGTGCGTTCAGACGCGCCGTTTGAGCCGTTTTCAGCACGGCTCAGAAACGGCTTTTCCCTGCGCGTTCACACGCCCAACATCTGCCCACCGTCCCCAGCCGTCGCTTTCTGGAGCAAACCCCTTTGAAACGGAGTATTTTGGCACCACTTACCCAAGCGGTGTTTTCCATGATTCTCCGTTTCAAGCCGCACTTTTCCCTGTCTGATCGCTCCATCCAGCCACTTCCGGATGCTTCAACCCCCCCTCTGGGAAGCTGCCTCCAGCTTCCGGTTTTAGTCCTCCATTTTTTTTTCCCCTTACCGGTGTGCGCTTGAGCGGAGCTCCGCACTTAGGTTAAAAAAAGAAAAGGTTTACTGGTGCCTAGTTTAGGCATTTAGAGGAGTCCGGGATCTCGGGGAGGCCATTTTTAAAAGGACTCTTCCTTTAAACTTTAAAGGGACCTGTTGAGCTCGCTCTTCTTCGCACCGGCCAAACTTCCTGTTCGGGAGAGGGCTGCCTGTGCGCATGCTCAAAGGAGAGGGGAAACCCCTCCCACCTGCAGGAGGACGGCGGGGCGCTCGGAAGGAGGAGGTGAGTCTGAGCGCGATTCTCCAGTTTAAAAAAACGCATCGTGCCGGAGCAGTTTAAACCGCTCCAGCACGCTGTCTAAACGCACCCACCATCTCCCATCCAGCTCCCCTTCTTTCTTACTCTAGAGGCCTGCCTTTTAAAACCACAGCAACATACATATAAAACTCCACATTAAACCCCAGAAATAAAACACACACATAATATTTACTTATCAAAACACCACAGTCAGTATGGTCTAGTTAGATGGGCAGCAGCTTTCCACGGTCTCAGGCCTTTCACATCATCTACTATTTGAACCTTTTAACTGGAGATGCCTAGGACTGGACCTGGGACCTTCTTCATGTAAAGAAGATGTTCATCTGCTGAGCCTTCTGTTAGGCCCCCTATCCACCCAGTATCCTTTTTCAGGCAGTATTACAACTATCCCTTCAATCACTGATTTTCAGCCTTGAAAAAATAATTAATGGGCATGCAAAAATATTACAGTCATTTCAGAGGTATTAATAAAATGTAATTACTTTCAAGTCAGCAGTACTGCAGGTCCAGGATTTTGCTTCTGGACTGCAAATACGCTGATCTGTGCACATAAATATAAAGTGCACAAGAAAATTGCAGAGAGACACATCATTTGCAAACCTTCGCCCTCACACAGTTTGCCCACTTTTAAATGTCATTATTTTTAAAGCATTCCCTTTCTGAAGTTCACTGATTAAACTTGTGGTATTTTCTCGTGCCACCAACATTTCTGTTATCCATCGTCAGATTGGGGCCTAAACTATGAAGAAAAATACGGTTGTATAAAATACGGAAATTCAAGACTTCCATCTCCAAAGCTACCCATCATTCCCAACAGTAACTTAGTGGATTTAACCAAGCGCATATGTCTCATTGCTCATTTTATTTTCTGATTGCTAGGATACAAGATGGTTATTTTTCCCAAACATTTTAATGATTGGGGTTGCTTGCGCTCCACCTGCACGCATAATCGACTGTTTATAACACAACAATTAGTTTCTGTGGAAATTACTCTGGTGCCATACAGGCTTTAGAGCTTCAGGTGGGAGATCTGTACAGCCAAAGCAAGGGGAAAAATAGTTAAGAAACAAAAGATATGGTTTCCATGGAAACGATTGCAGAGTACACAAAAAGAAGGGTGGAAATGAATGGGGGACCTGAATGCAAAAAAGATGTTATCTAATTGGATTGGGGGTTTTCAGTTGTTGTTTTTAAACCCCCATTAGAAGTTGCTTCCTATTGAGTCTTCCAAGTTCTTATCTTGCCAGCCCCAGGCTGAATTATGGCAATGAGACAAGGGGGAAAGAACTTCCAGGTGTATCAAATGATAGAGCTCAGTTAGGATGCGGGGCTGAATACATGATGGGAGGGTGAGACTATGGAGGCAGATGCTGCCCTGGCCCTTTGCACAGTTCAGAATAAGCTCTGTACAGAGTCAGATTTGCAAAGGTCTCCTCATGATGGGAATCCTGCAAAAGCCAGCTCCCCCATCACCCACACAGTGATCGTAAGCATCTGGTTCAGGCTGGATGTGTAAAACTTGGCTGGTGGGATCTAGAGCTGACAGGTCCAGGTTGAGAAATTTCTGGAGTGGAGTGGAGCCTGGGGAGATGCGATTTGAGGGGGAGCAGGACCTCAGCTCAGCATAATGCCATAGAGTCCACTCTCCAAAGCAGCCATTTTCTCCAAGGGATCTGATCTGTGTAGTCTGGAAATCAGTTGTAATTCCAGGAAATCTCCAGGGCCCACCTAGAAGCTTGGAATCCTAGATCCGTCACTCTGTATCCACTTAGACACACAAATTCAGTGTACCGAGTCTGATGTCTGTATGGGACTAAGGACAGTCCTCATTTGTACACTGGCCAGTGTCTTAACAAGTATACTAGGCATAAGGTTTCCAGCTGAATTCAAATTTGAAAAATGAAGGGTGTTTCAGAGCTCCAGGCCATCCATTATAGGCTACAATGTTTATTTATTTACTTTACTTTTAGCTCACTATTCTCTCTGAGACTCAAAGTGGATCACAAAATGTTTTTTAAAAAATTAAGCAGCATAAGATGGTTTTGCAGTGCTCTGAAATTGGGGGTAACTTCTTAAAGCAAGGAAGACTGTACAATCAGGGATTCTAAAGACATGCATCAGTTACATCTCTAGGACTGCCAGGCTGAGCTAGGGAAGTGGGGGAGGCAGCATTCCGCGTATGATGATGTCACTTCTGGGGATAACCTAGAAATGATGGTAGCTCTTCTGGTTTTCCCCAGAAGTAACACCATCATACCCGTGGTGTCAGTGAGTTTTTTTTAAGTACCACCACCACCAACCGCTTGGAGTGGCACCAGGCAATGGGACCTTTGGACTGGGTATCTCCCACCGTGACAATGGGCTTGACATGCAAGCCCTGAAGATTAAATTATACTACACAAGACAGACAGGTGCTGCGTAATTTATACAGTTCACAGAAACGATGTAAAATTTGGGTTATCCTGGCACATATTGGGACATACATTAATAGAATGCATGCACTTCTGGATACGCACTTTTGTCTCTATTGGAAACAAGCCTCTGTTCCTAGAATGGAATCCATGTGTGAGAAGCGGGGGAAGGAAGAGGAAGCAGTAGTGTGGAGGGGAGGTTGCCATTGCAGTGCCAGTGGTGAAATGATGCTCGCCTTCCTGTTAGTGGGAAATGACTTTATTGGATCATATTTCATTTGAATGCAGTCATTATATCTAGCCAGGGCAAGGCAGTGAGGAAGAGAGGGTGGGGGAGGAAGGTGGAGTGACAATTAGAATACCTAAAGCACAGACCCTCTCTGCCAGTTTACTTTTCAAAGGCAATGCAAGGGCAAAATGCTTCATGTAAAGAGAAAATTACTTTGCAAAGAGTATGCATTTACAAAGAGTCAAGTTAATTATTCAAAGCACAGGCCCATGAATTCCCACAATTTAGTCATTCTAATCTGACATATTCGGGCCCAGTGAGCTGCTTCTTATCACCAAGACTTTGATAATTGGCTTAGACATATCAAATAAACTTTCTGGAGAATTCAGCAGTAAGCAGGTATGACATCCTAATAGGGGTTTTATTAGGCATTTCTCTGTGCAGTAATGTATTAGCAATCACTGTGACATTTTCTGCTCTGAGGGGTTTTGGCCTTGCTCTTTTTTCCCTCTCCTTACACTTGCTGGAAAATAAATTTATTCACAGCCAAGATCTAATCCAACACCCTACTCTGTTTACCCTGGTTTCTAAAGGAGCAGGCCTCTCAGAATTAATGAAAAGTGACATATACATCATAGCGGAAGGTGTGGGGGACTTCAGCCAGGCAGAGCAGGGCAGTGTGGGGGAATGGGGATCAATATGGAGTTGCACCAACACTGCAACATCACTACCAGATCACGCCGGAAGTCATGTCGCGGTGACAGCATGACACAGATCAGGTATGCCCTGAATCTGATGTCAGGTAGTAATGCTGTGCTATGTGGTGCTGTGCTGGTGACGTGACCCTACACTGTAATATGGAGGGTTCAGTTAGCTTCCATGCCAAAGTCAACATGCTGTTTCTGTCACCTGAAGCCCTGATTAGTTTGGAATATTTGAAGGAGCACTACCTCTGCTCCTCTATGTCTCCACACTTCCCAGGGCTCCCTTAGTCTGAGGCTTTCCTCTGGTGCCCTCATGCTCTGTCTGAAGGGAAATCATTGGACTAAAGCCACTAGTGGTGACCCCTCACTCCAGAACCCCTTATCCAAGAAGTGTTCACCTCTTTGTTATCCTTCAGAGAAGATCTATCAAATCCTTTTTATTTAGGAAAGAGCTCAAGCTACAAAATCTGAGCCAGTCTTATTAAATGCAGGTGGATCTCTCATTTGTATTTCAGCATTAAGGCTAATATTTCAACAGCTTATATTAAACATAGTGTATTTTATTGTATATTCTAAGCCACTGTGAACACCTTTCAGGCTTGTCAGTAAGAAGGGTATCAAGTGCCAGACACAAAGAAGCAACTAATCGCTCAAACACCTGTCGTGTCCTACCCCTGTTAACACCTATAAAATGGTTTATTACTTAGTCATTACATTTGCATGCACTTTGGGGGATCGGCTTCTAAGGCAAGGCAGCAGACTGCTCCATTTTTCTGCAGAAGAGTTTGCACAAAGCTTATTCTACCTACACAACTGAATGAGGGTGCAGAGTCCACTGGACCTCTGGTGAAGGATGCTATTGAATACTCCTATATGCAAAAAATACCCAAGTAAAAACAAGGGCAGACTGGACTGGAGCCTCTAACTGGATTGAGGTTTTGTTTTCTAATCTGCAGGAACAAAACAGAGAAAAAACACGAAACATTAATGCTTCATCAAACAAAAATGGATCCTCAAGTCCAAAGAAGTTTTGCGTGTAAATTAGGCACACAGCTGAAAATTTAAGCACTAAGTAGTAAAGATCTAGTAACAAAATCAGAGCCAGTGTTGTGTCGTGATGACAGTGTCAGACCAAGTTGGAATCCCCGTTTTGCTGGGCCAGTCACACACCCTCAGCCTAACCTAACTCACAGGGTTCTTGTGAGGGTTATTGATGAAGTAATTTAAAAAAAATTAGTAACTAGCAAGAACTCTATCCCGCTTCTTCTGTGAGCAATTCTCCTGCAGTGAGAGTGTTGCTGTTGGTGGGTTGCAGGAGCTATCCCAGCACATACATACCACTTCTCATCAGAAGTAACATGTCCATGATTCAGCTTTTAGAAGACATGGGTAGCCACATTGGGCATGGTTTACAGTAAAATCCAAAAACAAAAACCCACATAATGCCTGTTAAGCTGCCAGAAGTACCCACTCAGTGGCAATTTGAACCCTGCAACCAGGAACACAGTTCACGTGATTGATATAGCAACATATTCGATTTTTTCCCCTTTCTCAGCAAAAAGTTTGTAATCAACCAGTAACTCAGGTTTCCATAAGCCTTGCACCAAACAGAAATAACTAACAACTCCAGAAAGCTACATAGAAGAACATCTCCTTTCCATTCAGCATCTTTCACTCCCAAAGTTATAAGGTGATTAAAATTAAGGCAAGCAGGCTTGAATCTCTACTCTGCCATGGAAGCAGAGAGGACATTGGGTAAAAGTCATATATTTCTTACCAGTAACTTCACTCTTGGGAAGCCTGAAGCAGAAGATGGAAGATACCACCTTGGTCACTTGCCTACTGGTACTCCTTACCAGTCTGTACAGGCTTACCTTTACCCTTGGCAAAGAGGGATCCCCTTCCTCTCATCTGAAAGCTGACATTCTCTTCCCCCTTCCCTCCAATTCCTAGAGCCTATTTTCAGGAATTATAGGACAAAATTTGGACCTATCAAGCTCATACTTACTTCAAAGTGAATCCCCTTTAAATCAACCAGATTTAGTACTGGGTAAACAGGTTACGATCCAGAGGTAAATTACATTGCTGCCCCTATTTGTCACCCTCCCCCATCCAGCCATACACAAACACACACAAACGTACACACACATCACTCTCACTCTTAAATGTCCCCTCTTTCCACCAAGGGCAGCCGTTGCCAACGACTTCATAATCTAGGAGGCAGGCATGTTGCAGTGAGGAATTGTGTGTTCTGCATATTAATGTGTGTGATGTCAAAGCTGTTGATTACCATCGTGTCTGTGTTGCAGGGCTGAAGTTTGAAGAAGACAGATATTGAACCTCAGCGTCTGCACTCCCAGCAGCTTTGCCCGTAGAGATAAAAGATAATCCATGGCTAAATAATGTTGCTCTTCAGATAAAAATCAACATTCAAATGTACTGTGGGGAATAGGAGCAGTCAGCCTTGTCCTAAAAAGTTAAGTTTTCCCATTTTAATACTTTAAAAAAGTAAAAATCACAGTGTTGAAACAGAAGTTGGAAACCAGAAAAATCTTAAAGAGCATCTGTACAATCAGGACTCCTTGATTTTCTTAACTCTCGTTTTGTTTGTATGTTGGAAACTTCCTATACAGTACACCAATTTGGTGTAGTGGTTAAGAGCGGCAGACTCTAATCTGAAGAACCAGGTTTGATGCCCCACTCCTTCATATGCAGCCAGCTGGGTGACTCAGAGCTGTTCTCTCAAGAGCCGGTCTCTCAGAGCTCTCTCAGCCCCACCTACCTCACAGGGTGACTGTTGTGGGGACAGAAAGAGAAGGAGATTGTAACCCACTCTGAGACTCCGAGTGAAGGGTGGGGTATAAATCCAACTCCTACTCCTCCTTCTTCACAGCAGATTAAGGTTCACCACAGAGTGTGCACTGGACAGGTAACTGTAGCCAATACTGGCTCTCTAATGTATGTCTCGGATTACGCATTTCCATGCATTTGTCACTTTCAAACATATCTGGTAATGTTGCCATGATGCTTCCATTTTGACTTTTCTTCCTTCCTTTCAAACATGGAATTAATTCATTTCCAGAAGGCTCAGAAGTTTAAGAAACAGGACTTCTGACCATTAGCACCCCAAAAGGCAGTGTTGTGGGTCTGCCTGCCAATACCTCCTCAGATGAGGAGGCGAGAAAGTTGGCCCCAGCCCTTGAATGCCACAGGAAGACCTGCTAGACAAGAAGGAGACTTTGTCACATGTAGAAGAGGGAGAGTCTCAGGCCGAAGCCAGCGTGCCATGCCTTGAGGACTGTAGCCCAGGGTCACCAAAGCTCTTGGAATGCCAGAAAAGGCAGATCCAGACAGAGGCACAAGCCTGGCACCATAGCACACTGTTGACAGCTCAGCACTAGTCAACCTCTGCCTGTAAGCTTGAGCCACCACAAAATGAGGGCTGACAGTCCCATAGACTGCTCAGCCATTCAGATGATTCTGTAGGCTGAGTTGCACCTGTCCCTGAATGACTCAGCAGGGTTTTCCTGATAAGAGCAGCCAGGTGAGGATGAGCCAGTGTGGAATTAAGTCACATGAAACCTTTGTGTGCCTGCTTACGCCCTTTGGATTCACCCTACTGGTTTTGTCACTTAGATTACTGATGTGTGCTTTAACCATCGGACTGTGTTTTGACTATGCTTGTTGTCTCTCACCTTGGTTACCTGCCTGAACCAGGATAGGCAGAGAACCAGCAGTAGTAGGAGGAATTGGCCTACTGTCATTGCCTTGACTAGAAATTCTGGAGTAGGGATGCCAGGTTCCCAGTGGGGGCTGGGAATCTTCCATCCCCAGCTCCTGTTTCTTAACACTGCTCCAGTGGCTGGCAGGAGAAAAAAAATAAAGTGTTACTTATAGGTTTTCCTTGGGACCAACATTGGTCCACTCTGGGAATTGCCAGAAACTCTAGGGTAAAATCATAGAGCTTCTGACAATTCCTAGAATGGACTGACATCACTTCTGGGCAGAAATGACATAACACTATTATGATGATAGCACCCCCTGTTTCCCTGCCCACCTAGACTCCTGCTGGTTTCTAGCCAGACAAGCCTCGTCTTTCCCAGTACTTTCAAGTGATTGATCATTCTGCATTTAGGTACATAAATAATCTTTTCTAATAGCATTTCCCCTTAAAAGGTGTCTCTTCCCACAGGTTGTTAAGACTTCTGGAACTGTTCACCAAGGCCACATTTCATCAGTTAGATCAATACTGCCCCTCATGTCCCCTACCTGCCTAAAGATCTCCTCGCTATTTCCTCATTTAGAAGTTTTCTAGGACCATGAATTACCTCTGCCAATTCTTCCTCTGCTCAGATAGCTCACCTAACCAATGAAGCTTGGAAAAATAATAACTTTTGTTTGTGGACTCAACTCTTACCCTATAATTGGAGACCAACTCTGTCTTCAAATCATGCTCTGCTCTTCCTTAACATGTAGTATTCTATCATTTCTAGAAGCTGCCTGATACTAAATCAAACCATAGGTCCATGAAGGTTAGGGGTGTCTAACTGGCCATGGCTATCCAGGCTCTTCAGATCTCTGATCTTTTCTTTTAAACTGGAAATGACAGGAATTGAACCTGGGACTTCCTGTATGCCAAACAGATGTTCTTCCACTGAGTCACAATCCCATCCCCTGTGCTGTTGCAGAAACTTTCCTTTCTGATGTACAAAATGTGTCCCTCTCTCTCTTATCCAAATTACTTTGGCTTATTTGGAACAAGACCTTTGCCCAGACCTATACGGGTAGATAGTTAACAGTTCCTGCTTTACCCTTGCAGCTTCTACAAATGATAGAATAGTCCAACTCCTTGAGTCTGCTAATTTGCAAGCCCAACTTTTCATATCGTTCTACTAATTAAACTTTGTTCTATTTTTGCTCTACAGATTCCCAGTGTTCTTTTTCATCTTGACGCCACACCATTTTTTCAACAGTTCCCTTATAAACTTTGCAATGTTCTTTAAGCTGGAGATGGCAGAAAGTGAATCTGGGACCTTCTGAGGATTACTGCAACTTACAAAAGTATTTAGGCTAGCCCGATCTCATCATATCTCAGAAGCCAAGCAGGGCCAATGCCTGGGATGGGAGACCACCAGGGTTGCTATGCAGAGGAAGGGAATTCATCTATTCATCTGTTGCCTTGAAAAATCTATGGGGTTACCATAAATCAGTTGTAACTTGATGGCATTTTACACACATGCATACACACAATACAGTCTATGTGGTGCTGCCCTTGAAAAAATTTGGAAACTTCAATTGGTGCAAAATGTAGCATCCAGGATGTTGACTGGAGTGGGTTGTAGAGACTATAATCTTGACCCATCTAAACTAGGGTCATCAGCCTCTAGGTGTGGCCTGGAGATCTCCCACTTTTACAACTGATCTCCAAAGGACAGAAATCAGCTCCTCTGGAGAAAATGGCTGTTTTGAAGGGTGGACTCCCCAAACCCCACCATCTCCAGGATCCACCCACAAGGTCTCCAGGTATTTTCCAACCCAGAGCTGGCAACCCTAATCTAAACTGGCTCCCACTCTGTTTCCAAGCACAATTCAAGGTGTTAATGTTTGCCTTCAAAGCCCTCTATGGCTTAGGCCCAGCATACTTGAAATACTGTGAATTCCCTTACAAACCTACCCAACCACTACAGTAATCTTCCAAGGTAGAAGCCAAGAGAGAACCTTCTCGGTCATGGCACCAAAACTCTGGAACTTTCTCCCCAGAGAGACTCACCTGTCCTCTTCTGTTTCCATCTTCCTCCACTGAATGAAAACTTTTTTGTCAAGTGATCCTCCATCTTGCCCTATGTTTTAATTAATGTTTTTATGTATGTGTATTTTATTGCACTGAATGGGTTTTTAGAATGATTTTTAGGGCTTTGTTTGGTTTCCATGGGTTATAAGATGTGTTTTTATTTTGTAATCCAGTAGCCACCTTGGTGGCCCTGATTAGGGCAGAAAACTGGGAATAAATTTTGCAAATAAATAAAATAAATATGTTTAATTGCAGGACATTCCCGAAGATCCCAAAGATCCTGAAAGCACCTTTTGTGATAAAATGCTGGGCAGAGTCAGAGTATGAGCTGAAGAGGGGACTTCACTACTCAGTTGCACTTATTCAAGCTCCCTGCATTTTGGATCCTGGACAAAGCCTAAGGTTGGACAAAAGCTTACAATCAAACACCTATCTATGAAAATTACACACTTGTATGTTACACTTGGGTATACAGGATAACAACCCAAAGGTGTACAAGAGGTAGAAAATAAGGGTGCAAGAAGTACAAATCAATATTCAGGACCAAATTGTATAGAGAGCTGGTGCAACTGAGGAAGTGCGCATGCACACGAAAGCTCATATCTTGAATAAACTTTTGTTGGTCATAAAGGTGCCAAAATTTCTTCTACTGTTTCAGACCAACATGGCTGCCCACCTGGATCTGAGTTTCCAGCTGTCATGGCAGCATTTGCAATCATGACTCAAAATTAATCTAAAGTCCCCGTTTCCAATTCAGATGAGAAGGCAAATTCAGCATGGTACCTTCCATTTAAGGCCTTAATAAGGTATCTAAAGATACACCATTACTACAAGCTATATTGAACAACATAAATCACTACACCAAGCTATCAGATCATAATGACTTTGGGTCGCTACCGACATGAGATTGATTCAGATCAATGGCTTAGAAGTGAAAGGTTGTTCATCGCATTACCAACCCCCTGAGCCATCCTGTATCCACAAAAGTATTTAGAAAAGTAAATTATCTGTGGCTGTAGCTGTACAATAAAAACCCTTCTCATCTGTCCCTACAAAATTGCATAGTAAAATCTATGTACTGTAACCTGGTATGGTGAAGCTGATCTTGGCCTGCATATTTTTTCTATTCAGAAATAGGAGTGAGCTGTCCATTTACTGTGTTTCTTCCTATATTACTGTTTCTTGTGTATAAAGAAACTTTGGAAAGGCCTAAGAAGCCAGGATAGAAACCATGCTTGGTGTGTACAAGATCCTGGGTTTAATGCCTGGCAGCTCATGTTAAACTACTAGTTAGGTAACAAGACTGAGAAAAAACCTCAGCCTGAGATATTGCAAGATGTGCTGCCCATCAAAGTAAACAATGATCGGCTACATGTATTAATGATGGTATTCAGTAATCAGACAACTACCTGCATTGATATGAATGCATTTCTGAAAATATATCCCAGAAGATAGTCTTGATAGTATACTTCCTTGTGGCAGGTCACAATATCTGTTACTTTCTCATATGCATCTCTAGAAATATACTATGCCACTATGCCACCTACCATAAAAAATTGCTATCAAACAGTAGGTGCCTTCAAAAGACTCTATGACTTTATGATGCTGTGTAAATGCTCACAGTCCTGTATCCACCTCTGCTTTATGATGTATCATTAACAGAGCTGTTTGGGGGCTCTGGCCAGAAGCTCCAGGGTTTGTAGAAATCCCAAGAAAATCGTATGTAAGATCCAGGTTTGCTTACAAGGAGATTTTTTAAAAGCATCAAAGTTAGGCTGCAGTCACACACACTAAATAATCCATTTCCAATCCACTTTCAGTGCACTTTCCAACTGGATTTTAATGTGTGAACTGGCAAAATCCAATTGGAAAGTACAATGGATGTAGATTATTTAGTGTGTGTGATTGCAGCCTAATTACATGAACAGCAGGCTAACTTCAACCCACTGGGCCTCAAACATACACAGCAAAGCCAGTCAAAATCTGAGATGAGATACATAGATAAAACTAAACATCTTATACCCTAATTGCTGACTACAAGTCAAGAATAGCATCATCAAAGCTACATTCTAGACACTAAGAGATCTTGCCCCTGGTACTCAGTGGTGGAAGAAAAGAAGTCAGCTTTCGAGATAAGAACTCAAGAGTGTGTGAATGAAAGCATTCTCTTGGGAGTGGCCTACCAGCCGTCCTCCCAGGCGACTCAGAAATTTAGCAAGAGCCAAAATGAAGTTACAGAGGCTATATAAGAGGTTCTTCGTTACAGTTCAGTCCATTCGTTTTGTCCCTTATTTGCTCTAATTTTGAGGAAGCATACCAACTTGCCATCTCTGTTTACCCTCAAATACATTTCATCACAGGAAAAAACTGAATATAAAAAATACAGGCATCATAAGAAAATACAGGAAAAAAATAGTATTTCACAAGGGACTTTCCTAGAATATTGCACAGAAACACTACCCAAGATAAAGGGCAAGATATGAGCTGCTCTGGATGTCCTGTTGCATCTTTGCGCTGTTGTTGGCCCTGCAGAATAACTGGTTGACCACTGTGTGTAATAGTGTATTGGTTTAGATGGCCCAATGGTCTGATCCAGCAGGGCTTTTCTCATGTTCTTACGGCTATGTCTTAGTGTGACAGGCTGCCTCTACAAGGTCCAGTGGCTGGCTCTACACCCACCAATGGGTACTTTAACAGAGCCACTGGGAAACCATCTCCTAACAGTTATCCCTCATTGCAAAAAAATTCAGCTAGTTCTGTATGCCAAAACAAGACTTTTTGCAATCCAAGAAAATCACATGGTATATTGCTTCTGACACTAAGAGGATGATCAAGTCCTTTTGTGACAGGATACAAGGATATGGGCTGAGTTCAGACTGGCAGCTTGAAGCGGGAGTCATTTGTGACAAAAAAGCCCCAGAACAAACTGTTCCGGGTTTTCCTGGTCACACTGCGCTGACTGATGTGGGAGCATACTGGGAGGAGGCATGCAGAAGCATTCAGACTGCTGGCCCGGAGGCGCAGCTGTAAATGGCTTTTCCCTGGCAATTCAACTATGTGCACATGAGTGCATATACACTCGTGCGCATAAGCATATCTGGCTGATTTGGGGAGGATCCCGTTGCGCCGGCACTGCATTGAGCAGTAGAGCAGAGCACAGCCAATCATATTGCTGCTGCCTTATGCACAACGTGGGTTGCTCCCGGCTTTTTGGGTTGGTGTTCACACTTCCCAGAAGTGGGATGAAGCAGGATAAACAGGCTCTCAGGGATTTGCTACCACTTTCACCAGGTATCTTTTAAACGCGGGAGCGAAGCGGAACAGCACGGGTTAACTACAGGTGGGGAACGCCAGGCAGATGTGCCTGTGTGAATGCCCCCTTTAATCCACTTGTGAAATGTGGCTGAAACGTGGCTATAGCAGGGCAGACTGCCAGTCTGAACTCAGCCATGTTGTATCAAGATGGTAAAAGTGGAAGCCCAGGAGAACAAAAGGGGAAACAAGCTTTTGAATGCACCAAAACTTGTTTTCTGGGTCTCAGTCACATTGCTCAGGTACATGCCTTTTGCCCAGCATTGATGGACAGCAGCACAATGTTCTGAACCTCAACAGCTCCAGAGGGAATGCCACTGGATTGGTACAGTGGTCATCTGCTTGCAGACAAAAAATTTTGAGTGTTAGGAATCTTCAGCTAGGACCTATGGCACTGAAACCCAGAAGTCTTATTCTCTGCACCACTCAGGGAAACTTGCTGGACCTTATTAGAAGAGGGAGATATCAGCCTGCTTTCATTTGTGCTCACACCACCTTTGTAGATGGTCACAATGCAGTACTGCTGCTATAAACTCAGCAGGGATCTGGTGACATAAGGAGCCAATAGGATTCCTTTTGATCTGTGATACTTTAGAATGGCTTAGATTTCCACATTTCTGCTCATCTACTTGTCTCCAGACCACCAGCTCTGACATCAGATGGAACCATAAGCTGCTTTTAAATTTAAAGGGGGGAGAGAAAAAAAATCAGGGGGGAATGCCTGTTTGAGCATTTATATTTGAGATTAAATTAGGCAAACTGATTTAGAGCACAGCTGCACTGTAAAAATCATGAAACGGACTCTGATCAAAGACCAACAGCATTCCTGATCATTTTATTTTACATCACAATAGTCAAGACAAAGCAGAGATAGTTTCAGACTGGGCAGAACGAAGGATGCTCTTCATAATGCCAATGGAGGACATACTATGGTCTTTCACAATACAGACAGCATTTGTATTACAGAAGCATGTGTAAAATACAAACATTATTTCTGAATCGCTTCCCTCAAACCTCCACAAACATTTGATCATTAGTTTTATCTGATTTTTAAAAAAAACATAAGTGAATTTCTGCATTAAAATCAATTGTCCCAGCTAAGCTAGACTTTTACAGCCATATCCGAAGTGGCATGCAAACAGCTGTTGTGCTGTTCAAGTCCAACAAATGAAGCCAGGATAACTCCAAGGCCCACTTGCCCGATATTTCTTTCAATCAACTTGCAGGGCTGCATCCAGGGTGAGCTAAATGGTTATGGTGCCCCAACTGCAGCTCTACTTTGCCCTGATTTCAAAACCAGCCTTTTACTTTGTGACCTGACAGTTTTCATTTAAATAATGGAAAGCTGTTTTCAGAAAAAGACAATGTACAGGTAAAATGAACCTTCCTTTAGCTGTTATGACTGTGAGTACAATGTGAGCCCCAACTCCCGCCGAGCCCGCGCTGGTGAGAGGGGGCTGATTTGCCTCCTCGTGAGGCAGGAAGATGAGGACACCAGGCAGGGGGCGGACCCAGCCTATTCAGGCTCGGTTCCCGCCCTCTGCCCCATGCAGTTCTTCAGCGTGCTGAGCCCACCCTCCTGCCCTGTTTTAGTGCAGGTTTCAACCGGTTGCCTTTTTAATGGGACCAGGTAGGAATTTTTCACCCTTTTCAATTTGGCTTCAGAAGTAAGGGTGTTTTTGCCTACTTTGCACTGAAGATGGTGGTGTTTGGAAATTGGCTTTGGAGGGCCGGCTTTTACTAAATAGGACGGTCACTTTGTGGTCAGGCGGGGTAGCGCAATCAGGAAGTTGAAATCGGTGAGCACCTGGGCATTGTTATAAAGGAATTAAAGGGTCCTCCATGAACAGCTTTCGGGCCTTTGCGGCTCAAGGCCGGGAAGGGGTGATCTTCCTTAGAACAATCTGGCCCGGCCTATCTTAGCAAACCTTTGCAGCTTTTGGGGTGGTGGGCCAGGGGGTTATCTGAAACATGCCAAACCGCTGGTCGAGAGCCACATTGGGTGGCCCGAGATCAGGGAAGGTGCATCGCCCAGAAGGAGATGAAGGTGGTCAGGAGTTTGACACCTGTCATATTCCTCAGTACGTTTTAGCAGCCTCTCGCCAGTTGTTTGATTATAAATAATTAATAAAGTGGCCCTTGTTAAATCCATATTAGTGTCCGTCTCTTCATTCCGATTGTGGGGGCAAGAGGGGATAAGAAGGAGTGAGGGGTAATTTAAAGCAGGGATGGCCTACTCCTAAGTTTGGACTCTGCCTACCTGAACTATTTGGGGACTGGACTCACACAACTCTAATCTGGGAGAACCAGGTTTGATTCCCCACTCCTCCACTTGCACCTGCTGGATGACCTTGGGCAAGCTATTCTTGGAAAAGAGCAGTTTCTGTCAGAGCACTCTCAGCCCCACCTACCTCACAGGGTGTCTGTTGTGGGGAGGGGAAGGGAAAGGAGTTTGTAAGCCGCTCTGAGACACCTTTGGGTAGTGAAGGGTGGGATATAAATCCAATCTCCTCCTCCTCCTCCTCCTCCTCTTCTTCTTCTTGATTTCATTGATCACCACACACATCCACAAGATAGTTGGAGGGAACCTGGAAAAGTTGCAGTGTCACCCGTTGTGTCAAAGTAGGATCTGGCAGACCCAAGTTCAAATCCTGACTCTTCCAGGGAAGCCTACTGTATGACCTTGGGCCAGTCATACACTCTCACCTAGTCAACTGACAGGGTTGTCATGAGGATAAAATGGAGGAAATGAGAACAATGTAGGCCATTTTGAGTTCCCACCGGGGCAAAAGATGGGTTACAACTGAGATTAAAGGAATAAATCTCTACCCCATTCTTTAGCTACACAACCATGTGATTTCAATATGTCAAAGATAACAAGACCATGTGAAGTGATCTTGAACAGGCAGCTTCATGTACTGGCAATGTCTTGTTAAAGACCTTGCCAAATTCTCCCTTTTTCAGAATTCTGCAGTTAAAATTGCTGATACCTGGAGAAAAAAATGGCCTGTCCCTTTAATAGATGCTTAGTGATATGTTATTTGCTAGATAATAATAATTAATAATTATCGTATGGCATTGTGTGTAGTACAGCCAAGAGATTCTAAGATTGTCTGGCAGTCTGATGTTCTAGCTCTTTTAGCATTATGCACCACTAGGTGGCAAGCTAGACTTATTCTTTGAGCTGAGAGGGTTCTGAAAGAACTGTGACTGACCCAAGGTCACCCAGCTGGCTTCATGTGGAAGAGTGTGGAATCGAACCTGGTTCTCCAGATTAGAGTCTGCCACTGCACCACACTGGCTCTCATGTACAAGATGGTGTCATGAAAAGCTTCAGCTGCTCTTTTCTACATATTAAGCCTGTATCAAAAGCATTTAGGGGGGAAAAGGTAATTGGAACAGAAGCATTAAGGAACAAAAACAGAGGATATTTTTAACCAGTGTGTTCTCCTGACCTCTCTCCTGCCCAGCTCTGCACTTTCTCTGGCTCCATTTTACACTCCAAGGAGTTCAAGACACCATCTCCCCCCACTCCATTTTATCCTCACAATAATCCTGTGAGGTAGGTTAGGCTGAGAGATGTGATTAGCACAAGGTCACACAGTGAGCTTCATGACTGAGCGAGGATTTGATCCCTGTTCTCTTCACTCCAACACTCTAAACATTACAAATGCAGTTTCCTGAAGGGCTGCAGCTCAGAGACAGAGCCTCTGCTTTGCATCCAAATGGTCCCAGGCAATGTTCCCTCTAAGCTGTGGAGTCTTGTGAGCAAAAATTCTACTTTGTGAGCTACTGGCATTAAAGTTGTGAGTGAGAGATTTGGCTATGGCATAAATTAGTTTGCTCTGGAGCCATGCTTCCTGAGCTAAGACAAAAATGTGTGAGCCGGAGGCTAAAAAACTATGAGCTAGCTCACACTAACGCAACTTAGAGGGAACACTGGTCCCAGGTTCAATCCCCTGCACGCCAGTTAAAAGGATCAGGTAGTTGCTGACATGAAAGACCTTGACCTGAAAGTCTCAAGAGCTGCTGTGGTTCAGAACAGCCACTACTGATTTTGATAGACCAGTGGTCTGATTCAGTATACAGTATCTTCATATTTTCATTGCTAATGCATGTCTTACCATGTAAGGAGTGAAGATGCTGAATTTCCTTCTGCAACCAGCCAAGGCCTGAGTGGAGAGAAGGGATTCTTTGAGAATTAAATGTACACGTAGGCTTAATGTTTAACTGAATTTCAAAGAGCCTGTGCTTTGCATGCAGTGCTTCTGTATTTTTTTAAATACTGTGGGGATAGTTATTGATATTTGGAGGCAAAGGCAAGATTGATATTTGGAGGCAAAGTCAAGAAAACCTGAGTGATTAAGGTGGGTTTAAAATTCTGAGGCTTAAATACAAAACATCTTTGTTCAGCCTGTATAATAATGAGTTGTATTTGATGCGTTTGCTTGAGAAGGAGGGAATAAACAGCAGGCAAAGTAAAAAGGTGAAGGCAGCAAACTTCTGAAGAAGGAGGAGGAGGAGATTGGATTTATATCCTGCCTTTCACTTGGAGTCTCAGAGCGGCTTACAAACTCCTTTCCCCACCCCTCCACACAACAGACACCCTGTGAGGTAGGTGGGGCTGAGAGAGTAAAAGTGTTTTGAATACACATATTCTGTATACAGAACTCAAAACTGACCAGGAAATGATCATGTCTCTTGTTCCACCCATAAAATTGCAGCCTCAATTTGCCTTGGGGCTGTGCAAGAAAGGGAGAGCTGCCTCCACCCTTCAATCTCTGCTCTGTTTCACTATTCAAAACCTGCTGTAATCTATTAGCATTTTAAAGAAAAGTGTATTTCCCCTTTAAAAACATATATTTTCCCCTGTAAAATGCCAGTAGGATAGCCAGGTAGCAAAAAACAAATAGATGTTGAAGATTTAAACACCCTTGTACTTCTGTGCATGGCCCAGGAGCAAAATGAGGTCGCACAAGCTTACATTTTGCATTCCAAGTTGTCAAACTTGTATTCAAGCTACTTTTGCCATACTTGAGAAAGTCTCTGGCCGAGTTCAGACTGGCAGTTTGGCCCAATATAGGCATGTTTCAGGAAGGTTTCACAAATGGATTAAAGGGGCCAGTTCACACAGGCACAGCTGTCAGACGTTCCTCAGCCGTACTCAACCAATTTTGAAGTGCTTCCCTCCTGAGTTTAAAAAGTACCTGGTGAAAGTAGTAGCAAACCCCGGAGATCGTGTTCATCCCACTTCCTGAAAGTGTGAATGCTAAATGCTAAAAGCTGGGAACAGCCCACATTGATAATGTGCTCCAGTTGTTCCCGCAGGGATGCGCATAAGTGCCCATGTGCACAACCGCGCCCATGGGACACTTCTGCCTGGTGGAGTTAAAGCTCCGACCAGGCAGCCTCCTAGGAGACAGGATCCTGCCTATTTGCTGCTGCGCCTATGCGCCTGCTGCAGAGTGAGGAAAAAGCCACTTACAGCCATGCCTCCACCAGGGGCAGGCCAACAGTGCGAATGTTCCCTTGCACCTCCTCCCCAGTATGCTCCTGCATCAGTCAATGCAGTATGACTGGGGAATACCTGGAACAGTTTATTCCGGGTCTTTTTGCCACGACTCCCTCACGCTTCAAACTGCCAGTCTGAACTCAGCCTCTGGGTTCCAAGAGTGTAACTCCAGTGTAAATCACACATACCTCACACATGAATGGTCCAGATGCATTTTGAAAGAGACAGGTCTGCCTCCATTATATGTTTTGACCCTTAATAACAAAATCATCTGAATTACAAGCATTCTACAAATCAATGATAGCTGACCGTGTTACCAGAATTCTCAGTTTTAAGTTCAGGGGTAAAGGTGAAACCACTTTCATTTTTTCTGATGCAATTTTTGTCTTTAAAAAAAAAAAAAAACCTCTGCCAAATGAAAATACTTAACTGTAAGTTAAGTCATTACTCTCCCACTGTTCTGGTCTGATTAATTCTCCCAATATTAGCTGGCGATTCATTTTATCTCTTCACATCACAAGTCCAGCTGAAGGAGATAAGTGGCTGATAAAAGATCTTTGAGAACAGTTACAAATGATTCACTTTCAAAAGAATAATAAAGCAGCTGTGTGGAAGCTTGAGTAAACCTTCCATAGATTGCACGTAACTAATCTCATTTTAAAACTTCAGCAAATTAGTCAATAATCCTCACTGTCACCCTGCTGTTTCCCCCAAACTTTGGTGCAGAAACTTGATGCTGAAATGCAAACGTTTAATTAGTTTTTAATGGTGAGGTTTATTTTTACTAAATCTGGTCATCTGTCTCAATTATTTTCTCCATTTTTTATAGTTAGCCACTAATTGTCATTCCTGGGAGGTTGCTTCTCCTCCCCTCCCCTCCCCTTCTCTGCTTTGCATTTCCTTTTCAAAAAGTAGCCTTAGTGGGAATAGTTTTGTTCTTCTCTGCAAAAGGACTTGTATTAATAGAAGATAAATGTCTACGCACGCTGTCTCTATCAAGACACTAACAAGATATGAAAAGATTCTGTTCTCATCTTCAAAGTTTTCTTTGGTCCAGGGTGTTTCTGAATCCCCTCATCTGGTGCTAACATGACCTCCTAGTATAACGGCATTCTGTGAAAACAAAACAGAGGTTTTCAGCAAAGCTAGGAACATGAGAGAGAAGTCTCATAACAAGGAAAAGTCAATATTTTACTTTTTATGCTCCTGACTACCCTCAGAAAAAGACAGGGTTGCCAGCCCATCACACCTCTCTAGGAATAGCCAGAAACGTCTGGAAAACCTGGACATGATTAGAACTCTATTGCTTTACCATAGAATTTCTGGCAATTCCTAAAGAGGTGCAACTTTAATTCTGGGGTTTTCCCAAAAGTGACTTCATGCCATCACCAACTGCCCCCCATGTCCTCCCCCTTCCCCGGTCTGCCACTGGACCTGGCAACCCTAAAGAAGACAAGCTCTCAGTCTAGCTCAAGTTCTATCCATCTCAAGCCCTCTAAGTGCATGGAACTCACATATGCCATCCTGCTGCAGTGTAGGGGTACAATGGGAGGCTCTGCTGTCCCTTAAGGCTGAACAGCAATATTATTCTCCCAAATCCAGGCACAGCTCCACCCACTCAAGCAGCTGATAGGTTACTCCCTGGCTGAATACTGCTAATATCTATCTGTTTGCCTAACCAACAACCAGATCTCTGCAAGGCTGTCTGAGTATGCTCTAAGCCCCTGCAAATTCCAGTTAATCACTTATTCCTAATCTTTACCTGCCTGTCTTCTTGACTTGCCAAGGGTCTTCCTGGTATCTCCCCCCAATTTATAGTCCCATTCTGCTGCAGGTTATACCCTCAGCTGCCTGAAGTCTTGGCAATCTGCAACCTGATGCTGCTAACATACATGCCCCAGGATTCATGGCCCATCCCTATGTTTTCATATCTACTGAATGCTTCCTCTAAGCTGTGGAGTCTTGTGCACAAAAATTCTACTTTGTGAGCTACTGGTGTTAAAGTTGTGAGCAAGCAATTTGGCTCCTGCATAAATTAGTTTGTTCTGAAGCCATCCTTCCTGAGCTAAGACAAAAATGTGTGAGCTGGAGGGTAAAAAACTGTGAGCTACCTCACACTAACTCAGCTTAGAGGGAACAGTGCTACTGACCAGACACCTTGTTCAAAATAACAGCCTATACATGTGAAATTCTCCCAGATTTTGCTACAGTGGTAATGTCAGACTGATCCTGACCCTCGCTATGCATAGTCTCTGGTCTACACAGCCACATTCGTGCAAGGCTTCATAGGATGCTTTTAAAATATCTATTTATTATCCTTATATCCATCCATGCATGACGTTTCTGGTGATCTCCCATCTAAACGACTGATCATGTCCATATCCTGAGTTTCGGCGACATCAGGAGCTCCTAGACCATTTGTTGGGTCTACACATCATCTCTGGTGAAGACTTCACACAATGGCTTCATTTCTCATTTTCAGATACCAAAAGTGGTCCCAAATTAACGTTTTCCAAGTGACCATATCTGAGAAGCAGATATGAAATGCTCATTCTAAAAGCAGTTTGCTCTGACATAGAATCTAAGCATCAATAGGAAACTTCCAGGACATTTCCATTTGACAAAACTCAGGGAGAAGCCATAGGTAATATATAGTTCAGGAGAGCTGAGGAGAGAGTTTAAAGGCAGCAGCTATCTCTGTGTAGCACCTGTCATTTCCTGTATTTCTTAAATGTAGGAGTAACCTGCTGCTAGTGTGGGAATGAGATCACAACCTATGTAGACACACTAGCATTTTGGACATATGTGCCCCCCGTTAGGATTGGGACTGCAGCACACGGGGAGAAGGGCCTTCAGCCTTCCTACTCACACCATTTTCCTGACCTGAAATTGCCTTAGGGAACTGCTATTTACTCCACTGAAATAACTTATTGGTACTGATGTATCAAGGGACTACACATAGGTTTTCCCAGTGGGCCAAATATCAGCTCCCTGAGGACACTTCAGGTTGGAGATCTAAGCCCCCTTCTCTTCATTTGTCACAGTGCTGCTGATACTAATTGGGGTTCCAACCCTGGGAATTAATGTTTCAACAGAGAATTCCTATCACATGCCTGTTTGACAGAACCTGGGACAGACATGGGATGGACTTGTATAGCTGGGCCCTCAGATGATTAAGGCTGACTGTGCAGCAGTATGAGGAAGCACTTTGCATATTTTCAAGTTGTGCCATTGGCATTTTCTCATGTCTTTTTGGAGCAAAGGAACATTTTTCTAAGAGCCCTCAAACCTAATTCCAGCTCTAGTTGAGGATAGAAACGGAATTGTGGTACATTACTCAATATTTGGGGGAATTATACAGAAATTACTAAAGGTGGGGGGGCTTGTACTTCAGATGTTTCACCTCTGTAGAGTGATCTGTCTCTGTGAAATTTTTGTTCTGAGTGCACTCTTAAAATGAATGTTTATCTGAAAGAACAGAAAAGTAATTCTTGTGGTGATTTTAGGAACATACCCTTGTTATCATTTTTTTTTTCTCTATCCCATTCGTTCATACAGTCCTACTCAGCTGTTAGGAGATACCTGCATGGACTTTCTGTCCTAAATGACAAAATATTTATTACTGATTTAAGGCCACCAATGAGTCCCTGACCGAGGGAGTTTACAGTCTATTATACCTATGGTGTTTCCAGATAATGCATTCTGAACTGCCACAGTCTCCAGAGACTGTCTGAATTAGGCAATTAGGCATTTTTGTATTGCTTACATCACCTCACTAATTCCAAAACCACATGCTCAGGCATGCTAGAGGTACACAAGAGGAAATGGTTTGCATTAAAAAAAATTAAGACAATATGTCAAACACATCCACAGCTCTGAGCCATATGGCAATCACATCATCTTGAAGGAGTGGGAAAGAATGCCACTGCCACAGCTGATGGGTATGGAAGCATACCATTGCCAAGAAAGTAAAGTCCATCATTGGACAATATGCAGGACAATGTAATTTAATTAATGAAACTGAAGTTAGAGAGCAGGTTTCTGAGGGGAAGGGAGCTGCTTCCTATTGAACTAAGAGCTGAAGTACACAATATGTTTTTTAACAAGTTGGGTCTGGGTTGGGTTTGTCACTTCTCCTGTGGTCATGCAGCAGCTCTGGGTATTCATTGCTTTTAAAGCCTGCAGAATCCCAGTCTGGGTTAGGGCAGCAGAGAGGGGAGAGGAAGGGCCCCTGCCACACACCTTTTTCTTGAGCCAAAATGGCCCTGGTGTGGAGTCATTTGCATAACTTTGGATCTGCAGATCCTTGGACTATTCCACATGTAATTCCAAAGTTATGCAAATAAGTCTCCACTGAGGAACCCAGACCCAGGCCATTAAAAATGTATTGTGTCGCTTAGCCCTAAAAGCTCTATGCAATAAAGCTTTCGGTTGCAGGTCTAACTTCTGCTGGATTCCACTGCCAAGAAGCTGTTTCAAATCAAAGCAAGTATCAATATCCTACAGTGCTCAGGAGGGTGCTCAGCCATTATTCTGGGAACCAGTAGAACAAATAGACATGTAACTCTTTAGAACATAAAGAACAAAGTGCTGTCTCTCATTGTAATCCTGAGTAAAAAATACTGTGCCCTAGGTATCAGATATGTAGGATTTCCACCCATGGGAGAGGGTAGCCAAGAAAGTCACATTCTGTGGGAGGAATTTCTTGTCCCCGCAGAAACGCTGCATTGGATCCAACCCCTGGCTTCCTGTAACCACCCCATTTAAACCCAGTGTGGGAAACTACACAAGTTTTGCTTTCCTGAGAGTTATCAGCTCCTTTTGTAGTAATGCAATATAAGGAGGACAAGCTTGAAACCGAGCTCTGTTCTTTGGCCAGAGGCTATTTCGCCATAGAGTAACACTAGGATGTGTTAAGGCATTTCTTCAAGGACTGGGAGGGCAAATTATGCCGTCTGTTGACTCATGAACTGTGGTCCCGCAGCTGCTATCTCAGGGGATTTTAGATTGAAAATTATTCCAAGCGAAGGCTCCCTTCTCCTTTATGTCTTGCATAACGCTGATCATAGCATCAGCATCAAATAATATATCCCACTGCGGACTGATATTAAAGTTAATGCCAAGCAATCCAACATCATTTATACAAATCTCCTTTTCCAGTTAACTTATTTGGTATCTCAGTTCCATCAGATTGCAACATCAGCTCTGGAGGACAACTTCCATCAACTCTGGAATGAGATTAAGTGCCTCTGAAAAACAGATGCCATGCTGATTCACAGAGCCATCAGGCCAAAGGGGTTATGGTTGAAGCTATTATATGATACACCGAAAGACGTTCTGCCAATGTCAGTATCTCTGTTCTTCAACATGAACAGCACCTATTTATTAGCACAAACTTTGGTTCGAGAGACAAAAAGCAAGTTTTCCTTACTCAGCTTAAATGATTAATTATTCTTATTGAATAAATATGGCTATCAATCTAGTAAAGATGTTTTCAGCTCATTGTTGCCTTTTAACTAATTAATTGATTAATTAGCCTGTTAAAGTTAATATGTTTGGACAATACTCCCGATATAAGCAGTCTTTTAACATATTAAAGAACACCTAAGATTTCCTTGCAATTTAATAAACAAAGCTTCCACATAGTGCCAGAGGAAAAGGTTCTCTTTAACCATTTATTCCCTCATGCAGCAAGATATTAGGTTCCAAAATAGCCTCTAAAAGTAAGCAAGCATTGTCTGAAATGACAGCCTTGCCAACGAAAACTAGCCTCTACTGATTAATCACCTAGCACTGATTTCTTTTGTACTGGAGAAATTACGATTTTTTATTTGTTTAGATATTTATACTCCACTTTTCTGCCAGATGGGGACCTAAAGTAGCTAACAACTTAGTTTATCCTTCATCTATTTTGTCCCCACAACATCCCTGTGAGGTAAATTAAGCCAAGACAGTGACTGGCCCAATGAGCTTCTATGACACAGTGAGGATCTGAAGCTGGTTCTCCTGAACCATGCTGGCTTGCGTTCAATGAATGTGGTGTGAAGGCTTTTTGTTTTTAATAAAATGCTAGTTGTAAAGGAGAGGTATGTTTTATAACTTGCTGCAGGAAAGAAGACAACACCACACAGGATTATTAATGGTTTTATTCTTTTATACATGGTTTCATTCTGCTGTCTTTCTTACAGCCCTTGCTCTACTTTCACCTCCATCTTTATTTCCTCTTCCTTTCCGTTTCTAGGGATCTAATCTGCCCAGCAACAGACTATAGTCTCTCTAATGGGGCAAACTTCTAAACATCGACAACAAAACAAACTACAGCTATTAAAAGACAGCAAGGTCCCCACCCTAAAGAGTTTTCGATCTAATTCTGGACAGGCAAAGTGGGAGAGCATGGTGGAACAAGAAATATAAGTAATAATGATGGCGGCTGTGTTCAGACATGATGGGGAAATCGGAGTTTGTGACAAGGACAAGCCGGTTTATTCTCAGGTTCATGTGTGTGAAAACAGATGAGCAAGAACGGGAAAGAAAACTTGATTCTAGGAGCTTGCTTTTAGACTACAGCTCCTAAGTCTCCCTCATAAGCTTGCTTTTAGACTACAGCTCCTAAGTCTCCCTCATAAGCCTTTTAAGTGGCTACAGTTCATATTGCAACATGGTAACATTAATAATAGTAATAATCATCATCACAACAATTGGGATATGTATGGATCACAATGAATACTAATATTGAACAACATTTTTCTCCTGGCCAATTACTGACAGGAAAACATCTGAGGTAAAGTAGTTTTTCTTTCCCATTAAATTCTGTCTAAACACAAAAAATATTGTGCCATTACCTCGCGAATTGTTTTTTAACATACAGTAGTTCATCATCAGGCAGATACTGTCATGGCTTGATGTTTGAGTCATTATACTTATGAGATTTAATTTTTAATGATGCAAAAATTATGCATGGTACACAGCTCCTTTTTTTCACGCCAGGCGCCTGAGACCTGATTGCTACTAGATTGTTATATAAATCAGGGACAACCATCTTTTCGTATTTTGGGGAGCCATTATGTTCTCCAGATGACAGTCCTATGACCTGGGAGATGATCTATCTCTAGTATACAGTCAGCACCTCTCAGCAATAAGGACTTGGATGAAATGAGGTAATCCATTGGTGAAGTGGAGGAATGAATGTTGTTCCTGAAAGATCACTTCAAGAGGCAGATTGGAAATGATTTTGTGCCTTTCCAGAAGGTGTACCATGAAGCAACACAGCATTTATACGAAAATAGAAGGAAAGTTCTTGCATTTTTAGAGGAAAAAGTTAACTATACTTTGACTAAAATTTAGGAGGGACATCAGGCCAGATACAGTTGCTTCAGGAGTGTACTCAATTCAGGGGCCACAAATCAGTTACCCAATATATTTATCATCTTTAAAGAAGGATTTGTTTGCCATCATGAAATAGTTGGGGGAGCATGTTGTCATAAGCACCATTTCAAGGACTGTGAGAAAGACAGATTTTCCCCAGAGAATGGAATCTTGAAATATGGCACTCAAGAGCCCGTGGACTACTAACAATTTTTCTAAAGTGATTTTTGGCAATTTTCTGACTATTTTGCTAAAGATGAGCACCTGAAAGTATTTGCGGGAAATAGCCTCTATTGAGCTGCTGTAAGAACTTGAGTTTCTGGTTTCTAAGAATGCTGAACAGTGTTACTTGACCCAAATATTGCAGGAGGATTGCCAGTGAATAAGCCAACTCTGATAAAGATATTTAGCTTGTGGGTTTCTGGAGAGCATCAATAAGAAACCTCAGCTTTAACACAGAAGAAAATGTCACCTCTCATTTTTCACAAATCTCTTGTCAAAAGCCTACCTGTTTCTCTGAATTTTCTAGCTCAAGTTTCAAGGGGAGAATGCAGTAACAGTGCAATCCTAAACAGAGTTACATACCTCTAAGATCAGTGACGTTAATGGGCTTTGAAGGGTATAACTCTTTTTCATGCTGAAATCTACTGGACCTTAAAATGGTTAACTTCGCAATATTGTGCTTTGTGTTTGGAGTTTTTATTTTCAGCCCCTAGTTTTCCTTTTTTGGCTTCAACAAGATGGCCCAGGCTAGCCCAATCTCATAAGATCTTCGAAGCTAAGCATAATTAGCCCTGGTTAGTACTTGGATGGGAGCAGGGCTTTTTTTGTAAAAAAAAAAAGCCCAGCAGGAACTCATTAGCATAACAGGCCACACCCAACAGCAGAAACTCATCAGCATATTAGGCCACACCCCTGACAGCACAGTTTATTAGCATATTAGGCCACAAACCCCATGTTACCAGAAGTATGGTTATCCAGCCACACCCACCTTTTGCTTCTTATTCAGTTTACCTTGTTTGTTGTCAAAACCCAGGGCTTTTTTTATAGCACAAACTCCTTTGCATGTTAGGCCACACACCCCAAATGTAGCCAATCCTAATGAGTTTCTGCTATTGGGTATGGCCTGTTATGCTAATGAGTTCCTGCTAGGCGTGGCCAACTCAGGAGCCAGCCGGAACTCCATTCAAAAATAGCCCTGGATGGGAGAACTCCAAGAAAGCTCACAGTCACTACACAGAAGCAAGCAATGGCAAACCACCTCTGAATATCTCTTGCCCTGAATATCTCTTGCCTTGAAAACCCTACCAGGTCATCATAAATTGGGTGTGACTTGACAGCATTTTCCATCATCACTAATCTTCTTTTTTGGCTGTCAACTTAATTGTAAGTATGTTTACACAAAACTGAGTTCCACTGAAAGCAATAACATGGGACTTATTCCCAGAAAGAGCATTTACAATCCAATCTTATGCAAATTTAGTTTCAGTCATACTTACTCCAAGTAGGAATGTGTAGAATTGCAGCCTTAGGACTAACCTAAATGCAAGGCCACTTTGTTGGGGGGGGAACAGCTTGGGGAGGGGAAATGATTCAGAGCAAAGAAGTGATATGAGAGCAAGTCCTTAATTCTTTCTGACCCTCATTTTTTCTACTTTAAATGTCTTCTCCAAGCCGCTTTTCCCTTGTGGAATTTCAGATATATATATCTACCCGCAAACCCATGGAACTTGTAGACGTAAAAGTGGCTAGAAAGTGATTTGGAGCAGAAAAAGTGGCAGGGAAAGGGTTAAACCATGAGTGGTTCTCCATTTAAAATCACACCCATTGTTTTTCCATAAAGAAAGCAGCTGTCAAGGTCTAAACTCAGGCATCTGCATGTAAAGTCTAGTTTGGCACTTAGAATGAAGGACTGGATACGTTCTGTGGTTCTTTCTCTCCCTTATATCCTTCTTTGCTGGAGGGCAGGTTGCTGTCCATGCACATAGAATATTCTATTTGGCTTTGGACATGAGCACCAGCAGAAAGCCACAAACTCTTCCTATGGCAAGCAGGTTGTGACCCATCAAAACTCCCTGGCTGGCTGAACAGTGATTAACATTTAAAATATATGCAAACTAGGCTCCTAATTAAAGTTCAATAATGTAAGACTTTGAACCTGTTCATTGCCTTTGGAAATAATCAGAAAAGCAGGCTGCTTATCACCCGAAGTCATTATCATAAAGCACTGAATTTCTTCTCCTTCCCCCCAACTCTTCATCTCCACCACAGTGACAAAGCCACAGAAAGTTAGTCCGAGGGCCACTTTTCATGGGTCTTTGGGGAACGATTCAGACACTGTCCCCTCTTCCTGCACTGGAAAACAATATGAAACCTGCTACATCGGAATGACTTCTACAGATTTTGAAAGCGAGGTCTTCCAGCAGGAATTGGCTGGAATTTGGGCTCACATTCACAAATCTTCCAGCGATGGCATTCCAATTAGGGCTGGATAAAACTACCTGGGCAGGGGAGGAATCTTCTACTGTTGAAGCCTTTGGGATGGTTTTTCACAGCACAGCTTGCAAAAGAGAGAGAGAGAGAGAGAGAGAGAGAGAGAGAGAGAGAGAGAGAGAGAGAGAGAGAGAGAGAGAGAGAGAGAGATTCTATTAGTCAATTTACTTTCACTGAATTGTCTCCCTTTGCTCTCCTCAGTGACATCATCACATAGCCAAATGTTCCAGCGAAAACTGGGGATGCCATTAGTCACATGTACTCTTTTCCTGTCTGCATTAAAAATATGAACAAAATTAAGAAGCAACTAGAACAGGTGACATCTGATATCTTCCAAAGAGAAAGAGTCCTTACAGGTTCCTTTCTTACAAAAGCAAAACGTTTTCTTTTCTTTTTTCCTGGAGGAGCATTTTATGAGGACACTTAAGTAAGGAGAGAGAAGTCCCTCAGCTCCACCACTATTGATAAGCTCTTATAAAGGATTGGAAAGGTCCAACAAGAAAGTCCAATAAAGGCAAAGAGAGAGAAGGTCAATGACCTTATATCACTTTGGTGGCTTAATCACTGAAATTTAAGTGCCAAGGGGATCAAAACTGGTAGCAGCCTGGCTGTTTTTGCAAAGGGGCTGCTACATTTCTTTAACTGCCAGAGGCCTTCAAAGATGTAATACATTGACCCATAAGCCACCATCTGTAGAATATTAAATGTTATATATCAGAAGATCTCATAAAGTAAACTCTTTGTTATTATTGGGGATGAATCAGAAAGAAAAATTGGAGGGAAAAGCTCTAGGGAAAATAATGTTTATTGTGTCACGAAGACATGTTTCATAGATTCCTTAAAAGAAGGTGTGGCTGTTGCAAAGAAAGCTATCCCAAATAATAAGGAATTTGAAAATGAACTCATTTGTCCATAGCCCCTGAGACATTAATACACAGTTGCCATGGAAAATTAGATGCATATCAGCCTTCTCCTCCTTTAGCATCACATCTAGCAGAACTTACTTATGTTCCTGATGATGACTGAACATGCTCCAAGTAGCCCAGGATAGCGAGAACAGTTGAGAGTGAGTTAAGGGCAAAAATACGGGGTACGGAATGAGCTTATAGAATCTTGGAAATTGGGCAGAGGGTCAAATTGTTTCTAAAGCAGCTGTCCCGTGTTATTCATTAAGGCATGAAAATGGTCACAAGCAAGAGGGATATTTCTGGGCCAGTGGGAGCAGCTGGATGGGAGGTTACCTGGCCTAAGGTGGCCAATGAAGAGTGGTGTTTGTTTGACCCTTCCCCCCTCAAGGGAAACACCTGTTGGAGAGGAAACTGTATCAACCAGCCTGCTTGAGGCTTTTCTACTAACCATCATCCTTTACTCACTCATTTTGGATTCTGTTTATCCCCAGAGAGCAGGCCAGTACTACTTATCCCACGATGGGGTCAGCTACAATGGGGCTCAGCCGAATTGTGTGACTTGCACCTCCAGCTTTTGATGCATCAGGTCACAGCTAGACAGGCTCATTCTCCCAATGGCAGCCCCAGGAAATTAAAATATGGGAAAGGAGAGCCCGGTTTGCACCTTTAAAGTGGTTACCAGAGTGAAAAGAGAAAGAACAAAGAGAAAGGGTTAGTGGAGCCTGCTTCCCTTCAGCCCAGTGACAAAAGGAATCCTGGAGAAGGTAGAAGTGTAGAGGGAAATTTCCCTTCCCTTTATGGGTACCCCTTTCATGCTTACAGATAAATGGTCCAGGTATGAATAAACCTTCTATATAATAAAAAGACTTAACTTTGTTTTGTTTGATTGTCTTGCTTCCTTATTCCTGCACTGGTAGTTTACAACCCTGTAAAAATGGTCGTATGCCAAGATCCACCTAGGTCCAAGTTTCTTGTTAAGGTCCAAGATTTCCACTGGTGTATGTTTCAAAATCACTATCACTCTTATGGTTAAGTGATCCTGAAAATACCACTTTTACTCTCCTGATAATGGAATGGTACTGAAAAGGCAATGGGAAGGGTAGGGTATAAATTAATTAATTAATTAATTAATAAGGAAGATAGATTCAGATGGGTAGCTGTGTTGGCCTGAAGCAGCAGAACAAAGTTTGAGCTCAGTGGCATGTTTAAAACCAACAAAGTTTAATTCAAGGTATAAGCTTCCGTGTGCAAGCGCACTTCTTCAAATAAAAGAAGTGTGCTTGCTCCCTATGCAGTTTGATTCAGATGGGCAGCTGTGTTGATTCGCTTGCACATAAAAGTTTATACTTTGAATTAAACTTTGTTGGTCTTAAAGGTGCCAGTGGACTCAAGCTTTGTTCTTCTTAATTTAAGGAAGTTATTGTTTATAAGCGCTCAACACAATGCAGTATTGCCTATATTGAGGATGGCTTACCTGTTTACATGTGTTCCATAAGTGGTAAAAGTAGCAGGGGGTGACAGTAGTCCTAGACGGGGGGGGGGGGGCAATGGGCTTGACACTGAAAGAGAACCACAGTACACCCCTCCTTGCCTTTCCTGCTGCTGCCTGCTGTACTGCTCAGGAGACAAAAGGCAAAACCACTCCCAAGGCACTTATGTACTACTCCAATGTCCACCAGATGGCTTCGGCTTCATACTTAAGACTTGGCTCAGAATACATCTGCTAAACAAAATAGATGCCAATTTTTTAAAAAGAGAGAGAAAGAAAGAAAGGCCACCAGTGCTAAATGGTGGGTTATTCTTGTTGTTGTTGGATTATATTTAAAGGATTGGGAGACACCTTGAAGGATTAAACAGGCCAGCCAGCTCTCTAATCCAGTTAGACCAGGCTTCCCCCTTCACAGTTAGCTCAAAAGAATTTTACAACTGCCTTGGGCACCTCCCATTTTAAATGGGAGACTCGTCAGCTTCTTTCTTTTCTGGCATGCAGAACGTGCTTGTGGTGCCAGCAACAGCTGCAGTCCAGCCTCTTTTAGCTAGCAGAGTCTGCAGAAAACATCTTTTTATGGCAAATGTGCCAGCAACAGCTTGCAATCCAGGCTAATGGCCGCCATCCAGATTTCTGCACATCCACAGGTATTCCATGGCTTACTTGAATCGTATGGGCTCTCACCTTTGAGGGAATGGGACACAATTGTTCCTGTTTGATGTCAGAATTTAATCATGTTTCTCTAAAAAGCAGCAACCCCTCCCCCAGCCTCTTTTGACTGATACTGTATGTAGGAGCAAGGTACCTCTTCAGTTAAAAGAAATGCTACATTCCCACAACATTTTAGTAATATTCTTATTTTTATTTAGTAATATTCATTTTTGTTAATAGAACAAAGCTTGAGTCTAGTGGCATCTTTAAGATCATCACAGTCTTATTCAAAGTACTTCATTCTGCTGCCTCAGGCCAACATGGCTACCCACCTGAATCTTTTATTAATAGAGTATCCCAGCTGATAGGCTTAAGGCAGATACCCCAGACTAAAAGCTGAGCAGTCTGTGTGCCAAACTGGTAGGTCCTACAACAATCCCAAAAGATGTTTGCACTTGGACTTCGATGATTTCACTAGTGGGAGGGAGTGCCCCAAGTAGGTGGGAGAGGGCATGTCACTGAAGATGGTTCATAGTGTCCATCAGATTTTTATCTTACCATGGGATCAGCAGAGCTTGATCCAGCGGTTGGAGCCTGCGGGTTTGGGGCTTGTGATCCAACTAGTCCAGTATTCTGCTTCTAACAGTGGCCATCTATATCCCCCCAGATAGCCTACAAGCAGGAGGCGAAAACCTTCCCCATGTTGTTGCACCCAGCATTGACATTCAGCACATTATTGCTTCTGAACATGGACGTTCAATTTAATCATCAACCACTGATGGACATGCATTCCATGAATCTGTCTCATCTCCTTTTAAATCCAGCTAAACTATTACCCATCACTACATAGGGATGATCAAAGAGTCCCTATTTCATTGCTTTTTATATTTGTCAGCATTTTCAACAACAGTATTCAGGTTTTACTACTAATTTTGCAGATGGGCTTAAGTTGTGCATACATGTTGTACAGTTTATATGCACAAGCCATATGATAATTATACATGCAATGAACATCATTTGTTTGTATAGGGTACAAAAGCAAGGCACCTGCAAGGATGTGGGGAGGATCTCATCTCCCCCCGCCGTATTCTTCTCCCCAAATGATTTCCCCTTTCCCGCTCCCTGGCAACACACACTGCCTTTCCTCTTTCCCTGCTTCCTCCTCTCCCACCCACATACCCACCTATTTACTGTTATGTTTCCTTTCAGCTTTATCTTTTCTTTCCCTGCCTCCTTCCTTCCCTCCCATCTTTTGCCTTTTCCAGTCTCTCTTCCCCACTTCCACTTGCTTTGATTAAAGTAATCAAGGGATGGAAGCTTCAGCAATACAGTTGGGGTTGTCTAGCAATCCACAAAACTGCTGCTAGTATCTCACAATTTAGTCTCACAACAGCTCAATGAGCTTTCATTTCTTAAAGCTATAGATGCCACTTCTATTATTTTGTGTTTCTTTACCCCTCCATGTGTTTTTTTAATATACATGGCCCTAGTGTGTAGATTTTTTATTCACACTCTGGACCAATGTTCAGCATTAAATCTAGGATTTATAATACTATTGTACTGACACACACCATATGTTGAAAAATGCATACACTTTATTGCTGAAATGAAATATGGCCTAGAAATAAATACTCACTGGTTTAATTTGCATAACAATGGCCCCAGTCACACGGAGAATTTGCCATGCAGAAGGCACGAATGTCAGGTGGAGTTTCGGGGCACAATCACACCGCAACATTTGGGAAGCATAGCGCTCCTGTGGCCAACCCGTGGCGTCCCGCCAAAGATGCAGAGTTAAAAAGTACCTAGGAAATTGCACTAGTATCCGGTAAACATGGGGCAAAGGTGGGCATCTGATTGTGGGAGAGCTAGTATCCCGTAGCATGCAGCGCCTCTGCACATCCCGTCACAAACCGGATGTTGTAAGTCTCCATAGGATGCACACCAACGCTGAACTGCGCATGCTCACAAACAAGGAACTGACAGCAGTGGCGCCCCCCGGAATGGCACATGTGCACAAACAAGAAACCAAAAGCAGCGCCGCTTGTGTGGTCGCACCGCACTGCTTCTTTGCCACGCTTCAGCATTGCTGTGTGATCGGCAGCTAACAGCCAATGCGTGGCAACTTGGGGGACCATGTGATCGGGCTACCGCACTTTATTTTGCTCCAGGGCGAACAGCCACACCTCCCCCTCGCGTTATCTGGCCCATGTGACCAGGGCCAAAAAGAAGCAAAGTAGAAAATGGGGTTAAAAGAGCAAGGATAAGAAATTCAAAATCATCCCTAACCATTTTTTCCTCAAAATATGTGAAGTACACTGAATAGTGCCGCTGTTTATTTTGTATGTGGTCCAAGCACCGCACAGTGAGAAAACTGACAACTACGGTCTTTGTAAAGACCTCCGCAAACCCACCCTTAAACACCTCCCCCTCCTACAAGTACAGGTCAGGTAAACTTAGCTGAAGTAAAGAGTTTTTAAAAATGCAATCGTATGACAAAATGATAGACAGAAGCACTGAACAGGAAACAAAAAGCTTAAAGGTGATGTTGAGAAGCAAGAAATGTTTTAATAGGAACAGTTCACATTTTTGAAAGAGGACAGAGGCAATGGGAAGGAGAGGCACTGGGGAGTAGAACAGATAACCAGAGCACAAGTGGTGTTTTAACTGTAGATGCAAAGTGAAAAGGTGGGTCTTGGGGAAGCTGAAGAAGACGAATCTTTCCTTCTTTCTTTTTTTCCTCTCACACCTACATGCACAATGATTCCTCTGAGACTGACAGAGGTATAAGGGAGAGAAAAGGTTTGGATCCACAAAACAGGAGTTCTTTCTTTATCACAGAAATGTGGCATTGGGCAGATGAAAGGTTGAGGGTTGAAAAATAGGCCTCAGGATCATCAGTGTGTTCAGTGAGGCCATGAGGCATGACTGAGAACATCCTTCAGCATTGACATTGATGCATTAATTTTTTTAAAAAAACAGATACAGGAAGATCTGCATAACATCTGTTGTAGCTTATACCTTGCCAGGTGCTGAACAGCACAAATTAGGCAGCAAAAATCAGAAGGCGTACTGAGCCCCTGGGTGACGCCATACATATGTGATGGACTGCATTTGGCTCGATGAATTCCAGGCTGTACAGAGCTAATACTGGGTGGTTGTTGTTTTTCAAGAAAAGATTCAAAACATGCCCTGACCCAAATAGCCCAGGCTAGCCTGATTTCAGAAGCTGAACAGGGTCAGCCCTGGTCAGTATGTGAATGGGAAACCATCAAGGAAATCCAGGGTCATTATGCAGAGGCACACAATAGCAAACCAGCTCTGAACATTTCTTGCCTTGAAAACCCTACGGGGCTGCCCTAAGTCAGCTACTAATTGATAGCACGTGGGCACACAAAAATCAAAGCATTTCACACACACTTTATCTCAGTCACCTGTAAAACCAACCCTCCAAGGTAGATCAGTATTTTCCCCATATTATAGATAGGGCAAGGGTGACAGTGAAATAATACTGACTTGCCTAAGGTTCCCTAGTCAGTTTGGAACTCAGATGAGACCTAGCTTTTAGCCACTTCACCATACCAGGTCTGTTAGTAATTATTCTGGAGCATTGTTATACTAGAGGCGGTCTTAAAACTTGATCTCTCCTTATACATAATTGCGTTTTGGTCATGGACTCTCCTGAACGTTCCACATGCTTTGGCTCTCTGATCTGTCACTCAGAGGGTGTCCCTAGCCACCGGCTGCATTGCCTGAGTCCCGCCCAGCTGCCATTCAAGAGTACTCGCATGCCATTGGCCGGGTGCTGGGTTTGCTCCTCTTCCCAGCCCACTCCTTCAGCCACTGTGCCCTGTCAGAATTTCTGGCAGATGGCTTTCTCTCTTGATGAAGGCACTTTCCTCCTGTGTGGGACTAATTTTTCCCTCAGTTGCTGTTGGTAGGTGTAACAAAATGGCAGTCACCTGTGTCGGTAAGATGCCTGCCATCTCTGTGTTTAAAATGTTCCCCCATAAGGCTTAATTGTGCTGTAGTTCCAGGGAGAGGCCTGAAGGGGTATCACTCACTGGGTTGAATGGGGCTTCCTCATCTGCTGGCCTACAGTTCCCAGCTGCCCCAGGGCCAAAAAGTGTGGGAAAACAGGGACTGTCCCAAGGGGCGAGGAGGCATCAATATAGACTCCAGCCCATCCAGGGAGGAGGCAGTCTTCGTCCCACAGGAGGATAGGAAAGGCTCCTGCTGCCTGTGCTGACCAGCCTGTCCAGGCCAGAGATGTGGGGACACCCTGGGAGGCAGCAGAAATTCAGCCATAATTGTTTAAATAGTTAAATAAATTCTTTCATTTGGGCTAATAATCTGGGTTGTGCTCTGACCACATAGTCTCCCCCACTCTGCACAATAATAAATGGAGGGGGTAGCCCAAGGAAGCAAGGAAAGACCAGACCCTTGGGTTTCCAACTTTCCAGGGATTCATTGGGGCCAGTCCTGACTAGGGTTGCCATCTCCAGGTAGGGAGATTCCTGGAGATTTTCTGGTAGAGTCTATGGAAGCCAGGATTTGGGGAGGGGAGAGGCCTCAGCTGAACAGAATGCCATACAGCCCACCTTCCAAAGCAGTTATTTTCTCTATGGGGGAGAGCTCTATTGTCTGGAGTTCAATTGTGATACCTGGTGATCTTCAGGCTCCATCTGGAGGTTGGCTGCCCTAGGCATAGCAGTCAGTGCTTCAGAGCAGAGTCTGCTAGATCCAGGTTCTTGCTGTAGAAGCTGAGTGGGTGATTTTGGACCAGTCACAGACTTTCAGTCTAACCTACCTCACAGGGTTGTTGTGCAAGTCAAAAGGGCAAGAGGAACATAAGAACATAAGAAAAGCCAATGTTGAATCAGGCCAATGGCCCATCCAGCCCAACACTCCGTCACACAGTGGCCAAAATATACCAGGTGCCATCAGGAGGTCCAGCAGTGGGGCCAGGACACCAGAAGCCCTCCCACTGCTGCCCCCCCCCCCAGCACCAAGAATAGAGTGCATCACCTGCCCCAGACTTAGAATCCCCATCTATACCCTGTGGCTAATAGCCACTGATGGACTTCTGCTCCATATGTTTATCTAATTCCCTCTTGAAACTGTCCATGCTTGTAGCTGCCACCACCTCCTGTGGCAGTGATGTCCATATGTTAATCACTCTTTGGGTGAAGAAGTATTTCCTTTTATCTAACCCGACTGCTCAGCAATTTCATGGAGTGCCCATGAGTTCTTGTATTGTGAGAAAGGGAGAAAAGTACTTCTTTCTCAACCTGCTCAATCCCATTCATAATCTTATAAACCTCGATCATGTAACCCCTCAGCCATCGTTTCTCCAAGCTGAAGAGCCCCAAGCATTTTAACCTTTCTTCATAGGGAAGGTGTTCCAACCCTTTTATCATTCTAATAGCCCTTCTCTGCACTTTTTCCAATGCTATAATATCCTTTTTGAGATGTGGTGACCAGAACTGTACACAGTATTCCAAATGAGGTCGCACCAATGATTTATACAGGGGCATGATGTAGAGGAGAATGATGTAAGCTGCTTTGGCCCCCATTGCAGAGAAAGATTACTTTTCCTCCTGGGAAACCATTGTTGCCAATCTCCAGGTGAGGGCTGGAGATCACTCAGAAATACAACTGCTCTCCAGATGGCAGAGATCAGTTCCCGTGGAGAACATGGTGGACTCTGTGTTCTTATACCCTACTGAGATGCCCCCCATGACAGCCAATATGATGTGGAAGTCAGGGTTTCAGAGCACCATGGAGGCTGAAGATGGGGGGGGGTAGAAAGTTGAAGAGTGAGGGAGCAATAAAGGTAGGTTGATGCTTGGCTGAGAAGGAGATTGGGTTGCCAACTCCATATGGGAAATTCCTGGAGATTTGAGGGATAGAACCTGGAGAGGGTGAGGTTTGAGGAGGGGTGGGACCTCAGACAGGTAAAATGCCATAGACCCCACCCTCCCAACCAGCCATTCCCTCCTGGGGAACCACTGTTGCCAATCTCCAGGTGAGGGCTGGAGATCACTCAGCATTACAACTGATCTCCAGGAGGCAGGAGGGAGGAGATGGAAAGCTGAAATCAGGGGCAGATAATGGCAGGTTGATGCTTGGCTGGGAAGGAGATAGAGTTGCCAACTCCAGGTTGGGAAATTCCTGGAGATTTGAGAGGTGGAGCCTGGAGAGGGTGAGGGGGGGTAGGACCTCAGACAGGTACAATGCCATAAACTTCACCGTTCCAACCAGCCATTTCCTCCCAGGGAACCATTGTTGCCAACCTCCAGGTGAGGGGTAGAGGTCATTCATAATTACAACTGATCTCCAAGAGGGAGGGCAGAAGTCAGCTTCAGTCAGAGGGGCAGATAACGGTAGACTGATGGTTAGCTGGGAAGGAGATGGGGTTGCCAACTCCAGGTTGGGAAATTCCTGGAGATTTGAGGGGTGGAGCTGGAAAAGGGTGAAGTTTGGGGAGGTGTTGGACCTCAGACAGGGTTAGGGTTAGGCCAATGCCATAGACTCCACCCTCCAAACCAGCCAGTTCCTCCTGGATGACAATTGTTGCCAATCTCCAGGTGAGGGCTGGAGATCACTCAAAATTACAATTGCTCTTCAGGTAGCAGAGATCAGTTCCTCTGGAGAAAATGGTGGACTCTGTGTCATTATAACCTGCTGAGGTCACCACAGCAAATTGACGCTAAGTGTACAAGGCCTTGGCACTCTCCCAGAGCCTCTTTCTAGAGTTTGTTGTATTTATTTCCACAACAGGCTTTATTCCTAGTTAAAATATAAAAAGGAAACAGAGATGATATATTAGCAAGTGCTGCCTGCTCACAGGAATAGATCATATATTACATCCCACAGAAGATGTACTAATTGATAATGTATGGCTCGGGTCTTGTAAGCTACAGGTGGATATTTAGTTTCTGCAAAACATAGTACTTTACTCTGCACATCTATGCTGATATTTAGTAGGAGAAAACTGCTTCCAGTCAATTTGCTACCGACTTCTTTGTCCTCCAGGCTCCACACTTTTAAAATCAGAGACAATTCTTCAAAGCAAAATGTTTCCACACATCCCTCCCCCCTCCCAGACAATTTTGTGAGGAAGGACAAACACTTGAAGAGCACAGTTACACAAAGTGCTTGAAGACAGAAATGATTTCCTTAAAGTGGTTAATCATGCTTTCGAAAACTACTTTCTCTGGTGACCTAATCACATAAATCATAGCAAAAGGTTAAAGACGAAGTTCAATTGCACCAAATTACGTGTGATGCTTCTCCAAAATGGATTATTTTCTATTAAAAAGGGAACATATTTCACTAAATATCCATATTTTTCAGGAAACTTCAGGGCTGTGGTCTCTAAGGGTCAAACTACACACAACAGCAACAGATCCAACTTGGGCTGAGGTAAATCTATATAAAATGGAGGAGGGGTTAAAAGGTCCACCATCCACACTTTTCATGGTGGTTCCATATGACCCTAAGCCAGATTCTGTTCTTCTGTCTCCCGTCCATCCTGCATTTGATATCACCCACTCACCACTGTGTATGCCTTTGGTAGCAGGCCCAATGATTCTGCCACTGTCACCTCTAATTAGGTTCTAACACTCTTATCTCACATCTATCATAAAAAGGATAAATAAATGGCCGCAATCCATGTCTTTACATATATACAGTGCTTTGTTATCACAACAGCTGTGATTTCAAAACTGTGTGCCGGAGCTGTGTGACAGAGACACTGAGACATGGCCTTGAAAAATTAAACCACCATATTGGATGCATCAACCTTTCCATGCTGGGAGAGGGAAGTCCTCATGCAGCACCAATCCCCCCTGCCATGTATGGGTAGTGACATCATCCCAAGGCAGTAAAAATGTGCTGGGACTCCCTGATGCTGCAGCTGATGGATGCAGAGGAATCCCAGATGAGTTTTCCAGAAAGTACAGTCCCATCTGTGAATCCTGACTAGGTGGACAAAGGGGAAGGTAGGAGCCAAGAAATGATATCTAAGTGGGATGCCTTGCAGTGGCAAGGAGGATGTTGCCCATTGTTCTTGGAACTTTCTGCAGTTCTTTGCGCAGGGGGAAGTCCGAGGCAGGATATACTGCTTAGTTTCCTCTGAATGGGAGAGACACTAGGAAGTCATAATGTCTTCGTAATATCTTTTATGGACAAATATACAAACAGACCATAGTGGAAACAAACAGGTTTCCAAACAGGCAATAAAACCACTAATCTTGCATGTGTTTCTCTGAAGAAACAGCCCACCCTCCCTCCCTCCAATCCAAGAAAACTCACAGCTATGGACTTCCACCTCTTTTTTGTCTGTTTGTGTCGAATTTTAAACTGATACTGCCTCCAGCAATCTCTTGATCCTCCTCTGTATTCTGATGGGTGTCACATTCCAAAAGCTGGAGACAGATTCCAAGAATAAAGAATCATGGATGTTCTTTTGCCTGATTACCCATCAAATTTGCCAGACAAACCCATAGGGAAAGGCTTATTCATTGTAGGTGAGGTAGCCAATCTCATACCACTATATCAGTACTTTTTATTGTAGGATTGAAGCGTGATTCAAATTCTAATCCAGAAAAGAAGCCTGCTTCCCAGGTATCAAAAGTATGGGAAACACTGTGCTATGTTATTACCCCCATTATTTTACCAGCACTAGGTAGGGTACATAAATATATCTCCAGCCAAAGCAAAAGATTACCAATTAATCCTATTTGAGGAGGGATTCCTTTCCATCCCCAAATATTGATCAGGGCCTAATGATCTCTATAAAATAAAATGTCTCTGTAGGCGAATAAGCAATATTGAGGAATGATACCCAGCTAATGTTCATTCTGTTCCAAATTACGTGCTCACAATTCAGCAACAGTAACAATGTTATGACTAATAAAATTAGGCATTTTCATTCCAAAATCTATATACAAAAGGTGAGGATTAGCCTACGAGTACAAGCCAGTTCCCAAAGAAAACATGACACCAATACCTTCATGGTAAAAGATGCATACAGGTATCAATCACAACTGAGGCTGGTTCACATATATATGCACACCCTGCTAAATTTCTTTCCAGTTGATTACTATTCACTTGGATCACATATTCATGAAAATGATTTGATTTCTGTAAACTTAATTATTGCACATAAGTGACTGGTAGCTGAATGAGACAACTGGCTCCATTAAAAAAGATCCTATGAAGCACACATAGAACACGGTCCCATCCAGAGATGGGATGGGATTCCGCTAGCAATCCTCTCAGACTTTTGAAAAACTGATACTGGAAGTCACATCACATGCATGGCCTAAGTGACTATAGTGAAGAGGGAGAACCAGTTGAAATTGCCCCACTCACCCTTGTACCAACAGAGCTTCTTGTGCTAATTGCTCATTGGAGGAAGAAGAAGATGGGAAGATTTCAGCCCACCTTACTCCAGACCCCTTTGTCCAAGTGGGTCCCATGACCCGACTTTTTAGAGATCTCAAGGAATAAATACATACTTGAATAAATGAAGCTGGGTTATACTGTCGGACCATTGTTCTGTCAATGTCAATATTGTCTACTCTGACTGGCAGTGGCTCTCCAGCATTTCATGTCATAGTCTTTCACATCACCTACTACTTGACCTCTTTCACTGGAGATGCCAGGGCTGAACCTAGGATCTCCACCCCAGACTGTGAGGAAAGGGGGAGAGTGGGAAAGATCTGCATGTGCACGTGCCTCTGAGCTCACACCTCATATGAGGCTACCCATTGGGTCTGTGGTGGTATGAGGTGATACGAAAGTTCTAGCTGGGGTGTTTGATCCGTGACGAATTTTTTTACACATGCAAGTCACCATGTTTATCATCCAATGATAAAAATGTAAGTCTGAACCAGGTCAAAGTGGTAATTTACATAATCATAACATCTAACCTAAATGAAGACTGCACAGTCAGCTGCAAGTTCAATACCACTGAATGGTGAGATATTGAGTGGTATATATGCATGCATGTGTCAGCCTTGTATCTCCTTCACCTGATCTTCTGTGTACATTCTCATTCTTTGTGTTCTGCATAAGGTCATCTTTTTAAATGAGGATCCTTTCTTACTTTAATTTTTCAAAGATGAAACCAGCTGGGTGGAGCCAATCACACAGATGTGTTCCACACTAAATCACCTTCCCTCTAGCAGAAGGATCACCCTTCCTGTGCTTCTGGGTTTCCAAACATTAGCATTGTGCCACAGATAGAAGCTTTGGAGATACAATTCCTGCACCATTGTGGTAATGTATGTGAGGGTCCTTTAAGCAAGACAGTTACTAGGAAAGATAAATTTTTAATGAGTTGATAAATCAAAAAGATTTACCTCGTATTAGCTTTGCAAAGTAGAAATGGCAGAACTGCTCCCTAATCCAACAACAGGTCTATCAAATTCTATGTTTTCATTTCTGAAAACTCCACTCATTGTGTCATTATTATATCACAATGTAAGCTTTTGTTTGAATGCATTTCTTCTGCCACTCCACTGGAACCCTTAGAATATTTGCATTCTTCTATGACATCTGATTGAACAGATTGATTAAACAGAGTCCTACAATTCTGCATACGTATAATCCATATCAGTGTGGGGGTTTATAGATGTTATAAATGTGTATTCATTTAAACCTTTCATTTTTGCATCTTGTGTCCTGGGAATTGGTTGCATCTAATAGTTCAATGCATCTTGGAGCCACTGATGTAGAAAAATTAATGTAAATGAAAATAAATTGGGAATTATGCCCAGTAGGGAAAGCCCCCTGCAAGATATCCCTCTTCTAATTCACTGCTCCAGCCAGACAGCAGTATTCTAATGCAATGCAATTTGTTCAGATTCTAGTACAAAATACAGTTTGAGAGAGGAAGGAATAGCCAGTAGTACTAGCTCCACAGTGGGCAGCAATGTCCTCTGTGTCAGTTTTAACTAGGGTTGCCAGCTTCCAGATGGCACCTGGAGATCTCTTGCTATTACAATTGATCTTCAGGTGACCAAAATCAGTTTCCCTGGAGAAAATGGCTGCTTGGGAGGATGGACTCTGTGGCATTATACCCTGCCCAAATCTCTCCCCTGCCCAGGATCCATTCCCAAACTCTCCAAGTATTTCCCAACCTAGAGCTGGTGACCCTAGTTTTGACCAGGCATGTACCCTAGGAAGTGTTTAAGGCCCAGATCATACACAGTAAACTCCTCCACTAGCAATGGTCCTGTTGTGTCCACTGACCACTTTGGGCTGTCAGCGACAGAGCCTGACCTTGAGTCCCGGTGAACAATGGGACTGGGGCTCCTGGCTCCAGCATAGGGGAACCAATGGGAACGGCGGTGGGAATTTAAACCCACCAATGGCACCAGGGGGTGTTCCCCTTCGCTTGTATATAGTTGGCCACCTGGCCAGGTAACATTGCCTTTTGTTGTGTAATAGCAAACCATGCTGATCACTACGTCTGTGTCTGTGGTTTCAACCCACTACACAATAGGTCCTCCCAGCTTGTGGCAACCAAATGGACCATCTACTTCCAAGTGACAGCAGGAACAAGTTTTTGCTTCTCATGCTTAGACAAAATGGGCACCAAGAAGTTTCATGGTTCCCTCATGCATTGTTTTATAATTTTCTAATCCATGCTGAGTATTGCCAAGAAAGGCAGACAATAAATGAATAAAATAAATACTTCATTTCTTCCTTGCGACGCCAACCATGGGTCCATCCTATTTAGGGAATTCTAGCAAATATTAACTGGGACAGTATTGTTTCAGGAACAGAACTGCCATTGGACACCAACGTGGCTGACAGTGCAATCCTAAACAGAGTTATAAAAGTCTATGTCCATTGAAGTGATTGGGTTTTAAGTATGGAATTTTGTTTAGGATTGAACTGTAAATGTTGCATACATCTTCCTCCTAAAATGAAACATACATCCAAAGAATAAAGTAAGCCCAAAGGAATGGTGAGCAAAGATAAAAGAAAACAAGGGAGTAAAGCGAAGCTTTAGATTTTGTAAAAATTCTACCTTAAAAGGGGGGGGGTGACATTAAACAAGCCACATTTCATAATTTAACTCAGTAAACTATATCATAAAATGTAAAAGTACCTTTGTTGGCCGTGAGATCCCTGTGCTTTTTCTGTGCACTCTCTTCAAGTAGCTCTATCTGATTTCATTTACTCTTATTAAATCTTCTTTAACCAGTACTCTTTAAGATAAAAATTCAAATATTAATCTCCTCAGTCTCTGTCTTTATTCCCTTGCAGTGTTTTCAAGTCCATTTTTCCTTTTGATCACATTTTTTCTTTCTGCTGGTATTCCCTTCTAAATTAATGTTTCTTCATAACTCATTCAACCACACATTTATTAATTTGCATTATTTTACCTTTGCTCTCTTCTACATGCTTCTTCTTGTATTTCTGAATACAGGCTTTATTTTCAGTGCTTCTTGTACAGACCCCTTAGACAGGGGACACCTATGGGCAAGTGCTACAGTGCAATCCGGATGGGGAGTCCAAAAGTGACCAGCTGCTAAACGAGCATATTTCAGAGATGTGCTGGCATAGTGTTCCACTGCTGCTGTGCTGCTGACGTAGCAATGCCACAGACCACCTCAAGAATACTGCCACTGCAACCCTCTGTGTTGGGGGGAAAGGACATGACCAGAGTGAGTTGGCTCCCTAAGCCACCCCAATCTGGGAACAACATCCAGAACCGATGTAAATTTATACCACCAAAAACCGCAACGTAGCCCATAGGCACCCATACTGCATGCAGTATAATGCCATAGAGTCCACTTTCCAAACCAGCCATCTTCTCCAGCTGAAATGATCCCTGTTGCCTGGTGATCAGCTGTAATCCAAGATTTCCAGACATAACCTGGCAGCACTAGTAGGGGGGGGGGGGCAACCTAAGTTAGCTGCACCCAGCAGTATGCCCCATGTCATACGATGGGGCATTCTCCCAGGAAAGTATACCTAAGATAGGGTTGCCAACCTGCAGATGGTGGCTGGAGATCTCCTGGTGATAGAGATCAGTTCACCTGGATAAAATGGCCGCTTTGGAACGTGGATTCTATGAAATTATACCCCGTTGAAATCCCTCCCCTCCCCAAACCTTGACCTCCTCAGGCTCTACCCCCAAGATCTCTAGATATTTCCCAACCCAGAGCTGGCAACCCTAAGCTAGGAGTACTGGCTACAATGCTGGAGGGGGGTGGTGGCAAGGGTGCTAGCAGTTGCATAGAGTTGCAAAAAAAAAAAAATAAATCAGGATTTTAGCCTCCTTCTCCAGGCCTTCAGCAAGGCAAGCAGCTAAATCTCAGGGTGAGCAGCCAGAGGCAAAGGGGGGAGCTATGTTTACAGGGCCCATGCCAGCCATTCCACACAATTCTAAGATTTAAAAACCATTTTTCCCAATGTTCTTTTCTTTTCAATATAGTTCTCTTTCTCTTTCTGCAGGAGAGAGGGACTGAGAGGAATGATAAAAAGGTAAAGGTTCCCTTGCTCGAAAGCCAGTCGAATCCAACTCTAGGGTTGCAGTGCTCATCTCCGTTTCAAAGCTGAAGAGCCAGCGCTGTCCAAAGATGTTTCTGTGGTCATGTGGCCAGCATGACTAAACACCAAGGCACATGGAATGCTGTTACCTTCCCACCAAAGTGGTACCTATTTATCTACTTGTAATTTCTTGCTTTCGAACTGCTAGGTTGGCAGGAGCTGGAACTAGAGACAGGAGCTCACTCCGTCATGCGGCACTCTCGGGTCTCAAACTGCTGAACTACTGACCTTCCACAGCCTGCAGTTCAGCGTCTTAATCACTTGAGCCACCACCAACATAATAAATACAAGTTAAAGCATACACAATGATCCTTCATCGACACTGACAGGAGTGGCTTAATCTCTCTTGTTTTAATATTTCCAAGTGATTACAGACTCCACCCCCTTCTTGAGTGCCTCTTGTCAGCCTCCATCACCACAACCAACGTCTCAGGCCTGAGGCTATAGATCCCCAGCACCCTACTCCCACTGCATAAAGCAAAACAGCTTTATTTAATGCACACCGTTATAAATTGTGCCCATGTACATTTCTGAAACACACATATTAAACTTGTCTTGATACCCCATGTTGTTAGATTCCTTCATTAAAATTCCGATGCTATAGAGTTTAGTGACCTTCTCCACAGGCATCTTATTCAATATTGAAATTGATTTTCTTCACCTTCTCATCCAAAGACCCAGGGGCATATACTGTTGTCAGTTATACCTGTGTAAAACTGAAGTAACTCCACTGAAATCTTTGAGAAGAACCCCCGTTTACACTGGTAATTAGAACTGAGTGTGGCCTTTGGAGCAGCCCAGGATGTGAAAGGTAGGCCCCAATGGGATTTTTCTACAAAGCGATACAATAAATAATATGAGCATGAACTACAGAATGGAATGTTTCTCCCCGTCTTCCCTCCCTGCCTCCATTTCCTTTCTTTGCAGGATTTAGGTGTCTATGTCTAGCTCATTACCAAGAACCACATAAAAGAAACAAAATGTAAATGCTCTGATGGTCAGCATCACAATTACACTGGACAGATAAGCACAGCAATATCAATTCAATAGCTATTGGTGTGGAACAATTTGCTTTAATCCACTTGTTTTCATACACCAGACATTTTATAGGCATACAAATAAATACATCTGAAGTATTTGAAAAAAAAACAGTAAATGTTAGTCCAGAGGTGAATAGTTTTGAAAACAGGGGAATATTCTCCTGAAATGCTTCCCTGAACCACTATAATTCTTGTGCTAGAACAAAAAGTGACATTGCACAACATGCAGTGCAACTCTGTGTGTGTTGTTTACTCAACAGTAAGACTGCAGAGTTAAATAACATTTGTTCCCAATTTAATATGCATAGGAGTGCAGGGTTTGTTACTTGTATAACCTGATTGTGTCCTTGGTCAGAAGTTATGTAAATAGCACATGGGCACAGCACAGACCGAGCCAAACAGGTCTGAAGATCAGCCCCCCCCCCCCCGGCTTCTTGCCAAAAGCATTTTAAAAGGTAAAGGTTTCTCTTGCTTGAAAGCTAGTCGAATCTGACTCTAGGGGGCAGCACTCATCTCCATTTCCAAGCCAAAGAGCCAGCGCTGTCCAAAGACATTTCTGTAGTCATGTGGCCGGCATGACTAAACACTGAGGCGCACAGAATGCTTTTACCTTCCCACCAAAGTGGTACCTATTTATCTACTTGCAATTTCTTGCTTTCGAACTGCTAGGTTGGCAGGAGCTGGGGCCAAAGACAGGAGCTCACTACATCACATGCCACTAGGGTCTCGAACTGCCGATCTACAGACCTTCCGGTCTGCAGCTCAGTGTCTTAACCTCTGAGCCACCGCGGCCCACGAACCCTTTAAATGCTTTTGGCAAGAAGCGGGGGGCGCCGGTCCCCAATGTGATGATGTCACTTCTGTGTGATATTGCACTGGGGATGTCCCCTTCCCCTCCAGTAATGCCCCTCAAAGTCCCCCACCAAGGAGCTGAAAGGACCTGGCAACTCTAGGGTTCACCCTCCCTCGGGAAGCATTTAAAAGATGTGCCCAAAGGAGCCAGGGAGGAAGAGCCAGACCCATTCCCCAGCAGGTGGGAATAGGTAATTGGCAGAGCAGATTGTGGAAACTGAGTGAAGAGAAACCCCTTCCTCTTGCTCTATTCTGAGGCTCCATCCTGGGACACTTGCCAAACCCTGGAGGGTGAGACTGCCCTGGACTCAGACCCGACCCCAGCAAAACCTGACACAGAATAAACAGGCTGGGTTTGATCCCAGGCAGTGTTATTTAGCCTCAGCTTGTCAGTCCCCAGGTAGGGGTGGGGGATCCATGTGTCAGACGGCCCTGTTTTGATTCATACAACCAAGCATGATTTATTTGAACACGTTTGATCCTCATTCATCTTGAGGCTTTAAGAAAGACAAATGAATGACTCTCTCTTGTTATCATTTCTTCAATTAAGAGATTACATCTCAGATCCAAAAGATTTTTAATACCAAGATTTTCATATTTTTTTAAGCTGTGTGGGATTTCTTTTAATAAAAATGATTAAGTTTCAGCTACATTTTTTTTGTGAATAATGAATTACTTTTTTGACAGCAATGGAATCACTGTTCATATTTTAATTCTTTCTTCTTCTTCACTATGTAAACAACTTCATTTTTTTAATACTCGGCGCTGGCCCGAATTCTCTTAGGTGCCCAGGGTAAAATAATAGGCTTTCTAGCAGCAGGCCAGCCCTCACTGATCTCAAGAAGTTTCCATCACTGATGTAGTAGAAAAACAACATTAATAAAAAAACAAGATACAAGCTCTTGCTTTGTTTTAAAGATCTTTGCAAGTCACTGTTTCTCAGGGCCAAACTAGGCAATACATGTGGCACAAGCACGGTCAGCACTCCCATTGACTTGCAGTCACATGTAACACGTGCTCTGGGATCCAAGTAGGCACAGGTTGAAAAGGAGCTTCAACCATCCTTCCTGCACCATTTTTCCAAACCAAAACGGCCACAGAGGCCCATTTGCCCTTCTGCTGGGTGCAATGTGGAGCTCCACAACAGGCCAAACAGCTCCCACCCATGGTTGTTTCAGCTTGGGACAATGGTGCAGGAGAGAAAGTTGAAGCCTCTCCTCTCATTGTGCTGTACTCCAAAGGCAAATCAGGCCACAGAGCATGTAGTTCTTCAATATTATGTGTGAATGCAAGTCCGGTCACAGCACCAATTTGCATGAAGAGAAAATGGGATAACTCCAGGTTACTGTACTATACTGAGTATCTTGGAGGCAGAAAACAATATAAATCTCTTTCTATATAAAAACCAGTAGGTAACATTCTGTTACATGGCATTGTGGCCAGAAACAGAACCCAGGATATGGCTATGCAGATAACGAATAGACTTGAACCTCAGTGGCTGGGGTCACAGGAATATGGAGCAGAAGTCCATCAGTGGCTATTAGCCACAAGGTATAGATAGGAACTCTCAGGCTGGGGCAGGTGATGCTCTGTATTCTTGGTGCTTCGGGGGGGCAAGTGGGAGGGCTCCTAGTGTCCTGGCTCCACTGCTGGACCTCCTGATGGCACCTGGTATTTTTGGCCACTGTGTGACAGAGTGTTGGACTAGATGGGCCATTGGCCTGATCCAACATTGGCTTCTCTTAGTTCTTATGTCAATTGCCAAACAGAAGAAACTCCAGTCTGTAGTTTCTTTGAATGCATCTTTTTACTATCACACATAGTTGACTACCCTCATTACTATGGGTAAAAATAAAGTATTATACTTTGGGATACTACAGAAGAGCAAAAGTCCAGTAGCACCATAAAGATTAACCAAATTTGTGACAGGGTATGAGCTTCTTCAGGTGAGTGGGGACTCACAAAAGTTCATACCCTGTCACGGATTTGGTTAGTCTTTAAGGTGCTACTGGACTCTTGCTTTTTTCTACTGCCAAAAACAGACTAACAGGGATACCCATCTTGATCTATCACTTTGGGACACCGTTGCAATGTGAGAAAACCATTTTCTGAACATCTGATACTGGTTAGTCTTCTGGCAATTGACAGAAGTCCCGCTAGGGATGCCAGTCTCCAGGTGGGACCTGGGGATCCCCCAGTATTATAGCTCATCTTCAGGCTACAGAAACCCCTGGAGAAAATGGATGCTTTGGTGGGTGGACTCTGTGACACTGTACCCCACTGAGGTCCCTGTCCTCCCCAGTCTCCATCTGCAAATCTTGAGGAGTTTCCCAACCTGGCAACTCAGCCCCTCCCCCATCTCCCACTAGTGGCCAGGGGGGACCTGGCAACCCTACTGTAGACCCACAAATTCCACCAATTCTCCCTGTGTGAACCTGTGCATCTCTCACATCAGTCCTGAAGATATGTCAGAGGCTTGACTGAAAATGTCCATCCATGTCTATTTTTCAAACTAGTCTCTCAGAACACTCTCAGCCCCACCTACCTCACAAGGTAATAGTTCTGCGGAGAAGAAGGGAAGGTGATTGTAAGCCGCTTTGAGATTCCTTAGGGTAGAGAGAAGTCAGAGTATAAAAAGCCAATTCTTCTTCTTCTTCCATCATGTGGGGATCTGATGTGAGTTATTAAGTCTGCCGCCATCTAAGAATGCCCTGTTACTCACATCAGCAATCTCCTTGTATATTCATAAATAGAGCAAGAATTAGAAAAACACCCTACAAACACCAAGACTCTTTAATTTCAAAGGCAATCATATCCTACAGCACTGCCCCTGGAATTTCTTGCTGCTATTCAGTGTAAGGAAGGGAAAGGAGGAGGAGGAAGAAGAAGAGGAGGAGGAGATTGGATTTATACCCTGCCCTTCATTCAGAGTCTGAGAGTGGCTTACAAACTCCTTTCCCTTCGTCTCCCCACAACAGACACCCTGTGAGGTAGGTGGGGCTGAGAGAGCTCTGACAGAAACTGCTCTTTTCAAGAACGCCTCTGACAGAACTATGGCTTGCCCATGGTGATCCAGCAGCTGCAAGTGGAGGAGTGGGGAATCAAACCCAGTTCTCCCAGATTAGAGTCCGTGCACTTAACCACTATACCAAAAAGGAGTTTATTATTTAAGACAGCCAGTATGATACAGTGGTTAGAGTGCCAGAGTTGGACTGGGGAGACCGAGGCTCAAATCCCCACTCTGCCATGGAAGCTGGCTGGGTGACCTTGGGCCTAACCTATCTCACCAGTTTGTTGTGAAGATAAAATGGAGGAGGCAGGACCAATGACCACTACAGTGACCTTCGGAGGTCCTGCTTCAGGCATCCCTAAAATCAGGCAGGTGGCAACTAGGGAGAAGGCCTTCTCTATCATGGCACCTCTTAAGTAGTGGGTTCAAGAGGTTATCGTGATTTCAGCATAGCTCTTTATTTCAGTAACATTCAGAACAACACTTCCACAACGTGGCCACAACTGTATACAAAACCCCCAGTCCCAAAACACCCCCCCCAAGATACAAATTAACCAATAAGAACATAGTAGCTAGGAGCCTTCATTTGCGTGGTGTCACTTACACTTCTGTTACCTGATTGGCCTGCTCTGTAAGGGCGGCCAATCTGAATGTAGCAGCTATGAGCCTCTCTAACAGTGCCTGTTCATTTGAAATGCTCACTACACAACAGCACCAAAAAGTTCTGGAACTCTCTCCTCAGTGAGATTTGTCTGACCCCTCCTGTTGCTCTCTTCTGCCAGTGGGTGAAGACTTTTTTCCATTTTGCATTCCAAAATGCCCCCTCCTTACTAATATTTTAATTGCTATTTTTATTTTTTATATGTATTTTAACTAGATTTTCCAACTCTAGGTTTGGGGGGAAACATACAGCTTTTAGGGGTGGAGCCTGGAGAGAATGGGGTTTGGGTAGGGGTGGGCCTCAGCAGGATATAATGCCATAGAGTCTACCCTCTAAGCAGCGACTATTTGATGTAGAGAGACAGAATGATATTGCTAGAGTCCCTAGTTTTTTGGCTCCCTCTCAAATAAGATACGTAGTCTCTCCAGCTCCATATCTGACGGATTTGGTAATTCCATCTCATCGAAGGGCCTTCTCTTTGGCTCATAATATTTTTCCTTCTGAGGTCGTAATAGGTCGTTACAAGAAGATACCTCTGGCTGAGCGTATCTGTCCTTGTGGTATTGGTGATGCTGATACTATCAATCATATTTTGCTTGCGTGTGGCTTCTATCAAAATATATGAGCTACATTTATCCAGCCCATATGGGAAAGGCTTTCAGGCCCTTCGGATTCTGATATTAGTATTTTGCTTATGATAGATGCCAATCCACAGGTGACATTAGCATGTGCCAAATTTCTGGCAGCAGCCTACAGAATTAGGAAAGATCTCTTAAAAGCGCGACTTAAAGACCCTTAGGCTAATGCAGTGTATTATCTCGAAAATGATTTTGAATTATTTTGAGATGGATGTATGTACGCTTGGTTGGACTGTTTGTGCTGGTTACGAACCATAATAAAGATTTCTGGACATAGATCTTGAGTCTACCCTCCAAAATGGCTATTTTCTCCAGGGGAGCTGGTCTCTGTCATCTGGAGGTCAGCAGGAATTCCAGGAGAGCTCCAGGCCCCACCTGGATGATGGCAACCCTAATTTTAATTGTTTTTTTAATTGTTTTTTTTAGTTGTTTTATATTTGTGGGGGTTGATTTTAATGATTTTAAAATGTGATTTTATTATGTATGTTTTAAATGTTTAGCCACCTTAGTGGCCCTTGTAAGGGTCAGAAAAGTGGGATACAAATTTTGTAAATAAAATGGAATAAATGTTGTAAGCCACTTTGAATCAGCGTTGAGGAGAAAGGCAGGCTATAAGTGCATTAAACAAAACAAATAAATTCAAGAGGACGCAAATGTTGTGAATTATCCGTTTGTATAACTGAGATCTTTGACTTGGATTCATAATTTCTCGGTAGTTAGATGGAGAGTGACACAGAAGAAAACACAAAACACAGAATTGCTCTTAGGAACTGACTGCTGATTTAAATTATCCTTCTGTGCATGCTTGGCTGAGCCCATCAGCCTATTAAGACATTAACAGGGTCTTAGTATTTGGCATTACTAATTTTGAACAAGACCAAAGATATGCCCAGCCATAAAATTGATACATTTGTAGAATGTTAATGCAACCCCGGTGAGCCATTTTCAAAAAGTGTTTTCCTGTGCGTGAGACATTTTAGCATTTTATCAATCAGAGCAGAATGCCTCTGAAATGCCAGGGTGGTTTTTGCTAATTGAACAAATAGGATTCTTTTGGACGTTTTCCTCCCTCTTTTTGTAAAAATGATTTTGTAGAATTTGCTACAGCAAAGTTTCGGAGATGGCTTCCAAGGACACCTGCTTCATTATGTTTAGGTTTATAGAATGCTGGAAACAAGAGGTAGGTTGCCATGGCTTATGACAACACCAAACCAGCAGCCTAAATTTCAGTAGCAGTGGTGACAGAAACATTTGAAAATGCAGTTCTTGGCTGTTTCCGCATAGGTGGTTTGTTCTGCCTTGGCTTCCTTATCGCTGTGCTTTCTTTCAGGAGAACCCACATGACATCCTCCTCTGTTTAGCCTGTTTCTGCGTTTTCCCTTGCTTTGAGAGCCAGTGTGGTGTAGTGTTTAGAAGTGGCAGACTCTAATCTGGAGAACTGAGTTTGATTCCACACTCCTCCGCTTGAAGCCAGCTGGGTGACCTTGGGCCACTCACAGTTCTTTCACAGCCCTTTCAGGCCCACCTGCCTCACAAAGTGACTGTTGTGGGGAGAGGGAGGGAAGGCAACTGTAAGCTACTTGGAGACTCCTTGGGGTAGAGAAAAGCAGGTATAAAAACCTACTCTTCTTCCTCTTTGTTGCCATATTTCCCAACCCTGGTTTGACACCATCTTTCCAAAAAGACTGCAGTAAAAGTGTCTTTGCATATTGTGTGGCTTGGAATGTGTGTATTTTTTTTCCAGGTTGCTCTCACATTGGTGCCATTTGCCTTACCTCAAACCTGTAAAGGCCACCCCACACATGCACATCATAAAGATCTATTGCAACAATGTATTTCATTTTTTTTTTTAAGTATCTAGCCCTTTTGGTTGCAGTGTTATAAGTTACTGGCCACACATTTCTCCTTATAACTCTGCAACCAAAAGGTCTAGTGGCTTACTTTAATGAAAGCTGGGAACAAGTACATTGTGCCAGTGAATTGTCGTAACATTGGCCGAGTTCAGACTGGCAGTTTGCCCTGAGAGAGGCGCGTTTCAGCAACGTCTCACAAGGGGATTAAAGGGGGCATTCACACAGGCACATCTGTCCGGCATTCCCCAGCCATACTCAACCCGTCTTGTAACGCTTCGTTCCCGAGTTTAAAAGATACCTGTTAAAAGTGGTATCAAACCTCGGAAAGCATATCTATCCCACGTATATCCCACACCAACATAGTGTGAATGCTAAAATCTGTGATTTTGATTGTGTGCTCATGCGCATAAGCACATATCTCCAGATTAGCGAAAAAGAAAGCTGTGCCTTACAGCCACGCCTTCAGGCCAACAGTGTGAACATTCCCTCATGCCTCCTCCCCGGTATGCTCCTGCATCAGTCGGCGCAGTGTGACCAGGAAACCCCAGAACAGTTTGTTTCAGGGCTTATTTGCCGTGACTCGTTCCCGCTTCAAACTGTCAGTCTGAACTTGGCCATTATAATGCTATAGTGATATAGCTATTACATATATATATATATATATATATATATATATATACACACATACACACACATATAAAGAAAGCCTGACAAAAGCCCTCTGGTAGCAGGGAAGAGATGGCAATAACAGAGGTAAGGAAGGTGTAAAGGACTGAGGCAAGGAAGGTGTAAAGAGAACGTCCATGTGGATTTTCTGTGGCCACTGCAAATGCCACAGTATTCACAGCAGCAGGAAGGCTTACACAAAGAATCATTCCCATGTGGGAACAGTCCTGGGTTACATATGCCTTACATTTTACATTTCTTGTTTACATTTGTAATGTTTACATTTACAAACAGAATATCTGTATCTGTTTTTATCACTGTTTCATTCAGATTTCCTTATCGTATCTTATAATATTCACCATTTCCAGATTCAGGCAGACCTATCCTATTCACGCTTACTCATATAAGTAAGTTCCCATGCATTCAATTGGACTTCCTCCCAAAAAAACTGTCCATAGGCTCGCAGGCTATAATACTGAGGTCAACAGTGACTGGCTTCTGCACTGGGGTAGGGGTGGGGGACTTGGAAACATTAAGTCCAGACACTTATCAGTGCACTGACTTTAATTGTCTTAAAACTGTATAGTTCCACTTAGGACTGTACTGTAAAATTACCTATCTGCACCACTGTAACCAAATTCAAATGCACCACAAGCAGAAAGTGGGATCTAGAAGTGTATACAGGTAAAAGGCTTTGGGCAACAACAGTGGTGCAGCAACCCAGCAAATGGGACTTGCTCAAAATCTGCCAGGAATCCATTGCAAGGAAACAGAAAGAACAGGTGATAAGAGAAAATGCCTGCATGAGCATAAACAGGATTGGAGTGCTCTGAACTTACTGGGATGGGATGAAAGCCAAACACTCAGTCTGTTCAGCTTGTGCCAAACAGTGCAAACGCCTACCTAACAGGTTTTACATGGGGATTTTGAAAAATTGTGCATGCACAAAGACACTGCTGATTCAAACCTATTGGCAACCATTAGCATCACTAGGGACTACTTCGCCAAACACCGAAGGGTAGGATTTTATTAAAACACAGCATTTATTTAGGACTGATTTATATGGTTTATGATTGACTTAATTGTCTATTTCAACAATTAAAAGTGGAATGAAGCAATTACACCGCAAGGATGAGGGAGTAACAGAACTCAGTCAGGCTGTGTGAGAATGCACATGCCTAAAAAGCAAGTCATACTGTATTTCATAGTTGTTGTTGTTGTTGTTGTTGTTATTATTATTATTATTATTATTATTATTATTATTTACAGAATTTATATCCTACCCTTCTGCCCTTACAAGGGCTGCCAAGGCAGCTAACTATTTAAAGCATGCATGATAAAGTTACATTATATAACCATTATAGAAGAGAGAGAAGAGATTCGATTTATTATCCCCCACACACACTTGGCATCTCAGAGCGGCTTACAATCTCCTTCCCTTCCTCTCCCCACAACAGACACCCTGTGAGGTAGGTGTGGCTGAGAGAGCTCTTTGGAGAACTGCTCTTGAGAGAACAGCTCTGAGAGAACTGTGGCTTGCCCAAGGTCACCCAGCTGGCTGCATGTGGGGTAGTGGGGAATCAAACCCTGTCCTCCAGATTAGAGTCTGCGCTCTTAACCACTGCACCAAATTGGTGTATACAAATTTGTACAAATTTATACAAATTTGTAACATTACATTATTAAACCATTAAAATCGACCCCCATCCAAACATGTATCATTAAAACAATTTTAACAGAGTTAAAATACATGCGAAATACACAAACATCGGTTAAGAAAGAGGGAACTGAGGGAATGCCAAATGACACAAAAAAAGTCTTTGCCCTCTGGATGGAAGACAGCAACAGAAAGGGAATAAATAATCAGGAAGGAATACAGTGAAGCAGCCTGTCGAGTAGCCACCGGTCATTGAAAAATCAGCTCCCTCTTCACAACCAGCAAATAGGACATGAGCCAAACCGGCTGGTGTTTGAGCATTCCTAATGCAATGCACTTTCCCCAGGGCCGGTTCCAGGTTTCTGAGACCGCCGGGCACGCAGTTCCCACGGACCCCCCTCCCCTCCACTGCCCATAATCAGGCTCTCATGCCCGCCTTCCCTCCCATCCATCTGCATGCCGCCCACCTGCTTGTTCCCTTCCTTTGTCTGTTCACAAGCCCTCCTGCAGCCTGCGCTCACAGCTGCCTGCAGCTCTGTCCCCAGTGGCACCAAGCAGTGTGTGCAGCAGGGGAGCATGGGTGGTGGAGTACTAGCATGGGAGTGGGCAGGGGGTGCTGGCCAAGGCTCCCTCTAAGCTGTGGAGTCTTGTGAGCAAAAATTCTACTTTGTGAGCTACTGGTATTAAAATTGTGAACAGGCGATTTGGCTACTGCATAAATCAGTTTGCTCTGGAGCCATCCTTCCTGAGCTGAGACAAAAATGTGGGAGCCAGATGCTAAAAAACTGTAAGCTAGTTCACACTAACTCATCTTAGAGGGAACACTGGTGCTGGCAGCAGTGGGCCCTGCTGGCAACTCTGGGCCCCCGGCAGCTGCTCCACCGGACCATACATTGATGCTGGACCTGGCTTTCCCTCACCACAGAGCAACTGCAGTGTATATTCTCCAGATGGAAGGTCTCTGTCTGAGCAGGAGCATCCACAAAGTGCCTTTCACATTCCTCTAAGCAACCATCATCTGTCCGCTTCCCACACAGTTAGAAGTAAGGCTTGCATAGGGTTGCCAGCTTCCAGGCGGTGGCTGGAGACCTCCTGGGATTACAACTGATCTCCAGGTGACAGAGATCAGTTCACCTGGAGAAAATGGCTGTTTTGGAAGGTGGACTCTATGGCATTACACCCCAGTGAAGTCCTTCCCTTCCCTAAACCCCACCCTCCTGAGGCTCCATCTATAAAATCTCCAGGTATTTCCCAACCTGGACCTGGTAACCCTAGGTAAAGGTAAATGTTCCCTTGCTCGAAAGTCAGTCAAATCCAACTCTAGGGTTGCGGTGCTCATCTCTGTTTCAAAGCCGAAGAGCCAGCGCTGTCCAAAGACATTTCCATGGTCATGTGGCCGGCATGACTAAACACCAAGGCACACGGAACGCTGTTACTTTCCCACCAAAGTGGTACCTATTTATCTACTTGCAATTTCTTGCTTTCGAACTGCTAGGTTGGCAGGAGGGTGAGAGAAGGGAGCTCACTCCGTCATGCGGCACCCAGGTCTCGAACTGCTGAACTACTGACCTTCTACAGCCTGCAGTTCAGCATCTTAACCACTTGAGCCACCGCAATTCCTCTGGTAACCCTACATAAAGGCAAATTTCCCACACAGATTAAAGCCCCAGGACCTCCCTCTTTACAAACTAAGCCCCGAGTGCCACATCCATTGCTAACAAACTACAAACGTATGGTCTGTTTCCCCTTTACACAAGGATCAATTCCTAGTTTCCTCCCTTTCTTTCCTCCCAGCAAGTCCACCTAACAGCGTTTCTTTTTGCTCAACTGTCCCCCATTGTTTTCTCGTAATAGGCAAGCTCTGCCTCTGAGCATGCGCCAAGACCCTTCTCCTCACCACTGAATAAATACAGAATCATTTCCTCACATCCATACAATCTCAGCCCAGGATTTCCTCCCTTTTCAAAAAAATCCATTCCTTCCCCCCCCTTTCTCCCCTTCTCTTATTCCAACAGCCGAATAATATTTATTTACTTGAAATACTTGAGTCTTTCTTTTCTGATAAGGCACCTGGCAGCTGAGTGCAAAAATCAAACACCTATTTTGTTGTTGTTTATGTTCATTTAAACTCATGGCCAGATCGCCCATTGGGCAAACTAGGCGCTCGCCTAGGGCGCCCCGGCCCGCTCCCCCCCGAAAAGCCCCCCCCCCGCTGCCCTAACCGGGCGCCCGCCGCCGCCACTGAAAAGCGCCCGGCTAGGGCACAAGTTGCCCTCCCCCTCCTCCCTGGAGGGGGAGGAGGAGGAGGAGGCGGCCAGCAGCGGCCAGCAGGATCTCCCTGCTGCCGCCACCACCGAAAAGCACCCACCTAGGGTGCAAGTCGCCCTCCCCCTCCTCCCGGGGTGGGAGGTGGCGGCGGCCAGCGGGGACTCCCCACCGCTGCCACCGCCGCTGCAGAGCGCCCAGCCGGGGCACAGCTTGCCCGCCCTCCCCCTCCTCCCTGGGGGGGAGAGGAGGGGGGGCGGCATGGCTGGGTCTCCAGGCCCAACCGGGAGACCTAGGGCACAGAAATACCTGGAGCCGGCCCTGTTTAAACTACTTGACCAGTGGAAAACATAAAAAATTATAAAATCTCTGACTGATATCACTTACCAATAAAGTAAAGGAGGGGGTGGTGAAGGAAGGGGCTGAGTTGAGCCCCTTCTGCCTCCTAATTCCTGCTGCTTCCTACAGACCAGTAGAACTGGTTCCCCCCCCTTTCTTTTAACAGTCAGGCAATTGGACTTTCTCTCATTCATTGTCCTCCCACCTCAAAGTCCTTTTTATGTTCATTTTCCTGAGTCGTGGTAGACTGGGAGAAGCGCAGAGAAATAGTGGATAGTGAAAATGTCTAATTTGCATTTAGTAGTGAGATATTGGGAAGAAAAGTTCAGATGAGGGGGGGAATCGGGATTTGCCATTTGCGTATTTAAAAAAAAAGACATCAGTGTTTCTCTTCATGCTTGGCTGGGACCTGATAGTTGTGTAATGAATAATTATCATTTTTGCTGTCGTGACATGGTAAAGTACATCAGATCCCTAGAGGTTTGCCTGAAACTCAGGTAGATTGTTTCTGTATTAAGCCTGAGCTTCAGTTTTACCACACGAAGGGAGACATTTTAGAGCAAAAAAAGAAACTAAATGTAGGTGCTTATTTAAAATCAGAACTTTAGTGGCCAGTAAGTTAATGATGCCACAGAGTAAACCTTTACATGTAAAGCATGTGTTCTGCCACTGAGTTATGGGCTCCCCCATATGGTAAGAAATATGAAAGTCTTCTGCATCAAAAGTCAACTTCTCTGCCCTCTGCATTTGCAATGCAACAAAATTGTATTTGAATACAGGGCAGAATCTTTGCCCACAGTTGTGCTTCTCCTCCCTCAGGTTTCCATAGCCACACTCTGGTTTTCATTTGAGATTTGTTCTTTCTTCTCTTTGTACTGGAAAATTCTAAACTCTACCAAGTCCTCAACATTTTCCTCCATTATTTCTTCTGTGGCCCCAGGAGCTACATGTAAAAGTGCATACAATGAATCCTGTGGTACCACAGAGCCTACAGATTCATTATGATTTTCACCTGGTTTATGCCGACTCTCCTGGTTCCTTGCTAGGGTTGCCAACAGGCCTGGCGAAAAATTATCTGCCCCTTTAACAAAGGCTTTTTGAGTGGAAATAGGCAGCTGAAGCTTTTCATGGCATGGAACTAAATGATATCACCTGATAAATAACTCCCATTTAGCCTCTATTAAGGGGACAGGGCATTTTTTTCCTCCAGGCAATTGGCAACCCCAGCAAGGGGCGAGGAAATCCTTTCCACTTTGACATTTTACTCACAGCCATGCACTTAATAGAGATTCCCCTCCCCCCTTAGGCAGAGGTATTAATCCTTTTCTTCCTGCCCTCAATCTCTCAGGTGAAAATCAAGCCATAGGATTCAGCCTCACCAATCCAGGTGACAAAGTGCATCCCCTTCTCATGAGAGGTGCAAGTTCTTTGGAGAGTTTGTAAAAACTGCCCAGCCAAGGGCCTCAGGTGTGCATTTCCTGGACTCTATCAGTGGTGGTGAGCTGCTGCTGCTGCTGCTGCTGGAATCTGTGCCCGCACGCGGGAAGCATGAACCCTGCTGACTTGGTCCTAGGGATGGATAGGGAAACCTGGCTGAAAGCAAACAAGGGACAAGTTCTGTTAATAGTTGCATCAGAGAATTCCTATTGCTTCTCTTCACCTGGGTCTCTTTTAAATGATTTGCCCATTGTGTGCTTTCTTCTTTTGTTGAACCCCATTGTTTTGTATTGTTTTGTTTCTTTGCAGAGAACACACATGCAGCTTGAATGCCAACCCAACTGCTTCTGGATTGCCCCTCACTCTGAGCATGTTGTCTGTGACTAGCTCACATTAAAAAAAATACCCTCTGTACCAAAACTGTACATCCATATTAGCATTATGGCAATGCCCTCTGTGTGGGGGTTACTCTTAAAGACAATTCAGAAGCTTCAGTGATGCAAAATGTGGCCACTCGTCTGATTGTGGGACTCTACTATGAGCACATTATTCTGATCCTGAAACAGCTACACTGCTAACCTGTAGGCTTGTGGGCTCAATTCAAAGTGCTGGTTCTTACCATTCAGGACCTGAGACTAGGGATGCCAGCCTCCAGGACCCCCCAGAATTACAGCTCAACTCCAGACAGTTCCCCTAGAGAAAATGGATGCTGTGGACTCTGTGGCACTGTACCCCACTGAGGTCCCTGTCCTCCCCAGGCTCCATCCCCAAATCTCCAAGAGTTTCCCAACTTGGGTCTAGCAGCCCTCCCCTGTCACCCTCTGCCAGTGACTAGGCAACCCGGCAACCCTAACTGAGACCCACAAAGGCCACCAGTTCTCCCTGTGTGAACCTGCGCATCTCTCACAGCAGTCCTGACTCGTTCTCTCCCCCTGGATGGTGCACACCTCAGTCTCAAACCTTTTCCTTAAAGCTGGCAAACCAAAGGAATAGCAAGCCGGAGGATGTGCACAGGGCACCTTCCCAGCCAGCCTTTTGAGAAGTCAGTGAGGCGGTTCTCTTGTGCAGAATCTTTTGTGGAAGCTTCAGGTTGGGCCTCTTGCTGGCGGTGAAATAAGGAGAGTAATCTATTATTGTTTAATTGTACTGAGTTATAAAATCTGGTGACTGTAAGTCCCCTTGGGCTTTTTGAAAAGACAGGTTATAAATATTTTTTTAAAGAAAATAATGAGAAAGCTTTCAGGGGAGTGGGTATGCGGCAGGGGTCTTTTTTGGGGGGAGTGCACCGGAGCGCAGCTCCGGGAGCTCAGGAACCAAGCCCCGCCGCCAGCCGGCGTCCCGGGGAGTCTTTCAGGCAGCCGAATGTCAGTTTCAGCTCCATTATATCCTATGGGCCATTGAAGTCAATGGTGAAAACATAGGGTATATTCTGGAGGCTGGAGGGGAGGGGGCTTGAAGGAGAGGCTCCAAACTCACAGGGTAGCTGATGGAGCCTCTCCCCAAGATACCCACCAAGTTTCAAGAACATTGGATCAGGGGGTCCAATTCTATAGGCCCCCAAACAGGTTGCCCCTATTCCCTCCATTGTTCTCTATGGTGGGGAAAAAGTAAGTTTTTTTCCCACTATAGAGAACAATGGAGGAATAGGGGCAACCTGTTTGGGAGCCCATAGAATTGGACCCCCTGGTCCAATGTTCTTGAAACTAGGTGGGTATCTGGGGAGAGGCTCCATCAGCTACCCTGTGAGTTTGGAGCCTCTCCCTCAAGCCCCTCCCCTCCAGCCCCCAGAATATACCCTATGTTTTCACCATTGACCTCAATGGCCTATAGGATATAATGGGGCCGAATTGCCGCCAAATTTCTTTCATTCCCTCCTTTCCTTCTCTCTTTTTTCTCTTTCCCTCCTTCTTCTCTTCTCTCTTTCTTTCCCACCTTCTTCTCTTCTCTTTTTGCCTCCTTTCCCTGTTTCCCTCCTTCTTCCCTCTCTTTCTTTCCCTCCCCTTTCCTTCTCTTTCTTTCCCTCTTTCCTTCTCTCTACTCTCTCTCTTTCCTTCCCTCTTTCCTCCTTCTGTGGCCCAACTCTCATGAGAAGGAGTTTAAACTTTAAACCCCTTCTCTCTTAGCTCCCCCACCCAGGCCAGCTGGGGAAGGGAAGGGGAGACTTTTGAAGATGCCTCCCACCCTTTTGCTTCCCCTTCTGACATCACTTCCGGTGATGTCAGGGGGTGTGGCATATGCTAATAGCCTAATAGCTCATTAGCATACCATATGCTAATGAGCTCCTGCAGTTGTTTTTCTACGAAAAGACCCCTGGGTATGCCCAACCCTATGTCTCAAACACTGTTAGAACTGCTGTCTTGGATGGGGCCATGGCTTAGTGGAGGAGCACATATTTTGTATGCTGAAGGTCCCAGGAGATGTGAAAGACCTCCACCTGAGACCCTGGAGAATCTCTGCCAGTTGAGGTAAACTGTGCTGAGCATGATAGGCCAGTCATCTGATTCAGTATGCTATGAGGCAGATTCAGTATGGTATAATGGCTATGGCGTCAGTTATAGATACCCAAGTTCAAATCTCCACCCTGCCATGGAAGCTTGCTGGTTGACCTGTCACACACTCTCAGCCTCAGTTGTTGAGGACAGGTTGCAGGACACCAGAACTCTGTAAGCCCCCGTGGGTCACCATTGTGGAGTAAGATAGGGTATAAATGAAGTGAATGAATGAATGAATGAATGAATAAATGTGTTCAAAGGGGTGAGTAGCATTAAGTAAGAGATTTTCTTACTGCTGAATGTGACTCGTAGTACCATCCTGCGAAGAAACATGCTCTTCAAAGCACATCGACTTCAATGGGGTTAGAAAAGTATAACTCTGCTTAGGGTGGCACTGTTATTGCAAGCAACTGTAGGTCCAGCTTCACAGGATAGAAACATTTTTAAACAAAAAAATAACATCCTCTTGTCATGTGATGGGGACCCTCCACCACAGCACAGTGCTGAACTCTCCTTTAAAAGACAAAGCCATTAGAAGGGAACGATTGCAGCCGGAAAAATAGAGATTGCAGTAAAAGCCAGGAGGACAATAGACCTAAAGCCCCAGGCGCGAAGGTGACAAGAAAGAGGGAGAAGACAAAAGAGAAACAGATATATCTTTCATCTCAGAGCTGTGCATTTTGTCGAAACAAAGAGAGAGGGAGAGAGACAGACTCGTGACAAATCATCCCTCATCTATTTCCATGGACACAATGCATGCCTAATAAATTTGCTCAACAATCTCCAGCAGTTACCAAGGAGTAGAAGAGAATATACAGTCCTGTGGAGAGAAATACAATATTAGAAATGCTTTCTGACTCTTTTATGTGGGTAAGAAATCTGTTTTATATGAAAACAAAAACCAACCCCAAAAAGAAAGAAGAGTTCAATTTCTGTTTTGTTAACAATAAAGTCTCAAATCATTTTGACAGGAGCAGTTACAAAGGGGAGTAAGGAGTCAGGATTCATAATTGACTTTGATTTCCAGTTCTGTACCTGATTTACCAACCTGCAGCCAGCTTCTAATCTTCCCAGTTACATGGGCTGCAGCTCATGTTCTATAAATAAGAGTACCATTCACATGGAATCACATTGACATTTTAGAAGATATGGAAAATTTGGGTACCCAGGTTTCAGATAATAGGTAGTATATTGTATTATAAGAGTATCTTCATGTTGGGCTTGCTATCGGATTTCATTGCATCCAGCTTCCACAGCCTCTCTGAGACTCCAAGTGAAGGGCGGGGTATAAATCCAATCTCTTCTTCTTCTTCTTCTTCTTCTTCTTCTTCTTCTTCTTCTTCTTCTTCTTCTTCTTCTTCTTCTTCGCCATATTTGACTCTTAGGTCTGTGGTTAGCCAAATTGCCTTAATTTCTTATCAATATGGGGGAAGTTATGCTTAGTAATTGGCAATAGGCAAATTAGGGAGCTAACACCAGTGTATACAGAGGTCCCGCCCTTCCAGAGGTACCAGTAACAGACACGGAGGCTAAAGTTAGTTTAAATTGATGTCTTTACTGTAGTCTTCTTCACACACAAACAATACACAGCCACACACACAATTATTCAGTTTCTAGGAAAATTAGAGAGATCAAGAGACTTTCACATTAGCAGGAGATTCGTTAGTTGGGCTATACGTCACCTGCTCCAATAAGATAAAGGCTTTCAAATGGAAAAATAAGGGAATTATAGAAAAATGGGGATTATGTTAGGAAAATGGAGAGTGCAAACTGAACCAGCAGAAAGCACATGGAAGACTCTGGCTGCAGTCCAAGAGCCTTAGGGTAAGGTGGGTGGTAAGGTAGCCACAAATTCAAGAGTAAGAGAATATAGATGTTGTTGAGGGGGAGAGAGAGAGAGAGACCACATGGCTGGGTGTCCCCTTTTATGAGGGGGGCTTGGGGGGTTGGGCCAGGCTGGCCACATGTCCTAGTCACATGTCTCTTGGGGCTAGCCTAAGCTGGTCACATCTCTTGGCCCATCTCCCACTAGTCCATCCCAAAAATATGCTGGTTGGTGTTGGGTTCAAAGGGGAAGGGTCTAGGGGAGTGGGCAATATTGAACTCTAGTAACTCTGAGCAAGGAATTGACACCTGATGGGATTATGACTCATGCGGTCAGAGTCCATTATCATGGATGGTCCTCTATTGTCTTCTGATTGCAGCTTCAGTGAGGTGAATCAATCTGGGGGAGGGGGATTGCGTTGTCTATGTGTGCAGGAAGAAACTCCACATGGAGTTTGAGTCTTTGTTCTCCTGCCTTGACATGGCATCTGCCTGGTTTTCAGTGCTTCAAGCAGCTAGGGAGCTGGTCCATCTTACAGCAGGTAAGCGGGCAGGTAACCTCAGGAACCATGGCACATTATCTTAGGAAGGCTTCCTTCTGCTGGATATGTCTCCAATTGGCATCGCTTTGGGTCACCATGCAATACAGTCCCTATTACACACCATTTACTCAGTCCAGATTTCTCTTGCTTATAAAACTATAAGTCCAAGATGGCATTACATGTGCTTTCCAGGCTAACACTGTCACTGGAGGACTTGCATTGCACAGTGGCTCACTTTTGCTGTAGAAGCCCCCAATTCAAATCCCTCCTCTGCCCTGAACTAAATAAATGACAAGTTCAACCTCATATGCAATATGGGGAAAATACTGACCTACTTTGGTCACTGGAAAAATTACTGAGATTTCTAAAGCACTTTAAACATTTAAAAATGCTATTATTTTGATGTTACACTGCAACAAGAGTTATTCAAATAAAACTTCATATTGGATAATATAGAATCTGAGTTGGACGCAGACAGGTTTTTCACTCAGTCTCCTCCAATTCTCTTCCGCATTACAGGCACTGTCCTTTGTGGGCGTGGCTGTTGTCAATGCAGGGTCCATGATTTTGGGTGGTCAAAGGAGTCCGTTCCTCCCTTTTGCACTAACCCTCTGTTTGTTACTCTAATTGGGTGTCTGGGTCATACCCCAGGAAACAAGACAACCAAAATGCTCTTTTACCAGCACTCACCCTGGTTTCATGCATGACAGAGAAATTGCCTTTGAGCATGTTGTCTCCCCCACATCTGTTCACTGGTAATGTGGAAGTGAAAGCAGAAGGCAGGCATTCATACTGCCAGTGACAGTTTCCATCTTACTTGGGAGCAGGGGATGGTTTCTGTTTAGAAGGAATGGAAGTCAAGGCAGCTTGTTGGGGGTAGCTTGACCATTAAGCACTTAGTGCACGAAGGCTAAAGGATGAGGGGCTAGGGATCTGATATTTAAGATATCTCTGAGAGCCAGTTTGGTGTAGTGGTTAAGAGCACAGACTCTAATCTGGGAGAACCAGGTTTGATTCTCCACTCCTCCACTTGCAGCTTCTGGTTTGACCTTGGATCAGTCACAAGTTGTCTCAGAGCTGTTCTCTCAAGAGCAGTTCTCAAAAGAGCTCTCTCAGCCCCACTTACCTCACAGGGTGTCTGTTGTGGGGAGAGGAAGGGAAGGAGATTGTAAGCTGCTCTGAGATTCTGAATGAAAGGTGGGGTACAAATCTAGTCATCTCCATCTCCTCCTCCTCCTCCTCCTCCTCCTCCTCCTCCTCTTTACAGCCATACTTTCACATGGCATTTTTCTATGCTTCCTTTACCTCTTTTGGCTATGTGGAATTAGCTGGTCATCATGGGCCCAGCCAGGAATCTGGGAGGAGGTAGTTTCATCAGATTGTCCTAGAGAGAGACTCTTTTACACCTGCTTGATAGTCTATTCAAGGATGGGTTTTTTACTTAATTCACTGTGCAATCCAAAACAGAATTTATACCCTTCTAAGTCCATTGATGTCAATAAGCTTATTAAGGGTGTAACTCTGTTTAGGATTACACTACAACCTTAACGACACAAGGGACATAAGAGGCTTTCACACAGGTTTCCACATGCCTTTCAGCATCTCGTGCACACAATATGAAAATCTGGTTGTTGCTCATGGGGAAGAGAAAGCAGAGGAAAGGTATTTGTCATATGAATGACCATTCTGGCTACTTTTAGGATTCATGTTACAAATCTGATAGAAGCAAAAACAATTCCTTACTTCATGAGTGACAGGTATCTGGTATTCAGAAACTGTGTTGTCACCTTCTGTCCCATTCTGTTCCAGAGGCAATCCTTTCTGTGCTTTAGTTCATACTCTGCTTTGTAAAATCTTGTTTTTAAACTAGATGGAGAAAACTGTTGAACTGTGTAAGAGCTTTTGAATAATAAGTTCTGAATATGATGCTCTCTTTTAATCCCCACTTAGAATCACAGATGTGATCAATGAAGGGCACAATGTTTGTTTTCCTCTCCCTTCCGCTATGCTTTTGCGTAGTGTACAAAATTGTTCCTCTTTAAGCTCTATGAACTCCTCTGATGCGCCAGCAAACACAAGGCTGAGTATTCAGAAGTACCACAGCAAGGTGGGAGAGGAAACATTTTGCATTATATAACACCATTTGTTCAAATTCAAGAATGTAGACCCCTCTTTACTTGGAGATGCAGTGTTTATGCAGAAAGCATGTAAAGTCTAGCTGTGAGCATGGTAAATGGAAGAGAATGAACTCTCCAGGATATAAGATGTGATGCAACTGATCTGATTAAGGATAAAACTGAATTCTGAAACCCAGCTAATCTGATGTGAATAGCCTCATTTCTGTTTTTGTTTCTCCATGGTGAGAAGTGAACCTATGAGTTGTCATTTTCACACCAGTTTCTCTTTCCTCGTGCCGAATCCCCCCCCCCAGTAAAGTCAACATGTTTGTCAACATTGTTTCTGTGTCAAATGTATGTAAAGAATAGTTGATGACAGCAACAAAACTGGGGTCGAATCTGCATTTACATTTTTAAATCAGTTGCGTGCTGCTGTGACGCCGGCTTTCTCTATGCTTGTTTGAATGTTGTTTGAAGAAGATTCTTTTAAAGCAGTGTAGAGGTGCAATGAAAGCAGAGCCACCTCGAAAGGACAATAAACATATGTGGATGTGCAAAAGTATGCTAGCACTGTTGAGGTGTGGAAACGACACCAAATGTGGACAGCTTTTTTGAAGACGGAGTCAAAAGGCTGGGACACTAGTGGGAAAGACAAATGCAGATTTGTTATGTATTGGTATACATAATGCCTGAGCTTGAAATCTATCTCCTATTTAAGTCTGGTATCCTGCAAGCTGATTGGATACTCTGAACAGCAGTCCAATCAGAATACGAGAAAGGATCTGGAGGGAGATGACTTGATTGATTATGTTCATATTTTGATTGGTTCTTATCTCAACTAAGGGTGTGGCCTACCAAGCCCAGATAGTTTAAAAGAGCCTGTTGCTCTCCTGTTTTGTGTTCATCCTACCTTGTAAATAAAGCTGAATCACTTGTTATGAGCTGCTGCCTTAAGTTTCATACTTGACACTGGTGACGAGGATGGGATCATAGTGGGTAGGCAGCCCCGCTGAACCACTGCCACCACGGCAGACGAAGCAGATCGATCCAGGGCTCCAGAAGAAGGATGACACCCTGCTATCCCACTGGCAGAACTGGCAAGAGTGATGGCAGCTAGCGCAAAGTTCGAGGCATTCAAACCTGAGCTGGGAGACTGGGACTCCTACATCTCTTGGTTTGAGTTTCACTTACGGGCCCATCAAATCGAAGAGGACACCACAAAGAGGGGAATGCTGCTCAGCTTCTGTGGTCGAACCATGTTCAATGTGGCCAGGTCTTTAGTCGCTCCAGCTGATATTCTAATTGTCTCCCTCACTGATATCAAGAGCAAGCTGAAAAATCACTTTGTACCCAAGCCCTCACAGATCGCCTGCAGACATGCGTTCTACAAGCGAGATCAGGGGGTGAGCAAGTTGATTGCCAAATACGTCACAGCTCTACAGAAGGCAGCCAGGACCTGCAACTTTCCCGACCTAGAGGTGGTGTTGCTCGATCGGTTGGTGTGCAGCCTGCGGGATGAAAAGCTCCAGCAGAGGCTTTTCACTAAATCAGAGCTGATATGCTACGGCCTACACCGAAGCCATCGCCACAGAAGCCATGAGAGGTCTACCAAGGAGGTTAGACAAGCTGACAGTCCACCCCGTCAGCACCCAGAGAAGTCGGTACATCACAACTCAGCCAGTGAATCCGAGGGTGAGGACGATGACATCAACAAAACTTGAGTGACAAGGCCCTGGCGGACCCCAGTGAAAGCTGCACCGAGGCAAGCCTGTGCAGGTTGTGGCAGAGTACATGACTGGGACCGTTGTTGGGCATGTGACATCAGACGCTGAATGTGTGACAAGCCAGGCCACTTGGCCAGAGTGTGCTGAGCCAAGGGTAAGAAGAAATCACCACCCTCTTCACCGTGGCAAAACCACAAGGTGCGAGACGTCAGAACAGTGAGCTGACTGCAATGAGACCACCTGCTGCTCCTGCCCCACAACCGTCATGAGCTCCGGACCAAGGGCCAGGAAGAAGATCCATGTAACTGTGATGCTGGACGGGGAGCTGTGCAAAATGGAGGTCGACGCCAGATCAGCCATGACTGTCATTTCCATGGAGATGCTGCAGCGCCTGTTTCCACGGAGGAACTGCCGCCGGTTGGCACCCAGTCGGGTGCACCTGTCTAATTTTCAGGGACAGCGTATTCCTATGGCCAGGGAGGCCGAGTTTGAGGTACAGTTTAAGGATCACAAGGAGATGCTGAGCCTCCTGGTTGCTCAGACCACGAATTGAAGCAGAACTGGACAAACTGGTTGCTCAGGATGTACTCAAACCCATACCACATGCTAGGTGGGAGACCCCTATTGTGACACCAATTAAGTCTGACGGGTCTGTTCGGATTTGTGCTGATTATAAATGTACTATTTATAGGACATTACAACAACATTCGTACCCAGTGCCTACCATAAGCCATGTGTTAGCGTCTCTGGTGGGAGGGCAGATCTTTGCAAAATTAGCTCTTGCCCGGCCTATCAGCAATTGCCAGTTGATCAAAGGGCAGCTTTGTGACACTATTGTCACTCACAGGGGGGCGTTCAAGGTTAACCGCCTGCCATTCGGTGTGAATGTGGCCCCAGGAATCTTCCAGGGATTAATGGAAGGGTTGTTACAGGATCTGCCAGGAGTGGTACCATATTTCGATGATGTGCTAATTGCTGGGGCAAATGAAGCAGAGTTGGCTGATCACATCAGGGCGGTATTGAGTCGGTTTCAGGCAGCTGGCCTTAAGGTCAAGAGAAACAAATGCCAATTTGGGGTACCCAGGGTAGAATTCTTAGGGTTCCTCATAGACAAACATGGAGTTCACCCTTCGGAGGGTAAGGTTGCTGCAATTCAGAATGCGCCTCGACCACAAAACAAAAAAGAGCTGCAATCATTCCTAGACATGTTGAATTTTTATCATGCCTTTTTGCCTCATAAGGCATCAATAGCAGAGCCTTTGCATAAATTATTGGTGAAGGGGATGAAATGGGAATGGGGGTTGCGGCACAACCGAGCATTTGGGGCTATTAAGAACTTGTTGGTGTCGAATAATGTTCTAACACATTTTGATGAGAACAAACTGTTGGTCCTTGCTGTGGACATCTCTCCCTTCGGCATTGGTGCCGTTCTTAGCCATGTAATGGCGGATGGGCAGGAAGTGCCAGTAGCGTATTATTTCTGGACTTTGACTGCTGCTGACAGGAACTATACCCAAATTGATAAAGAGGGACTCACCTTAGTTTCAGGCATAAAGAAATCGCATGACTTTTTATACAGACGCAGGTTCCTCATGGTCATGGACCATAAACCGCTTCTGGGACTATTCGCGCCAAATCGTCAAACCCCACAGGTCTTATCACCTCATATGCTACACTGGACTGTATTTCTGGCAGCATACGACTTTGACCTTAACCACCAGCTGGGAAAGGCTATAGGGCACACAGATGCATTAAGCCGGTGTCCTATTCCAGGGCTGGCTCTCGACCTGGCTCCTGCGTGCGAAGTAATGGCCATTGAAGGACTTCCTCAGCCACCTGTGCATGCCTCCAACATCGCAGCTGGATCAGCCAAGGACCCCACAATCGCCCATGTACTTAACTAGGTGTGGAGGGGGTGGCCGGCGGGTTGGTTCTCTGTGGAATTCCAGCCATATAGCTCACAGCAACAAGAACTGTCAGTGCACAAGGGCTGTTTGTTATGGGAGAATCGGGTGGTGGTGCCTCCCAACCTAAGAAAATGGGTTTTGGAGGCTCTGCATGAAGGTCACCTGGGCATAGTCAGAATGAAGGCTCTAGCCCAGAGTTATGTTTGGTGGCCCCGTATAGACCATGAAATTGAGGAGTGGGTAAAAGTGTACCAACCATGCCAAGAATCTTGGCCAGAACCCCCTCAGGCTCCCATACATCACTGGGAAACACCACACAGACCATGGTCGAGATTGCATATTGACTTTGCGGGGCCATTTCAGGGGCAAGTGTTCTTAATAATAGTTGATGTGTACTCTAAATAGTTAGAGGTGGTACAAATGTAGGAAATCACTTCTGCCACAGTCATAAAAGCACTGTGCCATATCTTTGCTACCCACGGCTTACCTGACATGGTAGTCTCAGATAACAGGACACAATTTACCTCAACTGAATTTCTGGAGTTTTTGGGAAACAACTTAATTAAACACATCACATCCATACCATTCCACCCAGCCACAAATGGACAGGCTGAACGGATGGTGCAGACCACAAAGGAAGCCCTGCAGAGAATGATCCATGGTGACTGGGCTCAGAAGCTCAGAAGCTAGCATCCTTTATGCTGTACCAACATATTATGCCTGGGAGGAGCCCAGCAGAGTTGCTGATGGGACACTGCCTGACGTTGCTCTTGGATCGACTCCACCCCGACTTCACCACCAAAAACCACCACAGAGTGAAGTCCTGGAAACTCCTCATTCCTTTAAAGTCAGGGACACCATTTTTGCCCAGAACTATGGGGAGGGGCACCTTTGGCTCCAAGCAGTTGTCACTGTGGTAACTGGCACTCTGTCATATGTGGTACAAACCACAGACAGCAGGCAGTTAAAGCACCACATAGACCAACTTAGGCAGAGATGGGCTAACTCAAGCATTGAGGACAGTACTGAGCCTAACGAGGTTCCAACCCCTGCAGCTGAGCAAGTAGAACCTTCAAATTGAGAAGTTGGTGTTGCAAATCAGGACGTTGATCAGAACCCAAGCCCTGACACTAGCCATTTGAGCAGTAGTCCACTGAGGAACAGGGTGGTCCAAGAGACAGGGATGCAGAGACAGTACCTCAAACTGACCCAGTAAGATGGTTGCAATGAACACAACAACCTCCCTCTTATTTAAAAGATTTTATATGTTCCAGAATTGATTCATCTTAGGGGGGAGGGGTATTGTGTATTGGTATACATAATGCCTGAGCTTGAAATCTATCTCCTATTTAAATCTGGTATCATAACTCCTGCAAGCTGATTGGATACTCTGCGCAGCAGTCCAATCAGGATGCGAGAAAGGATCTGGAGGGAGATGACTTGATTGATTATGTTGATATTTTGATTGGTTCTTATCTCAGCTAAGGGTGTGGCCTACCAAGCCCAGATAGTTTAAAAGAGAGCCTGTTGCTCTTCTGTTTTGTGTTTGTCCTACCTTGTAAACAAAGCTGAATCACTTGTTATGAGCTGCTGCCTTAAGTCTCATACTTAACAAGATTCGGCCTGAGATGAATCAAAATCAAATTACAGTGAACAAAACCAAAAAAAGTATGGAAAAGGCTTACATCCACTCACCCCTAGATCTGATTTCTTGAAGCATGGTCAACTGGGAAGTCAAAACAAAAGACAAACAAAACTGCCCTTCAACACTGATGCTTGTATTATCCAGGCTAGAAAGCAATGCCTTTGCACCAGCCTCTGTTGCATATAATCAGCTCCAGCTAGAGAGACGCAAGTAAGTGAAAGTAAAGGACAACTTAAAGTAAATGAGGGAAGTGGTGGCATTAAATCTACAGAGTCAATTCAGCTGCTGCTTACAAGCCCACTGCCAGCCCCAGCCCCTGGTAAAAGGAAAGCAGAGCAGAAACAAATGACAGAGTGGTACAAATCTCATGCTTGCTCACATCAGCAAGCAAGCCTTACCTAGAGAATTTCATTGGAACACCAAAGACCTGGCCCACAGTCAACATTTTAATGGTGATAGTTAGGGATGGGCATGAACTGGGAAAATTGTGGTTTGTGTTGGTTCATGGTTCGTTTGATTGCATGAACCACAAACTTACACAAACATTTCCATTTTTCGAACCGGTTCATGGTTTGTTTGGTTCATTTGGTTTGGGAGGTGATAGAACAGCCCCCTCACGAGTTAGAGACACCAAACTCACCGGGAGTGGTGATTTGTACAGTGTCATTAGTGTTTATGGGACTTTACAAAGGAATGAGAAAAAAACTAAGTTCTCTTCACTGAGGAGCTGACAACCTGAAATTCAATGCAGGAAAGCACTAAAGGGAGCAGAGGACAGGGGCAGTTTCAGTGATTCTAGGGCCCTGGGCAAAAGTCAAGAATGGTTGTTACCATCATGCCCCACTTGTAAGAATCACTGAGCAGCAATCAGGGCCACACCCCACCACCACCCTATGGCTGATTTCAGGCTGCTGCCATGAAGCTGCCTCTGCCATCACTCCAGAGGCAGTGGCCATGAGGGACAGGGACTCCCTTCCTCACTATCTGTGGAGTCACAGCAGCTTCAGCTGTAGTTGGGCTCATTGACGGGACTGCTGTTGGAGTGATGCCTCTTGCTATTGTTTCCCATTGCACTGGCAGAGAGGGCAGCAGCTACAGCTGGAAAACAGGGCAACTTGGCAGTCAGACCAACAGCCACAGTGGGGGGGCCTGGGGCAGCTACCAGGTTGCCCCATGGCTAAGAACTTCTTTAGGGGAGGAGGGAAGTATCTAAGGGAAGGGTAAGAGTTTGATTTAATTATATATATTATAATTATAATGCACAGACTGCATGCCGACTTGACATTAGAACAGAAGAAGAGCCCTGCTGGATAAGACTTAGAGTCAATCCAGTCCTGCATCAGAGTTCTGGCACTGGCCAGCCAGATGCCATTGGGAAGTGTACCAGCAGGGTATGAAGGTAAACAACCATCCACCATTCTTTATCCCCCTGCCACCAATTTGGTATTCAGAGGTTCACTGCGTCTGAAAATTCCTGTTACCAGGAATAAGCGATGGTTGACAGATTTCCAGATCAAGAACCACATTAAGTTTGCTGCCAGACACAACCGCTGGCTGCTGCTGAAGAACAACAGGCTAGCACATGTATTTTGTATTCAAGTCAATTATGAAAAACACATATGAGCCTCCAATGGTAGCTTAATTTTTCATGTGTGTCATAAGAAGTGCTGGCCTGGTATGGGCACATATACAAACAGGCAGGGACTCATTTCTTTCCCACTCACCATTCACTTGAACTTTGTAAGAAAAAAAATCATGATTTGTTCACAGATGTACCATAAAGAAAGCCATGTGCGTGTATTTTGTAGTAGGGTATTAAAATCCATGGCCAAAAGTAAGTAGCAGCCAGTGAGGAAAATGAGTAGGACACCACAGGACTTCTCATTACCACAGTATAGCTGGGTATCTAGATACATTGTTCCTAATTGTTAAATACTGAGTTGGAAAAAAGTCATTGATGTGTAATGGCTGTTATAACCCCTTCTTATAGGCCACAACATTGTTTTCAGAGTACACAGGATAAAATAGTGTTTTGTTTTTAATTTTTAATTCTGAATGTTTTTAATCTGTGCATTTTAAAAATCTTGCTAACTGGACTGTCACGTTTTGTGCCCTTGCAACTTGGTGTTCTATTGTTAGCCTCCATGAGTCTGAGAAGATAAATGTTTTGAGTAAATAAAGAACGTTATTACACAACACAGTTCTTCATACCATTTATAATTAAATCCCAGCTATGTTTACTCAAAAGTAAACCCTTCTGGTTTCTTTGAGGCTTCCTCCCAAGCAAGTGTGCATAGAATTACAGCTTTGGTGTCTCCAGAAGCCCTTTCCTTATCAACAACTTATCCTAGACTGTGTTATTTCAGACACACAGTTTTGCCTTCACAAGTCATAGCTCATTTTATTTCAATTTCTTATAAGAAAGAACTTATTGCAATCAAGACTAGGGACACACTCCATCCATTACAGGCCTTCTACTTATTGCCGGCGGAGTTCCTAACGTATGAACAATCCATCAACATTATGAACAGGTAACAACCTTAATTATAAATTGAAACATTCAAAGCTCACATGAAATCCAAAGGAAATTAAAAACAGACAACATCCTGAAGATGTGGGACCTATGGAGTTGAACAATTCCCAAAATGGCTCAATAGATCAAGAACCATGGGGAACAAAACCATAGCAAACTGAAAAAGACGATAACCAACCAATCTTTCAAAATGCTGGGACTGAACTTTCAAACCACATGTTCTGCACTAGCAAGAACAAAAAATCAGCATGTTTTCAGGTAACGGCAGCCAAGCCAATGCATGTGATCTTTAGAAGCAAGAGCAAGACTATGAGAAGAGTTACAAATAGTTAGGACTTGCTGGAGGAATTCATATTACGAAAAGCCTCTCTGGGGGCAAAGCGATAATGAAGCAATATATATTGCCTTGGAAGGCAGAGAACAGAAATGCAACAGCTATTATTCTACCAAAGCCAAAGATTAATTTTGAAATCAAACTAGGCAGAGAGTCAACCACAAACCAGTTCTCCTTTCAGAAGTCAGGGACAGTATTTAAATATTGAAGAACGCCTTCAGTTGTTACAAAGTGCCTCAAGGCAGTTCACCACTAACCAGCCCTCTCAAACACATCAGGAGTATGCAGGGCTGCTACCAAACCTACAGCCAAGAGGCACAGGCCTCTATCCAGCCTCTCAGTCCTCAAGCAGAATAGCACTTCTGCTAGCAGAGAAGGAGGTCACCAATTTTTTGTTGATTGCCTTCTCTTGCTGCAGAGAAACCCTCCACTTTTCCCCTACTGCTGTTCTTGAGTGTGCCTCCAGAACAATATGGGGAGGGTGTTGCTCAGTGGGCTACAGTAGAAAGGGGAAGAGGGGAAGTCTTGCTCTACGTGTGCTGCTATTTGCATTTCCATTTGGACGCTGGACAAACAGCCATTGTGATTTGTGAGATCATGGAAGTCCTTTTTTGAGCTGCCACAATTGTGCAGGTTGATTATTTTATTTATTCCATCTTAAGTCTGTCCTTAAGTCTTCTTTACACACGGAGAGATTAAAACGTGGAATTTGCTACCAGAGGATGTAGTGATGGCCACAGGCACAGACAGCTTTAAAAGGGGATTAGACAGATTCATGGAGTTTAGGTCTATTAGTGGTTGCTAGTCATGGTGATTAAAGGGAATCTCCATGTTCAGAGGCAGTCAGCCTATGAATCCCAGTGCCAGGAGGCAACATCAGGGGAAGCCTTGGCCTCTAGCCCTGTTGTTGGCTGGCCAGACGAACTGGTTGGCCACTGTGTGAGACAGGATGCTGGACTAGACAGACCACTGGTCTGATCCAGCAGGGCTCTTCTTATGTTCTTCCAGCATGACAATGTACATGGGTTCCCAAAAGATCTCCCATAAAAGAGAGTGGGCCCTTTAAGGAGGAGAAAGGCTTGGGCAGCACCTTCAACTGGGGAAAGGGGCAGTGGGGAGACAGGGAGGGGACTGGGCTGCAGCTGCTACAAATCAGCTCCCCAGCCTCCCAGGAAGAAGGAGAATCTCATAGGAGGCCAGGGATCGTGACAGAGCATGAGCAGAATTCTGCACAGACTACATAAGGAGCCAGGGATGATGGCCCAAACCATCTCCAGCCTGCAAAGGAGTGGGCAGCTGAAAAGGAGGAATAAAATGGAGTCAACCCCCTCCCTTCATTATGTCTGAAGCTTTACTGGCCCCTGTGTTTAGCAACCCACCACATACTTAAAGAATTATCTCTCCTGATATGTGCCCAGGGGTCAATTTCAATTGTTTCATTAGTTTCTCCCATCTCTTTCTACTACCAGCTATACAGAGGCAGGCAATGGCAAATCACCTCTGAATGTCTCTTGCCTTGAAAACCCTATGAGGTTGCCATAAGTCAGCTGCAAACTGGCGGCAAAAAAAACCCCAAACCCCTGCCAGTATGTTTCCAGATGCCCATTTGCTTTTTCTCTAAAGCAGACTTTTTCTATATCAAAGGGGCGGTTATGGTGATCTCACACTCTTCCTTCCCTCAAACTCAGGACTTTCCCTTCTGTCTTCTTTCTTGCTGAGCAGCCCATTTATCTATTTTCTTCTTATCCATTTCTCTATAGCTGTCCCACCCAGTCATGATAGATAGATAGATAGATAGATAGATAGATAGATAGATAGATAGATAGATAGATAGACAGACAGACAGACAGACAGACAGACAGACAGACAGACAGACAGACAGACAGACATATATAGATATAGATCCTGGCCCAGGCCAGGGAACTGAGGGAAGAGACAAAATCACCTTCTTATACTCTGCTTTTGAAATGGCACATGAGAAGATTCTGAAAGTTCACAATAAACAAAATGTTTTATTTAACTCGGAGGGGAAAAAGTCAGGTGGAATCAGGTGTCGGATTATGAGGTGAACAGATAATAAAACTTACGTAACTTTGTATTCACACAAACACCAGATAATTTGTTGCCAACAAGTAAGTGTTTCTGTTTTCCAACAAAATCTTTTAAACTTTGAGGAAAGAGGCTTACTTTTCAGTTTCTGCTTTAACACTCAAGCATAGATTTCTGAGTTTCACCAACACGTAAAGTTTAGAAGACAGAAACACACAATCAAGTTCCCCAAATCCTTCTTTATATACAAACCAGAGATCACTCCTCTTTTCTAAAAGCTGTTTCCCTTCTTAACTGGGCAGGGATCACTTCTCTTTACTAGAAATTATTTTCCTTTTTTGGCCTAAATGAGGATCCTCTTTGATCCACTCACTCTCTTAGCCTCCTTCCCAGTCCACATTTAGCTGTCTCTTCTTCAGCTGTCAGTTCCCAGTTGTCATTCCTTAGCTGATCCTCTTAACAGAATTCCATTGGAACAGCCTGTCACTCAAAGGTTCTCAGACTCTGTTAGGCATTAATCCATCAGAGCAGTCCTGAATTTTTTCCACCTTGTTGAGGCAGAAGTTACTTCAGAAGACTCCAGGAAACTGCAGTCTTGTGTCCTCAGGAAGCACCTATTCAGAAATAGCTGGCTCATTCATGTGAGGATTCTTAGCTTGGAACCTTACAACATATTTTTATTATTATCATCCCACTTTTCTCACCATGGGAATCCAAAGCAGCTTATCACATTGTTCTCTACATCTTTATTTTCACAACAACTCTATGTGTTAGATTAGGCTGCAAGAGTATGATGGGCTCAAGGTCACCCAGCAAGCTTCCATGGTACTGCAGGGATGAGAACCCAGTTGTCATAGGTCCTAGTCAGCTATTCTAACCTCTGCACTATGGGAGTACCTAGTTTGTGATTGCCCCCCATAGCAGCCATTTTTGTGGTGGCTTCCACTATCTTAAAATTCCTAAAATGCCCATAGATTCAACCAGACTGGGGATCCCTGAGCAAGAGTGACTGGCCCTAAATTTCTTGTGTTTGATATCAATCTGGGAATGAGCTAGATGTGGAAAAACCAGAGTAGCGAATGCAAAGGCAGGTGGCGGATAACACAGACAGCTGTGTACATCAATAAAGTGAGACTGCCAGAAATGACTTGGCTCAGTTAACTGTAACAATTGAAGGAAGCCCTAGCCGCTTGTCCATTCCATCACGTGCTATTGCTTTCAAGCAGGGGAGGAGGGGAAGCTAGAGTTTTTCCACCAAAGAGATACCCAGCGCTAGAAGTGTTAAGCTAAGAAACCCTGAATGTTTAATCTGCCAGAAACATATGAGAAGAGCAATCATATCTGGGATAAGTAGCTCTGAATGAGGTATGCCTGATTGCTTTGGGCCATGCTGTTTGTCAGTCTTTTAAAATTCAAGTCATTACCAGATGCTGATCTGCTATAATATTGTGATATTTTATCTGATTACACTTATCTGATTGTGCCATATCTGCTATTTGCCTTCCCATTTTTCCATGTATATTAAATGCAGGTGGTTTTATTATTCTGAGAGCTAGAAAGTGTTGACTGCTCTGAATATAAATGGGGATATTATATCATTAACTTGCTCTGAAAGCCAGGCCGTTCAGTGTGTAAATCACATGCAAGGTACCTTGCGGAGACACAATAAACCATAATGTCTTGAGAGAGAAAGCAATGAGGAAAGGATAAGGAGATAAAAATTTAAGGCATTGTTAAAGAAGGATAATCTTCATAATCCTATTTAGTTCTTTCCAGCTACCATTTGTTGATAATAGAACCTTTTCTATTCAGAACAGTTCCCCCCCCCCCCAGAGTTCATTAAGTATCTCTTGGAGGAGGTGTTGCTACCCAGAATGTTATCAATAATATGATTGAAGAAAAACCAGTCTTGGTGGACCATCAAGTGGCATTTCTAGCTAGCAAGATGATTGTAAGTATCTGAAACACTAAGATTTTCTTACACAATATGTAGGCAACAACTGCCTGTAATCCTCCTGGCCATATCTGTCTCCTTTTTAGCAATGATTCTGGGTTTACTGAGAAAATGTATCTTATCTCAGCTTGGGTTTTACTCTGACAGTTTAAGTTTGTGCAGAGCTACACTTGGAAAGTAAAGGCTATAAGAGAAATATTGAATCCTAGAGTTACAATAAGGAACAGTGAAAAATAAATCAAAACAATAGAATGTTTACAAAATCGTGATCATGCAGAAGACCCAGTGCAAAAAGACTCACTCTGGGTTGCCTGTCTGTTACCAGGCACAATTCAAAGTGCTGGTACTCACTTTTAAAACCTGAATTGTGCAATCTTAAAGAGAGTGACTTTAAGATCATTGACTTCCATAAGTATATGCAATACAGGCAAAGTAATATTAGTAAAAATGGAACAGCCAAAGGTTGCTAGCCCCCCCCCCAATGGGGGCAGGTCCCTGCCCCCACCTGGCGTTTCACACCACCATTCAGAGCGGCAGCAGGAATAAAATGAAATGAAATAAATGACTGATGGCCAACAGCATGGTGTTGCTTCCAGGAAAACCCAAAAGTGATTTCACACTTCTCTAGGAATTGGCTGGAAGCTCTATGGTAAAGTCAAAGAGTTTTCAGCAATTCCCAGAGAGGTCTGGCATAGAGTTTCAGCCAATTCCAAAAGAGGTGTGATGTCACTGCCAGGTTTTCCTGGAAGTGACAACACGCCATTGGCTGACACCCATGATGTTTCCACCCCTCCAGTCTCCTGCTGGTTGTCAGGCTGGGCCAAGCAACCCTAGAAGAGCCATTTAAGTTAGGGGAAAGTTGGAGGTAGGATACTGACAAAAAGTTACCAAAAAAATTCGAGCAGGCTGTGGAGAATAACTCTATCTTTACAGTGGCCCAAGGGGGAAAAATTCATCCCAGTCACCCAGAGAGGTGTCAGACACCATTGCAAAATGATTAATAAAAATACTCTAAATGCAATCTACCCCTCCATTTCAAACTCAGCTCCCTTTCCTGCCCATTTTACAGAGTCAGATTGCAAGTAAACTACATGATATGATTCTTCATGGAATATATCTAAATCAGCCCAGAACTGGTTCAAAATTGGTTAATGAACCAATTTTACAGTTAGTGTCTGAACTGAAAATGAACTGGGGAGTTTTAAAACAATACTGCTGAACCAGAACCAGAACTGAAGCCAAAATTGTAATGGTTCAGCTCCCTACTGCTAATTGACATCTTCATTACAAGTCCTGCCCTTTCCTGCAGAAGGGAGGCAACTAGCAAGTTTTTAGGCTCCAAACAGAAATATTTCTCTTCATTGAAGTGTTTAGGAAACTTTGTTGGGAATTTTAACCCTTTGTCCATGGCAAGTTCTCTGCACAATTTTATACTGCTTATTGTACTAGTTATTTTTCCCCTGAAGAATTATATTGATGGAATTGTATTAATTGTATTAATCCATCCTAATCATTTTAAGCAAATTGTATTATTTATCTACCTCAGGCAAGATTGTTTAGAAAGGCAGGATAAATATATTCTATGTAAATTAGTAATATGTAGATCAGCCAATATCATAATGCCCCATATAAATCAATGGTGCGACCTCATTTGGAATACTGTGTACAGTTCTGGTCACCACACCTTAAAAAGGATATTATAGCATTGGAAAAAGTGCAGAAAAGGGCAACTAGAATGATAAAAGGGTTGGAGCACTTTCCCTATGAAGAAAGGTTAAAGCTCTTGGGGCTCTTTAACTTGAAGAAATGGTGGCTGAGGGGTGACATGATCAAGGTTTATAAGGTTATGCATGGGATAGAGCAGGTAGAGAAAGAGGTACTTTTCTCACTTTCTCACAATACAAGAACTTGTGGGCACTCAATGAAATTGCTGAGCTGTCAGGTTAGAACAGATAAAAGGAAGTCCTTCTTCACCCAAAGAGTGATTAACACGTGGAATTCACTGCTACAGGAGATGGTGGTGGCTATAAGCATGGACGGCTGCAAAAGGGAATTAGATAAACATATGGAGCAGAGGTCCATCAGTGGGTATTAGCCATAAGCTATAGATAGGGACTTCTGGGGCAGGTGATGCTCTGTATTCTTGGTGCTTGGGAGGGTCAACAGTGGGTGGGATTCTAGTGTCCTGGCTCCACTGGTGGACCTCCTGATGGCACTCGTATTTTTGGCCACTGTGTGACAGAGTGTTGGACTGGATGGGCCATTGGCCTGATCCAACATTGGCTTCTCTTGTGTTCTTATGTTCTTAATAAAATAACAACCCTAAAAGAAAGAACTAAACAAGAAGGTCTCAGCTGTCTTCAGACTTCAAGGCTGCAGCTTAGTTTCCCATGTATATCTATCACATACAGCCAGGACCTAAATATGGGAAGGCAATAGGTCTACCTGCATGAGGCCTGAGGGTGTAGAATGGCCTCCTGTGGGCTGAAAGCCCATTACCATGACATTGTCTATTTTATAGGGTTGCCATTGTCCAGATGCAGCCTTGAGATATCCCAGAATCACAAATTTCCATATTACAGTTCCCCTGGAGAAGTGAGCGATGACTCACAAAACCTCATACCCTGTCACATATTTTGTTAGTCTTTAAGATGCTACTGGACTCTTTGCTCTTTTCTACTTGTGGAAAAAATGGCAGCTTATTTATGGGATGGCATGCATATATTTGGTACAGAAAAGAGAAGATATACAAAAATTTCTATCAACATGCAATAAGAGGAACATTAATAAAAATTTGGAAAGAAGTAAAAGAGCACTATTACATTAAAACTCCTGGATGGGTTTCCCCCCCTAGAAGCTTTTATTAAACCCACACTTATAACAAAAGGAAAAAAAGAAAGTTATGAAAACCTATTGAATAAAGACAAATAATATAGATTTAGATTGTTGGTCCAAAATATGGCAAGTTACAAAATTTATGAGACCTACATCATATAAGGTAAATATCTATCAAATGTTTCATAGATGGCACTGATCACCAGATAAAATAGCCAAATGTTATCCAAACACGACAAACAAATGTTGGAAATGTAAATTCAATATAGGAACATTTTATCATATGTGGTGGAGATGTGGGAAGATTCAGAAATACTGGCATATGGTACATAGAATAATATGGGAAATATTAAACATTGATTTACCTTCATTACCAGAAATTTACCTGTTACATATAATTCCTGATGGTCATAAACAAAATGAATTGTACGTTTTAACTTATATCTTAACATCTGCAATATAATTCCTGATGGTCATAAACAAAATGAATTGTACATTTTAACTTATATTTTAACATCTGCAAAATATTAGTGGCTACAGGTTGGAAAATGGAGAAAATCCCTTCAAGGAATGAATTAGCTCGTAGACTGTTGGAAATAGCGGAACTGGATAGACTAAATATTATTTTACAAGGAAAAGATGAAGAACTTGATTTAAAACAATGGTCTAAAATGTATACATGGTTAGACAATAAGTTTGAAAACTAGACTCCAATGTATAGTGATACTTAACTTGTTATGTTTATTATGTTAAAATTTATAAATAAATTGGGGGGGGGAGAAATGGCAGCTTTAGAGAGTGGACTCTATGGCTTTATACCCTGCTGAGGTCCCTCCCCTCTCTAAACCCCCATCTGGCTGAACCCCTAAATCTCCAGCAATTTCCCAGCCCAGAATTGGCAAGCCTGTTTATAGCAGTTCTGAAATAAAGAGGAAATGTTTCTTTCATGACTCATGGATTGTATGCTTGGGAAGGAATCAGGGAGAGAACCCTGTTTTAGATACGCATTCTGCACTCATAGAAATTGGACCTTACACTGGGGCTAACACAAACAGCAATACTTCTCCACAGTACCCTATTTTGTCTGGGATAGCTTGGTCATCTGTATTGTCTCAGTCAAGGTATTATGTGTAGACGTAAGGTAAGATGTGTGGCAAAATGGTTATTTGTAACCACTCACTATGCAAAATGGTTATTTGTAGCCACCCACTATTCTAATTTGATGTCAACAAATTTTTGTTGCAGTGTACTGCAACAATGAATGGCAAGTAGGGAGAAGTGATGGAAAACAAGCATGATAATAGGAGCAGGCATCCATTTTCAAAACTTGAACCTGAAGGGCACAAACAGAGGCATTCTTTCTGGCTGTTCCCACATCTCCAGGCCATCTGTTTCTAAGCAAAGCTGAAGCCCAATCTCTATATAATAGTCCTCTTAGCATATTGGCCTTTTCCAGCTCTCCCATTGGCTGTGCAATGCACTCCATCAGACACTGGCCCATAATCTGCCACTCAAGAGTACTCGCATGCCATTGGCTGTGTGCTGGGTCTGCTCCTCTTCCCTGTCCACTCCCACTTCAGCCACTGTGCCTTGTCAGAATAACTGGCAAACAGCTCTCTCTCCTGAGGAAGACACTTCTCGTGTTTGGCTCCTCTGTGGGACTAACTTTTCCCTCAGTGGCTGTTGGTAGGCAACCAAGCTTGGTTCTGTCAGTAAAAAGACAAAGGAAGGAAACCCTTTCCAGACCTTTGTGAAGAAATCATTGGGGCCAGTCCTGACTAAGGTTGCTAGCTCCAGGTTGGGAAACTCCTCGATATTCTGTGTCTAAGGAAGCCAGTTTAAGAAAGCCAGAGTTTGGGGAGGAGAGAGGCCTCAGCTGAACAGAATGCCATAGAGCCAACCCTCCAAAGCAATTATTTTCTCCAGGGGGGGAGAGATCTGTTGTTTGGAATTCAGTTGTGATACCCAGCAATCTTCAGGCTTCACATGGAGGTTGGCTACCTTAGGCATAGCAGTTAGTACTTCAGAGCAGGGTCTGCCAGACCCAGGTTCTTGGTGTGGAAGCTGTAATTTTGGACCAGTCACAGATTTTCAGCATAACGCTCTCCCCTGCCCACTGCCAGCTTGGCCAATTTCCTGTAAGAATAAACTGAAAATTGCTAGGCAACCAAACTTGGTTCTGTCAGTAAAACAGGGTTGTTGCACCAGTCAAAAGGGGGAGAGGAGAGTGATGTGAGCTGCTTTGATCCTCGTTGAAGAGAAAAACTGTATTTTTCCTCCTGGGGAACCATTGTTCCCAATCTCCAGGTGAGGGCTGGAGATCACTCAGAATTACAACTGCTCTCAAGATAGCAGAGATCAGTTCCCATGGAGAAAATGGTGGACTCTGTGTCCTTATACTCTGCTGAGATGCCCTCCCATGACAGCCAATGTGTTATAGCAGTCAAGGCCTCAGAGCACGGTAGAGGCTGCATGTTGGGGGGGGAGAGGGAAAGCTGAAGAGTGAGGGGCAGATAATGGCAGGTTGATGTTTGGCTGGTAAGGAGATAGGGTTGCCAACTCCAGGTTGGCAAATTCCTGGAGATTTGAGGTGTGGAGCCTGGAGAGGGTGAGGTTGGAGGAGGGGTGGGACCTCAGACAGGTACAATGCCATAGACTTCACCCTCCAAACCAGCCATTCCCTCCATTGTTGCCAGTCTCCAGGTGGGGGCTGGAGATAACTCAGAATTATAACTGCTATCTAGGAGAGAGGGGGGAGGAGATGAAAAGCTGAAGTCAGAGGGGCAGATAAAGGTAGGTTGATGGTTGGCTGGGAAGGAGATAGGTTGCCACCTCTAGGTTGGGAAATTCCTGCAGATTTGAGGGGTGGAGCCTGGAGAGGGTGCAGTTTGAGGAGGGGTGGGACCTCAGACAGGTGGTATGCCATAGACTCCACCCTCCAAACCAGCCATTTCTTCCTGGGGAACCATTGTTGCCAATATCCAGGTGAGGGGTGGAGATCACTCAAAATTACAACTGCTCTTCAGGTAGCAGAGATCAGTTCCTCTGGAGAAAATGGTGGACTCTGTGTCATTATACCCTGCTGAGGTCACCACAGCTAATTGACACTGAGTGCCCAAGGCTGGGGCACTCTCCCAGAGCCTCTTTCTAGAGCTCGGGCCTTATTCCTAGTATCTTATAAAAGTAATGTTTAAAAAAAAGAAAAGAAAAGAAGCATTTCAGAGTTGAGGATAATCAGGGCTTTGCTTTTTGCAGCGTCCCAGCCTGAAATATAAAGGTATTTTGATGATTTGTTTCTAAATGTTACTTTTTATGTTCCAGGAGTTTTCAGGAACATACTGATTTAATAATCTAAATAAATAAGTCCGTGGTGGAAAGGACTACTCATTTAAATAGGGCCAGTCTTTTATCCAGTGGTTTTGCAAGCACTGATATGTGAATATAAAACTTCATTATTCTGTCCCATTGTGTGGATATAAAATGAATAAGGAGGTCTTTGGAGTGAATGCCATTGTACCACTAAACACTGCAAAGAAATGAGTTCTTAAACACATATGGTTTATAACCTATTCAGAATTCATATTAGAAACAAAGCCTAACCTTCACCTGTACTCTTTAACAATAGCCCTTCTAGTGAGTCATTCACGAATATCTGGTGTTACTTCATTGGAGGAAATTACATTAGCAGCAAAAAATATCTTCATACTATTTGCTCCATTATCTGTGTTTATTTATATGCTAATGCCCTTTATAATATTTATGCTGTAAATACATCTTTTTGTTTTCATTGTTGGCAGTAAAGTGGTGCATTTGTGAACAGAGCTCACATGAAGTCAGATGGTGAGGCAATGCAAAAAGTCATTTAACTGATAATGCTTGTATTGCTGTGATTGTACAACACTTCAGACATTATCAATCAATCAATGAGACATCAAAATCTATCCAATGTGATCACAATAGCACGAGCAGGATAGAATTCCTGCATCTGTGAGATCAGGGACCAATTGTACAGTGCAAGACAGCACCTTATCCTTTTTCAGACATTCTAAGCAGCATATGGGGAGAGCAGGATTGTGTTGGTAAGCTTCACCCTGATATATGAACATATTATTGAACCAACACATGTGCACCTGATGTAGGGTTACCAGATGTCCTCTTTTTAGATGACATGTTCTCTCTCTTTTCTTTGGTGTCCATCCTCTTTTGGGCTCTTTTTAAAAAACTGATGAAAAATGTTCTCTTGTTGGATTGGAAGGTTAGGAATATTCCTAGTTAGTAGCAATTACCAGAGTTTAAATAGTAGAGGTATTTAAAATGAGATTTGTCATAGTAATTACTATGAAGTAGTCAGTTGGAAAAAATATGTTCTTTTTTTTTTTTTGCTTTTCAAAATAGGGTAACCCTACCTGATACATGAGGCTTTTTCCACACACACAATCAGGAATCTTGAAAAAGCTGGGCAATTGTGTGGAGAGAGCCATATGCTCATATAACTGTATGCACAGAGATTCTTAAATGGCCACAGTCCTTGGGTCACCACATTCTAGTGGTTCTCCCACTTGAAGTGGCCTCTTGACATCTATCTCCTGGAGCCCAGAACCCATTCCATATCTATAGTGGCACCCACAGGATTTGCTCCTGGAGGAGCACCATCTTTAAACATTTTTAGGAGCCGTTTTATTTGAAAGAGTTTTTAATGGGGTTTAAGCTGTAAACGTGCTTGGGAAGGAGGGGCTAATAGGGTTTTAATGTACTTTCTGTGTTTTTAATTGTGGAGCCATAAGCCACATTGAGCCACAAGGGCAAAGCAGAGTATAACTAGTTTAATAAATAAGATTGGGGCAGAGCTTGCAGCTGCTGCCCCCATTCCCCTATGGGCATTAATTCTGCACCTTAGAACATCTGAAGATCAGTGTTCCCTCTAAGCTGAGTTAGTGTGAGCTTGCTCACAGTTTTTTAGCCTCTGGCTCACATTTTGGTCTTAGGAAAAATAGCTCCAGAACAAACTAATTTATGCAGTAACCAAATCATTCGCTCACTACTTTAATGCCAGTAGCTCACAAAGGAGGATTTTTTTCTCACAAGACTCCACAGCTTAGAGGGAGTATTGCTGAAGAGTGCTGCTTAGTCTTGGTGACCCTAGCTTGCCATCTGACAGGCTTTGGGAGTAGAGGCAGAGTTTCCTGTAAGCACAGTTCCAGTCAGTGAGGTGGATGAGAGAAAGTGGGTTTGACTAACCTGTGGGGAGTGCTAAATCAGCTATAGACAACCCTTTTCTGGTTGTATTAGCTTCAGCTGGTTCAGGCCATGACATGGCAGCAAAACTCCTTCTTAAAAGGGGAATTTCTCAACAAGGCCTGAGGAAAAAAATTGCCCATTAGTCCAACATCTCTGCAGTCTTCTTTGAGGTCAAATATTATGGCAAATCAAAAGCCTGACTTTAGCCCCTTCCTCTGAGGTCATAAAAAACCAACTGTCCTGCCCACAGAGCAGTTGTGAATAATTTAGCTTCTGTGAATCTCTGAAAGGGCAGATGGCCTTTTCAAACACTCTCCTGAATACTGTGGTGATGCACCCATTAACAGGACCTAGACTGATGGATAGTTTTAAAGACAATAACCTGATAGAAATGATGGATTCATTTTAATATTGTTTTAGATACAAAACAGATTTTAATCAAAGCTTATCAAAGATACATCTCTGTAAGGATATATGCTGCCAATAGAATATATAAATCAACAAATTATGCCATAATTTTGCATGAGCTTTCTTGCTACCTACAAAAAATGGCATGAGTCTGTTCTGCACCAAGCTAGACAACTGATCCATCAAAACTTTCTCCTGTGAGTAGCAGCAGCTCTGCAAGGTCTCAGGCAGGGAAAGCTGTTTCCCCACACCTGCAACCTGAGATTCTTTAAGTGGAGATGCTAGGCTCAAATGTTCTCGTTTTGGGTTTTCCACATGTACCACATTTTTCCCACAGAAGTCAGCAGTAGCCATGGGAAAACAAACTTGCTGTAGTTTGCAGTGGAGAAACCTTTACTGGAAGAACCACTCAGGCCCGTAGCCAGGATTTTGTAATTCAGGGGGCCTTTAAATAAGTCAGGGGCACTGACATCACAAAATAGAAAATAAAATAAAATAAAAAATTAAAACTCACTTTTGCGGCGTTTGCACTCTGTTTGTCTACATGGGAAAGCAAGCAACACTTTGGGAGGGGGCAGTGGTGGGGAGTCCTCCAGGTAGCCTAGAGAGTTGGGAGTCCTCCGAGTGGCCCAGAGAGCAGGGGGGGGCTGTGGGCTGGATGGAAGTTGGGGGGCTTGGTAGGAAGTCAGGGGGCCAGGCCCAAAAAGCCCGACTGTAGCTACGGGCCTGGAACCACTCCACTCTCAGTCTATAGAGGCCTCAGTACATGCTGGGTGGTTCTTAGTCTGTGGTCCATCAAAGATCCTTATACACTGAACTCAAAAATCCAAATCCCAAGAAAGTTTTGAGTCTCATGAAACCAACAGGGGGGGACCCTGAAAGCATTAGAATGAATCAGGATAATTAACCTTTTTTTTGTAATGTATATTAATGATAAGCATTATCATTTTCTTTCATCTCACTTATTAAATAGCCTGTCTGTTTAATTATTTTAGATTTAACTTCCCCACAGCCCTGGAAAACAATTTCTGTAATGAATTTATATTGCATCCTAGATTATATTGCATCCTGGACATTTTATGTCCCATTCTTCCAACAGAGGAACAGTTTAGCTTCAAGTCAACAGCAATTTTAATTTCCCATGCTTAAAAATATTTTTATTATGCTTTGTCTGCATGATGACACTAAGCCAATGCACATTCTTCACTTAAAATGTTAGTTTTTCATGTTATTTGAAATACTATGCTTGACATGTTATACATGTTATTCAAAATAATAGGCTCTGCTTGTGTGGCCCAAGTGATACTCCCAGAGGATGTTCCATTGTTCTGTGGAGAAGGCACTAATTGCTGATGAGTAAATATAGCACTTGAAGACTTTGTCTACAGGAACATGGTAATATGTATTTACCAGACCTCTCTAACTGAACAACCACAATTCTCTTCCTTTTAATTAAAATGACTAATTCCTACATCACTTGGTATGTTAAACTTTGTAGGATTTCACCCCCCAAAATGTTATACTGACAAGAAAATCATAGGCCAGGTGGAGAATGAATACTCCCTGTCAGTCTTTGATTCTCCCTTTTCAAAACAGTATTTTACCACAGAATGTTGTTATTTTGCCCTGAACTGGAGATATTTAAATATGGCTTCCCAAGACCAGTTTCACATTGGCAACACAAAAAAATCTAGAAGAGGAGGTGCAATAGTGCCACCTACTGAAAACTGCCAAAATGTGTTAATTGGAGCCAACTTTTTGCTCAGAGTGTTACAGTTCTGTAGCTCCCCAGAGAGCTTATTAATTAAGCAGTTCAAAGCTTGCACTTATGACGTTTTTTCAGGATAGTGTTTTGGTTACTCTTCATCCAGCAGATGGGCTATCTGGTCCCTCACCTTCCAAGTGCCTTGCATGCAGGGAAGCTAAGAACATCAAAACAAACATGATGGACATTCAAATTTAGCATTATTATCGGCTCATTTATATGCAAGTCAAGCACTTCACTGGATTGCCCTGATACTTTTTTTGGAAACTTTGATTTAAATACTGTGTCAAGGACCTTGGTACCTGTGCAGTAACCATTTCTACAAGCTTTCCTACATAAATAGCTTCATATGGTACAGGATCGTGGCTAGGTCATGCTTTGTAATTACATATTTGTAACATGTGTTGTGAACAGTTCAAGAACTTCTTCATCACAGTATAGGGGTGGTAGCCAGACATAGCAACTCTTCATCATTGCCTAAGGAATTATAGGACCTCCCTCAAAAATATGCATGTAGGAACCAATGCTCCTTCTAAGCTGTGGAGTCTTGTGAGCAAAAATTCTACTTTGTGAGCTACTGGCATCAAAGTTGTGAGCGAGCCATTTGGCTACTACATGAATTAGTTTGCTCTGGAACCATCCTTCCTGAGTTAGGACAAAAATGTGTGAGCCGGAGGCTAAAAAACCATGAGCTAGCTCACACTAACTCAGCTTAGAGGGAACACAGGTGGGAACTAGTCTCAGTTTGAATAGTTTTGACTCTTTTCTATTTAAAACACACTGGGTCATGGAGGTAGGATGAGCCATGAACACAAGACATACAGCCCCCAACCACCTCTTTAGTTAGTGGAAAAAAATAACAATAAGAGCTTGGGAGATGCAGGGGAACCTACAGCTCCCATAAAATACTGCGTAAATGAACATTTGTTAATTCATCCACATCTGGACAACATTTGATATTACTGAATCCCAAGCCAGGATCCCATATGGGACTGAGACACTTTTCTTTTTTAATAACATTGTACATTGCAGTTGAGGAGGTAATGGTGAAGGAGAAGATAGGGTCAAGGATGGAAGCATGTGGGAAAGAACTATGAGACCATGCATATGCAATCAACTTTTACCACAAGTGAAGACACTCACACTGTTCAAAGACCAGCAAACAGTTTGTTAAATGTTCGACTACGTTTGATCACAGCCGACAGACAGCAGAAAGTGACTGAACACTGTATTGTTTTTATTTTTAAATGTTTATAGAGCCTGCTCTGCAGGGTGGGCGATTCATAAATTTAATAAAATAAAATAAAACACCCCAGTTTCCAAGTTTTATTTGGCACTCGGTTTTACTTTTTGAATTAAAAGATACTCCAAGAAGCAGGGCTGGCTTCAGGATTGCGATCACTGCTGTACACGGCCTATACTGCTGCCAACTAGAATACTGAATTTCTCTTAAACTTAGCCAACAGAAGAGGAGATCTTGTGTGTACCCCAAAACACAGTGATTGCACTTCCAAAACTGGCTTATTCCAATTTTTGTTATGAAGATGCAGTTGATCAAGCAAGCCCCTGCATGCAATCTGAAGAATCTCATTCCAGACACAAGTTACCAACTCAGTCAGAACTCTCCTACACATACAAATACACTCGAGATGAGTAAGGGGATTGGTATAATAGGTACTCATGTCACAAAGGTTTCCAAAATACACCTGCTCTTCCCCCTCAGCATTCTAATATTCTTCTCTAACTCTGTGCAGGAGTTCAGGAGCAGAGAGAAAGAAACAAACAGAAGTTTGGGCATTATTATATAAAATATACTTATGTAGCACAATCTATCTATAACCTCTTCAGTTTTACATTGAGAGCTCATTACCATTATGATAAAGAGCTAAGTCAGACTTCTGTTTAGATTAGTAACTTTTAACTTGCAAGGTGCTTCTTTGTAGGCTGAAACTCATGCATTCAAGTAATGCAGCCCACTATCCATCCATGAAAAAATAACAACAAGGCATTTGTTCCACCTACTGCATATGGCTTGCCTTTGAAAAAGGACTTCTGCAGTTATCCATGAAATACCATGCAGATAATACATGACTGTGTGATCCAGGGCAACGATGTCTAACAACATTCATGTAGGGCTGCCAACCTGGGGTCAAAAAATTCCTGGAGATTTTGGGGGTGGAGCCTGAGCAGAGCAAGGTTTTGGAGGGGCTGGATCTCAGTGGGTTATAATGCCGCCAAAACCGCCATTGTCTCCAGAGGATTTGATCTCTACAGTCTGGAGATCAGCTGTAACTCTGGGAGGTCTCCAGGTCTCATTTGGCGACCAGCTACCCTACATTCATGTAATGGTTGCAGCTTGTATGTAGAAAAGTCTATCACATTAATCGGTCATAATAGTCTAAGAAATACAGATTGTAGCCAGATAGAGGACCCTGGAAAACCCCTTAAGGCTATGAGACAATCACCCCCATACATACACTGGTTGCCATCAGCATCTGCTATCCATAAGTAGATATTTATTTAGTTCATGATTTGTATCCCGCTATTTTCCCCACTGGGATCCCAAAGCAGCTTGAAATACAGAAGGCAAAATACAATCAAAATAAACAAGAGAAAGTGGGAGGGGAGGCTTCTGAGTATAGAGCAGGTTTTCCTCTCTCTCCTGATTGATCTTCCTTCCAGCTTGTGGCTGCAACCCTCAAGTTAAGCCCTTTCCTTGCAACTCACACCCAAGAGCCTGAACCTCTGGGCATGGCCAAGTCTTATATACCTGTGGAGCAGGAAGAGAACAAAGTCAGATGTCCTCTGAATATGCAGGTTGCTTTGAGCAGTGATCGCTTATAGCCATTGATTGACCTCTGGTCCGTGAATGGGGACATACAAACTTTTGACTTGGCTTGGCGGCCGTCCACTATTTGTGGTTACCATTGACACCTCCCCTTCTCTCTGCTTTTTCCTCACTGCTTCTGGGTCTTCCCGTAAAAGTGCAGCTCACAGGAAAGAAACCACCTCTTCTGTGAAGCACTGTTCAGAGGAAGGGAGATTTTCTCTGCTGGACTTTTGCAGGAGTGACTGCAGTGCCTTGTGAAGAAAGATTTTTGTGTGTGCAGGACAGGGACAGAAGTACCAGTTAGAGCAGCTTTAGGGGGGCAGCCACATTGGTCGGCAGTAAAAGGTCAAGATTTGAGACCAGTAGCACCTTAAAGGCCAACAAGATTCCCAGGGCAAAAGCTTCCAAGAATCAAAGCTCACGTTGTCAGGGAACTCTTGGTGCCAATAAGCAGATGAATGGACTTGTGCCCGTCCATGACTTTATCTAACCCTTTAAAAAAATCTAAGTTAGAAGTCATCCCAGATGTTGGGGAAACAAATTGCATATGTCAAGTATACATTGTGTGAAGGAGTACTTTGAGCTGTCAACCCTGAACCAGTCACTAATTGATTTCATTGGATTGCTGGCCATCTGAATAAGTGGAAAATGGAACCCCTATCAAATGCTTTTCCAGAGGGGTTGGTTGCTTACACACACACAGAGTGCTTATCAGTGGAGTGGCAGCCCTACTATGGAGGGAAGGGGATTGGTTAATGACTACATTTTTATTTATTTCTTGTAATTTCTTGTTATTCTGGGCATTTAAAGGTCTGCCACGGCTGCAATGGGAGGGGGGGGAAAGATTGTTACACTATTAAATATTTCTCCTACTAGCTGACAAAAAGAAGCTCTCTCTTAACTTGATGGCAATGAAAGACAGAGGATGAATCATTGCTCGGGGAAACCAATTTATTTAGTCACTCCGTTCTGCTGTTATTTATTACTTGTCAGCACATGCTGTTAGTTCAATTAAATATAAAACTCTGATGTTCTCTGCTGGCCATTCCCCTCCCACCCACCCCCACTCTTCTTCTTTTTTTTTAAACCCCAACAACAAACAAGAAAAATGACACAAATATGCAACACTAAAGCCAAACCCTTTGGGTTTATTGTGCTTCTCTTGTTTTAATTAAGCATTGTTTATTAAACCTTTTGCAGGGAAGGTAAGGGGATTATTAATCTTTTTCACTAGCTGAAGATAAAAGTTTGCAAGGAAAGAGGACATTATAAAAATATAGTTTAGAGTTCCCCGCTGAGATAAACACACAGGGGGAAAAAATTAAAATGAGGTAGCAAGACGAAGTGTTGATTATAACACTTTATCAATACCAACACGAGAAGCCACAAAGAGCAAACTGCCATAGTAAAATATTTCTATTGCTTTGGGTATACAGCAGCACGGGGAATTAAGAGAGAGAGAGAAGATGCCATTACGCTTTATGTAGGGGGTGTGTGGCATCCATGAAGTGAGAAAGACTTGCATTCGAGAGAGGTGGGCTTCTGTCTTTCCATCACAACCCACTGAATTATTTAGATGTCTTTCTTATGCTGTCCCCAAGGGAACGGGGGGGGAGGGAGTCATCTTCTTCTCCACGCAAACACATAAAGATGCTAAAACTTAAAACAGGTGCCCTGATTCAGTTAGGGGCAAAGCCACATGGAAGCAGGTATTTATTATTTAAGACAGTCAGATAATATAGGAATTGGAGCATCACACTATGATCTGGGAGACCTGGGTTTGACTCTCCACTTTGCCATGGAAACTTGCAGAGTGACTTTTTCTTCACCCTAGCGTACTTCCCTAGGTGGTTGTTTTAAGGAAAAAATGGAGGAAAGGGGGATTATATTGCAAACCCCTAGGTCACCATGGGGGTGAGGGTATCAATATCAAAATCAGTAAATGTCTTGTTTGGGGGGGGGGTTAGGTCATTTTTAACGTTATATGCCATTTTAATACCATTTACATGCCATTTATATTATGCTCCATTTTTACATTTTTGAAAGGACATTTATAACAATTGACACAAAAAATGGGCACCAGTTTTTAATGGCAACATTTCTTTAGATTTTTTTTTAAATGTGGTAGGGGAAATGGACAGCATAGCTTCATTCCCCATGTACAGAAACCACAGACAAACTTCCTAACTGAACCACAATTGTCACAAAACTCAATCACATTCCTACAGTTATCTGACCAGAACTACATGCAAGCAGGAGGAGATCTTTTGCCTATCTCAACTAGTGAGCTGTATGGGACAGTATGCATAATCTCAGATTCTCCCACCAACCACTGCTGAAGGTAGAAATTATGGGACCTGGGTTGATTAATGGAAGGGGGAGGTGCAGGAGAGAAAAGTCCCTCTAGTCCCCTGGCTTTTACTGCTCCTTGTTGTTGTTGTTGTTCAGTTGCACAGTCAAGTCCGACTCTTCGCAACCCTGTGGACCACATCTCTCCAGGCCCTCCTGTCTTCGGCCAACCTTTGGAGTCTGCTCAATTTCATGTTCATTGCATCAGTAACACTGTCTAACCATCTCATCCTTTGCCATCTACTGCTCCTAACCAGCAGGAATTGCCAGTAGGCAAAATAAAGAAAAATACAATTTCAAAACAAATGCATAGACCCCCTAATCAGTTTTTTCCCCTTCACAAGTAGAACTAAAAATACAAATGGTTTATTCAACAAAGAGTGATTGGAAATCAACCTCTAGGTGGGCCTTGGAGTTCTCCTGGGATTACAAATGATCTCCATATCAAAGAGATCAGTTCTCCTGGAGAAAATGACAACTTCAGAGGTGGACTCCATGGTATCATGTTCCCTTTGATTTTTTTATAAAAACCCTCCTAAAAAGGAGAGGAATTTATTCTTTTTATAAATAGAAAAAGGTAGGGTATATAGAGGGATAAAGAAAAGAGCGGAGTGAGTATTCTGTTAATAAAGGTTAGTTTAAATCAATATAGATACAGTTTTTGGCAATCTCCGTGATTTGAGAGTCTTCTTTTCATCTAACAAAAATTCAAAATAACTCTGTTAATGAGGTTAGTAATGTCCTTTGGGGTTAGTTGTGAGTCATCTCCTTTTTGACGCTTCCCGAACAGTTATTTCTTAAGTTGTCTTCCTTTGGTATCCCTCAAATTATAGGATGGGCCACCTTTGGTTTTCACTTCTCCCGCTCCGGCACCTCCCTCCTCTGGGCCGCTGTCATCTTCACTACTCAAATCTGTCCACGTTGCGAGTGCTGCCTCTTCCTCTGGACTGGCGTGTCTCTTCAGAAATTCCTGCGCCTTGAAGATGGAGTCAATCTTCTCTCTTTTATCCTTGTACTTGAACAAAAGGCCTTCAGGGAAGGTCCATCTGTATATGACCTATCTTCTTTGTAGAAAAGTGGTCAATCCTTTATAAACTTTCCTTTTCATCCGGATTTCGTAAGGCACATCTTTCAATATTCTGATAGTCTGCTCCCCAATTTTCAAGGGCACCGCTGCAACTGCACGCAAGATTTGATCTCTGGTACTCTGCTTGACAAACTTGACAACCACTTCTGCTGGCAGATTATTTTTTGTGAATGTGGAGTAGGCCCTATAGACCTTATCCATTTCTTCTTTTAACTCACGCTGATCTCTGCCAGTTACGGGTGCCAAGGCATTCGCAAGTATAGATCTGAGATCTTCCTTCTCTTCTTCTTTAATGCCCTGAAATCGAAGAGTCAGATTTGATTTTTCCATTTGCAACATCAAAATTCTTTTTCTTGCACATCCTGATGCTTTTCTAACTTGTTGACCCTTTTCTTCACTTTTCCGATGTCTTCCGACGAGACCAAACATTTCTGTGCGATCTCCTCCATCTTCTTTGACGTCTCTGTTAGTTGCCTCTGTTGACTGTTGAGAACACCTTCCATATTAGTTAAGGTTTCGCTGATTTTCTGTATTTGGACCAGCAGAGGGTGCAGTAGCTCGCTTGTCTGTTGACTGACAGTCGGCTCTGGAGGGGATTACCCGGACCGGAAGTCCCGCCTCCCTTCTTCTCCGTTTTCAAAGGGACCTTCTTCATGGCTGACATTTCTTGTATTTGTTTACTTTATAAAAGTTCGTGACGCGTCGCTCAGGAGTCCCGCTAACTCATTCGCTTCAATGGCACCCCAAAGGTAATTTCACCAACCCTTCTTCCCTTTCGTCCCCCTTAGCTTTCTTATACAAGTCCCGCTTCTCAGTGGGGGGGGATTCCCCCTCCTCCCAGCCGCTTATTCGCTTACGGGGGAAGGGCTCGGGTTTCGCTTCAAATTCAGACCTCCAACTCACGGTTCCTGCCGTTTCTTCTTTTTGCTTTAATTCATCGCTGTTCCTCACTCCTGTTGGAAATCGGTGGCGTTGCTAAGTCCCATTACGGGCACGCCGCAGCGGGGCCAATTGGGGCGGGGAGAAAGCCTCAATTTCCCGGCTGACTGCCGGCAAAGAGGCTACTCCCCAAGTGCCTCCGGTTTGGAGCCTTTGCCTAAGGCTCACTAGGGTCTTGCAAACATGCAAAGACCCCCCCAAACTGCGTGTGGGCTAACCACCTCCGGGAGCCTCCCGAAAGGTGGCCGCCATTCGCAACGCCGGAAACCGAAACCCCCTTTGAGACCTTTCCTCACTCCACCTCCAAATCCCAAGGAATTTCCCAGGCCAGAGTTGGCAGCCCAATTAAGGAAATACAGGAAGTTTAAAAAAACCCTCAGACTTTAGACAACAAAATCAAAGCTGGAATCAGAAAACAACCTGTGTTTTCACTCTTTCTCTCACTCTCATTCAGTCTTGCCCCCTCAGGCCTCTCAAAAGCCTCTCAGGCTCAGGCGTTTCTAAAGCTTGACCTGCTGTCCATGGTTGTGCTGCTACTCTTGGGGCTGTTGTAGTACTCCAGAGGCCACAGCTCTCTTTAGGTTCCTCCTCAAACTACTCTCTTCTCTCCAAAGGACACCCCTTCTCCTCAAAGTTCTTTCTTCTTCTCTTTCTCTCATAAAATCTCTCTCGCAGCATGGTTTACTACTTAGTAAGTGTATATAGAACTGTGGTCTAGAAATAGATGTAATGTGCTAGGGTTGCCAACCTCCAGGTGGGGGCTGTTGATCTCCTGGTATTCCAACTGATCTGCAGATGACAGTGTCCCTGGAGAGAAAGGCTGTTTTAGAAGGTGGCCACTGTAGTATTACACCCTGCTGAAGTCCCTCCACTCCCCAAACCCTGCTTTCCCTGGACTCCCCCCCAAAATGTGGAGTTGGCAACCCTAGAAGGAAGGGTATTTCAACTCCCGGATGTCAGCACTGAAAAGGCTTTGTTTCTAGTAACCACCTATTTGTTAGCCTGATTGCTCTGAATTATTAATTACTATGGGGACTTTGTGAGATTATAAAATAGCAATAGGCAATATGGGAGCAAACACCTTTTTATACAGAGGTCCCGCTTTTTCCAGAAGTACCAGAGATAGACAAGAAGCCTGGTTTCCAATATAAAATTATTCTATTACTGTAGATTCTTCACAATCAAACAATACATATGCATACATACACTTATACAGAGCTAAGAAAATTAGAGAGACGTGGATAGCACATTCGCATTAGCAGGTTATCGTTGGTGGGCAATACTTGACCTGTCCGATGAGATGGAGCAATCTTTAGGAAGAATGAGGGAGACTATGGGGGAAATGGGGTCTTGAACTAGCCCAGACATGTGGAAAGACTATTGGGTAGCTAATTCAGAGTCAGCCAGATAGGTAGGGTGCAGAGAGAGAGAGAGAGCACACGGCTGGGTTCCCCCCTTTTATGAGGGGGGGCTTGGGCCAGGCTGGCCACATGTCCTAGTCACATGTCTCTTGGAGGTGGCCTAAGCTGGTCACATGTCTTGGCCCACCTCCCACTAGTCTGTCCCAAAAACATGCTGATTGGTACTGGGTTCAAAGGGGAAGAGTCTAAGGGAGTGGGCAATATTGAACTCTAGTAACTCTAGGTAATGAGATGATACCTGATGGGATTATGACTCATGCGGCCCGAGTCATGATCATGGACGGTCCTCTATTGTCTTCTGGCTGCAGCTTCTGTGAGGCGAGTCAATCTGGGGGAGGGGGGAGTGCGTTGTCTACATGTGCAGGAAGAAACTCCACATGGAATTTGAGTCTTTGTTCTCCTGCCTTGACATGGCATCTGCCTGGTTTCCAGAGCTTCAAGCAGCTAGGGAGCTGGTCCATCTTACAACAGGTAAGTGGGCAGGTAACCTCAGGAACCATGGCACATTATCTCAGGAAGGTTTCCTTCTGCTGGATATGTCTCCAATTGGCATCACTTTGGGTCACCATGCAATACAGTCCCTATTACACACCATTTACTCAGTCCAGGTTTCTCTTGCTTATGAAATTATAAGTCCAAGATGGTGTTACATGTGTCTTGTAGGGCAACATATTTTACCTCAGAAGGTGAGGGAACACAACACAAGGCCTCCACAAATTATTTTCAGGCATATACAGGTGCATATGGAAGCAGGCAATCCTTTAGATTTGTTAGCCCTTGACCATATATAGTGCAGTCCAGAGTAACATCCTTCTAAGTCTATTGACTTTATTATATTTAGAAGGGTGTCACTCTGCTTAGGACTGCACTGTTGATGCTATAAAACGTCCAATACTTAGATCAGAAACAGCCAGCCAGTGAAGAACCTTAAACACTGGTGGGATTCAACCAGATTTACAGGCCCTCATTAATACTTTGACCACTGAAATGCAAAGATTCTGAGCTCTTTTCAAATGCAGCCTCACGTACAATGCCATGCAGTAATCCAGTGTGAGATGCTGTCGCAAAAGTGTTGCTAACAGGAGTGACATAAGATAGTGTCAGCTCTGGTCTTTTACCCTCCATATTCATTGGTACTAAAGTTGTTCTCGTAAAACTAGACTTTGCCAAAAAAAACATTTCCCTGTATTTGTCTGCTCTTTGGCAAATCTTACTACTGGAACATGGAATAAACATAGATTCAGAAAGAGAATGTAATAGTCAGTCAGTCAGGCATTTATTACGGCAACAAGCCATAGAACACACATGCTTAATATCCAGATTCAGTGGCAAATGGAATCAACAGAATCATCATAAGCAGAAGATATCATTAGGTTCTGAAGACCAGAAGGGGGTCATCTAGTGTTGCCAGGTCCCCCGTGGCCACCACCAGGGGATGGGGAGGTAGGGTAGCCAGGGCCAGGCTGGGAAACTCCTGGATATTTGCAGATTGAGCCTGCGAAAAACAGGGACCTCAGTGAGGTACAATGCCACAGAGTACACCCTCCAAAGCAACCATTTTCTCCAGGGGAACTGATCTCTGTAGTTTGAAGATGAACTATAATTCCAGGGGAACCCAGGTCCAACCTATAGGCTGTTATCCCTAGGACCATTGCTCAGTGTCAGAAAACATATTTTGTATGCTAAAGGTCTGAGAGTCAATCTTTGCCACTCCAGTTAAAATATGTCAGGCTAGGAAAGTCATTGCTCTGCCTGGGACTTTGGGGAGCCACTGCTAGCCAAAACAGACAATATTGTGCTTGCTGTGCCAATGATCTGATGCTGTAGGAGGCAGCTTTATGTATTTAGACAGCAAGATAAAGGCTTTGATACTGGAGGCTATAAATGTTATGTGAGCATCCTACTACAAGGCTGGATCTAACAGCACACCTGCAAGCTATGGGTCTGATCTTTTCAAGGGAGCATAGCTCCGTCCAAAACAAGTTATATACTTGTTTCGACATCTGTTTTTGTATTGGGACACTTCCCCCATGCATGTATATTTTAAAATTATTTTCTGGTGTAAAGTTTAAGAAAAAAGGAGCTCTGCCGCACACCAGCATCATCATCCCAAGCCAAGTCACACCTTTCTAAGTCAGTTGAAGTTCAATGGGCTTAGACGGGCATAACAAAAGCAAGTGTGCCTGAACTGCTTCTGAGTACACAAGCTCACTTCGATTAAAAAAAAAAAAATCCAGCCCAATTTATAACTCCCACAAAGGAAATTACTGTTCACTTATTCATGCTAGATATAAAAAGCTTGTGTGAGGTTTGCATTGGGAGAATTTGTCTGCATTTGCATGTGCCCTCATGGAGGGGGGGGGGGTAAAAATAAAATAAAATCTGTCACCCAGCCTTCCTTTGCCCTGCATAAAATCTTTCGCCTTTCAGATTAAATTCTCCATCAACTTTATACATCCAGTGTGTCAGACACTGCCCACTGATTCTTGGGGCTGATTAGAGCTTTCAATGATAAGCATATATTATATCCCAAACAGCTTTATGAGGCCTGCAGTCCTTCATCGACCATAGATCTAAGTCTGCCAGGTTCATTCCCTTTGGCCTATTGATATTTAATGAACAGTAGTGACAACATTATCTGCCTTTGTGGCAAATGGGAAAGGAAGCACTGCTGGTGGCCAAGCAGCTTCTCACTCTCCTTTAATTAAAAAAAAAAGGGTTGGATCACTGCTAGAATTTCAGATAATGCTCATCTATGAATTGTCCATGTTGGTTTAGCATGCCCCCATTAGCCGTCATTTATTTATTTATTTTTATTTATTAATTCAATTTTTATCCCGCCCTCCCCCGCCACAGGCAGGCTCAGGGTGGCTTACATTAAGGATTAAAAATATAAAACAGAAACATACCAAGTCATAGCTCATAATAAATAGAATAAAATAAAAATAAAGTACTGGTAGCAATAACAACCTGGTGGCCATGATAGATGTTCCCAAAAAATGACCCCGGTCAGTATCCGGCATAGTTAGTTAATAGTATTCAGTTCTGTTAATATTGTTGATGTTGTTGATGTTATTGGTGTTATTAGCGGTGGCTCCTAGTCAAAAGCCTGGTGGAAGAGCTCTGTTTTACAGACCCTGCAGAACTGTAAAAGGGCCGGCAGGGCCCTGATGTCCTCCGGGAGCTCATTCTACCAGTGTGGAACCGCCACTGAGAAGGCCCTCGCCCTGGTAGAGGCCAGTCTGGCGTCTTTCAGTCCAGGGAGGACCAAACAGTTTTGCGACCCTGACCTCAGTGCTCTCTGGGGGACATGTTGGGAAAGGCGGTCCTTCAGGTAGGTAGGCCCCAGGCCATATAGGGCTTTAAAGGTCAAAACCAGCACCTTGAAGCAAATCCTGTATGCTATTGGCATCCAATGCGGTGCCTTCAGCACAGGCTGGATGTGCTCCCGCACAGGGAAGCCCATCAACAGCCTGGTCACTGCATTTTGTACCAGCTGCAGCTTCCGGAGTTGTAACAAGGGCAGCCCCATGTAGAGAGCATTGCAGTAGACTAATCTTGAGGTGACCACTGCGTGGATCACTTTTGCCAGGTCATTGCGTTCGAGGGAGGGAACCAGCTGCCTAATCAGATGAAGATGGTAAAAGGCTGCCTTGGCAGTGGCTGCTACCTGGGCCTCCATCGTTAAGGTGGCATCCAGGAGCACTCCCAAACTCCTGACCCTCGGCGCTGGCACCAACAGTGCCCCATCAAAGGTCGGCAATGGGATCCCTACCCCCGATCCACTCCAACTCAGGCACAGGACCTCCGTCTTCGTCAGATTCAATTTCAATTGACTCAGTCTAAGCCAGCCAGCCATGTCCTGCAGTGCCTGATCCAGATCCTCCAGGGTAGAGTCAGACTGGCCGCCCAGCAACAGATACAGCTGGATGTCATCCGTGTATTGGTGACACCCAAGCCCATGTCTCTGGGCAGTCCGGGCAATCTGGGCAAGATGTTGAATAACATCAGATCAGTGGGTGCCTTTAGGACATCTGATCCCCAAGTGCCACCCTTTGTCCCCAACCGTGGAGAAAGGAGACAAGCCACTGCAAGGCAAGCCCCTGTACCCCCATGTCAACAAGGCAGTGGATCACTAGCTGATAGTCAACTTTGTCAAATGCTGCCGACGTGACCAACAACAACATCTGTGAGGGCGACCAGTGCCGTCTCCGTCCCGTTATTGGCCTTCCTTCCCCCTGATTCTTTTATTGTTTGTGCTTTCATTGAATGGGTCTGTCATTGTAAATGTTGCTTTCAAATTTTCAAATGTTTTAATGTTTTTTATGGGTGTCGCCTTGAGGACCCTGACTGGGTGGAGAGGTGGTATTAAAATGCTGATGAGACACAGATCTGACCTGGTAAAATTACCTGGTGCAGTCATACCAGTGAGTTAGTTCAGAGTGTTTATGAATACTAATAAAGCTAACCAGCTGAAAAGATTCATTGAATAATGTATTCTGACAGATATTCATATTTTCCTTAACTCCTCAGCTCCTTAGCTCCCCCCCAAAAAAGGCAATGGTTCCAGAAACTGATTTGGGGGGGGGGCGTTACTGTAAGCATGTGATTGGGTGGGGAGCAGTGTTTCCAACCCTCAGGCAGGGTCTGAAATCTCTTGGATTTATAACTGATCTCCAGACTACAGAGATCAGTTCCCCTGGAGAAAATGGCTGCTTTGGAGAGTGGACTCTACAGCATTATAACCCACAGAGGTTCTGCCTTCTCCAGATTCCACTCTCCCCAGGCTACACCCTCAAATCTCCAGGAATTTCCCAACCAAAGTTGGCAGCTCTAGTAGGGAGTGGATCATTTAGTACTTTTGCCCATTTCACTAATAGTAAATTTGGTAGCTCTGTGAGTTTAAAGGGTTTATTATCCACCCAGAATCTTTGAGACTGGGTGGGGGAGGAAAAATAATAATCTAAAACTGTATATAAACAATCTTAATTTGGTTGTAACTTCTGAGTAAAAGATACATAAAATCAAGCTGTAAGGGCTTGAGCTGGCCCAAGCACTGAATTCCGCTAATTCTAGCAAGATAGAATTAAACAGGTGCACAGTGCTGTCATTTGAAAATCACTCTATTTAAACAATGAGTAAATCAGATTGGATTGTGATTTACTGAAGCTTTCTCCAAGGTTATTCATGAATTAAGGGGGGGGGTGATATCCTGTTTTTCCAAGATCAACCCATGGCAAATATGGTCCTCTTGTTTTAGTTCAGGAAAATAACGTGGTTTTATATTACTTGAGTGGAACCTGTAATCTTTTATTTCAAAGACCTCATATTGGAGTGTAAATGACTTGAATAAAGAAAAGGGGAGCAGAAAAGAATATGGCTTTATACAAGTAACTTGCAATCTAAAACATTTCTCAAGTGACAGGTAGCAAAAGGGGGCGGACACCAAAATATACCCATTATATAGGCATTAACCATTAAAAAAAAAACCTATGAGAAAGGATGGAATTTGGTAATGCACATCCAGAGGAGCTGTTTGACCATATGAAGATGCATTTTTTAAAAGAGATGATAGCTTGTCCTCTACAGTTTAATAACTATGCAATATTTACTGTTACGCTCTTTGGTTCTTTCCCCCTCTGACTACAGAGTCACTTTGATTAACTGGTATGCAGCAAAAACCCTTTTACGGGCTTCAGACTTTTCTTCACCTTTTATGTATCCTGTTTACATATTTTAATATTAATGGAAAGAAAGAACTATAAAACATGAGTCTTGACAAAAAAAATTGCAGTATTTTAACATTTAAATTTGGCCGTAAATAAGGTAAACATAATAAACAGGTTTTTTTCCTGTGCACATATTGCAGATTGACTTTGCCATAAACATGAAGCTTTATATTATCATGACTAAACTGCAGGGTTTAATAATCAGGTTTTAATTTGGGCTCTGAACTCCTAAAGCTGTAGTCTTTCCCTTCATATTTTGGCACGGCTGACACCTCATTCTACCTCTCTGCCACCTCTGCTTCACAACTCTATAGCTTTTATACCAGCTGGACTCCATACATCACCAGAACCCTGTAAAACCACAGTTAAGCAACCCAGCTAAAGAAGTGCAGGCTGTTGCAAGGAGGAGAGGCAAAAATTCTTTCACAGCAATAATCTCACTTGGTCTGGAGGCCAAGAGATGGAGGTTTTCTTGGTGGCTCAAGAAGGATTGCCAGGCCTCTACCCATGATCCTTGGGAAATTGTTTGAGAGGGAAATCTGGGAGAGCGAAGCATTACTGATGCTTTGACATCACATCCAGGAAAAGACCTGGAAGTGATATCAGTCCCCTGCAACCACTCTAGGAATCCCCCCAATATCTATGGTAAATACTATAGAGATTAAGTTTCTATAGCTTTGTGGGAGTATGCTGTGATAAAAAGTCTATTATTTCTTTTAGAAACATACAGTATTTTTTAAAAAATGATGTTGGCTTTCAGTTTTTACCCCAATTACTTCCTAAAGTAAATCCTACCAGACAAGCAATCTGTATGAGCCAATCTGTACATGGAGTTACACTTTACATCATAGGTAGGAAATGACATGTTTTACTCCCTCCACATCTAAATCTCCCTGTCTCTGGAATAACAGCATGTCCCAGAGATGACTGAATCCAAGTCATCACAGTCTCCCCTCTGCAGTGTATACAAAACTATGAATTTTGTTCTCGATATCTGATCTGCAGGTGCAGACATCAGCTGGTCTCATTTAATATGAACAGCCCCTGGGTTTGGTGTTTTTTTTGGAATCTGTCTCCACCTATCAGTGCCCCTAATTTTATGATTTTTTAAGAGACTCAGATGTCATCAGATGTGTAATTGTTCTTAGTTCAGCTCCTCCCCCTAATCTCTAGAAGGCAAATATTGGAAGGAGCCAATGTGATTTGAGTGGTTGACCAGGTTCTGGAAGATTCGGATTCAAAAGCCAGATGGGGAAATTGGGTTCAGTTCTCGAGGCTGCATGGAAGCTTGCTGGGTGATCTTGGGCCAGTCACACACTCTCAGCCTTACCTACCTCACAGGTTTGCTGTGATGATAAAACAGACAAGGGGAGAACACTGGGTCCTCATTGGGAAGAAAAGTGGGGTATAAATGGAGCAAAATAAAAATAAAACAAATCCCTGCTCTGCCACAGAGCTCACTGGCTAAGCATAAGTAGTCACCCTTTCTCAGCTTTATTCACCTCATAAGGCTGTTATGAAAATAAAAAGGAGTAAGGAGAACCCTCTGTGCCACTCTGAGCTTCTTGGAGATAGGATACGATTTTTAAAAATGGGCTGGACGTATTTGTTCTGGACTGTTAAATACCTTCTTGACTTCCTTTAAGTGTGTTGACCTGGCTATCGTGGAGCAAATGAATATGGCAGGGACTTAAAAACCTTCAGCAGTGGGTCAGGGGCTGGAGGAGTCCACAGTCTGTGATTAGGGATGGGTACGAACCAGCTCATGAAGTATAGTTTGTGACAAACTTTGGCCAATTCATGCTTCACGAAGTCAAGTCCATGGCAGGGTACCCGTCACAAACTTTCCATGAACTTTCAATCTGTTCATGGAGGTTCATGCCGGTCAGCGGAGGCATTCCCAGACAAACTGTCTCTGCTCAATCACAATGCTTACAGAACTTCAAAGTAACAGCTTGGAGGACATGTAGAGGAACATCCAGGGGAGATTGATATCTCTAGCTTGCATAGGATCCGTTCTATACACTCCTCAGCCTCAGTCATTTTGATAAGCGCAGGTTCAGGAGGTTCAGGATTATATAGAATGAAACCTGTGCAAGCTAGAGACACCAAACTTGCAGCAGACATCCCCTGGATGCTCTCCAAGTTTGCCCTCCAAGTTTGGTGTCTATAGATTAAACAAGATCCATTCTATACACTTCTGAACCTGCACCTGTCAAAATGACCACTGACAGGCGGTCTTTTTGACAGGTGCAGGTTCAGGAGTGTATAGAATGGATCCTGTGCAATCTAGAGACCCCAAACTTGCAGGGGATCTCCAGCTGACTCTCCTCTACCTGTCCTCCAAGTTTAGTGAGGATCGGATTTACGGAGTTCAAGTTATGTCCCACCCCAAAGAAGGTGCCCCCAGAAAAGTGCATTCTGGGGGAAATGACCTACTGATCTCTTACTCTTTTTGAAGAACTACTGCAAGACAAACAGATTCCCATGATGAAGCCTTTTGGCAAAATGCAAAGGGAATTTTTGGAAATTTAATTAAGTAATAAAGTATAATTTTACCTGATTTTGCACCATTGGCCTTGAAGTCCTTTTTTAAAAAAAATCTCCTGTGATAGGTGCAGCTCTTTATTTTCTTGTAGCTAATTATTTGAAATAAATGAACAACAACAAAAGATGGGTACAATCTTAAGAAAGATTCAGAAGCAAATTAACCAGGCCTCTGGTTTTCTAAGCAGTTTAGGCAAAACATTTCCCTCCAAATGCAAAACACTATAATAAAAGAAAATGCCGCAAACAACCCTGAATAGTTCATAGGAAATGCCTATAATTTGTCTTTTTAAAAGTGACATTTTGAAGTCTAATTATTGTTCTCTATCAAATCACCATAAAAACAGTATTAAAGCCTCTTGCCAGGAATAATTGGTACTTTTGACTCTTGGGGGAGTTACACCTTTTTATTTAGATAATCCAACTGCTGTCTTGCCAACAGCAAAGTAGTGAAGAACTGCTTAATGAAATGGTATTCTTCTGCAACTCATTTATGGAGGCCTACTGGGTTGATTTTTTTTCCTGTTGCTTGACCAATATCAAAACACAGTTGTTAGTCTATGACAAAGAGCGGTTATTTCTTCCCTCTCCCCTGCCCTTCTTAAATTTTGAACAAGTGAAATAAATCTAGTGTGAGATTTCCTCTCCTCCTGACTTTGAAGCAGGACAGCAATGGGTCTCAGAACAGGAGCCCCACTAGCTTCATTTGATTGAGGCTTCAGATCAGTACCCTGGATAGAACTCCACCCCCACCCCCCATATAAAGGTATCTGATGCTCCTTAAAAACTAGCACATTTTTATTGCAGCACAAGGTTTTGTGGACTAGAACATAAGAAAAGGCCTACTAGATTAGACCAATGTATCATCTAGTCTAGCATCCCACAGTGACCAACCAGTTGCCCTGCAGTGCCAAAACTGCAGCATAAAGGCCTGGTGTTGCCTCTTGCCACTGATATTCAGAGATTTACTGCTTCTGAAAGTGGAGGTTCCGCTTAGTCTCCTTGGCTAGCAGCCACTGATAGACCTATCCTCCATGAATCTGTCTCATCTCCCTTTTGTGCTAATAACCCCCACTACATCCACTAGCAACTAATTCCACACTTGTTGAGTAACCAATACTTCCTTTTGACCATCATGTATCTGTTCCCCATCAACTTCACTGGGTCCCCTGAGTTCTAGTATTATGGGAGGAGGAAGGGAAGAAAGCTCACTTCATCATACCATGAACATGTTGGCAGACATGTCTGTGCAGAACTGGTCAGCACTCATAATGGGAGGGAAAGAAGGATGTGGAATTGTTTTGCTTCACATTAAGTCAGACTCAGTTTAGGGTCTGGTTCCTTCCCTTCACCACCATTAGATATATAACTGCTGTGTAATCTTTTGACTAACAGGCCTGAAATAGGCATTCACAGAGAAACTATCACAATCTGTTATCAGTCACAGAGATCATAAATGGAATCAAAACCATTAATGAATACGGCCTAGTAAAGGGCAAAACATACCTCAGAAAGGTTGCTAGATAATCTTGGAGTGCGTTCATACGGGCAGCTAATCCCGTCATTATGCCGGCTCAAATTTGATCCTGATCTTTTTAATCCGTCCTTGCATGACCAGACATCCCCCGGGGGAATCGCCTTACAACGCGCTGCCTCCGTTGTGGATTGTCTAGACGGCGTCCACTGAAGAAGGTGCGCGCAGTGGGTTTTTTAAAAAAAAACAAACCCTTTTTGTGCATGCGCATAGGCGTCACAGTGCGTCTTTGTTGAAGGAGGCGTGCGGTGGTTTTTTAAAAAAACTTTTTGTGCATGCGCATAGACGTGACAGAGCTTCCTTGTTGATGTGCGCATGTGTAGAGATTTTTTTTAAATGGCGCTTGCTCAGGATGGTCTGACGTCAGACCACCCCGACGGGAGGATTGCGCACTGGTGGAATGACCAGACAGATGAAAGTCCGCAGTTGTCCCAAAGGTAACCAAAAACCCCAGATTTAATGTAGTATCTTTTAAGTATGGATCCAAAGCGCGGCAAAATGGGATGCCCATGGAAGAGGGACATTTCCCAGATGTTTCTGTCTGGACGTTAACTTTAGATCCGTGAGGCAATCATGCCTCGCACAGTTCTAAAGAGCCGTCTGATAGGACTCTTGTAGTAAAATTGTGTATACTTTCTCACTGTAGGAACAGGTCATGAAGCATAGACAGCATAACAATGTCTCCCTATCACAGAGCCAACATCAATGAAAGAAGAGTAGCTGTTTCCATCTTCAAGCCTTACTTAGGCCTGAGCTGTTATAGACTGGTCCTTGGAGACACAGGCACTGAAGAGGCAGGAATGGGGGGGAGGCAGCTTTTTAGCACTTCAATTGCTAGAGGAAATGGTCTTATAACCATGCCAAACTATGAGGTGCTAGAGCCTGGTTGGCAGAAGTTCTGATTTGAGCCCCATATGGGAGCCTTATGGCTATGTCATTTACATAGCTATAATATTGAAGGTCAGGCTGTCTTGGCAGTACAAGACCTTTCTTTTCTTAGGATGCATCCTGGTTGTGTGCCACAGCAAGGCCCATGTTTCCAAAGCCCTAGTTTCTTAAGGGCAGGATTGCACTGAACTCTCCAGAACAGGTACCACAGCTCCATATTGTCACTGATTACTGAAGCATTCACCCAGCAGTTCCAGGATAAACAGTAATGCAAACTTCCATTAAGTATATTTTCCATAAATAATTCAGAGATATTTTATATGCAAATTGCCTCTCCGACCAATGTCTTTTTTTTTTCTTCTTTTTTAAAAACAAAAACAGCAGAATGATCTAAGAGGCATTTAAAACAGAAATCATGGGGGGGAAAGTGATCTGGTGAGCATTTAAGATATTTTGACAGGTTTAATTATATTGGAAAGCCAGTGAGCAGGAAATGGTGCAAGGTCTAATAAAACATGGCTGCTAGTTCTTCAAATCAAAGTAATGCAGTAGCTCCAAAACGAATTAGCGGCAGAAGAAGTGGTTGCATGCAGTCTCCCACGCAATGCACAACTATGAAGAAATAATTATTTCTTTGCAAACATCTTCAATTTTTCTAAAGTCTTTCCTTGAATTTTCACAGTCTAATTATCAGTCATCTGTACATAAAGTCTATACTTTACACAATGCATATTTTAAAACATAATAACTTCAATGCCATCTCTTGGGTTATGTGCTAGAATCCAGATGTCCCTGAACTTAATTACTGCATTTCAAAGGAGGTAATGATTGCTATTGTATACTTATTGCTTAACCCCAAGGGCCAGTTTTCACTTGCCCCCACTCATGTCCTTGGGAGAGCAAGAGCTGGCTCCAAGCTCACAGCTGGGTAGCACTTGTTTGTGAGAACTGGAGCCTCCACACAGGGAACATTGCAGTACACCTGTTGTCCCAGCTTGGAAGTTATGCCCATCTACCTAGTTGCACCTACTCCTCCATTGCCAATAATACCACCAGCAAATGAAGGGGTGTTTTTTTGTTGGCATTCCCTCAGTGATCCCTCCTCAATATTTTAACCATTTTATTTTTCTTTTGCATTTGTTTTAAGCTCTGGGTTTAAATTGTTTTAATGATGTATTTGTGTGTCAGCTTCAATGGATTTTGAGATGGAGTTTTAATTTGTATGTTTTAATTTGTTAGCCACCTTGGTGGCCCTATGAGGGCAGAAAGGCCGGGTGAAAATCTTCTTGTTAATAAAAATAATATTGTGCAACTTATTGTTGGTCTGTTATCTGCCTTGAGCCTAAGGAGATAGGGCAGGACATAAATATTTTACATATTTTTTTTGTCTATGAGCTGCTTTTCCACACTTTTACCCAGATGTAAATTATAAAACCCAAAGAAATACCCATTAAAGTATTGTAAAACAATTTACAAAGTATTAAAATCATTTAAACAGAGCCAAAGCACCTCAGCTACTATAGCAAGAATGTTAACACACTAGCAGGCAAAGAATATATTCTAAGAGCAAAATTACATGGTATAAAACAAACAGGTGCTTACCTCGTAATGAGGGAAAAGGAGACCCAGCAGGCAGACTTGTAGTGCTCAGACTGTTAGCAGTCAAACCGTTCCTCCCGCAGAGGGCCAGTTTAGCAGTCAGAGAGAGAAAGGCATGAACTCCACTCATACAAATATCACCTCAAAAATCATAAAGATGACACACTGTCTGGCCCAAAAAGACACAAAATGGATGCCAATCAGAAGTCAAGCCTAGAAAATTTTTGAAGGGGCCGGCTGACTAAGACCCTCTCCCCACCCTGAGGAGATGCATAATTAAGGACAATAGGGTTCCCAAGAAGCTATGACCTCACCTTGGACTAATCCCATCAACTCCAGCCTTGCTTCTCCCCCTTACCCACTTACCCTAAATTAGCAAATACTTAACCGTATTAGTTGCTGTAGATTTTCCGGGTTGTGTGGCCATGGTCTTGGCATTGTAGGACCTGATGTTTCGCCAAGACAATGCCAAGACCACAGCCACACAACCCGGAAAATCTACAGCAACTAATGAACTCTGGCCGTGAAAGCCTTCAACAACATACTTAAACCTATTCTGCAAACCTGATAGTTTCCCATCCAGCAATCATCGGGTCATCAAGGAACATTTACACCTTTATTTTTGTTGTTCAGTCCCACAGTTGAGTCCGACTCATCGCGATCCCATGGATCACATCCTGCCAGGCCCTCCTGTCTTCCATCGTGCTCCACAGTTCGCTTAATTTCATGTTCGTTGCCTCAATAACACTAACCATCACATCTTTTGCTGTCCCCTTCTTCTTTGACCTTCAATTTTTCCCAGCATCAGGGTCTTCTCAAGGGAGTGCTCCCTTCTCATTTGGTGGTCAAAGTATTTGAACTTCAGCTTCAGTATCTGGCCTTCCAGGGAACAGTCAGGGTTGATTTCTTTTAGGATTGACTGATCTGATCTTCTTGCAGTCCAGGGGACACCTTTATTACACCCCAGCAAAACCCATCAACTGGCCTGCAGCCAGAAGCTTTTTGGTTGGTAAAGCACGGACTAGGGCACTGGGTCAGGGAACTTGATTAGATCACCAATAATCAGGTTGGTTTATAATCTAATTAGCTGTGATCTAAATCCTGGGGGTTGCTCTGAGTATTGCAAAGGACTGTGGCCACCAGAGTTCTTCCTGAGCAGGGGAAGCAGGAAGTGATCACTGTGATGGATATAATTTGCATTTTGCAAGCTTAGCACCACCACCCCATCCTTGGGGCAAATGCACACCAGAGTGCGTGATTTCTGTGAACACAGGCAGGGAAAGGTGGTTTGGAACCAGTTCAAAGGTTCTCCTTTCTGTGCCCGAATTTCCAGTCAGTTCAACTTCTCCTGCAGCTGTGACATCTGCAATGTGCCTCTGGCTTGGCAACTCTCTCTTTTCCTTGCAGCCCCCCCCTCCGATCTATCAGGAAAGGTGCTGGGTGAGGCGGATGTGAAGAACAACATCAAACAATCCAAAAGCCAGAGGAGATTGGTGGGGAGAGATTAGTAAAAGCTTCAATTTACTACTGTGCTGAGTCGGACTACGGATCCAAAGGGATCGCTGCTTATGGCTTGGCAGAGCCCTCTAGCCCAGGCTCTTTTCTCCTTCCTGGGAGTTGCATGCAACCCCCCCCCGGGCCTTCCCACCCTGGCGGCTCCTGTCGTGGAAAGAGGAAATTAAACAGTGGAGGAAAAGAGGGAAACTGTCATGGAACTTTTTCTGCTGCCCTTCAGGCTTGATCGCTCCTCCCTTGTGGCATGCCAATGGCTCCAGGCAGGCAGGCAGGCAGGCTGCTGGCAGGGGAGGGGAGGAAGTGCCATCTTTTTGTGTCGCACCACCACAGTCCCAGGGCCAGCTGAATTAATTCCTAACTGAATTAATTCCAAAATAAATATTTTAAAAAATGGGTTTCTGGCAGCAGGGCTTGTGGGGCATGGCTGTTAAGTGAGAAGGTGTGGCCCTATGATGCCCCACTATAGCTACAAGCCTGCCCATCAAGTTTCTCCCAAACCATTGGGTAAAATGCATCAAGTCTCTCCCAACACATTGTCCATCTTTGAAAAACTAGTCAAGTTATTGTTTTGGGGGCAAACACATCAGCCTGCCCTCAGGCAGCATTTTGCCCTATAACTGGCAAACCCAGACACCAGTCAGTGTGTGCGTGTTCTTGGATCTGGACCTTGCACCCCCCACTTGTATCTGGGCCTTCTCTCACTCACCTCTCCATGAAACACTGGTTGTTTCACTGCTGCCTCCACGGTCCTCTGTCTGAGACTGGTAATTGTATGGCCTTCTCCGAATCACTTTCTCCCTCTCCTCCTTTCAATTTCCTCTTAGTTAGCTTGTGTGTTTTTGTTTGTGTTTTATTCTTTTTCAATAAAAACCTTTCTGGGTGAACATCTGCCTGGTTTATTTCTGAGAGTTCTCTAAGGGAAAAATCCCTGTAAATATTGGTGGAGATCCTAGTTACCCACCTCTCACTTTGTCTCCTTTAAGCTAATTTCCCCCAATTAATTAGGAGACTTTGTGGCAAGGGTAAAACTTGAGCTATCCCAACATTTCACAGCTTTTTTACGTCTCATGAATCACTAACAGTCTGAGGCCTCATCATCTGTCTTTCCTTATTACCTGGTTCCTCCTCCACCTATCTACCTCCAATCTTGCAGAAATCCCTAGCTCCCAAAGCAGCCAAGAACAAAAGGAATACTGAACTAGAGAAACTTAACTAGGCAGAGGTCTCGGCAACATCTAATTGGTTCACCCCATTCATCTTTGCAAGTGAACTCTGGCAAATATTTCCAATGGGTTAGGGAAGAAAATATCGGGGAGCCATGGATGCCTCTTGCTGGTCACCAAAAGCTCTCCTTCAGAAGTTCATGTGCTCCTAAATTTATCTATCTTGTCTACAGTTTATGCTATTGTTCATCCTTATTTATAGCTACAGTATTGTTTGCAGCAAAGGACAACAATTTAATCATGAACTCAATCAGAGAAGCTTAATCCAGACAAATCTGAGGTGCTGACGGTTCATAATGAGGCTGACATAGGATTGTGGTCTTCCTGTTCTGGGTCAGGTTGCACTCTTCTGTAAGGGGCACAGCCTGAGGGAACTTTTAGACCATGGCTCGACATGAAGGGATGAATTTCCTCTGTAGTGTTTACCCAAACTCACAATTCTGGTGTTGAAGTCAGCTTTCTCCCAGTATGCATTAGACCCGGGTAAAGGTGGTTTCCAGAAACTCTGATTTACAGAGAACAATGGTAGAGACTGAATTGCATCCAGTGGTCTATCATCAGAAAGCGCAAGCAAATACATTTCCCCTACAAGTCCTTTCCAGCACTGGAAATGGAGACTTGGGATGCGTGGGAGGGAACAGCAACAGAAGGGAGAAATAGGATGATGAGGAGAAAAGAAATTATGGGGAAATTGGGGGACAAGCAAAAGGGAAGGAAGCTGGGGAAATAGGATTTCTTGTTCTCTCTGCACTCTCCTTCTTACCTATAAAGCCCAATTCTTGGACCAGGGTAACTGAAGGATTGTCTCCAGGGGTCTTTTCATAGAAAAACAGCTGCAGGAGCTCATTAGCATATGGTATGCTAATGAGCTATTAGGCTATTAGCATATGCCACGCCCCCTGGCATTACTTTTCCCCACTATAGAGAACAATGGAGGAAATAGGGGCCACCTGTTTGGGGGCCCATAGAATTGGATCCCTTGATCCAATGTTCTTGAAACTTGGTGGGTATCTTGGGGAGAGGCTCCACCAGCTACCCTGTGAGTTTGGAGCCTCTCCCTCAAGCCCCCTCCCCTCCAGCCCCCAGAATATACCCTATGTTTTCACCATTGACTTCAATGGCCCATAGGATATAATGGAGCTGAAATTGACATTGGGCTGCATGAAAGACTCCCTGGGAGGCTGGCTGGGGGCGGGGCTTGGCTCCTGAGCTCCCGGAGCACAGCTCCGGTGTGGCCCCCCCAAAAAGACCCCTGATTGTCTCACCCTATGAGTCTGCTGACCAGTTCAGATCATTGTCAGAAACCTTGCTCTATAAGCCCCCACTGACTGAATTTAAGTGAGTGAGCACAGCAAGACAGGGCCCTATGGAATTCTTTTCCCCACAGAGGTTCATCTGGTACTGAGTTTACTAAACCCTTATGATTGATTTTTAGAATCCTATGTAACCTTTATGTATTTAGGAAAAGCAGTTTGTTGTCAAAGATTTATTTCACTATTTTTATTGTGCTTTCCAGCGAAAAACTGGCTTCCAAAGTAGCTGAACAGGAATCAAGATCTATTACAAATGACACATCTCTCCTATTATATAATAATCCTGTTTTGGGGTGGCAAGATTCTATGCTTGCCATCAGCCATTGGCCTGTCTGCCGCCACTCAAGAGTACTCATGTGCCATTGGCCGGGTCTGCTCCTCTTCCCCGCCCACTCCCCCTTCAGCCACTGTGCCATCAGAATGGCTTTCTCTCTTGAAGACATTTCTCCTGCTTGCCTCCTGTGTGGGAATAACTCTTCCCTCAGTAGCTGTTGGTAGGTATAACGAAATGGCAATTACCTGTGTTTGTAAGACGGTTGTGGTTCTTTGTTTAAAATGTTCCCCCATCAGGTTTAATTGAGCTGTAGTTCCAGAGAGGAGCCTGCAGGGGCATCACTCACTAGGTTGAATGGGGCTTCCTCATCTGCTGGCCTACAGTTCCCAGTTCCCTCAAGGCCAAAAATTGTGGGAAAACAGGGACTGTCCCAGGGCAGTCTTCATCCCTGGGAGGCAGCAGAAATTCAGCCACTCTACAGTCGGCTGGACTGGGGAATGAATGGAAGTTTCCCTGCTCTCATGGGCAAGAGAGAGAGACTGAAGTACAGGTGAGCCCACAACCTCCAGAGGTAGAGAGTATTGTGTAGGGAAAAAGGATTGCATTTAAACCCTGCTGATTTATGCCCTGTTGGTTCATAGTGTGTGCTTACTCCTACAGTGTGTGTGTGCTCCATAACTCTGTAAATACTTAAAGAAATTCTTTAATTTGGGCTAATAATCTGTGTTATGCTCTGACCACATAGTCTTCTCCGCTTTGCACAATACCAAAGGGAGGGGGTAGCTCAAGAAAGCAAGGAAAGGCCAGACCCTTGAGTTGCCAACTTTCCAGGGATCCCCCAAAGATTGGGGATTCCATCTCCAAATAGGGAGATTCAGCCAGAGGGGTCTCACTTTCCCTCTAAAAAGGCAGTGACAATTCCCTGAGTGGTGGCAGCAAACTTTAAGAGTGAGGGCCCACGGGACGAGGGTGGGAGGCGAACAGCTGAGTTGTACTGGAGCCCGTTTCGCCATGGTAGGCAACCAAGCTTGGTTCAGACAAAGGAAACCCTTTGCAGGCCTTTGTGAGGAACTCATTGGGGCCAGTTCTGACTAGGGTTGCCAGCTCCAGGTAGGGAGATTACTGGAGCTTTTCTGGAAGGTGGGCTGTATGGCATTCTATGGAAACCAGGATTTGGGGAAGGGAGAGGCCTCAGCTGAACAGAATATTTATTTATTTATTTATTTATTTATTATTTCTATTTGTATCCCGCCTTGCCAGACACACTGGCTCAAGGTGGCTAACAAGATTAAAATATCATAAAACAATCCAGAGTTAAAACAGTTAAAAATACAATACAAAGTTAAATGACATCAATTTACAGATAGAAACAAGCAAATGATGGTGGTATTCCCAATCAACCCAATGGTAGAGACAGAATCCAGCAAAGTCAAATGATAGCGGTGTTCCAAATCAACCCAATGGTAGAAATAGCATCCAACAGGATCCCAGGCCAGAAGATGTTCTAGGGCACATTCATCAGTGGTGGCTCCTAATTGAAAGCCTGGTGGAAGAGCTCCGTTTTACAGGCCCTGCGGAACTGTAAAAGGTCCTGCAGGGCCCTGAGGTCCTCCAGGAGCTCATTCCACCAGTGTGGAGCCGCCACTAAGAAAGCCCTGGCTCTCGTGGTAGCCAGTCTGACTTCTTTCGGACCAGGGAGAGTCAGGCGATGTTGCGACCCTGACCTCAGTGCTCTCTGGGGCACATATGGGGAAAGGTGGTCCCTCAAGTAGGCAGGCCTCTGACCATATAGGGCTTTAAAGGTTAGAACCAGCACCTTGAGCCGAACCCGGTATGTTATGGGCAGCCAGTGCAGTGTCCTCAGCACAGGCTGGATGTGGTCCCATGTAGAGAGACCCATCAACAGCCTGGCCACGGCATTCTGCACTAGCTGCAGCTTCCGGATCTGAGACAAGGGCAACCCCATGTAGAGAATGCCATACAGCCCACTTTCCAAAGCAGTTATTTTCTCCGGGGTGGGGGGGAGATGTGTTGTCTGGAGTTCAGTTGTGATATTTGGTGATCTTCAGGCTCCACCTGGAGGTTGGCTGCCCTAGGCGTGGCAGTCAGTGCTTCAGAACAGGGTCTGCTAGATCCAGTTTCTTGCTGTAGAAGCTGAGTGGATGATTTTGGACCAGTCACAGACTTTCAGCCTAACCTACTTCACAGGATTGTTGTGCAAGTCAAAATGGGGAGAGGAGAATGATGTAAGCTGCTTTGGTCCCCATTGCAGAGAAAGACTACTTTTCCTCCTGGGAAACCATTGTTGCCAGTCTCCAGGTGAGAACTGGAGACCACTCAGAATTACAGCTGCTATCCAGATGGCAGAGATCAGTTCCCCTGGAGAAAATGGTGAACTCTCTGGTAGTCAGGGCTTCAGAACACAGAAGAAGCTGCAGATGTGTCTGTGGGGAAAATGGAAAGCTGAAGAGAGAAGGGGAAATAAAGGTAGGTTGATGATTGGCTGGAAAGAAGATATGTTGCCGACTCCAGGCAGGAAATTCCTGGAGATTTGAGGGATGGAACCTGGAGAGGGTGAGGTTTGAGGAGGGGTGGGACCTCAGACATGTACAATGCCATAGACTTCAGCCTCCCAACCAGCCATTCCCTTCTGGGGAAATACTGTTGCCAGTCTCAGGAGAGGGCTGGAAATCACTCAGAATTACAACTGATCTCCAGGAGGGAGGGGGGAGGAGATGCAAAGCTGACATCAGAGGGGCAGATAATGGCAGGCTGATGCTTGGCTGGGAAGGAGATAGGGTTGCCAACTCCAGGTTGGGAAATTCATGCAGATTTGAGGAATGAATCCTGGAGAGGGTGAGGTTTGAGGAGGGGTGGGACCTTAGACAGGTGCAATGCCATAGACTCCACCCTCCAAACCAGCCATTTCTTCCTGGGTAACAATTGTTGCCAATCTCCAGGTGAGGGCTGGAGATCACTCAAAATTACAACTGCTCTTCAGGTAGCAGAGATCAGTTCCTCTGGAGAAAATGTTGGACTCTGTGTCATTATATCCTGCTGAGGTCGCCACAGCACATTGACGCCGAGTGCCCAAGGCCTTGGCACTCTCCCAGAGCCTCTTTCTAGCATCCGTTGTATTTATTTCCACAACAGGCCTTATTCCTAGTAAGAATTAAGTACAAAATGTTCCTTGTGAAGGCAATTCTCAGTTGAGCTGGATTAGGGCTGAATGGTTGCTTCTTGCCCTTCTTTTGCTAGCCACATTAGTGGCAACTGGAAGATGTCTTGGGTAATTAGTATAATGTGAACATTTTGAAATTTTATTAAGATTTGTTTCTAGTGCAGGTACAGTAAAATATAGAAATGGCATTTGCGATTGTTTAAAAAACTTTTTGATTCCCCCCCCAGCCTTCTTGGAAATAAGACTTTTAAAAAGTACCAATATGCAAAGGTTAATTAATACCTCCTTATTTTAACTGCTGAATCAACATAAAGTCATTATAGTGTTCTCAAATACTTACTTGACAATAAGACCAATTCAATATATAGGACCTACTTTGGGCTGTGTGGTACATTTTCACTATGCTTGGGGTCACTAAGCCTCTCCATTAACTAGTAGGTGGAGTGTTGAACTTCCCTGCATTTATTTGAAATGGGGACAAATTGATCCCACAATCTTTTCAGAGCAATCTCCAGAGTAAAATGCATAACAATACAGGGATCAGGTAATGAGAAGGTGAAGGACTCCTTGAAGTACAAAAATACCAGAGAATGTAAGACATCACCAGTTAGCTGTGACATCCCCAAATACACAGAGGTTTTTCAAAAATGATGAAGTTAATGCACATTCTGTTTGCATACAGGACACAATACTGTGATATGAATTGTAATTAATTTTGACTATAGTAAAGATGCATCTGGCCAGCCACTGCTGGAAAGAGTGCTTAAGTGGACTAGACAGAGACAAGTAATCTGACCAAGGCCAGAAGCTAGTGCAAAGCTGAAGTGGAATCTGAGACCCACAGTACCAGACAACCCAAACTCTAAAACCACAAAACATAATTCCCTCTCATATTTCTCCCCTACCCCCATTAATTGCCCCCTTATCTCCCTCCATAGCCATTTTTCTCACTCATTCTTGTCTCCTTCACTCAGTTGATGGTCCCCAAGTTCTAGGCAGCACAATGCCAGTTTCACTCTTCCTTTATTTTTTCCCCAACCTACATACGGCCTTATCCCTTCTCTTAGCTCTGCCTCCAGTTTAAAGAGGCAAGAAAACAAAAGTTATACAACTTAAAATGAACAGGTCCCATTCATTCAACAACTACCCACCAGAGCGCAAGACGAGCAAGAACACATGGTCCACAGTTCCACACTAGTAACACAGTACTCAGCTCAAAAAGATTCTGTAAGGAAAGGCTGGGAGCAAACCCCACAAATCTTTTGATTCCCCTCCTCTGGTCTTGATTTAAAATTTCAATGGTTTAAAATATCTTGTGCGTGTGTGATAAAATAACATCAGTATTATTGATTCAAGTCACACTTGGGAAGGACTGTGGCTAAGTGGCACGGTATTTGCTTTGCATGCAGTGTCCCAGGCTCAATCTCCAGTTCAAAGGATGAAGTAGTAGGTGATGTGAAAGAGCCACTGCCAGTCAGAGTAGACAATACTGACTTGATGGATCAATGGTCAGACGTAGTAGTACAAAGCAGCTTCACGGATATTGATTCAAGTCACACAAGTATTATTTTTTTCTTTTCTCTTTCCCTCCCTTTTTCAAGATTGGACTTTGGCTGCAAGTGATAGGTATGCAAGTGATATTTATGGTGAATATAAGGATGCTTGCTCTGTGTCATCTCACATGATGAATACATGGTGTGACAAATAAATTCAACTATTTCAAATGGATACAAATATCTCCTTTGTATTGTGAAAAAGAAAGTGGAAAACACTACAGTTGATGAAACAGTCTGAAAGAAAATAATTAGGCACAGGAATGAATCAGGTGTTTTTGTATCTTCCCAATAGGAGTTTAAAAATTATTCACAGCCATATCTATTTCACAATTTAAACACACTTTTCAGTCTTCCAAAGGAAAAAGTCATTTTAATAATTAAATTCAGAAATTTGGCATCACACAGACAATCAAAGTTTCTTTAAGAAGAAAGTAATTTCAGACATGAACATATCAACACTTAATTTGCTAAGGAATTTGCTAAGGAAGACAAGAAGCAAGCTAAGTGCAAACAACTCAGATTATGAGTGCCCCATGGATAGCATCGTATGTGACAAGGTAGCAGCCAGGGGTAAAACCATTTAGAAGGTCCAGCCATCCAGCCACTGAGAGCCAGTGTCCCCATCTTAGCCCTTTATGTAGAGCTATCCAGGTCAGAGACAGCATACAGTACTTCCAAATTGCTCAGATGCTGCACCAATGGAGTGACTCGGCTCCAGAGGGAATCCAAAGGTTTGTGCTGTGAGGGACTCTAGAGTGTTTTCTCAGTTCACATGCCCTATACCTCTCCACTTCAGACAGGCAGTGTCTCTACCCCCTTCTCCCTACATTTGACCTCCTAGCCCATCGCCCAATGGCTTTAAAAAAAAAAAAGCTGGAGTAGCATGGTGAACTCCCCATATTGCTCTTGAAATCTCCATAAGGCACCAAAATTTAGCCAGAGAGGCATGTTGTTATTATTGTTCCACAATTCATGTCAAGCTAGCACAAAGAAAAAGTAACCAACAAGAATCAAACAGTATCAAACCAGACAATGTAAGCGAGTCACAGAGGAAGTTTTCTGATGGCAGTGACAAAGTGCCGCCAACTATTTCAGCCAAGGGTTAGGATACACAAAATGTTTGCACAAGGAATGTCAAATCCAGTCCAAATACATTTTCTCACTGAAGGGAGCTGACATCACACCCATCAAAATAAATATAGACATCTTGCAAATGAAATCGCCCAGAGGCTATTTTTTTACATCTCCAGCTTTCATGAGGGCCTTAATAGCCCTGGCTCGCATCTCGAGCTCCAGGAGCTCCAGCTGCTGTGCTGATGGGTGAACATCATCTGCTGGAGGAACTGCTAGTGCTGCTGCCTTAGTCTCCTTTGGGGAGGATTCTGCAAGCCCCAGGATCTCATTCACACTTTTCTCAATGTCCTTCTGAAGGTCGTCTATCTGACCATCTCCACTTCTGACAGTCCTTTCTGGCACATTGGAATTCTCATCTTCGTTGCATGGGCCTTCAATATCACTGTCATAGGCATCTGCATTGATGCTGAGAACATCACTGTCTTCTCCTTTGCCTGCAACCCAAAATTAATAAAACAAACAGAGAAATTCAGAAGCCTAACAAAAAGAATGGCTTTTCAACATGCAGTATTGCCTCAGCATAAAAATATTTCTTTGCACAGATTTAGAGTATAGGAAAGGTCATCTATAAATTAAAAACAACAGTTTCTCCCTTTCCTGCCCTTCCCCAACTTTAAGACTGATCTAATTTAGACAAGTTTTAATGCATTTTTATTCCAATTTAGAAGAACATGCAGTAGAACCAAAGCTGCAGTGCTGGGAAAATTTATTCCATCATATGGAATTGCATGATCTATTTTCCTAATTAAAATGTCATAAGGTTTTATATCACAAGGACGCGTCTGCATTACAAAATGAAAGTTGATGTTGAGAGCCTTTGGGACTGACTGCTGTTTATTATTTTAAAAGTGAATTTAATTCCTGAAGTGTAGTTTAAAAATACTACTAACATTATATACTGTAAAAAAATAGGTTACAGTTATCAGTGTACCAATACATGTATTACAGAGCTTTTAATGAAAGTATTTAAATTTACATTATCTCAAGCACAATCAGAAAAGACATTTTGTTCAATTAAAAGCACAGATTTTAGAATGTCTTAATATAATATAATAATACAAGGAAACTAGTCAAATTAGCCTAATATGGTAGTAATAAAAAACTACTGCTGTGACTTCTTGGCCTCAGTTACTGTAGATTTGTGATCTCTTACCTTTGGAAGTCCTCCATGAACATTGCTTATCACTCAGATGAGCATCAAAACAATTTAATGCAACAAAACAGCAAAATTAGCTGTCACATTTTTATCCCACCTTTCCACCAAGATACTCAGCATGGAAACATGACTCTCCTGTCCTCCTTTTCTTCTTCACAACAATTCTGTGTATCCTCTGAACAATTCTGTGAAACACTGACCTGTGTTCTACCAGTCCACTAGGCAAAATTTGTGGTCACACCCCAGTTTAAGTAGCCTTTCTCCAACTTAAGTGCCTTTTCTTTCCAAGGGAAAAGACATCTAAGTAGGAGTAAGCCAATCTAAACTGGAGAAATTTCATTCCACCTAAGACAGGATACCACCCAGTGACTGGCCAAAGTCACTCAGTAACCAGGATGGCTGAATCAGGATTTTAGCCTGAATCACCCCACTCTTAGTCTAATGGTTAAGCTACAATGGCTCTTAGTAAAGAATGTAATCATTTCTATTCTGCCTTAACTCCTTATATTCAAGGCTACAAACAACGCAGCAGCCAAGCTGCAAAGAGTTACAAATTTAACAGCACTCAGAATTTAAAATACACACGAATTAAATCAGCTTCAGAGGAGAGTTGTGCTGGTCTGCAGTAGAACAGCTAAGTTCAAGTCCAATAGCTCCTTAGCAACCAACAAGATTTTAGGGGTATAAGCTTTGGAGAGTCAAAACTCCTCTGTCAAAGGGAGCTTGACTCTCCAAACCTTATACCCCCAAATCTTATTGGTCTCTAACGAATTAAACTTACAGGATATATAAACACACATTATTAGAATGAGCAGAGCCAAATCTACGGAAATAATTTAGTCTCCATCAGATTCTCTCCGGAATAAAACTCTCTCATATGTAGTATGTGAAGGTGCCCTCCTGAACAACCCCAGCAGGCCATTCCACAGAACTGGCCCCACTACAGAAGAGGCCTGTGAAACTGGGATTATTCATTTCATAAGAATATAAACACTAAGATGCTGGATCAGACTACAGGCTTAAGTAGTCCAACATTCCATCTCCTGCAATGGCCAGCTAGATGCCCTCAGAAATCAGACGACGAAAACATGATAAAGATAGCTATCTCCTATGCTACAATACATCTTCAGTGTAGAAACTCCATTCATGGCTATTATCATATGTTTAAGAGTCACTGAAAGATTTTTTTGTCCATGCTTTAAAAAAACAAACAGAAATATCTAAGCTAGTGACTATCACTACCTCTTGCAACAACCAATTCTATAATTATGCAGTGTGTGATGAAGCTGCATTAAACTTTCTGCCAATCAATTTCAGTAGATAAGCCTCATGTTTGAGAAGTCAGAGAGCAAAAATCTCTTACAATTCACTTTCAGTTTATTGTAACTGCCACATACTATTTCTAACTAGACAGTAAGATACATAAAAGGCTTTATTAAGGAAATAAAGATAGAAGGAACTGCTTTTCACGCTGGTCCAGATGGTTAAACATTCTCAAAAGTTCAGCTCTTCTTAGCAGAGAAGATACTCATCTTAAATAATTTTATTTTTTCCAGGTAATTTCTTAACATCTGCAATATTGTTTCTGAAATGGGATGATGATGATCATCAATATATCTAATTCTCAATGTGGCTTCTTCTCTGGATACTTAAATCCAGAAACTGGGCCCCAGCCAGACAAGATACATTTTTCTTCAAACCTGACAAAAGCCCTAGGTTTGCAGAAAAATCTGAAATCTATCTATATATGTATTTATATGTGTATATACACGTACACATTCAAGAAACAAATGTCTCAGTGGTCACTGCTAGGCAACTACAAAAGAACTGCCAGCCTTCAAGCTTTGGCTTCTGTCACTAAAAGGCAAGGGCAGGGATAGGCCCTTTCAGAGCTGTTTTTGGTCTCTGAAAGAAGACTCGTCAGGGCCAGGCCTGCTAGCAGCCACCAGGTGACTTTTTGCTACCATCTGACCTGCATTACTCACCAAGACCCAGCTGCTTACTATTATTCAATAGCAGCCCACCCACAAAAACTAGCATGGTATAGTGGTTAATTTCAGGCTAGGATCTGGGAGATGCATTACTACCCCCCACTTTGCCATGGTGCTTACTAGGTGACCTTGGGCCGGTCACACACATTCTCAGCCTAATCTACCTCACACAGTTGTTGTAAAGATAAAACAGAGGAGAAGAGAATGCTGTAAGCTGGCCTGGGTCCACATCAAGGAGAAAGGCAGGGTACAAATGAAGCAAATAAATAATATAGCTGAAGATGGAGGATAGATAAAAGGTAGTTTGGTTTGTGTCTTCCTTTTCAAGAGAAAAGGAAGCAGGGAAAGATGAAGCTAAAAGAGTTGTCAGGAAGGGGGGGGGAGAAATAACTTGGGTAGGGGATACACGGGAAAGTGAAACACTCCCTGCTATTCCTTGCAGGTTCTCCATTGGACTACTGGGCCTCACCCAGCTAGTACCACACAACTCGGCTAGAGTTTCCCCAGGCAGAGGCTGCCAGGGGGAGGGAAGGAGGGAAAGCTGATGACAGGGTGACAGATAAAGCTAGATTGGCTGGTGGGTAGAAAGAAGAACTGGAAGTGAAAAAGAGGAGAGGCTATGGGGGCTTTCACAGAAGGGAAAGAAGAAATAGTGGGGGAGAGGAAAATGAGATGCCTCGCCTCATAATCTTCCAGGTCCCCTATTTGTAATACTATAGTTCCTAACATTCTATTTGCCTTTTTTAATTGCTGTAGGAAACTAAGCTGATAAGTGAGCTTTCTATGGATTGGTTTCTGCCTACTTAGTCTCTTACGCATATTTTTGAAGATACCAATGGGCATTATTTGTGTATAATGAATCTGATACATTCTGTAGTCCGTTCATCTCTTGTTGTGGGCCGCACTCCAAGATGGTATAAGTCTAATCACCATAGTCCAAAACATTTTCATCTTGGTTATGTTGCTTTTGGCTTTATTGCTCTGGTCTTTTGTGATAAAATGCTGTAATTTTCTGGAATGCTATTCTTTTGTTTTTATCTACTGAGTTGTTTTTATTATTTTATAACAAATTGTGTTATTATTTTAATGTTTCAGATTGCAGGCCACCTCAGGAGCTCTTTGAGTTGAGAGTGTGAGATATAATTACTGTAAATAAATAAATATTTGCTATGCTGGGTTCTGCTCTACCTACAGTTAACGTTTCAGTCTAGACAAAATCTTGAATTCATTACTTGTATTAAAATGCTAAATACAAAACTGCTTACCCACTGGTCTACCTTCTAGGACATAAAGACTATTATGCTAAAGATCAATACGTTGCTCTTTGGGCAAGTCTTTATGTGCAATGTTTTTTAAGAGACAAGGAGAAAAACCTTGTCAACTGTTTACACACAGCCTGGCAAAAGCACAGAGATAAAATGCACAACTGTTCTTCTGTTCAGTATACTGCAGTAGGTCACAAAATTACATTCTTCTACAAAATGCAGCCAAGTAGTCCCAGCATGGGCTTGGCTCACTGCTCTGAGTCAGCCTAAATGTTTACATTTGCCTGTTTATATCTATTTTGGCTACTAAACAATTGACACTGATGCCTGCCACGTTTATTACTGAAAACTCTGCCGTTTTAAACTGATGGGTGGTTTAAAATACAGATAGCTTTTCAGCTTGTGCTAGAAGAAAAGCCTAAAGTAACAGTACATTCATTTGCAAGCTCCTATACTCCATTAATGATAATAAAATGATAGCACTAGACCATAACACCTAGAAATAATTATGTGCTTTATCAATACTTTACTAAGTCATTTTCTTTCTTAGGGAGTCTGTTTTTTTAATTAGCCTTTTCCCTTTCAGTCCAAAATATTTTCTCTCACTGGAGTGCTTTTACAGAATTAGCGGTTTCTTTCCTCCAGCTTCTGCTTTCAGATTTCCAAGGCTGGAAGCAGTATTGATCTGCTAGTATTGCTCATCAGCACCACAGTCACTGATATACTGGAAACCAATAAAAAACTGTCTCTGAATTGCAGATCCTGACCACTGGATAATTTCAGTTCCAGTAAAGTTTCAGTTATAAAATGGATGCCGGTTCACTTTATGGGTTTGTTTGCATGTAATGCAAACCACAGAAATAAGCCTTATGCTATGGCACTCCCCCTGCATGGTCTGATTCAATAAGTTGCTTCCTATTTAACACAAAACTTTGTCTCCTCTTACAACTAAACATGGAAACTATGCTTGCCCTGCAAACCAGTTTCACATCATGGTTTAACATTACGCATAGAGTGACCCACTAATTCAAGCAGAAAGGAATGTCTGAGACTCTTAGATCAAGGTTGAGTAATCAGTGGCCTGGAAACCTTGGGTAATTCCATTTGGCCCCACTACCTTTAACCAGTTCAAGAACAAGGGAAACAATGGCTGTTTCTCCATTTATATTACTGCTTTGCTAATTTATGTGCATTCTGTACAAGCAAAGAACGACTGGCTCAGTACCATGAAAGGATTTTTCAAAAAGCAGAATAATTCCTTACCTCCCCCCCCATAAACAATGATGTAATACCATCCTAGAAATTGTGCTGTATATTTATTTAGCCCTTTCTGTTTATTTTTAAAATGTACAAAGACCTGTTTGAGGCCACTCACAAAAATTAATAAATCATAAAAACAGCATAAACAATTAAATAGTAAAAACAGACATTAAATGTATCAGTATAAAAACGAGCCATAAAATCATCTGCTCTATTGTTAGATGATGCTGATTTTTTTGTAGTAACCATCTCTGAAGGATCTAGGCAATTTCTTTAAATCGTTTTTTATCCTGCCTGTCAAATAGTCTTCCAAAAAGCCACCGAAGAGGAATTAAAAAATGCCTCTGTATATTTCTGATAGGGAGTTCAACTGCATTCATCACCCACCCACCCCCACACTTGCACGGAGCATTGCCTGCTCCCTGGCTATACAAAGCTGCACTACAGAAGAAGGACGTGAGGTGGAATATGTACACTAGAGCCCTTGTGTGCTGCAAGCTTGCAAATCGCTATGCAAAACTCTTCACAGGCTGCACAGATCATGTTGCTGGATGAAAGATCACAAAGAGAAAATAAGGCAAAGTGAGACAGGCCAATGACTTACTAATAGATAGCATTTCACTTCTGCAAGAAGTTCCAAGAGGATTATTCAGTATTCTTGGGCCTTCTAATGAGAATGCCCATTGAGGGCTAGAAATCCATTTCCAACATGTGCTGCTTTCTGTTCATCACAAGAGTTCCTGAAACAAAGATTCTAGAAGTGTGTTGCTGTCCTCTTAAATATATCAGTGCCCTTGGCAATAACAGGGCACTGTATTACAAGACCGGCTACATGGCTGTGAGGGCTTCTTTGGAAAATAGAAGTAAGTAAAACTTTTCATACACATAAAAGGCAATGTTCTTAGCTTGATCTTTATACTGGATACTTTCCATTCTCTCCAAGTTCTGCACAAGGACTGAGCAGCAGAATACATACTACTGGGATTAATCTGTGCTGGTTCCAAAAGGAGTTCAAGCAAGATTGCTGCCAGAAATCAGTCCCCTCCCCCCTTAAATCAGAAGTAGGGAGGGGGAAAAAATAAAAGCTTTAAAAATTCTACCCTGGCTTTAAATCTTTTTGAGAAAGAAAGGCCTTAACTTTGTTTGTGTGTGCTTGGTTCTTGTGTTTATGAGCAAAGAAGAAAATCTTTAGAAAAACATATTTTCCTTGACTTTTTATGATATAACTGGTATCTAGAGGGGCAAGAAAAATCAATACTGAACACTAAAAGAAATGTATAATAAATGCTCTTCCCCTGCAAAGTAGGAGGTAGCCCTTCATAAAGGAACTAGAAAGTAAACTGCTCCATAAGAAGTAGTGTATTAAATTCTGGAGACATATGCAAAAATAGGCCACTTTTGTCTATAAATAAGTTTTTACAACAAAATCAGTACAACCACAGAGTCAAAAAAAATCCACAAACATAACTTTGCTAGTATGGCAAGTCCAAGTAAAACCAAGACTATGGCCAGGATCCATGTAAACCTAACCACCATTCATGTTCTTAATTCCTGTAATAAAATAAAATCTTAGGCAGTTATTAAATATGTCATAGGCTCAGTAGGAGCAGATCAAATGGTCAGCCAAACACTATCATTGGAAAATGCACACCAGAGGTAGGATAAACAGCAAAACTATTTTAAGTTCATTTACTAAGCAAATGACCCAACTAGAATAATCTAGGCATCGTGACCAGATTCTTATAGCTATACAACAATGCTATTTTTTTTTAAGTTCATATGAGACATCTTTGCAAAATATTAGCTTTCAATCAGTTTGGAAAGAAGCAGTTGACAAAAAGAACATCCAATTTTAATCTGCAAAGTACAGTTTTGACTCTCTGCTACAAGCCACCTACAGAAAGGCAGCCATGAACTCCAAACATCATCTGAGTTCTTTTAACTTGCCAGAAACAAAGTGTGTGAAAGATAAAAAGAAATGGGAATCAATAGGATTAAGGAATGGAAATTATTTTGCCTTGCTACAGGGCACTAGTCCATATTTACTTAACGCATTGTTCAAGTGAAGAGAATCTCTCTACAGAGAGAAAGTGTTTTCTCTGAATATGCCTGGTTCAAAGTTCAAAAGTTACGTTCCAGCGCACTCATCTCTTTTTGCCAAAGGCCAACTGATCCAAGTGAAAAGGGCACTGACCTGGGGGAATGAGACAAATCTATTTTTTTTTTAGGAAACCATTTATCCCTCTCCAGTACAAACAGGAAGTTCCCACAACCTGAAAAGTATAATCAACCACAGGACTCTCTTCAGTTTCAGCAATATGCATGTAATGTAATCACTCAGCCCTACTGGCCTAACAAATGTTTAATTAGCTGAAATGCTCCCTCCCTCCCCCCTTTTTTACAGCTGTAATTTTACATTGTAATAAAAGTCTCTGATGCTGCTTTTTCTCATTATCTTTTTGATAACTTCTATTTATTCTGTCAACTTAGAATTGTGCAATTCATTTCCAGGCACTTAAATTTCTCATTGTTAACCACTTTTTACTCATTTCTGCTAACCCCTTCAAGCTTTTGTATGTTTTGTCTTCAGCATCATGGATTCGAGTGTGGAAGGAGAACAGTTACTAAGTTTCACAATTTATGCCCACACAATCTCAAAAAGCTCTTTAAAAGCGAACATCCTGACTAGCACTGTTGTCATTGCCCAAAGCCATCACGAAACAGTGGCTGATAAAGTCATAAAAAGGACAAAGAAGCAATCACCTGCAACAGTCATCAATTCCCTCTGATGGCACAGAAGGAAGAGAGGAAGTCTGCAGGAAACGTGTCAATTCAGAGGTCATTCCAGAAAATGCAATGAGCAATATTTAAAGCATTTTTCAAAGCCACAGCATTCTATGTATATCCTGGCTACCTTATGATAGCCATTTCTACGTAGTCCAATTCTCTCTATTAACTACTTTCACCACAGCATTCTTGAAGATAGGACTTGCTTCCCTAAGGAATTGTCTTTCTTTACTTCATATCATAGCCAGCCTTCCTCACTGAGTCCTGAGGTAGATTACAAAGTATTAAAAACCACACAGTGAAGCTTTTGTGGAGGCGTATAGTGGGAGAGACAGAACTGTTGATATGTGAGTCCAAGGCCATTAATGGCTTTGTATGTGATAACCAATACTCTGAACTGAACCCAGTTAGTGGTAACCAACTGAATGACTATAGAATAGGTATGCTAGATGCTTGCTCTACCTAACTCTGGATAGTTACCAAGCAGCAGTGTTCTGTACCAGCTGGAGTTTCTGAGTTGATTTTAAGAGCAGATCCATGTACAGTGCATTACAGTGTAACGAACTGCAGTGCATTACAATAGTCCAGACTTGCAGTTACCATGGAATTGATCCACATGGCAAATTGCCTAGGTTAAGGGAGGGAGCTATCTTCCAGGCTAAACGACGATGGAAAGCAGCTACATTAACATGCATTGCCAAGTAGTGATGCTGGGTCTAGTATAACCCCTAGGTTTTATACTGAGTTCATTGAGGGTCAGCTGGATGCCATCAAAAGAGGAAAACATGATGTCCTTCAAGACCTCAGCCTTCTCAGTTAGTTTCACCTTCACCTTATCTATGAGGGAGATCTATAAGCTCTTCCATGATCCTGTTCATAAGAACATAAGCAGAGTCATGCTGGATGAGACCAATGGTTCATCTAGTCCAACATACTTTTTCACAAATGGTCTTCCAGCACCTCCTGAGGCACATCGTCAGAGAGCCCATTCCACAAACTAGGAATCAGAACAGAAAAAGAACATGCTATAGTTGATGGCAGGCAGACCACCTTAAGTGAGGGAACACCCAGCAGGTGGCAAGCCTGAAGACTGTGAAGTCTTCTGATCTTCGTCCCGCAATGGAATGAATCATTATTTATGTTGGGCTCCCAGATAAGCTTGTTGCCTGCATGTGAACTTTTGGTAACTACACGGTAATGTTTTGAACTAAACTCTGAAGAAAGTGAAATGAGAAGAGCAACCTAGGATTCACATCATAATATACATGCGTTCTTCAATTCAACACACAAGCAATTGACTTCACTGATTATTTCAGTTCAGTTGAGGACAATAAGATTGTTGGCATTCTAAGGATATTCCCACTATTATGCTGTATCTTACTTTACTGGTGGAGCTACATTACATGTAACAAATTCAATATACTATCTCCACATAGTGTTTGGCATAAATGATGTTATAATTTATGCACATTGTGCAGTGTAAATTGTTCTTAAGCACTGTATAGTTACAATTGTTTAAATATCATATAATATAGCACTATATAAAATTTATTAATATCATTTTGCTGGGTCAGCGTTTTGCATGAATATCACACAGTAACTTGTTTCCAATTATAACTTCCAGCATGAAAATGTAACCCACCCATTCCCTAAATGGTGACAGACTTTGGGGTTTTCATGTAACGAGTAGCTGGATAGGGAGCTCTTAACACCTATAATTAAATTTTATTATTCAAATAAGTTAATACACCAGCCAGCATTACTATACACACAATTAGATACGTCAAAACATTTTTAGAAATATTTCAGTAATATCATGCTACTGTTATTCAAATTTCTTAATTTAAAGAATACAACACTTTTGTTAATCCTCACCTTGTTTTGGGTCCAAACCCTCCAATTTGCTGTCTTCCTTCAGAGAAGAAGTAGAATCTATGCTGTTGTCTTGCCTGTGAACAATGAAGAGCCAATCTAGGTTAGCATACCTTATAAAAACTGTTTCTGAGAAGTGATTTGCCATGTGGCAGGGAAAGAGAAACTGCCATTTGAGAAATACAAGCCCAGTCTATTCAGCAGAGCTAGATTTATGCACAAGTTAAGTAAACTACAATTTAGAGCCTCAGATTATTAAAGGCCTCTATATTAAAAAAATACTAATATGGTTGTTGGGTTTTTTTGGTAATGCTATGGGTTCTCTTAAACTTGACATAGCTCAGGGTCTCAGCATGTCTTAACCCAGCCCTGCTTCTTGGGGCATGGAATAAGCGGCTCTGTTCTTTACTGAACACTGAAAGTTGTATTAAATCAAAAACCAGTGGAAGACCCTAGCAGGTGCAGGTTTTCTTTATACTCTCCTTCCCCATAGCCTCTTTTGACCCCTGGAAAGATGACAGTGCCTAATATTTGCAGGACCCTCCTGGACAAAAAGTCATATGGACTGTCCTCTTGCACAAGCAGAGCATTGTAACCCCCCAACCCATACTGCTTTCTGTTCCTGTGGGACTTGCAACACCAAACATCATTTTAGGGGCCAGTAAGGACTGCTGGGGGAAAGGCAGTATGATGAAAATGTGTGCACATTGCACTGGTGGTTGGTTGAATAAAACCCTGTATTTTGCTTTACATAAATAGGCTGAGAAATGAAATCTAGTTATTTTCATGGCTCTGCACCCTGCAATGAACTGTCACCATTAGCAGCATCTTACGTCCAAGGCAGAATACACAGCAATATAGTAAGGAACTATGATTCTGCAAGGACACCTCATGGATTCAGACGATAATACTGATACTTTCATGAATTTTCATTCTCCTCAGGTTTAATAGGGCAGTCTGGCCCCAGGAGCCAAAGACAGTCAAATTAACATGATTATATCTCTGACTGGGGGAAATGCTCCAGCCTAGTTTTAGGACACAGTTACAGCAGATGCCAATTTTTCTAAACCAAAAACAATCCACTTTAACTGCCCTGAGAAAATTAACCGGAATAGAAGCACAGCATTACAAAAAACTGAGAGCGAGAGACAAACGCCTTTGCAAGGCCTAAATACAGAACTTATCAGAGCACTGTGGCCACACCAGCAAAACTAAAATTTCCTCTGCCTTGTGGCAGGCTCTTGTTTTATGCCAGATGGAACCTTTACTACTGTCAAAAGACAAAAAATTCACCAGTAATGGCCAATCCTAGATTTTCCTTTAGGGTAGTTGTGTAGTCTGGATTAGAATACTATAAAGTAGCAACAAAGGTTCTCAGCTCAAAGCAGTTCATAAAGCAGTTCTCCAATTTATCCTCAATTTCCTTGTGAGGTAGGTTAGGCTGAGAGTATGTGACTGCTTCACTGTCACCCCAAGGGCTTCCCTGGAAGATCAGGGATTCAAACCTGGCTTGCCACGATCCTATCTGATACTTTCCCCACTAAACCTGGCTCTGAATGGCAGTTCATTTTCTTTAAGCCTCAGTGATGCAACTTGCACAATGAGTGGCTCTGAAGACAACATTTGCAAAAGTTGTATAAAAATGTAAACACATTGAATTAAAGAATTTAAAAGTTGGAAAGTGCCTAAAAATGATCCAGTCCAACCCCTGCACCATGCAGGATGACCTAAAGTCCCCCTGATGAATAAGTGTCCAGTCTCAGTTTAAACACCTCCAAGGAAGGAAAAATCACAACATCCCTGGGCAACTAATTCCACCACTGAATCGCCATTATTGTTAAAAAGTTGCTCCTGATATCCAACTGATATCTCCCCACCCAAAATTTAAACCAATTATTATGAGTCCTATCCTCCACTACCAACTGAAATTGCTAGTAACCTCTATGACAGGCTTTCAAATACTTAAAAAGAGTAATCATATCCCCCCTCAACTTCCTCTTCTCCAAATTAAATATTGCCAACTCCCACAGTGTTTCTTCATAAGCCTTAGTTTCCATACCCCTTGTTGCTCTCCTTCACACCAACTCTAAAGTTTGAGTCCTTCTTATAAAAAGGCCTCCAGAACTGGACACAATACTCCATATGAAGACTGACATACCCATCTAATGTCCTAAACACTAAGCATACCCATCTAATGTCCTAAACACTAATACCTATATGAACTTAAGTTTGGGAGGGGGGCAAGAGCTGCTGCTTTAAAGATTTCTGTGTGTTTCAATGCTGCTTTGGGGGAGGGGGCTTAAAAATTGCTGAAAAGGCTAAAATTTTATCTGCTATCTTGCCACAGTTATCAAATGACTTTATACAAAGCAAGAATGCAAATGAAAGATTATATGATACACTTGAGAAGACAGGATACAGCTCTCCATAGGATCTTGAAATCATGAAAGGCGAGTCCAATTGTTGAGTTTAATGAGCATTTTGGCCATAAAATTATTTTATATTCATCTAACCAATTTCATACCTCAACTACTTTGTCTAAAATTTGTGAAGTACATATTATGTTAATATGCGTGCAAGCACCCAGCCTACAGATAGGAGTTAAAAGGTACCATTAAAAGACTAGTGTCATCCCAGCATGTCACCCAGACTTTTTAATTTCACAGGTTCACTTCTAATTATTTATTCCCAGTTGCTTTAAGTATTGTTAACAAAGCTATGATTAAATATCTCTCTTCTTAATAGAGTTATCTATCAATAAAATTCATTTTTAGCTAGATCTTAAGTTAAAATCTCCATGAAGCCTTTTCTCCTTTGACCAAAAGTGTGCTTCCCTGGCTAAACAGGAGGAGGAGGAGGAAGAGGAGACTGGATTCATACCCCACCCTTCACTTGGAGTTTCAGAACAGCTTACAATCTCCTTCCTTTCCTCTCCCCACAACAGACCACCTGTGAGGTAGGTGGGGGTGAGAGAGCTCTGACTAAGAACTGCTCTTGAGAGCTCTGAGAGAACTGTGGCCTGCCCAGTGGCACCCAGCATCTTCATGTGGATTAGTGGGGAATCAAACCTGGTTCTCCCAGATTAGAGTTTGCACTTCTAACCACTATACCAAACTGGCTCCCGAAAACTGCCAAATATTCGGGGGGTGTCCCTCTCTCAAACTGCTTCCATCCAGTATAAGAGGCAGCTATGGATTTGACATTCTGAACCAACTTTTTATGTTGAAGCACAAATGCATCACCATTTATTTATCTGTAAAGTCTAATTGTAAAGTGGGTGGCATATGTCAATCAGTAAATCTAGACCACCCATAGACAAGGTAAGGATTTCTATACTCAGGTGACTCTTGAGGTATGGAGGGAATGTGCACATGCATCAAACAAAGATTTTGTACAGTCAGGTGATCCCCCAGGCATGAAGAAAAATATTAGTTCGGAAAGATTTTTTGAAAGGCTCCTAAAATTGCCCAATGAAGAGTAAGCATGCTCATGTCACTAAATCAGAATCATTTCTAAAAAGAAAGAATACATAGGCAGATGAAGAAACTGGCTGGAAACTGGATTTCTCAAATCCCAAAGAGCTTACAATATTTTACATCAGGAGATTTGGGTGGGGATTTTTGTAGGTTCCCAAGTTGTATATAATTATCACTGATGTAAAAATGTTTATGCATTCCATCTGTGGTACAAGCAACATTGTGAGTATTCTTTAAACATCACCATGAGGCAGGAACTGGTATTGAATGCAACAGCCTGAAAATCTTAGCATGTATGTATGTATGTATGTATGTGTGTATGTATATATGTATACACACACACACACACACATATATACACACATATATATATGTATGTATGTATATATATGTATACACACATACATAAAAGCTATTGTATATTTTCAATCCAAGCTGTTTTAAGCAGAGTAAAAGTATACTGAAAATATAACCCAGCATTTATATCCTCATTCCTGCCCCAGCACAGGATGAAAACATTAACTTCTGAATTAGTTGATAATGTTAATATCAAACATGCTATTTGGGCAAACAATCGGGGATGATCTGGCACAATTAATAAGTCTGCAAAAGGATAAGATGCCAAAATATGTCAAGTACCAGGATAATAAAGCTCCTGCTGTCCTGAGTCTTCCTGTCAGCTTCATTCAGCAATCAGAATTACTCATTTGGCACCATTCTCATAGCAACCTTTTTATTTCTAACGATGCACTTGGTTTTAAATGTTGGTCATAAGAAATATTTATATTCAGTTTAATTAGTTATGTTTATTTTTGGTACAAAACCAGCTGCAGAACTTCTATGGTATTTGTTTTCCAACAGCCAGTTCAGTAGAAAGGTACGCAGACTAATATAGACAATTTTCTGCCCAAAACACTTTGCCACTGAGCAGATCTTGGACTGTCATACAGGCAGTATGGAACAGGGTATTAGGAATTTAATATATATGCATTTTCTGCCATCTTGTGGTCAAACAGTGACAACATTAGCTCTCGCCTTTTCTGGTTTTAAAATTTAACTCAAATAATTAGATATCTATTATCTAATAATTAGTGTGTGGAATTCTCTGCAATGTCTCTCTTTTCTCATAAATCACATGTGGATTCATATTAAAAAAATACCGAAGGATTATACTTTGTTATGTTAATTGCCAGCAGAGGTGCTAATTCAAAAATGCTGGATCCCTTTGTATACCAAAATGAATTAACATTCTTATAACATTTTTGCCTGTTTTTGAGACCCTTTATATATAATACCTGTAAAAGCACCTCTCTGTAGTGTTCTGAGGTGACATGTGTTATGCTGCTTCCTTGCCTTCCTTAGTGTTTCCTGTTTATTCTTTCTGCCACCAATGGCTCTCACCTTGAAATTCTTAGTTGGGCCCAAAGAACAGAATGGCTCAGTTATTTGGCAGAATGACAGAAGTCGGGAGAGGGGATGGCTCTGAAGTAAAAGAGGAATCCTTTATTCTAAACTATACAATTGTTTTCTCTTAAACATAAACAGAGTTTATTTAGAAGTGTAACAGTGTAATGGTTTCAATAAAGGTGATGAGCCTAATGGTTTTAGATAGGTACAGTTCCTTCTTTCTCTACAGTTCCTTAAATAGACCTAACTACAAAGGCTTATTTTCTCATTTGCCACTTAGGCTAATAATGTCCACAAAGCTTAATATCCTAACTTGCCACTTAGGCTAATAACCTTCACAAAGAACACAGATTTATCTCACACTTCACAGCACCTCAGTCAGTCTCTCTTCCCTACATGCTCTGAACAAAACCCCTCTCTCCAAGCGAGTCAATTCCAACCCCCTACGGTACAGCTACCACCTAATCATAACACACTTCAATCACCTATCATTCTTACTCTAGAGGCCTGCCTTTTTAAATCTCATATAAAACCTCACATTAAAATACAGAAATAAAACCCACACACAATCAAAGGGCCACAATTCTCCATGTATATTTATCCTTGTGGCCATTAACAGCAAGCCTAAATAAATTGATCATACAACACTTCATTTTCCTAACAGGCCCAATCCCACCCCCCTCCAGACTGTTTCAGGCTGAGAAAATGCCATGGGCCATTTCTCCATGTGCTCTGTGGTCCTGATCCCAACGGGGCAACATATGTGCAGGAACTGAGGAGAGCTTACAACTGACATAGGGTGGGAACACCAGGCATAAGAACATAAGAACATAAGAGAAGCCAATGTTGAATCAGGCCAATGGCCCATCCAGTCCAACACTCTGTCACACAGCGGCCAAAGATACCACGTGCCATCAGGAGGTCCAGCACTGGGGCCAGGACACTAGAAGCCCTCCCACTGCTGCCCCCTCCAGCACCAAGAATAGAGTGCATCACCTGCCCCAGACTTAGTTTTCCCATCTATACCCTGTGGCTAATAGCCACTGATGGACTTCTGCTCCATATGTTTATCTAATTCCCGCTTGAAACTGTCCATGCTTGTAGCTGCCACCACCTCCTGAGGCAGTGAATTCCATATGTTAATCACTCTTTGGGTGAAGAAGTATTTCCTTTTATCTGTTCTAACCCGACTGCTCAGCAATTTCATGGAGTGCCCACGAGTTCTTGTATTGTGAGAAAGGGAGAAAAGTACTTCTTTCTCAACCTGCTCAATCCCATTCATAATCTTATAAACCTACCTATGTGTACTCCATAATGTGTAAAAAGGCCTCCAAGCTAGCTAATTACTAAGCAACAGAATAGGATTGGAGACTTTCTCAATTTCTCCAGGTGGATTAGAGATTTGCCTTCCCATGGCTGAACAGCCATGAATGCAATCAAGTCACATCCACAGACCATAGTGGATCACATACTTTAAGCAACATTGTGCCAGCATAACTAATAAGACAGGTAAGGAAATAATGTGTGAATCTCTGGGGAAATCAGCCAATTTGTTTGCTCTCTCTGGCTAATAAAAGAAGCATGCTCATTGTTGACTTTTTAATCAAAATGCATAGCTCAAAGGAAACTGTAAAAAAGATATCCTCATGTTTCTCAACCGTAGGACCACTTCTTTGATAACCCAAGAAGGAAAGAACGAGATTAAAGTTTGCACTGTAGGCCATCCACAAAGGAGATGCACTCCACCAAATCTTATCCACAAACAGACTTTACATATTTAAATTTTGTTTATTTTAAATATTTGTATCCTGCATTTGCCTCAAATTGCTTAAGACTGAAAATATGCACAGCAGGGGAGTAAGGCACATTAAACACAACCAACTCACTCTGATGTTTGTAAATGGGAAAACAGAAATCTGTAATTCTGATACACAGTAATGCACAGGCAATGTACAAAAATAACATTAAAATCTAATAGAGATCTTTATCAAAAGTCCCTTATAGCTCTGGTGCAAATTCTTCACTAAGTTTTCATCAAGTTTTGCAAACATTTCACCAAACTTTCACTGGGATCAAACCAAGTTTTCTCAGTTAAGCTTACTAATGTTCACAGTAGGTTCACAAAGTTTTAGCAGAGATTCAGCTAACAATTTTATCGCACATTTAATTGGGGGTTTCTTGGAATTTCTGGACAGCAGCACTTTCACCAGCAATTTGACCATTTCCAGTGCAAAACAAAATCTTCTGATGGGTTAACGTTACTCCTTATTACAAACTAGGAATAAGGCCCGTTGTGGAAATAAATACAACAGGCTCTAGAAAGAGGCTCTGGGAGAGTGCCCTGGCTTTGGGCACTCAGTGACAATTTGCTGTGGCAATCTCAGCAGGGTATAATGACAAAGAGTCCACCATTTTCTCCAGAGGAACTGATCTTTGCTACCTGAAGATGAGTAGTAATTTTGAGTGATCTCCAGCCCATCCCCAAGATTGGTAACAGCGGTTCCCCAGGAGAGAGTGGCTGGTTTGGAGGGTGGAGTCTATGGCATTGTACCTGTCTGAGGTCCCACCCCTCCTCAACACTCACCCTCTCCAGATTCGACCCCTCAAATCTCCAGGAATTTCACAACCTGGAGTTGACAACCCTATCTCCCTCCCAGCCAACCATCAACCTACCTTTAGTTTTCCATCTCCTCCCCCATCCCTCCTAGAGAGCAGTTGTAATTTTGAGTGATCTCCAGCCCCCACCTGGAGATTGGCAACAATGGTTCCCCATCAGGGAATGGCTGGATTGGAGGGTGGAGTCTATGGCATCGTACCTGTCTGAGGTGCCACCCCTCCTCAAACCTCACCCTCTCCAGGCTCCATCCCTCAAATCTCCAGGAATTGCCCACCTGGAGTTGGCAACCTGATCAGGACTGGGCCCAATAAGTTTTCTCCCAAAGGCCAACATAGGTGTGGAAAGGGCCTTTTACTGACAGAGGAGAAAGTATAGGTGCCAACTTTGATTAGGGAAATACCTGGAGATTTGGGGGGGGTGGATCTTGTGGAGGGCAGCATTTGGGGTGTGTGTGGAAGGACTCAGCAGGGTATAATGCCATAGAGTCTACCCTCCAAAGCAACCATTTTCTCCCAGGGAACTGATCTCTGTCATCTGGAGGTCAATTGTAACAGTGGGAGATCTCCAGGTCCCACCTGGAGATTGGCAACCCTAGGGGAAAGTCAGCCGCACAGCGGGGAGTTGAAGAAAATGGTCTGATGGTTGCGGACCCACCTCGTTAGCCAGCCAGCCATGCTGAAGCTAAGCAGGAGAAAGAGCCTTTTTCCATTTATTCTGACAGGAAAGTGACCATTGGGGAGGGGGTTATGGGCGGGGGAGGGGGTTATGCTGAAAGTCCTTTGTTTGTTTACTCACAGAACCAAGCTTGGCTGCCTACCAACAGCCACTGAGGGGACAGTCCCTCACAGGAGTCAAGAGAACTGTCTTCCTCAGGAGAGAGAGCTGTCTGCCAGGGGGAGTGGGTGGGGAAGAGGAGCAGACCCAGCACCCGGCCAATGGCACGCGAGTACTCTTGAGTGGCGGCTGATGAGCCAATGGCTGAGGGAGGGCATTTTACAGCCAATGGGAGTGCATGGAATCTTGCAAAACCAAAAGATAATTATTTATGAGAGATACTTACTGACTAATTGATTCAATAGCGGCCTTCTCTTCACTAGCATTGGCTTCTTCATCACTGTCAGAATCAGTCCCATGCTCACCTTGAAATAAAACATTACTGTGAGTTGCAACATCTTGGGAGCATTTCCTCTCTCTTGTTACTGCTGTATCTAAGTAAAAGATTGTTATGGATGACAAGTGAAAGCATACAGTGTGACCGCTTGAGTGAAGCCCGGAAAGGAGAAAACTTTTGGAATTGGAATGCCATCAGTGAAGGAGACATCAGTCTGAGTTTGCAGTTCACTGACAAGAAGAAACTTTAGCAAGTTCCAAGGGTATGCTATTTCTTTGTAGAGAGTATATGCTACTTTAAAGACTAGTGCATGCTTGCTCTCCCATGCTCAACTAGTACTTTTATAAGTAAGCAGACATTACACACCTCCAGTAACCTCTCTTTACAAAACAGCTGTTCTTGTAAAAGGCTGTCCCTGGAAGTTTTTATTACCTGGAGCACTGAGGAGATAGAAACAATAGCACATAGCCAAATAGGCTTTGACAAATTTCTCCTGTAAAATTAAACCTAGCACTTTTAGAGTATCTACATGTTAAACTGTTATACTGGTACTGTATAGAAATCCTAAGTAGGTATGTGCAAAGTCCTATTTTATGTAACTGGTCTTAATCCCAGGAAAGTGATCTTCAAGTTGATTGCAGTTTCCCACTTTCTTTAACCTCTTTGGCCATTTCCTCTTATTGTGTTCCATGGCTGAAATTCCCTCCCAGAACACTTACATTGTGTGTTCTCTCTAGTCTCTCCTTCTTTACAATCTTCCTCAAAACCTAACCTTTCCAATAAGCTTTGAGCCCTTGATTCTCACCTCCAACTGAATGAAGCCAATTAATAGCCTGTCCTCTCTTTGTGGGAGCTGATCTTCCCAAACTTCCTGTTATCCCAGCAGCTGCCTGCATCCCACCTCCTGTAAATAAGCTACTGGAGTTGGAAACCTTCAAGAACAATAAGTTGTGCAGATATGATGGGGTAAAGCAAGGACAGGTATCAGGCAAAATGGACCCTCTCACACCAATGGAGGAAGCTTTACTCCACTCATGCAAAAGTTAGAGGAAAGTGATTTAATCTTTCTTTGCTATTCTTAGACCAATTTCACTTCATAGTTTCAGGGTAATATAATACCAGTTTAAATGTATCACTGTATTCTATAATAGTGGTTACCTTCAAGAATTTTCAATAATTTCTTCTCAGACATGAGTTCCAACTGCTCAAGACAAAGCCTTTTGATTTCTTCTATGGAACAGTTCTAGGCAAAGTGAAGTTTTAAAAAAAAGTTTTTACACAATAATACTTTAGAAAAGAGTTTGGACAAGTCAAGCAATGTTGCCAAAAGGTAAGAGCTTACAATCTGAAGTACTTATACCTGCAATAACAAATAGATTCAGATGGGTAGCCATGTTGGTCTGAAGCAGCAGAACAAAGACTGAGTCCAGTGGGACCTTTAACACCAACGAAGTTTTATTTAAGGTATAAGCTTTTGAAGAAGTGTACTTGCACACAAAAGCTTATACCTTGAATAGAACTTTGTTGGTCTTAAAGGTGCCATTGGACTCAAACTTTGTTCTATAATAAAGAATGTTAAGACAATAGTTAGGTAAGTGACAGATATGCAAAATCTTCTTATTACACAGGAGTCTCCAACCTTTTAAAGCATGTGGACACCTTTGAAATTTTGACACAGGGTGGTGGGTACAACCACAAAATGGCTGCCACAAGATGCAGAGCCTACCACAAAATGTCAATGAATGAAGTGAAGTTATGTATAACTTTAACAGGAACACCTCATTATATTAGGAAGAAGCTCGGTTTTACGGGATGCCTTTTGAAATGAACATACTGTTTATGAGAAAACATTTTTGTACGTGCAGCTTATCTTCAGTCACACAGGGAAAACCCTGGTGCTGTAGAAGCACCTGCTGCCAAAGCAACATTTTTAAAAAGCTGCACAGCCAATCATATCTCCAGTAGCCAATCATAAATCCTGTCCACTTACTAAAACACTTGTCAGGCACCAGAAAAGGTACTGGGAGGCACAATGGCACCCCTGGGTGTCACGCTAGGGATCCCTGTTCTAAATGCTAACAATATTTCTATCTGAATCCTGACAATCCAATAAAGACTATTCAAGCTTCTGTTTTTATTAATTATACTCAAGAAAACAGTCTACAACTTTATGGATAATATCAGTCCTGCTGCTATGGAACGTCTAGCACCTGAAGTTTTAATATAATCCTCTCTACTCAATGAAATTATCTTGAAGGCACTTTGACCATACAAAGAGTGCTAGTGAACCTTGATGCTAACTTATATGAATTATGTAATTGTCCATTTCATAAAACATCAGACAATATGGGTACAGATGTAACACTGCAGTCAAATGCCCAATTAAGCAATGTTTAAATAAAAATGTACTCAGACCCTAAATCAGGGGTTATTTGGAGCAGGAGCGCGCAGAAGCGGAGCTCCAGCAGTTAGAAGCACAGACAGCGGCAAGCCCTGCCCCCAGCTCCCAGCAGGAGCATGAAGCAGCACGTGTAGCATTCCTCCTGGGCCCAGATAGGCTACTCTGGGACAGGAAAGACAGTCCCTAGGGGTGTAGCCTGAGCGGTGGGTGTTGCCTACTGACACACTTCCGGTGATGTCAGGGAGTGTGGCATATACAAATAAGTTATGTTAATGAGTTATGCTAATGAGCTCCTGCACCTCTTTTTCTACGAAATGACTCCTGCCCTAAATTGTAGCTTCCCTTTCCTTTCCCTTGTGAGTTCCACTGAAAGCATGGTGGCTAACCAGAAATTTGCTGTCCCCCACTGCCTGGGATCCTTAAACCAGGCAGGTGAGGATCCCATTTAGGAGAAGGAGTGAGGAGAGGGGAACAGGGAGGAGGCAGGCATGCATGCCCACACAAGCTGGGTCCATGAACAGTTTTATTTAACTGCAGTTAATCAGATGTCTGAATGCAAGCACTGATTCCCTGCAGACTGCTATCCACAGAAATCCTTCCCTCTTCTTGAATAAAATCCACCCTTAACAACAATCAACTCAAATGACACTAACTATGATTATACCTAGTCAGGATTTACCTCACCCAGAGATCTGTAACGAATTCAAAATTGCAATTTCAGACCTTAGTTTATTAACCCACTATTATCAGAAAAGCAGCGACAAGAAACTCTACAATGGTTCCAGCATTTTCAGGTACTCCAAGCCATTCCAGCCATACACGCACCCTTCCTCACTCCACTTCAAATTCTGTATATCCCTGTCTCTGTGGCAGGCTTGCAAAGTGCCACTAGCCTGGAGAGTACCAGGCAACCTAGCTGGTAAAGTGTGATATTTTTCCCTGTAGGCCACCAACACAGAGATGCAGGCATTCTCATAAAAATGTATGTAGGCTAGAAGACCAATCTGCAAAGTTACTTTGTGGCATCTACAGTGGAGGTGGAGCTCAGTGTAGCTGGCTGGATGACTCTGGAGACTCTCAACACTGAGCCTCCTCTGTAGCCTTGGGAAAGAAATGCAACAAAGACAGAGCAGTTAAGGGAGAGAGGCTCTCTCTGCTTACTCCAGGTTAAAAAATGTATTAACTCCAGGCTGGTATATGATATTATAATCTGAATACCTGTGCCTTTCCTTGACCAACTAAAACACTGCAATACTCTGACAGAGTACAAAATGTGTACTGTGTTGTTAGTTTATTCTTAAATCCTGCTAGTCCCCGCTGTCTAGAGTTGCTATATTTCCTAGCAAGTAGATCGGAAGTCTCTTGGGAGTATTGCTCTTTTTTAATTATAAATGACTTATTTATAAACTGCCAGGTTGCCACACTCATCTCTGATGGTGTTGGCGTTACGTCCAATTAAAGAAAAATTTCAACATCCCTGTGGAAATGCTATAATTATATACTACATTATTCCATATGCCACTGTAATTAATGTTATTTACATTTCCAGCCCGCTCAGTGCCAAGGACTGTGCAATAGTATTTCTTTTAAAAACATACACAGATAAAGAGTGTCTTTGTAGCAGTCTGATCTTGCTGAACTACTGCTGAACCGGATAATAAATGCATAGGATGGCACACATTATATAGGGCTCCCAAGCGTTAATTGGTAGGTTAATCAGTGAAAACCTTAGTTGATTAATCAGCGTGAAAACATTTTAACTGTCGGGGTTTGGCAAACCTGTAGGTCACAGTAATGAAAAATATGAAAGTTGTCTCTTCTTTTCTACGCAGACTAACAGCTTTGCTCTAGCCTAGCATTTCCCAAATTTCTGACAGCTGAGGCTCAGTTTTTGTGGAGTTAAACCTGAACCCATGCTTCAATTACATCCAGAAATGTTTACTTTTAGAATGGGGCACAGGAAAGTATTTCTGCTTGCACAGGAGCCCTTGCCTCCTCGCCCTGTTTATTCCTCTGAGCCACTGTTCTGGTTGGAAGAAGGCAAGCCCAGAATAGCATTTCATGCAGATGGCAGCTTCCTCAGCAAGTTGGTTCTTAGACCCATAGGAGCTTTTAATTATTGCTTGTGGCAAGCAGTTCTCTCGCTCCATCTTTGGGAATTACTGGTTTATTCAATGGAAAGCTATTTTTTCCCTCTCATAAATATCAGTATATGGCAACTTTGCTGATATGCAAATTTAGAACCATTTAAGAGGAAGACTATTAACCAGCCAAAAATTCTATAACCAGCTGACAGTCCTAATATTGAACACTGTGGCGTCAAAAGTCATAAGATTATACTGAAAAGGGCAAACGCTGCAGCATGTGCAGAAAGAGAGCACAGAAATGGCAATGTAGTTTGACGGTTGAGTATGGCTGGAACAACCAAGATGCCTCATCACCTGAGGACACAGAAATGTGACACTGATGCTTGAGTATTTCAAATATCTAGTGAGGCCTGTGCATGGCTGGCTCTGAGAAAACTCATGCTGACATCTCAATACTTGATCTTTTTAACTGAATCTAGACATGCACTCATATGTATAACCATCATAGAAATAAAAGGAGAGCCATTAAGGCAATAAAGCAATCACAGGAATACTCCAATTAATGATTCTAGGGTTGCCAAAACCCTGGTCAGGGTGGGGATTGCCCCAATTTCAGGGGCTCCATTCTGCTACCAGACAGCTGGCTGGCAAAGGAAGCCCCACCCCCAAACAGCCCCCTCCCAAGTGAGCATGATGACATCATGCAGAAGTGATGTCATCATGCTGGGCATGTCACATGGCCATGCTCTAGTATTTTGGTTCTATGAGTTTTCAGCTCTATGAGTTTTGACCAAAATGCTAGAGCATCAGCACATGACGTGCCCAGTGTGATGATGTCATGCACAGTAACGTTGCCCCACCCTCCCCATTCCCAGAAGGCTCCCCCCGCCACTGGCTGGATAAGTAGACCTGGCAACCCTAAATTATTCCAATATGTAACAAAAAGTTCCCAGTTTTCCATAGAGGATCAATACCTTTTGGAGTTTCCTTCACCTTCTCTAAACCTAACCAAATGAATAAGTTTGGTCATGAATAACATATCCCCAAACTATTGAACCAGCCTTCTGCCAAAGCAACAATTTCATATCATTTGCTGTTTACAAGCTCTTTTGATGAAATAATTAAGTAGGCCAAAATATCATATCATTTCACTTCTACTACATCTTTTATGTAACCAAGTGAAAAGACAACAGCTGCACTCTTCCATGCAGTTAGGCCATCTTAAATCCTTCTAACATCAATGAGATCAAAGCCACCTTACTTCATATAGGATTACTGCAACCAACAGGAATTGTGTAGTACACCTTTAATATATGAAATACTTTTCCAGGTCCAGCTCAGATATAATAATCCAGCCTGTGCTGAAGGCACTGCACTGGCTGCCAATAGCATACCGAATTCGCTTCAAGGTGCTGGTACTCACCTTTAAAGCCCTTTATGGCCAGGGTCCAACATACCTGAGGGACCGCCTTTCCCCGCATATACTCCAGAGAGCACTACGGTCTGGGGCATAACATCGGCTAGTGATTCCAGGCCCCAAAGAGGCCAGGCTCACTGCTACCAGGGCTAGGGCCTTTTCGGTGGTGGCTCCTACCTGGTGGAACGAGCTCCCGGAGGATATCAGGGCCCTGCGGGACCTTGTACAGTTCCGCAGGGCCTGCAAGATGGAGCTCTTCCGCCAGGCTTCTAATTAGGAGTCACCCACCACTACTACTAACGATTCTAGTTAGTAACAAACCAGGGTAGTGGTTGGCCCTGTATGGAGACCGAGCCACAGTAACGTACGAGACAGATACAGCTGAACTGGGACTTGTGTCCATCTACAGGATGTCATCTTCAATGCGACTGGAAGATCAATTTTATGCTGACCATTTTATTGTAATGATATGATTGTTTTATCTTGCTTTTATCTGGTTTATATGTTTTATGTATTTGGCACATAGTGCCCTAAATGTAAGCCACCCTGAGCCCATTTGTGGGAAGGGCGAGATACAAACCCAATAAATAAATGAATAAACAAACAAACAAACTACAGGAAGCATAAAAAGGACTTCATGTCATCTTTCTGATTCTCCCCCTCCCCAAATAAACAAGCTGTAATTACAGATTTGTTTTATTAAATTTCTTGTCATGTTTTCCTTAACGTTCGTTACAAAAACACTGATATAAGCTAAAAAGGCAAAAATGATTTGCCTGAAATTTGACAATGTAGGTATAATTTCACAGGTATACTGATTTGGAGAGCGGAGGTTCATTTCATGATCGTGTTTTAGTGATCGTAATTTACTTACATTATTAGCCAACATAGGGACTAATTTTTTAAAAAGCAAAATTGCAGGCTATAAGCATTCTCAGACTAATAAACAGTACCTTTAAAACATCAGGCAGCATTTTCTGCAATTTCTTCTCCCCTACGATACAAAAGCACTGTTGAAGCATTTCCTTCTTGTCTGTAATGTAGAAACTAACTGGCTTCAGTTGCACACTGAGGTCTAATCCACCTTCTTCTATGTCACTGGGCTCTTCTCCCACCTCCTCCTTTCCTGAAACTTGTACAGTACATTTTGTTTCCTAAAATATAAAGAGAGAAAAATGTTTCAGTCATCAACTGGAAGAATACCTCTTTTACTGGATAATAATCTTAGCAACCTAGAGAACTGCCGGAGCAGACCTAAGCAGATCTACTTAGAAGTATGTCTCACACTATTCAGTGGATCTTACTCACAGAAGAAGTGTCCTTAGGACTGCAGCATGGGTCAATTAAACTGATTGTGCACAGAAGGTAATGGCTTTCTGTGTGATTTTGTACAATGTAAAATCATACAGCCTTATAAATTCAACAGAAGCAATCATGTATGTCAGCATTCTAACATGATTCATAAGCCTGAATTCCACATATCTGATTTGAAAGATCAGAAGGTTAACAATGATATTTACAAAGGAAAAGTGCAGAGACCATTGATAGAGAAATATAATTCTCTCTTCAAACACTACAATTAAGGGTAGTTCAATGAAAACTGATTGCTCAAGGTAATAACAAAAGCAGTAAAAACACACTGCATTTATACAGCCCGTTAGAGTATTCCAGGCATTTCTCAGCTAACATATCAAGACATGCAGCAAAATAAATAATAGAATGGTAAGTTGGTAGAACCTGGGGCCCTTATACTCACAGGACCACGTCCCCGCATATAGAAGGCAGTTAAGATCCTTGCAGCAAGGTTTGGTATGTATTCCTTGTTGTAAGGCTATAAGTACTGTGTCCACACCAGAGTCAGCGAGGAAGGCTTTGACTCTCTTGGGCTTTTGGAGGATTTAAAACAACTTTTTGTAAGGGTGGTCAAAGGGTTATATCTGTGAGTATTGCTGGTCTTTGTGCTGTGTTAACACTACAGCTGTAATTGTTCATTCCTTGTATGTCTCACCCTCGGTCCCGACAGAGAGAAAGCTAGGTTAATTCAAGGCAAATAAACAAAAATAGAACCAAACACATCACTCATTTCTTTAAAAATGCTGGCAAGTAAAATGTTAGCGCATCAAGGAAAAAGAGTTCTAGCTAGAGTTGCCAACTCTTGGGAAAATACCTGGAGATTTTGGGGGTAGAGCCTGAGAAGGCCGGAGTTTGGGGAGGGACCTCAGCAGGTATAATGCCATAGAATCCACCCTCCAAAGCAGCCATTTTCTCCAGGGGGATTGATGTTGATCATCTGGAGATGCTACTCAGCATCTATATGTGCCCCCTCACTCAGCTAATCCAGGAGGTTGGGCTGGGTTGTCACCAGTACGCTGATGACACTCAGCTGTATCTGTTAAAGGATGGATGGCCAGACTCTGCCCTGGATATTTTGTCTAGAGCTTTAGAGGCTGTGGCTGACTGGTTACAACAGAGTCAGTTGAAACTCAGTTAAGTGAAGACAGAGGTCATGTTCCGGGGGGGGGGAATGGGTTCAGGAATCCGACTTCCAGGCCTTGGTGGGGTGCCACTGACACCAGCACTGATGGTGAGGAGCTTGGGAATGATTCTGGATGCCTCCCTTTCTATGATGGCCCAGATCACTAATGTTGCCAGGTCAGCCTCCTAACATCTTTGGCTGGTCAGGCAACTGGTTCCCTACCTTCCTCCCATGACTTAGTGACAGTGATCCATGCAATGGTCACTTCCAGGCTTGATTACTGCAACTCGCTATATGCCGGCCTAACTTGAACTTGATCTGGAAATTTCAGTGGGTACATAATGCAGCAGTGCATCTGCTGAATGGGACATTTGTGTGGGCATACATTCAAGCTGATGTTGAGCTAAGTGCACTGGTTGTCAGTTGATTACCAAGTTAGGTTCAAGGTTATGGTATTAACCTCTAAGACCTTATGCAGCCAGGGACCAGCATACCTGCGGGACCGTCTCTTCCCACATGTGCCCTGAAGAACCTTGTACTGTTCTGACCAGCACCATTTAGTAGTCCCTGGCCCAAAAGACATCTGTCTAACCTTGACCAGGGCCTTTTCAGCACTGGCCCAGCCTGGTGGAACATGCTCCCAACTGAGATCAGGGCCCTGAGGGATTTATTGCAATTCTGCATGGTCTGCAAAATGAAGGTGTTCCACCAGGCCTTTGATTGAGGTGGCAGACATCAAAGAACATCGGCCTCCCCTGCCTCAATTCCCTTAATTACTCCATGGTGCTATTCATATTTATTAACACCAGAAGTGCTTGTGTTATTCCATCAGAATGATCCACTGCCTTTCCCTGGCATGAACTCAGTGTACAATGAAATGAAACTAACTGCTGAGCTGCTAGTCAGGCATTTTAAATCAGTTATTTAAATTTTAACTTTGTTGGAATTAATGTTTTAACTGATTCTATCTTTTATGGAATTGTCTGATTGTTTGACATGATGTAAGCTGCTTTCACGGGGTAGGGCAGGACAGAAATCCGAAAAATAAATAAACAGGTAGTGGAAACTCTCCAGGTACTACCTGGAGGTTGGCAACCCTACTTCTAGCACAACTACTTTATGGCACACTCTGATTTTCTGTCAGCAAGAATTTTTTTAATGTGGGGCATACTAAAAAAGTGATTCCTGCATTTACAATCTCAAATATTGCAGTCATATCACAGACTGAGGACTGAATCATAGTATCATAGAGTTGGAAGGGACCTCCAGGGTCATCAACCCCCTGCACAATGCAGGAAATTCACAAATACCTCCCTCTTCACACCCGCAGTGACCGCTGTTCCACGACCAGAAGATGACAAAAAACCTCCAGGATCCCTGGCCAAACCGGCCTGGAGAAAAACTGCTTCCTGACCCCGAAGTGGCAATCAGCATTTCCCTGGGTGTGTAAGAAAGGGCCACAAAAACTAAGCACTGAGGCAACCCTTCCTGCCCTATCTCTCATGATCTGTCTAAGTTCACAGAATCCACATTGCTGTCAGATGGCATCCAGCCTCTGTTTGAAAACCTCCGAAGAAGGAGAGCCCATCATCTCCCAAGGATGCCTGTTCCACTGAGGAGCCACTCGAATTGTCAGGAAGTTCTTCCTAATGTTTAGCAGACAACTCTTCTAATTTAATTTCAACCTGTTGGTTCTAGTCCGACTGAGACCAAGAGGATAGTTGCTTGCATAAGGAAACACTGTGAAGTAGCAGCTAAAGTGGAATTTGAATGTGGAATTCTCCAGCTCACACTATAATATTTTTATTTATGTCACTTACAGCCCACCTTTCCCACTGATCCTCATGGTGGGTTACAAAAAACAAACACCAATTCAGGCAGATAGCACAAGGCATCCAATAAACAATGTAATAAACATAGGGTTACAGAACTGGGAAACAATACAGATAAACAAAAACCTGCCCAACACACACCATACCATAACACTGAAAATGGGGTAACAAAGGTGGAAGACAGCGGAAAAGCAAGAAAACACATACATTAAACACAGGAACAGACTACAGTCCTATTCCATCATTGTGGGTCACAGGAGACATAGAACATGTTTGGTATACAGACTGTTTTAGACTAAAATGACACCCCCTGGCACCTCCAGTTAAAAGTGTCTCAAGTAGACTGGGAAAGGCCTCCATTCAGACCTCAATGGGCTGATCCAGTATTGCATATACGTTACAACATTACACCAGTTCTAACATCTGTCTCCATGCAATGTATTCCTTGCCACAATGCTAGTTTAAATAACTCTAAAAGACTATTAGACAAAGTAGGATAGGTCTATCACCTATTTACCAAGATTACTAAAAAGAAAAGAAAGTATATTCAGAAGTGTCATCTTTCTGATTAGTAAATGCTGGAGAAAAAACTATAGGAAGCAACTACCTCCACCATTATTTGCTGTTGCAGACAACAGCCCTTTGGTCTGATCTACCCCCCCCCAAAAAAAAAAAAAAATTAAGTTTCTTTTCATCAGATTTCCAATTTAAAATTCTTGTCATGTTTTCCTTAACCTTTTTTTACAGAAACACTAACATAAGGTTTAAAAAATGCTTTGCCTGAAATTTGATTTCCGGAGGAAACATTCTCTTACTTGTGAGCGCAAGCCTCTTTTTAAAAAAGTTTCCCATTTTGAAATCAATACCCTTTCATTTTTCAGATCTGTAGGAGGAAAGCTTGAAAATGTTGCTGTGACAAATTCTATCAACAAGGGTCTCTCAACCCCGCCAAAAATGGGCTTCTAGGAATCGGTGAGACTAAATTACGCTGAAACTAGGCTGGATCGAGCTCTTAGAAGGTTATATACGCTTTCTTCCAAGACATATTTTCGAAGTGGAACGGAATAATACTTTCATGAAAGAGAAATACAAAACCCCGATTCCAAAAACAGTAGAAAGAGTTAACCCACACTAAAATACCGCCCCTCTCTGGAGCGAACCTTAAAAAGGTTGTTCTGCGCGTGCGTTTTAGACCAACCCCTCCCCCCCACCCCACCCCCGACGGCTGATGGCGCTTTCTACCTCCTGAAGGCCGTGCGGCGAGTCTGTGCTCCGCCGTTTCCTCTCGCTGCCACCTCCCTCCTCCGGGCAGCACAGACGGGAGCGATGCCGCTTCTTCTCTTTAGCGAATTTACGGCCTGTCATGGTACCCTCTTCTGTTAATACTCTTATAAATGTACATATATTCAACTGCCTATACTGCATCAATCGCCGAGCTGTGCGCTGTCGACAAAGGCGCGCGACGTCTAAGAGCCGTCCTTGGCGGCGGCTGTTGGTGACGTCACGCCTTGTCGGCAAGGAGGCATCGCTTCAGTCCGCGGGTCTCCCAGCGGATGCCTCGTTCAATGTCGCCGTGGTTGTCTCAGTGTAGACGAGCGGAGATCCGCAAGGGAAGCCGACGCCTTCTCACGGCCACCGTCACTTGCTCACCTTTTTTAGAAAGGAGAAAGTAGGAGCGGTGTCTCCTCCCATCCGCGGCTGCTGCCGCTTGTCTGCGCAGGGGTAGGAACTGGAAAAGAGGGAAAAGGGCCCACCCCAGCAGTTTACTGGGATTTCTTTCGAAAAATGGCAGTTTTGCTCTCACAACGCTATCATGAGATTCTTTACGTGGTCTATGCAAGCACAGACAGTACTTTTCTTATTGGGATTCTTGTCATTTTTAATGTTCGGGATTTCTTCTTTTGGTATTGGCAACCTGGAGCCATATTCAAAATTAGACATGTGATACTTTGTTTTTCTGTGTTGAACCATAAAAAGTCATACATTAGGAACAGGGGCCAAAACTGCAAGTACTTGAATTGCTTCCCAAACGGCCAGGGAAATATCCCCAAAGCAAGTAAAGATCTCTGATGAAAGCTGCCTACAAAACTCACATGTTGTTCTTGCACTCTAAGTTCTCTTCCCTCTTTTTTATGAAGTAGTAGGGGCCTGTGTTGAAGTGGGATGGGGTCTGACCTTGCTTTACCAGACCACTGTTCAGTTGCTAAAAGAGACAGAGGCAAACAGTATTACCTAAGGCAAGGGTGTCAAACATGGGGCCCGGGGGCCGGATTAGGCCCCCGGAGGGCTTCTATCAGGCTTGCAGTGGAACTGGCTGTTTTCTGCTTCTTCCAGTTCTGCTGCTGCTGCATCATCACAGGTTTGCAGTTTACAGATACACACCTGAACAGCATACTCAAGATTGCAACAGCACAGACATTTTGATGAAATAATTCAGAACAAGAGGTGTCAGTTATCAGACACTAATAAACAAAAATATTGCAAGAGTTAAGCTAAGCAGGGTCAGCACTAGTTAGTATCTGGACCGGAGCCCATCAAGTCCAGGGTTGCCATACAGAGGCAAGCTATGGCAAACCACCTCTGAATGGGTCTTGCCTTGAAAATGCCAGGGGGTCACCCTAAGGCAGCTGTGACTTGACAGTAACAAAAAACCTCAAGTATTAGCCTGGATAACTTGCAAGGCTTGCCTTTTGTTTCCTTTATGATTACAGTGGAGGGTAGAGCACTTTTGCACATTTACGCTACAAAGAAAGAGGTAGCAGCTATCTTAGGTAGCTGTCTGAGAAGTAACAGGACAGATATATATAACTTCAAGGTTTAGGCTATTCTTCAACTTCACCAGCCTAGAAGAGATACTATAAAATGTTAGTGGTATCTAGCAGTCCTCTAATGCTCTCAACCTTTGATAACTCTTCATTAACCGATTATGTATTGTACAGAGATATCTTTGGACATAAAAGAGGAGCCCAGTGGCACGTTAGGACTAAAAAAAAATGCCAGCATTAAGTTTATGTGAGTCAGAGGTCATTTCATGAGATGCGTGAAGTATACATTCATTAAGGTTTCCCTTGCTTGAAAGCTAATTGAATCTGACTCTAGGGGGTGGTGCTCGTCTCCGTTTCCAAGCCAAAGAGCCAGCGCTGTGTGAAGACATTTCTGTGGTCATGTGGCCGGCGTGACTAAACGCCAAGGTGCATGGAACACTGTTACGTTCCTACTGAAGTGGTACCTATTTATCTACTTACAATTTTTTGCTTTTGAACTGCTAGGTTGGCAGGAGCTGGGGCCAGAAATGGGAGCTCACTCCATCACATGGCCCTAGGGTCTCAAACAGCTGAGCTACAGACCTTCCGGTCTGCAGGTTCAGCATCTTAACCTCTGAGTGACCACAACTCCTATACATCCATTAGGCGATGCAATTACACTGAAGGATGGCAGGGGGAGATGATGTAAAGTCTGACTCAGAAAAGGTTGTGCTGGAATAGATTGTTAGCTATGCACTCACCTATCCAGGATTATTATTTGACATGTTTACTTTTAATTGTTTTGGTACTGGCTTCCACATTAGCAGTCATCCTTCTTGAACCAAACATGAATATACATTAACACTTGACAGGTCAGGTCAGTACCATGCAGATCAGTAGAACAGACAGCTGTTTAAAAGTACCTATGGTCCCGGTCACACGGGCCAGAAAACGCGCGGGGGAGGCGTGGCAGTTTGCCCCAGAGCTAAATAAGGCGCGGTAGCCCGATCTCACGGGCCACCGGGTTGCCACGCGCCAGCTCTGCACTGTGATCACACCGCGCTGCTGCAGCGCAGCAAAACAGCAGCACAGCAGACCACACAAGTGCGAAGTGCGCATGCGCTGTTGGAGGGGGGCGGGCCGCTGTCGGTGACTTGTGTGTGCGCATGCTCTGTCCAGCATTGGTGCGCATCCCAGGGAAACTTACAACATCCGGAAACCCCGGGGACATGGGCGGGCGTCGGAAGCCACGCGCTCCCGTGATCAGACGCCAGCCTTTGCCCCGGGGTTTCCAGAAACTAGTACCTCGGACCTACTAGTTTTTTACCCCGCGTTTTCGAAGGGAAGCTGCGGGTTGGCCACGGGAGCCCTACGCCTCCCAGATGTGCTCGTATGATCGCGCACGGAAAGTCCGCAGAGCTCCCGTGACTTCAGCGGGGCAAATGCTCCGTGTGAACGGGGCCTATATTTACTATCCTTACACATTTTTTCAAAGAAAATATATTGATTCCCTCTGCCCCCCCCCCACCTGGATGGCCCACGCTAGCCCAATCTCATCAGATTTTGGCTGCTAAGCAATGTCAGCCCTGGTTAGTATTTGGATGGGAGACTGCTGAGGCAGGCAATGGCAAACCACCTCTGAACATTTCTTGTCTCGAAAACCCTATGAGGCCACCATAAGTTGGCTATGACTTGACCGCCCTTTTCACCACATTGAGAATGAATGCTGGAGTACACAAAAAGGTATTTCAGATAAATCTTAGACTAGCACACTGGAATTTGGTTCAGCACATCCAGATGAAGGCAGAAGATTTCCCCCCAAACAAAATAAATTAGGTATTTTGAAACTGAATGTACTATTCACATATGTAGTATATTTCTAAACGGACAAGAACAAAGGATAAGCACATGAGCTGCATGTTTCTGATAAGGAACTAAGAATAATGCTGACATTTTGGTAGAACGGATTAGACTTTAGAATGAACGCCTCATCAATATGAATGAGGCAGTTCACACTTTGCAGCATTATTATTGCAATCTGGCTGGCTGCAGATAACCTTCCCACTGTGAAACCTAGTAATGTTATCATTGAATCCTGAGAAAGATATGCATTCTGAAGAAACATTTTACAGAAACAGAATAAAAAGGAAAGCCCACAGCTCATCTGAAAATTCAACCCACATTTTTGCTGGCATGCTTGATGTTATCCTATTTTTCCCATAATCTCATCACATCGAGGAGCTGAATACACACTGCTGAATTCCTATGAAACTAGAAAACCCTGCTGTAGCAGTTTGCACAGGTTCAGGATTACCTTAGGTATGATGGCTCATCATATAAAATAGGAAGACTAGGAAGTGTCTTATATTTAAAATCAAAATACAACAATACAGTTACTTGTAAAGTTTAAATAATAAAGCTATAATGACTGGATTTTAAACTGGATCTTACTGAATAAAGATTGCCTTGTGAATTTCTGCTTTGATATTAAATTCCAAGAGTCATTAGTAGCAAGACAAAGTCCACAGCATATTTTCATACACTGCAGCATTAAAAGATAACACTTTAAAGATCAGTGCAAAAAGGTTTTATTTAGTTTTTTTTTTAACTTAACGATCAGATAATTAATCCATAGTATTTTATCAATTCTTGTAAAATCTTCTTCACAACCGTCCTAGGCTCCCAAGTGCTTTAAAAAAAAGTTAGAGCAAATCAAGGACAAGCCTACAGCATTCATTTACTTTAGCTGGTTCTGATACAGAGGAATATTTTTTTATTTGAGAATCAACCCCTAGAGACTTTGCTAACTGTACAGCATTTGAATCACCACTGATTAGTGTCCCAAGAGCCACAAGCAGTCTAAAAATAGCTTCAAAGTCTTGTACAACTTCCATGACTGTGCTGATTACTGACAAGCACTGAGCTTTACCCTCAATGTTATTAATTTTATGTAAACAAACGGCATAGTTCAGAGCCAAGGTGGCTAGTGCAATGTGAACGTTCTTATTGCTGCTCAGTTTCAGTTCTATTGCTTGCGACATTATCAGATCCCCCTGTGACATCATGAGGTTTTGGCCAACTGGGTGGACAAAACAATTGCAGAGAGTTCTAAGAGCCAGCATCTGGTTAGCTTGCTTTCCTCCAGGGTTCAGAAATTTGATGAGGTGGCCGCTGAACTGAATGCCGTCCTTTTCGCCGCAGAAGCTTTCACTCACACTGGGATTCCTGATTGCTAATCGAAGAATGTCTAGCGCTGGAAAGACAATGTCTAAAAACAGAAATGTAGCAGGTTATATTACCTTTCGAAATTCTTTGACTGTTTCAAGCAGATCTGCCACTTCTATGGCTAAAGGTCCCCGTAGCCTGCGTTGTTATATCACCCTACATAATAGCTAGGTTAAAAACAAAACGCTTCTCTGAATACATTTCATATTTAAATAACGTGGCTGTGGAGACTGAGAAGCTAAGCAGCACATGTAAATGAAACAGACTAACTAAAATAACACATTTTAGATAACTGATTTGTGAACCTTCCTTTACCCTGCTGCAGAAGTACAACATCCTGTAGACTGCTGGCAACTGTTAATGTGAGAAAGAGAGTTTCAGGGACCTCCAATGTAGACAGATGTTTAATTCAGAAAGTTAACTGTACAACAGTTACCTGCACCTTTCAAAACCAAGCAAGGCCGCAGGATGCTGTTAAAAATAGGCAGGGCAATGACTGTGTTTCTAAAGACCCACTAAAATGCATTCATTGTAGTGCAGGCACTGTGATCATGTAGGAACAGACAGGCATAAGGCTCAAAAGGACACTGTTGCCTGCCTTCCTCAGTGCATGCTGTTAAGCCACTGCCAGGAATGAGAAGGCCATCCATGCCTCCCTATCACTGTCTAGCACACACTTGCACTAGAAGGGATCGTACCTTTAGTATTTAAAGTTCCATGTGTAAGGAAAGAAGATGATGCTAAAAGAGGGAAAGAAAGTATGGAGGTAGGGAAGAGAAAAATGAAGACTGAATAAAATCTTCAAGGAATGACAACTAAAATGGTCAATATGACCACCAAATTGTGTAAACATGGATGCAATGGTGATGAGTGTGTTCTCGTTTTAAAAAGGAACACTCATCATGTAGTTCACATTGTTTTTAACCGGTTCACATTAAGTTGTGGGGCAAAAGGCCTACTATTTGACAGCTTTTAAATGCTTCAAGCACCGTTAATCCAACATTTCAATAATTCTTCCTCTTTTTGTCCCTCTTTTCTCTAAAGGACTCACAGTGTACTCATCAGCCATTTTATCCTCCTAACAAGCCTGGGACATAGCTTAGGTTAACCAAGAACTACTGGCTAAAAGTCATTCAGTGAGTTTAGCTGCTGACTGGGGATTCTAACCTAGCTCCCCTCAATTCTAGTGTGCAGCTCTAAAATGGCTCCTTATTTCTTACGTAAGATATGTCAGTAATAGCTTCACATTCCAAATGGGGTCCAGACCATGATTTCCCTGAGGCAGAAGTGAGCCTTTAATAATTCATTTCCCAGCTTGCACTTGTGGCTGCTATACCACATTGGCAGTTGTGTAAATTTGAAGAGCCTCCAGTCAACTGGGGGAAAATACCTCACAAAACCCCCCCAAAAACCTAGAGTCATCGGAGCATGATAAGTTTTGTACTTCAATTCACCTATGTCTGTCTGTCCTCCCTTATGTGAATTCCTGCCATTCATATCCCATCGGAAAATGTAAAGAACAATGCAGAGATGTAGTGCACTCATCAGTAATTCCCATAAGTCTGAGCCCCATAACAACAGGCTTATTTTGGATGTGATCAGCTTGAGTGGTATGAAATAAACACTCCTTTCACTTAATGAAACCCATGAGAAAACCTGTGGGTTAAAAAATAATTTTTTAAAATAGCGTGCACAAAAGCAAAGATTTTCATTCTGCCCTCTGTCCATGTAATTTGTCCTCTAAATCAGCCATCTGGCCACAACTAGTTCATACCTGTTGGCCAGCTAACTGCTTTCAACAAAGCTTGGAGTTGCTGTGCGGATGGTGTTTCTGTGGACGTATTGCATGCTATAGATAGAATCTTTTCTAGATGATCTAAATCATCTTCAGTTAACTGTTGCTCTTCAGGGGCATTTCCATTAAGCTCTTTCAATTTACCTGCATAATTACAAACATGAACTGTTACTGATTTAAGTTTTCCAGCCCTTCAGTCCATAAGCTTATTTTATGAAAATATTGTCTGCTTACTGTTGATTCTCTGAAACTCTAGTGGCCCCTGTCTATACACACACACAAATATTAAAACAATCAGTTTCAGATCACATTATGCATAAACATTTTGTTCTACAGCATTTGGATGTAAGTTCTTTGAACTGTATTGCTTCATAACTTTGTCAAGAGTTTTCACAAGAATGTCCTACCTTCACTAGCTAGCTTTACAAACTCTCCAAGCACCGTAAACGAATGCAATACCTTTAGAACGACACCTGAAATACTGGTTCCTGCATTTTTTAATAATTTCCTGCATTTTTAATAATTTAATCATTTAATTTATTTCCATAATCATATTGCATATTTATTCCTACATAAAGTCTGGGTTCTAGTTCAGGCTTATGTGATAGATGAACAGGTGGACACCCATCCTTTCTACCATACTCCTAATTGTTACATATGATGTGGGAGAAAGACTGAATGAAACAGAACCACAGCATATGTAGGTTACCCACAGAGAACACCAGCATCACATTACTTTAGATGCATATTGGAGAGTAAAGATCTTCCATAATATAAGTCAGACTACTGACCAGGTTAAATGTCTGAATAGGGCCAAGGTTATAATACCACCTCAGCTTATTTAAGTATGATCTGATATCCTCTCTCTGAGCAAAGGGTATCTATCTGGTAACACAACTAAACAATTTTGAAAGTGATATTATTTTTTAATGCCTCAAGAGCAGTTTAAGTGGTTTATTGTTGTATTGTACTTGTACACAAAAATCCACTTGCCAAAGACAGATCCATTATGAGATTGTCACTCACTGTCTGCACCCTCTGTACTGAGTCATATTACAACAGCTGCACAGAAATGGAAAGCAAGCAGTACTTTTAGTGCTCCTTCTCTCAAGCCCTGCTCACAAGTTGCAGTGAATGCATGTACAGACTGTACAGTACACCTTTTTTAAATATGTATGTTAAGCAATTTTCAAGTTACATCACATATAGCTCCTGGTCTCATTTGTAACGTGAATGCATCTTGGCTCATTCTTGCAAGCATATGAACACACATATAGGCAGATGAACATACATACTGTAACATGAACAGGGCTACAATAAAGCTCCTAGTTGGGGAGGACTGTGGTTGATAGCTTACCATGGGTGGGGAAGAATAATGACACTCAATATGCATATACCTTATTCAAGACTTAGCAGAGTACCAAAATATTCACTTGCTTTCTCCTGTTGGGGAAAGCTCTGCTAGATAAACAAGAGATATGGGCAAGGGACCTGATCTGCAATACTTATACTTTGCAAGAAGTGGTTGCTTTAAGATATTTGCTTATTTAAAGTGTCTTTCCACAAATCCACTATAAAAATACTCACCCAGTATTTGCGTTGGGTTGGCCTGATCAAAAGTAACAGCCTCTTTCTTTGGAAAATATATATTTTCAGCTTTAGCTGATTTGTATGCACTAGTCCCTAAAAGGAGAGGAGGAGCAAGAGAGAGAGGCAGTGTTTAGTACTTTACCCCTAAACCAGTTTTGTACCCCTTAACTTAAAGATTGTCACAAAAAACGTTAAATCGATTAAAGGGGTTAAAAACCTACATTTTAAATTTTACTCTGTCCAGCTTTAAAAAAATTGTTTTGCAGTTAAGCTCACTGGGTAGCGTGGGACAAGTCATTTACTTTCATTATAACCTGCTTCATAGGACTGTTGTCAGGCTCGCATACCGCTCTGCGCTCTAAGAGGAAGAGCAGGATAAGAATATATCCTACCAAATAAAACTACTATGCCAAAGGAATGATATAAATCGTATTTAATGAAATCCATTTTTAGCTAGAAAACACAATACAGATACCAATATGGCCTTAAATTCTGGTTAAACCAAAACTATTCTAATGTTGGCATTTTTTTTACTACTGTTGATTCCCCCATCCCAATTTTTGTTTCACCCGACCCTATTCCAAAAGTTCAAGGTTATCTACACTATCCCACCTCTCCGAGCTTGTCCTATCCCTCTCAACCTTACAAAGTTCAAATGATAAATTTCTTCATGCTCTAAAAGTTTTGAATCTTCCTGATTTTGTAGTAAGGTATCATATGCAAAAGCTATGATAAGTGGTCTGTCTGTCTAAGAAGGGACAGTTATGGAGAAGGAGGGAATTAAAAAAATCCGAATTAAAAAAAAGTGCTAACCACTCTTTAGAAATAAAGATGCCCCCCCCCATCTTTCTCACACAGTTTGTATTACAGAGCCAGGTAAGTGTTCATCTAAAAGGTGAAGAAGAATTATCCCCAGAATGTGCTGTCCATATTCAAGGGCTTGCACCTTGCCACTAAGCTCTTAATAGAAACATTACATGCAAGATAAAAAGAGAGGTTTTATACAAGCTGAATTTATCTAGCTTCTCCACTTCCTTGAAGAAGGGCCCCTGCTAAAGTTGCTGCTGCCTGTAGATATTTGTTCCAGACAAGTATGTGAGTGGTCAAGTGCATGGTTGAAACACAGAACTTTGACACAGTTTGCCTCACAATTAGGAAGTCTTTTACTAACCTGTAAATGGATCAGCTCCACTTAAAGCAGCTGCAGTATCAGATGCTGAACCTGGGACATAGCGACCAGTACCTACACACAAACATTAACAATTAGTATTGCACTCAAGCATTTCCTACATAAATCTTGATCACAATGCTTATGTAGTTTTTTACAGGATAAATTCTTTTTAACACACACTGATAGGCAAATATATCTTGAAAGCAAGTCCATCCCCTCACTCTGTACAGTTCCCACATGAAGACTTTGAATGTACAGCCTGATCCATTTGTGTTTGTTCAAACAGAAGTCCCACAAAGGCTAATGAAAACTTTTATTATTTCTGAACTATACACACAGCTTCATCGTCCCAAGAAATCTTACTCCCATGTATAGAATTTCAGCTTTAGTTTCCTGTGTTTATATAATGTCTTAAGTAAAGCCAATTGCAGAGATGCAGAGATGCACAGCATTTTCCTACACAATGAAAAGAAGTTTCACTAAACAGTGGGGTGCCTGGCAGAACTTTGAACAGTTGGCACAGTCAGTCGCTATAGAGATGCTGGTGGTGGGAGAAGTGTCCCAAAAGTTAGCTTTCTAGTCTCACCACAGTCATCATCTTGCTGCCGGTGACTTCTCTTTGCTGGAGCCTATGTTGTCCCTGCCTGACTGGGGGTGGGGGGGTTTCTCTGCTGCAAGTGTACCTCAGCAGAAGTAAATGGAGTTACTCAGATGTCTTCTCATGACAGTCCCAAAAGGTGTTAAGTCCCGGTGAATACTGCATTTGAAAGCTGAGAATTCAGCCTTGCAGAAACATTACAGTATGGTCAAAACAGACACCAACCTTTCCACAGACATTTCCTAACTTTAACTACTGAAGATCCACAACATTTGTATATCTACAAAACTGGATATGGAAGGCAAGAATCAAATTCTATAGGTATTGACTAAAAAGTGGTTATACATAAACCACAATTCTAGCAGCAACCAGAGGGGGGAGGAATGTAGCCAGAGGCAGATCCTTCTCCTGAAGCCTTTTCTCAGTGAACCAACTGGAAAAATTTCGCTACACAAATAACAGAAGACAACTGCCTGATATAACTAGACAACATGGTAAAACCTGGCAATGATGTATCTGACAACATAATGCAACTACTTGTTCCTGCAGCTACAACTGGGCATAATACAAACTCTGGTAAATAGAGAACTCTTCGATAAACTGTCTAAAATATGATCACTAGAGGCAATTAATGCAACATCTATATGGCAGTGTGATACAATCTGGACTTTCTGAGAATGCAGGCATATTGTTTTGTTTGCATCTGAAGTTGTATTAAGCCATTGTTGTTCAACTGTTTGGTGACACAATTAACTAATACTAAACAGATCTGTAAGGCTTTTGTTTTGTTTTTAAGTTTATCCCCCAAGACTCCAAAAGGATGGTTAACAGGATATTTGTGTGATATGAAGCAGAAATTTCAAAAAGTAATAAAAACATACACACACATGCACCTTTTGCCATCAGCACGAAAGTTAGCTAATACCTGTAAATGGATCTGCTGCAGGTTCTGCATTGGATCCTGAAGATGTCCCTGGAACATAGCGGCCACCACCTACGAAAAAGCACATCCAAATGCTTGTTATCCGGTATACACTATTAAAACACAGAATCTACCCCGTCCCATTGCAACTAAGTCTTCAAAAGATATCTTCACATACCTACAAGCTTAGTTCTTTGCAATATGAAAAAACAAATCCGTGCTTCACAGCACAGCTGGGAGCATCAGTCATCATACATTATGTACATTGAAACCGAGTAATTGCCTTATCAGCCGTTCATATGTCAGAAGCAAGGAGGCAAATTAATAGCAGCTTAGTGCTTTCATTTACCTGTGAAAGGATCTGAAAATTCAGCATTCATATTCCCCAGTGTTTTCCCTTTGGTGTTGTCAATTATGAATTTGGCCACTTGATCCAGGAACATGGGATTTAGATCGTTCTTCTGCAGGAAATTGTATGCAGTCAGCCATGGGTCTTCGCTGAGGTTGTATGGCAGCTTGTAGGAAGGTCCACTTTCATTCACGTCAATAGTGAAAACGAAATCATATTCCTTTATATGGAAGGCAAAGCATACATTAAGAATGGGATGGGGCGACAAGATGAGTTACACAGTATCATACGTGTTTTAACTGTGAGTTTTAGCTTTTAGAGAAATAGAGATCTGCTGCTTGAAATGGTAAAATATGAGTGTCTTGATTAGTAAAGTACAAGGAAGAATATAGGAGTGAAAGAGTATTTACCTTTCCTTCGAATAAAACTTTCCCAGACGTTTGCTGTGTGGCTCCAGAAGAGCCAACAACATCCCCTATTTTCATCCATCTATCTTCATTCATGCTCCACTGATAAGCTTCAACTTTCCCATCAATTTTAATAAGCCTTGTCTGTCCTTCCCTTATACCTTGAAGCATGAACACAAAGGAAAAAATAAACTGTAGACCTAAACATACACACACACAAAGTTTAACTGCCAATATTTATTTGCAAAATTTGCACCCCGCCTTTCTGCCCTCACAAGGACCACCAAGGCAACTAAAAATTTCAAACATACATGATAAAACAACATTTTTAAGCCATTAAAATCATCCCCCCCAAACATGCATCATTAACACAATTTGAAACAGCACTAAAATAGGTACAAAATATAAAAATAGCTATTAAAACATTGGTCAGGAAGGAGGGATCACTGAGGGAATGCCAAACAAAACTAAAGACAGCACCAGAAGGGGACAGACAAGTCTCCCTGGGGAGAGAGTTCCTGAGCTTTGGTGCCCTGACTGAGAAGGCCCTCTCCCAGGCTGCCAGCCACCTAATCTCAGAAGGCGGGGGCACCCGAAGTAGGACCTCTGGAAATGACCACAGTGGTTGGGTAGGTTCATAAGGGAGTAGGTATTCATTCTAGTATGTTAGACCCAAACCATACAGGGCTTTGAAGGCCAAGACCAGCATCTTGAATTATGCCAGAAACAAATTGGGAGCCAGTGTAGTTGGGCCAAGACTGGAGCAATATGGTTCCTACAACCCACTCCAGTCAACACTCTGGCTGCAGCATTTTGTACCAACTGAAGCTTCCAAACACTTTTCAAGGGCAGCCCCACATAAAACGCATTGTAGTCATCTGACCTTGATGTAACCACAGCTCCACCAGAGTGGGCAGATCTTTTATGCCCAGGAAAGGCTGCTGCAGCTGACTAACCCACTGAAGCTGGTAAAAGGCACTCCTGGGCACAGCTGCTGCCTACTTATCCAGCAGGAGGCCTTGGTTCAAGAGCACCCCCAGACTACGGACCTGTTTCTTCAAGAAGAGTGCAATCCTATCCAGAACTGCTGACACCTTAACTCCAAGGTCAGACTTTCCTCCCCCCAGCAGCACTTCCATCTTCCTGGGATTAAGCTTCAGTTCATTAGCCACATATTTTTTTTTTCCTACTCAAGGATAAATAGATTCAAATTTTTGTGGGATAAGAAGTTAAAAAGCATTCAGAGGTCCTTTCTACACTTGGAGCTCATCCCTGGTTTTAGCAGAGCTCAACTCATGACACAATACCTTGCATTTATCCCTGGTTATAACAGCATCCGTTTATCCCGGGACAAGTGTGGGGCGAAACTGGGGTGATCTCAATGTAATATGGAAACAAAAAATAACCCGAGATAATTACAGAGGTGAACTTGCATGTAGTGTAAAATGTAAGTTTGGGGACAGGGTTGAACCAAGATTTAAGGTCTAGTGCAGAAAGAACCAGAAAGAAGCTCTCTGACTTTAACAGAATTATGCTATCTCTGATTCATTGGTGCCCAAGCATGGCTGCTAGGTACAGGCAGAACTTCCAGGAAAACAGCACTAGTACCAGTGTTATGAAAAGCCATGGGAGCAAATGTGCACACAGCATCTGATAGCACACAAGTACCCATCCTCTTGAGATGGAGAGACCCAATTATACCAAAGACAAGTAGGAAGAGCTATGCTTGTGCTGTGGTAGCGTTGACCACTGCTGTCCTAGTGCCCTGGATGCACAGCACGCAGCTACAGCAATGACTATTGCTGTCTCACTATTAAGTGCTTGACAGATTTATAGTAAGCTATGGAGCAAGCATGCTCAGCACCATTTTACACCCACAAGATGGTGGAGCAGAAGGCAAGGTCTGGTGCTGAGGCAGCAGATGACAGCCCAGATTCAGGGGAGGTTTGAAGAGAGAAGATTTAGTTGAGATTGACATGGCTCAGTAAGAGGTGAGGAAAGTCCCTGATCAAAGGGATGCTGGAGAGTTCTTGGTTATCTTGTCCAGCCACTCCGCCTTCATCATTCATCTACCTGCCTGGCCCAACCTATCCCCTCCTGTTCATTCGTTCACTCTGTCACCTTCCCACTCACTCAACTGTCTTTTACCATATCCTGTTCCTTAGTTCCTCCCCCTTTCCCACTTCTCATAAATTCATGGTCTTCTTTCTTCCCTGTATTTTACCTGATTCACCTCTCCCATTCTCTCCTAGCCTGTTCTCCCCTACGAAGCCTCTCCCCACATCCTTTTCCTCCACCTTTCTTCATCCCTCCAGTGTATTCTATCTCAGCTCCTCCTCCTACAATCACAGATTTCATTCATTTTAGTCCTGCTCTTTACAGCTTCTTCTTTACCTGTCTTTTACCCTCTCCTCCCTCATATTTATCACTACCTTGCAGCTGTCTCATCCTATTGACCCCTTGTTGGGGCTCAAAGAGCTTTTCCCTAGGAGCCTCAACCCTGTGCATTTTCACTTTGAAAGGAATCCCACAGAGACAAGGGACTTCCCCACTGTATTCTCTTCTTGTTCCTGTGAGGTAGCAGAGCCTGCTAAGGATGGAAGAGGGGATTTTCAGTAGGATGGGCTCATTCAAGAAAGCACAAAACTAAATCTTATCTGCTAATTGCCAGCTCAAGACCAATGCCCAGAACAGCAGGTGCTGGAGCTCAAAATCATGCCATCAGCTCTGGAAGATATTTCCTCCAATCCCCAAAATGGCAGCTAATTAAAGAGAGGCACGCTTTTCTTATGCTCAGAGGTACCTGTTACTTCACATGCCTCTGAGCTGAACTCAAGTCACTCACTCCATCGCGTCCTTTGATTGCCAGCTTCAGCAAAACCTTCTATGCTTCACACTGGTGAAGGGATTGTAGAAGCCTTTCCTCTGTAGGCTTCTGTGATGCTTACAAGCAGGATATGACAGCAATGTCATTTTCCTGCTGATCCCTGCTATTTGACCTTCAGAGGCATCCTGCCTCTGAATATGGAAATGCCATGCAACAGCCAAAGCTAATAGCTTATTTTCCCTCCATGAATTTTTTGTCTTTTAACTAACCACCTTAAAAGCCACTTTGTTAGGAATATGCACTATAACAAAGATTTTAAAGTATATATACTGTCCTAGAAATAAAGCCTATTTTCTGTGGATCAGGTTGCAGCAAGTTCTAGGTATTAAACAGCAATATGTGGCACATAGACAATTCAGGCAGCAGAAAGGAACAGAAAGAATATAGTAACTTTGCCCCATATTTCTATGGGTACATGCATAACATCGGGCACTGCACCTTAAGATAAGCTTTGCATGAGATCTATGCTGTCAAACTTTAGAATTTACAGCGCAGCAAATCAGCGACAATCAGATAATGCAAAAAAATAAAACTGATGCTTTTGCTTTTACTTTTACAAAAGATTGGGTCGCAAGCCTGATGTGCATAGTACTACAGGAGACACCCGTAGAAGACTGACTGAAAAATAACAAATTCTGTGAGAATAACTTCTAAATAAAACACACACTGAAACAAAATAAGTTTTACCACCATGATACAATGCTCAAAACAGACATTTATAACATGAGCTCCCTGAACTAGTATCACAGAATTGCCCAGGCCTCTATGAACCCACTTATCAGACCCTGAGAACAGGAGTCCATTTCTGTTGATGAAAAAGGGTATCTGTCTGCAAAAGGCCATAAGCTTACATCAGTAATTTCTGTACACTGTGCTGGGGTACAGTAGAGTAGATACAGGGTCATAACCAAATACAGTTAAAAATATAAAGTGATATTTTTGCAATCTTTGGATTGGATTCTCAGAACCACAAGCAGAAGCTCTCATCGTGGATGAAAGCTCGTCTCTCAGCCTTCTGCAAGCCTCTAAACAACCCAAAAAGCTGTTCCTACAGGCAGGGGACCCTCAAGAACAGTGCAGAATGGAGCATATTAGGTTGCTTCTCTAGTGGGAAAAAAATCCACGGAAAACACAGACTCCCCTTGTATAAGCAAAACTGACTCCAGCTCACGCAAAAGCACCTTTGGATCCCACTCAATGACATGGCTGGGAAAGTTCTTTATATTTAGTTCTCATACATTCCATTACCATTATAGAATGGACTAGAAATCTGTCTATAAAAGACTGAAACAGGTAATTTAGCAATTAAAATGTTTGAGCATGCATATTAAACAGCTTTTTTGCTTTTTGTATTTGATCCCATCCCTGCAATCTAAAAACAGTGTCATAGAAACCGAGAATTGTACCTGGTTCATTCAAATGCTCAATACCAGGAATATCATCAGCATTAATGTCCCCTAGATCACCAGTTTTAGATTCAACTGTTGATTGAGAAAGTTCCTTTTCAAAAGCCTGAATCTCCTCCAGACTTGCTGTGCGCTCCAAAGACTCTGTAAATACTCTGATAACGCCATCACTGAAGGAAGACAAAAAATATTTGTTACCCACAGGAAACAGTCTTGTCCAAGATATTTACACTGAATCTTAAAACAGAGCTATAGATTAATTTCCATTTTTATAGCACTGGCATTTACCCTATATAAGAGATGGAAGCTCTGACCTGGCAGGCCCAGGCTAACCTGAGCTCATCAGATTCTGGAAACTATGCACACACACACACAGCAATTCCTTTATTGGCATTTCACAGAAATAAAAACATAGTATCTGGGAAATAAAATTCTGAACTACATAAAATACAATTTCTGTTAAAAGATACCCTGCGTTGAGCACTTACAGAATTTTACTATGTGTAGAAGCAGCAGCCAGTAAAAACTTTGCCACAAGCTCAATTATGCTTTTCTCTGTGCTATTTAAAAAGAATAACAGTTTATTCGGCTGAGGAAAGTCCGAAACACTGCCCAAGATTGGTGATAAAATACGTTGCCTAATACCAGAATAATAACAACATTGAAACAGCATGGTACGCTGTTTCAATAGTTTCATATGTACAAGGGCAAAGTCAATTGGCAAAGGGGATACCCTGGAATCTTCCAAATAAAATTGCTGAGGGTAAAACATTAAGCCTGGCCAGTGTAAAAATTCTACGCAATTTTGGAGATTGCAGTTGAAAAAAATAACTGGGCATGCGTCCTACAATGGGAAACATCCCATGATTCAGAGGAGAACAAGTCTTATTAGCTGCATTGTACAAGTTCCACAACTCTGTCTCCAGTAATCTACTCCTTATTTTGTGAAACACCTTCATTTCCAAGAGCATCGGCATAGATTCAAAAAAGAAACTATGCAGAGTTGGCCCTGGTTTGCACTTGAATGGGAGACCATCAAGGAACCTCAAGGTCACTGCAGAGAGGCAGGCAATGACAAACCACCTGTTGGTCTCTTGCCTTGAAATCCCTACAGAGGTGCCACATTGCCAGCAGCTTGATGGCACTTTCCATTACCACCAAGAGATGGCAGAGCCAATATGGCATAAGATAGATCTGATTTCAGAATAATAAGCAAAATGTAACAGGTGTAGGTAAACTTCAGTCTTCCATAGAGTACTGTTTCTTTTTTACACTAGAATATGTTCAAATTGAGCTGCGGTGGCTCAAGTGGTTAAGACGCTGAACTGCAGGCTGTGGAAGGTCAGTAGTTCAGCAGTTCAAGACCTGGGTGCCGCAAGACGGAGTGAGCTCCCGTCTCTAGTTCCAGCTCCTGCCAACCTAGCAGTTCGAAAGCAAGAAATTGCAAGTAGATAAATAGGTACCGCTTCGGTGGGAAGGTAACAGCGTTCCGTGCACCTTGGTGTTTAGTCATGCCGGCCACATGACCATGGAAACGTCTTCGGACAGCGCTGGCTCTTCGGCTTTGAAACGGAGATGAGCACCGCAACCCTAGAGTCGGATTCGACTGGCTTTCGAGCAAGGGAACCTTTACCTTTACTATGTTCAAATTTACAAAGCAAGAATGATGGGGTTGGATCCTATGGAAGATTTCTGACTATGCAACAGTCTTTGAGCAAGTTCAAACACTAAAATTAGCCCCATCTGCTTGTACCAAAGGAACTGTATCCCTACTAACTTTTCTGCATGCACAAGATATTGCACCTAATAGTTTCAAACACAAATTAAGATAAAATCATGTGAACCAGCAGTTGCTCCATAGGCACTTTGTTTCATTAAAAACTATGTGGTTTTGCACAATACAAAAGAATTCCTTTGCTGGACCACAGCAAGGCCCTCCCTCATTCTCTCATCCACATTGGTCAGAAGAACCTTCCACTGTTGGTCTCCAGCTCCTCGTAATGTGAAATATACTACTATGAACACTGAAGTTTCATAGCAAACTCTTAGGGCTAACAGCTATTGATAAACTTGTCCTTCTTGTGTTACCTTCCTCAAGAGTCTCTTCACTTTATGGCTTAGAACCAGACTAGATGTTTCAACGAGTACAAGCATTTTCACTGATGGACTGCAATTCTTCTGCCTGCCCGGCCAGCATAGCCCAAAGTACCCTCCAAAATTCTGTGCTGTTGGGAGAGGGCACCTCCTGTCTCTAAAAAGGAAGTGAGGATGGGAGCACAAGTCAGCTGCCCACTACGGCTCATGGAAGTTACCTGTCCTTAGCATGAAACCCATCAGATTTTGTCCAATTATTTATTTTATCTAACCACTGAAATGCATGAAATTATCTACACAATGCCTATCTGGACACAGTATAAACACCACCTCTTCAGCCTGCCTTGATGCTTTGCATACTGCATCAGTAGACTGAGCTTTGGATACCTTGCTCCAACAACAATGTCTCCATTTTCTAACACACAGCAGCACCAAATAGACTGAGCTGGAAGTCTTATCGTCTGTACGCATTCTCCATGCCTCCAGATTCTGACAGATCGATCCTCACCAGTGGTAACAAATTCTAAAATGAGAAAACATGTAATTCTGTCAATATATAATTCTGGGTTTTGTTTTTGTTTTGTATTTATAAGTATCTGACAGCCACAACCTTACCTTTACTGTTTGGGAAGACAGATATGCAGTAAATATAATTTGTGTGCCCATAATAAACTTCAAGACACTCGCCAGATATCTTCCACCTTCGAACACTGGCATCATTTGCACAAGAAAGAAACTCCATCTCACTTAAAATAGCCAAGCCTCTTACGCAATCTTCATGTCCTTTATGAAATGAAAAGTGCACAGATAAAATAGCCTTATTTTTAGCTGTTCACATTTATATCTTTTTAAAAGTTGATAATCAGGCATAAATTGCTAAATATAATATTATTTTAATCTCTGAAACCACTACAGACACTGATCAGCAATATGGTCTTACCTCTCCCAGTCAGTGAAATATGCAGCCTTGAAACTACTGTTGCACAGGTAAGAAGCCAGCTACCTTTTCTATGTACAGACATCAATATTATTCATGTATTTGTAACTTCAAACCACCATATGCATATGCTGAATGAAGACTCAAAGCTACAGCTGGCACTCCATACCATGGCTCAGCTTCTCTCCTTCTGTAATCCCTGGGTACATACAATGCTGGTGTTTCAGTGTGAGCGGTAAGATATACTGGAAACCAAACATTTACTGTACTGTACGTGCAATGCTCTAACATGAGATGGAAAGGGATTCTTAGCAATTTCCTCTAAAGTACCCTGCTCTGTTCATCTGTGGCATTTTAACAGACTACATTTCCACCAGAAAGCTGTATTATTAGGCCTGTCTGCCCATTCAAAAACTTTTAGCTGGTCACATGCCTCTTAAACTAATTTGATTAAGGTTTGCATATCACCATACCACCATATAGATATTTCTGAAAACTTGAAAGAAGAGTAGATCACTTAGAACAGCAAAAAGCCATTTTTGTTGCAAGAACACCGTTTATGTAAGATACACAATGAAAATAGCCTCAAATATGATTCTGAGTCACAGCTTAAACTCATTAAAGTTTAGTTTTTGCAAACTGACTGATCAATGTGTTAATTAATCTATTACACATATTAAAGAGGGCAGTGATGCTGAAAATAGGGCAGAAAAGGGTACCCCAAAATAGCTAAAGGATATCCATTCTAGCTAGAAAACTGAAATCTGATACACAGGAAGCCTAAGGTACTTGATTACTAGAAGATTCTGAAAACAGGATATTTGTATGTCTATTGGCCAAAATTCTGAATGGGGAAGGGAGTGGAGCTTCCCATAATAGTCAAGAATAGGGACGTGCAAAAAAATATATATATTTTTCAGGTTCAGGTAAATAGAACCCAAAAAATATCTGTTTCCCAATATTCCCAAATCATACCGATACAGGGATTCGAGAAATAACCAGGATTGCCAAATTTATTCAGCTCCATTATACCCTATGGGGACAGTTCCCATACGGTATATTGGGTGAACTCGCGCTGCTTCCAGATTCAGTCATGCATGGCTTGGCTTTGCAAAAGTCGTTTAACTTTCCCTTTAAATGACTTTTGCAAAGCCAAGCCACATGTCAGTGAACCCAGAAACAGTGCGAGTTCACCCACCTTCTGGGGAAAGTTCCCTTTAAAGTACTTTTGCAGCCAGCCCATGCCGCTGCCACAGCAGGACATGGGAAAGGTGGCAGCATAACTTTACGAGTGAACTCCCGACTTCAGTTCTAGTCTGTGAGTGAAGCTGAGCCTGAATAAAAGCTGAATATAGTCCCCAGTCACACGGGCCAGAAAACGCGGGGGGGAGGTGTGGCAGTTCGCCCCGGAGCTAAATAAGGTGCGGTAGCCCTATCATACGGGCCACCGGGTTGCCACACTCCAGCTCCAAGTGCTGATCACACTGCGCTGCTGCAGTGCGGCAAAAAAGCGGTGCAGCAGACCATGCAAGCCGTGCTGTTGCGAAGTGCGCATGTGCCATTGGGGGGGGCCGCTGCCAGTGTCTTGAATATGCGCATGCCTCATTCAGCATTGGTGCACATCCAATGGAAACTTACAACATTCGGAAACCCCGGGACATGGGCTGGAGTCGGAAGCTGCGGGATACTGGCGCTCCTGCGATCAGACGCCGGCCTTTGCCCCGGGGTTTCCGGAAACTAGTACTTCGAACCTAGTAGTTTTTTACTCTGCGTTTTCAGAGGGAAGCCGCGGGTTGGCCACAGGAGTGCTATGCCTCCCAGATGTGCTCATATGATCGCGCACGGAAAGTCCGCAGGGCTCCCGTACCTTCAGCGGGGCAAATGCTCAGTGTGAACGGGGCCATAATAGGCTTTTATTCAAGTTCAATTAGATTGGTAGTCGAATCAGATCGGAGAATCTGATTCAGTTGAATGAATACCCATTTAATACTGATAAGGTACTTTTCAGGTATTTATTCCACTCAGCATATACTGAGCCCACACCCCTAAGACAAGAATATTCCGACATTTTAGAATGCAGCTTTAAAAAATAGTTGATAAACTTGTCGTAGCTCCTTTTCTCTCCAAGTTCTTAGGACAGTGCAGGATGCAAAATTCAATACAAGGAGGGGGGAAAGCCCTCATTGCCTCATTTTAAAAACTCTAGAATAAAACTGAACCCTGTGGTCTCTGAATTTTACTGCATGGCCATACATAGATAAGCAGCATGTCAAAAACTAGTTCAGTTAAGTACCTACCAGTAAATGTTCTCTCACATCTGCCAGCCTTCCAGAGTTTAATGGTTTTATCAGCTGAACCAGTCAACATTAATCCTTGCTCAGGTAATATCTTCACAGCCCAAACTGCTGCAGTGTGGCCCTGTAAAGAAAAATATTATTAAAGGAGCCAAGAGACCACCTGGGGTTTTCTTTGTTTGGCTTTGTTTCTGAAGCACAATGAATTAGCTGTTGATAGTTATCTGTTGTCAAAGGGAGGGCTACCATACCTGCAATGTCATCATACATTTGTCATTCAACCAGACTTTGGCTGTCGCATCCCATGAGCCACTAAGTAGGGTGCCAAATTTCCCAGATGAGAGGCTACAAACTAGAACAGAGGATTAAATCAGCACAGTCACATTTCACTTTTAATCCTGACAAATCAGAAGAGATTTCCTGATAGATCAAACAAAGAAACTGCAGTTAGCCCATTTTTGATACATTTCCAAATGAACACACCTAGTCTTATAACATCCTTTTATGGGGCACGTTTCCCTGTCTTGATTTCCATTTTTATTTATGTACCTGAGACACTGAAAGGCAAGCATGTTTGACTACAGAAAGAGTCTACACAAGACCTTAGAACAATAGTCATGTGGGATAGCATCCACTCGCCATGCTGTTCACCATCTATTGCTCTCTCCTGCCACACTATCCAAATGCCCCCCAATACTCTCTCCCCTTCCCTCTGTTCACATGCACTACTGTTCATAAGGCATCATCGCCACAAGCGCAAGACAGATACGTGAAGGCCTGGGGATCCCCTGGAATTACAGCTCATCTCCAGACTACAGTGATCAGTTCCCCTGGAGAACATGGATGCTTGGCATTGTCCTCCCCAGGCTCCACCGCCAAATCCCCAGGTGTTTCCCATCCTGGATCTGGCAGTTCTACCCCCCTTCCCCACCAGTGGCCAAGTGGGACCTGGCAACCCTATCTGGAAATATGTTGTCTCTTTCCCCCGCCAGAACTTCTCTTGGGGAAAATGAGAGAACTGGGAACACACATTTCTGCTTAAAAAAAAAACTGTTTCAGGGTTTCTTTCCCCCCTCCCAGAACTTCACATCTCTAGCACAGTACCATACAATATGACCAGTCACATAGTATGAATAACATTCTCGTAACTCCAGTTACAAAAACACCAGAACTTGCATCAATTGCAATGATAAAACTATAAGCAGTACCTATTCTGATGTTAACAAACCAATGCATATTGTTCCAACTGGACAGTACTAAAAATTAGTTCCAAGTTGATAAGACAACTTTTCGATAAGCACATGTGCAGCCACAGAAAGGGGAGGAAAACAATGACAAATGAACAAACATACTGCAACTTGCAGGATGTTTATTGCTTTGCACGAGGGAGAAACACACATGGGGTGGAGTAAACTTTCAAGCAGCAACTGCAGGAACATGCTGCAATGTTTGAGACAAATAGGAAAGAACAACAAAAAAGGAGACTGGGAAGGGCAGCCATGAAGGAGCTAGAAAAGATTCTCAAGTGTAGGGATGCGTTACTGGCGACCAAGATCAAGTTAATTCATACCATAGTAGCCCCCATTCCTATGTCTGGGTGTGAAAGTTGGACAATGAAGACAGCTGACAGGAAGAAAGATGATTCATTTGAAATGTAGTGCTGAAGGAGACTTTTATGGACACCATGGATTGCCAAAAAGACAAGTGGCTTCTAGATGCAATAAAGTTTGAACTCTCCCCAGAAGCTAAAATGACTAAACTAGAGGCTATTATACTTTGGTCACATTATGAGAAGACAAGAGTCAATGGAAAAGACAATAATGCTGGGAAAAGTGGAAGGCAGCAGGAAAAGAGGAAGACCCAACATGAAAGTGGTTGACTCCATAAAAGAAGCCACAGCCCTCGGTTTGCAAGACCTGAGCAAGGCTGTTAACGACAGGACATTTTGAAGGTCAACAATTCATAGAGTTGCCATAAGTCAGAAGCAACCTGATAGCACTTAACACACCCTGGAAAAAAACTTTGAAATATTTTCTTTAAAATGAGTGAAATGCTTTTAAAAATAAGGAGGGCATGCTATAGACACATACAGCTCTTAAATCCAAGATGCCGTCCTGAAGTCCTGGCCTTTAGCCTACCCCTCAGTAATCTAAATGTATACTTCAGGGCCACACATCTCCCAATGTTATTGGTACCAACATGCACTATGACTACTGACTCCTCTCCCACACTAGCTATCAGCCTATCTAGAAAGCACATGATATCCACAATCCTTGCACATGCCTGCCACAGACATCACTCTCTGTCCTCCTAATGAAACAAAGTTTGAGTCAAAGTTTGTTCTGCTGCTTCAGACCAATAAGGCTACCCACCTGAATTGTTCCCCTATTGATTGAATTTCCTACTACCAAAAGCCTACCACCACGATCTCAGAGGGGTATCCCAGGTATGAGAGAATATTGGTTCAGGAAGGGGTCCCTTCTAAGGGATTATTTCCAGCCTCTTCAGCCTGATGCCCTCCAACTCAAAGCAGAGGATCTGTCAGCACAGGAGTGAGACAGTTCTAACAGGTCCCTAAGAGTCTCATCCATATATCTCTGTCTCTCTCAGCTACTCCAGGTCAGCAAACTGACCCTCAAGTGAACTAACCTGTTCCCTGACAGCCAAGAATTCCAGACAACGAACACCCACCCATAATTTCTGTCCCATGAGCAGATAATCGTACATATGACATTTTTTGTAGAAAACCTAATACTGGCAAAGAGCATGTTAAAGTGTAGTAGCGACAGCGATGGACTAGGACTGAGGAGATTTGAGTTCAAAATCTCTTCTGCCATGATGGCTGCTGAGTGACATGGGGGCAGTCATCCTGTCAGTCTAATCTTCTTCACAGGGTAGTTGTGAGGGTAAAATGGAGGAAACAAGTGAACATGTAATCATTATACCCAGCACCAAATGTGTGTATCTCACACATACTACACCAAATATGTATTTTTTTTCTTACCTGTATCTTTATGACCCTTCAGAACATAAAGTGGTGTAGGGCTATCCAGAGTGAAGATGCAAATGTTGTTATCATTGCCACCGGTAGCAATTAATCCACGGGGGTAGATTTCACTTGGAGGGATGACACACACACAAGAAACAAAATTGGAATGACCACTCATGCAGTGCATTTCAGAAAATCCTCTGTTGGAGCTAAACACAAAACAGAATCCAATGATTTTACATTACTATAACAACTTCTTTCAATACTTCTAGCTAGTCTTGTTTTAGAAAAAAATCATTGCTGATTTTATCGCACTAGAGAGAACAGGGTAATACATCTTTCTTTCTGAAATATGAATCTGCTTCATATGCTGATATTTTCCCCTTTCTAAATGCATGGCCCGTGATCTCTCATTATAAAGCTTATAACGATAATTCCATAAGGTTTGTAAGTTACAGTTATCAGTGAAACAATTACTAATAAAACAATGATGGTGATAAAAACACATAGCAACAAAAGATACAGCAAATTTGTTAAAAAAGACTAAAGAAAATAACAAGTCTTCATGTGGAGGAGGAGGAGGAGGAGATTGGATTTATACCCCGCTCTTCACTGCCCAAAGGCGTCTCAGAGCGGCTTACAAACTCCTTTCCCTTCCCCTCCCCACAACAGACACCCTGTGGGGTAGGTGGGGCTGAGAGAGCTCTGACAGAAACTGTCCTTGAGAGAACAGCTGTGCCAGAGCTTGTGACTGACCCAAGGTCACATCAGCAGGTGCAAGTGGAGGAGTGGGGAATCAAACCCGGTTCTCCCAGATAAGAGTCTGCTCACTTAACCACTACACCAAACTGTGACATGTAAGATAAAGCAGAGTAGGAAGAGTGTTGCAAAGTTGCAAAGCCAAAGCTGAGGTTAGTCAGTCATCATCTGTCTGAACAGTTTCCAATCCATCTTCAATTATCTCGACAGGCAGATTCACACAGGAAGCAATAGTTCTAGAGGTACTCTGGACTTCTATAGGTTAACACCAATACCTTAAACTGAGCTCAGAGACAGGCTGGAAGTCATCACAGTTCTTTCAATATTGCTGAGCTATGCTCACTGTAGTGAGCCCTGGTTACAAATCTCACTGCTGTATTTTGAACTTGCTGAAGTTCCTGATCACTTTTGAAAGGCAGCCTCACAAAGCATATTTTACAGTCTCCTAACCTACATGACACCAAAGCACAAGTAACTGGCATTGTAATCTTTTTTCAAACAGCAGGGCTGACATTCCAGCCAAAGTTGTTGAAAAGCACATCATGGATGCTTCTTGAGCATCCAGACGTGAGACAATCTTGACACTACTTCCACTATTCAGTGTACTTCTATCACCTCACCCCACCCCCAGCAGAACCACCTCACAGAATGATATTGGGACTGACCTCAGCCTTCACACAGCTACATAAATATGGCAAGAGCTATTTGCCATAAACACACATTTCACAGTTCATAATATTGAGAGCAATGGAAAAATGAATGGACCTCCTTCTTATAACATAAGCAGAAACTAGTAAGAAAATGTTTTCCAAGCTTCTTGATAACAAATGGTCCTCACAGCCCTGCTGGCAGCTGAAGCATGCATCTGATCTTACTTCTGAGATTTATTCCTGAAGCCCACTCACTTTGCTTGTTCTGCTTCATACCACATCCAGACTCTCAAGTGTGTTGAGTGACCCAGTGACCCAGATCTTATCCCTCTGCTACTCTGGCATACACCTCCATTAAACCTCCACCAAAGATATGAAGCCAAGATATGCTCACACAACTCTAACAAAGTTGTTCTCACACGAATCAGACTTCAGCTCAAGTTTATAAACACTACTCGCCTGTAACAAGAATTGCCTCCAGTGGGCAAAGCAGGTAAATTTCATAATCCAGAAACGTCAGCCTTTCTTTCTGGCCACTGACAGAACATCAAGATAGTTAGGTTTGGGGAGGAAACTGGCTAGTTAGCACTTTTTTTGGGGGGGTTGTGTAACGAGCGATCTCGGGAGCGCATGAAATGAATCGGGTCGTTTGTCTGGCCCATCACTGCAAGGCCCATGAAAGAACAGGAGCTTAAATGGGTATTTGTGTAATCGGGAAATATCTCAGATTGTTGGACAGGGCCTTTCGTTTTCCCCGATTTAAGTTGTAGGCTAGTACATCACACTATTGTAACCTTCCCAGACTGACTCCCCACAGAGCGAGACGCGCGACGTCCCACCGAAGCCAGCCCAACTTCACGTCACCCGCCCCATTCCTCGCCCTCTTCCAGCGAGCACTGACCTGTCCGGCGCCCACAGCCGCGCCGTACGGTCGCGGGATACCGACACGAATGCGCCCGTCGGGAAGAGACTGCTGCTCAGACCCCGCACGTCCAGCTCGTGCCCCATCAGGGAGCAGCGGAGCCGGTAGTTGCTACCTGCGCTCGCCATCGCCCTCCCGCTTTCCCACCCTGACACAGCAGTGGGAACAGCGCCGCCGCCTTCCTTTCTCCCCCTCCCTTCACCGGAATCATCGTCATTCACTGGGCGCCGAGAAACATGCGCCATCCAGGATGAGCCGAAGCGGGCGAAAAGCGACGGTGGGCGTGGAGACTACATTTCCCAGAATGCAAGCGCCAAGCAAGCTCGAGGTCGGAACGAGGGAAGGAGCGCTCTGAAATCCCGCGATGAGAAGTCGAGTGGTGAGAATGAAGCACGGGGACGAGAATTGGCTGCCTTGGTTGCTAGGATACGGTGGTGGGCGCATGGTGGAAAGCTGTTAGATTAAGTTCCCCCTTCGCTCCCGATTTGTCGGGGAGGGGGTGCGTGAGAGGCAGAGTCAGGTAAGCTGGAGGTTGGAATGGACCTCGTGCCGCTATACTTGAAATCGGGGTGTCGTTCGGCGGCGGGGGGCTTATACTGAGGCGCCTCCAAACCTGGAATGGAAATCCTTCCACTAGCCTACAGACCGTCCCAGGTTAGAGTTTCCGAAGTCTCTGTGAATCTTGCTGAAATGAATTGCCCTCCACACAACCATCTTTCTCCCAAATACATCCGAACTCGTATCTGTACATTCCTCAGGGACGCAGTGGTAGAGTCCTGATAGTGTGGATTGTACCACTTAAGGCAGACCCAGGGGCATCTCGGGGTTTTTTGTTTTCTTCTTTTGTTTATAAATGTCTCGGTGTGTTCTCCCTGAGGCGCTAGTTATCTGCTTGCATGGTTCAGATTCATCACATACTATAAGACATTTAAAAACAAAACAAAAAAACACTCGAGATTCCCCAGTTTACCAAGGGTGATGTACTAATTATTATATGCTCCTTAGTTTTTAATTTACAAAACCATAAAGAATCTTTTAAAGGTTTTGTGGAATATAGTTGATTATTATGGCAAAAGTAAAACATTAGATCAGATATCTGAATTCTGTATTCAGATACTATTGACCACCTATCTCAAGATAGTTAAAATCAGTAATTAAGACAATATATATCTTTTAAAATTGCCTGCAATTAATATTCATGGTTGAAAGAAAATTCTGTTATAAAAAGATTACCAAAATCTGGTTTCTTTTTGCTGTTGTACACTTAATTAGTTCCACATTCCTTACTGAGCAGGATTCAGTCAGCTGTGAATAGATTATATGGAATGATATAAAACCAATAATAAAATGAGATCTTTCAACAGCACTAGAGTCATAGTGGACTTCCTGCGACTGGAAGATACTACTGTACATTAATGTTGAAGGCAATTCCCTGTTGGATTAGCGTGGGTTTTGTCGTCGTTGTTTTTGTCACAGCCAATTTATGGTGATCTTATCATGTTTTCAAGGTAAGAGACGTTCAGAGGTGGTTTGACATTACCGGCCTGTGTGTAGCAACCCTGGTATTCCTTGGTGGTCTCCCATCCAAATATGAACTAGGGGCAATCCTCCTTAGCTTCCAAGATCTGATGAAAAGGGACTAGCCTGGGCTATTCAAGTCAGGACAGGAATGATTTATTGGGACAAAAAGCAATTAAAGTTAGATACCCTGCTTTGTGTCTGGATATGGCAGGAGAAACCCTGACTCTGATTTTATGCAATCAGTCTTAACCCAAACATGGGATAAATTGTAGTTAAGAGAAGAAGAAGAGGAGGAGGAGGAGATTGGATTTATACCCCACCCTTCACTACCCAAAGGCGTCTCAGAGCGGCTTACAAACTCCCTTCCCTTCCCCTCCCCACAACAGACACCCTTGTAAGGCTGCAGTATTCATCAGTCATACTGTTAATTCAAAGTATGTGGTTTTCAGAGCTCAAAGGGGCAACGACTTTTGCTATATGGTTAAATGAGTTAATGAAACTTCATAAAATATAGATCGTATTGTACTGAGTTCAGAGATTTAAAGAGAGGGTGGCCTGCATTTCAGTATTTTTATATCCGTGTTTACAAATGAGAGGTTTAATACAACCTATGCAACAACCAAAGAATATATTTTGAGCTTTAAATAAATTTGAACGCATCTTAGTCCAATTGGGTGGGAGACCACCAAGGAAGTCCAGGGTTGCTTCACAAAGGCAGGCAATGGCAAACCACCATTGAGTGTCCCTTGCCTTGAAAACCCTACAGAGTCGATGTAAGTTCATTGGAAGCTGACCTTACTTTCCATTACCAAAAAGAATTTATAGCCAAAATACACTTCTTTAACAGATCTATAAAATAAAAGAACAGATTATAAACTAAAACAAGGAAGTGATTATCTGGTATCTATGGTTTATGATGCATAAAAATATGTGTAAAGTTTTATTTATGTGTTTGTTTATTTACTCCATTTATACCCCACTTTTATCCCCAATGGGAATGTAAAATGGCTTATAACATTCTCCCCTTCATTATCCACACAAGAACCCTGAGAGTATGTGACTGGCCCAAGGTCACCTGGCAAGCTTTCATAGCAGACTGGGGATTCACACCTGGGTCTGACAGATCCTAGTCCAGCACTATTACACTACAGCCACAAACAGATTTGAATGTACAGCTATTATACCCTGCCTACATTAGCTAGAATAACCCTCTCTCTTTTTAATCTGTTTATTAACGATATGATTCCTTTTGTTAAATCTCAAGCTAGACACCCCCCCCCATCCTAGCTGACCTTCCAATCTCAATTCTCCTATATGCGGATGACACCCTTCTTCTTTCTAGAACTGAGGTTGGCCTAAAAATTTTAATTAATGCATATGTCACCTATTGCAACAAAGAGGACTTAGTAGTGAACTACTCCAAATCAAAGGTCCTGAGGTTCTCAAGATCTCTCCACACTGGTTCCAAATGTCTAAAAGTGAAGGGGGGGAATTGGAAAGAGTCTTCTCCTTGGAATCACTTTCTGTTATAATCTATCTTGGACCCCACATGTCAAGGCGGCCCTGAAGGCCGCAAGTTTTACATCTAGAGTAACTAAAAAATTCTTCTGCTCTAAAGGGGCCAAACACATCCCTGCAGCTATTAGGATTTTTAACGTTAAAGCTGTTCCCCAGCTCTTATACGGCTGTGGAGTGTGGATAGAAGGTGTCTCGGAGAAACTAGACTCCCCCTTCACATGTTCCTAAGAGACATTGCTGCAGTCCCGAAATGTGTGGCGGCCACAGCGCTTAGGGTTGAATTTGCGCAGCCCTCAATTGAAAAAAGAGCATGGCACTTAGCATTTAAATTGTTTATTAATAAAGAATCTCGAGGTGCTATCCCTGGTGGACCAAGTTTTACCTACTTGATTCAGAGAGACACCCACAAAAGTAGTAGAACCAAGTTAATGGAATCTAAATTAGAAACTTTGAACATCGATATTACATCTTTACCGCAAAGTGAGGCCCTCAAACTAATTAAAATAAAACTGAGTGAACTTGATTTTAGTAGTACACTCTGCAGAGCCCGTCGTACCTGCTCGGGCCTAGCCCTCGGCCTCCCACCGCCGGATGTGATCCCTACTTATTGCTACACTCTTAAAAGTCCAGCTCTTCACAGAGCCTTTACACTGGCTAGATTGAACACGTTTCCCTCCAATATAGTCTTAGGCCGTTTTCATGGTATTCCATACTCTGAACGGACATGTGATTGTAATCAAGGTTTAGTGGAGACAGTGGACCACATATTGCTAGCCTGCCCCAAATGGAATTTGGAGAGGCAGAAGTACATCATACCCATTTTGGCAAAAGAAAAGCTCCCCTCCCTTCCATGGTTAATTTCTGTTCTCCTGTCTGACAAAGTTGATAATATAGTCACTAAATTTGTAGCCGTGTTTCTGGCCTTGGTGATAAATAAAAAAGAAGGAGAAAGGGGAAAAATTAAATTTTTCTGAGTTCACATCTTTTCAAGGATTTTATGCTGTGTTTACCTGTTTTGAGTCTTTATGTCGTGTAATATTCTGATGTGGATAACGTATTCTGATATGCTTATGGTAATTCCTGTAAAGCAACGTATTACCTTGCATTCCATTGATTTTATGAACGCATCTTAGTTTCACTGTTTTAAACATCCTCCGACGTATAATCATGTAACGTATTCTTTTATAAGTGTGCTTAAGACTTTTGGTCATGTAAGCCGAAATAAATAAATACAAAATAGCTAGAATAAGAGCTAATGTATCCAGTCTGTGCTGGAGATACAAAAAACAGTTTGGGACAGTTTTCTATATGTAGATGGAATGTCCTAAAGTACTGGCAAGACATAGGTAAGGTCTTAGCTGAGATTGTGAAGTAGAGAATTCCATGTGTTCCAAGTTTCCCTCAGGATACATACAAAGTGAGGTAAAAACAGATCATGAATATATAAAGGCTTTGATTACTGCAGCCAGTATGTTATTGGTACAGTAGTGGACACAAAGAGCTGTACTGTTAATTGATACATGGTTGAACAAGTGCTGACTCATTTTGCTTATGAATAAACCTGCACACACGCGCTCTCTCTGTGTGTATATATATATGGGGAAATAATGTTTCATGGAGTAAGATTAGGCCTTAAGAAAACATAAGATTAGAGATTTTTGATGTGTGTATGAAATGATAGGATATGTTTTTGAATAGTTTTGTGTATATGTACATGTATGTGTACATGTACACACACACACGCATATAGATAGATAGATATAAAAACAAAATTATATGTGCCAGATAGTCTTAAAAATTATACGTGCTAGATAGTCTTTAAAAGTCTTCGTTCTGAGGGTTGCAATCATAATATGTACATAAAATCTACAAGTACGTGGTGCTTAAATATAATTCTGATTTAAAATCTGAAGGGAATTCTAAAGGTTTTCTTTAAAATAAATGCTTTTATCAGTCTGTACTTGTCTCAAATATAGGAAACCTATACATCGGACTTTAATGTGTAATATATGCTTATTTCTAGAGAGAAGTTTAAAGGAAACAAGTAAAATGGCAAGTAATCACAAGCCTCCTACATCTCGTCCCTCTTCAAGAGCAGGAATGGGGCTGGGAGCCAGACCTCCATCATCCTCATTACGGCCTCCATCTGCAGCTTTGTTGGGTAGTGGGGTATGTTAATTGAATAAACGTATATGATACAAGGATCAAAGATATAGTATATATTGTGAGTGATATAGAATTACTTACAAAAAAATCTTTCAACTTTGGTCTCCTTATGTTCATGCATATTTTCTTTCTGTTCTGGTATGACATTTTGTTTTGTGTTTGCACTGTAAGTTTTTTGTTTTTACTTATATCATGTCATCAGCATGGAATTTTACAAAGAGATATAAGCAGATGACTTGACCCTGCTTTGAGAAGTTCAAAGTTCAAAAGGAGCAGTTAAAAAAAAATCTGTTCACTCTCTGTTTTCTTGCCTAGCTGTGTCTCATCCTTTCTGTTTTCTTATCGTTTTTGATTGTAAGCCTCTTCTGGGATTCAAGATGCTTATTAATAATAATATTTTCTTACATTGCACATACCCATATATTCATATATTCGAGCTATAGTTAAGTTTTTGTTATTCATCTGCAGTGTAATTCAAGTTTCTCCATTTTAATATTCAAGTTCATTCATTCGTGTAAAGACCTCCAAGGACACAAATTTGCATAAAATAGTATTGCCTTTTTTTAAAAAAAGTAGTTTTGATAAAGAAAAATGGCAGGAAGGAGGGTGCTTAAGTCTTTCCTAGTGACTGCTTCACTACTGCTTAAAAAAAACTTTATTTTTATTTTATTGAGTTTTATACAACATAGAATGTCTATATAATTTCAAACATTAACAATATCAAACTCATACAATAACAAGAAAAAAGGAATATGACATATTATCACTGTCAATAAAAAGCTAGTATTCTCTACTCAGGGCCGGCTCGCCCACTAGGCGAGCTAGGCGCTTGCCTAGGGCGCCATCCCTGCAGGGGCGCCAAAATGCCCCCACCCCACCCCGTGAAAAGCCCCCTGGGCCGCCCAGCGCTGGCAGCCCCGGCTTTCCTGGGTGCCTTGCAGCTGCGAGACACCCAGAAAAGCCGGCACCGCTGCTGGGAGGGAAGGGGCAGGCGTTCTAAGCCCGCCCCTTCCCCAGCTCTCCTGGGCGCCTCGCAGCTGCGAGGCACCCGGGAGAGCCGCGCCGCCCCCGCTGGAAGGGAAGGGGCAGGCGTTCTAAGCCCACCCCTTCCCCGGCTCTCCCGGGCGCCTCGCAGCTGCAAGGTACCCAGGAGAGCCGGTGCACCGCTGGGAGGGAAGGGGTGGGTGTTCTAAGCCCGCCCCTTCCCTGGCTCTCCTGGCGCTGGGCCATCTCCAGGCCCTACCAGGAGGTTGGCATCCCCGGTGGGGTGGGCGCCCCAGGCTTTCCTGCCTAGGGCGCCCAGACACCTGGGGCCGGCCCTGTCTGTACTCCTTATTGTGGTCCAGCCCCCATGCATTATCCCTTGGAAAAAATGGCGTTTGCTGAAGCTGCTGCTTCTTTAAGACCCAATAAAATGATCATTAGGATTCTGAGACAAATTTGTACCTAAACATTAAATTTTTCTTTTTTCCAGCTTGCCTATTAATACGTTACAGATCAGAATAATCAAGGTTCTTCAGAACTGCTGCATTAATTTCCCACCCCAATATTTTTTTTCTCTCCAATTTCTATTTCAGATCCCTCCAGGCACAGCAAGACCTGGTACACGTGGTGTACCCATAGGTACTGGAGTGGTGTTCTCCTCACAGATTAAAGTTGCAGACCGTCCAGTGACTCAGCAAGGGCTGAGTGGAATGAAAACAGGAATGAAAGGTAATGAAGGGAGTAGCAGCCAATGTCCCTTAGCCGGGTACACGCACCCATGCGGCCTTGCCTGTTGTTTCCCCAGGGCAGGGTCCCCTTCATTGCTGGGTTCTCATGTTGTTGTTATTATTGAAAATCTGGTGTTAATATGTTCACAATAAGGTTGATTGTTTATTCATGTTTGTATTTTCTGTGGACTCAGTCATGGACTCTGGGCCATATACCCCTCTCAGATGCAGTGCCCCCTGGGGGGCTCATGCTTGTGTTACTGGGCCAACTACCCAGTTGTTGGGTTGGGGCCCTCTGTGGGGCATACCAGTCTTTCCACTGCCATGGAAAGCTTTGGGGAAGCTTGGAGACTATTTAAAAATACAATCCTAGAAGCTCAGAAAAAATATATACCGCAGGTTAGGAAAGGCACAAATAGGCACAAATAGAAAAAAGCTTGCATGGTTAACAAATAAAGTAATGGAAGCTGTAAAAGGTAAGAAGGATTCCTTTAAGCGATGGAAAGCTAGTGTCAGGTTGATAAAAGGGAACACAGGCTGTGGCAATTTAAAAAAAGGCAAGTCTGTGATCAGGCAAGCAAAAAGGGAATATGAGGAGCATATCGCAAAAAACATAAAGGCCAACAATAAAACTTTCTTCAAATACATTAGAAGTAGGAAACTAGCCAGGGAGACAGTGGGGCCCTTGGATGACCAAGGGGTAAAAGGAGTAGTGAAGGATGATAGGGAAATGGCTGAGAAGCTGAATGCATTTTTTGCCTCTGGTCTTCACTGTGGAAGGTGACAAGTGCTTGCCCATTCCAGAACCACCGATTTCGGGAGGGGGTTTGAAAGACCTGAATCAGATTGAGGTGACAAGAGAGGAAGTCCTACGACTGATGGACAATTTAAAAACTAATAAATCACCAGGCCCAGATGGCATTCATCCGAGAGTTCTGAAAGATCTCAAATGTGAACTTGTGGATCTTCTTACAAAAATGTATAATCTTTCTTTAAAATCTGCCTCCATTCCTGAGGACTGGAAGGTAGCTAATATCACTCCCATCTTTAAAAAGGGCTCCAGGGGAGATCCGGGAAATTACAGGCCAGTCAGTCTGATGTCGATACCGGGTAAGTTGGTGGAAACTGTTATTAAGGAAAGAATTAGTAGGTGCATTGATGAACAAAAACTATTGAGGCAGACTCAGCATGGGTTCTGTAAGGAAAGATCTTGTCTCACTAACCTGTTAATGTTTTTTGAGGGAGTGAACAAACATGTGGACAAGGGGGACCCAATAGATGTTATTTACCTTGACTTCCAGAAATCTTTTGATACAGTTCCTCATCAAAGGCTCCTAAGTAAGCTCAATAGTCATGGGATAAAAGGACAAGTTCTCTTGTGGATCAAAAACTAGCTTATAAATAGGAAACAGAGAGTGAGTGTAAATGGGAAACTTTCTCAGTGGAGGATGGTAAGCAGTGGGATACCACAGGGATCGGTATTCGGTCCCATGCTTTTTAACTTGTTTATTAACGATTTGGAATTGGGAGTAAGCAGTGAAGTGGTTAAATTTGTAGATAACACAAAGTTGTTCAGGGTGGTGACAACCAGGGAGGATTGTGAGGCACTCCAGAGGGATCTGTCAAGGATGGGTGAGAGGGCGGCAGCGTGGCAAATGGGGTTCAATGTGGCCAAGTGCAAAGTGATGCACATTGGAGCCAAAAACCCTAAATATAAATACACGTTGATGGGGTCTGAACTGGCAGAGACTGACCAAGAGAGAGATCTTGGAGTCGTAGTAGATAACTCAATGAAAATGTCTAGACAGTGTGTAACTGCCAATAAAGAAGGCCAACGCTATGCTGGGGATTATTAGGAAGGGAATTGAAAACAAATCAGCCAGTATCATCATGCCCCTGTATAAATCATTGGTGCAATCTCATTTGGAATACTGTGTACAGTTCTGGTCGTCACACCTCAAAAAGGATATTATAGCATTGGAAAAAGTGCAGAGAAGGGCAACTAGAATGATAAAAGGGTTGGGACACTTTTCCTATAAAGAAAGGTTAAAACGCTTGGGGCTCTTTAGCTTGGAGAAACGACAGCTGAGGGGTGATATGATCGAGGTTTATAAGATTATGCATGGGATAGAGCAGGTTGAGAAAGAAGTACTTTTCTCCCTTTCTCACAATACAAGAACTCGTGGACACTCAATGAAATTGCTGAGCAGTCGGATTAGAACAGATAAAAGGAAGTCCTTCTTCACCCAAAGAGTGATTAACATATGGAATTCACTCCCACAGGAGGTGGTGGCAGCTACAAGCATAGACAGTTTCAAGAGGGAATTAGATAAACATATGGAGCAGAGGTCCATCAGTGGCAATTAGCCACAAGGTGTAGATAGGAACTCTCAGTCTGGGGCAGGTGATGGACTCTATTCTTGGTGCTGGAGGGGGCAGCCGTGGGAGGGCTTCTCCCCACTGGCCCCACTGCTGGACCTCCTGATGGCACCTGGTATTTTTGGCCACTGTGTGACAGAGTGTTGGACTAGATGGACCATTGGCCTGATTCAGCATTGGCTTCTCTTATGTTCTTATGTTCTTATGACTGTTCTGGGCACCAGTTGGACATGTTCCACCTGAGGAGGAACCATGTCTAACAGTCCTGCACCTACTGGGATGTGAACTTGGCTACCAACCCCTGGGGTCCTGAATGGACCTGTGTCTGCCATACTTTGGCTAGGGATTGGTCAAGTGCCCCCTCGCACAGTATGGTGGTCCTGGCTCAGCAGTGAGTGGGGCTCAGGGTGGCTTCCCTGGGGGATGTAGTTGGCAACAGCCATCCCAGCAGCACAGCACTGTGCTGGCACCTGCCCCAGGGCCATCTGCTACAGCTGTTCAGATGCAACTACAGTCTTTAGCTGGGGCAGGTGTGGGTAAGGGGCATGAGGTCATTTTGCTCCATCTTGTGGCATACTTACCACAAGAGCTGGCCCAAGGTCCTGCCATCATATGGTGGCCTGCTACCTTGGCTGCTCCAAGTCAGCATGTCTGGGGGAAAGACATGAGGTGTGCCCTCCTGTTGGCAATGGGCGCCCTCCTTGGGGGGAATAAGGTCTGCATGGGTCTGTTAGCATTCTGTGGCTTGTTCCCTACCCATCTCTGCCCTGTTAGCAAGTTGTGCCCTCATATTGTGCAGCCTTTCCCTAAATATATGTTTGAGCTGCCATGTGATGTGAGATGCTAAGTCCAATGGTCACACGCCTGACCAATGTAGCTTTGAATTGTTGTCTAACAAATCACTGATATTTGTTCTTCTTTTTTAGGTCCGCAGAGACAAGTTATGGATAAATCATATTATCTTGGAGTGCTTAGGTATGTGATATATAGTTTTCATGAGTATGTGTGGTATCTCCATGTAAGCAGGATGTGTCAAGAATGGTGGCCTAGCCTTATTAAAGGGTTTGTGGCTCTTCACAGTGTATACCTGGGATCTCTCTTCTGCTTTGCAGTCCTTGGCGGGGGGCTTAAGTCTTTCCTCTCTGTGGTAGCTGTGCCTCCTCTCTTTCCCACCAGGCCATTTTTTTTCTGTGCTCAGCACCGGCACTATGGGCTGTCCCATCTGTCTCCTTCCCAACATACCCTGCCACACTTTCTCAACAATTTCTTTGTACTACATGCACACACATTGCCTTTGGATTACTGGAAATTGAGCTTTCTGAAGCTTCCTTTTTCCTTCTGCCCGACCTGGTAATGTGACTGGTCCATAGCTGATCTCTTAAGAACTCTTTGACCGACTCTTGTTATGAATATTTGATCATTGTTTGCTGCTGCATAGGAAAGTATGTATAGTACTTTAGATTTTATGTTGGTTTTAAATTGTTTAAGAATTTTATGTAAGCTGCCCTGAGTCTGCTTCAGTGGGGAGGGTGATGTATAAATCAAATAAATAAAAAAAATTCTTAGAACAAAAACCTACAAATTGTTATTTAGTTAGTTATTACTACTTTTTTATTGACTTTGTACTGCCTTTCTCTCCGATGGAGACCCAAAGTGGTTTACGTTGTTCTCCAACATTGTTTTATCCTCACAACAACCCTGTGAGGTAGACTAGGCCAAGAGTGTGTGACTGGCCCAAGGTCACCCAGCAAGCTTTCGTGGCAGAGTGGGGAAGTGAACCTGGGTTTCCCAAATACTGTTCTGACAGTATAGCATGCTGGCTCTCGTTGTTTTAAATTGGGGTTGTAAAGTAGAGTTCAGCCACTGCAATTCCTGGGCCAAATCCAGTTTCATCTGCTGTGGTTGTATACACACAGCTGCATAAAAGGGTGTGCAGAAAGTGATGTCTGAAATATAGAGAATTTACAGGAAGAAATCATTATGATATGGGGATTGAGGCCTCCTGATGGTTGATCTATTCTCAAAGTGACCCTCTAGGAAAACTAGTCACTGATGGGATTTTTAGAATAATGTGAACCGTTCTGTAGTACTTTTTCTAGAAAGGTATGATACAAATTGTTGGGTTCCCGACTATGGCACTGATGTGCTAGGATCTGATTTGACTGAAGAACTCCTTGGCCTCAGACTGAGAGGGGCATCCTGTTCCACGTCCTGAGGCCTTTTAAAGGCACTGATGAGGCCTGGAGAATGTCCCCTGCCACTCTCTTTTCCTGCTCCCAAGGCGAAGTTGCCAGGCAGCTGATTGTCAGAGGGCTGGCTTTTAAAGGATCAGGTCTCATTGATTAGCTAGATAGCATGTGGATCTTTACAGAGTATGTCCACAGATCCCCTTGGGCCTGGTGGACATTGGGTTTGACACTACGGAGTGCCAAAGAAGAAGGATGGGGACTAGTGTTGCCCCCACCCATCCAACTTAAATTAAACAATTCTTCAACAAGCAGTAAATAATGTATTAAGATGGTAACTAATTTTTTACAGAAGCAAAATAAATGAACTTACCACTGAAATTAACAAGCTTCAGAAAGAAATTGACATGTATAACCAGGAGAACTCTGTCTACCTATCCTATGAAAAACGGTAAGTCCAGTTGCATACATTCTCAGCATCTGTTTTTAACAGTAGCTAGTATTTATGTATTTTGAGTAACAAATCATTTCTCACCACCAAAGTCCTTAGGGAAGCTCACAAGTATCTTTGGGATGCAAATGGTAACACCTGAAATTTGCTTTGATTGCTTTTTAAAGTATGAGCAGTGGCATCTAATAATCTGTTTTCTGTTCTTGTTTAGGGCAGAGTCTTTAGCTAGTGAGATCAAAGAATTTCAAGGACAGCTAGCCGACTACAATATGGTAAGCTATTGGTTCCAGATTTGGTATACTTTTATCCACCCTTCCTCCAAGGAGCTCAAGGTGGTTCTTCCCACGCCTGTTATTCTCACAAGAGTCTTGGGTTGAGTTTTGCCTAGCGAGGTTTGGTAGAATGCTAGTGACTGGCCCAGAGTCACTCATTGAGCTTTGTGGCTGATTATGATTTGGACCTAGTTCTCACAGTTCCTAGTCTCAACAATGAACTGTTATGACACATTGCTTCTTTTTATTTATATTGATTTTATGTACTGAACATACTGGTTTTACTGTGACTAGCAATTGCACAGATATTTCTGTAGTTCTTCCACTGTTACTATAAAATTAATTATATTTGGGAATGCATGTTTTATTTTTTTATTAGTCTTATTAATCATCCACCCTGCTAACAGGCTCTGGGCGATTTGCCATCATTATAAAACATTTAAAATTACAATTAATATATAATTAAAAGAAAAAACAGAAAAAGCAATAGGACAATAAATGTTCATAAAAGCACTCTATTTTCTTGCCTTGTTATTTGTGTGAGTCTGGAAACAACTATGAATAGTTAAACATTTTATGTTTGTTTTAGTTGGTGGATAAGCTCAACACCAATACTGACATGGAGGAAGTGATGAATGACTACAACCTAGTAAGTGTTAAAATTAGAATTTTAGTGCAGTGTTGACTGTTTGCATTGACAATTTATTGTTGGACTTTCCCCTACTGCTATAGTGTTCCCGTATGATCGGTAGTAATTCAGCATTAAATTACCGCTGCTGATGTAAATAGTTCATGAGAAGAATGATAATGTTCTACACCAGTTTGGTTTAATATTATTTGTTACATTACTTACTCCTTTTTGCATTTAGAAGTTCTTAAACTCCTGTTGGTAGATATATAAGTGGCTGAACAGGCCTTCTTGTTTGTCAATATGTATTAATTGATTGTTCCTGAATAAACTAATTCAGTTCGGGGGGGGGGGGGGAGCTGCTATATAGTCATCATTTCACCTCATCTATCTTTCTCATTCCATCCCTTCATCTGCATCTGTGACAGATTGCATTTTTAAAAATTTAGAAGTACTGTACAAATAGGTAAAGGACTGTGAAGGGTTAATTCCTCAAAGAGCCAGAGAGCGTTGAGTGGTAGGCTGCTCCAAGAGATCTGATTGGTTAGCATCAGTTGAGCAGAAGAAGAGTTCTGAACTGGATCCTAAGGAGGATTCAGTCTGAATTTAGACCTGACTGAGAACAGTTTAACACAGATGGAGAACTGGGGGAAGTTGGCAAGAGGAGTGGGTAGTTAGGAGAAGACTCCCATTTAGGCCAAGAACAGGAGATAGGTCTTCTACCGAGAGGCCAGTTTGAGAGAGGCAGAGAGCCAGTTCGGTGTAGTGGTTAAGTGCATGGACTCTAATCTCAGAGAACGGGGTTTGATTCCCCACTCCTCCATTTGCACCTGCTGATGTGACCTTGGGTCAGTCACAAGCTCTGGCACAGCTGTTCCTGAAAGAGCAGTTTGTGTTAGGGTTCTCTCAGCTCCACCTACCTCACAGGTTGTCTGTTGTTGGGAGGGGAAGGGAAAGGAGTTTGTAAGCCACTCTGAGACTCCAAGTGAAGGGCGGGGTATAAATCCAATCTCCTCCTCCTCCTCCTCCTCCTCCTCCTTCTCCTTCTTCTTCTTCTTCTTCTTCTTCTTCTTCTTCTTCTTCTTCAAGACATTTCCCACCCAGTCAAAACAGTGAGATAGTTCTGAAAAGTGGAGAGATCCCTGGTTTGGTATAGTCAGAAACTGCCTTGAGAAACCTTAAGAGTCAGATAAAACTCAAGAAGAGTACTGGTGTGTTTTGAGAAGGGGGTTGGGTACTGGATAGAGTGCTCCAGCCTTCTGGAAACGGAAAGAGTCAGTGAATGCCTAAAGAAAGTGGAGTGTTTTGGAAACACTGGAACAAAAGTCTTTCATCTTAAAGATCCTAAGTCACTGCAAAAAGTTTATGAAACTCAGTAGCCTGAAACATATGAACTAAAGTCCGTGCATATTCTGATTTACTTCAGAGTTCTATGTTGAGTTACCTCAGAAATCTTACCCCTAATTTCATCTGACCTTTCCCCTCTATATTGAATAAAACATTTTGTTAATTTGGAATTTCAAAACACCTCGAGTACCATTTAAATTAAAGGGGGCTCTGATTCTTCCCTCAGGTTCCTGGGCTGAGCTGGCAGCCAAAATATCATACTGTGACAGGGTGGGACAGCCAGAGTTTTTTCAGGAAAGAAGAAAACAGATACCTAGGGTGGCTCAGTTAGAAAGAGAATGAAAAACGGAGGGAAAATCTTGCCTCTGAGGGAGGGGTTGGATGTGGCATAGCCTCATACTTCTTCAACAACAAAATATTTAATTTTCTGCAGTTTTTGTTCATCTTAATACAATACACAATTACTTTATGAGAAAATGTAGAACTGGGTGTATATTTAGCTTTCTGGATATATGCCTAGCACAATGTGTGTTGACTTCAGTCCACACTTTTAGTGCTGGTCAAATGCCCTTTTCAAAGCAGCCTCCTCCATGCGTAAAAGGCTATAAGGAAGCCACAACTTTTCTTCAAAGGAAGGGGTCATGATGGGAACAACGCTGTTTTTATTCTCACTGAAATAGCTCTGCAAGCAACAGAGAAGAATGTGTTTACTGATGAACTGATCAGCTGATCATTTTAAAAAGATACGCCAGTGCACCAAGAAAGGGTATATTACTAACCTGATCCACCTAGATACCATATGAGTGCCCAGACAGACTTTCAGATGTCTGCATGAATCACAGTGCAGTCATAAAGAGAGTTATATCCTCCTAAGCCCATTGACTTCAATGCAGTCTGAAGGGCGTGACTCTCTTTAAGATGGTACTTACAGTAGCTCAGTCCATTTGCTGTGATTCTGCATATATGAGACCTGAGAGTCAACAGGCAGGATAAAATTATTTTAAATTAATAAATTATGCCAGTCACCTGTTAAGGACAGGGAACGGGGGCTGTTCATTGTTGTCCTCTCCTACCTTGCCAAACAGCAGTAGGTGTATTTACATTTTATTTAATAAGGCTACGAGCTTGTTAGCCATTGCTATTGTAAGAGCAGACAGTTGGAGGGGGGTCTCTGACTTCAAACCCACAGCTCTTTATAGGGATTTGTTAATACATTCAGCCAAGCAGTCCTGTTACTTGTGTCAGCAATCCAGCTATTATGCATACAAGCTGATAAAGTTACATTCAAAGCTATCCTAAATTGTGATTTATATTAAACCTCATGAATATTTATAGGTTCAGGTGGTTGTTTTTAAAAGTCTTTTACAGCCTGATCTTATGATTCTGTGACACTGTAGCAGGAAATATAGCAGAACCGAGAGCTATGGAAACAGCAATCTTTTTCATATTGCTATAGAAATAGGAAATATGTTCTCACCAAGTTTCTGATGGATCTGTCTTTTTAATAGTTAAGAGCACAAAATGACCGTGAAGCTCAGAGCATAGACAGCATTTTTACAGAAAGACAAGCGTAAGTATATGAAATACCAAAACTAAAATTTGAAAACTGAAAATGTGCAAAGTTGTTGATGTGGTCATAGCAAACACAGTTTGCTATGTGATGCAACATTTATTTATTTATTTATTAGATTTTTACCCCACCCTCCCAGCCGAGGCCAGCTCAGGGCAGCTTACATAAAACAGCACATAAATTACAGTAAAACAATTAAAACTCTTAAAACAGTACTACAACCAATTGGTCTACCAGGTTTTTTAGGGTATGCCACTTAACATGATCCTAAGCACATTTCCTTGGAATTTGAAAGCCTTTTAGTTACTATGGAATTTACATTCCAGGTGAATGTTTTGTAACTGAAACTTTAATAGTTTAAATGCTGTGAAACAATTAATAGTTCAGTGTGCCTCTCTCATATGAAATGTTGTCAGTGAATATATTTTCTCCAGTATGAGGTAAATGGCAGAAACCATAGCTTTGGACATGGCTACAATGTCAGCTGCTGGTATGGGATTATAGTTTTCTTCCAGGACAAACCTAAAGAAACAAAAAAGCCACTCATACATTCTGCAGAGTTCTTCAATTTAATTATTGGGATACAGATTTGTAACTTTAAAAAAGGTCTAGCAAATGCAAACAAATATGAAATATTACACTGGATTTGTAAGTGTCAGCAAACCACTGAGTATACCAGCAAAAACCAAAGAGCCATTTGATAGCAGTAAAAATTATTTTAAAATGCTTTCTCTGTGTTCAGACTCTGAAAGTTGTTTCTTTTTTGTTGCCTGTTACATTTTAAATGCCTGACAAACTTCATTAGTGGCTTATATGCCTTGTCTTAATTATCACTGAATGTTGTTTTTCTTCCTATTTTTAAACATGTAAATCTTTTTTTCCTTTATGCAAAGAGAGCCTTGGTGCACACTGTAGTATTTTTGCATGAAAACTATAAAATTTAAGGATACGTACTATGATTGAATAAAAGCAACAACAGGTTGTTTGTTAGTTCTGTAGTTCATGAACGTATGTGCTACGAGTCTGTGCTAATATTACAGCATAAGGCAAATAGATTCAGTCAAGTAAGTCTTCATGTATCAATATACTTATCTTCAATAAATCCATCATCTTCTGGAACAAAAGTATGAAATTGTTCAAATACCACTATGGAGTCATTCTCATTGGTATCTGGTCCTGGTGGGAAACTGCACATATCTGTGGAGAAATGTTCTTCAAACATTCCAGGTTCATCTTCGTCCAGACGGCTATGATTGTAGCTGATCAAATGACGGTACCACACTGGGACTTTGATGGCAGTAATAATCAGCAATGTAGTAGTAACAATAACTATAAGGACGCCAATCAGAAATTTCCAGCTTTTGCCAAGGGGTGGAAAACCTGCATGATTAAGGATAAGGGTAGGGATATTCTTTTAGTATTGCTCAGTACAAAGTGCCTCACATTTTTTCTCTAAGTCTGTTCATTTTCACAGGTAGTTTCAGAGGGTAGCTGTGCTCGTCTACAGTAGAACAGCAGGATTCGAGTCCAGGAGCATCTTAGAGACCAACAAGATTTTCGAGAGTCAGAGCTCCCTTAGATACGCGTTGGAATGGAGATCTCCGAGTCCTTATATCCCACCTTCTGACCAGGTTATAAGGACTCAGAGATCTCCATTCCAACTCATAACTGACAAAGGGAGCTTTGACTCTCCAACGCTTATACCCCAGAAATCTTGTTGGTATCTAAGGAGCTACTGGGCTTGAATCTAACATTTCCACACAATTAATTCTTCCCACAATTAATAGTCTTTAGGAGTGCAGTTGTAAAAACACTTTCCTGGGAGTTAGCCCCACTGAGTAGACCAGAGCTAGATTCTGAGAAAACCTATTTAGGATGGTACTGTGGGACATTTACCTATTAACATTTTTAAAGCAGAATGCACATTTTTTGTTCTGCTATAAAATTTTAAAACAGTTTGGCACTTGATTGGACATGTGTTTCAGAAGAGTCCTGAAGGAGTCTTTTGTAGAGAATTATATTTGGAGGGGGGTTCCATTCACATAGTTAACAATATAAACTGCTGACTCACTTGAGTGGGCTTATTGAACACAGTCCTGGCTGCTTCAACCTGTTTGATTCCCCAAGTGAGGATACTCATCTACATTCTCCTTAACAAGAATTTGTCAGTGAGGCCTTGGGAAAGGCTCCTGGTATGGAATTGTCTTGATGAATCAGGGCAATTGAAGATACGTAGCATAAAGAGAGATTCAGGTGGGTAGCCGTGTTGACCTGAAGCAGTAGAACAAAGTTTGAGTCCTGTGACACCTTTGAGACCTTTAAGACCAACAAAGTTTTATTCATGTATGAGCTTTCGTGTGCATGCAGACTTCCTCAGATACAAACACAAAAACTCATACATAGAAAAAAACTTTGTTGGTGTTAAAGGACTCAAGCATAAAGAGATGTTTAAGAAAGCAATTTTCAGTTTTGAGCTACCAATAACTTAAGGTCATTTGGGGAATAATCTAAACTGGGCATCCCCAACATGGTTCCCATAGGCATCATGGCGCCCACCAGCACTTTTTCTGATGCCCACCAAGTGCTTTTTAAAAGTTAGAGGGGCCAGGTGGGGCTTTTGCCCAAAAGCTTCTGATTGGCCATTGGAAATTTGATTGGCAGTGCAGATTTTTTAAAATGTTGCTTTGGTAGCATCTGCTACCACAGCACAAGGATCTTCACTGTGTGACTGGAGGTGAGCTGTGGCAGCCATTCTGTGGCTCACTCTGCCTCCTGCAGCAGTCATTTTGTGGCTATGCCCACAATGCTATATCAGTATTCCAAAGGTGCCCACAGGCTCAGAAAGGTTGGGGACCCCTGATCTAAACAACTTATTTTTGTAGTATGCAATACATTGCTTTGTTTTCTATTCTATTCAGGGGTCATTTCCTGGCAGAGCGCAGTGGAGTGGCGCTCCAGCAGTAAGGAGCCCGGGGTGCCCCCCCCGCCACCATTCCTGGCCCGCCTGGAGAAGATCAGGCAGGGAACCCAGGCATGCTTGCATGCCTGCCCTTTGTCAGGGGCTGTGGTATATGCAAATGAGTTATGCAAATGAGCTCCTGCACCTCTTTTTCTACAAAAAGACCCCTGCACATTTTACATATTCTAAAAAGTTACAAAAGCTGCATTGGAGTATATATCAAGTTATGTTCTGAAATTTAAATAGACATATATCCTAAAAGCTCTAATTGGCATGAGGGTAGTAAAGAAAGTGGAGTCCATAAGTCAAAACAAACACTGGTTTCTTGGTCTCGTATAGTGAATATTGCTTGAAGCACTCTACATTGTACATTTCTTCTCAGAGAAGTTGCAAAGATTATTTTTAAAAAATAAATTTAAATAAATTGTGGAATGTCTTTTACCAGTTTTAAGGCAAAGTGTGCGAACAGTGTGTGAAACTATATGTTTGGGTATATTTCAGTGTTTTAAATTCTGCATCAGTGAACTAAATGATCCTCTAGTTTCCTTTTAGACCTATTCAATTGTGTCAGAATGCACAGCACCAAATACATGGGCACTGCTGTTAACCAAAACTGATATATACCTGAATATAATAACTTTCCATCTGTATTGTTATATCCAGAGGCTCCAGTATCATTGCTAGGATTAATAGAAATGGGAAGTTTGGTGGTTGCTTCAGTCTCCTCTTTTCTGTGACAATTAGATATAAGTGCTGTTTTGATGGGTTGTGTTTTTAGACCATCTGGAAAGGTGCATGCGGTATTTTTTTCATTTTCTGGAAGTATAAACAATAAAAAAGAGAATCACAGAGTTTAGTTAGTGCCGTTATACAAGATTCATCTTAATATAAATATATCCTAATTTAATGATAGGATTTAAAAATGTTATTTTGCCTCAGCTACCAAGAAATGTTCAAAACAAATAAACCTGTGCAACATTATAGGATTATCAAAAGTTAAAAGGGGATTGTTATATCTGAACATATTCATTTTTTAAATTACCTAATTAAAACTACCATGCTCAACTCTCCTCATTTGGAGAATAGTCTTCGTAGAAAATTAGAAAACAGGTTGTTTCCTTTCCCTCCCACCCATCTACATACAGACATTCTTGAAAGGATTCAGCCATTGTTCAGCATCTGTCATTAAGTTTACTCAGAGAAAATTATCATGTATGCCTTACCAATTTCTAGGTGTACTGCATAGGTCTTTCATAGCCTTCTCTTGGGCCTAGATTAATTAATAGTAGTTCAAAACCAAATTTCCACTTACTCTGATCAGCTCCTTCTTTAAGCTTCCCTTTATTAAGGCTTCTATTCACAACAATTATAGAAATATCCCATCAGATTGGTTAGCTAGATTAGTGAGTCTTAATTTTTAATCCCGTACCATCCACCAAGGTGCAACATTATAATCAAATGTTCCCCAAGACACAAGAAAAAAATTGGGACATAAATATAGCACTTCAAAAAAAGATTGTTTTACTTATATTGATGTATTTATGATATATGCAGACAAAGGAGTGCCATTTTTAACCCAAGTTGGCACTTTTTGGAGAGCTTGTTCCTCCCTTATCTTGGTTTTTGTTGTAGTGCTGTTTCTGTTGTTCTCTTTCTGGAAGCCCATCAGGAATACTGTTTTTTGTGGGGTTGCCCCAAGCTCAGAGGGGACATATCTGTTTTAAGTCCTTTCTGCTGTGTGCCACTTTTTTAAGGGGTTGGAGGACAAATCTGAAATCTAGAATTTGATCGTGTTATGGGGGTGAGGATTGTAAGACAACTGTTCTCTACTGGCTGTTGGAAGGCATGCAAGTGGGAAAAAGAGGCTGTTTAAAATCTTGGATTCCCCCTGTCTTGCCCCCCAATTTGTAGCTTGCACCATAAGGGGCTGCATGTTCTCCTCAAAGAATTACTATACTAGATGGACCTTCTAAAGCAGGGGTGTCCAAACTACGGCCCGCGGGCCAACTGCGGCCCGCGGGTCAGTTTTTATTGGCCCGCAGGCTCTAATCACTTCGGCGGTGTCTAAGCCATCGTCTTACTGACACAGCCTATAGAACGCCCGTCTAACTTGCGGGAACCCTGTCAGGCGGCCGGGGAAGGAAGAGGGGAGGGGAGGAAGGGAAGCGGCTGGGTCACGTGAGCAGAGTAGCGGCTTCAGAACGCACCGGGGGCCGGCGTTTCGCTCACCTCCCCGGGGAGCCAGGTCGGTGGCAGGGAACCCCCGCCCGCGTCCAGCTCGCACTTTCCCCTTCCCCGCCACAGCCTTCCTTTCCGGGTTTGGGGCGCATGCACGGAAGAGCAGGGACGCGGCAGCATGGCCTCTCAAGCTAAGCGGAGGAGAGAGGATGGGCCGCCAGATTGCCGGGAGGAAGGCGCCAATGGGGAGGACTCTGAGTCGGAGGATGAAGACAACGGTGACGACGACGACAAAGAAAAGGAAACAGAAGAAGAGGAGCTCAGCTTGGTGAGCCAGCTTGCCGGGACTTTTAGGGCAACTTCTGCCGCCTGGTGCTTAGAGAGACAGTTCCTTGTTTGCCCCCCGAAGAAGCCTTCGGTGGGGTCCTTCACTGCTCTTATAGTTCACAGCCACAGCCTGGCCTCTCGCTTCCTCTGCCAATCGAGGAGGGTGGCTGAGCTTTCCCTGGCAGCTCCTGATCGGCTCAACATACATATGTGAACAAACATTTTCTCTGTTAAATCAGAACAAAAGCAGACTGAGATCCAGAATGACTGATAGCCATCTCTGTGAAGTCCTTCGTGTCTCAACCACCAAACTTTCTCCTGACATCCCAGCCATCCTTCAATCCAAAGAACAGCATCACTGCTCCCACTGAGAGCAATGTTCTTCACATTATAGGTGAGTTAGAAATACACACAGTAATCATGTGTCAATATGTCACCTCTTGCGTGTGGCCCGGGCCTTTGCTTATTTTTCTGTATTTGGCCCTCACCAAAAAAATTTTGGACACCCCTGTTCTAAAGAAAACCAGTCCCATGCTACAGAAGGTTGTTTATCCTATCACAGTATTCTTGGATAGATAGCATTTGAATGTCACTTGTAATACTGTCTGGTACATTTTACTGTGCTGTCAATCCATTCACTATGAATCTTAGTTACGGGGAGAATTAACGTCCTGAAGTTATCAGTTATTCTGAGCAATTTTCTGTCTGATGGTTTAGACCTCTTTCTTTTATGGACAATAGAACAGCTTTTGGAACTTGAACCTTTAAAATAGATTTTATCTGCTACCTTTAGTTCTCATAGCATCTTTTTGATGTATTTAAATGAATATAAATATTTGTAGACTATTTGGCATGAGATGGCTTGAAAAGCTGCTATGCAGGTAATTCATCACAACCATCACTAGCCAGAATTTTGGAAGGAAAGAAAAATGACCAGAGCACAAGCATTTTGTTACACTCACCTATTAATAATTGTGAATTATTCAACCAACTCTGTAAACTAAGCAGGCCACATGAACAATTCCATGGATTTCCAAATAGTACAACTGTGCTCAAATTAAGTGATACTTCAATTTCAAAATATCCAAGGTTGTTACTTTGTAAGTTCAAAACCTTCAGGCTCTTTAGAAATATGAACACACTAGAATCTAAATGGGCAATTTTGTTGTTCTGTAGATACAAAGCTGTTAGCTGATTTAAGCCAGCAAAGGCTGCTTGTTCAACTGTTTGAATAGAGTTATTACTGACATCTAGAACTGCTAGTTTTGAAAGATTGCAAAAGCTGTAGTTACGTAGAACGACAATAGCATTGTTGTTCAGGTATAGTTTTGTGATGTTAGGGTTCTTGTGCAAAATCTTGATATCATTATCATTTAAACTAAGGTTATTGTTACTAAGTGTAAGAACAGAAGAACTGTTGTTTGCCGTTGCATCAGTCGTCTCCTGTTAAAGGAAAAGACAAAAAGTGTTACGAATATAGATGGGTACATGTTAAATATCAAGCTCTTGTGCTTATTTAATGTCATGGAAACTGTTGCTAAAAAATCAGTATTTTATTATCGCCCTATAAATGGCTGCTTGCCCCCCCCAAATCTCCCTTTAGGAAAGGAGAAAGTGTGTGAATGCCACTCTTCCTACCAGGAGCTTAGGGCAGCATATGCGGTTCTCTTCTCATTTTATTCTCATAACAGCACTGTGAGTTCGGTTTGACTGGGAGAAGGACAGGTCCAACAAGAGATTCATGTAGAGTATGGATTTGAACCTGGTCCCCTCAGTCTTAGTCTAAGCACTAAAATATATTGGTTCTCTGTAGTTCAGGCTAGATGAGAATAGTTCCACTATTTTTTAAATGAAGTGTCAGAACTCAAATGCCAAATAGGGCTAAACTATTTCGAATCTGAAAACCCTGAATCAATCAGGATCATATGTTTAGAGTCTAGTAATCATAAGACTGAAGAGATTTAAGAGCTTATTTAGTCCACCACCTTACCCACAATGAAAGGCAGGGTCATATATGACTGTGCACAGTTGAAACCAATATGAAGAAACTCTTTCATGACATTAAGGAAGAAGGTCCATGAAAGAAGCAACTGTTCTGCAAATGATCAGACTCCTACTATAAGACTTGCTCGAGTATTGTGGTTTAGACAGTGATGTGCAATATACTGTGTCATATAGACTAGGAAGAAATTAAATGTATAGATGTTACAACAAGTTATGTTATCACATTATGTTGGTAGGGGGGCTTACAGTGGGCATTTTAGAAAAAGAGCGGTAGCTAAATTTGCGTATGAAACTTACAGTGGTGCTCTCAGAAGTGACCAGGAGCAGAAAGAAAACAGCAGCCTTTAGTGGGAGCCAAGCAAATTTCATTTTCCCAATCTGTGAATTTGGATGTTAGGTGTATGTTATCACTGGAATATTATGAAATGCTAACATTCAATATGATAATCAAGAGGATAGTGAAACTATGCCTTACCCATGGTTTGTTCATGGTGAATTGTGGCCCAAAAGGTATCCGAATCCTCATTGCCAAACCTAGTCACTTCACTGGATTCACAAAACAGAATGGAGTATGAGAGATGTGAACTATGTTAATATTTATTGCATTTTGTCTCACCTGTTTTCCAAAGAGCTCAAGGCAGCTTACATTGTCTTGTTTCCTTGCTCATGTATCTTTACAACCAATCCTTCAAGGAAGATTAGGCTGAAAGTGATTGGCCCAAGGTTAAGTTTCATGAATTTTCCCCCTTGTCTATACTTATCCCACACTGTCACAAAACAGCTGCCTAACATCAGTTAGCTTACAGAAGACAGTTTCATCAAGCGTTGTGACAACATACACCGCAATGATCCACTGAAGTACTGTATATACACAGAATAGTAAGTGCAAGCTGGAATTTTGTCAGCCAGCTCCCAACATAACATTCCAGACTGTTGTTTACTTATTAAATTGGGGGAGTTTAGAGTTTCAGGTGAGGAACTGCTAGAAAGGAAACTGTGTTCAGAACTCCTGTACACACTTGTATCTGGCATGTGTACATCTCTACCTGGTAGTTCATAATTATGGCTTGAATTAGTGTACTGGTTTTCATTTATTTGTCAAATTTATATCCTGCTCCCTCTCCCCTGAATGGGACTTGAGGTAGTTTTGAGCACATAAACATGCTAACTTTCAGATACCGTGAGGTATAAACCTAATACAGTTCTTTATGTAACTGATCTCTTGGGAAGCAATTAAAGGTTCTTCTGTACAATATTTTGGAGGAAGTAATCCAACCATTTTGTAACACACATAAATGTAGCTCTCAGCCTTAATCTGGAGCATCAGTTGTGCTGTGGGGGGACAGAGGGCAACTGGGAACCCTGCATGACCCCTGGGGATGGGATGCATAAAAACCAATCTTGTGTTTGACACACTGACTGTGTCCCCAGGGAACTGGGAATGGGTCAGAAGAGTAGCTTCTGCTGTTTCCAGCCCTAATACCAGCAATCTTCCCTTGGTTACCCCAACCGGCAGGTTGGGTAGTGCTTCTGACAGCAGTCAGGCAGCCAGCTATACCCATTGTATGCAGCCTAAGCTGCGCCAAGACCTGAGGAACCTGTAATCAATAAAGTTGTGGCCTGCTTCTCCCCAGCACAGTGTGTCTATGCTGTCTATCTGCCCTACTTCTATGGACTGGTCCCCACTTCAGGCACAATTAATGTGTGAAACAGGAAAGTTTTAGTGAACAACAGCTTACTATGTCTTTCCAGGAAACCCAGGAAATTTTTGTGAAGGAAGTAAATGAAGTAAAAAAAAAGATTAGTTGCTGTAGATTTTCCGGGTTGTGTGGCCGTGGTCTTGGCATTGTAGGACCTGATGTTTCACCAGTAGCTGTGACTGGCATCCTCAGAGGTATAACACAGAAAGATGGAGTACTGTCTGTGTCAAGGTGAGCAGAAAAATGGTAGGCAGGTAATTTATATCTATCCTAGAAGGTGGGGTAGGGCTGAGTCATTATCTCAGTATCATCTTAATTACCTGCCTATCATTTTTCTGCTCACCTTGACACAGAGAGTACTCCAACTTTCTGTGTTATACCTCTGAGGATGCCAGTCACAGCTCCTGGCAAAACGTTAGGTCCTACAATGCCAAGACCATGGCCACACAACCCGGAAAATCTACAGCAACTAATGAACTCCGGCCGTGAAAGCCTTCGACAACATATTAAAAAAAGATTTTTTTGAAAGCTATGTTAATAATGTTTTTAATTAACTCAAAGAAAAGAAGTGAAAAGTATAGCAAAACATAACATCAATAGTGGCAATTCTACAGATAAGTATCTATAAAAGGTTCCAAGTACCTAAAAAGTACCCATGCTGCAGATGGTCAAAATAGGTGAAACGATATCAACCATTAAAATTAATGGATGGCAATTATTTCATGCTGCATGGCTAGGGATTAAAAGTTTACTAACTAGATCCATAAAAGATCAAGTACATATTGGTACTAGTCACTGGTGCAGGACCAGGGGCTCCGTATAGGGTGAGCTATAGAGGATATTGTTCCTTTCCTTGTTTAATACTGTATATGATATTCCTCAGAAGGACCTCATTGGTTCTACACAGTGAGTCACTGATTATAAAAAACTGCATAGCTTATATCCAAACTGTGCATTCCAAAGGCACATGTGACCTTCACTTTGGGGGGGGAAAGTATATATGAAAAGTAGCTACAACAAATTTAGTGCTCACTCTCCACCTATATGTATGGATTGGTAATTTCCATTTTTGTTTCTGTCTCTGTCTTGATTCCTACTGGACCTTCCTGGCAACTAAACCCCCACCCATCCACCCTCTCTTCCTATATGTAATGGCTGAGGAAATTCTGTTTCATTGTATCTGAAGAAGTGTGCTTGCACATGAAAGCTTATACCTTGAATAAAACTTTATTGGTCTTAAAGGTGCCACTGGACTCAAAGCTCTTTCTCCTGCTTCAGACCAACACGGCTACCTACCTGAGTCTATCTTAAAGATATTATTATTTTGCAGTTTCATTTCCATTATATGCAAGAGCAAACCTTTCAACCTTGCCAAGAAACTTATTCCCACACCCTCACGGAAATATGAAATGGCACCACTGATCAGGGTCACTGTGTACTATTACACAAGACATGAGCATATGTCATTGCAGTGATGAGATTTGCATAACTTCATTGGTAGACAACTTTATCAGTCTCACAAAGGTAAAGGGGAAAAGACAGCAAATTGTGTAATAGATACATTGGTCATAGCCAAATTCAAAAACCGGGTTTTGTAAACTTTATTTGTTGAAGCAGTTCTCAGTATCATCTTAATCATTATATTAAAAAGTACAGATGAATCATTATGGATTTCAGACGTTCCATTTTCAATTCTACATTACTTAAAAATAATGAAAAGTAATATTTACAGGATTGAGCTGAAGGAAACATCTGAAAAATACAGGTTTTCCAAAGATCCAAATATGGTTGCTCACATGGTATAAATCACTCACGGCTTTTCCAAGATCCATAAATATTTTCAAACACAGATAAAATTTATCTAGGATATTGGTTATGAAAAAGATGTTTCATTACATACATGAAAATTGTTCTGCCACCACTTTACAAAATATCTTACCTTCCTGGTTTTTCTCTGGAACGTCATATTCATGTTTGCATGTTTTCCTCTGGATGACAAGGAAGGAAAAAATAGTACAAAGTTACTTGTGCTTGGCTTCAACCTTTGTACCCAATTAGCAAGGAGACGGTTTAAAATTTAAAAAAAAAACCACACACCTCGGGACAGTTTAGCAAAAGATTGACTAGGTCAAGCAATTTTTTTTTATGTTCATATAGGACTTAATAGGCCTTGTAGCCAATCAGGAAGTGTTAGAATATAGCTAGGCTACATGTTCATGTCATGGAAAGAGGAAATGAACAAGTAAATCTGCTGTAAACAGTGTTCCCTCTAAGCTGAGTTAGTGTGAGCTAGCTCACAGTTTTTTACCTTCCAGCTCACACATTTTTGTCTTAGCTCAGGAAGGATGGCTCCAGAGCAAACTAATTTATGCAGTAGCCAAAGCACTTGCTCACAACTTTAATGCCCGTAGCCCACAAAGTTGAACTTTTGGTCACAGGACTCCACAGCTTAGAGGGAGCATTGGCTCTAAAGAGTTTTCAGTAGGGAGAGTGTTATCGGCTTCAGAGTCAAGAATAGTCAGTCATGTGTTACTTAGGTGGTACTGTATTTACCACAAAGGGGAAAGTATCAGTCTTTGTTTATGTGTGTATCTGTGCGTACACAAGCACACAGGAAGAGCATGTTAAAAGTAACAATTTAAAAGCCTTTATATTTAAAATGCTGGGCAGGGGGTGTAGATTTTTTAAAAAGTCCTTAAAGTTAAAACTTTGAAATGCTAGCATGGATTCAACCATAGAAGAAGGAGCCTGACTCCACCCTAAGGCTTAAGGCTTGTTAGGTTGAGGGAAGGCTTCAGACTCTGTTTTGGTTTGATTGCCTTGATTAACCATGCCATCCTAAGCTGAGTTACACTCTGCTAAGCCCCTTGATGGTAGTGAATGTAGAAGGCTGTGACTCAGCTTAGGCTGGCACGATGAGATGCTTTTGGTTTCAGTCAGCACATCCAGGTTCTTTATACAATTTTCCTGTAGAAGCAAAGGAAATTGCAACTACTTCCTGGTGACAGGAACTGAACATGGGGCCTTTCTGTCCCAGTAGCAGCTATCAAAACTGTTGATGACTGCAGTCACCCAAAGGCTATTGTATAAATAGGGGCTGATTGACAGGCTCCCATGTGAACTTGCTTTAAAGTGAGTTAAAATCTGAACAGGCTGTAGAGATTGAACAGGCATTACAATACCAGAAGACGTCTGCTGTCCTAAGGATACTTTCCTGTGTATGAGACTTAAACCTGTTTAGAACTGCTCCAAATATTTTTGATGCATTTAATCCTTTATATGGCAGTGGTTTTGAGTACGTTTGTGTGTGTTTTTGCATTTTTGTGCTCTTAAATATTCATGTTACTGATTTGTTTCGCTTTAACTAGTTTTAACTAACCTTTGGTATGAAGGTTTTCTTGCCACAATTAATGAGAAAAAAATGAAAAAATATGTAAAATGCCTACATTTATGCAGCAAAGAAAAGTTAATCCAGGCAGTGGAAGATGACATCCAGCAGGAAAAAGAGGCAGCAGAAGACATCATCAAAAATATGGCTGAAGAGGATCAAGTTAAATACATGGAGATGAAAGTGGCCAATGAAAAATTCTTGCAGGTGATCTTCCGTATAAAACTGAATTGTTTATTCATCCCACCATACTTTAAGAACTGATTAAATTAAAGGAAGCCTTTCGGATAGTGTAAACCTGATCTTCCACCAATAAAACAAGAAAGTGGACAGTGCTATGGACACCACCCTGCCAGTTTTCAGTCCCTTTGGTTTCAGAGGAAGAGTTTAGTAAATGATTAACTCTCTCCTATAGAAAACAATACTTTCCTTTAACTCAGTTTGGACTGTTGCCAGTGCTACATTTATCAATCATAAAATGCTTTGATGTAAATCAAAAGATACTACTCCGTGACCAGATAACTTTCAGTTGTTGAAATGATGGGAACACTGATTTCCTCCATCCCCATCTCAAAACCACTCCTTAGAGTTCCCCAACCTTCTGGAACCAGATAAGGAAGTTAGTGATACACATACGACTTGTACAAAGTGATATACCTTTCACATTCAAGCCCAGTATTCTAGCCACTGCACAAAATGTTCTTACTCTCCATACTGTACTTGATTTCCATTTCTTAACTTCTTAACTTCTTTAAAGCAGAGGACTTAAGGCAGATTATTCTATTTTTCTGATTATTTAAGAGGAGTAACTTTCATTTAGTCAGGAAGCTTCAGTATCATACACAAAATAGGAACCCTATGGGGCACATCTCACATGTTCTGTATTTATGTTGAATATTATGGCTTCTATAAGTGAGCTGCATATAAGTCATCTAGCCTCTGGAAGGTTTTATTAACTATACATTTTGATTTTATTTTCCTGTCCTAGGAATTATATGCTTTACAGCAAGAGCTGGATACAGTGAATATAAAAGAACAAGCCCTGGAAGCTGTACGTATAAATATATGAAGCTGCCTGCAAGGACTTAAAGATTTAAATGTGTTTCTTTAAATGTTTAGTAAGTTGCGGAAGAACAAGGGGGGTGAAAGAAGGGGATGAGTAAGGTGATTGGTTCATGACTGAGAGTGTATGGGCGGAGATTATAAGTGTGTGTCAAGAAAGTCAGTCAGTGTGTTTAGTCAGCAGTTAACAGCCAGTTATGGTCAGTCAGCAGTCTACAGAGTCCGAGAAGCAGTCTTCTGATTAGGATCCCATATGCGTGCTGTGAAAAGTTTCAAAAGAGAAAGTAGAATACTTATAGAGGGCATATTAGCAACTAGAGAGAGTCAATACCTAATATTGTCAAAGTATTATAAGTGTGTGAGAGTGAAGTTGACAGAACCTGAGTTAAGAAGTGAAAGATTAAACTGACCTAAATAAAATAAAGATTGAACAAAGTACATTCTGAAGAGAAAGGAGGATTTGAGAGTGAGAAGTGTTTGTGAAGTGAAAGAGTGTGATACCTCAGTCAGAAGCTATTAATATACACTGTTTTATTCACTGAAGAAGTGTTACAACACATCTTGAAACGAGTATGCTTCTTGTACAAATAAAGTTTAATTTATTTTATGAAAACCTAGAGTTATATGCTATTACAATACAACAGTCTCATCTTTAGGACCACATAGTCCAACAAAGGAGCCTTAGAGCTTGGGCACAATACTAAGGGAAAAGTTGAATAATAAGATTTGGAATTAAATTCCTGGTGGCAGCGTTACATACCCAGAGAGAGAGAAGCAACAAGAATGTTAAAAACACACTATATCTAACTACACGATTAAAAGAGTATAGTCATGACACTGCCCAGCTCTGACCACTGGTTCATCTAACTAAATGTTGTCTACAGTGACTGGCAGCAGTTCTCCAGAGTATGAGCAGATAGAAGTATTTTGCTGAGTTCAGACATAATGTGGAAAGCATGGTTTATTTTTAACTGTAACTGCTTTGTAAAAAATAAAATGGAATTTGGCTCACATTCTGGTTTGCCTCAGCCAGTGCTGGTTATATTGCCTCCACTCTTTCCCTTTTCGCTTAGGATTTGTTAATCACTTTTATTGAGTCTGGCAGGCTAGCTCTTTTCCAGATCTGCCTTCCCAACACCATCCTCCATGGCCACCATGTCTCCTTACAGCTAGGACTTTTGAGGTAGGCATAGAAGGGTGCAGTAGCAGTGGTAACAAATTGGAAAGGGGAAGAGTCAGTGAGAGTGGTTCACTTAGATCATAGCAGTTGGTCAAGGAAGGGGAGCTTCGTACCTTTTGAATCCCTGTATTTTCCCTGCCCCAGTCCCCCAACAGTGGCCCTCTAGCCCCTCTTCTTGTCCACTGGGGCTTATTCATGTTCATTTTTTCTTAATCAGCAACAAAGAGGAATATAATTATCTGTGCAACAGGTTCATATAAATTGTTTTTAATGATTGCTTGTATTGCTTAGATGCCAGACTTATGTGTTCTTTTGTGACTGTAGAAACTGCATTTGCCAATGACTGTTTCCTTCTGCAGGAAATAGCACACTCCCAGGTTAAGCAGGAGGCACTGCAGCTATATGAAAAGCTTCATGGTCTTGAAGAACATCGGGATCAAATGATTGCTGAGGACAAAAGTATGGGATCCCCCCAGGAGGAGAGAGAGAGATTACTCAAACAGGTAGAGAAACTACTGCTACTCTGTTTCATGAATTTCCATGCACCCTTTTATAGCATGATTAACAAATGAAAATATAGGTCCATGTTCTTGATTCTGAACAGAGCAGAGCAAAAGGAATGATATTAATGCCTGAGATCTAAACTGAGGTAAACCTGGTGGCCCCCACTTCTCTGCCTGTTTTTGTTTTTAATTCCAGTGGTTTGTGTCATGGCACAAGGCAGCATATGAAGATGGAGAGAGGAGGGTGGGCAGTTTTTATTTTTAAAGTATAAATTTTAAATGCCAAATTATGGGTTTATTGATTGATTGATTTAAAACAATTATTTCCCGCCCTGTCTTCTTGGACTCAAAGCAGATGTGTTTTAATATGGTTGTTTGAGTAGGTTTTTCTGGAGTAGAGACTTCTGAATGGTACCCTCATGTTGGGAAGACAGAGGAGCAGGTTTTTGGGGGAAAAGCAATAGGAGGGTGGAATGAGAAGTATAGAGCAGGTGGAGCTATTTTAGCCCAGGTGCCTGACTCTGAAGTTGCCAGGGTGCCAGCAAATGGGCTGCAAGCAGGAGGTCAGGACTGGACTTTGGTGGGCACCTTGGGGGTAACCTGAGCCCCAGTGGCACTGCCACTGCTTCAGGGGCTCTTGGTCCTCCAGACAAAGAATTGCCTCTGAATGCCAAACAGACTAGTGATACAAAATTTCCTGGGTCAGCATAACTGGAGAGGTGAATGTAGAGGCAGGGAAGACTGGATGACTAGGGAGGTAGAGAGAAGGAAGACCAAACAAGTAGGCAGAGAGAAGGAAGAACAGGTGGACAAGTGGCAGGAGGAGCAGCGGGATTTCCTTTCCATTACACATCTCTCTTTTATATCCTGTAAATGATATCAATCAAATCTGTGTTTAAGTGTTGAGTCTCCATTCTTGATAAAACTGAATAAATGTGTTCGTTTACAGGTTTGTGTTAGCTAGCAATCTTTTAGCACCACTTTTATTTAACAAAGTGCTGTTTCTCTCTTTTTTAAAGGTTAAAGAAGACAATCAAGAAATAGCAAGCATGGAGAGACAGTGAGTGTTTCTGCATATTGTTCTCTTAGATGCTTGCTCTGCAGATTGATCTAAATCTGAATGTAGCTCATAGCCTCTCTATGCAAGTTGCAAAAATCTTGCTTGTATAATAATATAAGTTATAGGTTACAGCATCAGTTAAATTCTATGTACAGCACAGTGGCTTTTAGACAAAATATCAGACATAACCAAGTGCCAAAATATTAAGATTAAAATAGTGCAATGTATTACATTTATTAAAAATACAAATAAAATTTAGACAAGGCCCTAAAGAGCCACAAAATGAAGCTCCTGTGGGAGCCTAAAGAACAAAGGGCTGTAAGAATGAAGATACTTCTTTACTAAAAACATTTGTTCAGTTTTTTAGAGCCACTGAGATGTATTTAATGCCAGTAAGAGTAAGATTCCTATAACTACCTGATTTTATAGATGATAGTCATAAGAGCGATTTGAGAAAACAGTAATAAAGGGAATGATCAGAGAAGCTCTTCATATTTGCATAGAATTTACAGACCAAAAAAATGTGCTATGGTTTCTGGCAACTGAAGCCCACAAGGGCAGATCCCCAGAACACGCAGGATGCCAGAGAATCTGCCATGTAACTAATCACTAATATGTGTTAATAGTTTGCATGAAGAAGTAGAGCTGGTGTTTTGGAATGCCTGATTAAACATTTTTAATGTATGGTATGTTCGGTGCAATTGGTTTTGGGGTATGTGACTTGTAGTGTTATTAAAATGCCAATAACCAAAGTATTACCAAAGTTACCAAAATGGGCCATACCCAGTCCACTCTGGCTTTTCCCACAGCTTGCTCAGGCCTGCAGGGCCACTGTGTGACAATTCATCTCATTCCAGGGAAGGGAAGGATCTTAGGAAAGGAAAAAACATGGCTCACTGAATGAGTTCTGAAAACTGAGCACCTGCCTCATTGCAGTGTGAGAGGATAGTGGAGAAGTGAGGCTATGGAGGAAACACCCTTCCCCATCTCTCATTTCATTTTGTGTTCCATCTGGGTTATTTTGATTTAATGCCCCACTTGGTCTTCCCTGATCCTCTAGCACAGGACACATCAGTCCCTTTGCTGTTATTTGAATGAAACAATCAAGCATTCTTCTGTTGTAAGGCAATTCAGGGACCAGCAGGGGGACCCATATGGTAATACATGAAATGGGCAAGTATCTCTCTAAAATTAAAAATGTACAGTTAAAGCCCTGTGCAAAATCAATTATGTATTGAATGCCAAGTTACGTTAAAATATAGCTGTACTGTTACATTCATTAAAACATATATCTTTGCTATTTCCCTCAAGTAAAAGCTGTAGATATTTAATTTTCTTTATCAAGTGTTTGCATTGTTTTAGGCTGACAGATATCAAAGAAAAGATCAACCATCTTAATGAAGGTATACGGCAGCTTGACATGGATCTAGAGGAGCATCAAGGTAAATTAAACATAGGAATTTTCAAAACTCTCGCATGGGATACAGCTATCTGATTTAGAAATGGGTTACTGCTTTCTTCATCAGGATCATTCAGGAATGAGAATGGAAATTACCGAAGTGTGCATGGCTGCACAGATGTGGGTGCATTAAAATAAACTGCTGATAACAGGAAGATTTCTTCCTGTGTCATCTTATTTCAATGTGTGAGTTAACAGTGAATGAAGATAAGTTATGGGGTTTCATGCTAGACACTACAGAGGATGGTGTGTACTTTCTACCCAAATAGATCGATTCTTTATGCAGAGCCCTTCATGATGGAAGTTCAGATTCTGTAATGAGAATTAATTAACCCCACAGGCATGCATATATTTGTTTGTGTATTTACTCCAAAAAACCATCCGTGGAACAAAAATAGCTGCTAGCATTGTTCTGCAAACACTTTCATAAAAGCTATTGTATAAAGTGCTGTTTCTAACTAGGTTCCATAATGTCATGTTTCTGCTTGCTTGAGAGCTTGTACAAACAGAAAAAAATCTTCAAATTTAGTTTCATTTTTCTCACACGATGGTCTAACAGTGTTCCTCAGTCCATGGAACAGCACTAGGGATGGGCACGAACCTCGTCACAAACCTAATTTTGTGATGAACATAGCCAGTTCATGGTTCACAAAACAAGGTTCGTGCCCATCCCTATCCACAACCCTCCACATGGTTTTTGGAGGTTCATGGGGTTTGTGGTGGGGAGCAAGATGCAAGCCATTTCAGCAATCCGTTTTACCCCCACACACACACTTCCAAGTGTTCCCTTTAAATGGCTTTTGCAAGCCAGCACTGCAGGGAAGTAAAGTCCAAGCGGTGAGTTCAACCAGAGGTGGTGAACTCACTTCTTGGACTTCACTTGCATATAGCGCCCATTTGCAAAACTCACTTCTTGGACTTCACTTGCATACAGTGTTCCCTTTAAATGGCTTTTGCAAGCCCTTCCTCCTTCTCCCCCAAAACTGAATGCTAGATATGCTATCTTGTTTTTTAATTTTTTTAAAATATTTATGTTTGAATGTTTTAAATACTGGATTTTCATGGTTCTGATTGGTTTATAATGTATTGAATTATTTTGTTGTAAACCACCCTGAGCCCCGTGTAAGCAGGGAAGGGTGGTCAAGAAATCTAAATAAAGAAATAAATAAATTCCGTTCTGCTGGCCTTGGGGAGCCCCCATCAGCAGAAAGGAGGGAGGGAAGATCTCCCCTCTTCTATTCTGCTGGCCCCAAGGAGCTACCCCCAGCAGAAAGGAGGGAACTTCATGAACCGAACCGGTTTGGTAAACAGGGAGGTTCATGATGGTTCGTGGTTCATATGACCTCATGAACCAGGAGAAACCTCCTTTTCCCCATTTCGTCCCCATCTTTAGTTAGCACACTCAGGTGGATCGTGGAGCTCCACTTAGGGTGCAATAATATATAGAAGTGTCATTTTTACTGCTTTTTGGAACGACCTGCTGTTAGCATGTATGCACAGAGAGCAAGAGCGTCTTTTGCTCAATCTTGGCCAATTTCCCTCTTTATTATAGCCCCCATTTCACATGGTTTCTGTCCGTGCACATTCCATGATCATCAGTATAGACTTTTGGTGGAAGACCAGTGGAATAGCTGGTTGAATCCGGCCCATTGTTTCCTTCCCTGACTTTCTTGGTCTGCTTGGCACTGGGGATGTCATAACTTTGGCTGCTTCTCTTTCCCTCACACAAGTTCACTAAACCTGACTGATATGTCACATCCTTGCAGCTCTGATAATTCCATGCAGCTGCTTAGCAGCAGCTAAATCTTATGTTTGGAAAGTTGGAGACTACTGCTTTAACCTAAGGTATAAAATAGCCCTCCCAGAGGTGGAAGATACCTTTCACCTTCTATTGTATCAATAGGTTTTCAGTGGTTCATATGTATTTGCAGTATGTGCTGGTAATTGTGCAAAAAGGTTCCAAAAATAGATCAACCCTTTGAGAAACTGAATGGGAGGTTTCTTTGCACATATGTGTTCCAGATCATCTATGACGTGTGAGTGTGTACTTGTCAATGCAGGCACAAGTCAATGCGCATCACCCTGTCCCATCTCTTTCATCACACAACCAGCCAATCAGAAAAGACCATTGTGCTACTCTCTGCACATGGTGCTACTCATAGGATGCCTGTGTGCAGCAACCAGAGACTTTCCAGAGAAGAGGTTATTTTGAGTCCTATGGAGACACATTTCAGAATAGCATTAAACTTCATGAGCAAAACCCCCCAAAATGCTGGGGAGCTGATGATGCAGACTAAATGTACAAAGGAGGCATTGCCTAGGCATATTTCCAGTAATTATTTTTATAAGGAGTTTCAACAGTGTTGATTTTTAAATTTGGTTTGGGGTGGGAGATGTCCATTATTTCTAGTAGCACTCCCCAGGACATAGGTTTGGTATTGCTGTTATGACCATAATGGGTGCCTCCATTTTCAAATAACATCCAACAGTTTATTATTTTGTTTTTATAATTTTCTTTCCATTTTGCTTTTGCAATATTTTCTTCTGTTATTTGGATGACCATAGATGGTAAGAAATTGATTGTTCTACTATTTATAGCTTAGCAACAAGAACATAGCTGCTTTTATATTAGTTGTGTTTCTTTGTCTTTGGTAAAGCTTCTGTTTGTGATAAGAATGCTAATTATCTTTATTTAACTAATCAAATAAAGGAATCAGTACCTTCTGAAAGAGTGCTGACAAGTGACATACACATTTGTTATAAATCTGTATGGCACTAAGAGTTTTTGTCATACACTTTGGGGAAAAAGTTGTTTACTGAATTTGTTCAGAGGTAACTATCTAGGTGTTTGGTTACAGCCAATAACGTACTTCTTCCATAATTGTTTTAAATATATCATTATTTTTGATAGATCAGAATGACTGTCCAGTCATTCAAAGTGTAAAGCACTATGTATGCTGACATGGACATTTCTGTGAATTTGCTGTCCTGTGTGAATAGTTTTATAGCCATATCATGCCTACATCCTTTATAGTACCTTTTTAAAAAAAATTATAGTATGAGTTTTCTTTGTGGAAAGGATCAGCACTAAGAACGTAAGCCAAGACCCAAAGAACTTTACAATTATTAGTTGCTGTAGATTTTCCAGGTTGTGTGGCCGTGGTCTTGTTATTATAGGACCTGACGTTTCGCCAGTAGCTGTGAGTGGCATCCTCAGACGTATAACACAGAAAGATGGAGCCTGCATTGCAGGGAGGGTGGGGTATAAGTATGATAATAAATAAATAAATAAATAAACAAACAAACAAACTCCAGCCATAAAAGCCTTATTTTTCAAGGAGTGATCCCTCTTGCCAACATGCCAAATTCTTTTTGAAATTGACGAGTAGAAAAAGGGAAATGTTATTCATGGGCAAATACAGTGTACACTGTTCTGTATCCTGAAACTTTGGAATATGCTGCTGTTGAATGTTGGTTTCCATAAAAAATTCTTTCAGAGAGACCGGGGAAAGGCCGTTAATTTCCCGTATTTCATGGTAACATACAGAGGGAATGTATGCATCATTTAGTTGGCTGGATTTTTCAAGCTCAGCACTGCTAAGATTTCCTGTATCATGAAAGGGAGAGTAGCAAGGAACAGGATCACAACTGCAAGGAAGTTCAAGGAAAATGATGGTCCCTTGAGGCCAATGCACGTGTTTATGTTTTGTGCATGTTAGATATAAAGGAAAACAGAGGGGATGTCGATATAATACTGAGGGGAAAGGGGTGGGTGAGATTCTTGACAGTGATGTATCTATATTTAGCTTATCCTTTTTTCTGCTTAAGAAAATCAGGTATTCACTGGACTTAGTTATTTTTATTAATTCCCTAGTACCATCACGATGGGTAACAACATAAATGGATAGTACATATTAAAATGTACATAGAATATGCTGCAAAATATTCCTTTATTGTCAAGGCCTAAAGGTCTGCTTAAATAAATATTTTAAAAAATCTTAGCCTCTCATTGAGAAGATGTCCAGCCCCCAGCTGTGCAACATCCACTGAAGCAGGCTGGAGAATAAAGGGCACAGATGTTCAGTGGGCCTTACCGCAAATGAAGTTCCCAGGGCCTTTATCAGGGGGCCAGGATCTTGTACATTCCTCATCCTAAAAATATTTCCTACATACCTTTGTATTTCAGTCATGTGCTGTGATATATCTGAGTGGAGATCACTGTCTCTGATGTGTCCAGCTGGATGCGAAGGTCTGATCAACACACATTTTCAGTTGAAGAAAACATCGGAAGTGGCCAATCACCTAAGAATTAATCCCATTAATTACAAAGTATTTAACTTCAGCTGGGCCATCAGTCTGTGGAGATAATATTCTGTTTTCCCATGGGAGATCCAGTATGAAATTTCTGCTAAATCATAAACCTCACTATCCCTCAGCCTAGCCTGCTTCACAGGGTAGTTGTTAAGCATTTATAATTGTCAAGGGCTTTGAAGTGTTATAAATCAATAATACTAAAACCTGCTCCCAGCATCTGGATGATGCTTCTACCTTAGATCCCTTTCAGTCCGGCTTTCGTCCTGGGCACGGGATAGAGACGTTACTGGTCGCCCTCAGAGATGACCTCCGAAGGCATCTGGATCGGGGTGGATCAGCAGTGCTGTTGTTAGATCTGTCGGCCGCATTTGACACGGTCGACCATCAGCTACTGATCCACCACCTCGCCAACATTGAAATCCAGGGACTAGCCTTACAGTGGCTGGCTTCCTTTCTCCAAGGTCGGGGACAAAGAGTGGCGCAGGGGAATCAGCTGTCCCGGAGGCACCCACTGGAATGTGGAGTGCCACAAGGGGTGGTGTTGTCCCCAATGCTTTTTAACATCTATATGCGCCCTCTTGCCCAGATTGCCCGGAGATACAGACTGGGTTGTTATCAGTATGCAGATGACACCCAGCTTTATCTGTTGTTGGACAGCCAGTCAGACTCCAAACTGGAAGTTTTGGATCAGGCATTAAAGGTTGTGGCTGGTTGGCTTAGGCTGAGCAGGATGAAGTTGAATCTGACGAAGACAGAGGTCCTGTGCCTGAGTCGCGGCAGTTTGGGGGTAGGAACCCCATTCCCGACCTTTGATGGGGCACCACTGGTGCCACCACTGGAGGTTAGGAGTTTGGGGGTGCTTCTGGATGCCTCCCTAACAATGGAGGCCCAGGTTGCAGCCACTGCCAAGTCTGCCTTTTACCACCTTCGGCTGATAAGGCAGTTGGCTCTCTTCCTCAAACACGGTGACTTGGCAACAGTGATCCATGCGATGATCACCTCGAGATTGGATTACTGTAATGCCCGCTACATGGGGCTGCAAATCCAGAAGCTGCAGCTGGTGCAAAACGCCGCGGCTAGGCTGGTGATGGGACTCCCAGTACGGGAGCACATCCAGCCTGTGCTCAAAGTGTTGCACTGGCTGCCTATGGCATACCAGCTTCGCTTCAAGGTGCTGGTCTTGACCTTTAAAGAAGAAAAAGAAGAATTTGGATTTATATCCTGCCCTTCACTACCCAAAGGTGTCTCAGAGTGGCTTACAAACTCCTTTCCCTTCCCCTCCCCACAACAGACACCCTGTGAGGTCAGTGGGGCTGAGAGAGCTCTGACAGAAACTGCTCTTTTTCAAGAACAGCTGTGCCAGAACTTATGACTGACCCAAGGTAAAACCAGCAGGTGCAAGTGGAGGAGTGGGGAATCAAACCCAGTTCTCCCAGATTAGAGTCTGTGTACTTAACCCCTACACCAAACCAAGCCCTTTACGGCCAGGATCCGACATACCTGAGGGACCGCCTTTCCCCATATATGCCCCGGAGAGCACTGCGACTGGTACTCCTGAGTATCAAGGAGGCCAGATTGGCAACAACTAGGGCCAGGGCTTTTTCAGTGGCAGCTCCACTCTGGTGGAATGAGCTCCCAGAGAAGATCAGGGCCCTGTGGGACCTTTTGCAGTTCCACAGGGCCTGCAAGACGGAGCTCTTCCGCCAGGCTTTTGGAGCCGCCACCACTGCTGCCATCACCACCATTACTGCCAATAACAACTGATAGTTATGGTGGAAGCCCTGAGCAGTAGGTCTCTGAGACTGTTGCCTGGTCCATCCCCCTCTCCCCCAGAATGGAAGCGGACCAACAGAACCACTGAATATTGAAATTTCTAGCACTTTAATACTGTCGATTTTAACATTGTTTATATTATTGTATGATTCATTTAAATTGGTATTAATTGTGATTAGTGTGTTTTATGTACTATGAAGTTTTATCTTGTTGGAAGCCACCCTGAGCCAGTCTAGGCCAGAATGGGTGGGATAAAAATCAATAAAATAAATAAATAAATAAAAACTTCTGCCAGCAGATGTGATTTGCAGGTTTTTTTAAAAAAAGAAAAAGATCTAGCATTTATTTTACTGTAGGCATATATGGATAGGTCTAAATGTGTGCTTATTTGTTCATAAATACACACTTATTAATATTTGAAGCACAATATATATATTTTTGATGTGCTTTTGCATGTGTGAATAAAACATGTTGACTGAGCATAGTTAAATTTTTGATTTTGGAAGTAGTGAATAATGCCAGATAATCAGAAGATGGGCAGAATTTTAACTGAAGTCAGTGGAAAATTTGTTTATCCTGATTCTGTGGAGTTAAAACAACATAATTGATATCGTCAACATTTTGTACAGTGTTTGGATTTGTTACTTGAAAGTAATTTTATTTTAAATGATCATTTATGTAGGGGAGAAAAATTTGAAATACAAGGAGCTGAAGAAGAGGGAGGAAAGCATGGATAGTAAGTAGTCTCATATTTGTAGCCTTGCACTGTCAAAATGTGGACATCTTTGACTAAAGCTGTGGAAACAGTTTTCAATCATCTGGCATGAGCCTTTGGACTGTGCAAGGAGAGAAGAGGGGAGTTCTACAATTCTGGCAGATTTCTTTTCAATTTGTAGCCTCCTAAGCTGTGTCTCACACCATTTCCAAGGGTATTCCAACCTCATGGGCAACTTTTGAAGAGCTAAAGGACTGCAGCTAGACGATCCCTTCTATATTTGCTGTAAGTTTAGTTATAAAATTTAGAAGACATACATTGGCCTAATTAAGCACTGTACCACAATATCCCTTGACCTGACTGGCCCGGGAGGATTTACTTTAATATTGTAAGTTAGTGTTTGTCCTTGTTGCCAGGTACTAGCGACAAGCTTTGTTATTATATTTTATATTTTGGATGTTTTTATTGTCAATTGTATTATTCTGGTCATGGACTATAATAAGGATTTTAGATTTTTTTTTTTTATCCATTTGATGGATCCCACCCATAACTTGAAAGTTGAACTGGATAGCAAATGCTTTCAGTGTAGCTTCATGGAGCTCTACTGATTGAGGAGCTTCCTTATTCGTGTAGAAGCTCTGATGGGATCATGGTGCTCCCACACAAGCATGGGCCAGAGCACTTATGTTAGTCTTAATGTCAGGACAGTTCTGAGGATCAGTTCCCATTGTGCTCACATATCTATCATCCATACCAAAGCACTGAAAAGCTTTGTTTTTGTAAACATTCCATAGAAGTATCGCAGAGCTGAATAGAGTTGATGGATGTATGCAGTACCTTGTCATTTCCAGAATACTACAAATGAAATGTGTATACATATTTTAACTAAGAATGAAAAAAAGAAAGGAAACTGAGAGTTCAAACCAGCATACATTAAAGATACATTCTAAAACACAGTGCGAACTACTGTCTGATTTACAGAAGAATGGCTGGTGGATCTCCATGCATCTATTAGATTCCCTGCAGGAGTACTGACGCTGCTGAACGTGGATATTAAATGATGATTAAAAAGCAGCAAAATCTGGATCTCATTGTAGAATTTCATATAAATGAAACATCACCATAAATTGCTTTGAATTATTCCTTCGAATTAATGTCTTTTAAAGGGTTTGCTTTTAAATACAGAATGCTTACTGCTGTTAGTAACATTTCAGGGCTTGTCGCTTGTTCCTTTCATAAGCAATAGGCTCCCTTATCTTGTTTTTCAATCTCTAGGCTTTCTAGAGTCTTTTGAAGACACGAGGAACCAGGAACTGGAACGGAAAGCGCAGATAGAGGCCAATATTGTGGCACTGTTAGAGCACTCCAGCAGGGTAGGCGGCTTTGGCTCCAAACCTAAGCATATTTACTAAGAAATGTTACTTCAAATGCACTGACCTCACTGCTGAGTGAAAGTCCTTGGGTTCAAGAATGTGCATCCCTCTTTCATAAAAATGCTAATAATCATTAATTGTTAAGTAAGATATAAGTATTTATTTTTAAATAATCATCAGGTTCAATTATTGGTATATTCTGAATAACAATTAATTGGTAAAAGCTTGCACTGGATTAGATACGATTCACAGTCAATGGATTTAGAAGGGTGTAACTGTGCTTAGGATTGTACTTGTAAGAAATCTATGTAAGTTCTTCCCACTGTCAAGAACCATGCCGGGTTTCGGTTTCCGGCGTTGCGAATGACGGCCACCTTTCGGGAAGCTCCCGGAGGTGGTTAGCCCACACGCAGTTTGGGGGGGTCTTTGCATGTTTGCAAGACCCTAGTGAGCCTTAGGCAAAGGCTCCAAACCGGGGGCGCTTGGGGAGTAGCCTCTTTGCCGGCAGTCAGCCGGGAAATTGAGGCTTTCTCCCCGCCCCAATCGGCCCCGCTGCGGCGTGCCCGTAATGGGACTTAGCAACGCCACCGATTTCCAACAGGAGTGAGGAACAGCGATGAATTAAAGCAAAAGAAGAAACGGCAGGAACCGTGAGTTGGAGGTCTGAATTTGAAGCGAAACCCGAGCCCTTCCCCCGTAAGCGAATAAGCGGCTGGGAGGAGGGGAATCCCCCCCCACTGAGAAGCGGGACTTGTATAAGAAAGCTAAGGGGGACGAAAGGGAAGAAGGGTTGGTGAAATTACCTTTGGGGTGCCATTGAAGCGAATGAGTTAGCGGGACTCCTGAGCGACGCGTCACGAACTTTTATAAAGTAAACAAATACAAGAAATGTCAGCCATGAAGAAGGTCCCTTTGAAAACGGAGAAGAAGGGAGGCGGGACTTCCGGTCCGGGTAATCCCCCTCCAGAGCCGACTGTCAGTCAACAGACAAGCGAGCTACTGCACCCTCTGCTGGTCCAAATACAGAAAATCAGCGAAACCTTAACTAATATGGAAGGTGTTCTCAACAGTCAACAGAGGCAACTAACAGAGACGTCAAAGAAGATGGAGGAGATCGCACAGAAATGTTTGGTCTCGTCGGAAGACATCGGAAAAGTGAAGAAAAGGGTCAACAAGTTAGAAAAGCATCAGGATGTGCAAGAAAAAAGAATTTTGATGTTGCAAATGGAAAAATCGAATCTGACTCTTCGATTTCAGGGCATTAAAGAAGAAGAGAAGGAAGATCTCAGATCTATACTTGCGAATGCCTTGGCACCCGTAACTGGCAGTGATCAGCGTGAGTTAAAAGAAGAAATGGATAAGGTCTATAGGGCCTACTCCACTTTCACAAAAAAAAAAAATCTGCCAGCAGAAGTGGTTGTCAAGTTTGTCAAGCAGAGTACCAGAGATCAAATCTTGCGTGCAGTTGCAGCGGTGCCCTTGAAAATTGGGGAGCAGACCATCAGAATATTGAAAGATGTGCCTTACGAAATCCGGATGAAAAGGAAAGCTTATAAAGGATTGACCACTTTTCTACAAAGAAGACAGGTCATATACAGATGGACCTTCCCTGAAGGCCTTTTGTTCAAGTACAAGGATAAAAGAGAGAAGATTGACTCCATCTTCAAGGCGCAGGAATTTCTGAAGAGACATGCCAGTCCAGAGGAAGAGGCAGCACTCGCAACGTGGACAGATTTGAGTAGTGAAGATGACAGCGGCCCAGAGGAGGGAGGTGCCGGAGCGGGAGAAGTGAAAACCAAAGGTGGCCCATCCTATAATTTGAGGGATACCAAAGGAAGACAACTTAAGAAATAACTGTTCGGGAAGCGTCAAAAAGGAAATGATTCACAACTAACCCCAAAGGACATTACTAACCTCATTAACAGAGTTATTTTGAATTTTTGTTAGATGAAAAGAAGACTCTCAAATCACGGAGATTGCCAAAAACTGTATCTATATTGATTTAAACTAACCTTTATTAACAGAATACTCACTCCGCTCTTTTCTTTATCCCTCTATATACCCTACCTTTTTCTATTTATAAAAAGAATAAATTCCTCTCCTTTTTAGGAGGGTTTTGATAAAAAAAAAAACCATGCCATACCAGCTCCTCACCCTTTTATACACTCTGGGTTGATGCAAACATAATGTAGAGTTGTTGTAATTTTGCTCCACAACTCAAGAGCCATCTTTGAAAATATATTCCCCCTCTCTTCACCTCAGCCTCTCCACTTAACTGCAGCAAGCATGGGTACAACCTCCTGTCTGCCCACTTTGACAAAGAGTGTCACCCACATTTTGCTTTCTGATATGTCTTTAATTACAGTGCTAGGTGCCGGAATAGGCAACATTTAGTATACAAGAGAAGAAGCTCAAACCTGGGGTTTGGGAAAGCCTGTCAGATAGGGATGTGGATTAAGATGGGTAGCTGTGTTAGTCTGTCTGTAGCAGCAGAAAAGAGTAAGAGTCCAGTTGTACCTTAAAGACTAACAAAATTTGTGGACAAACAGACCAGCCTCTTTGACAAAGAATTAATGGACATAAGTCTGACATCAGAAACTACAACATTCAAAAACCAGTAGGGGAACATTTTAACTTTCCAGGACATTCAGTTGCTGACTTAAAAGTAGCAGTTATCTTACAAAGGAATTTCAAAGAGAGATTAGAAAGAGAGACTGCTGAATTGCAACTGATCACAGAGCTCAAGACAATGCATCCACCTGGACTTAATCAAGACCTAGGTTTTCTGTCTCATTACCAATGCTGATTTCTCCATGCCTACTGCTTCTCTGCATATCACACCTAACTCAATCTTACCTGCTGTTGTCATTTGCTTCCTAATGTCATTTGGCATCTGAAATTATTCCACTTTCCAATATATAGGACAGATGGACTCACATTCTAGCTGTATCTGAAGAAGTGAGCTCATACCTTACCACAAATTTTGTTAGTCTTCAAGGTGCTACTGGACTCTTACTCTTTTCTACAGATAGGGATGCAGATACTGCATTCTTCCTTCTACTAAATGCCATTTCTTTCTTTACCCCCAGAATGCAGCTCTTAGGCTTACTTGCTGCTTCTTCTCATAGTTTTTCTTCTTTCCTCCTGCCAGCCATGTAGCTAGGGTGTAATATATTTAGTTCCTAAATATATTAGTTTGTTTCTTTGACTGACTCCTCTTCACTGTGTGCTAAATCCTCATTCTGCTAACACTAAGCTCTTATTTTTAAAGATATATTTGTATCCCACTGATCCAAAACTCATAAAAGCTCACAATAATAGATTAAAAACTCTTGTAAATTAGAAGTCTTTCCACAAATAATTTATTTCACCAGTACATAGCACTACAAATATATCCCAGGCTCATGGTCAAGAGAAGGGAAAAAATGTAATTCATTGAGTACTAAGTGTTCAATACTAAATAAGTGTAGTAAGTAGCAGCATTCTTTTTTCATCCTTTATAGCCTTGAAGGCTATCAACATGCACCCCTAAGTTCCTTGTCTTTTTCTATACCTTTGTATCAGATTTTTCAGGGTTTTTTCCCCTCAGAGAGCTAGTCCATTTAGCCTTTAAGTGCTGTTTTACCGTTTTTATGTTTATTGGCTACAGTGGAGTGAGCTTGATTCTCATTAGAGATTGCTGCTGGTTCATTCACTGAGTAATCTTTTTTTAAGAATAGTTTAATAACCCTGCTGTGTAGCACATATATATGATGCTTAGGATTGCCAGATCTGGGTTGGAAATAGGGATGGGCACGAATAGGCTGATGAACTAAAGTTCATGATGAATTTTGACTGGTTTGTGGTTCGTGAAGTGTGTCACGGATCCCGCAGTGGAGCTAAGTGCTGCTGGGGATGAGCTCCCGAAGCCAGACAGTCCCGCACCTGACAGCACAGAGAGGTCGGAGGCTGCTCCAGCAACAGCTGAGGCAGATTCCCGCCTAGTCAGCAGTCCCCCTGATTCGCCTCCACCGGTTTCCTGTAAGAGAGAACAGCGCCAACGGGACATGGCAGCCTGGCGGCGAGAGGCACATATGCACAACAGACCCTCTTTCAGCCCCGAGTATTAGCAGGAGCCGGGACGTGCTTGGGGCGTGCTAATTGCCAGCAGCTTAGGGAGCTACTTAGCCCTCGCATTCATGCCAGCAAGTTGTGCCAGCAACTAGTCACTTTGACAAAGCTTTGCACCTCTCTCTAACCAGATAGCAAAAATTAAGGTACATGTACATGTGCTAAGATAGCAAAAGGTACATCAGCTTGCAGTTTTCTCTTAGGTATTGGATATATTTGCTATTTTGCCTGTACAAAACTAAGACATAACTTTTTAATTCCATAAATCTGTCAAAAGTTGCAATTTTATATGCTAAGGAAGTTAGAAACTGCATTTTATGTTCCTCAAGCAGTAAGATTAGGTTTGATAGCACAATAAGTATTGCCCAACAATTCAGTTTTTCCAGTGGGGAATATCTGGAATGCTTTATGTTCCATTCTTCCAATGCACAGAACCTAAATTGTATGAAGCAAATATCTTCTGTAACAAACCAAGAGTTGAAGATCATGCAGGAAGACCTCACTTTCAAATCCAGTGAAATGCAGAAATCTCAGAGTACTGCTAAAAACCTTGGTACAGGTAAGGCAAATATGTGTGAAATCAGTCATTTTTATTCATTTTAAAACACTGAATAGCATGAGCTGCAAGGTCTGTGTCATGTAGTATGTTAATGTGATACGACCAAATTAACGTTAAGATTGAAACATTATGAATGTACAACTAATGAGCTATTATTAATTTTTTGCTTCTTTGCTTCTTTATTGTATTATTTTTCTCTGAAATTATGGCTCTGGAAATTTACTAGAAAAGTAAATACTGAGGTGTTTGGATATTTTTAAGAATCTTTATTGTCCTTCAAAAGTGTTTTGGATCACAAATAGGGGTGTGCAAGATTTTTTTTTTAGTTCGGGTATACTGGACCCAAAAAATATCAGGATTTCCCAGTATTCCTGAATCCTGGTATGGTATTCGGATTCAGTAATATTAAAGACTCCTGAATTTTTTTCAGGTCCATTATACCCTATGGGGACTGTTAAAGTCAATGGTTGGGGGCGGGGTTTGAGGTAGAGGCACCAAATTTGCAGCTTAGCTGCTGGAGCCTCTCCTCAAATGAACCCCCAAGTTTCAAAAAGATTGGACCAGGGGTCCAATTCTGTGTGCCCCCATCCTCCATTGTTTCCAATGGGGACACGGCGGGGAACAGCAAGGCAATACAAGCCTAGCAGAATGTCCCAGAGAATCTCTGCAGTAGAAATTGAATGCATACTCCTAGTCACAGTGTTTTCTGGTTTTGATAGGTAGAAATGTAACATGAACAGGAGTGTCCATTCATTTATCTTTTTATTTGAAACCACTCAGAAGAAGGGTGGTATCAGGCTAGTACAGCTGACTTCCTCTTCTTAATGTGCAGATTTACTGCTGCATATGTTTTGTTTCAGCTAAGAGTTGTCTTTAAGTCATGCAGTAGTAATTAGGTGCCAGAGAATGCTTTAAGGCACGTAGACTTCGCAGCTTTTTTGAATCTATGAAAGTAATCTATTTAAAAATATTAGTTTGCCGGCTGCTGTGGTGCACTTTAAGTTACTTGTTAATGACATGATTACTGCTACAGTATCATTGGTGAGATCTCATTTCTGAAAATTAGTGTTTCAGAGTGCTTAGTTTTTATTCACACATTTAATTTCAGCAAGAATGTACAATGCTATAACACTGCTGGAGCATAGTGGGTGTACAGCTGATGCTCACAGGAGCAATATTGGCCATTTACTTTGCTGGGGAGCATCCCAAAGGGCCATTGCTCTAAGATCCACCCACCACAGCAGTAAAGCCAGCAAGGAGGAATATGGATGCTGCTGGCATCAGGTAAAGCTGGGAGCCTCTAGGCTTGTGTTCCTCCTCACCCAACTTCACCCTGCTGGCATGGGTTTGGTGCAAACACCATTCCCTATACTTCTCACTGACTCCATCATGCCTGGGCTGGTGAGGAGGAACACAGGCACAGCAACACCTGGCTTCACCCTGTCTCAGCTGAGGTGTTTTGTTTCTGAAGAGGAGGAACCTGGTACTGCCTGCCTTTACACTGGTGGCTCGTGTGAGGTGCAGTTGGCAGGGAAAAACAAGTGGCTCCTACTTTCTCTCCAAACCATAAAAACCCTGTGAAATTAAGAACTTTATGTCTCCCATTTTGCTGCAAGTTCTATTCTCTGCAGAACCTTTGACCATCATGAGTCTTATCTGGAAGTACCTCTGTTTTGCTGGCAGGCCATGAGTATTCCCCAGTGTATAAGTCTCTTTTACATTCATCAGCCAGTCATGGATTTGAGGCCAATTTTTTTTTTTTTTGCTTCCAGTTCCTTGCAAAGACCAGTCAGGCTAAGGAAATCATGTAAAGCTACTGCTTGAAGTTTTTTAGACATGTCAGCTGCACAATTTAACCATGAGATCCATGATTTATAGTGAATCTGTCTCCAGTCTGACTAATATAATTTCTACCTTTTGTTTCCAGTAATCTGTTGCCTATTTACATATCCACCATATATGAGGAAAGACTGCCTTCTGTGCCTCACTAAACCAGCATTTATTTCAGTTCCATAGATCTTTGCTAGGCTGAAAGGAGTTAAGTGCCATAGATAGATCATTTTCATCAGATTTTCCTATAAGAGAGGCAAATTGTTAAGTTGGTTCCATATGTAAATATATATAAAGAGCTGTGATTTTTATCATATTCATTTTGGGGCCCAGTTGTACAGATAGTTAGCATAACAAAGGAGCGGACACCACTAATTTTTAAAATTATTTCCTTTAATGGTCAGAAAAATATAAATGTGAGCTCTTTATATTTGCAGTCTTCAGTATCATGTTGTACAATCCATTGCCACCATTTCTTCAAATTTTGTTTTGCAACCATAAAACCAAGAGGCTTTTAAAAAAAGATTTAACTGTTGGAGAGCAGGATACAAATATTAAGATTGTAAGTCAAAGAAACAGCTAAAGATAACATACAAATAAATTAGTATTATGAGCACTTGCAGGACAAGGTTTGTTAAACATGCATCTGCAGAGCAAGGTTTGTTAAACATGTTCAGACAAGCCCCAGAGGGCCAGTGTGGTATAGTGCTTAGAATGTTGGACTAGGATCTGGGAGACCCAGTTTGAAATCTTCGCTCTGCCAGGGAAGCCTGCTGGGTGATCTTGGGCCAGTCACATACTCTCAGCCTAACCTACCTCACAGGGTCGTTACAAGGATAAAATGGATGGAAGAAAAACAGTGTAGGTTGCTTAGGCTCCTCACTGAAGAGACAGGTAAATAAATAAAAAGAAATGTCACTAAATTCTGGTATACAGAGAAAGCAGGCTGAAAGTAGATAGTTTAGGAGAACAATGCAAGCCATTCTGGGTCCCCATTGGAGAGAAGGGCAGGTTGTAACTGAAGTAAGTAAATAAACAAAGAACTTTGAAGGCACTAAAGAAATATATGGAAAAATTTTGTCATTGCATTTTTAAACATTATTTTGCAACTAGGAAGTCTTGAAATTTGCTTTAAGAAAAAGCAAGATGAGATTCCAGGTGATAACTTGGTAAGCAAGGGGGACTTGACCACAAGATTCTCATTTATACTGTAACAAGACCATGCGCTTACTGAAATATATATCGGGGCCACAAGCCCACTTTTTATACTGTCAGAAGCTTTGCCTTACTCTCCCTAAAGGAAACTGCTGAGAGTAAACAAATTTGCTGATGGCAGCATTTCCCAGCAACATTTCCCTGGGTCAAAATACAAAGCAGTTTTGTCTCAGAATTTGCTGCTGTGTACACATTGCTTGCTGAAGTCTGTAACTTAGTGGCATATCAGAAGGAACTGGACTGCATCCTCTTCCTGTCTCTTCCCAGAGAGAAGGTTTTTTCCTCTCTCTTTCTTTCCCCAGTAGAATGGTATCTGAATGAAGAAAATCTTCACTGTTTCCAGAACATTCCTCCCCTTTCCCCTAGAATGTGTGGCATTTTTTAATTGTACAAATAATCCACTTTCAGCATACAAACCACACAAGAAAAATAAGAAGCTGCTGTATATTGAGTCAGTCATATAGGGCCCCTTGGCACAGCGTCATCAATTAGGGTGTTGGGCAAAGGGCCTTTCCCAGCCTTGCTAACTGCAATGCTTTATATTGGACATACCAGGGATTGAGCCTTGGATGCATTCCAACCACGTGCTGTGCTACTGGCTTTTGAGTTATCCCCCTGAATACTTTCTAAGGTACAAATGTGATTACCCATAACCCAAGAGAACACCAGGATCTGAATCCACAGCCTTACAGATATATCCGTCCCTCTCAATTTAACAAATTCATGGGTTAGTTTGTGACATTAAAAGAATAAGCCCACGTTTTTAAGCTCTAGCAAGGCAACAGCAAGAGTATACGGCTGCAGCCTTGCTCTTCTGTGTCTGTATGATAATTGGCCGCTAATGGAGTCTGAGAGGGAGGGGCCAAGTGACAGGAGATCAGCCAGGCTGGCTGACTGAAGGATTGGCATTATCTCCTTCTCTCCAGAAAGGTAGCTGGCCATTGATGGAGTCTGCTCAAAACCCAAACTGGAAGTTACTAACATCCTCTGTAATTTATTTACTACAGTATATTATTACTACTTTATAGCACTTTTGTTGTACAAAATTATTTACAAATGGTTGTCCCCTTCACCTCACAACATCCTAGTGAAATATGCCAGTTGATCAGCCTATACAAAAATGGTATTGATGCTGAGAGAGTTTTCCGTGGTCCACCCTTTAAATTTATGACTGAGATGGTATTTTACCTTTTGGCGCATAATACAATGGTGAAGGCTAGTTCTCTGGATTCCAATTCCATCATTAAATAACTGCATGAATTTAAGCATTAGTACTATTCATCATGATTTTTTAAAGTAAGGAATCTGCTCATGTACTACTTTGATTCAGTATTTATTTAAAAGGCACCATATTATAAGAGTAAAATTATTGCAAGATGACTCAAGGTCACAAGTGATAGAAAGATTTGTTTCTTTTCAATTTGGGTTCTTAAAAATACTTTTATCATTTTATCCGTTTGTGTATTTTTACACAATGCTGCTACATTTGAAGCAAAAAAGTATGAAGGAAATGAGTCCCTTGCAGGAAGAATTGCCCACAAGACCCTTTGAGGAACTCCAAGAAAACAAATTGCTGACATAAGATGATGAAGGTGAATTCCTAGATGAAAGACCGACATGATCAGCCAGGTCCCCTCCTGATTTTGCAGGGACACTTGGCATATTCAGCCAGGCTGCATGCCATGCCCTTCCCAGGCAGTGTTATCCTTCCACTGTGTCCCCTCCTGTCCTGACCATGTTCTACTGACTATGTGTTATTTATAAGTTTATCAGAAACACATTTTCTTAATTTTTGTCATTGGTTATAGCTGCAAAAATTCAGGAGAGTGATTACTGGCCCCTAATGAAGAATGCAACTAATCAAATTGCCAAGTCTGATAAATTGCCGAGTCTGATAAAACTTTCATCTAAACTTTATAGAACACCAGGAACTGAAAACAGGCAATTCCTCCATAAGTCAGAGGGCCTAATTGCTGAATGACCGCTCTAAAAATTCCTGATACTTCCCCACAGTACAACAGAAATCTTTAAGTGTACATATTTCCATATCCTGAACAGTAAAACCTATGAAATTGCACTTCTTCAAATTTAACACTGGCATATTCTTAAACAGCCAAAAATATTTGTTTATGTTTGAAACAGAAGTCCTCCTCTAAAACCACATAACGCTAGTTGTTAAACACCCCCCCCCCAACATATAATGTGATAACTACCAGCCCATGCTCAGTGGGGAACAAACCCTGAAAGGCATATTTCCTAATCCATTTTTCTTTGTTCCTTCCCACTTCAAGATTTCTGCACCCCACAAGTATATCTGAGCTATATAACTAGAAGCAGATTTCTCAAACTACAGGGATAAACTGGGTGCATTTGTAATAGCCAGTCCCTTTGCTGCCAGTATGAATAACACACTCTTCAAATGCAAAGGAGCTGCATGTTTCAAGTTTTTGTTCCAATTTTAAGCAGCACTCTGTCCTGAAGTCATAAAGCATGTAATAATATGCCCACAATATAATAATAATAACCCACAATAATAAAACAAATGGCACAAAAAAAGTTATGTGGTTTGTACAAACTCCATATCCGAACATAATTTACATAGGGCTGTAATGATAAACAAGAATAGTTTATCATTACAGCCCTACGGCATTTGTCAGATCCAACAAACATGATCATAGTGTTTCCTCTAGCATGCATACCTGTTGACTACAAGTTGGGCACCATATCTGCATAGATGTCTACATACATAAAGCACTATACATACTGGACCAAACCCCATGATCTCTGCATTCCTGTTATATGATACATGAATTGTGTAGTTCAGGCCTACACACGCTGGGTTCTGCATACATGCACCTCATGCACATATGATAATACAAGTACCAGGTATCAGGTGAGCTCAAGTGTGATCAAATTGTTTCATGAGATGGTAACACTTTAACAATACTATTAATGTGCTCTCTTTATCCTCAATCACCAGTGTAAATGTTTCAGAGACAAATATGTTTATGGCATAGGTGGTATCATTAAAGGGAGCAACTGGATCACCCAGAGAGTTTATTACATTTTTGTGTATTTTTAAACTGAAGGAGACAGTGGACCTTTTTAGTTACTGTTTTATTAGCAAGCACAAACAAGAAACAACAATGCTAATTTCCGTTAAGCAGTTTTTGTTGCAGGCAATAAAACATGTCAACACTATTCCGAGCCATATCACCAGTTCATCAGATAATGGATATTTGTATGTAAAAGATAAGGACATACTTAAGAGCTTTACTGGACCAAGGCCAAGGTGAATAAGGCAAGCAGGAACTGCTTGCCCCTTAAAGAAGGGAATTTTTGAAATTGTCTCTGTGCTGAAGAATATACTCCAGTGTGGGGGTATTTTAAATCAGCAATGCTTATTTGCTGTTTTCCTGTTTTATAGATAGCCAGCGACTACAGATGGACCTTCAGAAAATGGACTTACTAGAAGGCAAGATGATTGATGAACAGGTTACTCTTAAGGAAAAAATTGAACAAATGACCAAGGACTTGGAACTATACAAAGATTTGCCAGCTCTGAAGGCAGCAGGGGAAGAAAAGAAGAAGGTACTAACAGTCAAACTACACCTGTGGTATTTTGCTTGAGGCTCAAGTACTGCAGTAGTCATATTGGAATGTAGCATATGTGTCATCTTGGGATTCCTTGTCATGCATGCACCACAAGCATTATGGCATGTATGGAACTGTGCTTCTACAGTGCCATCCCATGTGGCTGCAGAATGTGTCTGAATAACTTAAGCACATGGGGAAAGACCCACATTACCACTTTCAGACAGCACTACTAGGAAGCAGCAGCCACGCCGTTCTTTGGAGGTGTGGAAAAGTCCTTAATCTTCAAAGCATAAGAGGAAAATCCCACTTTTGATAAATGGTATCATTTTCAAACTGTTCCAAACTTGAAACTGAGAAGTTAAAATATATCTTAAGTGACACTGAAGATGTCCTATAATACCGTAAAAGCTTAACAAATTACTTGGTTCCAAAAAGATAGTTGTGCAAAAAATATCTGCTGTAATTGCCCACACACCTTATCTGCCTGCCAGGCCCTCTTCCTTATGTATCACTTGCCTGTCTTGCATTATACCACTATCCTCTGTGCCTCCACTGATCTATTAACAGAAGAGTATGCTGTAACGCTTTCCCAGCTGTGTATCTCAGCCACTTAAAACCAGGAGAAAATTTGAAGATGATCTTGTAGTGCTTTTCCAAGGAATGAGTGCTGCAGCATGATTGACTGTACCCATCATCTGTCCTGGTAATAAAGGAGCAGAAAAGGTAATACATACTTGAAAGAGCACTACAAATTGATTTTGGCTGTCTTTCCCAAATGTAAGGAGCGGAGCAATGCAGCTGGTATGGAGTGTTTGGTGGCATCAAAATCAAGAGTGAGGACTATGTGGAGGGAATCAGGGGCAGGTATTGCCACTTCTCTGATCTGCCAGGGCAGTTCCTGCATGTCTCAGGTGTGAAACATTGGCCCTCTGGAGAGAGTGATGTTAGTTTGACACCCAAGTTCAAAGCCTTTCTTTAATTAACACCAAACATATCCTTCCCTGCCTGCTAATGGTATGACAGGAGAACATTCTTAACTGAATGAGAAATTGTGCATGCAAGTAGGTGCTATGTCCATAGTTCCCCAACCCACTCTAGCAGCTGGTGCTGCATACACATAGCCATACAAAATCTGCTTTTCAGGAGGGAGACTATAGGACTCAATTCAGTTTCATATAAAAGATGTGAGCTTTCATTCCTAAAGAAATTTAAATATTTTGCTGGGGTGGGGGAGGGAAATCCTTCCACTTTCCAGTTTCTTGGAGATTAACTCAGTGACAAACTTCACATACTTCTGCGACCTGGCTTCTTCTCTTTCATGGGATCAAAAAAAGGGAAAGAAAAACTTAACCCAAACAAGTTGAATTAAGAAAGCAAAAGGTAAATTACCAAAAATATAAGGGTCACATAATAATAAAAACCATATAAATATTATCTAATATATAATATACCAATATATATTTGTAATATATATTAAAATTAAATAAAAACACATACAGGCTTAATTGTAGTCTCAAAACAGGACACAATCATACATAGGTATCAAACAGAAAACGTATGTGACCAAGACCATATGTATTTCGGCCAATTCAGCCTTCGTCAGTGGTCAAACATATATTTTGCACATTAGCTCCAAATAATACAATGAATACTGAAAATAGGACCAATTAAAATGGTTTTAGAAGAAATCTCAGTGACTCAAGACAGGGATAAAATACAGAAGATTAATTTTCAAATACCTTCTGCAATTGCTATTGGCTCCAAATTGCATGATAATATACTTTCCTTGGACCAAGAGAGAAAGACACAATTGACGACACAAGTATACGACCAGGGTAGAAGGTATTTGAAAATGAAGACTCTGCATTTTATATGTTTTAATTATTATTCAATTATATTTGTGGTAATTAACCTTTTGGTTTTTTAATTTTTCTCTTTCGTGTACAGGATCATGTGTTGTCATCAAAACGGGTGCTGGACAATTGGGTTAAAAGGTTTCAAGCTTTGTTCTTGAATTGTGAACAGAGGTTGAATACTAAAAGATAAGCACTTTAAGATAAGAGCTTAATTTTTTTTATTCCCCTGAACAAAGAAACTGCAAGAAGAAAAAGAAACATTAACTAAGCGCAAGGATGCTTTCAAGAAAATCATGGAGCATCTAAACACAGAATATGAAGGCTTGAAGTTGCAGCTTCAAGAAAATGAAACACATGCACAGGTACAGTTAAAAATACCCATTGCCCTCAGTAGTTGCCCATCTCTGACTTTTCAGATGTATAAAGCTTTGTACAGTATATATTTATATGTATTTGTGCGTGCTGAATGGATTCCAAGTATCTTTCAAGAAGTCTTTAGAGTTTAGAAGGACACTGGATTTCTTTCTAAGAAGCTACCTGTGGTAAGACTGAATTCGAGCCCAGAAACGATAATATTTGGCAGTAACTGCTGCAATCCTAAATACTTTTTTAAAACATTGGAATAATGGAGACTACTTTGGAAAAATTAGTCTGCATGGAGGTAAGATGTTTTCTGTTCTGTTTGACAAAAAAGGGAATATGAATGTGGGCGTTCATATAGCCATGATATCAATCATTAAAATGTACCAACTGTGCCGTATTTTGTGCCAATCTAAAACTCAACTAAACCAACAGATCTTTGAGTTTTCCCAATTCTGCCAGGCTATTAACAGTATAAGACACCTGTCCCTAATATAAGAATGATATTTCTTTTCTGTTTGCTTTTGTCAGTCTTCCCACAGTATATATTTAGAACCTTTGTACTCAGTGCAATCTGTTTGTTCTACCCATTACAGAATCAAAGTACTATTAAAAAGTGAATCTTGCTGCTGACTAAGAAGCCATTCAAATGTCTGTACAGCAACAACTTTTGTATAGTTTACTGTTACATAGTATTTAATCTGTTACATAGTATTGCATAGTATTTAATGCTGTTACATATTATTACATACATTTAATCAAAGAGAAAGCAAATTGCTGGCTTTTTGTCTGTGTAGCATTGCCCAGAGTGGAAACATTTTATTTATTTATTCATTCATTCATTCATTCCTCATATTTCTACCCCACCCTCCCAGCCAAAGGATACCAAATTCTATGCTAGAACATTCTTAGAAACTACAAACAGGGGACCTGCAAGGGCTTATAGGGGTAATTTTATTTCCTCCCCCACTATTTCCTCTTTACCTTCCCTGAAAGCCCCCTTAGCTTCTCCAGTGGTTCTACGTGGGACATTCCTCACGTCTGGGATAAGCTCCGCCCTCTTTCCTCAGGGTCGGCTCCAAACTTTGATCCAGGCAGGGAGGGGCTTATCCCCTTGGAGGCGAACCAGTTCCTTTGCCGACCCTGCTTCAGCAGGACGTGCTCCGGAGGTGCGGAGACGCGCCTATTGAAAGAAGAAACGAAACTACAGGAAAGATTTACAGCCTGACGAGGCTGGATTTGATTGATTACGGGCTTTGTCTAGGGAGTGCTGACGCTTCCTTAGCCCTACGGCATTCTCTCCTCTGCCGGTCTTACCCGTCCCTGGGGCGGAGGACCTGCTCCTATTACAGAGAGCGCAGAGGGAGAGAGAGAGAGAGAGACGAAAGAAACGGCGTGTGTGCGCGCACACACAGTCTTCTACCTTCCCGCCTGAATCGCGGTAAGCAGAAGCAGGCAGACAGTTTCTACCCTCTCCAGTATTCCTGGAAGAGGCTGAGACATTGCCTAAGGAATGCAGAGGTCCGTTCCTTATACCCCCGGGAAGCAGAACCCTCTGTGGAGTTTTTTCTTCCTCAAAACCCCCATGAGCATAAGCGGGGGGGGGAGTGTTTTTCCAAGCCTTACTCCGTCCCAAGGCGGGAAATATCGGCGGGAAATGCTGGGAGCAGCCATTTTAGGCCCCCAAATAGATGGGCCTATTGTGCGTGGTCAGCACTCCCCATGGACCCGGATGAGTCTTCTCATGGCAGATAGTCTAAACCAACCTGTGGGGAACTAAACAGTTGAAAACTGCCTCTGAAGCCCTTGATGGCTATTTCAGGGGAACGAACCCCAGAATCTCATTCGGTGGGGTTTTTTTTTCTTCATTATCTATCATGGATCTGTTCCCAGATTCATTTACACCCTACAGGTTCTGGTTATGGCTGAGAGGGCATCCCAAGACTGGGGCTGTGCCTCTGAGGACAAAGCACAGATGGGGCCATCCATCTCTCAGATCTGCCAAGACTTAGGGATACCCCGGGTCTGGAATCCAGGGAGCCCTTTTCAGCTGTTATGCAAAATTGGTTCAGAGGAGAAATGTGAAAGGAGACCATTCATGGCTCCACACCACATGATTCCTTAGTGGAAAGAGGTAGATGGTCGGTTGCAGACCCTCAAGAGACAGGGTGACCAGTGTGCCTAGGTTCCCTGTAAGATCAAAACATAGCAGACATAAGTCTAGAGAACAAAGTCCCCTTCTGGGACATGTGGACTCTGAACCAGATTCTTCCACCTCCTCTTCTGGTAAAGAAGAAGAAAGGGAGTTTTCAGCGGAAGAGGATGAGGTGGTTGTACTTTTGGTGCAATCTAGTCTCTTTCCGCAAGAATTATAATCCCGTCTCTTGCCCAAAGTATTCAGGACCCTAGATCTTTCATCTAGACCTCAGGAGGAGACGGTACAGGAGCCAGACTTTCAAAACGGGGCCAAAAAATTATGCCTAAGGTCTCAGTTTAGCTAACAGGGTTGCCTTTCCCCGCTTCTTTCTACATTATTATGAAGGCGGACTGGGAACAACCGACTAAACCCAAGGCTCATCATCACATGTTCTCGAGATTCTATTCTCTAGTGCCAGAAACCACATAGAAGCTGAAGCTTCCAGTAGTAGCTGGTCCCGTGACCAGCTTTTATTCCAGCTCGGTGCTTCCACTGGATGCTGATGGGATGCCTAAAGATCATACAGATAGAAGGGTGGAGCAGGCTTTGCAGAGAAGCCTCCTCTTCCGCTATCAAGGCCTCTACTACTGGCTCTCTCTTGGCCAGGGCTGTGTATGACTGGGCAGATAAATTGGCTTAGGCAGATAGCAAGGTGCCAGAGTTCAAAAATGAACTGAAGAAAATAGCTCTGGCAATTGCCTTCACGAGCAGAGGCCACACTGGTTGCCATGCAGCTGTTAGCAAGAGCATTAGCATGCAGTGTGACAGCAAGACGCAACAATTGGCTCCGTCACTGGGACGTGGTCTCATCTGCACAGGCGAAAATGGCAGTGGTCCTTTTCAGAGGTACTAACCTGTTCAGAGATGGTCTGGATAGGTACTTAGTGGAGGATAAGGACAAAAGGTCCTCCCCTCCAAAAGAAGGGACAACAGACAGAGAGAACGTTTTCAGCCATTTCGCGATCAGTAAAGAGGACAAAAATCCTCATTTACAAGATCGTTCAATAGAAATATGGCAATCTTGATATCAAGGGGGGAAGTCCTTCCCTCCCACGAAGTGAACAAACAACTGTCAAAGGCCCCAAGAAAGGATCTTCGGCATGACTATATGGCCTTCCCGGGAAACGGAAGATAGGGGGAAGGATACAGGCATTCTCTCTAGTGTGACATACAACAATCTCAGATCAATGGGCATTAGAGACAGTGTCCCATGGGTACAAACTGGAGTTTGTTCCATTCCCTATCAAAGGTTCATCAGAATGCCAAAGTACAGAAACCGGTTCAAACACCTTCTAATCGAGGAAGCGATACTTCACCTCCTGGACATAGGGGCGATAGAGTAAGTACCTGCATCCCAACAGGGACAGGGCGTTTACTCTATATTCTTCGTGGTTCCAAAGAAAAATGGGTCCACGAGAACCATTTTAGATCTGAAATGGCTCAATAAACACATTCGAAACAGGAAACAGGATGGAAACTCTAAGTCCATCATTATATTGATCCAGGAAGGAGATTTTCTGACATCTTTGGATTTGTCAGAAGCTTACCTCCATATACCCATTCACAATTCGCACCGGAAGTTTTCTACGATTCAATTATACAAATCTTCACTTCCAGTACAAAGTTCTTCCCTTTGGCCGCAAGTCTTCACCCAGGGTCCTTCAAAGGTGCTGGTGACCTTGGTAGCACATCTGAGGTTGAAAGGGGTGAGTCTTTCTTCCATACCTGGACGGCGTCTTAATCAAGGCCCCCTCAGAGGTGGAATGCTCACAGGCCCTAAACCTGACTACTCAGACATTAGAAGCCCAAGGCTTCATTGTGAATCTGGAGAAAAGCCACATGCTACCCTCTCAGAGATAGCTCTACCTGGGGGTGGAGATAGTCACGAAGCTAAACAGGGTGCTCCTGTACCAGCTAAGGAAATTGACGATCAAATCTCTGATGGACCAGGTTCTTCAAGGTCAGAGACAAAGCTAATGACCTTGGTCAAACTGCTAGGAATGCTCGTCTCCTGTCAGGAGGTAGTGCAGTGGTTTCGATTCCATGTCAGGACCCCTGCAATGGTTGTTACTGCACCACCAAGGGACGATAGTACTCAAGAGAGTAAACGGATCAGTTTTTCTCCACCGGTTCGGAATATGATGGCCTGGTGGCAAAACCCACTGAGATTCAAACTCGGAGTTCCCCTCCGAGACCCCACACGATCAGTAATGATGACAGACACCAGTCTGTCAGGATGGAGGCCTTATTCGGGAGGCCAGATGGTCCAGGGAGAATGGTCGGTTGCAGAGACGACAGAAAGCATCAATTTGCTGGGACTGAGGACGATCCGCCTCGGACTTCTGAATCTTGTAGATATCCTGTCAGGAACCCATATTCTAGTACAGACGGACAACACTACAGCAAAGCGTATGTGAATCGCAAAGGGGGGACCAAGGTTCGCTCCCTTCATGCGGCAGCATCCCTGATAATGATAAGGGCAGAGAAACCAACACAGAAGTCTTTGAACAGATCTGCAACAAGTTCGGAAGAATGGTCATGGATCTGTTTGCCACAGAACTGAATCGTCAAGTTCCAGAGTTAGTATCTTGTCAACGAAATGCCCTGGCAAAAGGGATAGATGCTCTAATTATACATGGCCTCCAGGCCTCCTTTATGCCTTTCCTCCCCTACCAATCAGGCACAAAGTACTACAAGAGATATGCATGCAGAAAGCAGAAGTAGTACTGATCGTCCTTTTTCTGGCCACATCTAACCTGGTTTCAGGAACTACACTCTGTCCATAACAAAACCATGGCACCTGCCTCTTCGGGTGGACCTACTCACGCAGGGCCCGACAAGGCACCCACGGCCGGAATTTCTTCGGCTGACAGCATGGAGATTGAGCGGAAAATGTTAGAGGGAGCGGGGTATCAAGATAAAGTAATTGATACCATGTTGGCAGCCAGAAAGGTCTCTACCAACAAATCCTATGATCACACATGGAAGGTTTTTCACTCATGGAGCTTGGAGCGGGGACACAACCCGGTTACGGCTTCAGTTAAAATAGTCCTGGCTTTCCTACAAGACGGGCTTGATAAAGGCCTGAGTACTAGCACTCTCTGTAGACAGGTATCCGCCATCTCAGCCATCCAAGGGGCCAAACATGGAAGGTCTCTGCTTAGGCATCCTCATATTAAGAGAATTTTAAAAGGGGCGATGTCCATTAATCCTCCACAGGTTCACAGGTTTCCCACCTGGAATCTTAACGTGGTACTTAGGGCCCTGTGTAAATACCCTTTTGAGCCAATGGCTGCGTGTCCTCTGAAGGAACTCACCTTCAAGACTCTTTTTTTGGTAGGTATCACCTCAGCTAGGAGGGTTTCGGAATTGAGGGCCTTGTCTATTAACAAGGAGATCTGTATTTTCCACCAGGACAAAGTAGTCCTTAGCTTAGACCCAGCATTTATTCCAAAGGTGAATTCGGTTTTTCATAGGTCAGAAGAGATTGTTCTTCCCTCTTTTTGTCCCAATCCTAAACATGAAAAAAGAAAAGGAATGGCATTGTTTAGATGTTCGGAGGGCCCTTAGTTTCTATATTGACAGAACTAAAGGGTGGAGACGATCGGAGACACTGTTTGTATCATTCAGAAAGTCCTCATTGGGAAAACAAGTCTCCACTTCCACGCTGAGTAGGTGGATTAAGGGGTGCATTATCCTAGCCTATAAAGCCAAAGGGTTAGAGATCCCGGCCGGGATCGTTGCACACTCCCTTCGGGGGACGGCTACCTCGGTAGCGTATCGATCTTTTCCCTCATTAGAAACCATATGCCGAGCGGCAACATGGCAGTCGGTCCATTCTTTTACTAAACATTATAGAGTGGACACACTAGCTTCAGCGGAAGCGGCATTTGGTCGTAGGGTGCTTCAACACACTCTGTAAAGCTGGGAATGCAAGCCCACCCTGTAACATAGCTTTTGTACGTCCCAGACGTGAGGAATGTCCCACGTAGAACCACTGGAGAATGGAAGGTTTCTTTCACTTACCGTGAATCTTCCTTTCTCTGTGGTTCTGAAGTGGGACATTCCTGCCCACCCGTTTTTAGGGAGCTTCCCCTCTTTACAGAGTTTGATACGGGGGGCAGTGGCTTCGAGAGACCACGCTGTTACTGTTATGTTTTGTGGGCTAATTTCCTTGCCCTATTGTAGTGTTTGGGCAGTTGGTACCCCCTTTGTTGGAGGGGGAAATGTTGTGTTTTCTTCTAGTTCCTTTCCGGCGGGGAGGATAATCGGGCTTGAGAAGGACTGGTTCGCCTCCAAGGGGATAAGCCCCTCCCTGCCTGGATCAAAGTTTGGAGCCGACCCTGAGGAAAGAGGGCGGAGCTTATCCCAGACGTGAGGAATGTCCCACTTCAGAACCACAGAGAAAGGAAGATTCACGGTAAGTGAAAGAAACCTTCCATTCTCTCCTTTCCCTGCTTCCCTCTCTCCTTCTCACCTACCAGCCAACGTACCTTGACCTGCCCCTCTGTCTTCACCTTTTCCTTATTCCCTCCCTCTGGCAGCCTCTGGAGCATATAATAATAATAATAATATACTTTATTGTCATTGTACATAGTACAACGAAATTAAAAGTGCAAACATTTCAGTGATCTACAACAATAATCATGCGCGCTCACACAGCCATTCACAACTGCTTCATAGCTCCCCTAAAGTTCACATAGCAACTAAACCACTGATGTCCCCAATTCCAATCTCATGCAGCATTTAGGGCAATAATGGCTCTTGGATAAAAACTGTTTTTAAATCTATTTGTCCTTGTTTTAATTGTCCTGTATCTTCTGCCCGAAGGCAGCAATTCAAACAAGGAGTGTTCAGGGTGTGATGAGTCCTGCAAAATGTTCTTTGCCTTTTTCAAGCATCGAGAACTGTACAGTTGTTCCAGGGATGGGAGAGGGCAGCCAATGATCTTCTGAGCTGTGGTGGAAGCAGGGGAACACACAAACCTAAGGCTCACTCATGTAATGAGAGCCAGTTTGGTGTAGTGGTTAAGAGTGTGGACTCTAATTTGGGAAAACTCCACATGCAGCTGCTGGGTGACCTTGGGCAAGCCACAGTTCTCTCAGAGCTGTACTCTAAGGGGTGTTCTCTCAGAGCTCCCTCAGCTCCACCCACCTCACAGGGTGTCTGTTGCGGGAAAATGAAGGGAAGGCGATTGTAAGCCGACTGAATGAAGGGTGGGGTATAAATCCAAACTCCTTCTCCTCCTCCTCCTCCTCCTCTTTGGGTTGCTTTACATGTGAACCCTTCAAGAGTTTCATTTGACTGAAGTGCCAAGAAAAGGCTGTCATACTGTTACATTTTGTTTTTCCCAGTGGGTAATTTTTTCCTAGTTGATTACGTTTTTCCAAAAAATGTTAGTCACCATCCTTACAATTTCATGAATCAGAGATACATAACCTATGTGGAATTTTATATTTTAACCTGGTAATCTGAAGTGCTGAATTTTATGTATGCCAGATATGGCACACACATGAAAATATCCTCTGTAAGAAGTGCAGATGTTTTATTTGCTGCCTGTCGCATTGTGTTTCAAAGTTTTCCAGTCATCAGGCACGGTAAAAAAATGTAAGTACATCAGGCTGTCTTACCTCAGAGATTATCCAGTGGGTAATTGTTGCTTTGGCATGCGTTCTAAACTGCACTGTGTGCTAAATTACAGTGTAACTGTAAAATGTTGGCTTCGTCAAAATTGTTCTGAAACATTCAGCACAAATAGCCTGCATGTCTTGAAACAAAAACTTTGAACAGTAGCATCAGCCAAGTGAATAGATACTGTAAAGTGGCATTGTTAGGAAGCATTCATCAGTGTAATAGCCACATTACTTTCCTGTTAATGCTGAAAGTGTTGTCAAAGTCCAAACATTTAACCTACACTCTTCCTAGTCTTCTCAGTACAGTCCTGATCCTGTTGCAGCTTCTAACTAACTTCAGACAGGAAACCCAGCTATGGAATTTAGGAAGCCTCTCCTGCATAATTAAGGGCCCATTATGGTGTCAAGATATGTTGTAAAATAAGCCTTGAATATTCTGAAATAGTCATTATTACCCAGATAATGAGAATCTAGTGCCAGTCTTAATGTCTGATGTGTGTCATAGATTTTGTACACAATAACAATTAAATTCAGTACCCCACTTTGTATACTTGCTGCAACTAGCTTTGTAATACTTCACACTTCTATGTGCATTGTCCAGTCTAATGTTTATGCTGCTCATTGTATTAGCAAACTGCTAAACTCTCTTCTGTTGAAATCAATGAAAATTAAAAGCAGTAAGCAGTGCTCAGTCTTTGTAACCTGACAGAATGCAGCTTAGTTAAAAAATTAATTGAAGGGATTTTTTTTTCTCCTTAAGTAAGTGAGGGTATGTGGTGGTTTTCATTTTGGCTGTTGTTAATCCCCCCCCCATTTTGTACTTCTCAGCTTACAAATTTGGAAAGGAAGTGGCAACACCATGAGCAAAATAATTTTGTGATGAAAGAATGTATCCTTTTCATTTTAACAAAAAGAGAGCATGGGAAATCTTCACAGCAAATTGTGCAGATATGTAAAGGATATCTGTTAGAAACTATTAGTTTTAACTTTCAGCAAGTACAAATACTGTTTTGATGGACCAACTAATAATTGATTTTCCACTGAAGCTTTGCAGTCATCTTCTACTGGAGGTACAGAGAAGAGTTCATTTTGTATTGTCTTGTTAGATCAATACGTCTGCTGTTACCAGATATCACAAGTCACTACTAACATTACCTGAAGCAATTAGAATTGTATCAATTGGATTTGTGTTAATCTGTTTAAACTCCCATTCATTCCAATAAGAGAGTCAAGTAGGAACTAAAACTTTTACTACTGAATATGCTAAGTGTTGAACTTTAGTTGCTAGTAAGTTTAAAGAAACGATTAATGTCTGTCTTTCACATATTCTGTACCTGTACCTATTCTGAGCAGACATGCAGCCAATGTATTTAAGAGACACTGAGTGTGAAAAGACATTTATTCTGCAAATAATCTCTGTTCACGAATTAATGGCATGAGGCACCTGACAATTTGAAGCTGCTGTTAGAGCAGTGTGGACCCTTTCTGTCCAAGACTGCTGGGTCAGTGCATTGTTAAATAAAGAAATATTGGTGTTTCTTTGCCATTATCTACAAACTCAGAGCCCACGCAGATAGCCCAGTTACCCTCAAGTAAGCCCTCCCATCCATTTGGTTACCTGTATCATCCTGCAATATGGTAGGGAGGATTTCATCACACATTACATGCAGGTGAACATTGGTAATACTTGGTAAATGGGTCATCAGCAAAATTTCTCAGAGTTCTTCTTACAGGACGAAACCATTACAAATGTTTTACTGACTATCTGTACCTAGATATTTATCAGAAACATGTTTCCTTAACTTTTATCGTCAGTTATAGCTACAAAAAGTCAGGAGAGTGATTACCGGCCCATAATGAAGAATGTGTCTAAGCAGATTGTGGAGTATAATAAAACTCTCATCGAAGCTTTACAGAACAACAGGAACTGAAACCAGGCAGTTACTCCATAAATCAGAGGATCTAATTGATGAATTAGAATCTAGAAACTTCTGATCCTTCCCCACAGCACAATAGAAATCTTTAAGTGTGCATATTTCCATATACTGGATGGTAAAACCCATGAAATTTCATTTCTTCAAATTCCATTCCATTTATTGGATTTCTCTCCTGCCGTCCACTGCAAACAGTCTCAGGGCAGGTTACAACAAATCATAGATACACAATCCAACTTCTAAAACTTCACAACCAAACATTAATTATTCTCAATGTACTACTGTATTCTCAGCAAGGCATCCCGTGAAAACTCTTTAGTTTACAATGTTTAAGCCTGGATTAGTAAGTAGCAAGCAATAGTAAAGTTTCAACCTCTAGTAATAGTTGTAGGTGAGCCTCAGTGCCCTAGATAATAAGAAGATATTGGCATATTCTTATACAGCCAAAAATGTTTGCTTATCTATATGTTTATATCTGTGTATATGACCATTCTATCAAATTTCCAAAGGGGGGAAGGGCTGAATAGTAGGAATAATGACCTAGAATTATTTAATTGGGGATAACCAAATAAAGGTATTCAAGGTATTATCCAGTGTCTGCTGTTTTTCAAAGATTTAGTGAGGTGTGCATGCCTCAGATTAGGAGGAAGTGGAGGTTTCCAGCTTAATCCTTAGTATTTTTACTGTTATTGTTTGAAATATTATGATTAGGTAAGTTAGGCTCTTTTGCTGCTGGCAGAGAGTGTCCTAAAGATGGGTGAGTTCTTTCACTTCCTCCAGCTGGCAGGCTTGTTAAAATTAGCCAGCTTGTTACCTCTTGCAGAAGAAGAAGCAGGGGTGGGTTTAGTTTTTTCTGGGGTTCTGCACAAAAGTCCAGGATGGGGCCTCAGAATCACTGCCACCCCACTGTCCCCCCTCCAGGTAAGCAAGGGGTGGCCGTTGCCCTGTGAGGTGGATGGGAGGCTCCACTGCCACCAAAAGCCAGCTGCCCATGCCCAAGACTGGACAGGTACAAGCAGCAACAGGAGCCTGATCTTATTCCCCCTACCTTTGGAAGATTGGGCCATGGGTTGTCGGCCCCGCCCCAAGCACATGACAACAGCTGTTCCTGTTGTTATTGGGGTCTGGGAAGAAGGCCTCTCTGGGTTGTCAGTCCCACCAGCTCCACAGAACATAATCATTTCAGAGTTCCTACTGTTTTTTGTTTGTTTATCTGTCATCCTAGCAAACCTTTATGTAGCCTTATTTTACTGCAAATCTCCCCCCACATACACGTATAACTCTTAATTGGATGGGAAGAGAGCATTGCCTCAGTTAGGAGCCCTTATGACACCGGATAGATCCTCAGTTAGGAGCCCTTGTGACACCAGGTAGATCCCTGGCCGTTAAGCATGCCACATTGATAGCAACTTCCAAAGGTTCAAAAGTGTCATCTTGGACAAGGTGCATTAGCAAGCGTCTGAGATGGCTTTGAAAGGAAGGACCCCTCCCAAGCTGTGCCTTAAGCCAGCTCAGACAGCACCATCAGGCACCCTCCCCACTCCTCAAGCTGGTGTTGCATCTGTCTGGCCTCTGCGGTTCTTGGCTGGGTGGGGGATTTTTGTTCCCTTCCTGACACAGCAGCTTCTCAGTAGCAAGAACTGGCTAGAAATTTTGAAATAATAAAAATTTCCCCTATAGCTTCCCATTCTGCCATCACTTACCTACACTATGATAATCTCTTTATCTGAGAAGCTATATTCAGTCAAGCTGGGTTTTTTTTGGTTTTTTAGCAATACCAGAAAGATGTATTCTGGTTCAAACAGGGAGGGGACATAACCAAGAGCTTATTATTCTAGTGTACTTCATACAAAACATATAAATACGGTCATTAGGTATTTTAATGCTTAAACTGAGCACAATATTGGAAATGTGCTTTTGAGGAATAATCCAGAAAGGCCAAGGCTGTGTTTATTTATCGTCTTTACTGTTTTTGCAACCGGAGTCATAAACAGCAAACCCTCATCCCACAATAAACCTCGTTCCACAGGAAAACATGGAACAGCTTAAAGGTTGCTAGTGCAAAAGTTGTCATGTGATTTGACAACAACTGCTAGAAATTTTGCCACATGCAGAGCTGTTTGTCTTCGTCTCTAAGTAACCAGGATGATTTTGCTTCTGGAGAGAGGAAGTCCTGAATAAAGGGGAGATCAGTTCATCTCTTAGAGCTCAAAATTCGGGACAGCCAAGCAAAATACGATCCACAGAGTCAGTTTTACCACTGCCACAATTACAGGGTTGATCTGAGTATGAAATCTTTCTGACATCACAGCTGAAGGTAGGGCATTCAGGCATGCTAGCATGAATGCCCTTCTATACTTTGGAAGAATTTTCTCAGATAAGTAGTTTGGCAATGTTGTTGGAGGCTGAATGCCAACTGAAAAGGCTGAGCACACTCTGTGGGCTCTAATAGACATGGTCTCGACCAAGGCTGTGTTTATACTTGTTCAAAAGCAGATATTGGGGGGGGGAGAGATGTGGAGAAAAGGAGACAGCAATCATTGCAAAATTGATTCTTCCAAAGATATGACTTCAGAAACATGTAATCTAGATAGTTTCCCCCAGACTTTTCAGTCTTGGGGGTTGTTTTAGGAATCATCACCCTCACCTCATACCAGCGATTTAGTCATTCAGTTGCTGCTGGAGGCATTTCATACAGCTGTCCTTTGTAGAGCGTCCTATTAATTCCAGTTCTCTTTCTCTTCTCTTGGGAACATAGAGTGCAAATGCAACATCCATAGCGACATCATTGTTCTGTGCAAAGACCTCTCCATGCAGAGATGTAGCTGCAGACATGGCATTATACTACGTGTTCTCAGGAAGAGGGGAGAAAGAATCAGGGAACAGTGGCAGCTCCGTGCTCTTTGCAGCATCTAATCCTGCCATTCGTCAATTTGAGCAAAGAAAGAAAGAGCGCTTTCCATAGAAGTGCAAGCATGGTTGGAGCTCCATTAGAGACCTGCCTATTTCCTGCTTCAACTCCGTAAATCTGTTGCTTTCTGTTTTTCATATTACAATATCTAGATAAGACAAAACAGGATTTCTATAGACCAGAATCTGTTATCTAGAGGAAATTCCCACTTACATCCCTTCCTTTTGGAGAGAGCTTTAAGCTATTCCAGTGAGAGACTGAAGGGGGGGGAGGAATTGCTGAGATAAAGTTGATGTCTAATATCCTCACAGGAATCTTTTCCTCGGCCACTTGGTTTGTCCATTGAAACCCCCTCATACTAAAACAACACAGTCTGATGAACAATGGAAAGAAGCTGCATACTGAATAAACATACTGAATGAAATTCCCTTTTGCTCTTCACAGGGGCACTAATTTTGCAAAACAGCATAGGAAAGTTCACAGGCCTTGTTCTGTCCTTTGCAGGATTCCCATCATAAGCAAAGGACTTGTCTGGTTTATATACTGTTATTTTCTTTCCCATGGTGCTTTTCTCACAGCCTGTAGTTACCTGAAGATTCCTCAACTATCATTTTTTTTGTAAGGACAGTTCAGAAATTACACAGGCTCATACTAAGTGTAAGAATGGGAGATCTGTGACTATATCTTCCCAGAATTAAAAAAAAAAAAAATCAGCTGTACAGGATCTTGGCTGTGCCTTGTGGTGGTGGGGAAAGGGAGCTTAACCCTTACCTCTCTGCATACAGTTTCACTAATTGAAACTCTTTACACAGAGAGAGAGAGAGTTAATAAATTTAAAAGGGGGAAAGGAGCCACCTGTCTTTCCTTGCTCGGAGTATTAAGAGCCTTATTTATCAGTATTGTTACAGCAAAGGTCTTGTTCAACTAAAGAAACTACTGGGGAGAAGGTTAAACTCATGTCTCTGCTTCATGGCTCTGATCTGAATCAGGCCCCTGCATTGTCTCTCTTTCCCCATTTAGCTATTAAAGCAAACATCCTCCATTAATTTGCCTAATCTTTTTTTTAAAGGTACTTAAAATGGCAGTGTGACAGATTGCACAGAAAAGCAGGTTTTAAAATGCTGCTTGGGACAGAGAGTTAATCTTCCCTGGAGAGAAGAGCTTATGTGATTGGCTGCTGTACTCGCTCTCTGATTGGCCAGCATCAGCTGAGAGAGGAGATAAAACAGCTGATCTAGAGGGGAAAGGTTCATTTGCCTTTTGTCTTTCTCTAAAATCTGTTATCTGGATCAGTAGCCAAAGGGTTTGGCTTCTGAGGGAGGAGACTTAGTTAGGGAGTTAGTGATTTCTGTCAGGGAATTGTCAGAAGAATAAGGACCCCATTGTCTTAAATACATTAGAACTACTCTGAGGGAGAATTTAGATTCTCAGTCAGGAAAGCTACAGAACAGCCTTATACAGACAAAGGATACTGGAGAAGGATTTGGCAGAAGGTCTGGGTAGTTACGAGAGAATTCCCATACAAGTAAAATAGTAAAAGGAGCTATTGCTTCTTAGGGATAAAGAGAATAACTTTCTGCCAGTGAAAGGGGTTGGGAAGAGAACCCTGGTCTGTGATAAAGGGAAGAAGCTTAGACACTTTAGGAGTTAGTGAAAACCTATAATATCTGAAGCAGGGATGTCAAAAAATATGGCCCAATGGCCACATCCGGCCCACACAGGACTCAAAACCGCCCCCCAAGCAACTTCCTTTCCCAGGGCAGCTCCTGCAACTGCACCCTAGCTTGCTTTTTTCCCAGCTCTCCCAGTGGCTCTTTCTTCCTGTTTCCTGCCTCCCTCCCTTGCTTTTTCACTCACACACAGACAGGGATAGAGAGAGCCTCATGGCTGCTTCGTGCCAGAGAGATAGAAAGACAAGCCTGCCTGCCCCTCCCTCTCCTCTCTCTCTTACACATAACTAACTTCTGCTTTCTTTTCTGGGGCTGCTCCTCTACTTTTGGGGGAAGGGAGGAGGAAGAAAGAGAGAGAAAATAAAATTGGAATCCCAGCTTTAAGACCAACAGCGTTTTATTCCAGGTATAAGCTTTTGTGTGCAAGGGAGGAAGGGTCGGTGGGTGGTTTCTTCTGACAAGCACAATGTACAATGAGGAGATTGTTTTGGTTTATTCTGAAAAGTTATTTTTTAAAAAAAAAAATGATTGGATTTCTCTGTTACTATCTGGATTTATTTTCTTTCAGAAAGACCCTGATTAGGAATTAGAACACTTGGATTGGTCCTTATATCTTAGAGAGTGGAGTGATTTCAGATACCAAATGATAACAGCCCACATTGATAATGAGACAGGAAAACTAGGTCTCAATTCAGTCAAAGAGGATGCATTATCTTGAGCTTCATTATCAATTGCAATTCAGCAGTCTTTTTCTAATCTCCCTTTGAAATTCCTTTGTAAAAGCACCATTACTCTTAGGTCAGCAACTGAATGTTCTGGTTTCTAATGTCAAACTTATATCTGTTCTCTTGGACTGAATCCTCCTGGATGGAATTGATACCTAGGTTTCTTGTCTCATTACCAGTGCTGATATCTCCATGCCTACTTCCCTTCTGTATATCACACCTAATCCAATCTTGCCTGCTATTGCCATTCGGCCTCTGAAATCATCTTTATAAAGTTTATATCTCTGGTACCTTGTGTTACATTGTATAGCATGCATGGTCCAGCCCAACAAAGTGACATTTATGTCAGATCTGGCCCTCATAACAAATGAGTTTGACACCTCTGATCTAAAGGGAAAGCCTAGATTTCTGAAGGGAGAAACCTAGAAGCCCTAAGACAAAGCTATTCACTAAGAAACTGTATTCAAGAGTCTGTGTAACATCTGAAATATATAATAAGCAAAAAACTGTCACTGAAAAGAACTTGAAACTCAGAAATTAAGCTTCAACAACACTCTCTTGTATGTTCAAAAGCATCAGTTCTGTATATTAGAAAGTTTTACTCAGCAACCTCTGTATCTTGAATCCTCATATATTTCCTGCCTGTTAATTAAAATCTTTATTCTATTTTGAATGTTAATTTTGCCTCACGTGCCATTTCATGAGGGGTATTTTAAAACAAGACAGATCCTGTATTCCCTTTAGTTCCTGTGCTGGATCATAAGCCTAAACTAATATCTATGACAGGGTGGGACAGTAAAAACTTATAAAATAAAGAAGAAATACACACTACTGAAGGGCGGCTCAGATACTAAGGGGAACTAAAACTATTTTTTGGCAGGGGAATCTGCCTGAGGTGACCAACCCCACATGTTGAGGAAGTAAGTTCTCTGTTATGCACTCCACAGAGGAGTACAGTACTTTTTTTTTGTCTGTTCAGTGCTGCAAAGCAGTATACTTGGGAGACCCAAAGTGTTAGAATTTTGAGCGAGCAAAAAAATTTCATTCTCTCCACAACATCCATAAATTTACAAACCCTGTCAAAGTCTTAAATCTTTCTCTGGTGGTTAGCTAGCATGCAGCAAAGTAGAGGGAGTTTTGTTTTGGAGTAATAGCCTCCTTGCAGGAAGTTGTCCTGTTAGCGCCTTTCAAAAATATTTAAAATTCCAAGAAGTATTTGTTTCACTGCTGTATAGAAGAAACAAACAAGCCAATGAAAGAAGGTGATTAAGAAATACCAGGAGATGGGCTATCATGGAAATTAATTACTATGGGTTAGCTGTAAAACCTATTTGACCAAAGATTGGTACAACAGGAAAAACAAAATGGCTGTGTATATGCATGCACCTGAGCAGTGATGGCAGGTCCCTGCTGCTCTGGAAATGTTGCATATATACTCAGCCTGAATCCTATGGACCTGTGTAAGCTCACAAAATTAATAATGAAGGTATCTCCCACAGGTGGATGGTTGTGAATATCTCTCGTGGAATACCTCAGAGCATTTTCTTGGATCCTACTTTTTTCTGAAACACCCCACTGTTCAAAGGGCTTGCATTTGCTTCTATTGGCCAGAAAATTCACATGGTGAAACAGGCCTTGTTGCATCTCAGTATTCTGTGCAATTGTGTTTGGGTTTTATATAAAGCAAAAAGAAAGTATGTATGGAGTAACTGCTGTTGAAATCTGATGAGTTTAATTTTCTTACACTTAAACAAGAGACACAATTTTTTAAAATTTATTTAATGCGATTGCTACCCCGCCCTCCCCGCGAATGGGCTCAGGGTGGCTTACAGTGATAGCACCAGTTGCCAATAAAACAGTATAAAACAATACAATACTTAATAGGAATATAAAATCTTAAATCATAAGGTGCTGTTAATTATACAGTTCATTGCTACAATGGCACAATCAGATGTCTAAACAACTACTAAGTTCCAGCTCTCTGTTGTTCCGCATCACTCGATGGAAAACAGCCAGTTGTTAAAAACTTAGGGCCAGGCTCATTGATGGTAATAGTGGAGGGCAGCTCCTAGTTGAAGACCTGGCAGAAGAGCTCCGTCTTGCAGGCCCTGTGGAATTGCAAAAGGTCCCACAAGGCCCTGATCTCCTCCGGGAGCTCATTCCACCAGTGAGGAGCCACCACTGAAAAAGCCCTGACCCTCATCACAGCGAGCCTGGCCTCCTTGGGGCTGGGGGGGGTCAACCGATTATATGGCCCTGACCTCAGTGCTCTCTGGGGTATATGTGGGGAAACAAGAAAAGCAATTTAAACAAGAGAAGCAATTGTATGAGCACCATTTACAGTGAAAAACCTTTCTTTAGTTCTTTGTTTCACTTGACAACAAATAAAGTATTCAGCAAACCTATACAACTGGTGTGCAGCCTATCAGCCATGCAATTTGACCTGTCAGATACTTGAGAACCCTTTGTGGGGAGGCCTACCAGACAACAAAACTAAGACTAGTTTATTTGTCTGTAATTATTGATTTACTTTCATATCTTTCTTAACCTGACAACAAACCCAAGGCAACCTACATTTAAAAAATAATAGCATAATAGCATCAACTGAGCCATACTTCGTGATGCCAGCCTCCAGGCAGGACCTGGAGATCCTCCAGAATTACAGCTCATCTCCAGACTACAGTTCTTCTGGAGAAAATGCATGCTTTGGAGGATGGATTCTATGGCATTGTACCCCACTGAGGTCCCTGTCCTCCCCAGGATCCATTCCCAAATCTCCTGGGGTTTACCAACCTGACTGGGGCAATCCTACCCTCCCCCCCCACGTCCCACCAGTGGCCAGGGAGAACCTGACAACCCTAGCCATAGTTGCCCACAGTGCATTTTTAGTTGGCTGAGTATGATTCAGGGGTCAAATACCACAGGGGACTGTTTGTGAAAATATGATTGCAGTACGTACTCTAACACAATGCCTCTTGGATGCTGTTACTGTGACTAAATGGGAAACTTTGGTATACGATATTTCTCCTTGCCTAGCCTGAGTAGACAGTGAAGGGCTCAAAGGGACAGAAAAAGATGGTTATAAGAGGGGCTGTTTACATGTGTGATGTACAAATTTAGCTGCAAATGTTTGGGAAGTGTTAGACATGGCAAGAGACTTCTGTTTATCCTCCTTTAAATGATAGTTCTTTCCAAAATATCTGGGCACTAGAACTTTTGGTTTGGAGGTTAACATTTCCCAAGCAATGCTTTAGAAGGACACTGGGGAACATGTCAATCAGAGACTTAATCAGTCCAGTATCTGCATGCAGTTTTTATGTGCAGGTGGAGCAGACGTACATCGGAAATCATAAAATCAGTCTGAAGTTGAGCACATCACAAGAACTGTATGTGCCAGAAGATTATGGTGCACAGAGGTGGCCACTCCACCAAGAACAATGTTGAGACATTAATCAAGGAAGTGCCAGGAAATCAGAAATGAAGTGTTCCCAAACTAAACAGCCCTTACGTTTGTATTTTGAAGGGGGGGGAGGAGAAGCATTAAAGTGGAAGACTTATTTTGCCTGAAATCAAATCTGAAACTTGACACTTCATGCAACACATTTCCACAGTTAATCAGCTTCCTGCTCTTACTCATAGCTCATAATTTTTTAATTAGTGGTCTGTAGGCAGGCTATACCACATGTCTGAAACATAAGGCCCTGAGAGAATGACCTGACCTTTCTGAAAATGTCTGGCAGCTGTTTTTGCAGAATCAGTTTGGGTCCAGGTATTTGCTCCACCTTTTCCTAGCATAAAGCACACCCCCTAGATCATGTCATATATGAGCAGGACACCCCTCATCAGTACCAACTTGAGCAGGCCCCATTTGTGCAACATCCCTCCTTTTTCCTTTAAGAAGAGAAATTGCACAAGTGCAGTCACTGTGCACAACTGCTTCATAGATGCTACATCCCCTATATGAATGAGGGGAGGAGCTGCACCCACTCCTCTAACACCTAACAGATTTCTACCATGTGTAATATACAAACCTGGCCCTTATTTTAGCCTACTGATTTTGTGAGAGTGGCTCTGATCCTGAAGTGCTTCATTGCCGCACTCACATGATTAAGATTTAAAATTCCATTTTAAACCAAGGACTAGCAGTTGTAGTAACTGGGGTAAAAGACTGTGAGGGCTCAATTTGTCGATATTTTAGGACCACGTATCTACCTGATCTGATCTTTATGTCTTATTAATCTGCAAATGATAATAGAAATAGGTAAATTTGCTTCTTACATAATGCAAACTTGAGGCACTTGTCTACTACTAAGAGAACATAAGAACATAAGAGAAGCCAATGTTGAATCAGGCCAATGGCCCATCTAGTCCAACACTCTGTCACACAGCGGCCAAAATATACCAGGTGCCATCAGGAGGTCCAGCAGTGGGGCCAGGGCACCAGAAGCCCTCCCACTGCTGCCCCCTCCAGCACCAAGAATAGAGTGCATCACCTGCCCCAGACTGAGAGTTCTCATTCTATACCCTGTGGCTAATAGCCACTGGTGGACTTCTGCTCCATATGTTTATCTAATTTCCTCTTGAAACTGTCCATGCTTGCAGCTGCCACGACCTCCTGTGGCAGTGAATTCCATATGTTAATCACTCTTTGGGTGAAGAAGTATTTCCTTTTATCTGTTCTAACCTGACTGCTCAGCAATTTCATAGAGTGCCCATGAGTTCTTGTATTGTGAGAAAGGGAGAAAAGTACTTCTTTCTCAACCTGCTCAATCCCATTCATAATCTTATAAACCTCGATCATGTCACCCCTCAGCCGTCGTTTCTCCAAGCTAAAGAGCCCCAAGCATTTTAACCTTTCTTCATAGGGAAGGTGTTCCAACCCTTTTATCATTCTAGTTGCCCTTCTCTGCACTTTTTCCAATGCTATAATATCCTTTTTGAGATGTGGTGACCAGAACTGTACACAGTATTCCAAATGAGGTCGCACCAATGATTTATACAGGGGCATGATGATACTGGCTGATTTGTTATCAATTCCCTTCCTAATAATCCCCAGCATAGCGTTGGCCTTCTTTATTGCAGCTACACATTGTGTAGACATTTTCAGCGAGTTATCCACTACGACTCCAAGATCTCTCTCTTGGTCAGTCTCTGCCAGATCAGACCCCATCAACGTGTATTTATATTTAGGATTTTTGGCTCCAATGTGCATCACTTTGCACTTGGCCACATTGAACCCCATTTGCCACGTTGACGCCCACTCACCCATCCTCAACAGATCCCTTTGGAGTGCCTCACAATCCTCCCTGGTTTTCACCACCCTGAACAACTTCGTGTCATCTGCAAATTTAGCCACATCACTGCTTACTCCCAATTCCAAATCGTTAATAAACAAGTTAAAAAGCATGGGACCGAGTACTGATCCCTGTGGTACCCCACTGCTTACCACCCTCCACTGAGAAAGTTTCCCATTTATACTCACTCTCTGTTTCCTATTTATAAGCCAGTTTTTGATCCACAAGAGGACTTGTCCTTTTATCCCATGACTATTGAGCTTACTTAGGAGCCTTTGATGAGGAACTGTATCAAAAGCTTTCCGGAAGTCAAGGTAAATAATATCTATTGGGTCCCCCTTGTCCACATGTTTGTTCACTCCCTCAAAAAACACTAACAGGTTAGTGAGACAAGATCTTCCCTTACAGAACCCATGCTGAGTCTGCCTCAATAGTTTTTGTTCATCAATGTGCCTACTAATTCTTTCCTTAATAACAGTTTCCACCAACTTACCCGGTATCGATGTCAGACTGACTGGCCTGTAATTTCCTGGATCTCCCCTGGAGCCCTTTTTAAAGATGGGAGTGACATTAGCTACCTTCCAGTCCTCAGGAATGGAGGCAGATTTTAAAGAAAGATTACATATTTTTGTCAGGAGATCCACAAGTTCACATTTGAGTTCTTTCAGAACTCTCGGATGAATGCCATCCGGGCCTGGTGATTTATTAGTTTTTAAATTGTCCATCAGTCGGAGGACTTCCTCTCTTGTCACCGCAATCTGATTCAGGTCTTTCAAACCCCTCCCGAAATCAGTGCTTCTGGAGTGGGCAAACACTTCTCCTCTTCCACAGTGAAGACAGAGGCAAAAAATGCATTCAGCTTCTCAGCCATTTCCCTATCATCCTTCACTACTCCTTTTACCCCTTGGTCATCCAAGGGCCCCACTGCCTCCCTGGCTGGCTTCCTACTTCTAATGTATTTGAAGAAAGTTTTATTGTTGGTCTTTATGTTTTTTGCGATATGCTCCTCATATTCCCTTTTTGCTTGCCTGATCACAGACTTGCATTTTATTTGCCATAGTCTGTGTTCCCTTTTATCAACCTCACTAAGACTAGCTTTCCACCGCTTAAAGGAATCCTTCTTACCTTTTACAGCTTCCATTACTTTATTTGTTAACCATGCAGGCTTTTTTCTATACCTATTTGTACCTTTCCTAACCTGCGGTATATATTTTTTCTGAGCTTCTAGGATTGTCTTTTTAAATAGTCTCCAAGCTTCCCCAATGGTTTTGACCTTCTCCACTCTTCCTTTCAATTTCTTCCTCACATGTCCCCTCATACCAGAGAAGTTACCCCTTTTAAAGTTAAAAGTGGTTGCGTCAGTCTTTTTGGGCAACTCCCTATCTGTACAAATGTTAAACTCAATGACATTATGGTCACTGTTTCCAAGTGGTGCAATCACTTTTACATCTCTCACCAGGTCTTGGGTGTTACTTAGGACCAAATCCAGGATCGCCTCTCCCCTGGTAGGATCTGTGACCATCTGTTCCACAGCACAGTCATTGAGAGTGTCTAAGAACGCAATCTCTTTTTCCCGACTAGAACTCATATTGACCCAATCAATGTGTGGGTAGTTAAAGTCGCCTATTACAACACAGTTATTTCGTCTAGCCGCTATCTTTAATTCATTCATCATTTTATAATCCTCCTCTATCTTTTGATCTGGTGGGCGATAACAAACTCCCACTGTTAAGCCTCCTTTTGGACCCACTATTTCAACCCATAGCATTTCCAGAAGGGAATCCAATTCTCTTACCCTCTCAATCTTACTGGATGGTATACCCTCTCTGACATACAGAGCCACCCCACCTCCAACCCTTTCCCCCTATCCTTCCGATATAATTTATAACCAGGAATCACCGTATCCCACTGATTTTCCTCATCCCACCAAGTTTCTGAAATACCCACAATGTCTATTTCCCCCCCAACACCAAGCATTCCAACTCCCCGATTTTACCTCGGAGACTTCTAGCATTTGTGTATAAACACTTATAGTTTCCCACGTTTGTTAAGCCCACAGCCTTCCTCTTGCTGCCTCGAGACCTTGCCAGGCAGTTCCTATCATTAGCCACAGTCTCAGTGGACAATTGTAATCCATTTCCTTGTACAAAAGTAATAGCTACCCCTTCATCTCTTTGAGATGAGCCATCCCGAACCAGAGACTTTTCATCTCCTGTCGGCTTTCCCCCATTATTCAGTTTAAAAACTGCTCTGCCACCTTTTTGATTTTGAGCGCCAGCAGCCTGGTTCCTTCTCGGGACAAGTGGAGACCGTCCCTTTTGTACAGCTCCCTCTTGTCCCAAAAAGCATCCCAGTGCCTAACAAACTTGAACCCTTCCCCCTACACCACCGTCTCATCCACGCATTGAGACTCCTGATCTGTGCCTGTCTCTCCGGCCCTGCGCGTGGAACAGGTAGCACTTCCGAGAAGGCTACCTTGGAGGTCCTGGCCTTGAGTTTCCTGCCCAGCAGCCTAAATTTCTCCTCCAGGACCTCACGACTGCATTTCCCCACATCGTTGGTGCCGACATGCACCACAACCACTGGCTCCTCCCCAGCACTATCTACCAGCCTATCTAAAACACGCGTAATGTCCGCTACCTTCGCACCAGGCAGGCAAGTCACCATACGGTCAGTACGCGGGTTCGCCACCCAGCTGTCTACCTGCCTAAAGATCGAATCACCAACTACCAAGAGCCCCCCTCCCACCCTTCCCAGGGACGGTTCCTTGGTACGAAAGGATACCCGTTCACCAGCTGAAGAAGAGGTCCCTTCTGAGGGCACATTCCCCTTATCCTCAGCATGGTGCCCCTTTTCCCCTTGACCCTCATGCTCCCTGGCAGCAGCCGGGCTGCCAGATCCAGAGTGGGACATATCTAACAAGTCCCCGAGAGTCTTCCCCGTGCACCTAACTGACTGTCCCTGCTTCTCCAGGTCAGCCACCTTGGCCTCAAGGGAGCAAACTCGCTCCCTGAGAACCAGGAGCTCCTTGCACCGAGCACACACCCAAGACTTCTGACCAGTGGGCAGATAGTCATACATGTGACACTCCATGCAAAACACTGGATAGCCCCCAACCCCCTGCTGGCATTCTGGCTTCATAATTGTTTTTAAACAAATACTTTTCGATAACCCCCTTTTAAAACCCTTTGTATTTATATGGCTCCTGTTGTAGGAGTCTACTTACCTTACCTTACCAAGGAGCCAAGGTCCTGGCTTCCTGGCTCTTCCTGGGCTTCTTGCAGAGCCCCTAGGCCAAGAGCCACAGGCAAAGAGCCTCGCCCTTCGGCTCGTGCCAGAGGCTCGTGCCTCTTGCAAACTTCCTGCCTTAAATGGAATTGTCTCCCAGGAGAGGGCGTGGCCAGCAGCTACTCAAAATCACCCAAGGCACTTAATGACGGTCAAACAAAGCCCCTTTCACACTCCAACTCCAGCAGCCAGGAGTCTGCTATTCAATCTCACCCAAGCACTTAATTACAGGCAAACAATGACCCTTTCACACCCTAACTCCAGCAGTCAGGAGTCTGTTACAACTCACCCACACACTCCCAAATACAGTCCCTGACACAGTACCTTTTCAGCTAAAGCACCTCAGCTGAAAGTAAATAAATAAAAATACCACTCACCCCTCTGGCAGCTCAAACACCTTGCTCCTTCTCAGAGCTCAGCTGGGTCAGCTCTGCTTCTGGCAAACTTCCTGCCTTAAATGCATATTGCTATGCTAGAGACGCCAGGTGAATATTATCTCTTGCCATACAGCTGCCAAACTGGAAAGCAGGTAACTGAGTGGATGAAATGAGGGGGGCCTTACTCCCTTTCTTTTTCTGGAGCATATTGACATTAGAGAAAACACAATACATAGGGCAGTTCACAGACGGTTACCTTTCTCATGCTAGCAAATCCATAGTACATCATCATGGCTGCAGTGCTATCATCTAGGGTTGCCAGTCATGCATTGGCAACCTCCAGGAACATTTGGGGGTAGAGCCTGGGAAAGGGAAGCATCACTGACACATGACATCACTTTCTGAGTGATCACCCAGAAGTGACATCGCAGTATTTGTAACACCCTAGGAATTCTCCTAGTCTCTATGGTAAAGACCATAGACACTTGGGGGAGTTCCTAAAGTGTTGTAGACACCATGACATTGTACCTCCCTCCCATTTTTTCTCCACTGAGCAAGCACAGGGGATGGAGCATGTGCAACTAGTAAGCTATCAACCTCCGTGCCAGGAAAGCTACAAGTTGTTTAGATTTCTCCAGGTTAGAGAAGTGACTGTTGCTTTCTTGCCCAGCAGGCTCCAGGCATGGTGGGAGAGATGCTTTACTAAGGTCCACAAGACCATTACCATTCTCTGTAAGAAAGGCAGATGATAAGTGAAGTAAATAAAGAAACCATAATATGTCTACTCCTGTGACTTCAAAATCAAAATAGAAAATTTTCTTTTATGGCCTAGGAACTTGTGTATATGAAATGAGGTTGTGAGCATGGAGGGCCCAGTGTTATAGGTTTGTACTGAACTCATAAAATGATGCTTGGGTCCTGCCCACTGTGCTCAGAGATAACAAATCTAGCATTTTAAAAATCTAGCATTCATAATGTTAGACCATAATCTGGATTTGTCTAGAATACTGACCTACAAGATAATACCCCATGTTTTCAGTACTCCAAGTCCCTCTGTTGAAAACCTAATAGAAAATAAATATATTGGGTTGTGTTTGAATGATGAGTAGAGCTTGTGCATATAGAGCAGGTCTTTCTTGCCTCCTTTTTCCTACTAGAGCCCCATCCACTAACACACATCCCAAAATAGCCTCTTCTGAAGGCTGGGGTGAACTTGAGGGTTGCAGCACCGGAGGCTGCAGCTCAAAGGCAAAACATGCTTTCCTGACTACGAAATGGGAGGCAGCATATATTGCTTCTGGCCAGTAAGAGGCAATGCAAGAAGTCTGGAAAGGACCTTGCCGCTTCCTTTGTGTCATTCTCAGTTTAACCCACTTCATAAAGTAAAAGGGAGTTCAGCAGCACCTTGAAGACTTAACATTTATTCCAGCATAACTGTTTGTGAGTCAGCTTAGTTGGAATAAATGTTGTCACTTTTTCAGATGCTACTGGACTCTTGCTTAATTCTGCTACAATAGGTTAATACAGCTACCCATCTGGAACTATTTCATGGGAATGTTGAACTAATAAGAGAACCATGTAACATCACCCTGGACAAAGGACAGGATAAAAATGTAATTGCGCAGCTGTGTGACGCTGTCTTTTTAATTAGAGATGCTCAAATCATTTGCCCGTTTGGTTTGCAATCTGTCCACAATTTGTGATCCACCCGGTCAGATTCTTAACAAGCTTTTCACCTGTCTTCCAAGAATCTGCATGGTTAATGGTACAAAACTGCACGTGCTCTCTCCTACTGCTTTCCCATGGCTTCCATCCCCACTGCCTCCACCACCACCTCCCCTGTCTATTGTTTGCAACATTCTTGAAGCACACAAAGTTATTAACATTCCACAGTTAGTGACTTCTAGGTGTGAGGTGTCTCCCTGGGTCTTGTATGGCTTCAGGATTTACTGTTCAGTAATGGAAAAGCAAGCAAGTTATCTGGAAAAATCCACACATTGTTCTTGCACTGTTTCATTGGGATGGGTTTTTTATACACACTTCAGGACATTGAAATGTTGCAACCTGACTGCAGAGCGGCAAAGAAGGAGCTGAACTGCAAGTAGTCCGTATTTTTTTTTTTAAATGATGGCAACCCCATAGGGTTTTCAAGGCAAGAAATATTTCAAAGCGGTTTGCCATTGCCTGCCTCTGCATAGCAACCTCGGACTTCCTTGGTGGTCTTCCATCCATGTACTAACCAGGGCCAAACCCGCTTAGCTTCCCAAGATCAGGCTGGTCTGGCCATCCAGGTCTGGGTGTTCAAAAACAGGTTACTTTAATGACCTGATCATGACATGCCTTCCACAATCAAGATGCTTCTGCACACTGATTGTACATGCACAAAACTGCAACAGATAAAGTACATACTTCGCTTATTTACCTGGGAACAGCCTGCTCCTGAACAGTCGTAAACAAAGCAATGTTCAGGGAAGCCTGTAGGAGCAGTTAGTGCATGAGCGAAAAACTGCTCAGCACGGCATTCCATTCAAGCTTTGAGCAAAACTGAGGTTCATCTTGCACGTTAATAACAAGCTGCTTGATCATGGTAAGTCTGAACATCGATGACATTCAAGTGAACGTTTGCCGTGTCTCTAGGAGCCCGTAAACACATTTGGGCCTTTCTTTTTGTCTTGCTCTTGGGCAGAGACTGGCCTAAGAACTTGTCCACACCCAGGAAGACTTGAGACAGCCGCTGCCTTCCTTAAGTAGACTCAGGAACCCTGCTGTGGAAGAACAGGATTCCAGGGCACTTGCTCGTCTCTACACTTTTAAAACTCTGCCTTTTGTTCTCCTGTGATTTTTGGCATTTGTTACTGTTTCCAAAGCAGGATATGCATAACGCTGAACCAAACTTAGCTCCTTTTAACATTTCAGAAGAGATAGACACAGGAGGAAATGAGCTGAAGTTAACCTCTTGGGCCCTCCAAGTTGTGACGGGCATGGATACACAGAAGTAAATATAGTCAAAAAAGGACGTCACTCCCCTGAAAAGCCATATCAGGCAGAATGGATTTGTACCTTATGGATTTGTAGCTCTCCATTTCAGGTGGCTGACAATGCAACACCAGATTGTGAGGACACAGAACATAACAGTCCAATTAACAGGAGTGAAACAATACAGAGGTTAAAAATGCACAGATTTCCCCCCCTAAATGTACAGATTAAAAGGAATGCAGCCCCTGTGAGCATGGTTGCACTAATTCTCCCTCCACAGTGGTTGCTAGCAGTGTTATAGCCAGTTTAGTGTAGTGATTAATTAGTGCGCGGTCTCTAATCTGGCAGAGCCAGGTTTGATTCCCCACTCCTCCACTTGCAGCTGCTGGATGACCATAGGCAAGCCATAGTTCTGTCAGAGCTGTTTTCTCAAGGACAGTTCTAGAAAGAGCTCTCTCAGCCCCACCTACCTCACAGGGTGTCTGTTGTGGGGAGGGAAAGGGAAAGGAGTTTGTAAGCCACTCTGAGACTCTGAGTGAAGGGCGGGGTATAAATCCAATCTCCTCCTCCTCTTCCTCCTTCTTTGTCTTCTTCTTCTTCTCCCCCTTCCATTGGAGATGGGGCGCCGTCTGGGGGGTGGTTGTGGTCCCCACCAACTTAGGGTCTGAGACAGCTGCCCTAGTTGCCCATTGGCTAAGACCATCCCAGATGTATGAATACAAACATCCTGAGGACATGCTACCAGGACCCAAAGTAATAACCCAAGAAGAAGAGATCTAGAGGGACAGTGAAGCAGGGAGGCACATGATATATGCCAGGAAGGGAAACTTCTGTAGCAATACAAAGGGATGATACCAGAAGAAATGCACAATTTGGGGTAGGCAGTTGTATCAGTGATTTTCAACCTGTGATATATAATGGTATATTTTATTCCTTGTACTTTGTATTTCTGGTTGCTTGGTTATTTCCTATATTTTTGGATTGTATTATTCTGCACCATGTGGACTATCAGATTTGACTGCTTATGACCCATTGGTCTGTGAGCATGAAGTATAGAATAAAGGAATAAAGGAACCTGTGATATGGTCTATTTGTGTCATTTCAGAAATAAAATGGACACTTTTCTTTGTCTTTGGTCTTCTGTGCAGCTTCAGTACCTGCTACTTTGAAGAAAGTAGAAAATCCTTATAGGATTAAAGAAGATGGATGTTCTCTTTTGTTGAATAATCCTCCTCCCTCATCACTTATTATGGAGGAGATGCAATCAAGGCAAAACCAAGGTTCCCATTCAACCCCAGGAATAAGGAGAGCTGTTGGAAAGAAGTTATACTCCACTTTGGGACTTCAGATTGCAAACTGCCAAGCTATAATGGGGGACAGGGGTACCAGTTGTTGTTAAGGAAGAGACTAACATTTTATTTAAACATGCTCCCTCCCTAAAGACAAAGAAAACCCTCACTAAGGTCATCCAAACTGAGGCCATACACTTGCCAAAGCAACAGATCAACGCTGGGAGACATGTGACAGACTCATCTGCTAGGTCCATGGCCTCATCTATTGTTCTTTGCAGACATGCATAGCTATGTTCAACAGCTTTAACTGATGATGTTATAAAATGGAGGACTTGCCATTTGAAGGCACATCACTTTTTAAAGTTAAAATTGATGATACATTGACACAAGTCAAAAGGAACAGACAGACCGCTAGATCTTTGGGGCTGAGACCTGTTGCTCCACAATACAAGTAGGAATATTTCCCAAGACACCAGTCACATCAACAGTATCATAATCAGAAGTACTCTCCACTTTACCAACCATCTTACCCAGCCCAGAGTTCTTTTGCTCATGTGCAGTCAAGAAGAAGATCTAGTTCTGGGCCTAAGTGTAGTCAGCATCTGCAATTCTCCCAAGAACAATAGCAGAGATCTACTTTTTGACTAGCACAGACTGATGGAGTGATTTTTTTGGTACACTGGCACACTTTGTTTCTAATTGGAAGGACATTGCTAGTGACATCTGGGTCCTGTCAATAGTTGAGCATAGCTATCATCTGAGTTTCTGTCACTCCCACCATGTATTTCGCCAAAGGGAGCTGCAGATAATACCCTTCCAGAGCTGGGCCTGCAATTGCAGGTTCTGTTCAGCAAAGGTGCAGTCCACAGGGTGTGCCCTTCAGATAACCGGTTGGGGCTCTTCTCCTGTTTTTTTATGGTTGATAAGGAAAATGGAGGAAAATTAGACTTACAGGGTTTGAACAAGTTCTTCAAAATTTCTTGGTTTTACATGGTTACTCTTCCTGCTGTTTTATAGTTGTTACAAATAAATACCCCATTTGTTGGGTTAGATCTTCAAGATGCACATTTTCATATTCCAATTCAGAAAATCCATGAGAAATATGTCCATTTTAAGTTCAATGGGGAGGTTTTCCAATATGTTGTTCTGCCTTTTGGGTTGGCTGCAGTTCCCCTTGTCTTTACAACTTGTGTAGCTGTTGTTATTTCCTGCCTCAGATCTCTGGGATGCAGTATTTCTCTTTATCTTGATGAATGGCTTATATCTGCACCATCAAAAGAGATTCTCACACAACATCTCAGCCTTCTTATACAAACATGCCAGGATCTCAGTTTGGTAAATAATTGGGGAAAAGTCCAAATTGGAACCAGTACAGCATATACAATTCATAAGGGTCGTTTGGATGCCACTTTGGCATGGTCCTTTTTACCCATAGATAGATGCCGTATTATACAAACAATGAGATGTTTTTCTAACCGTTACCAGGAAAACATCTGCATCCAGAGGCTCTTGGGTTTGATGGCCTCTACTACCTCTGTGACTTCACTAGCTAGGTTAAAAATGTGGGCCTTACAGATTTGGTCCATAAGGGTTTTTAACCCTTTTGGCAACCTGCAGAAACAGAAACTTTTTATGCTATGCAGGATATGCAAATCTTTACACTGGTGGTTAGAGGATACTAACAGTTTTCAAGGGATTGCTTCTGGTTATCTGTTGCTGAAGGTCACAGTCACCACTGATGTCTCCCTAGATGGCTGGGAGGGTTCATTGTCAGGATTTTTCAGTTCTTGGTGTTTGGCAGAGGACGAACATAAGTTGCTCATCAGTGTATTAGAGTTACATGCCATATGTTATGCACTTGTTTCCTTTACAGCCCTTCTGCATGGCAAGATGGTACAAATTTACACAGACAATGCCACAGCAATGTATTACATCAACAAGCAAGGTGGTATGGTGTCTATGACACTTTGCAAAGAAACTGTGGCTATCTGGGACTCGGCATCGGCAAACACAAGGACAGATGCGTTGCAATGGTCTCTGGCAGAGGCCTATGGCTGCCCTATTTTCCAGCTGTGGGGATCACCAGATGTGAACCTCTTCACAATGAACAGCAACTCCAGAGCCCCTCTGTTCTGCAGGGGGGAATTCCTTATCTCTTGGGGATGCTTTTCAAATCCATTGGCAGGAGGCACTTTTTAATGCATTCCTGACATTCCCCATTAAAAGCAAGGTTCTTTCCAAGTTCTGCCAGGAGAGCACTAATTGTATCTTAATAGCACTGCTCTGGCCCCTTCATATTTGGTTTACTCTGAAACAATTAGTCGAGGACATTTACATACACCTCCCAGAAATGTCTGACACTATCCAGGGGAGGGTTTTTTCACTACACTGTCCACAGACTGCACTTAACTGTATGGAAGCTTTTTCCTCTGGACTAGAGTTTTTGGCAGAAGTACAAAATGTACTTAGAGGCTAGAAAGCCCTCCATGCATTTGTCATATAACCTGAAACAGAATCATTTCTCCACCTAGATTAGGATTTGGGGTTTCTCACCTTCCACTTGCCCATTGCCTAATATCCTGGACTGTTCGTGGTCCTTAAAATCATTGGGCCTAGCTCCTAGTTCCATAAGAGTACATTTGGCAGCTATTTCAGCTTCCCATGTTCTCATAGATGGGATGACACTGTTCTCTCATATAGTTTCCAAACAGTTTTTTTAAAGGGAATAACTAACATGTCCAACCCCTGGGCTTCAATAATTCCTCAATGAACCCTGACCTGGATAGCCCAGGCAAACCCGATCTCGTCAGATCTTGGAAGTTAAGCAGGGTCAACTCTGGGAGGTACTTGGATGGGAGACCTCCTTGGAATACCAGCAGTCGGGAGGACAGAGGCAGGCCTTTATTCAGCCACCTCTCTGAATATTCTCCAGGCCCCCAGTAGGGGTCAGTCACCAGAAGTCGCCATGACTTCCAGAAAAACACTAAAAAAGAATTCCAAAACGGCCCCTTAGTTTGGTTTTGGCTCAACTGATGCTTATGTCCTTTGAGCCTCTAACCATCCATGGTTTGGCTTTCTTGTCTAAGAAAGTGGCATTTTTAGTAGCTATAACTTCTGCCAGTCAATCTGGCATTGATATCGAGTAAATTGGTGGAAACTGTTATTAAGGAAAGAATTAATAGGCACATTGATGAACAAAAACTATTGAGGCTGACTCAGCATGGGTTCTGTAAGGGAAGATCTTATCTTTCTAAGCTGTTAGTGTTCTTTGAGGGGGTAAACAAACATGTGGACAAGGGGGACCCAATAGATATTGTTTACCTTGACTTCCAGAAAGCTTTCGATAAAATTCCTCATCAAAGGCTCCTAAGTAAGCTCAAAAATCACGGGATAAAAGGACAAGTCCTTTTGTGGATCAAAAACTGGCTAATTAATAGGAAACAGAGAGTGAGTATAAATGGGCAATGTTCTCAGTGGAGGGTGGTAAGCAGTGGGGTACCACAGGGATCAGTACTCGGTCCAAAGCTTTTTATCTTGTTCATTAATGATTTGGAGTTGGGAGTAAGCAGTGAAGTGGCTAAATTTGCAGATGATACGAAGATGTTCAGGGTGGTGAAAACCAGGGAGGATTGTGAGACACTCCAAAGGGATCTGTCGAAGATGGGCAGGTGGGTATCAACGTGGCAAATGGGGTTCAGTGTGGCCAAGTGCAAGGTGATACACATTGGAGCCAAAAATCCTAACTATAAGTACATGTTGATGGAGTCCGAACTGGTGGAGACTGACCAAGAGAGGGATCTGGGAATCGTAGTAAATAACTCACTGAAAATGTTGAGACAGTGTGTGACTGCAATAAAAAAGGCCAGTGCTATGCTGGGGATTATTAGGAAGGGTATTGAAAACAGATCAGCCAATATCATAATGCCCCTATAAAAATCAATGGTGTGACCTCATTTGGAATACTGTGTACAGTTCTGGTCACCACACCTTAAAAAGGATATTATAGCTTTGGAAAAAGTGCAGAAGAGGGCAACTAGAATGATAAAAGTGTTGGAACACTTTCCCTATGAAGAAAGGTTAAAGCGCTTGGGCCTCTTTAGCTTGGAGAAATGACTGCTGAGGGGTGACATGATAGAGGTTTATAAGATTATGCACAGGATAGAACAGGTAGAGAAAGAGGTACTTTTCTCCCTTTCTTACAATACAAGAACTCATGGGCACTCAATGAAATTGCTGAGCGGTCGGATTAGAATGGATAAAAGGAAGTACTTCTTCACCCAAAGAGTGATTAACACATGGAATTCACTGCCACAGGAGGTGGTGGCAGCTACAAGCATGGACGGCTTCAAGAGGGAATTGGATAAACATATGGAGCAGAGGTCCACCATTGGCTATTAGCCACAAGATATAGATAGGGACTCTGGGGCAAGTGATGTTCTATATTCTTGGTGCTGGGGGGGGTCAACAGTGGGTGGGCTTCTAATGTCCTGGCCCTACTGGTGGACCTCCTGATGGCACCTGGTATTTTTGGCCACTGTGTGACAGGGTGTTGGACTGGATGGGCCGTCGGCCTGATCCAACATTAGCTTCTCTTATGTTCTTATGCCAGAAGAGTCACTTCTAAGTTGGATGTTACTCATTGCTGGCCCAGTTTCGAGTAAAGCAATACAGGGATGATGGCTTCAAACAGCAAATTTAATGAACTGTCTCTGAAGGGCTATGGTCATTTCAAACAGTGCTGCTTTTTCCTTGCCCTTTTTGGCTGTGTGATCTTCCTCTGCCTTTTAAAAAAATGTTCTAAATTGAATGCTATAGTGCTAAACCAATATAGTACTTCAGTGCTATAGCGGCACTGAAAAGTCCAAGGAAGATCACACGACGAAAAAGGGTGGGGAAAAAGGAGCATTGTAGGAAGCACTATGGACATTTTAAACAGCACACCACAGTGATTCAGAAATGCAAGAAAGGGGTAGAAAATGGAAGAAAGCAGTTTCCCTCAAAAGTGGTTCAACCACTCTTTGCTAACCTTACACAAGTGGGTTTGCATGAACAGGTAAATAAATTCCACCAGCAGCTGGTTACTAAAATGGGTCTGTCTGAAATGACTGGGGGAAAATCATTAGCAACCAGTTATTAAAACGGAATACAAAGGCAGTTTGAAAAGGGCCAGTGAGCTGCACTGCATTCTGATTCCCCATTTTTAAAGCTTCACGAAAGGAAAGTAGTACTACACTCAAGTTCGGAATTTTTGCCTAAAGTGGTTCCTAGTTTTCACTTGTCATAAGATATTAACACTCCCTGGTTTCCCCCCACCCTTCTTCAGACATTAGATCTTAAGAGAGCAAGCTTATTCTATTTGAAAAGAACCAACTAGTTTAATAAAGATCCACACCTCTTCATTTGTAATGCTGGCACCAGAAAGGGTGAAGTAGTGCGGTCTCAAACGCTGTCAAGATGGATCATTGCTGCAGTTAAACTGTGTTAAGATCAAACTGGAGTGTCGTGTCTGCTTTCTCTGCAAGGACATTCCTCAAGGGCCCAAGCACCTTCTGCAGCCTTCCTCCAGGAAGTCTCCATCCAAGGCATATGCAAAGCTGCTACCTGGTCGTCTTTCAATACTTTCATGAGACATTATTCTGTGGATATTAACACAAGACAAGAGTTGTCAGTGTGAAGAGCAGTACTTCATTCCTTATTGTGATGAGAGCTCTACCCCACTCCTTGGTGAGTAGCTTATTAGACTCCCAATGTGGGACTGCACAGAAGGTGAAAAAAGGGTAGCATTTACCTGTAAATGTTGTTCATTGATTTGTCTTCTTCACAGGCATACATTCTCTCCCTCCTGGCCTGCTGCAAGCTCTCTTATCTGCATGTCTGGATTGGGGGTCTACAGCGTTTTAGGAGCAACTGAGGGAAGGGGGCACTGCTCCCTCAGAGCACATGACTGTTGGGGTGGGAAACAGCTCTCAGCACACTCTGGTAAAAGGTAAAGGTAAAGGTTCCCTTGATCGAAAGCCAGTCGTATCCGACTCTAGGGTTGCAGTGCTCATCTCCATTTCAAAGCTGAAGAGCCAGCGCTGTCCGAAGACGTTTCTGTGGTCATGTGGCCGGCATGACTAAACACCAAGGCGCACGGAACGCTGTTACCTTCCCACTGAAGTGGTGCCTATTTATCTACTTGCAATTTCTTGCTTTTGAACTGCTAGGTTGGCAGGAGCTGGAACTAGAGACGGGAGCTCACTCCGTCATGCGGCACTCACGGGTCTTGAACTGCTGAACTACTGACCTTCCACAGCCTGCAGTTCAGCGTCTTAACCACTTGAGCCACCGCAGCACACTCTGAGGAAGAGTTATAACAAACTCTTACATTCTGCCTGGATTATATAAATTCGCACAGGACTATAAGTCACTTCCCAATCAAGGGCAGTGCTGATGTTTATATCAATATCAAAGGAAAGGAGAGGAATGGCGGAAGCAGCTGAAGACCTGTCTTTCTGTGGTCCTTCAAGTTTTCTTTCATTTGCCAGTCTCTTGGTGACTCTCTGCCATTTCTCAAACCTATTCCTGCTGAAATGAGATTTTTAAAATTCCAGTGGTATAGTGGTTAGGAGGGCGGACTCTAATCTGTCAGAACTGGGTTTGATTTCCCACCCCTCCACATGCAGCTCCTGGTGTGACCTTGGGTCAGTCATAAATTCTTTCAGAGCTGTTCTCTCAAGGGCAGTTCTCGAGAGAGAGCTCTCAGCCCCACTTACCTCACAGGGTGTCTGTTGTGGGGAGGGGAAGGGGAAGGGATTGTAAACCACTCTGAGACTCCTTTGGGGTTAAGGGCTGGGTATAAATCCAATCTCTTCTCTTCTTCTCTATATGAAATTTTGTTGTGATATTCCTGTAGTCAGTCCTTCTAGTACTGAATTACAGGGGGAGCTGTACTAGATGGATTCTAGTGGGTTCTAGTACTGTAGTGGGTTCTAGTACAGCTTTGCTTTTCCAGAACTACATTGACTTTCTGGAGAATGGTTTGTGTAAATCAGGGGTGTCAAACATGAGGTGCAGGAGCTGGATCAGGCCCCCAGAGGGCTTCCATCAGGCCCGCAGTGGAACTGGCCATCTCCTGCTTCCAGTTCTGTTGCTGCTGCTGCATCATAGCTTGCTTCACCAGACTCTCTTAATCACTCAGCCATTTTCACGTTTTAACCTGGGTCCCAGACTCAGAGCTCTGAGCATGAGATTTCTGTGGTGAATGTCAATAAATCAAAAGTAGGTTTGCAGCCTACAGAGCTAATGTTTTAAGCATGTTTCTATTTTAAGTTAAAGAAAAATCTTTGTGTTTGTGTCCTTTATAAAGTTTATATCTCCGCTACCTGGCATTACATTTTATGACACATGGCCCGGCCCAAAAAGGTCTCATTTATGTCAGATCCAGCCCTCATAGCAAATGAGTTTGACACCCCTGGTGTAAATGGTCTGTGGGAATAGAGAAAGCTCCGTGATATCAGGTACCTTTGACATTCCTCCATGGTGCTTACATAATTGAAGCCTGGAATGATTAACAGGTGACCTTCAGGCCAGGTCAAACTCCTGAAATAAGTGCATGTGGTCTGTAGAAGTTCCTACCAAAGTTTAATCAAAGGTGTTTCTTTTTTTTTTACTTTCACAATTTCATATGTAAGAAAAAAGACTATGGGTCCCTATGTGTATTTATTTATTATTTATTTATTGATCGCATTAATACCCCGCCCTCCCCGCAATGCAGGCTCAGGGCAGCTCACAGTCAGTACATAAATCCAGTTAAGATCACATAAAACCAATAAAACAATTCCATATTAATAAGTCGTTTGGGCCCCAGCTCAAGGGCTCCCCCGTAGAATCTGACTGGCCATTACTGGAAACAGGAAGGCCGAGTGGATGGAGCACATGGGTCTGATCCAGCTTGGCTACACTTGTGTACATATTATACTGAACTGCTTTCTTATGTACACTGGGGGAAAATGAAGTGATCTGCTCTCCTAAGGGGATGGTTCAGCGTGCCTATTCCCCAGCTTTCCCCCCCCCCTCCTTCAGACCCCAGTGATCTCTAATCATTCAAGCACTTATGCTCCGTATCTGTCAAGTCCCGACTTCTACATAATACCTACTTGAATACAAAATCTGCCTGACCATCCAGGAGCGAGCCTACTAGTTCCTGCCCTTGGATCAGGTTTTGGAGTATAAAGGAGCTCCCAAGAATACAGAAGCCGATCATCCTTGATGTACACCAGCTCTTCTACTTATAAGCAGATAAAGCAAGTAACCAAGGGGAGAAACACTTCATCCTGAAAGCCTTTTATGCAGCTTTATAGCTTGAATGGTGTCTCTGGGAGTAATTAGCTGATGGGGAAATTCAAAAAGGAGATGGAACAGCAACTTTTCACATACCATGCATAGGCGGAGGGGGCTTGTTATTCTCATAATTCTTCCTACTGGAGGATGTCCCTATTGTTCCTGACAGTGCCGGCCATGACCTGTTGGGGGGTTCTCAAAGAGCTATCCTCTTCCCCCGCCCCACAACAGCAGATAAGCGTTTTGATGTAGTAGATGGATGGAACTCGTACAGCCTCAGAAATCCTGCTGATACATAATGCCTTTAAGATCCTGCCTTTCCCATCCTAATCTACAGAGGAAACAGGAAAAAGGAACTTAAAACTCCCTGGGCTCAGACAGCCACAGAAACTGTTCTAGCCCACTCCAGTGTTAACAGCTAACTTGTCGTTCCCCGGTGATGATATTGCATTGCCATACAATACAAACACTTTGCCTCAGTGAAGGGTTACCCCACTGAACGGTCCTCTGTTACTCCACAGGCTGCTGCGTAAACTGGATGGATATACTTGGCAAACCGTGGACTTTTTTACTGTTTTTAACGCTCTGTGGATTCAGTCTCATGCTATCAGGTAGGATTCCTTTAGTTATTTGGGGGCATCATGGTGTATACATTAACTCTGCAATACTGTGAAGGATCAGATTCCCAAATCCTGACCCTGTATTTATTCTGCGATTATTTAGCCATTTTAAACCAGAAAAGTCTTTCTGGCACAATATTATTGCAAAAGGTGGTTTTGCTCAATCGACCTTCACATCACTGTTTGAGAATTTGATTGGATGTGTGCAGATAACTTTGCAGATACCACATTGGGTCAAATGTACATATGGGTCAGTGTACATTGTTTTATGACTTGTTTCTGTACTAGTGACAAGTACCAGGTCTGCTGGCTAGAAAATGTATAAAGAGATGTGATATACATTTGATATCAGTTTATTGTTTTACATAACACTGTGGCTCTTCCAGTTAGCAGCATCTTGGCACTAACACTGTGCAAAATGAATTTTATATGAATGATTGCATCACAAATGGCTTCAAATAAGTAGTAAAGCAGAGTGATAATAGCTGCAATCCTAAGCACACTTACTAGGGAGTAAGTGTATCGTACTCAGTGGGATTTATTTATTAGAATCCTTGCTTAGGATGGCACTGAGTGTTACCAGATAATAATAAAGTACACCAGAACAAAATACGAGTCCAGGGGCACCTTTAAGACCAACAAAGTTTTATTCAAAGTATAAGCTTTCGCGTGCACGCACACTTCTTCAGATAGGTATCTGGAAAAGTGTGCATACACACGAAAGCTTATCCCTTGAATAAAACTTTGTTGGTCTTAAAGGTGCCCCTGGACTCGAATTTTGTTCTGTTGCTTCAGACCAACACGGTTGCCCACCTGAACAGAGTACAATGTTTATAATAAAGTAGTCTTTATTATAAATTTATAAATTAAAGGCACGCTCTTAGTGGTCAAGGCCACACAAAATAAGAATGCTTATCTCCTTGTGTCTTTTCCTTCAGTCATCAGTTGCTGCTTATATTCTTATCACACATATGGCTTATTCTCTCCCTCTTCCTTTCCCTTATTTTTAGGAAGCCTTTATTGGAAAATACTGCTAGATATGGGCATGAGTGATATGGATTCAAATATTTCCAGAGTCATAGATTCACTGAATGGCCTTGGTCAGACCATTATCACTCACTCAGCCTCAGTTGTCAATCTGTAGAATGGGAGTAGGAGTGACAAGATGTTTTGTGAGGGTAAATTAGAGAGCAATTGGGAAGACATCTGTTTATATTGTCATCTAATTCTGTCTATACTGATATACTGATATGGTCATTCTCATGTTCATATTTCTCTGGCATAACTTTTGGTGGTAGCCCTTTTATGTGAAGGTTCAGAACATCTTATGATTGTTATCAAAAATACTAAACTTTATGGAAGCCTAGATGTCACCCCCACCCAAACATCTTTCCACCTTCCATAGATGCCTACCATTTTTATTGGGTTCTGTATTGGAATCTGTATCCAGTCATCGCTACATAAACTTTTTGGAGCTGCAAAGGATGAAGGAAATACCATGAGATAAAAGATTCTAAAATATTAGGCTTTTCAGGTGATCTGCTGATATCTAAGACAAATTATTGTTCAACTATTATGATTGTTAGTATTATGTGTAAATATCTGTGCAATGAATACAATACACCTGCCCCTAATTAACCATACTTAAACCCATTGGGATCAGATGGTTTAAACAAGAGTAACTTTTAAATATACTTACATTGTAACTTGCTGGACAATCTTTACATTGTGAGTGATAACAAAATATGTTACGTCTGGAGAGGGGAGCCAACATCTGCAGAGGCCTTGGATTTATACAGGTTAAAAGTATACTTGTTGCTGATAATATGTATAGGTTAGAAAGAAAGATCACAGAATGCCTTGTGCTCTTTGTATATTAAAATTATAATCTGTGGCAATTGTGGATGGCTAGTCATTGGCATACAGAAAATAAAATTAGATCTATTCTGAAGGCCCCCCCCCCTCTCTCTGAGAAGAGAGGCTTGTACAGGAATAAAAAATGCAGTTATTTACACCCAGTGTACTGTAGTAGACAGAATGTTGGATTTGGACAAGAGTCTCTGAGTTTAAATCCCTCCTCAGTCATGAAGCTTGTGAGGTGACACTGGGCAAATCATTCTCATAACCCAACATACCTCCCAAGGCTGCCATGAAGGAGATAGCTTGTAATCAACTATGAGCTCTTTGAAAGAGAGGCGAGGTTCAAATAGAATAATTATTCTGAAGTGAGCTTATTTTTGCAACTTTTCTTCATTAGAACCAGACATATCCTTTTCTCCCTCTTCTACTGTCAACTAATCTTTTGGGGTGTGGTTAAAGTGTCGGATTAGTATCTGGGAGACCAGGGTTCAAATCCTCACATGCCATGGAAGCTCACTGAGCGACCTTAGGCCAGTCATACTCTCTCGGCTTTATCTACCTCACAGGGTTGCTTTGAAGATCAAATGGAGGAGAGGAGAATGATGTAAGCCATTTTGGGTCCCCACCGGGGAGAACGGCGCAGCACAAATGAATTAAATAAATAAATCTGAAGGGAGAAACTTTCCAGGGGATAGCTTTACAGCACTTCTCTCACTGATTTTGTCCTTGCAAACTCAAAAAAGTGTTTATCCTTTCAAATTATTTACAGGGGGGGAGTAGAAGGAGAACATGGGCAGGCCCCGCATGCATATTTGAACCCAAGTTCTGAAATGCTGCCAATCCACAAGGTTTGACTGTTTTAGGTGTGTATTGTAGTCACACCCATCTCAGTAGATCTGTCAGCTTTCCCGCTTTTGTTCAAGTGTGATATCATGTTTCCTGGGGCGAGTAGTGGAAGACAATACGAACCCGCCTTCCTCTAGATACAACAGGCGGAGTCCAGGAAAGCAGTATTGACATTCCCCGAGTAGGGGAGGCATTAAAGTCGATGCCTTTGGCAGACTTTTAAGCTCACTTAACCTTGTCCTAAGTGGTGGGGGAAAGGAAAGAGGGGGATCTGTTGTGGGTGTTGCTGCTGAGAGGGCAAAAAAACCCTACTCCACCCTCGTTCCAAGGTGGGGACCACACCTCTGGAATTTACACAAAATGCTTTTACTGCTTTTCCTTGTGTGACCCTCAGCCGCCTCAACAAGAGACAACAGTTTACCCTCAGCCTGATATGCTGCTGGAGGCAGATGTGGGCAGGTGTATGTATTCTTCTCCTTTCCTATTTAGATTTTAACACAGGGTTAAGGCAGATAATTAGGACACTTCAAAGACCAGGCTGCATTATCACCTCAGAGACAAACATGTTAGCTTTAACTATGCATTGCGACATGAAGTATTATGACTAATAAAAGCAGGCAAGGGAGTTTCTACAGGTAATCACAAATAGGGAAACAAGTGGGAAACTGAAGCCTATCCCACAAAATCTCCCCACCTGGGGTACTCAAATCTCTCAGGGGACCGAGCAGGCTAATTTCTGCTCCCTCCCCATTTTCTCCTCAACCGACGTCAGCAGTCCTCAGCATTCAGTTCCTTCTGGACCTTTTTCAATCCTCTTTGGGACAGTTCTTAAAGGATCCCCCCCCTTTGATTCATTTACAAAGTTATTTTTTTCTGCATACCTGGGGTGTGCTCCAAGTAGGTAGTGATCCCTACTTCTTCTGTGGGTGGGTCTGTTGTGCAGTTTCATTATCCATACAGGGGCCATACAGGGAAACTTCAAGGGAAGGGGGATCCCATTACCCTCCTTACTTGTTCCTCCCCCCTTCTGTTTCCTCATGAACACATGAAGGTGCCTTATACTGAACCAGACCCGTAGCCCATCACAGTCAGTATTGTCTATGCACTCTGGCAGGGGCCGTCCAGAGTCTCAGGCAGAGGTCTTTCATATCACCTACTGCCAGAACTGGAGGTGCCGGGGATTGAACCTGGGACTTTCTGCATGTCACACAGATGCTCTACCACTGAGCCATGGTCCCTCCTCCTCTCCCCTCTCCTCCATCTCACCTTCTTGGCCTACTGCTCACCAACCTTGCCAGTTACCTCTCTCCCTCACTTCCTCCTACTTCTCCTCCTCCTGGCTGCTGTCCCTGCTTCCTCACCACCACCACAGATTTGAGGTGATACTTGGGGGTGCTAAGGATTTGCAAGAACTCAGGCAACATTGGGCTGCCGTAGCCATCACAACGGATGTTGAGGTGCCCACCCCCAAGATTTGGTGTGGGCCTCCAAGCAGAGGGCATTCACCTTATCCTGGCCCAGTGCCAGAATGAAGGAAATTTCTTCTCTGAATCTTGAAGCAGGTGCTTAGCCTCCATTATGGTTGCTACAGCAACCCAAAATGGTGCCCCAAATCTGAGCAATTTGCTTTTTTCTTTTTTTTAACCACTGTGCATTTGCACACATTGCTGGTAAGTTTTTAGGGATGTTGACCCCCCACACCTAATTTTTAAAAAATAAAGTAGGATTTCTTTGTCTAAAACCACTGTAAGTTATGGCTAACCCAGTTACATGGATTTCTCTGTTTGCACAGGGGGCAGGCCTTCACAATTCAAGATAATGATGATTTATGATGATTCTGTATTAATGTACATGGCACTTACACTCTAATGCTTTATGGTGGAACAGAACAGGAAAAGGAGGCCTAGGAATGGTAAAGATAACAAAGTGATAACAATGTGAGCATATGCCTTTATACTTTCTCGCAGCCTGATCTTAGATGCATGTTTACTCAGGGAAGGTGTCACTGAGATCACGGGGATTTTATTCTGAGTAAATGTGGAAAACTGCTGCTGTCAGTGTGTACGACATCAAGCTTGACAGCCTAATGGTCTCACTTGGTATAAGGCAGCTTCCTGTAAGCTTTTGTTTGGCCTTCAAGACTTCTTGAAACAGAACAGGGTTCACTCTGTTGAGGTGTCGTGGAACTGATGGGCAGGGCTCTTTTTGTAGCAGGAACTCTTTTGCATATTAGGCCACACACCCCTAATGTAGCCAATCCTCCAAGAGCTTACAGAGCTTTTCTTACAGGGGCTACTGTAAGCTTTTGGAGGATTGGCAACATCAGGGGTGTGTGGCCTAATATGCAAAGGAGTTCCTGCTACAAAAAGAGCCCTGCGTGACTGGGAAGTTCTCCCCTGACTGATATGAAACAGTTTGTTTGGGAATTAAATCTAGATCTAGCTAAGAACAATACTGTCCTTAAAGAAGAAAACAATAACAAAGGTGGATAAGGTTGAAATGCTGCTGGGTTTCTTATTCCCCCTGCCAAGGCAGTGATAATTGGGAATGAAAGCTTGTTGGATAGCCACTGGAGTAGGCATGTTGCCATGAGAGGTTCAGCCCCCCCATGCATCCATGAAACTCGCTTTCTGCTGGTGAAAAAAGAGGGGAGACCTTTGAACACCAAAAATGCTATCCTGGGAATCATGGGACCTGCACAGATGAAAGGCAGTGAGTAGAGGAATTAGGTGAGGCTGAGTGAAAAAGATGGTTGGATCCAACCCATTTACCCTCAATCCAGCCTAGCCCACAGAATTGTTGGGATGATGGAATGGGTTAAACCCCACGAACCCTCTGCTCCTTGGATGAAGAGTGGAATAAAATATGAGCTAGTGGTAAGCTCAAAAAGTTTGCCTGGGACAGCACCTGCAGGCTTCATTCTGGGGTCAGGGCCTGATGTGCAAGATATAGGTTGCTCAGAGGTCTTAGGAAACTTTGAGCATATGAGAAGGATCATGGTTTGAGTCACATTAATAGGGGAGTATCTTTTGAGACTGGGGAGGAGGTGACAACTATAGCTTTGAAGGAGATTTTGATATTCACTGAGGGGGGTTCTCCATACAGAGCCTGAGAGATTTCCTTTTCAGTGGCCTGCTCTTGTGCCAGGTCCTTATGTTGCAGCCTTCTCTAAGGCACTAATTGTGTCATGTATTTATGTAGCATACCCCCCAGCTTCTACTGAAATAGTACTTAAGTTGGCTTACAGATAGAAGAATTTTAATACAAAATAAAATATCTGTATGTCTGTTGGACCACTTCAAATATGTATTTTAGTTTTGGAAGTCAACCCCAGTTGACCTCTGAAGTATGCTTTGTTGTTTCAGATTGATTGTATAAACATTTCCACTGGTGCCTGGATTGACAGTCACCTTGTTCTCATTCACTCCATTTTGCAAATATTTTTGAGGCTTTCCATTATGATCTATAGAGGATTGTGAAGCATTCACAAAACACTGGAGTTGATGCTCCAAACGACTGAAAGATTGCATTTCCTTCTGGTGCTTACAGATCCCATAGCACAGAGCACATAAAAACCTAGGAAGTACTAAGTGCTAAGTACTATGTGTTAAGAAAAATATATAGGATAAAAGAAAGACAGGGAGGAGATACAGCATTTGGGGGGCATTTGCAGCTGGGGCAGGAAAGGGGAGGTGAGAAAATCACACTTGGCTGATGGAGATCCTTCTGGTCATGAAATACTCTGAAGGATCCAAGCCATGGAGCAAAAGGGGGGAGTTCACAAAGTAGTTCAGCTTAAATAGAAGATGAGGGCTTTTCACATCACAAGGCCATTCAAGCAAATCAAAACCCTTCAACTTTCCAAACAACCTGTAGTTTTGAATCTGTTCACAGGGAATTGGTAGAAAAATGTGTATTCCAAGGAAACTCATACAGCAAGATTGTGTTCCATACTGATTTTCTTTTTTAAAATGTGGTTTTTGGTGGTTATATTGGAAGCCATGAATTGACTGGTCCTTGTTCATTTATAGCACACACTATTGCAGCATTTGGCAAACAAGACCCTTCCTACCTGGCTTCTATAATGCAATTGGTGGAACATGTGGGACTGATTCTCTGGTATGGTATTAGACCACCACCACCCTTTAAAAAATATTAAACAGTTTATTGAAGATTAAAATAAAATACAATGCAGTACTTAGTAAAGCATGAATGAATTACAATTACAAAATGATAATTAAGTTTGTAGTGAATCAAGGATTACTATTACAAGTTAACAGCCAATTTTGAGCTTATCATTCAAATAATTAAAAATAAAAATAAATGGAGTTCAGGTCAGTTTTAAAGATCCTTCAACTACCTATTGGTAAAGATATAAGGTGTGTGAATCAATTAAGGGTATTTTCTATAAAGTTCCTTCTGGGTCAGCAAAAGCATCTAGCCATGACGACCATTTGGTCATAATACTAGTAGAGGTAACCTGTCTATACCACCACCACCCCTTTTTTCATGAAGTCCAGGACCAGTGTATAAACTTGTTTCTGATGTTGTTCTTCATTTGATCCACCAGTACCAATTGTGGCAGGGAATCTCCGCCTCAGGAGAAGGGGACAGAATTGACTTCCCCCTCTTATGAAGGGTGGGAGATCACAGAACTGCCACCATCTGCAGTCACATGACTTCCAGATCACCTCAGAGCACTAGCCAAGAAACATGCTGATTGGTTGCTGGGAATCATCACCCCACCTCTAAGAACTCTAGTTGCCTGAATGGCACTGAGGAGGTACTCGTCCTAATACGGCCATCGCAGATACTTCAGAAATAAAACTGATCTGGTTTCCATTCTGTTTTCCAAAGCAAAGGATTTCACTTTAGAGATGCTACCCTGTATCCATAGATAATAATAGCCAGTGCTGGTTTTCAGCTGAATACTGGAACTTCAGGCTTTGTGTGATGCTGAGCTTTCCTTTTTCTATGAACAGCTTAAAGTTTCCTGAACTCCTTCATACCCTAGATGGTCTCTAAATAGAAATTATTAACCAATAAGTACATTTCTTACTATCTCTGGCACAAAACCCCTTCCAATCAAGGGTTGATAGCAGTGGTATTAACTCCATAGCTCACAGAGAGCCCCGTTCACAATAACCATCAGCCCCAAGGGAGGCACATTCGCTTCCATCCCTGACGTGAGGCCCGCACTTCAGGGGTGCTTGCAGCTTGCTCAGGGATGCTTCCTCCAATGGTGGTTGTTCCAAGGTAGGAACTACCTGCCAACCACAAGCCTCACTGGGTGAACGCCTTACCCATTTTGATTTAAAACACGGGGCAGGCACCACATTGGGGAACAGTGTTTAAAAGAGCCACATGTGTTGGGATTGATTCAGCCTTGGACCAGAGCCCTATTAAAAAGCAGATCAGAGCCCTTTGTAGCCCTACAGAGTCTGCTACCCCGTGACTTTCTGGGGCCTATATAAACAGTTCAAACATTATCGCTGGCTAGGTTCTCACTGTATTGTTCTGAGGTTGCTAGAGGATGGAGGCCTCTATGGGGCATGAGTAGCACTGAACAACTTGAAAGTAATTGCTGGCACACGATGAGTGCTGATGATGATGGAGGAGAAGAGGGCTTTGTGGTCTACAAAATGTTTTAAATCAAAATGGGAGTTCAGGCTTTAGGAACTAATGGAGTTGGAAACAAAAAAGGAAGGAGATGCATTTTGAGAGTGGACTGTTAGAAGACTGGCAAGCTGACGGATTTCCTTTATGAATTTTTACCTACTTCCAATGTTGTTATCAAACTGGAGGAAAAGAAAATCTTGTTTCTTGAAACGCACATTGCACACACAGCAAGATGCCTTCCTGAAGAGGTCAAATGGCAAGGAGAAAGGCAGGGATCAAAGTTCTGTCTCAAGGAAACACAGAGGATCTTCGTCGATTTGGAAATGGTTGGTTTCCTGTCTCTGTGTGTTTATGCTGGTTTTAGATGGTCTCATTCTGTGTTCCTGATGCTGGCAAAAATGGAATGTTGCTTTGGCCAGACTAGAGAAAGTTCAGCTACCTGTATAAAACTAATGGCTTCGTCCCATGAATTAATATGACATTAAATAAGATGTCTTAGCTTGCTTGTTAGCTCGGTTAATGAAGCTCTCTGAAGACTTACATTTGCCAGCTATTAGAACAAAATGTCTTTTTGGAAGTGTCCTAAAGTTTTGGGAACTTTTAAGAGTTACTAATGTGCATTAGTCTGAATACTTAAAGCTGTTCTGAACTTCTGAAATAAATGGGGCCTCAAATGGAAGAAGTGATCACAATGCATTCCCATGCATTCCCATGCTGTTCATTTATGCACATTTTAATATGGGGGTATAGCTAGGGATCAGAGAGACTGGGAAAGATAAGATCAGAGGGGATGTGTTGATTGCTTTAGAAAAGAGAGCTCCTGAACCCTTGATGCAAGGAGGAGTTGCAAAGGAGGTGATTCACATCAACAGGCAGAGGGAAGAACCAGATATCATGTCTCCCTTGTGATGCCGGTGGGGGTGGGGGCGGAGGCCATGTAAGGGATGGCATGTGCCCCACCCCCTACCCTTTTTGACTGCCAAGGGACACACCCACCCTTCTCTATCTGGTTGCCCATTTCGGGGCTGAGCAGGATTTTTTCCCCCTTCTGTGGATGGGCACTAACCTGAGTGGGTTTTTTCACCTGCTTTACTCTGAAAAGGGCAAGAGAACATCCACTGGTATTAGTAATGCCTAGGCATTGTTATTCCACAATGGCGGTAGCAGTGTGGGTCAAGCTGAACGGTGTTAACTGCTTCAGGGGGGGGAAGCTATTTACACTGTGTAAGGCCCATTATTTATGCACAGCTTACTGCAGAGAATTTGAGCAGTCAAGCCTTTAAGCACAATTTTCTTCTCCATTCTTGTTATGTATTGGGATTGAATCATCCCTGATTGAATCACCCCAGAGACTGGCTGAGCTTGGAGCCCAAGAACAATAGCTGACCAGGACTCTGGAATAAACCAATCAAGTAGTAATGTTATGTAAACAGCCTATCACTGGGAGTGGGATGTGTTTGGGTGTGGCAATTGCATGCTATTTAACAGAGCTGAGGCTCTGGAGTCTTGTCTTGTAGTTTTGCTGAAATCACTGAATAAACCTGAGCTGATCACTGCAATGCATCTAGAACCCAATATTTAACAATTCTGCAGCCCAGAATAAATACACCAGGCTCTGTGCTGCCTTCTCGTGCCACCCAGTTTGAAGTAGGCAGCCCAAAAAGGCAACCCAGCCAGGCTCGATGTGTGTGCGGAAGCCGATGGCTTCTGGCAGGAGCAGCTCGAAGCTGCCTCCTCTTGCTACCCAGCTGAAACTGGGTGGTGGGAGATGGCAGCCCAGCCAGAAGTCATTTCTCTATTTTTTACAAGTGGCATGAGAATATCGATGGTCCCATATCATCGCTAGACGTGTGCCGCTTGTAAAATAAACCCTAAATGTAAAAAAAAAGTGAGGGACCACTAGGGGCAGCAGAGGGGGCGGGGGGGGAATCCCAGGGAGTCTGCACACTTCTAAATTAACTTTGACTTGGAAGCAAAACAAAGGAAAAATTGGCACAAAAACCTGGAGAAATCAGAAAACCTGGAGAAACAGCGATGGGAAAGTGAACTGAGTAATGAAGAGAAGAAAATCAATGCAGAATGATTCAGTAAACCTGACAGGCATGCACGGTGAAAGCGAGGCAAAATACCTGTGCATCATAGGCCTAAGTTTCATTTACACAAAATGTGTTCCTCTGTGTATCTAAGAACTGCCAAGATTAAATCTGTTTATAGATGATCCCAACATTATTAATGACCAGAATCTGCAAAATTACTGACATCACACAGTACAACATTTTGCATTAAAAGTGGCATAGGATTAAGCCCCATGTCTGAGAACCAGAATAGCCCAGTTGTTATTGTTTGGTATTGGGGAAGTGACAATCAGGGCCAAACTACACATTTGGATTTTTAATGAGTCCAGTTCCTGGGTCCCAAATCAGGTGCCCCAGAGCTACATAGCAACTGTGGGGAATGACTTTTTAAAATACGAGACAGCCCAAATGCACCTGATATAACACTGTGGGAAAGGAAGGGCTTCTGCCTTTCTCCCCAAGCAATTTTCTGGGCAATTTTCTGGGCTGAAACAGCCCTAGGGGGTATTTGATTCTAGGGAAGTCACTCAGCTTACAGTTGCCACTTTATCTGAAGCTGCCATAGCCTTGTATCGTTAGCAGTATCTCAACACACAGAAATTAGACCAGCAAAATCCACCCCGCCTACGCCTGTCAGGGAATGCTTCATCTCTTCAGTTGTGTTAAGCTGCTGTGAAAGGAACATCCCTAAACTCAGCCCTCTTTGGCCATTTGATAACTGGAACAGCATTCACAAATTCCTATCCCATAAAAATGTGTACGGTCTATCTGACCATATAGGTCTATAAAGGCATTTTTTAAAAAAATTAAAAGTGGGGGACCTGTGAAGACTCATGGGAGAGGGGCAGTGCCATATTTCCCCCACTAGCCCTTCTTCCCACAGTAACACTTTCACCTGTTCTCCCACTCTTGCCTCTGCTTTCTCCTCCAGTTGCTCCAGCTCTTACTGTTTCTCCACTTTGCTGCTGTTTCTTCTCTCCCCACTACATTTTGTTGCTTCTTTCCCTTCCTTCCACTTACCTTTACTGTTTCATTTCCCACCCTCTCATCTGCTGATCTCCCACCCATCATCTCCTGGCTCTCTTTTTCCCCCTTGTAACCCCCATGGTCTTTGCCCAGCCTCCTCACAGTGCCCACTGGCTCCCCCACCCCCTGTCTCTCATTATGGCTTCTCCCCTTCCTTTCACAGCTCCTACATCCTCTCTCTATAACATCTCCCCTCTTCCCTCTCCTATCTCCTTCCCTCCCCTTTCTTCCTAGTGGTGGGCACACAGCAGTGGACACAATTTTTGATTTCTATAGCAACCTAAATTGGCACCCAAACTTTCCCCTGCAAGGTCAGTACCTAGGTAGGTATCACTTCTAAGGTTTTGAGGGGCCCCCCTTCATTTTTTGGATTTCTCTGCAAACATAGGGGTTTCCTCAGGTCTTCAGAAAGCTCAGTCTTAGCTCTTGATGGCTTCCCCTTGCAGATTTGTTGGTCTTCACAGTGGGGAAGGGTTGCCAGCTCTGGGGTGGGAAATACCTGGAGATTTGAGGAGTGGAGCCTGGGGAGGGCAGGGTTTGGGGAGGGGAGGAACCTCAGCAGGGCATAATGCCATAGAGCCCACCCTCCAAAGCAGCCATCCTCTTCAGGTGAACTGATCTTGATGGTCTAGAGATCAACGGGAATGGGGGAGACCTTGGAGACTGGCAGCCCTACACTGAGTGAGGCTACCCAAATGAATTAGTTATGATATCTGATTAATGTAGAACTCTATTACTTAGAGGCTTGGAGATGATGCTTATGACTTAGCAAGTGGCTATTTACAAGTCTGATGTAAGGTTTTACATAAATGATAAGCAGAAGCAACAAACTGGTAATAAATGTACAAATCTGTTCATGAATGTACAGAAATATTGCCACATAACAGAAGTAATGTAACTGTTAGAAGAGGCCTTGCTTTCAGTGACAATTTGTTTTAAAGGCATCTATCGTAATGGGTAGAACAGAACAGTATTTTTCAGAAGGTTTTCTTTCTTCATTATGGCATGCAAATATTAAGCTACGGGCTTTGCCCGCAGTGGAGTTTTGTGAGGGAAAGAGTTGGGGGGTGATTTTGTCCCTGATGTGGAATCATAATAGATGAATAAGGGAAATAAAGGGAAAGAGATTTTCTGAGGAAAAGAAAAGATGAGATGTCGTTGAGAAGGGAGAAGCATCTGAGGACAAACTATGTTCTGTGAAGAGAACAGCATAAAGTGTAGCTGTAATCTCTGGGGATCTCTGTAGTCTCTGAAGAGCAGCACCATTACCACAGAAGAAACACACACACACCCCAACTACAGGAAAGACTGAAAGCAGGAGTTGCAGTTGCAGAAGCCTCAGAAAGAGAGAAAGAATCTGTTTTCTTCTGGTCCCATCTTTAATTGTGCTGCCTGATATTTAAGGTGTTTTTAATGCAAGGGTTTCTACCTTGATCTCCCATCCCTCTTGGTTGAAAGTTTTGTCTTTCTTTTGCCAAATGGTGATCCCCTCTCCCTGGTTAGAAGCAGTGGAAGCCAGTGGGCTGGAGGCACTGCTTACTTCTCCTCTTCACTCTTTCCCCCTCTCCTCCATTAACAAACCCAGGTTCCATAATATCTGCCCTCATCTGGGAAGTTAGAGTTGACAGCTCCAGGTTGGGATATTCCTGGAAATTTGGGGGTGGAGCCTGAGGAGAGTGGAATTTGGGGAGGGGAGGGTGCTCCACAGGGATGTGACGCCATACAGACCACCCTACAAAGCTGCCATTTTCTCCAGGGGCACTGATCTGTGTAGCCTGGAGATCAGCTATAATTCCTGAAGAACTCCAGGTCCCACCTGGAGGCTGGCAAGGGCTGATGGGAGAAACTGGGGTTACATAAAGTTTTATTACAGGGAGGGACTGGGGCAGGCAAATTGGGAGTGGTGCGTGCTTCAGCTTCATTTTTCATCAGCAGAAAACTGCTGGTAGGGGAAAGGTGTCTCCTCCCTTGGATAGGAGCCAAAACTGTATGTGTTAAATTCACTGGTCTTGTTCAGAGTCTTCCTCTATGTCCACACCCACCCAGACAGCTTTTTGCAACCTTAAGAAGACATTTTATAGACTAAAGTGGGCAGTGTACAAGACATGTAGCTAGGCTTGCCAACCTCCTGGTGAAGCAAACGTAGAAAAACACTGTGTTAGAACAGAACACACAGTACTATTATGCCACTGTATCTTCATATATTGATATAAATAATATACTTGAATACAATAGAGACCCTAGTGTATCTTATTCATTATAGTACAAAAACCACATTATATATCTAGTAGAAAAGTCCACAGCTACAGAGACAGGTTTCAATGCTGAAGACTATCTTGCTTCTGATGAGAGACTGATGAGAGATGCAGCAGGCTGTTAGACTGGGGAAGCCTGGGGATCCCCTGGAATTACAGCTCCTCTCCAGACTACAGAGGTCGGTTCCCCTGCAGGAAATGGGTGCTTTGGAGGGTGGACTGTGTGCCACTGTACCCTGCTGAGGTCCCTGTCTTCCCCAGGCTGCATCCCCCAATCTCCAGGAGTTTCCCAACCAGGATCGGCAACCCTACCCCCTCAGCTCATGCTGGTGACCAGGGGGGACCAACAAACCCTACCCAGACCTGCTTGGCTGTGTCCTTAAACCATACTTACATTTTATAGCAGCATCATGGGATTAAAATCCAGCTATATACGACAGGGTGCCTTAATGTTCATATACATATGTATTTAATGCCTGAGTCCTGGAGATAAGGTCAGTGTTCCCTCTAAGCTGAGTTACTCTAGCTCACACATAAGCTGAGTTTTTTAGCCTCTAGCTCACACATTTTTGTCTTAGCTCAGGAAGGACGGCTCTAGGGCAAACTAATTTATGCAGCAGCCAAATTGCTTGCTCACAACTTTAAGGGCAGTAGTTCACAAAGGAGAATTTTTACTCACAAGACTCATGATGATATCAAGACACACATACACACTTTCTTGGACCAGTTTATGCAGCTTCCTACAATGAAGTGTGCTTTTTTAAGGCAATGTATTAAAAGTTCCATGTACCACTTTCAGGGCCGGTGTGTCCATAAGGCGGAGTTAGGCAGTTGCCTAGAATACCAAGTGAAAGAGAGCACCGTGATAGCCTGCTGCCCCACCACCACTCTGCTCCTCCCTTGCCAAAAGCCCTCCTGCCTGCCCTAGAGCCCCATGCGGCCCAGCTGGCTGGGAGGGACATCACCAGGTTGCAGCCACTGCGATCTTCAGTGCCCAGAGGGTGGCACCCAGAGGCCGATCCTGGCGCATGAAGCTGGACGAGAAGAGGCCATTGGTGGCTCTCAGCAGTGGCTGGCAGCCAGAGCACATCGTGGTGTGGGGAGGCTCTTGCTTTCCTTCTGCAAAGCCAGGTTCCTCGCAGGAATTGGCTCTCCTAAGCAAAGGATAGATATCTGGAGTTGTCTCTGGGGTGGCCAAATGCATTATAGGACATCTCTCCGATCTTCTCCTTCTTTGGGGGCTTGCAATTGCACTTCTTTTAGACAGTTCGCTTTAAGGGTAGAGTCGCTGTTTCAAACAGACAAGTCTGTAGGTCGACAACAAGTAGATAAACTAGATAAAATTATACAGACTTCAAGCACCGGTTTGTATGTAAACGGCCTGATGCCAGCTTTTCCTCCCTGGACATCAGCTAACTGAGATTTCCATCTCAGTTGTGGGGGCAGTCAGATCCTTTACATCTTTATTTACTTGCATGTTTCTCATAGTAGTTTGGTAGTAAGTGGTAGTGTGTGGATTGATAGGAGAGGGGGAAAACAACCGGAAGTAGCATGGGGAGTCTTTTGGAAGGAATGACTCTTTGAGAGATGGATAACATGAGAACTTGTTTGCACCGAAACAAAATATGGTGCTTCTCTTACGGCAGGTAATGGGAAAAGAGGATCAGGCAAGGGTTGCAGGGCATCTTGATTCCTCCTTGTTCACTGCAGAGTGTAGAAGAAACTGGCCAAGGTTACTTCAGCCCAAGTTATTTTTTCTCAAAGATGCTATGGGGGAGATTATGGCAAAACACTGTGTTGGCAAGGATGTGTGAAAAAGAAAACCAAACCTAGCACAGCTGAGACCCCCGTGTCAAGTGATGTTTACTGATGGGGGTGTTGCTGAAGTAAGTGCAGTTATCACGAATGCCTTGGCAAGAATCCAGAAGTAGAGAAGGCCTAATGTCATTCCAATGTATGCCCATCTCTAGTTCCAGTCATTCTTCTCATGAATACATGGCATCCTTTGAGCTTCAGAAGTGAACAGTGCAAAACCAAAGCAAAGTTACACCCTTTATTGAAGTCAATGGGTATAGGATTGCACTTATTTATGAGATTGTTTTGCATCAAGTCAAATCTAGCCAGAATCTCAAGCAGGGATTCTTCCCAGCATGACTAGTGGAGATCCTTTTATGAGATGCTAGGGACTGAACCTATGGCTTTGTGCACACAAATGTGCATGGGCTGTGCCAGTGATCTATGGCTTCTTCCCAAACGCATCCCTTCCATATCAGTATGAAGCATGATGTTGAATTGTTGATATTTGCATGGAGGATCATTCTTGCCTATAAAAATGTGAGTAGTCTGGTCCTATGTGTGCTGACTCCGAAGTAAGTTCTACTGAGCTCAATTGTGGTTTATTCCTGAATAAAGGAAAACCGAGCTGCTGAATGAATATTTATTGGCATTGATGACTTATATTGCCGCTGATGCTCAAAATAAACATTCTCTAGTCCCAAGTAAGGTTCTTCCATATGATAGCCTTCTTTTCTTTAATCAAACAGATTCCTAGTTTTGCTCATTAGCTTTGTGGAAAGTCTGGGGAGGTAAGTGCTGCCAAAGTAGTAGTCGCTTCCATGTAATTAATTTGTTTGCTGTGCCTCACACAGTTTTAACTGAAGCCATACATCAGACCAGCTCAAAACTGTATGAGGGGCAGCTTTCTTTGTCCCTTTAAAACTGCTGTTCTAGAGATGAGGGAGCATCCTGATCCTAAGAGCAACTGCATCAGCTCATGATTGGATGGGCTGGGGGCTACTGACAGTGTGGTATAGTGGTCAGAGTGTAGGAGTAGGATTTAGAAGACCCAAGTTCAAATCCCCATACAATCTCTTTCTCATCCAGATTCTGATGTGCCTGAAATGGAAACATGAAAGAGACTGAAATTTCAACATCATAATTAACAGGATTCTCCAAAATGCTTTGTGATTTGTGTTTTTCTGTTTGAGAGAGAAAATCAGAGATTGTATTACTTGTTCTCACAATTTTTAAAAAATAGCGATTTCAAATTTTGTCTTTTTTCATTCTCCCTAAAATGCATTTATGTTTGAAAGTTGGTGGGCGCACGGGGGGGGGGGGGCGGGGGCACCAGAAGGTAGCCTCGCCTAGTGTGCAAAAAAAAAAAAACCTGGCACCAGCCCTGACCACTTTAAATCTTTTTTTTTTTTTTTTAAGGCAGACAACTCACTTGAAACTTGGGTGGGAGGGTAGCAGGACGAATGCCTGAATCATTACTGAAATTGTAGGCTATGCCTGTTCTGTCTTTGCATAGCGTGGGCAAAAGGAAGCTGAGGTCACCCCACAGGAGGAAAAAAATGTAGTGATTGTTTGTACTCTCAATTTCACTGAAAGGAAAAATCACAGCAAGAACAAGTGAATTATGCCCTTTAAAAAAGAGCTGTCAGACAAAACTGGGTCCTATGTTAGCTCAGATTTTACATCCCAACAAAAAAGTATCCAACTGGAATACACCCTTCATCCATGGGGACAGCCAATGAGATTGATTGGTTCCAGTCAGACCAAAGGAAGTACCTCTTCAAACACATAATTAACTTATTTATTAACACAGCCTAGAGATGTCTACTAGCTTGGATTATTCTCTGCAGTGAAATTCTCTGCAGAACTACTCCAGCTGAAGCCTATTGATTCCAGTGGAGTCACTCTGCAAAGGATTGTAGCGTAAGAAACTGAAAGAAGGCTAAGTATTTGGGACCTCTGATGGAGGTAAATATTTATGTCCTGCCTGTGGAATACTGGGAGCGAAGATGCTTGTTGCTTTATCCCACATAGAAACGGAGGAGTTTGCATAGAGAACCTCTGCAGTGACATATCTCTGCCATAGAATTGTAGAATTTTACATACACAGAGATATATTTGTTATATATTTGTTATATACAAATACTCATAAAAATGGTAATCCAGGCATTTGTGAGGAAAACACAGGGACTTCATCCAACTCATCACCCGCAGAGTGAGGCAGCTTTCTGTATCTCCCCATTCCTTCTGCAGCCTGATAAGCCCCACCAAAATTCTGCTCCTAGGAGAGGGCCAAAGAGCCCTCAGGAACAGCATAAGTGGCAACATGGTAGGGTTGCCAACTCTGAGCATAGAAATTCCTGGAGATTTTGGGGGTGGAGGAGGGTTTGAGGAGGGGAGGAATCTCAGAGGGATAGAATGCTTAGAGTTCACCATCCAGAAAAGCCATTTTCTTCAGGAGATCAATTGTAATTCCATGAGATCTTCAGACCCTACCTGGAGGCTGGCAACCCTACAACATGGAGATGGGAACTTGGGGAAAATGGGTAGAAAACATCACTCCCTCCTCGACTAGAAGAACAGTAATCTCACAGGGCAAATGTAGAGGCTGGTGAACTAGCAGGGTGTAGTCATAAAGGAGGAAGCATGTGCTTAACACTTTCCTTTGTTGGTTTTCACTACAAATGAGTGTTTTGAATTTTTCCCCTCAGACCCCAAAAACAGTGGTAAGTCTGGGTAGGAGAAATATTATCTTAGGGTATGAATGTAGCACTTGAAGGGTGAGATCTGGCAGTAAAGGGATGAGTGCATCCCCCCTACCCATTCATGTTACCACATGATAACATGCGTGGTGAGCCAGCAGGGTGTAGTGGTTAATAGCCATGGACTCTAATCTGGAGAACTGGATTTGATTCTCCCACATGAAGCCTGCTGGGTGACTTTGGGTCAGTCACAGGACTCTCAGAACTCTCTCAGCCTCACCTACCTCACAAGGTGAGGAAGGTAAGGAGATTGTAAGCCACCTTAAGACTGCTTAAGATAGAGAAAAGCAGGATATAAAAAACAACTCTTCTTTTTTTTCTTTTCAATAAATACAGATTTGGCAACACATAGTTTTGCCCTAGCCTTAATCTTAAATCCATGGGGGGAAAGACAGGGGGGAAACAGTTAAATGGACTCTTCACACATTGTGATAAGACTTCCTTCTTTCTTTGCAGGTAATGTGGAAGCAGTCCTAGACTTGATGTTGATCAATTCTCGTCCTACTGTGGCTGATTCGGAGACATCGCTAATCTGTATTGCACCAAGCTGGTGGTCCCCAGATTCTGTCACCATTGGGCGAGACTATGAAGCCTTAATGAACCAGCATCAAGACCCCCTAATAGTAACTGAAGATGAGACACGAGGAACAGCAAAAAAGGTGGTATGGCAAAGGGCACAGTCAGATAAAAGCATTGGCGCTTATTACTGTGAAGGAAAGTTCAAAGATCAAGTTACAAGGATACACACGATGAAGATGCCACAAGAAGGTACTGTATGTCATTTGAAGCACTCTTGTTTCAAGACGCAGTACATAATACCCCTTTGGTCATCTTTTAAGCCAGTGATTCCCCAAGGGTACCATGATGTCCACTGAGGGGTTTCCTGGTATCCATTTGTTTCATCCCCAAAAGCATCTCTTCCTCAAACAAAGAGCCAGTCCTGGCTTTCCTCTATCACATTGGAGCAGGAGAACCCAGAAACAATTTTTTTCACAGTAGAAGGATGCTTGATTTGCAACTTTGCAATATTTCATACCTGTTTCCAGCACCCATTTTATAATTGGTTTTGACCCTCCATAGCAGCCATTTTGGAAGCTCCCATCCCTGCTCTCAAAATTCTAAAAGTGCCCACAGATTCAACAAAATTGGGGACCTCTTAGGCCCTAGGCAAAGCCTGTTTGGTTGAGTTTTGGTGATTGGTCCCCCCCACCTTTCCTTGGTTTTGGGTTTTACAGTGCAATTGTCTTTTCAATTATCATCTAGCTCTTTTAAATGAAGCTTAATTATCACTGCTGTTATGATTTATAATTTCTTGGTTTATTGTGTACATTGCATCATATTTTTAAAGCCACCTTAGATGCCCATTAGACAGAAAGAGGGCATATGCTTTTTTAAAAAATTAAGAAAACTCCCCAAATAAATAATACCTTCTAAATCAATCTTGAAATAAAGAGAAATATTAAGTATGGGCAAGTATTAACTTGGGATAGGATCAAGTTAAATCAAGGATGTTTTCTTAAGTTGTATATTGGTGTATTGCGGAAGTCACATGGCCATGTAAATGTAAGCAGAGTTCCATGTGTACTGTTTAGCAAAGCACAGAATGTGGTAGTGGTTATTTATTTCTACTTCCTAAGTATCTCAATATTCAGTGTTCGCAAGAAGTAACTTTCTAGCCCTCATGGTCATGAAGGTCTGCTGGAAATCATGTATTGGAAACCATGTGGGCAATACAAGCTACAAACCGAGAGTCAGGGAGTAGTCCTAAACAAAGTTATACCGTATGAATTTACTTAATGGATTTAGAAGGGTATAACTCTGTTTGGTGTTGCACTGTCAGTGCAGTGGACAGATTCTTATGTCTTCCCAATGGCTACTACAAGTGGAACATCCGATATGCTTTTTGGTCCAAGACCAGCCCCACCCCATCACCATGCCCACTTTCCAGCCCAAGCTTCCCCTTGTCATTGGGGCCCCAAGGATCAGCAGGGGAATGGAGGATGGGAGCTCCCCTCCCCATGTGAAGCCTTTTAGAGTCCCCTCTTCTAGAGACTTAAGCTCATCATCTTCAGCCTTTACCTAAACCTGAGGTGGCAGCATGGAATCCATTGAGCTGAACTAGTGTAACATCACACTCACCGGAAGAGGAAGAATTATGACTTCACTAATGGGGAGGTGGTGCTTCATGCTACAAGTGTGTACAAAGCATTGGAGAACTGGCTGGAAAGGCTGGGGAGGTGACTATGTTAGGTTGTGTTAGGTGGTGGAGATGCTTCGTCAGAGAGGAAGGCCTTTAAACCAGCTATTAGTACTAAAAATGAATTGGCTCCACCACTGACTGACTTTGCTGCACAGTTCTGTTGGTCCTCTCAGCATTTATGCCAAAAGAGCAAGAGGTGTGGTACCTTTGCTTTCTGTGGTACCTTCGCTTTCTATGCATATGTGCTAAAAGCAGGTCCTAAAAGCCAGTTTGGTGTAGTGGTTAAGAGCGGCAGACTCTAGTCTGGAGGACTGGGTTTGATTCCCCACTCCTCCACATGCAGCTGGCTGGGTGACCTTGGGTCGATTACAGTTCTCAGAGCTGTTCTCTCAAGAGCAGGTCTCTCAGAGCTCTCTCAGCCCCACCTACCTCACAGGGTGTCTGTTGTGAGGAGAGGAAGAGAAGGAGATTGTAAACTGCTCTGAGACTCCGAGTGAAGGGTGGGGTATAAATCCAGCTCTTCTTCTTCTTCCTCCTCCTCCTCCTTCCAAAAAACAGTCCAAAATAGGGCTGCTAGGTCTTCCGTTATGGGGAAGTGGGAGAAAAATAAACTGACCTTGAGACATGGGCTACATATGTCTTTTCCAGAGGAAACCTGAAAGTGATGTAGGGTAACTCTAGGACTCACTGGAAACTCCTAAAGCTACCCTACATCACTTCCAGGTTTTCCTCAGAAGTGATGTTGTGATGCAGCCAATGTTGCTGACCCCATGTCCCTGCACCAACCCTGGCCCCAAAATTTCAGCTCTATATGGGCTGACAACCTGTGGGCCAAAAACAGATGGCTTAAGCCATGCTAGGTGCAAAAAAGATCTCGTGTGGTCCCAAGGACTACTGAGACAGAGATATAATAGCACCTCTTCCTCTGAAAACATGAAACTCAGCAATTATTCAAATCCACCCCTAGTACTGTCTGGAACACATGTAAAGCTGACATCAGAAGGAAAGCAAAATGTGATACTCTTTAGAACTGAAAAGTTGGAGATTAATGTTAGATGGTAGGTACCTGAGGTAAAAATAAATAAATAATAGAACCCAAACTGTACAATAGCACGTAGTAGGTGAAAGGCATTAAGCCAGTCCCATAAGCAACATTTCTCTGTAAGGTGGCTGAAGTTTATCTTCCTCCATTTGCATGGTTCCCCCATTGTGGATAGCTAAATTTGATATTTCCAAAAATGGACAAAAAGTGCCCGTGTCCCTGCAAAGTATCCAAAGGGAACCAACAGTGGACTTTCCCTCTGTGATCTGAATTGTGATGCTGAGTGCTGGTTCCAGAACTATGCATACATAGGAGGACACTATCGAATGCCACTAATCTTAGCACCTGATATGCTGTTTCTGAATCACTCAGTGCGGAGGAGCTTTGACAGCAGCCTCCAAAGCAGCAGCAGCAATCAAGGAACAAAATCTTGCAACAAGTGTGCTTGAAAGCTCTGGATCCTGAACTGACAAGTGGTATGGACAAACCCTGCTGAAACCCCAGTATTGTTCTTCTCTGAACAGTGAATCTGAGCTATTTCTAAAAAACAGATTGCTCAGTTATAGGCCACGAGCTAAAAATATATTGGAACTGAGCCCACTGAAGAACAGGGATTCCTTTCTACGATAACAATACTGTGAATCACAGACTGAGTGGGTAAACTAAACAACATGTTCAAAAAGAGCCAGCCCCTGGAAGGGTGACTCAGGGAAGCCAAAATTAAACCTAGGATGTATCATTTTGAAGTCTGTTTGTTTGTTTGCAAAGGTTTGAACAGAGCAGGAAGTACAGGGTGAAATGCAATTATGTAAACTGAAATGTAAAGAGAAAAAATGCAGATGCCATTTACTACCTGAAAGAAAAACAACACTGAATGTAAGATGATCTCCCTAAAAAAGGGTTATACACGAAACGTTTTTAATTATTGTACATAAGTGTAACAGACAGGGCTATTTTGGGGCAGGAACGCTCAGGAACGGAGTTCCGGCTGGCTCCCGAGTCGGCCACACCCAGCAGGAACTCATTAGCATAACAGGCCACACCCAACAGCAGAAACTCATGAGGACTGGCTACATTAGGGGTGTGTGGCCTAACATGCAAAGGAGTTCCTGCTACCAAAAAAAAGCCCTGGGTTTTGACAACAAACAAGGTAAACAGAATAAGAAGCAAAAGGTGGGTGTGGCTGCATGACCACACTTCTGGAAACATGGGGGTGTGGCCTATTATGCTAATGAGCTGTGCTGCCAGGGGTGTGGCCTAGTATGCTAATAGATTTCGGTGGTTGGGTGTGGCCTATTATGCTAATGAGTTCCTGCTGGGCTTTTTCTACAAAAAAAAAGCCCTGGTAACAGATATGCAGATTTAAGATGGTCCCCTTTTATTGATGGCACATGTGGGAAGAAGCCTACAGTGCAATCCTAAATGGAGTTACATACCCTTCTAAGCTCTGGGTAGGACTGTGTTTAGGATTGCACTGACTGTCACTCTTTGGTAATGAAGCAAAGATTTTTAACCTCTATAACTGGTAGCCAGTCCCAGGTTCTGCAAAGGTTTTGTATTACGGAGGAGGAGACGAGGAGGAGAGAACAATGTCAGCCACTTTGAGTCCCCAGTGGATTGAAAGGTGGAATATAAATAAATAAACTCGTAACAAGTGAGAAATCTCAAGTCCTTATTCAAGCCAAGCGGAAAAGTAGTCTGGAATTTAACAGATCCTAATAAGCTGGAATTTCCCCCTGGTTCTTTTTGTTGAAGCGTTATGACTTTCAGGGCAGAAATAGAAGTTTTTTTTTCAAATGTCTATATAGTGAAGATCCATCTTCTTTTTGCATCTGAAGAAGTTGTCTTTACTCCATAAAATCTTATGCTGGAATAAAACATGAGTCTTAAAGTGTTGTAGGGTTCCTGTGTATTTCTAAATTAATTAAGTTATATGAATAGTTAAATTTTGATAGCAGTCCCCACCAGCAGACACCAGTGTGTCAGTCCATTTTCTGTTTGGGAGGATTCATAAAGAAGTTATATTTATCATAGCTGATCCACATTCTTTTTTGTTTATTTTTATTTTAGCTTCCTTCCTTCCAGTGGCCTTAACTATTACAGCAAACAAGGAAGAACTGATCAGCATTCCCTTCCACAGACGGGTGGTTAAGGAGGAAGATGCAGTGATCTACAAAAATGGTACCCATGTACTGTTTCTCCTTTCTGATTGACCCTTGAGTAGAATGCTGAAGTTACACAGGCTGTGATGTGGGAAGTCTTACCTGTGGTTTCTTATTAAAGGGTTGAACAGGGGCTATCAATATAGCTCCAATTATGCCATCACACATTTGTATGGGCAGCCACATGGTGTGCCTGCTGCTTCACAGCTTTATACTGCATGATGGAAACCAGTAGGACCTTCCCAGAAGTCTGTTACATGGTTAGATTGTTGCCAGAACTGGGCCTGTATCTCTCAGGGCCTGTACTGCCAGCTGAACATTAGGAGTGAAAAAGTGTTGGGTCTGAAATGATAGGGTGGGTCCTACCCCTATCCTACTGCCCCACTGAGCAAATTTTGAAGACTTTCTCCAGCCTATGGAACCTTCCTCTGTAGGTGGAAGGAGGGCTCTTTGAAGGATGGTTGAATCCACCTCTGAAAGTTTTATCTGTGATCACTATTTCACTCATGGGAGACGTTGATGTCGCTATCATTAAATAATAAAAATACATGTGTGAACCCTCTCTGAGTTATTTTCTTACTTAAGTGGGGGTAGCCATGTTAGTCTATTGTGGCGAAATGTGACAAAAGTGTTGTTAGTATTTAAAGTAGAGCTGAACTTGTTTTATTCTTATGTAAATCTCTTCCTTCAGGAAGTGCACCTGTCTGTTTGCTCTCATCTTCAGTCTTATTTTTATGGGCTCTTTTCTCTACAGGTACTTTCATATATTCTATCCTCAGGCAGGAAGTTCCAGAACTGCTGAAAGTGCCCATTGGAAGGGGGGTCCAGCTGCAAGATGCGGGAGTTTATTCTGCCAGATACATAGGAGGAAACCACTTTAACTCGGCCTATACTAGGCTGATAGTACGGAGTAAGTTTTGACCTGTTTCTGAACTTTGAACTATAGATAAGAATCCTTGGGTAATTTTAGTGAGTAAATCTAGTGTTTCCTCTTGTGTCCTAACCTGAATGGCCCAGGGTAGACTGATCTCATCAGATCTCAGAAGCTAAGCAGGGCTGGCCCTGGTAAGTGTTATGTAAGCGGACTGCCACCAGGGGTCTGCAGTCACAGAACAGAGCTTAGCTCCCTCAAACAAAAGGGTCCTCAGATCTTAGTCCACCTAGCGTCGACCAATCGTAACTTTGGCGGGGAATTCAAACCTCCCAATGGGACACTGGGTGTGCTGGGTGTGTGTGTATATAGTTGGCCTTGTGGGGCCATTGTGTGTCTATGTTGTGAAGTACTAATAAACACGTCACACCGCCTGTTGTTGTCTGAGTCCTCCATGTGGCGAACCCAGTACTTTACAGTAAGTATTTGGGTGGGAGACCACCAAGGAATTCCAGGGTCTCTAGCAGAGGGAGGCAATGGCAAACCACCTCTGTAAGTCTCTTGCCCTGAAAACCCTATGGGATTGCCATAAACTAGCTGTGAACTGCTGGCACTTTACATGCATGTGTGTGCAAGGACTGTTGGGCACACAGAAATCTTCTGTGGGATATAATCCATTATGTTTGCATGACATATATTGTGCAGTAAATGTCACCTGTTCCTATATTAGGCTAGAAACAGGATGCCAAACCTGCTCCCAAGAGATTCTCTCACTTCTAGCTATCAGTTACAGATATCTAAAGATGTAGCCAAGCCTGCATCACTTGTGATCCACCAACCTAATTGCAGCCTATCTGGCCACATATGGCCACCCTGCACAGGCTGTCTAAACATCCTGGTTTTGCTGCTCATTTCTCAAGTATTAGGTAAGCTACAACACATCACAGGTTGTCCACACTTAGTACACACAATTTTTACTCCTTTACAGCAGCCAAAAGATAAAATGCAGCATCTGCTGAAACATATATTTAAAGCCCTTCAACATTTATTTCTTCAGAAGTGGAAATTAATATCCAAGCTGTGTATTTTGAAGACCTATACATGAGAGATATTGTCAGTTTTAGCCTACTGGCCATGTGTTATGGTCTGCCAGATACTTGATATCTCTCCTTGCCTCCCTTTTTGTGGCCTCATAGAACAAACCAGTAAGTTTACTGATCCCTTAGTGGACTACTATATGTGACTAGTGGACTGCATTAAAGCCAAATGTGGCCTTTTTGAGTGGCCTTCCTTTGGTGACATCTGCCCAAGCTGCGGTTTCACTCATTTTAGAGCTACTGGCATGGATGCTTAGCCTACCTTCCACTGAGCAAAGTTTATTTATTTGTTAAATTATTTATACCCCACCTTTCCTTTTGGCTTGTTTGAAGCCTCCATCCCATCCTTCCACTGGAAAAAGATCCATTAAAGCTGGGGGAAGGCTCCTGAACTCCTTGCAGGATGGTTGCCCCACTGAGAAGCAACCATGCAAAGCCTTAAAAGCTTTCACACAAGACCAAAAAAACAGCCATCTTTAATTCAGAGGCCCCTTTCAGACAGCCTTTATAATCCGTTTTGGTAGTAGTTCATTGGGCCGCGGGTTCTCCGGGCATCAGTGACTGGTGTTACAGAACTTGCTAACCAAAGGTGTCTGTAGCAAATGTCTTGATGTTCACCCATCCATGCAGCTCATGAATGCCCAGACTGGCTGGTAAGTGACTTGTTGCCAAGAGAACCTCCGGTAGGTATGTAAGGGAAGCAAACTTCTTCTCTTTGTGGGTTGAAGTTTGTCAAGTCTTTTGTGTGGATATCTGTGAGGCTAGGGATCTTTCAGTCATGGTCAGTATCTCTGCTGTGGTTTGATTTATGCTAGAGGTGCTACTGCTGCTGATCAACAGCACAGTTCACTTTTATGAAACGCTTCTGCACATACTTCGTCAGTGTGTGCAGAGATCTAGGGTATATTTGGTGAGCACTGCGGGAGGGCATCTTTGAGGGCATGGGCACCACTCTTCTCAGTATATATAGTCCCTCATCGCTGGTGAGTTGAATCCTGCAGAAAGGGCTGGTGGAACAACTCGGTAATGGGCAGATGGAGTGATGGCCAGTGGCTGTGCAACATCTGTAACACCAGTCACTGATGCCCTGGTCATCCACTGCCCAATGAGCTACTTCTCTCCTCTTGTATCCACATAACAACAGCCATAATCTCAGGGTATCTCAGTGGAACCAAGGTATCTCAATGGTCCCGCTTTAGCACTGAAGTGTTACATTGGTCTAGTGCTATAGCGCTCAATTTATAACATTTTTTAAAAAGGCTCGAGGAAGATCATGTGGTGAAAAAGGGTGGGGGGAAAGTGCAGCACTGCTTGAAATGGCCAGATTGCTTCAGAGACGGCTGATTACCAGAATGAAATTTGCTGTATGAAACCCCAGTCCTTGTATTGCTTTATTCAGAACCGGGCCAACAACAGATAACATCCTGTTTAGAATGGTAATGTGGAAGGGGCCAGAATCTCTTTACTATTTAGCTCATCAAATCTTATGTTTTTGCATGAAGGGTGTGAATCTCAGAAATGGGGACCAGACTGTAGCTCTCACTGTCCCGACTGCAAGAACGGTGGCATCTGCCATGAAGACACTGGGGAATGCATTTGCCCACCAGGCTTCATGGGGAAAACATGTGAAAGGGGTAAGAGGAAGTATTATCTTGTATTTAACACAAATGAGCTTCCATCGCAGCCATCCCAGTGTCAGCTGAACAGCAGGCATCTCATCAAAATGCTGGAGCTCCTGCCCTAGGAAAGAAAGCATTTCTTAGGTTAGGACAGAAAAAGAAGTTGGCCAAGGGGAAGAATCCTAGAGATCTATACAGTTATGGTTTGGGAAGAGAAAAATGTTTCTGCCTAGAACTTGAGTCACTTATAGTCCTGTTCATGCTCGGTCCAAAGTAAATACTACTATATGCAGAGGGATTTACTGGCCGCCAGTTCTGAAATGACAAAAGAAAGTGCTTCTTCATTAGACATGTAATTAATTAATTTACTATGACAAGATGTACTTGTTTAGATACTGTCCCTCTGCTTTTCTCCCCAGTGGGGACCTAAAGTGGTTTACAACATTGTTCTCCCTTCCTCCGTTTTACCCTCGCAACAACCATTCTGTGAAGTAGGCTAAGCAGAGAGAGATGTGGACCAGCCTGTCATCGGGATCAGACTGAGACTGAGGATCTTTCTAGTTGCATCATTTTTTGAGGGGATATGAACTCTGGAATCACAGTCAGTCAGTTACTGTAGTTGTGCTTTTTTTCTGGAGCAGATTCACACCTGCATGTGGTTTTGGAGTGGTACCTTTTGTATAGCTCTCAGTTTTCTCTGCCTTTATAAATATCTTACGGAACTTTTTGTTAAATTTAAACCTGTTGATTATTTTAAAGTGCTTAATATCTTTGCAATGCAAATAATCTCACATCTTAACTCTGGCACCATTGTTTTGGCCATTTGGGTAAACTTTTAGGGGAGTGAATGGAGGTATGCCAATTTATTCTGAACTACATAACGTTCCAAATCAAAGCCTTGTTGTTATTATAGTTTTCTCTGTGTTAAAGGCAATCGGATTCGAGTGATTCAGTTAATTCCATTAGAGTGTTGTATTTGGAAAAGTTTAGAATTTGGTTTGATGATCCACAACACATCCAGTATTTTGTGGGTAACCAGAGGTATTGTGAATATTCATTGCAACAGTGGGTGTTTCACGTGTCTGATATTTTCTTCTTATTCTTTATAGCTTGTGAAGAAAACACGTTTGGCAGGACTTGCAAAGAGAACTGTAAGGAAGACTCTGGTTGTAAATCATTTGTGTTTTGCCTCCCTGACCCATATGGTTGTTCTTGTGCCTCAGGCTGGAAGGGACTCCAATGTGATGAAGGTAAAACCATATAAATAAATGGGATGTAAAGGAGAGGGGCTAATGGCTATGAATGAGAATGCTAGCCCCTGGGAGGGGGCTAGCTCTTTTCCTCAGCATCATTTTCTTGACCTCGAATTTTTCCTTCTCACTAGTGCTGCAGTTTATCTAACTGGGGAATCAAACCATCAACATACTGGCATCCTGGACATAGGCGTAAACTACAGGGGGTGTGGGCGTGGGCCTTCCCCAATTTTTTCCAGGGGAGACTGGGCCTCCCTCAGCCAACTAGTGCCTGGCAATATTGAGTTTAAAACTTTCCTGTGTGGCTTATGGCCTCAATTTTTCCCTTCCAGGCTCACTTTCTTACAAATGCTAATTGAGCTAACAGGATAGACAATGGGATTGTTAAAATCTCCCTTCTCGCCTCTCCTTCTCCTAGCAGGGAGGTGTCAAATGTTAGTCTTTAGGAACTTTATCTGCCTTTACTTCAGTGAGGAAAGAGATTTGATGACATTCCTTGCCACAGGAAAAGAAGGTTTTTTTCATGGTAGTGGAGGGCTGCTTCAGCCACTCCTAAGCTCTTCTTTCAGTTTCCATTTCATTTTTAAATGGTAAGCCTTTCTGCATGAACAAGATTCGGGGGTAGACATGCAGATCAGAGGCCTTTAAAAAATTTCCTTTTGCCCTGTGTGCAGCTGAGAGAGAACATTGGCTAGGAATGTTACTCTGTACATGTTCACACTCTTCATTTTGTTATTAATTAAAATGGTGTGGTATAGTTTCAAAGGGGCAACCAACTGGGATGTACTAAAAGGAACAACAGGATTGCCCATTGAAAACAATGGGCTTGAAGGCCCATTGGAGATAATTGGAGCCAGGAAAGCCCCAGGAGTTGTCATTCCAGTCCCATAACACTTCTGCTAATCTGAGGAACTGCTATTCCAGTCCCAGAATACTGAGAAGATCGCTACTACTTTGAACTCTGTACATTGCTCAGAAATTGAGTGCACAGCAACGGTTTTGTATTCTGCCCTGACTCAGAGACTCCAGTCATGCATTTACCAAATGAAGGCATTGCTGATGCCACAATTTATTACAAAGTCACTCTTATGAATAAAGCAGAAAGAAGACACCTGTAAATGAATGTCCAGGAAAACTTTTAAAATGTTCCCCTGTGGGCTTTTCTTTCTTCCCCCCCCAGTTTTTATTTATGGTTTTTACAATGCAAACAGTATATACTAAATAAATTATTTTTACAATTTTGAGTCTATTTGTCAGATTTGTTATTCAACCATTTGTACACTCTTGACCATTGTTTTAGATATAGTGCTTCATCTTTTCCTTGTAATAACATGTTCAATTTATCCATTTCTGCAAGTTCCAACAATTTCTGAGCTATCTCCTTTCTTGAAGGAGCTTTATCAGTTTTCCAATATTTAGCCAGTAAGATTCTGGCAGACATTAAAATATAAGTCAACATATATACATAATCTTGCTCATAACCATCCGGAATTATGTTCAACAGATAAGTTTCTGGTATTAACACTAGCTTTAAGTTCAAGATTTCTAAAATTATCTTATGTATTTTCGGCCAAAAATTATGGATTTTTCCACATCTCCACCACATCTGAGGAAATGTTCCTACATTTGTTTTACATTTCCAACATTTGTTTGTGGCATTGATGGCTATTTTATCAGGAGACCAATAACATCTGTGGAACATTTTATAAATATTTTCTTTATATGGCGTAGCCCTCATAAACTTTATTGCTTTCCATACTTTCAGCCATTTGTCTAGAACTATATTGTGACCTATGTCCTGTATCCATGTAATCATCGTTGTTTTCACTATTTCATCCTGCATATAGTCTTCTAACAAAAACATGTATAATTTCTGAATCATTTTATCATTCGTGAACAACCAAATTTTATCAAGTTCATTTTTTGTCCCGTAAAAACCAATTACATTATCTTTATTATATCTAGACTTTAGTTGTAAATTTTCCCACCATGTCAATTTTATATTATGTGAAAGTAGGATTTCCTCTGTTTTTAATTTATTATTTTTGTCTAATAGTATCTCATAGTTTTCTCTATTATTTTCAGTGACAAAAGTAGGTTTTATAAATGCTTCTAAAGGTGATACCCATTTTTGTGTTTTTATATAATATCATTCTTTTATATCTTTCCAGATATTTATCAAGGCCCCCCCTTATTATATGTTGTTGAAAACTTGAATGAATTTTATCTTTCCCATACCACACATATGCATGCCATCCCATACTTAAGTCATGCCCTTCTAGCTTCAGGCTTCTTATATTTTCCAATGTTAGCCATTCTTTTATCCATCCTAGGGATGCTGCCTGGTAGTATAGGTTCCAATTGGGTAAGCCAAATCCACCCCTTTCTTTTCTGTCTTGTAAAGTTTTCCATTTAATCCTTGATCTCTTGGGGTGCCAAATGAATTGCCTAATAGTTCTGTCAAGATCCATGAAATACTGTGTTCTCTTCAAAATTGGTAAATTTTAGGCTAAAAATAAGAATCTCGGGAGTATATTCATTTTTATAGTTGCTATTTTGCCCAAGAATGATAAATATAGATCTTTCCATTTAAACAGATCTTTTTTATTTCTTCCAAAAGCTTATTATAATTATCTTCCTTCAAGAAACTACTTCTATTAGTCAGTACTATACCTAGGTATTTAACCCTTTTCATGATTTCCATGGAGGAAATTTTATGTATCTCTTGTTTTTGGTTTTGTGTACAGTTTTTTGTTAATATATTTGTCTTCTTAAGGTTTATTTTAAGGCCCGCTATTTGTCCATATCCTTGAATTACTTCCATCTTGAATTACTTCCAAGGCCCGCTACTTGTCCATATTCTTAAATTACTTCCATCAAGTGAGTAATAGATGTTACAGGATCCTCTATTATGAAAACAAGATCATCAGCAAAGGCTTGTAGCTTGAATTCCTCTCCTCTTATTTTGAGACCTCTTATCTGGTCATTTTCTCTCACTAGATCATTCAACGTTTCCAGAGCAAAAATAAACAATAATGGTGATAATGGACGGCCATGCCTAGTTCCTTTCTGTATCTCAATATTTTGGATCATATCACCATTTATTATAATTTTAGCATATTGTCAGAAACTGTAATCCGCAATCCCATAGTGCCAGTTTTTGAAGCAAAAATTCCCAGGATACATTGTCGAAGGCTATCTCTGCATCTAGAAAGATTAACACCATCTGTTTCTCTGGGCATATTTCATAGTATTCTAGGACATTAATAATAGTCTGTATATTATTTTTCATTTGTCTTCTCGGCAGAAATCCCGCTTGGTCTTGATGAATAATTTGGGATAGCACATTTTTAAATCTAGTGGCTAAAATATTTGCAAATATTTTATAATCTGCATTTAATAGTGATATAGGTCTATAATTTTTAATTTCTTTTCCATCTGTATTCGGTTTATGAATTAAAGTAATCAGTGCTTGGTTCCATGAATCTGGCAGTTTTCCTGATTTTACTATATTTTGAAGTAATTCTTTTAATGGTGATATTATTTGTTCTTCAAATTTCTGGTAAATTCCTGTTGGAAGACCATCTGGCCCTGTGTTTTCTTTTTTTTGTTTGTTTCTTAATCGATTCTACAATCTCACAGATTGAAATTGGCTCATTCAAGATGCTTTTCTGTTTTTCATCAAATTTCTTTTTGTTTCTTTTTAGAAAATATTCTTTTATTTGTTGATCATTCTGGTTTTTTTGTTGATATAGGTTTTTATAGAAGTTTTCCACAATATTCTTTAGATCTTGTACTCAATGTTTTTCTTCACCTTTTTCATTTCTTAAAACTGTTATTATCCGTTTTTCTCTTTCCTTCCTAAGCTTATATGCTAGCCATCCTGTTGGCTAGTTTGTGTTTTAGAAGTAATATTGTTTGGTGTATTCTATACTTTTTGCTATCTCTTGTGTCAGTAGTAGATTCATTTGATGCTGTAACATTTTTAATTTAATTTTTATTTTCTCTGGATCTGTGCATTTTTTCATTTTATTTTCTTCTATTTTAATTTGTTTCCCTAAGTTCTCATATTTCTTCTTCTTTGGTTTCTTTTTCCAAGCATCCTGGTTAATAAACCATCTTCTTATAAATGCTGTAAATGTTTTCCATACTATTTCTATTGACAATTCAAGTTGTATGTTTCTTTTAAAGAATTCTTGGATTTCAACTTTAGTTTCCTTTATAAATTCCTGGTCTCTCAGGAGACCTCTAGTCATAGTCCACCTGGGTTTTCTTTGTATTTCCTGGAAGGTCAATAATAAAGGGCTATGGTCGGTAAATGTATTTGGTAAAATTTCTGTTTCTATTAATTCATTTATCATAGTTGTTGTTACCCATGCCATATCTATTCTAGACCATGAATTGTGTCTTGCTGAATAATATGTATAAGCCTTCTTTTCTATGTTTCTAGTTCTCCAAGCATCTATTATATTATATTCCTCTGCCATTTGTAGAAAGATTTTGGGAAGGACCTGAGTTTCTATCTCTTCTCTGATTTTTCCTCTCCATTTTCAAATCAAATACTGCATTGTAGTTGCCTATAATACATATATCTTCAACTACTTTTGTTGTTAGAACTTTTCGTATTTCAGTGAAGAAGGCCTCTTGCTTCTGGTTAGCTGCATATATGTTTAAAATTAATGTTTCTTTTCTGTGCCTTGCTATTGTAATAGCTACTATCCTTCCATTGTCTGATGCATACAGTAGCTCAGGGTGAAGATAGTCTTTTACATATATTATTATGCTTCTTTTCTTTTTAGCATCTGAAGCTATGAAGGTACAATATTTTGTACCTTCTTTTCTTATATGTGTTTCCTGGAGGCATACTATGTCTGTTTGTAGTTGGGGATTTGGTAAAATATCCTTCTTTTTGTGGGCTATTAAGCCCATTCACATTTATAGAAAGAACTTTAATTTTTTAAAAAAAATTTAGTTTGCATCATTTTTGTTTTTATTATCCTTAGTCCTACTTCTGTACTGGAATCTAGTTAATATTTGTGACGGTGTCATTCCTGATCTTCTCTTTCCTTTTTTTGATGTAGTCTTTTTGCTTTTTTCTGTTTCTTGCCCTAGATTTTCTTCCTCTGTGTCTAAATCTTCTTCTATTTCTTCTTCTTCTTCCTTTTGCCAACCTAGTTCTTCTCCATGTCTTTCTAGGAAGTTTTTGGCTTTAAATATAGAGTCTATTCTCTGTATTTTACTTCCATAATTGAATAACACACCTTCTGGTAGTAGTCACCTGTATGTAATTCTGTTAGATCTCAAAAGGTTAATCAGGGTTGCATAGTTTTGCCTTTTCTCTCTAACTCTCCATGATACTTCTTTCAGGAATCTAATTTCGGCTCCTTGTATGATTACTTTATTTGCATTTGTTGCTCTAAGAATTTTATCTCTCTTTTCTTTTTTATAAAATTTTATATGTACTTCTTGTGGCACCTTATTTCTTCTTGTATACGAAGAGTTTCTTCTGTAAATTGCCTCAATTTCTGCTGTTACCTCTTCTTTTGTTCCTATTTTAAGTTGTTCTGCTAAATTCTGAGTCAACTCTTCTTTCAATTTTTTTTCTATATTTTCTGGTATATTTTGACATCTTAATATTAATGCTGCTTTGTCCATTTCCAAATTAATTATTGTCTCTTCCATTTCGTCATTTTTTATCTTTAATTCCTGTATCTCATAATCTAAGTCCTGTACCTTCTCGCCCATTTTGTTACTAGTTGTTGTAATTTTTATTATTTCCTGTTTGTTTTCAGTTATTTGTCTTTTAATTTCTTCCATTTCTGTCTTAATCTGTTCTGTTATTTCTTCCATTTTTAATTGAATAGACTCTATTTCTTTCTTAATTAGTGATGGCAATGTATTTTCTACTGTTATTTTTACTGCCTGGGCCACACTCTCTTGAATTAGCATTTTCAAGTCTTTCATTGTCATTTGTGTAATATTAATTGTGTTTAATTTCAATTGGCTTTGTACTCCAGGTGATGTAATAGAAGCTTTTTTACCTCCGCTAGCTCCAGTGGCCATATATTATGTTTTATTTTATCCTGTCCAGGTATCTCTATTGACTTCTTTTTTGTTGTTGTTATGTTTCCTCTTGCTAAGGCATACCTAATCTTTTATTATTTAAGTATAGTATAGTAGGGTCTCAAGTCTATGTTTTGCAGTAGTACTTATAGCATAAATAGTGATGGTATGGGGAGAATTTTTATTCATATATGTCTTCCTTTTCTATCCGCTCTATTTTATTTACTGTTTAAATCCCATTCTCACTGTCTCTCTCTTCTTTACATTGTCTTTTTAGTACTGTTTTTAAAAGTCTCTCCCATTTCAGTCCGTCAAAGTACTATTTGGTCTGTCCCCAGCTGAGGGTGAGGAGTCCGGGGGGTACAAGGTGCAGAGTAGCGCGGTCAAGACGAGCCAAGGTCGAGGAGCCAGAGAGATCAAACCAGGAATAAGGCGACAGGAACTGAAGTGGTGCAGCACAAAGCTTCACAGATGCGACTAGTTGCTGGCACAAGTTTGATGCCGTGCCAGCATGGGCTAAATAGCAATCCCAGCGGGTGGTCAATAGCATGCTCTGAGCACAGCCCGGCTCCCGCTAATACTCTGGGCTAAACAAACACTGGGCATGCATGCGTGCTTCGTACTGGTGAGCTGTCAAGTCCTGCTGGCGCCGCTCTCATAAGCAAGACACCAGTAGGGGTGAGTCAGGGGTCAAGCAGCGATCTGCCCCAGCTGTTGTTGGGCTGGGCTTGGAGCTTGCCATGTCATCAGGTGGGGAGGCTTCTGGCGAGGCAAGCTTGTTCCTGCTGACATTTAGCTCCTCTGCAGCCTCCAAAGGCTCAGGCATAGCAAGAGGCATGACAGTTAATCCATTACAGTGGAATTAGTAGAACAAAGTTTGAGTCCAGTGGTACCTTTAAGACCAACAAAATTTTATTCAAGCTGTGAGCTTTCATGTGCACGCACTCTTCTTCAGACACAATGAAATGGAAACAGAAATAACAGTTGTACGTATAGAGAGTGGGCAGTGAATTAGCATGCAGAATAATGAAGATGTTTGTAACAGATTAAAATATGGCTATCATCTGTTTGGGTTCAACTAGGGTAATAATAAAGGTAATAAATATGTCAGAATTGGAGATTGATGTATCCTTAATTGTAGAATGGCGAGAGTCTGTCATTAAGTTCTATCTGTCTCCTCTCAGGCATGGAGACAACCTTGCAGCATCTTTTTCTTTGAAGTGGGACAATTGGAATTAGTGGAATTAGCACATACCTAGAACGGAAAAGGCTCAAGATGAGTGTCACATACACATGCCTTATTTGAATTGGTTCTACACTATCAGGAAGCAGCTTTGTTCTCCACATTTCCCACAGCATCAGCTTTTTTGTGATCTTTCCCAAACTTGCTTTGCTACAAAGTTTTGGGAGATAGCATGGCTGTGTGTGTCGGGGGGGGGGGAGTGTCTAGACTTCCTGGTCCTGCCCACACAGCAGCCATTATCTCTGCTCTAGTCTCCACAGCAGCCATCCCTCCACCTTTCATGCCACCAAAGGACCTTTTTGAGGCTTTCTTTTTGCATCAATGATTGATCTATCCAATATAATGGTGTATCAGTAGGTCTATTGTTTGTCATTTTTTAAAAAAAACACCCTTGGGTAACACTCCCTTCTGTAACAGGGCAGGCGGAATGGGTCCCATGGAAATTGGGGTAGGGAAAATGAGGAGAAAGCTGCCATCTATTAGCCCTGTTGCCACTGCATGCCACTAGCAGCTGCGGTGACACCAAGGCTTCCATAGGAAAGGGTTGCCATGTCAAAAAAGGCCATTGTGGCATTCCAGGATAATCTCTGTCTCCATGGGAAATAAATCATCAAAAGTTAAGTGGTGGGCAGACCTTTCTAGACTGGGCCAGATGAAAAAGAGCTTCTATAGAATCTGTACTGGAACATCCTAGACCATTAGGAAGGTCATACTCAAGCTGGCATTATTACTCAAACAATAGAAAAAGAAGAAGAAGAGATTGGATTTATACCCCACCCTTCACTACCCAAGGGAGTCTCAGAGCGGCTTACAAACTCCTTCCCCTTCCACTCCCCACAACAGACACCCTGTGAGGTAGGTGGGGCTGAGAAAGCTCTTGACAGAAACTGCTCTTTTTCAAGAACAGCTGTGCCAGAGCTTGTGACTGACCCAAGGTCACATCAGCAGGTGCAAGCGGAGGAGTGGGGAATCAAACCCGGTTCTCCCAGATTAGAGTCCATGCACTTAACCACTATACCAAACTGGCTCACAATATGCAGGCAAGGCAACCTCTTAGTAACCTTTATGTTTTTCTTATCAAATGTTATTAGGATTATTAGACTTCAAAAAGCACTTTTGGAGGCAGGAGAAAAGCAGAACTTGAAAGTGTATCGGAAGGTGAAATATAGGGTGAGAAAGGACCAGAATAATTTTCAGAAGAGAGACGTACCTGGAGAAGCGGTAAAGCATAACTCCAGTGTGGGCTGTGGTATCATCTTCCAGGAAGACCTCTGTTGCACATAGGTGTTGGGGAGGATCCAGAAGCTATGTAGAAGGCTTGGCCAATCCAAAGCTGCTGAGGTAGTGAGAGCAAGGTAAGGATGTTAATGTAATATTTTCAGGCTCAGAATTCCAGGACTGAGTGATAAAAACCACTGCTAGGATAATCTAAAAGAGGGAAAGAAGCATGGTATAGCCCAATCTCATCAGATCTCAGAGGATTAAGGGAGAGGAATGCCATAGATAGCAGTAGCAGTTTCAAATGAAGTGATGGTCAATTGATCAACAGCATTCAGAGTGAGAATTTTGTTGGTTAACACATTTGTTGATTGTTCTGATGCTTGTGTGTTCTTGCAGCTTGTGAGTCTGATTTTTATGGACCAGATTGCAAAGTGGCATGTAACAACTGCAATAACCGAGGAAGGTGTGACAGATTTAAGGGCTGCAACTGCAACTCCGGCTGGCATGGCCTACAGTGTGAAAAAGAAGGTAAAGCAAAGGTAACATTGTAGTGCAACAATAAGTATTTGTGTTCTGTGTAGGTTCATGTCTCCTCCTGGCTTTGCCCAGGACTTGTTCCAAACTCTTGCCCTTCATATAGGGTTGCCAATCTCCAGGTGCTATGGAGATCTCCTGCTATTAGAACTGATCTCCAGGTGCCAGAGATCAGTCTACCTGGAGAAAACGGCCACTTTGGAAGGTGAACTCTAGGGCGCTATGCTCCATTGAAGCCCCTCCCCTCCCCAAACCCCACCCCCTCAGTCTCCCCCCCCCAAATCTCCAGGTATTTCCCAACCTGGAGCTGGCAGCCTTACCTACATACAAAATTTGCTCATATCTTCAAGTGAATTCATGATCAACAAAAGAGAGTTGGAAGCTTGATATGAGGTTAACTATCAGGACAGACATGCACTATTGCGACGTTTTTTAAACTGTTATGCAGCACAGGAGGACAGAGGCTGCCAGTTTCCGAAGAACAGGAGGAGGAGGGGCTGCTTAATGAGAAACTGCCTCCCCAAGCTTCTTTGCTTCCCCCACTAGAAGGAGTTATGTGTTCACCATAGTCACACTTTCATGTAAGAGAAGCCAAGGAAGCGGGTAGAAGTATTATCGTCAAGTCATCCACTTGAAAGAGCCATGGAAGGAGAACAAGCAAAAGGGAGGCAGTTTTCATACCATGCTAGAAACCTGGAAATGTTACCTTGTCCCTGCACCCAGAATGAAAACATGATGCTCAAACTTTGGTTTAATGAGGTCGCAGCTTTATTGGCAGAACTGAAGTGCAGGCCAATCTTTTCATGGGTTACAAAATGGGGGGGGCTCCTTAAGGCTGTTAGAACAAGCTGTCATAAATTAATTAGAATAAACCTGCCTGTCCAGTGTTATGCTTCCCATTGACCCACCACCAGGCCTGGGGAAAGGTAGGGCTGGCAAGGCATATCTCCTGGCCAGCGGCCATGTTCAGTGTGCCTCTAGCTACCGGAAATCTGGACAGTCCACTTTGGGCCTTGTCAACCCTAAAGAGAAGTTTCTGCCTAACTCTTTTCTTAAAATATAAAACTTCCTTTGGCCCTTCGGTCTGATTTGGTGTTCTGATTAATTATGGCCCCGTTCACACGGAGCATTTGCCCCACTGAAGGCATGGTAGCCCTGCGGACTTTCCGTGCGCGATCATACAAGCACATCTGGGAGGCGTAGCACTCCCGTGGCCAACCCGCGGCTTCCCATGGAAAACACGGAGTAAAAAACTACTAGGGTCGAAGTACTAGCTTCTGGAAACCCCGTGGCAAAGGCCGGCATCTGATCGCGGGAGCGCCAGTATCCCGCGGCATCCAACGCCGGCCCATGTCCTGGGGTTTCCGGATGTTGTAAGTTTCCATGGGATGCGCACCAAAGCTGAATGAGGCATGCACATATGCAAGACATCGGCAGCGGCCCGCCTCCCCCCCCACGGCACATGCGCACTTTGCAACAGCGCGGCTTGCGTGGTCTGCTGCACGCTTTTTTGCCACGCTGCAGCAGCACAGTGTGATCGGCACTTGGAGCTGGAGCATGGCAACCCAGTGGCCCGTGTGATCGGGCTACCGCGCCTTATTTTGCTCTGGGGCAAACTGCCACGCCTCCCCCCCCCGCGTTTTCTGGCCCGTATGACCGGGGCCTATGTTTGTTCAACCATTGACAACCTGGGTCTGCAGCAGTTTATTAACAGTTACACACCAAGCTCAAAATAACCCCAGACAATCAATGAGCATGCCCTTAACTCTCAGTGTCAACTTAAAGGTTCCCTCACTGATTAATCAAAGAAAGTCTAAGTGATGTTTATCAGCTAACTTCAGTTGGTTACTGTATTGATTAAAATGATCATATCTTTCAGTTCTACTTTCTAGGCTTTATGCTTGTAAACTGGGGCCAGGTTATCCAAAAGGGTCAAGAATGGTAACCTTTTTTAATCTCTGAATAAATAGAAAAAGGTGTAGCATGTTATAATTCCTTCATGCCTGATGTAGGTTCAGCAGATGAATCGCCCCAAATAGAGAATTTACAAGACGCACTGGAACTCAATTCTGGCTCAGAGTTTCACCCGAGTTGTATAGCTAGTGGCAAGCCGCTTCCTACGCAAGAAGAATTTAAATTGATAAAACAAGATGGAACAGTCCTTCAGGTAAGCCGATGGTCAATTCATTCTTTGATTTCACTGGATTTAGAAGGATGTTTAGGACTTCTCTGCTTTCAGAGATTTTTGCTTATATTTGCTCATATATTTACTTACTAGCAGTAAAGCCCATTGTAGAAGCAATACAATGAGCTCCAGAAAGATGTGATGCGTAACAAATGCATAGAAAGGTACAGAAGTGGAAGTAAAGTCTCACACACACAGCCAGGCATGCCTTGGCTCTCCCACCCCCATTCAAGGCCCCTATGGCCCAGCCAGGCTGGCCTTGGCTCTCCCACCCACTCGTTCAAGCCCCCTGAGGCCCAGCCAGGCCAGCCTTGACTCTCCCACCCCCCTGTTCAAGGCCCCAGCGGCCCAGCCAGGCCGGCCTTGGCTCTCCCACCCCCCATTCAAGGCCCCTGTGGCCCAGCCAGGCAGGCCTTTGGCTCTCCCACACCCCTGTTCAAGGCCCCTGTGGCCCAGCCAGGCAGGCCTTTGGCTCTCCCCCCCCCCCGTTCAAGGCCCCTATGGCCCAGCCAGGCTGCTCACGGCTTGGCTGCCTACTTACCTTGGGGAGTCTTCGGGGCTCTGGGAGGGGCCGGGACAGGCAGCAGCATGAAGGGGCAGTAGGCAGCAGCACTGGGAAGTGAGAAGGCCGGAGTCTCCGTCCTCTCTCCTGAGGTGAAATTGTCTTCTGAGGTGAGTTTTGGCTCCTGCTGCTTCTGTGGGTGGGACTCAGGCAACTCAGCCAGCTAGGGAGTCATTTTGAATGACAGATCAGGCAGCGAACTGATTTTGCCAAGCATAGAACCTTGCCAGACCACTACACATTTATATAATAGGCCAGGATATTTGGTGTTATGAAATAGCATGTAAACTGGCTGAAACATTGACCTGGGGATTATGCCTTTTATGGAGCAGGAAGTCAAAAGAAGTTTTATTACCACAGAATATACTTTTGCTTCAGAATGGTTCCCAAAAGCATCAACACTTAATTGCTCTTCTGCTGAAGTTAAAGGCAAATTCTATAACCAGACTTGCAATAGAACACCATTGTAATATGAAAATATTAAGAAATTCAATTATGAATGGAGAAAGGGGAAGAATCCAAATAAGTGCCTTAGGTATTCCCAACGATTTAGGCCCAATTTGCATCTAGCATTTGCTTGATTGTTTTACCAAACCCTCACTGGAACAGAAAAAGATGCGGCTCAAACCACATTCAAATATCCCGGGCCAGCGCAGTACTGATTGCAGAGTCACCCCTATAGGTCATAAAATAGCCATAAATCTATGCAGACAGTACCATAAAACCGAGAAATCAAACGAAGTGAAAGCAGCAGCATCTAGTCTGGACATTGCCATAAAATCCAACAATCAAATTGAAAGTGGCATGCAATGCAGAGGGGAATTTCTGTTCCAACGTGGGTTTGGTAAAACAGTGCCAGTTATGGGGTGTTTTTTTAAAAAAATATATATTGAAAAGGAAATCCTCATACCATATAACAAACCACTTTAAAAAGTTTTTTTTAAAGCAGCTTGCTACGCTGAGTGAGAAGCTACTGTTTGAGAAACGTGAGTCCAAAGCCTCATTAGGCACACAGAATTTGTGGCTCTTTGGATTTTAGCCATCGAATAATTGCATCCATATTAGTGCCATACTACAAAGCAGTCAGGGATAAAAATATAGTAAAGGATTACTCTAAATGCCAACCCACCCATTATTTTGATCCTACCTAGAATTATATTGGAAGCAATTCACTGTCACATGTGTTGAAGATACATTAGCTAAGAAAACACTCAAGCGTTAAAGACTGTTCTAAGTAAACTTTGGATTGCAGCTTCAGTCCAAAGTGAAGCAGACACCCCAGTGAACTCTGGGGTTGACACAGCTGCCAGCATCACAATGAAACAGGGTTAGGCCTGGTGAGAGGAATACAGTAGTTTTATGGTTTTAACCACTCAAGTAATGTCAGCAACATCCAGACGGGGACTGGAGTTCTCTCAGAATTACAACTATCTCCAGACTACTGAGACAAGTTCTTCTGGAGGAAATGGCAGCTTTGGAGGGCAGACTATCATTACATCCCATCCCTTCCCCAGGCTCTGCCCTCCCCAGGCATTTCCCCCCAAATCTTCAGGAATTTCCCAAGCCACAGCTAGCAACCTTCTGCTCAAACGCAATGGTTTTTATTGTTGGGGATACTGGTTCCATTGCTTATTTTGCTGCATTGTTTTTCTGGAGTGCTATAATGTTGGACTTTTAAACGTATTTTGCTTGTTAGCTGCCCAGGGCAAGTCTCTGGAAAGGCAGCGTACAAATGCATTAAACAAATAAACTATCCATTAAATATACTAATGCAAATACCATGGCTTATTTTAACTAGCGTTGGCTGTGAAACAAGGATTCCACTCACTGATTATCATTCAAATCCTGGTTTGCTTTACAAATGTTGCTTTCATCGCCCTCTCTGTTTCCTTTGCAACCTCTGCAGAGATCCACCTGTTATCCTATCCTGCACTGTGGCCAGGATGACTGCAGGGAATAAGCCAGGATTGATTCATGATACCAGCTTTCATAACTCTCACAAAAGTATAATCCAAACTAACCATGATTAGGTTACAGATCTTAGTCTGACATATCCTCAGTGACTATAGTTAGGGGATTGGCCCACGTTTGGATAATCACCCTAACCATCCTTTAATAACACAGAGTTGATAACTAGTGAAATTCTTCAGAGGGCTTTGTGCATCTCTGACATAACAATTCTTTTGTGTTGCTTGCTGTTTCAGCCTATCTCGGTGACGAATAGAAGCAATCAGTCAGAAGCTATATTTTATATTAAAAAAGTCCAGCCTCCTGATTCTGGAACGTGGGTCTGCGTTGTTGAGACAGTAGCAGGCATGACAGAAAAGCCTTTTCAAGTTACAGTTAAAGGTAACTGAGAATCATCTGCATTCAGACTTCAGTGCACCTGAATAATACAATTCTGAGCTCTAATGTTGCATTACAAATCTCATTTTTAAGGTGAAAGAAATACCTAGCTTTATCAGTATTAAACTAGTGGATACTAGAAATTGGAAGTGGGTACTGGAAACATACCAGTATCCACTTTATGGATTTATTTTACCTGTTCTGCAGAAAAAAAGAACACCTGCAAGCAACTCAGATGATAATCAGATAAAATTATTCATCTGGGCAAAGGCAATTTATTCAAGGTTTAAAATGAAGCCTGAGAAGTCTGCCTTCTGTCCTTCCAATTTTTTAAAATTTTTCAGCATCTTGCCTGATAAAGAGAGATTCTATGAGCTCAAAAGCTTGTATGGTGTTTTGTGCCATTTGGACTGGTCCTAATAAAAGGAGTTACATGGATTTAATTTGTGTTAGATTTTGTGGGGGCCAACATGGATGAATGGCTTTTTAAAAATGGAGCACCTGCTCTTGTCCTGTGCTTGGGGGGGAAATTAGATATAGAAGAGAAAATTCCTTTTTTTAAAATAAAAACAAACAAACCAGAAGTCAGACTTGCAAATATATGAAGTTAGTGGATGACTTCAGTCACCAATGAGAATGCCTGGGAGTATTGACCTCCAGGAACAGCTACAGTAGTCATCATAACCAAGGAACACCAAGGAAGAGATCATTCTAATGTGACAGCTAAGGTTGTACACTGCTAGAGATCTTAGCTTTTTGAACCTGCATGACAGGGGGTGAAAGGCAATTACTGGAAGCAAGATTAGTGCCTCTATCTAAAAAAAAAAAGCCCTTTTAACCTTTGTTATTTCTGGGGGCTCAAAAACTGGAAATAACCCAGAGTTGGACCTCTGAGTCGGTTTGACTCCATGTCATAAAAACTTAACTGGCGATGCAGCTCTCAGCAACAGAGCAGTGTGGAAGTCATTGTATTGATCCATGGTAACAATCCCTCTGTTCCTGCATTGCTTCTTAGAAATTTAATAGACAGCATGAATGCTGATTAGTTCTTTTAAAAATGTAATTTCGTCTAATAATTATGTTGTTTCTGTTTTTTCCTTATCAGTTGTTCCCGTGCCTATAAATGCTCCTAAGCTGGTAGAGAGAGGACATAATTTTCTCATCATTGATGTGAATGCAGGTCAACACACAGGGGATGGACCAATTGTGTCAACCAAGATTCTTTACAAACCTGCCAACTCTTATTACCACTGGAAGTCAATAGAGGGTAAGGGTCAGGCCAATAATTGTTTACTTATCCCAAGAGATATCCTACTTTAGGATCTAAGACACATCTGAGCTACAGTTATTTCCAAGTTCCACGTAGGAGCTCACAAATAGAGAATTCTCAGCCCTTCACCAACCTTTAATTCTCAGGACTATTTGGAGGATGCCACCACGACAATGAATGAGGTATAAAACTGATATACATTTGTAATGTGAATTTGCCCACAAAGTTTGCTTAGTCTAATCCTTGGTAGTCAGATCGATGGGAAGCATCACATCAATACTTTATTGATTCTTACAATAGGTGCAATCTTTACCTTTAAGCTTTCATGGCTGGCATCATCATAATCTTTAATTAATATTTCTGGGCTTGTAAGCCTTATCTGTTGATAAAAACTTATCTCACTAGACGTTTTGCCGGGTTTTGCATTACTTCTTTGTTGATCTTACAAGGAGCCACTGGACTCAAACTTTGCTCAGGTTGTACAGATGTTTTCCTTAAATCAGCAAAACTAGTCAGACCAGAGGTGGTGATGAGATAAAAGAAATCAAGCTGCATTTAACCCTTCAAAACTATGGCGATCAAATAGGAACCTGCATTCTTTACTCACTTGGTAGTGTCCCAGTACAACTCAGGAATCATAAAGTCATTATCTAAAGCCTTCATTCTTTAATAATTCTCAGTGTGTTTTTTCCCCCCTGTCTTCTCAAACTCAGTAGCTGAAAAGAACATAAAACTAGGCAATCTGGATCCAAAAACAGAATATCAGTTCTGCGTCCAGCTGACTCGCAGGGGAGATGCAGGAGAAGGACATCCTGGTCCGCAGGCCAGTTTCACTACCGCTGCTGTTGGTACGCAATCCTTTGAACTTTTCCTATAAAAGGAATATTCATACCACTGTTTTGTATTTCAAGCATCATTGTACACAGGTACAGCTGTTTGTGAGGAAATAGCGTCTTTCTCCAAAAGTGACGAACCTATTCTTGTGTGATCTATTGATCTAGCTAGCTATTGTGATAGCTATATCCAATAGTGTGTGTGTGTGTGTGTATTTTCAACTTCATTACATGAGACTAGGTCTTGCTATATACATTGGCAGCTGGTGAGGCAATTCTCTAATTGCAACTGCTGTGATCAAGAAAGCAGGGAGATTGTCACCATTGGTTTGGGTCCAGCAGAGCATTGCCAAGGACGGAAAGATTTCTGTCCACAGAGTATGATTTCCTTGCCTCGCCACCTCCTCCTTCTACAGCTCAAATGCCCCTCCCTAAATGCTGTTACTGGGAAACAGGGGGCACTTATATTTCTAAGTGTTCCGAGAACAGTAAGGTTTCTTCTCTCAAATCTCTAAGGTCTCCCTCCACCAAGAGGTCTCACTCTTGTGCCTCAAAGTACAACAACCCTGAAGTTGTCATGGGAGCCATTCATTCAGCCCTTTGAAGATGACGTCCATGTTGAAGTAGAAACAAAGAATGTGAATGATAGGAATGGGGATAGCACCACTTGCGTTAGTCTGCCAGGAAATGAGTCTATGCTGATTATTGAGAATTTGGAGCCCAGACACCAGTACATGTGCCGAATCCGTGTGAACAGCAAGTCCCAAGGAGAATGGAGTACCTACCTGTATGCATGGACCTTCAGTGATCGTGAGTGAATAGAATATGTTTGTTTGTTTGTTTACTTCATTTGTACCCCACTTTTCTCCTCAAATAGGGACTCAGAATGGCTTACAACATTCTCCCTTTCACCATTTTATCCTCGTTAACACACTTGAGTTAAGCTAGAGTGAGAGTTTGTGTCTGCCCCAAGGTCATCTAGCAAGCGTATGTGGCAGAGTAGGGGATTCAAACCCAAGTCACCCAGATCCTGGTCCAACTGGAAATCATGTAATCACCACAAAAGGGATATCAGCATAACCTACTGCACTGCATTCATGGGACAGCCTTAATTAGCACTGTTTCTTGCTTCCCCCCCCCAAAAAAAATCATAAACATTAGCATCCATCTTTATTGTGTTACCTTAGCTGATTTCACATTGAGGGTTTCTCCTTTTCAGTCACCAGACTCTTGCACTTTCCCCCACATTTCCACATGACAGAAACAGGAAATGATGTCCCGGAAGTGTCTACCACTCCCATGCTGAAAGACCACTTTCAAGACCCTGGAGAGCTGCTGCCAGTCAGAGTAGATGATACTGACCTTGCAAAGTCAAGTGTCAGACAGCTTCATGTGTTCACATGACATCTTAATTAGACTACTGACAGAAAATGCCTGAAAGTCAGATCAATCAGTTCTTTGCTATCATCAGTGGGATGGAGCCCAAAAAACCATGAGTGAAAAGAAGTTAGCTGCTGGAGCTGCTCTGCAAAGACTTGCAGAAGAATTCACACTACAGTTGCCAGTCCCCAGGTGGGAGCAGGGGATTCCCCAGTTTCATGGACTCCAGCCCACCACCGGCCTGCTGGCCAATGGGGGAAGCCCCGCTCCCAACAGCTACAGTCAGGAGCAGAAGTGATGTCATCATGCCGGGGACATTGCGTGGTGATGCTCTAGTATTTGGGAGGAAAATCTATGGTAACCATAGAGTTTTGCTCAGAATACCAGAGTATCGCCGTGCAACATCCCCAGCATGATGACGTCACTTCTGTGTGACATCATTATGCTGGAGATGTCACATGTGGCAACATTGCCACCCTCCCACCCCCGTTGGCAGATTAAAAAGGACCTGGCAACCCTAGTTCACACAGTGATATAACAAGTAGATTCAAGAGCAATCTCATGGTTTCTGCTTATGCTAGGCATCATACAAGCTTTTGTACAAGTGGAAGAACCTCTTCTGATTTGGTTTCACTTTTGTAATGCAGCTCTGTAGCTCAAGATATAAAACAGCCTGCCAGTTTGCTAATGATGCCTTCCGCATACATATTCCACTTTTGTTCTGTTCTACTAATGGTGGCATTTTCCTCTACCATGAGGAGCCCTCGGGCTGGTAGAATAGGCTTTTCCACCAGCTCAAGAGGCACTTTTCCTTTACACACTTGAAGAGACCTCCCACTGTTAGCAGAACCAACTCAATCCAGAAACTCCAAAATAATTAATATCCTTGAGTTAACATCAGTCTAATCAACTTTAATCACACTATCTCACAGCAATAGTGAAAAGTACTGAGGCCAGAGGCTCAGCATAGTGAATCAGCTCTTGTTTATTAGATCACATCAGGAATGAAGAACAAACTGGCCGGTCACTGACCGTCTTATATGTGTGCCCCACACCACACACACACACACACACGCACACGCGCGCACACACACCACCCGTGATTGGCCTTATTTACAAGTCAACAATTCAATAGATGTACTTTCGGATCCGGGTGATCCCATAGGTGCACCTTCGGATCCAAAGTGGCTATTGTCTTAGGAACGAAGGTCTGAGGTTTGTCAGACCGCATGGTCAGGCCACCACTGTGGCGGCCATCTTACTCCAGCTTATACGTAACAAATAGCTCTATCAATACCAAGTAATTGTTGTTGTTGTTGTTGTTCAGTTGCACAGTCGAGTCCGACTCTTCGCGACCCCATGGACCAGATCACGCCAGGCCCTCCTGTCTTCCGCTGTCCACTGAAGTTTGCTCAATTTCATGTTCGTTGCATCGATGACACTGTCTAACCATCTTATCCTTTGCCATCCCCTTCTTCTTTGACCTTCAATCTTTTCCAGCATCAGGGTCTTCTCCAGTGAATGCTCCCTTCTCATTTGGTGGCCAAAGTATTTGAGCTTCAACTTCAGGATCTGGCCTTCCAGGGAACAGTCAGGGTTGATTTCTTTTAGGATTGAATGATTCAATCTCCTTGCAGTCCAAGGGACTCTCAAGAGTCTTCTCCAGCACCATAGTTCAAAAGAATCTATTCTTCGGCATTCGGCCTTCCTTGTAGTCCAACTCTCGCAGCCATACATTACTACGGGGAATGCCATTGCTTTGACCATGCGGACTTTTGTTGGCAGGGTGATGTCTCTGCTTTTTATCATGCTGTTTAGGTTTGCCATCGCTTTCCTCCCAAGGAGCAGGTGTCTTTTAATTTCATGGCTGCAGTCACGATCTGCAGTGATCTGGGATCCCAGGAACGTGAAGTCTGTCACTACTTCTATGACTTCCCTTTCTATTTGCCAAGGAGTGATGGGGCCAGATGCCATGATCTTAGTTTTTTTGATATTGAGCTTCAAGCCCACTTTTGCGCTCTCCTCTTTCACCCTGAGCAAGAGGCTCTTTACGTCCTCTTCACTTTCTGCCATCAGAGTGGTATCGTCTGCATATCTGAGGTTATTGATCTTTTCCCCAGCAATCTTAACTCCAGCTTGTGATTCATCCAGGCCAGCATTTCGCATGATGTACTCTGCATATAAATTAAATAAGCAAGGTGACAATATACATCCTTGTCGTACTCCTTTTCCTATGCTAAACCAATAAGTTGTTCCATATCCGGTTCTAACTGTTGCTTCTTGACCCTTATACAGGTTTCTCAGGAGACATGTGAGGTGGTCCGGTACTCCCATCTCTTTAAGAACCTGCCATAATTTATTGTGATCCACACAATCAAAGGCTTTAGCATAATGAAGCAGAAGTAGATGTTTTTCTGGTACTCTTTTGCTTTCTGCCAAGTAACTGAATCAATAGCAAAATGTATAATGCAGATAGCTCTTAAACTGATTATTGAATTCAGTGTTGTGAAGTTGAACTCAGGATGTCATTCTCTGAAAACCATACCCAAATTCATTATGGATTATTAAAATCAAGACTAGAGGGAACAGAGACTAATGTGAAATATCACACATTCTGCTTGTTTACTAGGAACTCCACCGTCACCCAATAACGTCCGGATTGAAAACATCACCGATTCCTCTGCTATCATCTCTTGGTCAACAGCTGAAGGACATTCCATCTCCTTTATCATGCTCAGCTATAAAATTTATGGCAAGGCTGAGTACAACCACATTGATGTAACAATAAGAAACACCACCGTTACTCAGTACCAACTCAAGGGTCTTGAGCCAAACACTGAATATATGGTTCAAATAAGTGCCTATAACAATGTGGGACAGAGCAACCCAAACCCTTCTTATGAACTGAAAACCTTACCAGAAACTAAAGGTTAGTGTTGAGCTGAGAGCTGGCTTCTGTGGAAACTGTGAGCATATATGTAGCATGGATGGGAATATATAATGATTTTTAAAATTCAGATTATTCATATAGTATTTTTCTGGTTTGATAAATGTTTACGTTAAGATTTTATTAGGATTTAATAAAAGCCTACTAAGTGGTGAGGCCTCTCCTTTGTAGGTTAGAGGGTCTTTTTAGGTGACAAGAAACAACATTCTTTTTTCTAGGGCTCTTTTTGTAGCAGGAACTCCTTTGCATATTAGGCAACACACCCCTAATGTAGCCAATCTTCTAAGAGCTTACAGTAGCCTGTGTAAGAAGAGTTCTGTGAGCTCTTGGAGGATTGGCTACATTAGGGGTGTGTTGCCTAATATGCAAAGGAGTTCCTGCTACAAAAAAAGTGTTGCTTTTTTCCCTTTTCAGGTTGTTTGGATGAAATAGCTATCTAGCTGTCTGGCGTTTTTAACAGGCCTTCAGAGCGGTATTGCTGGTACAGCAAAAATTAGTTTTTTCGATAGATATATTTGCTTGAAGTATAGAGTTCATGGTTTTAGTTGTTTGGGGTAAAACTCTGTAGTGACTGGGTCAACATGGGCTTTAGTTTCACATCTGAAAATAACTTCTTTTGTTTGGATGTGAAGAATCCTTGGGTATTACTAATAAGGTCAGGTTAAATAAACATTTAAGATATCATGTAGTCACACCTTTTCCCGTAACTGACCAGTGAATGAATGACCACTCAAATGATGCACTGTTATTCTGTGATCAATTATGATTTCTGGATGTTATCTTTTTGCCTGTGTCACTTTGGGTATAAAACTTCATGTTCTTCCTTATATTGCTCAGAAAGCAGTCGATTTTTGATAGGCTAGTCTGGCCTGTTTTCCGATATTTCATCGCAATTAAATATCCAAAGCACTCCCTCATCATCGTGGCTTCTTTTTGGATTGGGAATATAGTCATACAACATATATGATGGCCATTCATGTGCATAGCTTAAGTGGTCCAAGGCTGGCGACTGGCAAATAATCGTGCAAATGAAAAGTGTGTTTTAGAATACATTAAAGTTTTTTTAGTCCTGGGCTGCATCTGCTTGGTTTGGCCAAAGCACACCCCTGCTACAGCAGCAGCAGAAAGTGGAGCGGAAGACTGTTATCCTCACACGTCCGTTCTTGATCCACCTGCGGCGTCTCACATTGCCACACTCCGCTGTTCCCTCTTTCCTCCTTCACATGGGCAACAAAGTGCAGCATGATGGTGATCATTCCGCCTGCCCTCCCTCACCCTGAAATCTGCCCTTTCCCAGCCCCGTTGTACTATAACCGTACAATGTGGCTAGGCTGAAAAGGGGAATGTGTCCTTGAAAAGGGTAAAAGTGTGGGGGGGGTATGTGTGTGTGTTGCAGGGCAACTTGCCATACAGCATCATTCTGAAATCAGAGCTTAATTCCCCCCTCCCCATAGTGGCTTGCCTTCCAGACAGATGTTTGACCCAAAGGCCTAGCTCCCTAGTGATCACAAAAATGGCATGCAATGTTGAAAACAGTATGTTTGACTGCCAAATATGTTCGCTGCAATGTCCGCAGCAACTGTAGTTTAACAGACCATCCTTAATCAGGGCAGTGGCCCCCCCCCCACATACACAAATGTCTACAAGGGATCTGCTGGTGAAGCTCCTCCAGAGACTTGGAAGGAACACAGAGGATCAATGAAACCTCTAAATGTGTACACAGGGTTGCCCAAACTCACAGAGAGGGAGAGCAGGTGCATGGATGCTGTCAGCATGGCACCTACACACAGAGGAGATGTTCACACAGGTACTCTCTTCCAGTGCTCAGCAACATTTGGAAACCAAACGGAGGGAGCATAAGAGCGGACATGTCCACTGCATGTTTGTACTGTGTAGACAACTGGGCAATCAAGCAGAAATGAGGTGGAAGTGGGACCAATGCACTCATGCTCACTGTCCCTTCCCGTGCATTCAGTCAGCACATGGAGGTGTTCTGAGTAGAGGTCTAGAATTAACAAAGATTACTGAGGGATATAATGGAAGCAGGTGGCCTGGAGGACTAGCAAATTCAAGCAGTCACAATAACAATAATACCCATCATTCAATGTAATTCCTGACTCTAGAATGTCCATATTGAGAGCATTATATTCCAAACACATTCAAACACTGTGCAATGTACAATGGTCCAGAAGGGGGAGAAAGGGACCAAAGGGTAGGTAAAGTGGGAGCTATCGCTACCTATCAGTATAGGTCAGTCAAAGAAAAGTCCACTTCCCAAAGGACAGGGCACCAAATAATCCAAAATGTACATCCAAAGGGGGAGAGAAATGTAGAAGCAAATGTGTGCCAGAACAGCTATCCCACGTCTGCACAACTGTGAGTGGTTTGCAGCCAGGTAGAGCAAATGTTCTGCTCCCATGATCACTACCTGTGAGCATGACACAGTGTGAAGTGTGCGAGCACATGAAAGCTTATACCCAGAATAAAACTTGGTTGATCTTAAAGGTGCCACTGGACTCATACTTGGTTCCACAAGTGAAACTGGTGGGTGATCAAACATCCTTGCAGGAACTCTACATCTTCTCCTTGTGACTTGCCGGAAGGAACTGGAGGGTGAGAAAGACAAATCAAGAGAGAGGCATTAGGGCAGGGGTCCCCAACCTTTATGAGCCTCCAGGCATCTTTGGATTCCTGACACACTGTGGTGGGCGCAGCTACAGAATGGTTGCTGCGTAAGGTGCAGCAAACAACAGGATGGCTGCCACAGCTTACCTTCAGTCACACAGAAAATATCCTTGTGCTGTGGTGGCAGCTGCTTCCAAAACCACATTTTTTAAAAATCTGCACAGCCAGTCCAATCTCCAATGGCTTTCCAGAAGCCTTGCTGGGCAAAAGCCGCCCCCCCCCCGACCCTGCCCAGTTTCTAAGAACATTTGGCGGGGGGTTAGGAAAAGTGGTACCACACTGGGGATCCCTGCTTTAGGGGAATGACTGTGCAAGTTAATGACAGGGGGGATTTCTTCTTTTAAAACATTAATCAAGAATAATCCATCTGCTCTTCCAGTTCCGCATGAGTCCAAAGGAGGGAAGATGTTGCTGATCGCTATCCTTGGCTCAGCAGGGATGACCTGCCTAACAATACTGCTGGCCTTTTTCATCATGCTGCAGCTGAAGCGGGTGAATTTCCAGCGACGAATGGCCCAGGCTTTCCAAAACGTTGTGGTAAGTCCGTGGCTTCTTGTCAAGGATATCTGACATCAAAAGAACAAGCAAGGTGTCCCAGTTCCAAAGAACTTGATTAACACTTCCCGTTTTGAAGAGAGCACTGCAATTTGGATGGGGGATTAGAGCTCCCTCACAGAAACAGAAGAACCAGTCTTCCCCCTATGAGTGTTACGGGCCCAGATGCAACCTAGCATGTCCCTGTTCTGCCAGGAAGCTCAGTGGGTGACCTTGAGCCAGTTGCTCTCTTTCAGCCTCACCTCCCTCACAAGGAGAGTCACAAGTGCGATTCTGAGCTCCTTGGAGGAAGAGTAGGGTAAAAAGGTGAGAGACAGGTTGTGTGGGTGGAGCCCAGCGAGGGGAACCAAACTTTCCCATTTCCCCTTGCCTGCTGCACCCTACCCTTTGATATTTGAACCCTAGGAGCCAGGGGATCCCCAGAGTCAGTGCTGGGTGCGATGTGTGTGTGTGTCGGGGGGGTGTCTGAATTGGGAGGAGACAATTGCTGAAAAATCACTTCCTCTTCTCTGCCAGTAGAAGTACACTTCCTCCAGTGGTCTGGCACCAAGCCATTGCCTTTGCACCCAGATGTTGACTTTCAGATAGAAACGGGAAGTGAGGCAGTGTGTAACTCTGAGCTTTTGACTGGTACAAGGCTGTTTTTTTGTTATCTTATCCATTTTAGTGCCTAATTGGCTCCTCTTCCTGTCCCGTTTCCTAACAAATAGCCCAGTGGGGATATGAGTTATTTCTGAGATGCTGTGATAAGGGAAGGACAGAAGCATACAGGCCTAATATCGTACAGTTGAGAGATGTTGAATCTAATGTCATCAGTATGCTGACAATATTTGTCATTTCACTCACATCTTACATTCTAGATGTTTATTCAGTGCCTGGCCTGGATCTGACAGACCAAATGAAGATGAATATAGGCAGGATGGAAGTCATAATGGCTCAGGCCTTGCAAATTTGTTATTAGTACATTTTTATCCCACCAAGGATAACCAAAGAGCTTGGGGCAGTATTCATTGGTCTCCTTCCTCCATTTTATCCTTGTGAGGTAGGTTAGGGTGAAAGACAGTAGGTCACCTGCTGAGCTTCATGAAAAGTGGTTCAGGTGGGTTGTTGTGTTGTTCTGAAGCGGAAGAACAAAGTTCGAGTCTAGTGGCACCTTTAAGACCAATGAAGTTTAATTCTGGGTATAAGCTTTTATATGTAAGCATACCTCTTCAGATACATTGAGACGGTTTTCCTCAAGCCTTACCTATAGATGGGGGAAGGGGTGAGTTGCCAGGAAGAGCTAATTAGAGTCTAGAAGCAGAAGGGAATGGGCGAGAAGTATAGCTGAGACTGGATTAAAGCCGTTTTTATATCCTTGTCCGACATTCTAGCTACTATGCCAAGCTGAAACAACTTGTGTGTTTCGGAGAAGGTGGAGGAGACCAGGACATCTGTCAGTGATGACGAGAAGCCTGTCTGTTCCTTCTGAACCCATCACTGTGTTTTAAATGCAGAGAGTAGCCAGTATCTTGATGACTGTTTTCCTGTTGTGTGGAGCTGCCCTTGATAATGTTCAGACATATCTGCCTAGTGTGGAACACAGCCTTCCGCTCTAATATGGAGCAAATTGCAAAAGATTCTATAACACAGTCGAAGGTGGCTCCTTTATGAGTCCTTCGTACCTTGAGCCTATCGTCCTCCCTGTATCCCAGTGTGCTTCAAGGTCACTCAAGAATACTCTTTGGAGCTTACTCTCACTATACCAAACATGGAGAGCACCAGCACATAGAAAGATGCCCTCTACAGCTGCCTTACAGTGGTGGTGCTTTCTTCCCTCGCAGATTTGCTGGAGATGGCTGGAAATCTGAAGCTGGTCTTTTCAGCATTAAAAGAAATAAATGCAATTCAGACGTGTGCAGTCCTGATTCAGAATGGGGCAAGGGGGGAAGAGGGTTGCACAGTTTTTGCTTGTCAACACCCTCTCCCATGCTTCTGTCAGTCTTGGAAAGTGGGAAACAGGACAAATGGGTGCCCATGATTTCTCATCTAGGGCTTCCTTCTACCACTGATAGTAGCAAAGGACGTTCAGCTTTGATAGACAAATCCAGGCCTTTCTCTCCACATGGTCCTGCTCCAAAGCAGCACAGTCCATACCTGACATGTACCTTTAAAAGATGGTAATTCCTAATTTCCATCTGACCCTAAACTTTTGCATCTCTTTGTCATTTCATCTGGATTCACATTTGATGTGCTTTCTACCTACTATAAAACAGTGGTTCCAAAAGTTCCCTTAATTATATCAGCCTTGTCTATGTAATGTAGTGTTGTGTGTGTGTGTGTTTTGCTGACCTTTAAAGAAAATATTTGGTAGCTATTTCGTTGTCCCTTGTGAGAACCAGGTAGTTATTCAGGACTGAGAAGTGGAAACATCTACACTGAACTATATGGACATACTAAAAATAACCAGACAACTGAATTCTCTCCACCCTTGTAAGAAGTGTGCAGTGCCAGGTTCATATAGGCCCTGACCATCTCTTTGATGAGACACTGAATCACCTCTCTGTTCAAAGCGACATTTCAGTAAAAGCAAAGCTATTCCGCTGAGCGGTGATAAAAACACACATTCCCATCTTATCCTTGCCTTGATCTTTTTATGACAGACTACACAATTTGGTTTTACCTTCTGTACATATTTGTCATAGCTTCTCAATGTTCTGTCTGTTTCTTTACTTCATTTATATATTGGCTTTCTCTCCAGTGGATTCGAAGCGGCTTACATCCTTCTCCTCTCCTCCATTTTATCCTCACAGCAAGCCTGTGAAGTAAGTTGGGCTGAGATTGTGTGACTGGCCCAAGATCTCCCAGCAAGCTTCCATGGCAGAGTGAGGTCTCCCAGATAGTCTCACCACTACAGCACAACTGGCTTCTCTCACAATCTACTGAATAGTAGAAAAGAGTCCAGTAGCACATTAAGGGCTAACAAAAATTGTGGTCGGGTATGAGCTGTTTCTGTATCTGTGTATCTGTTTCTGAAGAAATGAGCAATGACTCACAAAAGCTCATACCCTACCATAAATTTTGTTAGTCATTGGCCCCGGTCACACAAGAGGATTTGCCACACAAGAGGGACGGATTGGGGGCACATCAAGCAGGTGCGATCATACCGCAACATCTGGGAAGTGGAGCGCATCCGTCCTCGATCTGTCCTGGTGAAACCGCGCATCAAAAAGGTAGCACCAAAACAGTGCTACCAACTGGTTGATGCGCAGCAGGGGTGGGCGTCTGATAGCCGCCACGCCCCTCTCCGCGCAGCTTCCCAGGCCCTGTGGAACTGCACATGCCCAGGCATGCGCAGCAGGCTCACCTCATTCCCCTGTCTGTGGCTTCCCCTTGGCATCTGATCATGCTGTGGCAGCCTGGGGGATCCATCTGATCCCGCCGCCGTGCTTCTCTTTTGATGCGGCTCTAAAAAGCGGCACTTCAACCGCGCCTTTCCCCCCAGTGTGACCGGGGCCTTTAAGGTACAACTGGACTCTTTTCTACTGCTACAGACAGATTAACACAGCTACGCATCTGGGCAAATCTACTGAACTATGCCTGTTTAACTTTTCCCCCAGCGAGATGAACCAGCAGTACAGTTCAATTCAGGAACTCTTACCCTAAGCCGGAAAGCCAAAAACAGCTCAGGACGAACTATCTACCCAGTTCTAGAGTGGAATGACATTAAATTTCAAGATGTGATCGGAGAAGGCAATTTTGGCCAAGTTCTCAAAGCACGAATCAAGAAGGATGGTTTGAGAATGGATGCAGCCATCAAAAGGATGAAGGGTAAGTATACCAGCAGAAGGGGATAGAGCTTCCAATGACTAGCAAGTAAGAGCATTCTATACAGCTGCTAATGTGTGACCTTGCAGAATCATCCTACATTGTTTGATGTGCCTGTAAGCAACTAACTACATGTTATGTCAAACTGTTCAGTTGAAACTGATGCCCTCGGTATGCTATTGGTAGAGGGGAAAGACAGGCACCTTCTCTTTGCCTGTCTCTATCTGTTTCAGGGCTAACAACAGCTGGGTGGTGCTAGTTTTGATTAGTGAAATCACATTGTGGGGGATAAGGTTAACATCCCTGTGACCCTGATGCAGACCTAATTTGAAGTAGGGGATCCTGCTTTTGAAAGTTAAGTCTTAAATTATGGGCAGATATAACCCTTTGATCTCCCGGTGCCCCATCTAGTGTGACCATTAGTTATCATCAGAATGAACCTGTGCTTCGCAAGGCTGCTTTTGTGATGTGCAAAAATAACAAACTAATGGGCAATTCACCCTCCCTTGTAGCAGCTGTTGGCTGGTGAGGATTCCCTGCACTCTTGGAAAGACTTCCCTTTGCCCAAGTCTGTAGAGCAACAGCTAACAAAATAATTGTCTCTCCCGAGAGGATCAGGAACCAGATACGAAGATGTTTCTATCAGTTCTTCTACTAAATACAAAGACCCACGATCAAAACCAATAAAATCTTGTACATGTCTTAAAGGCAGAAGAAGAAAAGTGATGATGTGTGTATCTTGCCAGGCAGTTCAGATGCTGATGGGGGTGGGGGGCAGAGTTCCTAAGTATGTGAGATATTTAAGATTACAACTGAGTGAGAAAGACATTAGGATGTCTTTCTTCCACTGGAAAAGTGGAATCCGCTGGGTGAACTTCTGTTGTCTGGGATCCCTCCTTTGAAAGGTGAAACCACCAGCTTGATCTGAATACTTGAGTGTAGCTGTTGTTCATGGGCCAGATCCATGGACTCTGTCCTGCTAACTGGGGAGCCTTTCTGTAGTGTAAGGATCCTTTTTCTGATGGATATTCTAATAGTGGAAGAATCCATTGTTAAAGGAGCAATGCTTTTCGATCCAACCTCATGGCTTTCTTACACAAACTAGAATTACTTGGTATATCAGTATCAACAAATCTGTCTCCTGTACATGTTGGATTTCTGGCATTTCCCATTTTTTGATGCTGCCCCTGCAGTGTTAAGTAATAGAATGCCTGTTCAGTGTTATTTTTATGCAGACACAATAATGCCTAATATTAAGCATGTTTACTCAGAAGTACCCATTGAATTCAATGGGATTTGCCACCCCCAAACTACAAGTTAAATGCAATTTGTGCATACAAGTGTTCAAGAAAACTTCCAGGAGGGGGCAGGATCCCCTCCTCCCCCTGTCCTAATCAGAACTGCTGCCCCCACAGTGCTTTTAAATGGAGTTCTCACTGGGAACTCACAGCTGCAATACGGCTACGAGTGCCTGTATGTTTGTTGTAATATGTAGTTCAGCCCTAAATGTGATTAGATTGTAGCCTTAGGCTGAGTTCAGACTGGCAATTTGCCCTGGTGGGGACCGGGCCAGCGACGATTCGATCCTGGAGTAAATTGGGCGTTCACACAGGCACATCTGCCTGGCGTCCCCCACCCGTAGCCAACCCATGCTGTTGCGCTTCACCGCCAGATTAAAAAGATACCTCATAAAACTGGTAGCAAATCCGAAAGCCCACATGTGTCGCGCGTTTCTCCGCTTCTGGGAAGTCTGAATGTGCAGCCGAAAAGCCGGGAGCAACCCGCGTTGGGCAGAAGGCAGCAACGGTATGATTGGCTGTACTCCACTCCACTGCCCAATGCAGTGCTGGCGCTTCAGGGTCCTCCCCCAATCGGCAAAATGCGCTCATGCGTCCATACACCCACAGCCAAATTAATGGGGAAACGCCGAATACAGCACACCCCTGTGCGTGGCAGTCTGAACGCTCCCGCCCAGCTCTGCCCTGCATCTTCCGGCAGCAGCCCAGGCTGTCTGAACGGGAAAACCCAGAACAGTTTATTCCGGGGCTTTTTTGCTACGACCGGCTACCGGAGCAAACTGCCAGTCTGAACTCAGCCTTAGTTTATTCTGTCTGTATAACTTCATTTAAGAGCAATGAATACATAAAGGTGTTTTTTATACCAGAATATGCTTCCAAGGATGATCACCGAGATTTTGCTGGAGAACTGGAAGTACTTTGTAAACTTGGGCATCATCCTAATATAATAAACCTTTTGGGAGCATGTGAACATCGAGGTAAGTTTTTCTTCCGGATAAGGTTTCAAAAGATATTTTGGGAAAGCTGGAAAATACAAGTTTTGTACATGGTTTACCCTACTGCAAGCAAAAAAAAAAAAAAGATGAAAATATATGTTTGCCATTTGAAGCATCTCCTATATCCAAAGTTTTAAATATGGACGTCTGAATTAAAACCTATGCTGGTGAAAAGTCTTCATTTGTGACCTTTTCTGTCTATCGACAACACAGCAGTCTTCTTGAGACTGTATTAGTGCAATGCTTTGTGCATGGGGACTGTGCTTGAAAACTCTTTGGAATTGTCAACTGGTGCCAGATGTAGTGGCTGCCCTCCTAAAAGGCATGAGTCATTGTGAGCACATTATAGCAGTGCTCCAGCATTGGCTCTAGCTTCCTATACTGCACAATTCAAGGTGCTGGCTAAAACTTTTCTAGCCCTAAACAGTTTGGGTATAATATGCTGTAGAAACCACCTCTTCCCATATGACCCTTATGATCTCTGGGATGAACCAAATGATACCACCGATCAGGTTCCGATAGCAAGGCTAAGACATTCTCGTCAGTTGCCTTCTAGGTATGGTGCTCCCTTCTGCTACAGAGTTGCCCAAGTTGAAGCAAAGCATCTCCCAGAAGTGTCAGCAGCAGTGTCTTGTGAGATAGGCAGATAGTAGTAGCCACTGCAACTGGGACCCAATACCCATAACCAGGAGGCATTGCAAGATGCAGGCGCATAGCTGATGAAGACCAAGAGTATCCAGCATGGCTTAATGACCCTGCTATTGAGTACCATCTAGCTCCTAAGAACTTGGGGCCTCCATTTCCTTCAGTTACCACTAGTCGTATGACCAACCTGCTTGGAGCTCAGAGTTAAGTTGTGGATGGGTATGGCTGGAACCATTCACAAACTATATACATGGGCTTGGGGAACATGGAAAGCTCATGTAGGGCTTCAGAGAAGGAAAAAGTCAAAAACTTGTGTAACAGTCTAGTATTCTCAAAGTACAGGGCAGGAATTGACCCTTGTTTTGGAAAAGAGGGGTATATTATGTCTGCTCTGGGTCTCATGAGTCCTCCCAACAGTCTTGCTCATAAGTCCTCAGTTTGTTCCATGTTCTGCGAGCCCATTCTCTCTGTTCTTAATAGGGTATCTCTACCTTGCTATTGAATACGCTCCTCATGGAAACTTGCTGGACTTCTTGAGGAAGAGTCGAGTCCTAGAGACCGATCCGGCGTTTGCCATTGCTAACAGTACGGCTTCCACACTGTCCTCCCAGCAGCTACTTCACTTTGCAGCCGATGTGGCCAGAGGGATGGATTACCTGAGCCAAAAACAGGTCAGCCATTTTTGGGGTTGTTGGTTGTTTTGCAAACTCAAAGTGATATCCATTGATGCCATAATTCCAAAAAAACCTGTGAGGTACACTTGAGGCTTCATTGTGCCAGGTGTCACCACCGGTGCTCCACCCTTACATTCGTTTCCAGGGCTCAAGCCTGGAACTTACAAAACAAGAAGAGATTAATGTGCCCTTGAGTGTGCACAATTATCCTCACCGCTACCACCAATTAAAGAGGACCCGCATTTACCAGGGACGAGAGGGAAGGGCTTCCCAGATGACACTGTTGTGTTTCCTTCAATGCAGACTTGACCCAGGCATTGTAGTGAGCAGGGCTCCCCTGTATCTTTATACTTGCTACTGAATTGGAAGGACAGTGGTAGTTTCTTCTCATTTATTTTCTGCATCCTCTTTTGTAGCCCTCTCCTGCCCAACTGCTATAGCAGCTGCACTGAGGAGGACTCCTGGGTGCTGCGCAACAATCAAGAGGGAGGACAGATGAAAGACTTGGGAGTGGGCGGGGATGACCGATGGGAGAAGCCACCCCCCCCTCATGCCCTGATTCAGAAGCAGGTTTTAAAACACTGGAGGTTGCAACCTAGTGATTAAACTGCTGAATGAGACTTGTCTAAAAGTCATTTATTTGGTACTCATTTAGTACATTTTTATCCTCCCCTTCCTCCAGGATGTTCAGGGCAGTGTACGTGTTCTCCCCTCCATTGTATCCGCACGAGGACCCCGTGAGGCAGGTTAGGTTGAGACAGAGTGACAGCGGTGGCCCAAAGTCACTCAGCAAGGCAGACTGAAGATTTGAATCTGGTCTCCTCCATTCTGGTCCAACACCTAATGGCTACATGCTAACTCTAGATACTTCGGGGCTGAACTTTTAAAATCTAGCATCCCAGGCCACAATGCTTCTTGTTTATCCATTGAACTGGATGCAAAAGTTCTTGGAGTTCCTACAGTTGTGTTCCACTTTCCTTGGGTTTGTGGGTCCTATCAAGCACTTCAAAATATATTGTTCAACTTATAGAAAACATTCCTGTTGAACTGTCTTCTTAGTTTCTGCAGTAGTGGGCAGAATTAAATATAAGGTGCAAGCTAAGAACCAGAATTTAATTTATTTTTTCTCTAGTTTATCCATCGGGATCTGGCGGCAAGGAATATCTTGGTTGGAGAAAATTATGTTGCAAAAATTGCAGACTTTGGATTGTCCAGGGGCCAAGAGGTTTATGTTAAGAAGACTATGGTAAGAGCCAAAAGAAATTGTACAGCAGCATCTGTCACATTATGGTGTTACCCATAAAAACTAGACACTTTTTAAAAAAGACAAAGCAGAACTTAAACCTAGACTTAGTTTAGATAATCAGTGGGACAAAGGCACACTTACTTGTAAGTAAATACCCTTGAAATTCATGAGACTTTCTTCAGTTTAGTATATAGGATGAGATGTAAGTCAGTTTAAATAGGAATATATTGGATTTAGTGATGTATAGGTTTTACCTGTTGAGGGTTGATAACTTCCTTTTCCAGGTAACAATGTTTTGTGTGACATGTCTTGTATTTCCATGGATCTCAATGGAGTCTGATCAGCTGTCTGGCAGCAACTTCAGAGCACACACTGGCTATATTTATAAAACTGGGAAAGAGCTTATAAGAGCCACCTGTACTTTATTACGAACAGTGATGCTCACACCAGGATCTCTTGAGCAAGCAGGGTAGAGAGGTCTTCATTAGTTGCATTTTAAGGGACAAGCTGTGGCTCAGAGGAAGAGCATCTGCTTTGCATGTGAATGAATCCCCAACGTATCCAGTCAAATGAGACAGATAGGAGGTGACAGGACAGACCTCTGCCTGAGATCTTGGAGACCCTCTGCCAGCTGAACAGACAGCAGCAGCAGCAGGAGGAGGAGGAGGAAGAAGAAGAGGAGGAGGAGGAGTTGGTTTTATACCCTGCCCTTCACTCACAGTTTCAGTGTGGCTTACAATCCCCTTCCCTTCCTCTTCCCACAACAGACACCCTGTGAGATATGTGGGGCTGAGAGAGCTCTGAGAAGACTGCTCTTGAGAGAACAGCTCTGAGAGAACTGTGACTGATCCAAGGTCACCCAGCTAGCTGCATGTGGAGGAGTGGAGAATCAAACCTGGTTCCCCAGATTAGAGTCCACCACTCTTAACCACTACACTAAACTGGATCTTGACAGTGTTGACCTCAATAGTCTGATGGTTATCTCAGGATAAGGCAACATTAAGTGTTCCAGCTGATTCATTTTCAGTGCAGAGCTTGTACAGAGGAATGCACACGCGGAGGGTAGAAGCTGCTCTGGACTGGGGAGTTTTGTGCACACATCATAGCTCATGTTATCCGCATAGCTTGCTATGAGATGCTGTAATAAAATGAGAATTTTTGTCTTTTTAGGGAAGGCTTCCAGTGAGATGGATGGCAATTGAGTCCCTAAACTACAGTGTGTATACTACAAACAGTGATGTGTAAGTGATTTTACAGTTTTCTAAGTCTTTTTATAATATTCTCTTCAGGGCAGTATTACAGACAGGTGCTTTTGGGCTTTGACCATGCACAGTGAGGAAAAAGAGAAAAACTGAATGGTGAAAAAAGAGCACAGAAAAATAAAAATCAATTAAGAATGGCACAAAGTTTTGTGTTTTGTAAATCTGCTTGAAAAGTTTGATTAGCACTGTGAGATATCAATTTGAGAAAGAAACGAACAGAATGCAATTTTCACACAAATATTTAAGTATAAGGTTCAATGTATTAGCATTCGCCAATCTCTGGCAATATCGTTTGGTTTTTTTTTAAAGTGTGTATTCAGACTGCTTATTTGGACAATAGATGTCTCAGTCCTGCTAAAGTTGATTACAAGTTGTTAGGCAGTCTCTATAAGCGGGCTTGGTTGAAGGCTTTTTCTCTTCAAGCAAAAATGATACACTCTGACACCCAAGAGGGCTACCTCGATTTAGTCAGAGAGGATTTTTGTTTCTCACTGGAATAAACTTGTTGAACAATGACTACAGCTCCTCAGTCTTTCCTTGGACTCCCTTTACTCAGTTACAAGACAGGAAGCCATGAGAACGATTAAGACACATCAATTTAAGTATGGTTTTAACAGTATTATTAATTTTTTATTATTATTTATTCCACTTTTACCCCGACCTCCCTGTGAACAGGCTCAGGGCGGCTTACAATGGGGCAACGAGTGCCAGAATAAAACAACATAAAACAGATAAAACACTCTTCATTAAAGTGCTCAAAAGTAAAACAAAATCAACCAGATGGCGTCAGTTTCACAGAAGGCTGCCACTCAATGTTATTCTGCCCCATCTGGCAATATTGGTCACAGCGGGGCAAGATTGATCTTCCTCGGCCGTCCCCTACGTCTGCCGCAGGTGGCAAGAATAGCGGCAGAGGTAGTGGTGGCTCTTACTTGAAAGCCTGGCGGCTCTGACTTACAGGCCCTGCGGAACTGTGAAAGGTCCCGCAGGGCCCTGATCTCCTCCAGGAGCTCATTTCACCAGGTAGGAGCTGCCACTGAAAAGGACCTGGCCCTGGTTGCTGCAAGCCTTGCCTCTCTGGGGCCTGGGATGATCAGGTGATGTTGTGTCCCTGACCGAAGTGCTCTTTGGGGCATATGTGGGGAAAGGCGGTCCCTCAGGTATGTCAGACCCTGGCCATATAGGGTTTTAAAGGTAAGTACCAGCACTTTGAAGCGAATCTGTTATGATATAGGCAGCCAGTGCAGCGCTTTCAGCACAGGCCGGATGTGCTCCCACCTAGGGACACCCATCAGCAACCTGGCTGCTGCATTCTGCACTAGCTGCAGCCTCCAGATTTGCACCAAAGGCAGCCCCATGTAGAGAGCATTACAGTGGTCTAGCCTCGAGGTGACCATTGCATGGATCACTGTGGCCAGATCATTGTGGTCGAGGAATGGGACCAACTGCCAAATCAGCCGAAGATGGTAAAAGGCTGATTTGGCAGTGGCTACCACCTGGGCCCCCATAGTTAACACAGGGTCCAGGAGTACTCCCAAACTCCTAACCTCCGGAGCTGGCACCAAAGGCACCCCATCGAAGGCCAGGAGCAATGTTCCCTCTAAGCTGTGGGGTCTTGTGAGCAAAAATTTGTGAGCTACTGGCATTAAAGTTGTGAGCACGCAATTTGGCTACTGCACAAATTAGTTTGCTCTGTAGCCATCCTTCCTGAGCCAAGACAAAAATGTGTGAGCCGGAGGCTAAAAAACTGTGAGCTAGCTCACATTAACTCAGCTTAGAGGGAACACTGGCCAGGAGAGGGAGCCCCAACCCTGAACCGATCCAACCCAGGCACAGGACCTCCGTCTTTGCCGAGTTTAATTTCAGCTGGCTCAGCCTGAGCCACCCAGCCACAGCTAGCAATGCCCGGTGGAGATCTGGGTCATAATCTGACTGGCCGCCCAACATCAGATAGAGCTGGGTGTCATCCGCATATTGATGACACCTCAGCCCATACCTCCGGGCAATCTGGGCAAGGGGGGCGCATGTAGATGTTAAACATCAGGGAGAGCACCGCCCCCTGAGGCACCCCGCATTCAAGCGGGCGCCTCCAGGACTGCTGCCCCCCTAGCACCATCCTCTGTCCCTGACCTTGGAGGAAAGAGTTAAGCCATTAAAGGGCGAGCCCCTGAATCCCCATGTTGGTGAGGTGATGGGTCAGCAACTGGTGGTCGACCATATCAAATGCAGCCAACAGGTCTAACAACAACAGTGCCGCCACACCACCTCGTTCCAGATGCCTCTGGAGGTCATCAGTTAGGGCGACCAGCGCTGTCTCCATCCTATGCCCTGGGCGGAAGCCGGACTGAAATAGATCAAGGACGGAAGCGTCATCCAGAAAGCCCTGTAGCTGAGTCGCCACCGCCTTCTCAATCAATTTGCCCAAATAGGGCAAATTGGACACTGGCCGATAGCTGGGCAATTCAGCCAGGTCCAGAGTTGTTTTTTTCAAGAGAGGGCGGACCATCGCTTCCTTGAGTGCCTCAGGGAACTGCCCCTCCAAGAGGGACTTGTTGACAATCTCCCTCAAGGCATCTCGAAACCCCTCGTGGCCCGCTTTGATGAGCCAGGAGGGGCATGGGTCAAAGCCACATGTGGTTGGGTGCACAGATACTAGCAATCTGTCGACTTCCTCCAGACTGAGCTGGTCAAAACATTCTAAACCCGAAATCGAAGACATGCAAGGGGCCTCAAGTTCACCCACTGTTTCAAGCACGGTGGGGAGGTCGTGGCGGAGCGCCGAGCCTTTATCTGCGAAATAGCTCACAAATGCCTCACAGCTGATATCCAATTCCCTACTATTTTGTCTGTCCTGTGACAGAGCCGTCAAGGACCAAGTTGTTCTAAACAATTGGGCTGGGCGTGAGTTCGCAGATGCAATCGTAGCTGCGTAGAATTCCCTCTTCACAGGTTTGACTGCCATCTCATAGGATCTCATATAAACGTCCTATAAAATGCTCTTGTTGCCTCGTCGTGAGCATGGCGCCACAATCTCTCTAGCTGTCTAAGCTCTTGCTTCATAAGCCGCAGCCCATGGGAATACCAGGGGGGTAGCCTAGAGTGAGTGCGCAGAGGGCGCCTGGGAGCAATCTTGTTGATGGCTGTGGAAAGTCAACTATGCCAGTCTTCCACAAGTTCATCCAACGAGCTGCCAGGGGGCATCGGATCCCGCAGGGCCATTTGAAGCTGCATCAGGTCCATTTGGCTCTGCGGGCGAGCCAAAATCCACTGGCCGCCTGTACCGGGTCGGGGTGGGACATTCACACGGTCCTTCAGGGCATAGTGGTCCGACCATGGTACTGCTACTGCAGTAATCTGGTCCACTGTAATCCCCATCATGAAGATCAAGTTGAGCATGTGCCCAGCCTGATGCATGGGGGTCGACAAACATTGGGAGAGTCCTAGCAACGCCATGGATGCCACCAGGTCCATTGCCCGGCTAGAGGCCATGTCATCAGCATGGACGTTGAAGTCACCCAAGAGCATAAGCCTAGGGTGCTCCAGCGCCCAGCCTGCTATGGCCTCCAGCAGGGACGGCAGGCTACTGGCCGGTGCATTAGGTGGTCGGTACATCAGCCAGATTGCCAAACTCTCCTCGGCCTCCAGCACCAGACTGACACATTCCATGCCCGCGATCTCCCGTGAGGGGAGAGCCCTGAAGGAGTAAGCCTCCCGCACGAATATCGCCACTCCTCCCCCCCCGCCCCCTTGTCTGTGATTGGTGAAGGACCGAGAATCCAGGTGAGGCAAGCTGGGCGAGAGCTACAGTCTCCCCATCCCACACCCATGTCTCGGTCACGCACACCAGGTCTACCTGTTGTTCCATAACAAAGTCCTGAAGGACTATGGTCTTATTGTTAATAGACCTGGCATTGCACAACGCCAATGACGGGGGGGGTTTCAACATGTTTGTTCTACTCAGTTTGCTGGTATTCTTCCTTCTGGAGAGCTTCTGAATTACTGTTCATATTTGACTCTTCCTTGTTATAGGCATGTCTTTATGTTGGTGGACCTTAATGCCCTACCATCTAGAGTTTTGCAAGGGAGGTATCTTAGGATAAGATACTCTGATAGAGTATGTGACTGTGGTTCAGGTAGTGTAGACACCCTGTATCATGTGACCTTTGAATGTAATTGCTTTTCTGAGCCTAGATAATCTTTTAATTCTTTTAAGTGCTCCAAAATGTAGATCATATGGAGAAATTACCTCATTTATTAGAAGATAATGGCAGACCTATGACTCTTTTAGCTGCACAATTTTATGTATCTATGATAGATTTTTGCAGCCATTCACCTGGGGTCTAGCTTTTTCTATATTTTAGTCATCTGCTTAGAAGTAATAAGTTAAGAAGCCAGGCCCATAGCCAGGATTTTTTAATCTGGGGGGCCTTTAAACAAGTTGGGGAGCACCCACACCCCTGTGAGTGCCATAAATAAAATAAAAAATTGGTAGTCGGTGGGCCTGGGCTGGATGGGAAGTCAAAGGGCCTTGGCAGTAAGTTGGGGGGCCAGGCCCCTGAGAGGCCCCACTGTAGCTACGGGCCTATAAGAAGCAGTATGAGGTAGAGAGAGGGCTTTAGGAAGCAGGGAGTCACTATTAGAGCAGGACTCTGACAGGTATAAATTAAAAGATCCTTTCCCATTTTTATCAATGATGGTTTAATATTTATTATTTTGTATGCCATCATCTGTCTTTTGCATACTTTTAGATGCCTGTCAGTCCATACAGCAATAGGTTTTCATAATACATTTAGTCCTCTAAAAACAATTAATGTTAAGGTGTTAATAGCATTTCTTTTCCGATTTGCAGGTGGTCCTATGGTGTGCTGTTATGGGAAATAGTTAGCTTAGGTAAGTATCCATTTTTAGAATGATTATTTCAGTGAAGAACCTAAGGAGAGCTGTGCTGGACAAGACAAAGAAGTTATCTAGTCCAGCATCCTATTCCCAACATCGGCCAGTTGTATGTCTAGAGAGGTCCAGAGGCAGGACATGAAGGCTACAGCCCTACCCCACTGCTTCCTCCCCAGCAACCAGTGTTCAAAGTCATGCTGCTTGTAAACTGGAAGAGCAGCACTTCAAATCAAATATTCACCACTATTTTCTTTAACCTCCTTTGAAAGCTATCTAAGCCACAGGATGCCACTACCACCTTTTATGGCAGTAAATTACAAAAGTTCTGTGTGTTATATGAAGAAATTCTTTCTGTTTTCTGGCCTGAATCAATTTCTTACTAAATTATATCATTATAGGATATAATTCATCTCTATTGATGTGTGAGTTTTTCCTCTTAGAGAAAGTGCTTTGACCTCTTTATTATTTTAATTATCATTTCCTATATCTTTTCCAGCTCCAGAATACCCTTTTAAAATGGGGCAACCAGAACTGTACATCAGATTCCTAACATGACAGCACATTTTGATACTGGCTGTGTTATTTTTGATCACTTTCCTAATAACCCCTTGTGAAATTTACCTTTGCTTCTGCTGTTGTTCACTGAACTGATATGTTCAGTAAGCTATTTATGATAGAGTTGCCAGACACCCCACGGTGGCTGGCAGGGGGACTTACCAATAGAGAGAGGAAGGCCCAAACTGTGTTGCTGGCATCACACAGGAAGTGATGTCATGACACCAGCAGCTTCCAGGTAATACTCTGGTATTTGGGCAAAAACCCTGTGATAGTTGTTGGTTTTTGCCCAAATACCAGAGCATCACTCAGAAATCTTTGACATGATTATGTCACTTCCTGTGCAATGCTGGCAATGTGGCCCTGGGCCTTTCTCTTTCTCCTGGTAAGTCTCCACCCCCATCCCCCCACCAGATGCCAGGAGGGACCTGGAAACCCTAATTCATGATCACCTCAAGATCTGTTGGGGTGGGTTGGTTGGGGGAATAGTCACAACCAGTTCAGGCATCATTAACCTGAGGGCACCCTTTCATCTCAGAAAAATAAAACAAGTCTTGTGGCATTTTAAGGACTAACAAAATTTATTCCAGCATAAGCTTTCATGAGCCAGAGCTCATTTCAACAGATGCCTTGGAGTATATACACATTAGCTCAATGCTTTTATATTTAATCTAATAGATATAAACTCTAGTGCATTTAATGAAGTGAGCTCTGACTCACAAAAGCTTATGCTGTTATAAATTTTGTGCTGCTGGATTCCAGTTTAATGTTGCTGCTACAGACTAACACGGCTACCCATTACAAATTAACGGGAAATGGAAGCTAGGTCTTCTACAAATGCACTGCCAAACAGAGCGTCTTCAAGCAGTGTTCTTCTTTTTAGCCTAAAACAGATCTCGACAAATTGCAACCCACCAACCATGTACTGCAGTCTCCCTAGCGCTTGACAGCTTTGCCAATTTTGTATCCCAAAGCAATAATAGGAAGTTTGTTGAGCTCCTGGAGGTTGGCAAACATGGCTGGTGGCCTGTGCTAGGATTGGTGGCTTTGAAGTACAACTTTGCCTAGGGCAATTACCTGATTTCCCCCCCCCAACCCCAGCTGTTGATGCATCATTGATACTATTAGAATGCAGTTGATCACACTGTCATTTATAGCAGTACAAAACCAAACCAAAAATCCTTAAGCGTCACTAAATCTTCTATTCTAGGTGGAACACCATACTGTGGGATGACTTGTGCGGAACTCTATGAGAAGTTGCCACAAGGATACCGACTGGAGAAACCTCTCAATTGTGACGATGAGGTGTAAGTAATTTATCTTTCTTTTCTTTTTTTATATGCCCCAGCCGAAACTAGGATGTTTTATTATTTTCAGAAAGAAAAGAAAGTTACTACACAAGATAGAACAACAACAATAACAACAACCACAAGACAACAAGACAATAACAAACCAACACCTATCTTTCAGACACTTCTTCTTTACACTTTCTTTGGCTGATGGCATTTTAGAAATACTGCAATCACATCCATGTAGTTGACGAGAGGGAAGATTACTTCAGGTTAGTGAGAAGGTGGACTTAACAAGAATACAATATACATTTTGTTTAGAGAGCAGGAAACCAGCAGAGAAGTGAAATTCTAGAATTACCTTATGAGAGCTTTCAGAGGAGCGGGATATAATTTCTTCTGTGAGCCTTATAGAAGACATTGCAACAGGGTGATTTTCAGGGTCTTTTGGACAGACTGGGGGTTTTATGCTCAAGAGTCTCATAGATCATCAGATCTACTGAATAATCCCAGGTTTAAAGTGAGCTGCTAATAAGTATTTTAATTCATAAGTATGCTATTATGTCTGATAGTAAGTCTTCCTCCTCCTTCAGTTATGATCTGATGAGACAATGCTGGAGAGAGAAGCCTTATGAGAGGCCGTCATTTGCTCAGATACTTGTATCACTGAACAGGATGTTGGAAGAAAGAAAGGTATGGATGATAATAAAGAATATTCTTAGCCCTGGTTACAGAGTTATCTTTGTGACGTGGTTGCCAGTACAAGCCTTTGGCTTAGACGCCACAGTAAATCTCTGCTGACGGAAGGGAATTCTGTCAGCAGACTGGGACTTCCCCATCTTCCCCGCCCTACAGGCTTGGGGACAGTGCACCCCCCCCCCAACAGCATGACGGGAGAGTTGGAGGTCTGCAGCAAGAGGGGAATTGGCAAAAACCATCCGTTCCTTCCTTTAACAGAAATTTCCCACAGGATCCAATATCTTATCCCATAGGCAGCTTCTGTACCACATGCACAGCAAATAGATGCTCTATACATCCACCCGGGTAGCTTAGCATGTGCAGATAGTTTGTATTAGTGTCATTTCTCATGAGTATTTATTCTGATGGGTTAGCCAAATTATATTACATATATCACCCTGGGTCATCATGTTCTACTTTGTTTCAGGATAAAGGACAAGAGGTGACCTGGAATTCTGTGCAACAGTGAGAACTGACAGTGGTTTCTAAGGGTGAAATAAAACACGTTTTGCTTATTCTTTTCTTCCAGACATATGTGAACACTACCCTATATGAGAAGTTCACCTATGCAGGCATCGATTGTTCTGCTGAAGAAGCTGCTTAGGATGGAAGAGCTTCATTTATTTAAATACCTTGATCTTCCGGGACAAAAAAAACATGCAGTGATGTATAAATGACATATCGTGCTCTCTGTACAGTACCTTTTAACTACACATCAGTATCTTACAGTGAGTTCTGTCTCAGTATCCTGTAGGACTGTGTACATAAGTGTGTGTGTGTGTGTGTGTGTGTGTGTGTGTGTGTGTGTGTGTGTGTGTGTGTGTGTGGGTGTGTGTGTGTGTGGGTGTGTGTGTGTGTGTGGTGTGTGTGTGTGTGTGTGAGAGAGAGAGAGAGAGAGAGAGAGAGAGAGAGAGAGAGAGAGAGAGAGAGAGAGAGAGGGAGCGCATATATACATGCACAGACAGATAGACGTATATATGCTTTTTGGAGTGAGAAAAAGGACTGAAATAAATACATTGTTCTACGTTTTATAGACAATTATGTACTGATTTTTTTAAACTAAAAAAACTGGACCCAGTGCAATCCCATGAGCCTCTGCACAGTGAAAGATTGGAGATGGTACCCAAGGGAGAATATTCAAATAATACACAAAAACAAATAACACAGAAACTTGATGCTCACTGTAAAAATATAGACTATTGTTGTTCAGTCGCACAGTTGAGTTCGACTCTTCGTGATCCCATGGAACACATCACGCCAGGTCCTCCTGTCAGTACAGTGTTGGCCTGGGATAGCTGAACGTGGTTTTGAACTGCATCTTTTTCTGTTCCACTGTGGGTTGGGTAAAACAACTGAGCAAATGCTAAATGCAGATTGGCCCTGAATGACATCTTTGGGTTGCCTTTCAACCTTTTCCCACCAGATGCAGAAATAACTTTTGAAAAAGTGAAGTTGTTTTAAGCCTTTGCTCCTGTTCTCTTTAGAAGAGGCAATACATTACCTTACAAAAAGATGTCTGCTTTTTGTAAAACATCTCATGGATTAGGAACGTGACTTTATAAAATGATACCACAAACATTAATCTTCATCTTTCTCATTGTCTCAGAAACCTTAAATGGTTATTTATTTATTTTCCACCCCGCCCTCCCCACTGTGGCAGGCTCAGGGTGGCTTACATGGATTAAGAAACAGCTAACACAAACACAGATAAAATCATAAACAGTATAAATATAAAAACATTGCAAAGTGCTTGTGTGACATTGTTCAAACAATCTGCTACTATCATAGTCTGGGTTGTGCAGGCTGTTAATAATAATGTCAATGTTGATGTTAACATTGGGGCCAGGGCCTCAGTTTGTATGATGGCTCCCTAGTCAAAGGCCTGATGGAAGAACTCCATCTTACAGGCTCTGTGGAATTGTAAAAGGTCCTGCAGGACCCTGATGTCTTCCAGGAGCTCATTCCACCAGTGCGGAGCCACCACTGAAAAGGCCCTGGCCCTCATCATAACCAGCCTGGCTTCTCTGGGACCCAGGAGAGCCAGACAATTTCGGGACCCTGATCATAGTGCTCTCTGGGGAACATGTGGGGAAAGGCAGTCCCTTAGGTATGTAGGTCCCTGGCCATTATGGCCAGTAACAACAATAATCTTATACTAATACTAAATGGATATTCTATAGAACAGCAACAATACAAAGTCTTGTTCTGATATCCTGTGCAATATTGCAATCCTCATATACATTCAAGCAGGCTGAAAGATTTGTGATGAGATGTATATACTTAACTAAGACCACAGGCTGCCCCACAGAACTAGAGCTGCACAGGGTCATGGATTGGACATGAAATGGCAGAGAAAAATAAAAATATACAGCTTTTACAGTAAGCTTCTGTTTTTTAATCATAGCATATACAATCTTCCATTGCTGATTTTTAACCAAGTACAGTTCAATAGACAAAAACATTTTTTTCTACAACAGTAGGTCAAAGTTATACAAAATAGGCATTTTTAACTTTTAAGTTATCTACACACCTTTTAGCAAGATCCAGTAAATAAATGCAAGAACATAATTTTTACCATTTGTTTTGTCCCTAAGAAAGCTGAACACTGGCTGCTGAAGTAAAAGTCAGTGACAGCTGAAAAGCAAGACAGATGGAATATTTGCATTAAGGAAATACAAGTTTCATGAAAATAAAGTACAATGTTCTGTCCAAACTACATCAGAAAATTTTCACTGTTTACATTAGAAGTTCTGAGCAGCTCTCAAAGCTTTTGTAATCAGCTTCAACATTATATTTAAAAAAACATAATTTGGATACTGAGTTTAACTGACCCTTCCTGCACAGCCTAAGGAAACTTATACCTAGAACAGTACTCTTTTGAATTAATATAATTACAATAATATAAAATTGCTTTATGGCATTTTAATGGTAGTCATCTTTTGCCAATGATGGAGAAAGGCTGTGTTCTGATTGTTGTTGAGAGAAATCATTATCTTCTACCTTTATTGTCCTCTTTCACTTTCCAAAGCATTAATTCCATACAAGCAGTTGCATCTTCACTAGAATCATGACCACCCACTAGGAAAAACAACATTCATGCACGTTATTTAATAGATTGGTTCAAGGTGAAATCAAATAACTACTTAGTAATTAAAGTAAAAAACCTAAGCACTTCCTTTATTTGTTTCCTTTTCAACTAAATATAAGGAACTTAAAACTAGTTTGTGTGCATTTAAGGTAAGGAAACAGAATACTTTTAACAATACTATGCTTTTAATTACAAAAACTGTCTGCTTAAGGCTTTCCATGCCACGCCCCCTTCCCCCTCAGGTAAGCTTACAGAATACTTTCGTTTTTGAATTGTGAAACTGCACTACAGTAGTGGAGCCATATCACCATTACATGTGTGATCACATGTCTAAATTTGCTCACAAATCGGCAGACATTCATTGGCGTTATAAAGAAAAAATATATCACTCTAGAGTTATGTACAGTGTAGGGGGAGAGAGGAAGAAAAGACATTTCTGCATGTATTTAGAACAGGGGTCCTCAAACTTTTTAAACAGGGGGCCAGTTCACTGTCCCTCAGACCGTTGGAGGGCCAGACTATAGTAAAAACAAAAACTATGAACAAATTCCTATGCACACTGCATATATCTTATTTTGAAGTGAAGAAACAAAATGGGAACAAATACAATATTTAAAATGAAGTAAAGTTAAATCAACAAACTTACCAGTATTTCAATGGGACTTCCTTAGCCCCCGCCCCCAGGATGACATCCCCCTCCGGCTGAAAGGGATCAGTCCCCCGGTGGGCCCTTGTGACATTGGGGGGGGGGCTTGCGGGCATTGCTCCCACGGGGGGTTCTCCCCCCCCAACAGACCTTTCCAATGGGGCTACTCGGGAGGAGCAGGGCCGGCTCCAGGTTTTTTGTGCCCTAGGACTGGCTCCGGGGAGAGGGACACGGCGCGGTGTGCAGGGGCAGGCGAGAGGGCACCTGTGAAGGGCGGGGGGGGTGAGGAGCGGGCCCGGCGGGAGTCCGGCTGGCCGAGGAGGTGCGGCAGAGGCTGAGGCGGGGCGGTGGGAGTTACTTTCCAAGCCCTCCTGCCCGAGGAGGCGGAGGAACCCGGAAGGACACCGGACGAGGCTTGGCCTGGTGCGGGCTGGGGGCAGCAAGAGCGCGGCGCGGGGGGGGCAGACCCTGCAGACGCGCGCCAGGCTGGCTGTGTGCGGACCCTGCGAGCTGGGCTGGAGCTTCTCGGCCACCACTTGTTGCTGGCTCGGCTGGACACGCACAAGGGTGGGTCGCTGCCCATCCGGGGACCCCCAGCGGCGCCAGGTGGGAGGAGCAACCAGGCAGGCAGGCAGCCAGAGGGGCGGCCAGAGGGGGAGGGCGGGCAACTTCCGCTGCTGCCTCCCGCGCCCCGCTGGGGCAGTCTTCACAGCCTGGTGGCGGCAGCGGGGCTTTCCACAGGGGGGCGCAGTTTGGCAAAGGAGGAGCCCGCAGGCGGGCGGGGGCGCTGCTGCTGCGCTTCCCGAGAAGGAGGAGGCGGGCATAAACACCCGGCGGGCCGTATAAATGTCCTCGGCAGGCCGCATGTGGCCCGCGGGCCGTAGTTTGAGGACCCCTGATTTAGAAAATATATTTCTAACTGCTTAATTGTTAGAAATACATTTCTGAAAGAGACAGCTAACTGAAACCATTGAAGTTTATACATAATGGCATGTAGAAGTTGATGGTATTGATTGTGTGTGCCAACTACAACTAAAGCCAGAAATACTGTTGCAGTTTGACAACTGTTTGCTTAACTGTTAGAAATAACAATATGGAAGCTACTTCAAATGCTATCATAACTATAAATAATATTAAAATGGCTGGCCCCTGAGTAGGTGGGAAAAGAATAAAAACCAGGCCACCAACAGATAAAACAGGATGATCTTTTGGGGGGATACATCCCAATTACACAGTTAATAAACATAAAGAACTTAAAAACTCATCCTAATGCTAACTAAAAATTATCCAGAAGCTGGGGGGGGGGAACCAGTCTGCTGAAACCTGTGAAAATTTACATAATCCTGGAGGAAGAGATTTTGCAGTGTGGGAATTTATAACCCACCCCCTTTCTTTGTGGGCTAACAGCCTAACTCCCTCTGAGAATTAACAGTTTGTCCCAATCAGTGAAATGAAAAAACATAACCATTGAAGAATAAGACAGAATTTTCTGCTTAGCATAGGTAACCAATAGCTTGAAAGTAGATAACCTGCAGCTGTGCAGAAAGATACTGTACTTCAAAACCACCCCCACGCGGCAGGGGGGATGTGTTAATCTTTTTCTAAACTGTCCAAAACCGGACTGCACCTGGAATTATCTAAGATGAAAGCAATATACAGGCACAAGTGCTCTGTCCAGCAGCAAGCCTCTGCCATCCCTACAACTTAATGGGAGGGAAGAAAAATAAGTGGGGGATGGGAGCCATCAGGTACACTCACTGTTCCCATCCTTTCTCAAATACCCATTAAAAGGAAACAGTCCATCGGGGCAGAATCATTAAGACTGGAAGAAGCGCTTTGCAAAAGTACCTTTAAATTGCAAAGAGATAGACAATTTAACACCTTAAAAGATCAGAGAGCACAACTAAGCAATTATCACCTAGCAAACAAGCCAGTTTGGTGTAGTGGTTAGGAGTGCAGACTCTGAGCTGGGAAAACCGGGTTTGATTCCCCACTCTTCCACATGTAACTGCTGGTGTGATCTTGGGTCAGTCACAAGTTCTCTCACCCTCACTTTGAAAACGATGCCTCCAGAGAACCATATTCTATGAGGGATCTGAGCAGGATATTACTATTCCCAGTGTGCTTTTGGGGACTGGCAGCAACTTGCTCAGATTACTGCTGCTGAACAATTCTTGGGAGCTGCCAAGGCAAGCAAGCCAGCCCCTCCCCCCAAATTGCTTCTGGAGCAAAGGTCAGCTTAGTATCTTCTGCCATTAATATTTAGGGACTATTTCTTCCTGAGTTTGGGAAGGAAACAGTGATAGGTCACTCAGGCCATCCCAAATGGGTGATCAATCCAGTTCAACTTTGATCAATCCAGTTCAAAAGCAAGTGGAAAGTACAAGAGGTAGGAAGGTGCATCATGGGTAAGGTAAGGGAGACATGAACTGGAAGAAGAGAGCAAAAAACAAAAGGGGGAGGTAGAAGGAGAATCACAAATTGCTTTGTTTCCCCCCATAACCTTTTCCCCATGTCTTGTATTTGCTCTATTAAAATATGTTCAATTCCTCTCTTCATTCACCTCAGAGGCACTTCATGTAATAATGCTGTCTAACAAAGTGACAGTGGACAATGCCAACAGCACTCGAGAAGTCTCATACCATTGGTCTTTCAACTGAAGATCATATGAGAACTGGAGAACCTTTCCAACACAGATATATTAACCCTAGTTCCTCCTTGTGAAATTAGAGCTGGTTCACACATCCAGATTTACCCAGAAAACTGCAGACATAGCAGGAAGGACACCATGACTTCTGTCAGTCAGACTGCACTTTTCCCCCAGGAAGAATGCCACAGCAAGGGGATCAAACTGTCCCCAGCCATCAACCAGGTTAGATGCCAGGAACTTGCTTTCTCCTTCTCTGCCTGCAAATGTCCTGGTTAATTGTCAGTTGCGTTTGGGCTAGAGACGAGGAGAATGCTGCATTTGCTTTTGTGACACTTTTAAGATACTTTGAGTGACCGCTGGGATGCTAAAATAAATTTGAAGTAAACCAACCAATGACAACTTGATTAGTAAAACATCAAGTTACAGCTTGTATGTGTGAATGGGTCACTGACACTGCACAGTTGCCTAGATCCAACAAACCACCAGTGGAAGGCACTGATGGTCAGGAATCTTATGCCTCCAGACTGCAGGATCCAACCAAATACTTTCAAATCTGATGTCATCTCAAGTGTCACAAGTTTAGAGCATCCACAATTCAAACACTGGGCAAGGTCAATTACTTGCTTAAGTCTGAAGACAGCAAACCATATTCTGGCCACTTATTGGTTTTTTACTATCAATTGTGCAAAAATAATGTTCACTTTTACAAATGGTCTTACCATCATCCTGAATAATTCTTCTGAGATAATCAGCTATTAGATTTCTAAGTGCTCTTTTATGAGGAAAACCTAGACGATGAGGAAAAACTACGGATGTATCCACAACATTACTGTGAAAGAGCTGCAAGAAAAATAAGCTGGATGATTGAGTGGCACTTCAAATTGTTTTTTGTGCTTAAATTGTCTCCTTAAAATATTCCTGTGGTAAAAAACTACCACTTCTCATATAGCTACTTTTACAATATCACATTTTGACATGGACCACTTCCTTACACTAGCACTGTTTTTAGGAGTATCCAAATGATGTCCTCTATTTCACCTGCTTCTGTGTCTTCCCCAGCTTTGCTATGATTTTTCCTAAGGTAACCAAAAAGGTTGAAACAAAGACATAGAAAATAAAACTATGCAAGTAGTGCAAATGTACAAAATATAATATATAATTTAATAATACAACCATGAATGCTAAAATACCATTTAAAAACAACAATCCCATGGTTAAGCATATAAATACCTAATCCCAGGGGTCTTTTTGTAGAAAAACAGCTGCAGGAGCTCATTAGCATATGGTATGCTAATGAGCTATTAGGCTAATAGCATATGCCATGCCCCCTGACATCACCGGAAGTGATGTCAGAAGGGGAAGCAAAAGGGGGGTGGCATCTTCAAAAGCCTCCCTTTCCCTTCCCCAGCTGGCCTGGGTGGGGGAGCTAAGAGAGAAGGGGTTTAAAGTTTAAACTCCTTCTTATGAGAGTTGGACCACAGAAGGAGGAAAGAGGGAAGGAAAGAGAAAGAGTAGAGAGATGGAAAGAAGGAAGGAAAGGAGGAAAGAAAGAGAAGGAAAGGGGAGGGAAAGAAAGAGAGGGAAGAAGGAGGGAAACAGGGAAAGGAGGAAAAAAGAGAAGAGAAGAAGGTGGGAAAGAATGAAAGAAAGAGAGAAGAGAAGAAGGAGGGAAAGAGGAAAAAGAAAGAAAGAAAGAAATTCGGTGGCAAAAGTTAATTTTTCCCCACCACAGAGAACAATGGAGGGAATAGGGGCAACCTGTTTGGGAGCCCATAGAATTGGACCCCCTGATCCAATGTTCTTGAAACTTGGCGGGTATCTTGGGGAGAGGCTCCATCAGCTTTCCTGTGAGTTTGGAGCCTCTCCCTCAATCCCCCTCCCCTCCAGCCCCCAGAATATACCCTATGTTTTCACCATTGACTTCAATGGCCCATAGGATATAATGGAGCTGAAATTGACATTCGGCTGCCTGAAAGATTCCCAGGGACGCTGGTTGGGGGCGGGGCTTGGCTCCTGAGCTCCCGGAGCTGCACTCCGGTGCACTCCCCCCCCAAAAGACCCCTGCCTAATCCCAATATAAAAATAAATGTTCAATCATACAAATACAGGTTAAAAGGTACATAATGTCTCCATATGCAAAAACCACTACCAAATATATATTTTGAACATTTGCACTATGCGCATAGTTATATTTTCTTTGTTTTAACCTTTTTGATTACCTTTCTCATGCAGGGTGGTGTTTTTCTCCCCTTTTCTGGTTGTACTCATGATTTTTCCTAAGCCTGGTTCAGTGTGATCTTTTTGGAAAGGAAGTAGTCTTGACAGCTGTGCATTTTTACAACTTTCTCCTGAATCAGCACCATTTTCCTTGCCTCAGCCCCTGGAGCCTCCATTTCTTCCCACACACATACCAGAAAACTTAAAACAAAAATCAGGCCTCTCTAGATCAGTACAATGCTAACACACTGTAACAATCTATTACCACAATCTACTACTTCCCAGCTTCCATTAAAAATAAATTCTCTAGCCCTTTTCACTGTGGAAGTCATAACGAGAAAGGTGCAGGCCATACACATGGGAGTATATTGTTAGAATATAATTATAGTGCTATAATGATCTAGCTATTCCTGTTTTATTAAACAGCCCTTTGGTGGAGTGGGAAGAATGGTGTTGAAGTAGTTTAAATGTTGGGGAAATGGCTGTGTGAATTGGTCTCTGTTCCCACTGCAAATACCTCTGAATTTGCAGCAGCAAGTAAGGATACACAAGAAATAGTATGAAAGGTTATATAAAGTATAAACAATTACATCTCAAATGTACCTCATAACATAACTCACAGTGTCACCCAAAACAGAGTTACATCCTTCTCAACACATTGACTTCAATGGACTTGGAAGGAAGTCATTTTAGGATTGCACTGTAGAACTTTTTTTATCTGGGGACTATTGTTTTAACTAGAAGACTAGAGATCTCTTCAACAAAATTGGAAAAATCAAGGGAATGTTCCGTGGAAAGCTGGCCATGATAAAGGACAAAAATGGTACAGACCTAACAGAAGCAGAAGAGATTAGGAAAAGATAGCAAGAATACACAGAAGTACTATACAAGAAGGACCTCAATGTCCTTGACAACCACAACAGTGTAATCACTGACCTGGAATGAGCCAGACATCCTGGAATGTGAAGTCAAATGGGCCTTAGAAAGCATTAGTAATGATGCTTTTTATGGCAGAAATGGACAAATTGACAAGAAAGCTTAATAATGAAGAAGATGAAGCATTTTTTGAAGAATGGAAAGATTTCAAAGACTATCTCGAGAAAAACTGGGATGTTAAAAATAGATTGATTTGCTTTGATAGTTATTAAGGAGAAAACAAGAAAAAGAACGATATGATTGTTAAAATGTTACCTAATTTGATAACGGAAGTGACATATCTTGTTAATGGTAATTAGATAATAGAGTTTATAAGGGGGTAAGAGCATTACGGGAAGCCTTGTACTGGGGGGGGAGAAAAGAAAAAGGTATGTGATATTTATAAGATGGAATTTTAAATATGTGAAACATATCCAATAATAAATGGTTTAAAAAAAAAAGAAAGAAAGCATTACTAACAACAAAGCTAGCGGAGGTGATGGTATCCCAGCTGAGCTATTCAAAGTCTTAAAAGATTATGCTGTTAAAGTGCTGCATTCAATTTGCCAGCAAATTTGGAAAACTCAACAGTGGAAACAGGATTGGAAAAGGTCAGTTTACATTCCAATCCCAAAGAAGGGCAATGCGAAGAAATGTTCAAACTATCGCACAATTGTACTCATTTCACATGCTAGCAAGGTCATGCTAAAGATCCTACAAGCTAGGCTTCAGCTGTACGTGGATAAAGAACTGCCAGAAGTACAAGGTGGGTTTCGAAGTGGTAGAGGAACTAGAGATCAAATTGCCAACATTAGCTGGATTATGGAGAAAGCAAGAGAGTACCAGGAAAACATCTACTTCTGCTTCATTGACTACGCTAAAGCCTTTGATTGTGTGGATCACAACAAACTATGGCAAGTCCTTAAAGAGACGGGAGTACCAGACCACCTCACATCTTGAGACATTTGTATAAGGGTCAAGAAGCGACAGTTAGAACTGGATATGGAACAAGTGATTGGTTTAGCATCGGAAAAGGAGTATGACAAGGATGTATACTGCCACCTTGCTTATTTAATTTATATGCAGAGTACATCATGAGAAATGCTGGCCTGGATGAATCACAAGCTAGAATTAAGATTGCTGGGGAAAGATCAACAACCTCAGATATGCAGATGATACCACCCTAATGGCAGAAAGTGAAGAGGACCTAAAGAGCCTCTTGCTCATGATGAAAGAGGAGAGTGCAGAAGTTGGCTTGAAACTCAGCACCAAAAAGCTAAGATGATGGCATCCAGCCCCATCACTCCTTGGCAAATAGAAAGGGAAGTCATAGAAGCAGTGACAGACTTCACCGTTCCTGGGATCCAAGATCACTGCAGATGGTGACTGCAGCCATGAAATTAAAAGACGCCTGCTCCTTGGGATGGCAAACCTAGACAGCATAATAAAAAGCAGAGACATCACTCTGCCAACAAAAGTCTGTAGGGTTAAAGCAAAGGTATTCCCAGTAGTAATGTATGACTGTGAGAGTTGGACTATAAGGAAGGCCAAGCGCCGAGGAATAGATTCTTTTGAATTATGGTGCTGGAGAAGACTCTTGAGAGTCCCTTGGACTGCAAGGAGATCAAATCAGTCAATTCTAAAAGAAATCAACCCTGACTGTTCCCTAGAAGGCCAGATACTGAAGTTGAAGCTCAGATACTTTGGCCACCAAATGAGAATGGAGCACTCACTGGAAAAGACCCTGATGCTGGGAAAGACTGAAAGTCAAAGAAGAAGGGGATTAAAAAGGATGAGATGGTTAGACAGTGTTATCTATGCAAGGAACATGAAATTAAGCAAACTCCAGAGCACAACGGAAGACAGGAGGGCTTGGCGTGATGTGGTCCATGGGGTCGCGAAGAGTCAGACTCGACTGTGCAACTGAACAACAATTGTTTTAACAATGTAAGCATAAACTTGAGATTTCAAAGTATTATACCTTAAAGAGCTATTAATTCTGTACAAACTTACCTTAAGAGAAAATAAATCACACTCTAAACCGTGGCCAATTAAAATAGTGTCTGCGCTGCACAAGTTTAGCAATATTGCCTGCACATCCCTAATTGATGTTCCAGTATTCTCCATGTCCTCTGCTGTTACTCCAGAAAATCTAGGAGAGATTAAAGAAACACAAAATAAGCACTGTTAGTGCCTAATAAAAGTAGAGAGGTGGAAGAGGGGTGAATGCTTTAGAAATTCAGGTCACGTATCCCTCTTAAGATCAATTTGATTTTATGGCATATATTACTGAAGGATTTTCAGTGACCTATAACTGGCTTTAATACTGTCATAGTTTCTTCAAAATGTTTTAGGTTAATCAGTTAATTAAAAGGAAGGCATTGGTTAGCGTTCGTTTCAAAACACTCTAGCTCTGAAACTGAAGGCAGCGGCAGTCTCTCTCTCTCTCTCTCTCTCTCTCTCACACACACACACACACACACTTAAAAGAATTAACATCTATGCATCCTGTACAGCGGTTTTTATGCTTTAACATGCTTACCAAAAAACTATTTTATAGGTACTTTAAGTTTCTTTAACTTTTCCACTTTCCCCCCTCTAATATAAAACAGCACTTAAGGCTCCAATGTACAAAAGTCTTTTAAAAGTAACTGAGACATGATGTAGTTCCCAAAGAAATGCCAAAACAAAAAGAAGCAATTGTGTCAGCTATAAGGAAACACTGGCTTAGAGCCATGGCTACTGTCTACACTATCATCTTACTCTCGATAGTTTGGTGTTTAAACTGCTCAACATACCTATTGTTGTAATCTATGATATCATTATCTGGCTTCACAACTGTATCATAGACAACTTGAAGAGAAGGATCAACTATCGTCACCCTGGAGAGTTCCAGACCACGTGTTGTGTAGCACTAGGAAAGGATATGTGTCATATAGAACATTTCATCATTCAGTTAATTTAGAGAAGAACACCAAGTCAAGTTCTGACATCACTCTGAAAAGATATTATAATTTTGAAATTGTGACAGATGTACGACTTTTGCTGTTTTGTTTCTATAAATGCTTCATGAGTTATGAATCCAGACAGGAACTGTTTCAGATTTTTAAAACCCATGAGAACATAGTAGAAACTATACTGGAAACAAGGAGGTACACCTTTTTCTTTTCTTGGATGTAGTGACATCAATATACCAGGCAGGGCATTTTATTAATAAACTGTTTCTCTAGTAAAATGCTTGATTTCACACAGCAGATTCTTATTCCAGAATCAGTACAAAATTTCACAACAATTCTCTGTAATAATTCCATATTAGTGTTTCCTGAGGCTGTGCTTACTTAGCTTTAAAAGCAGTTACATACTTTTAAATCCCATATGTTATCTAACCTGAACTGAACTACCTGTTCAACAATAGATTACTATTGGCTTTGTTCAGATCCCTCTTTTACTCTTTAGAATATATCCAGGATCCCTACTTCTCTATGCAAAACTACAAGCACATTAATTTAACATTCATAGTAACATCTTTCATTTTCATCTATAATGAAAAGAGCTCAATTTTCAAGGCAGAGCTTACGCTAATATTAACATGCAACTCTTGTTTCCCCTTTAGGAACATAAATAAGAATATCTTCCATTTGTTCCTTCTTGATTTGTTACCCAAATGTTAAATTTGCTTTATAATGCCTAATTAGCATGGGCCAAGAAGCACAGAACAAAATTTGCAATAGGGGTATGAATCTGGATATACCTGAGCCAAAATTAAACGCAAAATTAGCTGTCTCAGGTAAGTACAGGGGTACCTGAAATGACCCAGAACACTCCTGAAATCCTGGGGGCAATGGAAATTTATCTCATGAAATTTCAGGAATGTTTTGGTTCTGGGGAGGAGCAGGAGTGGGGGTGGGGGGAGACTAGCCCTGCCAGACAGTGGAGAGACAAAAGCCAGGTCCTACCTGCCACTGGAATTTTCAGTGGCAGGTAGACCTGGCCTCTATTGTCTCTCAGAAGTTAGTCAGCATCAGCTGTTAGGAGGGCTTCTAATTGTTTGAAAACGTAAAGGGTGGCAAACGTGAACCAACAGCTGTCTGGCAGAGTCGGCTTCCTCTGTGTCCCTCACTCCCTGCTCCTGCTGCCTTTAGTGGTGGTGGTGATGGTGATGGAGGAAAAAACAGTCACAAATTTTCAGGACACACAAAAAATTCTGAAGCAGCAATGAGAGTCCAGAAACTTTGTAATAATGAAAAACATGCCCTCCCCAAAATGCAGATTCAAAATAAGCACATTTTTAAAAAATGCACACCCTAGTTTGCAGAGAAGGTAAGTCGCATTAATTAAATTGCACTGATAGTCTCCTGAATAGGAGGTATATATCATAAATCTGCACAAAACTTCATAACCTGCTTTACTAAGCAATGCATACTATGTGCCGCAAATCCATGACAAAACTTGTAGGTTTGTCGCTCATGAGAAACTGTTTCTCCCTTCTGAAATACTATCTATGTCATAAGAACATAAGAACATAAGAGAAGCCAATGTTGAATCAGGCCAATGGCCCATCTAGTCCAACACGCTGTCACACAGTGGCCAAAATATACCAGGTGACATCAGGAGGTCCAGCAGTGGGGCCAGGATACTAGAAGCCCCTCCCACTGCTGCCCCCTCCAGAACCAAGAGTAGAGTGTATCACTTGCCCCAGACTGAGAGTTCCCATCTATACCCTGTGGCTAATAGCCACTGATGGACTTCTGCTCCATATGTTTATCTAATTCCCTCTTGAAACTGTCCATGCTTGTAGCTGCTGTCCATGCTTGTAGCTGTCAAAGCTATCTGATCTAGATTTCTCAAGCGAAGGTCACATGTGACCTTAATTATCATTAGATTGTATTGCCCAAGATGCAAAAATAGGTTTTTTGTTAAATCTGCCAGGGATCTTATGCCATACCATCTCACAGTCTAGTGCAAATACACCATGATTTCCACCAAGTGGAGGTGGCTTGATGAAAGTCTTCACAAATCCATCTATGTTTTCCCTTCTTCCATCATGAACATGTAGCTGCAAAATATGAAAGATTTAAATGTTATACTGCTGATACACTTCATTAAAACTTAAAATTTCCTTTTCTGGGAAACACTGTGTGATAACAACCAGTATTTATAGAGCACTTCCAAGTGAAGTGTTCAAATCATGTTTCAGACATTTCCACTATAGTCCTTTTAAAAGCCTTGTAAGTTAGGAGAGGGACTGGATGTAAATTGTTGGCTTGATTCTTTACCATCATGGTGAAAAAGGAAAAATAGGAATTGAAATGTCTAGGTGCCTTGATATTCCTAAACATTTCTTTTTTAGAAGTACACAGTTGTAGTAATACAGGAACAAAAAACCCAAAGAACCAATGCAAACTATGCTTGGCAAAGTTTGAAAAACTACGCTGTACAGCATCCCTTACCTTTGCAGCCTGGCATCCAGGAGACCCAACTACTCCCTCACAACAACTATAGCGTGTTTCTAAACCACCAGGAACTGTTAAACAAAATGTTAGAGGCATCTGATTTCTTATCCTTAATATTTTTGTCTACTATTCTAAACATTTATCTACCACTCATCTTATGTTCAATGAGTACATTATTTAAAGTATATCAGTTAACAAAAAAGACAAATTCCAAGATCACATACAAACACACCAAGGGCTAGGTCTTCTCAGCTTTGTCCTAAGTTAGTAGCTCAAAGACATTTTACATTTAATTCAAATTCTTGTATATTTTCTCCTAGGTCTCTAACTGTAGCTAGAATTCTAAAACATCCTTTCCCCGTCAAGTGTTTTTTACTGAAAAGAAATCCTCACAGGCTAAGGGTCAAACTTCATGTGATGTTCTCTGATTTGAACTCCTGATGTATAATTTGGCCCTTACAAGCAGCTGTGAAGGTCCTATACGGACTGGAGTTTTGGAGCCAGGTTAACTACACTTTCTAAGTTTAACATCACCTCCACCAGCTGATTTGGCAAAAATAGGGAAGACAGACACTATGCCTCAGCTCTGTGGCTTAAAGCGGCCCAAGGGGGAGCCATTGTTTATTAGAAAAATGGCTGGGGGAAGAATTACTTCAACTGTCCCCTGCATGGCAGATTCAGACTACACTGTCTCCCCCTCACAGCTGCTTTTTTAGACAAATTACACACCTGGAGTTCCAGTCACAGAACTGGGAGCATCACACATAGCTTAACCCTAACAAAATATATGAAACCAGAGGTGGGATAGGTGAGAGTGAAGGTACTATGGAAAGCCAAGTAAGTCACAACAGTAACAGACTTATAAATACCACATTCTTCTTGTTTTTGTATCCAAGAATCCAGGGCTATTTTTGGGCAGGAACGCATAGGAATGGAGTTCTGGCTGGCTTCTGAGTTGGCCATGCCTACAGCCTCCCCCTTGGGTTCCCCAGGTGCCTCACAAGCCACAGGGTGCCTGGGGAAGCCAAGCTGATCCAAGGAGGGAAGGCAGTTTAAACTGCCTCCCCTCCTCGGGTTCCCCAGGTGCCCTGCAGCTGCGGGGCGCCTGAGGAAGCTGATCCTGGGAGGGAGCTTCACTGTCAGGGGTTTGGCCTAATGTGATAGTGAGTTTCTGCTGTTGGGCGTGGCCTATTATGCTAATGAGTTCCTGCTGGGCTTTTTCTACAAAAAAAGCCGTGCAAGAATCAGTGACTTGTTTAACAAGGGAAATATAGATAGATAATTTAGGTGTGTTTGTATCCTTCATGCTAATTTAAAGAGTAAGCTCTTATCACCCTCACCTGGATGGCTCAGGCTAGCCCAATTTTGTCAGATCCAGAAGCTAAGCAGGGTTGGCCCTGCTTAGTACTTGGATGGGAGACCACCAAGGAATTCCAGGATCAATATGCAGGGAAAGGTCTCTTATTCTCTTGCCTTGAAAACCCTATGGAGTTGCCATAAGTCGGCCTTGACTTGATGGCACCGTAAGCACACAAACACAACCTCTTATCACTGTTTCAATGTCTATTACTAGAATAGCCTTTACATCACTAGCAATTGCAACTTGCACCAAAAAGGGGGAAATTTATTCTTACCTTTAAGTCTCAATATTCTACCAGAATGGTAGTTGCATTCTTCTTTCCGGACATGCTTTCCTGACGGACTTACGCTGTATGTTTTTCCACACCTACAGCAAACTCTTCTGGAAGCTAAAAGCAACAGCATAATTCAGTGTCAAGTCAAACTGGAGTTCTACTAAATTTTATTTGTCCACACTCTTGGCAGAGCAAGTACACAGCAAGAATTAAATAAACTTTATTTAAGGAACCAAACTAACATACTGAACAGAAAAGGAGACAGACAGCAGTAGAGAGCTAACCAGGGGTCTTTTCGGGGGGGAGCCCACCGGAGCGCAGCTCCGGGAGCTCAGAAGCCAAGCCCCGCCCCCAGCCGGCGTCCCGGAGAGTCTTTCAGGCAGCCGAATGTCAATTTCAGCTCCATTATATCCTATGGGCCATTGAAGTCAATGGTGAAAACATAGGGTATATTCTAGGGGCTGGAGGAGAGGGGTTTGAGGGAGAGGCTCGAAACTCACAGGATAGCTGATGGAGCCTCTCCCCAAGATACCCACCAAGTTTCAAGAACATTGGACCAGGGGTCCAATTCTATGGCCCCTAAACAGGTTGCCCCTATTCCCTCCATTGTTCTCTATAGTGGGAAAAAAATAACTTATTTTCCCACCATAGAGAACAATGGAGGAAATGGGGCAACCTGTTTGGGGGCCCATAGAATTGGACCCCTGGTCCAATGTTCTTGAAACTTGGTGGGTATCTTGGGGAGAGGCTCCATCAGCTATCCTGTGATCTTGGAGCCTCTCCCTCAAGCCCTCTCCCTCCAGCCCCCAGAATATACCCTATGTTTTCACCATTGACTTCAATGGCCCATAGGGTATAATAGGGCTGAATTGCCACTGAATTTCTTTCATTCCCTCCTTTCCTTCTTTCTTTTTCTCTCTCTCTCTCTCTCTTTCTTTCCCACCTTCTTCTCTTCTCTTTTTCCTCCTTTCCCTGTTTCCCTCCCTCTTCCCTCTCTTTCTTTCTCTCTTTCCTTCCTTCTTTCCTTCTCTCTACTCTCTCTCTTTCCTTCCCTATTTCCTCCTTCTGTGGCCGAACTCTAGTGAGGAGTTTAAACTTTAAACCCCTTCTCTCTTAGCTCCCCCACCCAGACCAGCTGGGGAAGGGAAGGGGAGGCTTTTGAAGATGCTTCCCCCCCTTTTGCTTCCCCTTCTGACATCACTTCCGGTGATGTCAGGGGGTGTGGCATATGCTAATAGCCTAATCGCTCATTAGCATACCATATGCTAATGAGCTCCTGCAGCTGTTCTTCTACGAAAAGACCCCTGGAGCTAACTATGTTGCTGGCTAGGAAAGTGTGTGTTTTTGGCATTTCTGAAAAACAGCATATAGCCCAAGAGTAGCATTCTGGAGACAAATGAGGAAATGATAGCAAAGGAGAGAGAGCTGAGACCCCCGCATGCCTATTCTGACTAGCTTTCCTTATGCTGCATCCTGTAGGGTCATCTTTTCTTGTACACCAGACGTTACCTATTTCAACACACACTTACCCTAAAATTATTTAATCATCATAAGCAATTGCAAAAAGCCTAACTGCATTAACTTCTCAGATATGAAAAAGTACCTACAAGGCATCAAGATTTTAGTCCAAAAGCAGCTACTAAATACAATTCCAGGAAAAAATAACAAATTTTCAAAGTAGACCATATAGACCACTGAAAATTAGTTCATATATTCTAAATTTATACAGAACAATGATTAAAGTTAGCTGAGCAATATCCATTAAGCCATTAAAATGTTACATGGCTGATTCTTTTCCCTCCATTGTTTTCTGATTTTGGTGATCCTAGTCCTATTGCATTGTTTACTGTTTCAAACCATTTGATTGTAATGTTTTACATTGTGAAATCCACCCTAAGTCTCAGTGAGAAAAGTGGGCTATAAATAAAATAAATGAGTAAGAATAACAAGGAAATATCCAGTTTAATCTAGAAATATATTTAGGTTTTTCTTCACCAGTATTAAAAAAATAAATTCGCAATAAGGTATCTAAGGAACATCAGAATACGGTGGCTATAATCTGTTAAAGGCTGTTTTATTTCCTAAAAATATTCCATATTCCTTTAGCTTTATCACTTTGATCTCATTTACTCACAGTCATATATAGCTGGTTTAACATAGCCAGAGCATAACATAGCACTACCAGGTTTCTCAGGATTTGGTTCTGGGTAGCCATTTTCCTTTAGCTGTTCCTCAGTGAGAGCATAATTTTTTAGAAGTCTGTAGAGAGCAATTCCTGTAAAATCTTAAACACAGAAACAAAGCAATTAACATAACTCTGAAGAGCCATCATTTATACATTTTCACATCTTTGTCAAGATTTTCAGATTTAAGTTTATGGGCAACCACTAGATGCTTATTTTTCTCTGATGAACTCTTACACGCTTCTAATTTTTCACAGCTCTTCTGAAGAGTATCTGAGTAGCTATGGAATACTTTGGGAGCTGTTTGTCAGATTTAGCCCAAATGATATTTTCTTGCCTGTTTTATTTATTTGATTTATACCCCGCCCTCCCTGACGAAGCAGACTCAGGGTGGCTTACAAACTCAACATAAAAACCAGTTATCACATAGCTAAAACCATCTAAAAAAAAAGTTCTAGCTGGTTGTAAACTAATACATTAGAGATGGCGGTAACAGTTCCTTTCTATTAGCTCTCGATCTTTATCGACTGGCACAGGCTGTAATGGTGGAGTCAGACACCTCTTTAGTGATGATGTTGTTATTGTTGTTGTTGGTGGCAGTGGCTCTGTAGTCTAAGGCCTGGTGGAAGAGCTCCGTCTTGCAGGCCCTGCAGAACTGTAAAAGATCCTGCAGGGCCCTGATCTCTTCTGAGAGCTCGTTCCACCAGTACAGAGCCACCACCGAGAACCCATGGCCCTGGTTGTTGCCAGTCTGACATCTTTGGGGCCTGGAAGGGTCAGTTAGTTTTGTGACCCTGAACTCAGTGCTCACTGGGGCACATATGGAAAAAGGCGGTCCCTCAGGTCTGTTGGCCCCTGACCATATAGGGCTTTGCTTTGTACCTATTAAATAAAAATTTAGCAAGGACACTTCAAATGACGGCCTCTTATTTTAGAATGTTTATAGTCGTCTAATGAGTACATAATTATATCATCCATTTTGTCTCTGAAAGTACATCTAGAGAAGTTCACATCCATGCGGACACCTCTGCTTAAGAAAAAAATCCTATAGAAACTTATTATGAAAGCATACATTTTGTATTACAGATTTCTTTCTTAAAAGTTACATCAGCACCACAATGGCAGACACTCTTCATTTCATCCCCCCAAACTCTTCTATGTGCATGCCAGGGGTGTGCAAAGTCTACACAAGTTTATTTGGGCATGCAGTTCAAATCCCCTATTAACATCAGTATAGTGAAGCCCGTGTAAAAGATGTGCACCATGCAAAAGATGTGCAACCACATGTGGGCATCAGCATTGGAATAAACACTGTCCAGGAAGATTTGTAAGCAGGTGACAAAATGGAGCAGTTAGAAAGCTAGACAGAGGTATTTATATAACAGCTATTTTCATGAAAGGCTTACAATGTGAATGCAGAAATTTTAAAAGGCAACGATATAGTTTTACCATTTTTTTCTTCTTGTTTTCTAAAGCCAGTGGAAGTAGTGCTTCTATTACCAAAATTCCAGCCTACATAAAACAAAAATTAGAGTCATTTTCCAAAGCCACAAGTACCTTACATTCCTAAGCAAACTGATTTTTTACAACTGTTGTATGTCATTTATACATATTTATTATAAAGAATTTAAATTGGTATACTTGTCAATTTAAATTGACGTACTTGTCAATGATGAGTAATCACTCAAATTTCCCCCTTCCCACAAAACATGACTTACCATCTGATGACACACTGCCGTGATTCCTCAGTTTTTTAAGTGTGTTCACAGCTATGTTCAAGTACATATTTTTACCACCACAGCGATCATATATTGCCTTTTCTTCTGCCAATGCCTACATTAAAAATAAAGTGAATATAACAAATACTGCAGTGCAGAACAAGAAAATACCCTTGGCTTCTCCCTCACTGGAACTGTGAATGGAAATAAAGGGGCCCTTAAGAAGCTGGTAAATACAAAACAGGTATCAAACTATTTGGAAAAAAAATCTATCTTCTAAGAAAATGGTATCTATTAAGTAAAAATATAAGTTAGTTTGCTACAACTTTGTTTTAACAGAAAAATAAGAGTCCAGTAGCTCCTTAAAAGACTAACAGAGTTTGTGGTAGGGTATGAGCTTTCGTGTCTGCTTACTTATTCAGATACAGCTAGAATGTTCTAATGGTTTGTTTTAACAGTTCATTTCCAATGTAAGTTCTTTACTCAGTATTGCAACAATAATCTTATGGCCAAACTAGGTGAGATGCTGGGAGTACCTGGCTCTGGTACCATGAGGCCAATTCTGATTGGGACTGCAGTTCATGAAGGGGAGGTTTAAACGTTCTCCCCTGCACTGTTTCCTCACTTGAACAGCCCTGGTGAGCTGCTATTTGTCCTGCTGAAACTTAACAGATGCAAGCACTCACATGTTTGCCCCAGCAGAACAAGCAGTAGCTGTTCAGGCCGGGAAAGTGGTATGAGGAGAACCCCGTCCCCACAAATTGTGGCCCAGATCAAAACTGGGCCTCCAGTTGCTCAATAATGACACTTTTCAATAAGCTTGGAGCACCAACCACAGAACTCCCCCCATCTTGTTTGGTTTGGCCCTCAATGTATTCATTTCCTAGATGCCTCATTAATAAAATATGCTTTTCTCAAACACTTATTAGAACGTTTTAAACATTTCTTCTCAGGACACGTTTTAAGCAAATATTCCCAACATTTTTTGCCCATAAAAAAGGAACATGAACCAAAACCTGTCAGTAGGATGAGAAAAGAAGCAAAAGCATAGAAATTGTTATGGCTTAAACCAGGGGTGTCAAACTTAAGGCCCGTGGGCCGAAAGCAGCCCACCCCTGGGCTTTAATCAGGCCCATGGCTCTTTTCTTCACCACCTCCTGTCCTCACCCTTTGAAGCTTGAGGCTGCAGAAGTTCCCAGCTCCCTCTGTCTTGTCTTTGCCTGCTTTGGCAGGCAGCTCTTCTGGGCTTGCAAAATTACAAAGAAAACACGGAATGGATTTTTCCATTAAGGTCTCTACACCCAGATAGACTACTCTGGGACTGTTTCCAGAAATAGAAACAGTGCTCTGGGACTGGAATGACAGCCCCCAGAGTAGAATGATGGCCCCTAACAATAGAATCTGTGTTCTGGGACTCGAATGACAGGGTACAGAGTGGAATGACAGCCCCTGAAAATAGCAGCGCAATTCTGGGAATGGAATTCCACTCTGGGGGCCCTCATTCCAATCCCAGAATGCTTCTGCTACTCCCAGGGACTGTTATTTTACTCTGGGATCTGTCATTCCAGTCCCAGAGTAGTCTATCTGGGCCCAGAGACCTTAATGGGAAATCCATTCCGCATTTTATTTGCAACTTTGTCTGTGCTGCGAAGTATTTCAATGGAGTGTAGCTCAAGAAGATTCACTTTCCAGTGTTTATACAGCTGAAGCTGTTGCTTGCTGAAGTTGTCTCCTTGCAAATACAGGGTTGATGTTTTGAGGCTGCTTGTCTCTGCTGAATGCACCTGAGAATGGGTGCCTGAGTGAATACTCTAACCTGGGAACCCACAGCCAAAGGGGGACATTACACCGGAGAGCCACTGCCATTCTGAGTAGACCTGGGGGGAAGGGAGAAGCTTGCAATGCCCAGCCATTTTATGTTTCTAGGCTCAGAGCATTTTATATTTTTAATTTTTGCTGTGATACTTGTCTTTTTCTTGATGTTTTATTTTAAAAACTGCATTGCCAAATCCAACTATTCCCCCAACTTTCCATTTTAGGCAGGCATCTTTTAAGGTGGTGGTGGGTGGGAGGTGTCAGTTATCAAAGACTGTTAAATAAACAAAATATCGCAAGAGTTTTAAGCATATTTGTATTTTAAGTAGAAAAACTAATATCTTTAATTGTGTTTGTACCTTTTATAAAGTTTATATCTCTGCTATCTGGCATTCCATTTTAGGACATGCATGGCCTGGCCCCACAAAGTTCCATTTATGTCAGATCCGACTCTTTTAACAAATGAGTTCGACACCCGTAGCTTAAACTGTTAGCTTGACCTTCATTCACATAATGACTAAATACCTTTGCAACCTGACATTATTTTCCATATCTATTAAGTGTCCTTTAACTTTGTGTCATAGTTTTGTTTAAAAGTTATTTCTACTATTCTTCTTACATGCCCAAGGAAATGCTGATTGCCACTTCGGGATCAGGAAGCATTTTTTCTCCAGGCCAGTTTGACCAGGGAACCTGGAGGTTTTTTGTCAACTTCTGGGCATAGAACAGCGGTCTCTACAGTTGTGAAGGGGGAGGTATTTGTGAATTTCCTGCATTGCGCAGAGAGTTGAACTAGATGACCCTGGAGGTCCCTTCCAACTCTATGACTCTATGAAATGCAAACCTTGTCAAAAGCTTCATTTACTGTTGTACAAACTTTTAAGAATTCTTCCACAAAAAAATTGACATATCGCTGTCTTATGTCATGTGGTACTTTAGATCCAAGTTCTGGAACAACAGAAGGTCTTTTCCGACTTGATACCTGAAATTGTATATTTATTTTAATATGCTATGTGCAAGCATTTAAATTATACAGAGCAGAATAATTTTTAACACACCTCTATAGCTACAGACTCTATTTTTTGTTCTCTCTTACCCCACCTCAGCATATGCAAGATTAATTCACTAAGATCTGTCTTAATGTTTTGGCTTTTTCTTTAATAAAAAGGATGTTAATGCTAAAAGCTAACAAAAAAAAAAAAACAATGAGGCAGCCACTCATGTAAAGAAGTTTCCAGCATGTGTATATGGCACACTTATCCTGACTTAGTTCACAACAGTGAGTGGAGTCTGCAGACAGGAGTTCTAAAACATTTACTGGTCTTTGCACTGACCTCTGTCTACACATTGCCCTATTTTTTAAAAAGATCTTGCTGAACTTACCCACTCATCCAGCTTCCAAGAGATAATAGATTATTACAAATTTAAACACATGCAAAAGCAGCTATACAGTTAAAGGTGGAAGGGAAATCTACTGTTTCATTAGCATTAAAAAACATGTATAAGCTTCCTCTGGACACTGCCCCCCCCATCCACATTTCCAAACTGAGTTCTTTCCAGGCATATTTAGTCATTTTTTAAAATAGAACACTGATGTTAATCTTCTGCCATGAGCTACAGTAAATAGGGAAGAGTGAGGACAGAAGCAGGATCTCTTCAAGCTACATAATAATATTAAACCTATCCAGCAAAATCTGAAAGAAAAACAAAGGAAAATATGGGCAGGTACTGCAAACCTAATGCATACGTAAATTAAGTATTTACTGCTGAATACAATGCACTTCCTGCACAGAAGACTTCTACTCTGGAACAGTGTAAAGAAAAAAATGTAATACCTTACTTGGTATGGAAGCAGTCCTTCTGACTGAATTACTGGAAAGCCTACATGGCATGGCTGTCAAAGCACTTCCAGGAAGTAGTACATTCATATGACTGCTGCTTGTTGAAACTGGCTGAACTTCAAACACATTTAAACAAACTGAAATAGATAAATACAGTTGTTTGAAACTACATCTATCAATAAAGTTTAATTTCTTGAACGCCAGTTTGATTACCCCTTATTTGGGAGCTGAACTGCAGTGAGATCTTGGAAGAACATTTCATGACAGCCAAGTAGCTAAAACAGTTAATGCGATTACTAATTTATGCAATGGGTATAATGGCCTGTCCCAGTTACCCCTGATCTCATGAAAGGTCTCCCTACTACCAAGCAACCAGTTCCTAATTGCAGTCTCAGGCACACTTTCTCCTTGGATTTTGGAAGGAACAAATAAGAAATTCTGCAAGTTGATAGTTGTCATTACTGCATGTAACATCAATGAATAAGGCTGTGTCAACACTATCCTTGGTAAACCAAGACTAGTTCCACCATGGTTATTTCAAGGCAGCTCCACTGATTTGCAGAAAATACTAGATATTGTTAAATGTAACTACTACAGTATATATTTCACAGTGAGTCTTATTTTTGTATCTTTCTTTACTGTCCCTTGTCCAGCTAGCTAAAATCACACTTCAGTATTTTTTCCAAAGTGGTAGAATATTTAATATAGCAATATTGAAGGTATCTCTCCAGAACTAAAACAGAGGAGCAGGTTGTCCAGGGCCTCTAAGTGAAATGTCCTTTGGCGAAACAGACATCACTAGCAGCCATCAGAGGCAAAATGCTCTCTGTCTCTCTCTGGCTAGCTCTTACTCTATGGTTCTAGACACACAACATATACGACACAAAAAGAGGAGCTGATGCCTTGGCCCAGCTGGTAATAGAATGCACAAATTCTAGCTTCAGCTGGACTATCTGGAAAATCAGCTAAAGAAGCAATCTGTATTGGAAAACAACTACTAGCCTCCAGCTCTGTTGTTCTACTCAGTCAAGTACAAGGGCAGCAAGAACTTGGCTTGAATGGTTGTGAGCTCTTATTTATACATAGATTAGAGAAGTGGGGACAAAGGGGTGGCATGTATATAACTGTATTTATTGGTCCTATAAATCATCTGTAACACCCTATGCAAATGTCTAAATGATCAGTGCATAGGCATATCTTCATGTTAATGAGGAGGCTTCAAGCCTGATCTGTACCAAAAACTGTAATTGCCTAGTCTCTGCATACCCAAGAATAGAACTCTTAAGAGTAGGTTTTGTTTGGGGGAGAAAATGGGAGAAAGAGGATACAGAGCATACTTTAAGGGACTTCTAGGGTCAGCTAAAAGAGCAATCAGGTTAAATCAAGTGCTCAATACAAACACATTCTTAATTCAGATTAGGAAACTATAATGTATCAATAGATCATACCCATGGGTTCCATGTTTTGAATCTGAGTAGCTGGTATTACTGATGCACTTCTCCTTGAGCCACAAGCTGCAGCAACAAAAGCCTGACCACTTTTAACAGCAGCTGTTATTTGTACTGCCTGTTGTTGTGCTTGTAGGATCCTGGAATGGTAAGTCTGTTGAGGAAGTGGTACCTTAAAAGGTACAATTATTTCTTTGGTGGTATTAAACTGTTGGATAGCAACAAAGAATCGTTTCTATATTCAGCAAGTATGATACAATGTTTGCAATGTAATCCCAAGATTAAAAGTAGCTCGCAAATGATGAACAGTTCATGAAACAGCTGGACAAAAAGATCAATCTGATTTTAATGTAGCATATGATTTTAATATAGCTCTGACAATCTGGCTGTTAAGACCTGGTTCACAAATGCTCATATGCAAAATTAATTCTCATCACGTGGTTACACAAACATCTGATGACCACAGGTGACCGTACAAACTTTCTCCCCTGGAACTGTATCGCATATTTAGGTGATAAGAAAATCTCTTCAGCTTTGTAAACTGATCAATCATTCGTATGAGCAAGTCAGCACTTAAGATCAAGTGATGAAAATGCATGTTTGAATTTGTACTAGTTTCTACACTAAAAAGTTTTACACTTTATACCTTACTATTATGAATTTCCTGTGATAATGCAAGCCTTAAAATCTGTCTGAGGGGAGGATCGCCAGGACAGACACCAAGTCCTGAAAAGAAAAGTTGAAAGAGCTGGCCATGTTAAGCATGGAGAAGACTAAGGAGAGTCGTGATCACCGCCTTCAAGTATCTGAAGGGCACTGAAGAACGAACCTACACATTCTCCCTTGCTCCAGGAACAGAACTAATGGATGGCAATTACAAAATAGGAGATTTCAGCTGAATGCTAGAAGAAGCTTCCTAATGGTAAGAGTTATTCAACAGTGTAACAGACTACCTCTGAAGGCGGTAAAACATTCCTTCCCTGGTGATCTTTAAGCAGAGACTGGATAGCCATCTGTCAGTGTTGCAATACTGTAGTCCCATATTCCTGCACTGAGCAGGGTGTTAAGACTAAAGGACCTCCAATGTCTCTAACAGCTATATGATTCTGCATTTGCATTTTTAAATCAGTTTTGTGCTGCTGTGACGCTTTCTCTATGCTTGGCGGCGTCACAGCAGCACAATACTGATTTAAAAATGCAGATGCAGATTCAACCTAACAGTCCAATCCCAAGCAGAGTTAACCTTTCTAAGTCCACTGAAGGGTGCAACTATTCTTAGGACAGCATTCCAACCCAAACAGGCTTTGTTAGAAAAGGACACTTACAACTATCCTAAGAACACCTTCTGTGAAGTAAGCCCCGCTGAATAGAATTGAACAGGATATTGAGTAGGCCTTCTTAGGATTGCTCTTTGTAGCTCTAAAACAATCTCTCAGAAATGTTTATAATAAAAAGTAATAGAAACTCAAGGTTTCAATGGATAATTATCTGTCATCTGCTTCTAAAATGCTGTACCTCTAGATTGTATTTTGCTATATTTATTTTTATTGATTTCTATCCTACCCATTCCGGCCTAGGCTGGCTCAGGGTGGCTCACAACAGAATAAAATTTACATGAGATAAAACACAGTTCATCACATTAATAAATAATACAATAATATAAAACAGTATTAAAATCAACAATATTAAAATGCTAGCGTTTCCAATATTACCTATGATTTTATTGGTCTGCTTCAGTTGTAGAAGGGAGGGGAGGGACTGGGCCAGGCAGTAGTCTCAGGGACCTATGGCTCAGGACTTCCGTCATAATAATCAGTTGTTAGTAATAACACCACCAGTAGATGCAATTGTAATAACAGTAATAGTGGTGGTGGGAGCTCATTCCACTAGAGTGGTGCCGTCACTGAAAAGGCCCTGGCCCTGGTTGTTACCAGTCTGGTAACCATCTCAGAATACAGTAAAATAGCTCATTTTGAATTATTACATAATGCAGTGATCATATCTAAAACATTTTTAGAGCTTCTAAATAGGCAAAAGTTCATTTTTAAACAAAATGTTCAGCATACTTACTTTATTACTGTGTCAACTTCAGTCAAGTATGAGGGTTAGTAGATCCAATTAGCAACACAATAATAAGAAAATATTCTCAAAACCTCTCAGATGAAAACTTACATCAAATTTTGCAGTGTGTGCGATTCTTCTTTTCTGTCCAGGAAGCAGGCTTGCCTTTGAATCAGAATCTGCTTCTGGTTGTGCTGCAAGTGCCTGTTAAAAAAAAAATTTCAATAATCCCAAGACATTCTTTTTAAGTATCGTAACTTGAAAACAAGAATTGTATAAGGTATTATTTTTAATCACAGCACTTCTACTGAAATTTTAAAGTCTTAACTTTCAAAATGGGGAATCTGAATGAAATGTTTACCATTACAGGAATCCTTAATATAATGGAAGTTAGTTTTTCTACATACATTACTGCTAGCTTAAAGTTTCTGTCACCTAATAACCCTGGATTCTCAAATGGATGTGCTTTGGATTTTCATATGATAAAGCAAAACTACTAATGGCACACCAAAATACTACTGATAAAAGTTTTTAAAAGGACTAATGTACATGAAAAACAAACAACTGCCCCCTCAAAGGTCTCCTACAAATACTCATGAACGCTACCTGCTTTGCTATTTCTTCCTTCTGTACTTCACATTCAACAAACTCATTGAAAATTTTTCGACATTCTTCCATGGTATCATCAGAAAGTTCTGTATCTTCTTCAGAATTGTCTTCTCCTGAAGAGTCTAATACAATGATTTCATCTTCTTTGACATTTGCATACACACTTTTATCATTGTGCTTTTTATCAGGGCTTTCATAAAAATGCATTTTCCCATCCAGATCCACAGGACTGCTCTGTGGATTATTCTGTACTTTACTTTTTCCATACAGCTGCAGGCTCTGAAGTTTCCCTAAACGATCTGGTGACTTTTTGGAAATGTCTACAACTCCAGCCTGTGAACTGTCTTTAGAATACGTTTTAGTCTGGGCTTTGTTCAGCAAAGTTTTGGAGTTGTTCATCTGCTCTTTCATATTACTTGTTTTAATGGAAATGTTCGCAGAATTTTGTTTCAGAGTTTCTTTCTTAAACTCACCCTTCATCTGAGACTGAGACAATAAGTTACTTTTCTCCATAAGATGGTATTCTCTCTCATTATCAGGATTACTTTCTTCATTTGAAGAGGTCACTTTTACATTTGGAAAGTAAGAGTTTTCATTTGTTGCATATTTTATTCCAGTTTCTTTTTTATTATTTTTTCTATCATTATCTAGAGCAACTGTGATATCTCCTGGTTTCCTTCCCTCTATACAATATGAAGACTTTGATTTCTCAGAGCTTTTCAGAGCTTCTGCTTTACTTCCAAAACTCAATTCATTTGCTACCTTTTTCCATTTTTTACAGGATTTAATTACTCTTGGTTTCTTTGACACTTTGGCTGGTGGAGCATCTATGACAAGCATATCATCATCTGTTTCCTGGAGTTTTATTTCAAGATTTATTGGTGAAGAACTTCTTGATCTTTTCCTTGGAAATCTGTATCTGTTTTCACATGGAGCTTTTATTGTTGATTCTTGCAAATTTCCACCAGAGAACATTTTTACTTGCTGCTTGTCATTTTTATCCTCTTCCATAAAGGAAGACCTAAGCAAACCAGCAGAATAATTAAGTAATGGGTCATATTCAAGATCAGTAGCTGGACAGCTATGATCAAGTATATATTTATTGGATTTGTAAGAATCGTTCAAGGTTGAAATGACATTGACATTGTCTTTTGTAGGAAGATGGCCTTCATCAGAAAAGCACCTATTTCCTTTAGGGTCATCTATTGCAGGAGTCAAAGAATTTCTGAAGTCATCTTGCCCCAAGTTGTAGCACAACAGCTCCTTTTGTCCTTCTTCAACTTCAGTCTTAACTGACTGAATTGCTTTGTTGATCCTTTCTAGTTTTTGGATATTTTTACCCAGCCCTGTTGATTAGAAAAAAGTTATATAATTCTCAAATGTATATACAAATGGCTTCACTTATGTTTTAAACCCAAGCATTAAGGTTAAATTGCTGTTAAATTGCAAATCAATTAAATTGTTAAATTGCAAATCAAAAAGGCATAATAACTTATAACATGATATAGGCAAACTACAGGACACAAACCTGTAGCCAATATACCTTACTAGTGCAAGTTATTTTCATGAAGAATAATCCAAAGAATTGCAACTGAGTCATTGTGAATGAACAGTTTCAAATATGTCAATGTTCAAACTCTTACCAGCTACAAAACCCTTTAAAAGTAGTGCAGCAGAGAGTCACACCATCGTAGTTAATATAAGCATGCCTTTTTGTTGCTAATGAAGGCAACTTAAGAGTACTAGAACTTAAATCTGTATTAAAATGCAGATAGTTCCCACTTGATTTACTGTTATAAGTACTAATGACAACATGAAGCTTATTTTTCCTCTAGTTCCACCACAAATCAACCTGTACTAAAGTCTCAATTTTGAAAACAGCAAAGAAACATCTTAATTACTAGTACAACTACTGGAATAGCCTGAACAGCAGAACCATCAAAGTGGGGAAGCTAGTCAAAGTGCCTCTGCATATTTGAAGAACTTAACACTAACTCCCCATATAGATATCAGCCAGAAAGCAAAAGAAGACAGGGAACAGGCTATCTGTGCTTCCCACATGTTGAAGCAGATTGGGAAGGGGGCTGGGAATAGGGGAGAACTCACCAAGTTTATCAGGGTGCTTTTGTAACCTGAGGCTCATTAAGAAACTTTAAAAACTTGAGGATCACAGATTACACTAGTTGTAACTGGCTATCACAAACAGCCAGCTCAGAGTTGGGAAATACCTGGAGATTTTGGGGGTGGAGCCTGAGGAGGGTGGGGCAGGGGAGCGACTTCAGTTGGGGTATAATGCTGTAGACTCCACTCTTCAAAGCAGCCATTTTCTCTGATCTCTGTTGTGTGGAGATCAGTCATAACAGCAGGTCTCCAGCCATCTCCTGGAGGCTGGCAACCCTCCAGAGGCAAAAATGATCAAAAGAAACTATGAAAAATGCGCTAGACAATGCTAGAAAATTCTTGTACAAAATGTCTACAATAGATAAACATATATTGTGTCCAAATTAATATTAATGGGTGAAATTTTGATGAAAGTCTCTGGACTGTTCAATCGTTTTGATGTCTCTCTTCTTCCGAAAACAAGGATGGCAGATGTTATGTTTCTTGGTTGATTAATTCAAAAAGTATACAAATCACTGGTCTCGTTCATTTTCACAGATGTGTCGTGAACCTGGTTACAAAGATTCTTACAGCTTCATTCGAAGGGCAAAGTGCTTGAATAATGCCTTATTCAATTAATTATTCAATAATAATGCCTTATTCAATTAATTATTCAATAAACAAGAGGGCCTGGTGCGATGTGGGCCATGGGGTGGCAAAGAGTCACTCTACTGAACAACAACAATTCATAGGGTCACCATAAATCAGGAAGTGACCTGACCGCACATAATTCGCACACTAAATAATCCACTTTCCAACTGGATTTTGCCAGGCAGTAAAACCCAGCTGGAAAGTGCAATGAAAGTGGATTATTTAGTGTATATGACCTCAGCCACAGAGAGATAATCCAGACCTTGAAGCAGGAACACATAATTCTTCCCTAAACTTGATTACTAGCAGTGCCAGGGCTAAGCAGGTCTACTCAGAATCCCACTTAATAGGAAAGCATTTCATACAGCTGGAAATACGGATTGCTTTTCAAACAAAAAGCAAACGCGTTCAGCCCGAGCCAGTTTTCGTATGCCGGAAAGCGCCCGAAACCCCTGCAAAGCCAAAAATATTTTGATGCTGCTTACGCAACAGCACCATCCAGAGGCGACTCCCGTTAACAGGGTTTAAAACACAAGCACGGGTTATTGTGCTAGATCTTGTGTTTTAATTACTTAACGACGGGATTTGTAATGCATTGCTTTAAAATAATTCGGTGAGAGCTTGCTCATCAGAAAGCAGGACTCGGCACGAAGCCTCGCTTTTGCTGAATGGGATCCTAGTATCCCAACTGCCAATCGCCCTTTATGAACGCAGCGCACAGCATCGGAAAGCGGTCCGTAGTAGAAATTACCGCACAAATCCCTCAGTAAAGACCCTGGCGCGATGGGAAGTGGGCCACAGATGGCCAAGCGAGGCGGGAGAGGGGAGTGGACTCTCACAACGACGCTCGGCCCATTGGGCGTGCGGGCCTGCAGCACGTGAAAATCAATCAGATGAATTGCAACCGGTGTGTGCGTGCATCGCTCTCTACTCCTCCCCCCGCTCACCCAGCGAAGGGGAACCGCTCAAGGGCTGCCGCTGCTGGGCATGGAACGGCTGCTCCCGGCGCCCGGACTTGTGCCTGTACTGGCAGTAAGGCCGCTGGCACCCGCGGGTGTCAAAGGGGCAGGAGACATTCCTGAAATAACCGGCGGAGCGCAACATGCCCTTCCCCGACCTCCCTCAGCGACCACAGAAAAAGGCGCGCAAAAGAAAAGCTCTCCGAGCACGTGGCGACAGTTAACAGCGCGAGGCCGCATACGTCCCACGACCCTCTTCCCATCCCTCGGCCGTTTGAAGCAAGAGTTTTCTTACATTTAAACGGGGAAGCCTCACCGTCACACCCACTCGGGGGCGGGGCTTTCGCTTTACAGACCCAATCAGAGAGGGCCTTTTTCCGTCCCTGCCCCTTAGCATTTCTCCCTGAAGAGCCTGATTAGCCACGACTCTGTGTTTTCCCCGCTGCTGCTCACTGAGGCCCGTTCTGCTAGAAGGAGAGGAAGGTGGGTTTAAGACGCTGGGGGAGTTCCCCCTGGAAACTTCTCGTGCCACAGTGTACTTTGTCCAGTTTGGTTGGTGGTGCACGGCTGTTGGTTTTGGACTCACACAGCTATTCACAATCTTTGCCTCTGCCTTGGATGCATGTTATAGTGTACTTGTGTACGTTCTGTATGTACATGTTTTTAAGAAGGAACAACATTATAAATACAACTTGGGGCCAGTAACTGGGCCTGTGTGGGGTTTAGATCATGTTGAGCTGTACAGCTTTTGAATGTACGTAAAAATGATTCACTGTGCATATACAAAGAAAAAGCATGTGTTATGTATTTTCTATATGGATTGGATGCTGCTGTTGTAGGAATCCTGCCTCTGTGCTGATCTTGTGTATAGTCGAGCTGTGTGTAGTAATGTCACTGGCTGGACCATTTACATTTCATTGCCTTTACACCTGACCACTTCTATCCATGTGTCTGTTTTAGAGGATGGATGTGGCACCCCCAAGACTGATTTCTCTTAATTTTTTTCCACAGATCCATCTTCTTTCTAGTATATATTGAACTGGAAAGTCTAGGTACATACTGTAATAAAAAGTGTACAAATTCTGCAACAATACAAGCTGAATTATATGAATTTTGCCCATTGGGTAAATCTGCAGTGCTGCATTCTGCATAATTTCTTCTGCAGTTTTTACTGTTGTGAATATGATCTATATCTAGTACTTATGGGAAGGGACAAAAATCTGTGCAGTGCACTAAATCTCCATCCCTGTCTGTCAAAGCTTCTGACATTGCTCATACATTTCCCATCATATCATTGCAACCGTATCTTTGCTTTTTTTGAACCATGGGAATGAAAACTTTTAGGAAGTTGAAATCTGTGGATAGTAGCATATTCTGCAGCTTTGCTGTGCAGTACACACACAGATCTGTTTATAGTTCGGGGTTTACATTTTATGGCTGTGTAAGTTCCAAAAGTACACCAATCCATTATCACCTTACTGCTGCTGTAAATGGTCCCTATGTCATACACTATCCATTTGAACTTTGTGTAGATGTGAATGGCCCTTTTTAAGGCATTCTTTTAAGTCCACATTAACAGCTGCCTGACATATTGACAGTAAGAAGATTATTTTTTCCCCTGATAAGCAGATTTAAGGATGGGGACAGCTACCCTGGCTGGCCAAAAAAGGTCAGTGACATGCACCAATTCATCCAATATACCTGCATTTCAAGGTGTAATTTAATAATCATTAATGGATTCTTACTTAAACTCTATGAAGAGTTTATGTAATTCGAACTATAGATTTCATTTTCAATAAGTATGTTGCTTAAAGTGGTCCCCTTTGTCACATGGAAGATTACACTTCTACTGTAAATTGCATTGAACAACCAGTGTAGATATTGACCTTGGATGATGGAGCTTATTTATTCCTCCATGGAGTTATGAAGTTCTCAACCTAACATGTTTCACAGAGACATTCTTGTGAGGATGAAAATGTTGCCGGAAAGGATAGGTCATAAACACTATAAACAATAAAGTCTATAGAATATGAATCCCAATATTTGTGTGACATATTGTGTTTGCCTTCTTTCAGGCACCTGGAGAGTTAGTCCTTACTTAGATAAGCTGACATTTATTGTTTTATCACACTGTTAGCCACTTTGAACATACCCTGTGGAAAAGCAGGACAAAACTCTTTCAAGTAACTAAGAAAAATAAAGAAAAGTTTGAGTCCAGTGGCATCTTTAAGACCAACAAAGTTTAATTCTGGATATAAGCTTTTGTGTGCATACATCTGTGCATACACACAAAAGCTTATACCCAGAATTAGGCTGCGATCACATATGCTAAATAATTCACTTTCAATGTACTTACAGTGTACTTTCCAGCTGGATTTTACTGTGCGAACTGGCAAAATCCAGTTGGAAAGTGCATTGAAAGTGGATTATTTAGTGTGTGTGATTGCAGCCTAAACTTTAAAGGTGCCACTGGATTCAAACTTTGCTCTGTTGCTTCAGACCATCATGGCTGCCCACCTGAATCTAAGTAAAATGAATTAATATCACCACCAACATAGAATCATAGAGTTGGAAGGGACTTCTAGGGTTATCTAGTCCCACCTTCTGCACAATGCAGGAAATTCACAAATACCTTCCCTTCCACACCCAGAAGATGACAAAAAACCTTCAGGATCTCCAGCCAAATTGGCCTGGAGAGAAAAAATTGACTAACAGGATTTCTTGTTTAAGTGGAGAAAGTGTCAATAATAATAATAATAATAATAATTAATAATATCATAGAGTTGGAAGGAGCCATACAGTTCATCTAGTCCTCGAGGTTGGACTACTGTAACACTCTCTACATGGGGCTGCCTTTGTTGCAAATCCAGAGGTTGCAGCTAGTGCAGAATGCTGCAGCCAGGCTGTTGGTCGGCGCTCCTAGGTGGGAGAACATCCGGCCTGTGTTGAAAGCGCTGCACTGGCTGCCTATAGCATACTGGATTCGCTTCAAAGTGCTGGTGCTTACCTTTAAAGCCCTATATGGCCAGGGTCTGACATACCTGCCTTTCCCCACATATGCACTTCAGTCAGGGACACAACATCGCCTGGTGATCCCAGGCCCCAGGGAGGCCAGGATTACTGCAATGAGGGCCAAGTCTTTTTCAGTGGCATCTCCTACCTGGTGGAATGAGCTCCTGGAGGAGATCAGGGCCCTGTGGGACCTTTTACAGTTCCGCAGAGCCTGTAAGATGGAGCTCTTCTGCCAGGCTTTTGAGTAGGAGCTGCCACTACTACTATCACTACCATTACCACCACCACTACCATGACCATCATTGGTAGATCGGTGGGGCAGCCCTATGACGAACAACTTTGACACTACTGTGGCCAGTACCGCTGGATGGGGCCAAGTAACAACCATGGGTTTTAACCCCTTATTGGTATGTAAGATTTGGGGGAGTCCATCTTGTTTAATGTGATTTCATCTTGTCAGATTCTGATTGTAACTACTGAGCATGTTAATGGTGTTTGTTTTATCTTGTTTTTATGCTGTTTTATCTGTCGGCACATGGTGCCCTATTGTAAGCTGCCCTGAGCCCGCTTGCGGGGAGGGCGGGGTAGAAATGTGATAATAAATAAATAGTCCAACCACCTGTTCAATACAGGATCAATCTAAAGCATCCCTGACAAGTGTTCATCCAGCCACTGCCTGAAGACTGCCAGTGAAAGGGATCTCACCCTACACAGCTGATTCCACTGCTGAACTACTCTTCCTATAAAAATCTTTCCTAAAATCTATCTGGTACCTTTCTGGTCATAATTAAAACCCATTATTGCAAGTCCTACCCTCTGCTGTCAACAGGAACAGCTCTTTGCCCTCCTCCAAGTGATAGCCTTTCAAATACTTAGAGCAATCATGTCCCCCCTCAACCTCCTCCAGAGAAAGCATTTTCCAAGTCCCTCAGTCTTTCCCTGTAGGGCTTGGTCTCCAGGCCACCGGTCATCCTCATCACTCTCTTCTGCACCCGTTTCATTCTGTCCACATCCTTTTTGAAGTGAGCCCCCCAGAACTGCACATAATACTCCAGGTTTGGCCTAACCAATGGAATGTCCGGCAGGACTATGACATCCTGCAATATGCCTCTGTTGATACAGCCCAAGACTGCATCAGTCTTTTTTGCCTCTGCATCACTCTGACTGCTCATATTTAGCTTACAGTCCACCTGCACCCCACAATCTTGTTCACACACATTGCTACCCAGAAGTGTGTCCCTCATCCAGTTTGCGTGCTTCTCATTTTTGTTACCCAGATGCATTTATCCTTGTTAAATTGTATCTTGTTCACTACTTTTCCAGATCTTGTTGAATTCTATCTCCATTTTGGGGGGTATTCACTACTACTCCCAATTCAGTGAGTAGCCCCTCCACCCCCTCATCCAGATAATTTATAAAAATATTGAAAAAGTATCAGGCTCAGAACCAAGGCTTCTGGTACCCCACTGTACACCTCCCTCCAGTCAGATGAAAATGCCATTGACTCTTTAGGTGTAGTTCTCCAACCAGTTCCCTATCCACCTTACTGTCCTAGAGTCCAGTCCACAGTCCTCCAGTTTACCCATCAGAATTTCATGAGGAACCCTGTCAAAAATTTTACTGAAATCCAGGTAAACAATGTTGATGGCATTCCCATTATCCAATAAGCCCATCACTCGATCAAAGAAGGAAACGAGGTTGATCTGGCAGGACATGTTGGAGACAAATTCGTGCTGACTTCTCTGGCTCACAAAGTTGACCTTCAGATTCTCGCAGATTGATCCGTTTAAAAACTGCTCCAATATCTTTCCTGGGACAGCCACCTTGTAAGGTGGGTGGGGCTGAGAGAATTCTGAGAGAACTGTGCCTGGCCTAAGGTCACCCAACAGGTTTCATGTTGAGGAGTGGGGAATCAAACCTGTTGTCCAGATGAGATTCTACCACTCTTAATCACTACACTATACTGGCTTCTTCAGCAGAGCACTACTATGCTTTGGAAGGACACATACAGGGAACTGACTCATCACCTTTGAAAACTTAATGAGATGTATTCATTTCGACTTTGATAGAGAAGATCAATACAACTATTTAGATACAACTTAAATACTGAGACTGTGTTATCCAGAAGGATTCAAAATTTTATTTTGCCTTGCACAGTCATTCATATTACTACTGTGGTCTTTATCCTACTGGTCTGGGAGAACACTGTCTGAGCAATTCTGATGTTATGCATCTTTCAGCCCTAAGTGGGTAATACAGAGCAGAGGCGTAGACTTCTCAGTTTCCCCTGGGGGGACATTGGGCTGAACCTGGTCCAGGGCCAGTAATATAGATTGTCTATATTATTTAAATATGAAATTGTTTATATTTCAAAGAATGCCAACAATCATGGTTTGAAAAATACTTTTTTTGACTCATAATACTCTGAACATCAGTCAAAGAAAGAGGACTCTGTACGAGGAAGGAAAAGATGTAATGAAATCTTTCATTGATACAATTTGAATGAATATTTCATTTATGTATGAAATACTTCCTCACCCTCTCTTGTTTCCTCAAACTTAGGCTGAGAGTGTGTAACTGTTCCAAGGTCACATAGTAAGCTTGATGACAAAGTGCGGATTTGAACTCTGTTCTCCCCAACCGTAGACCAACACTCCAACAGCTACACCACTCACATACTGGATTCTCAGTGTGAATCTCCAAATACATCTCAGAATTTTCTATATCTGGTGAACCAGTTTTATCTTCTTTCTCCCATGTACACAAGTACAGACACACACAAAAAATGGCTATTCCCATATCTTCCCCCACCCCAAGCTGCAGGTTGCAGGATGCCAAAATTACTGAAACTTCCAGCATTTAAGTCATAGGTCCATCACCCCCCACAACACACATGGCTAAAGACAGAAATATTCTCATTTCTTTCATTTCTTTTTCTCTAACACACTGAAAGTCCCAAGATGCTAAAATCAATTTAACTTCCAGAATGTTGTCTGTTTTAATGATCCACAGGCTGAGAGTAGTAGTGGTTTTAGACAGAGCTTCCAAAGAAAAATAAGGCAAAGTAGTGGAGGGCTTGCTCCCATGTGACAAGTAAATGTCCCAAAGTCCCAGAGAAAGAAAAACCGAGTTGGCAGCCTCTGTGCAAGTAGAGAGGATAAGACTACATAGTTTTGCCTGGCAGAATTTTGAAGAAACAAGGTCCAGGAATTCAGGGTGAGTCCAGGATGAGAATCTATGGATTTCCTGGCTCTCACTAAGTTAAGGGGAGGAGGTGACAAAAAGAGATTGCATCCAGGCAAGGTAGACGAAAGGGCTGGGAGGGTGGAGGCTTCCCCATACCTGGAGCAGCCCGGTAGGCTAGGAGACAAGATCAGCAAAAGGTAATTAGCTCACCTGGCTGCTTGATATAGGTTTTGCACTCAGAAAGACTTGTATTTGCTGTTGAAATTACCTTGATAGACTAAGGTGGGTACCTGGCTTTGCAAACACTGTGGCAAAGGGTAGACAGGCAGATAACCCTTAATCTGATACCAACAAAGCTTATACCCCTGAATTCTTGTTGGTCTTTAAGGTGCTACTGGACTTGACTATAGCTGTATGTACATCAGAGTTTGTGTTGCGGGCTACAGGAAATGCATTCTTCAGTCCACCTGCTGAGGACTCCTGATTGCTAGATGGATTGATCTTTTTCTTCCCCCTTCCACACTCTTTCTCTCTGTGTTGTTTCTTCACAGACAATATTAATCCACTGAGGATCCCCCCTTCTCTTTACAAAGACAAACAAAACCAGCCCTGTGCTTCCTAGAAACTTGTTCAGTTGCTACAAGGACTGACTGAACTTGAGAACCTGGCATGATGCTTCATGATGCTACCTGCGTTGCCCCCTCTGGGAAATCCAGGTGGGCTGGAGCCCCTGATGCTCCCTCCATAGTTTATGCCCCAGATACAGAGGGAGATGTGCCATTGTTTCTCTGTCTCTGCTCTCTTGCTTTTAACAACAGCTTGATAAACAGGTATTAAGGGGGTAAAACTTTTTGCTTTATCTCTATGCTTGAAAAGCTTCATTTGCTACATTTATTTGTGTCAGATCACTGCTAAAAGGCATAATGTACTAATAGGAATACTACTAATATTGTGTGTCCTATAGAGTTCAGGAATTGCAGGATGTTGGGGAGTTTTCTGCAGAGACATCTGCACTTTTCTCCAGAATTAGCAACACTAATACAGGAAGGCCATTGTTCCCAGCCCAGATTTAAGGACCTCTATATTAATCAGCTAGGAAAAGCCACTAATTGTGTATCTTCAGGGAAGGGTAACGATGCTTCATTCACACAGCTGATTTATTGTTCAGAGGTTCTATCAATATAATTCTACGTAGCATTTGCTTTGGATAGGGATCCAGTGCCTGCTTAATTCCAGCACCCCTCCCCCCCATGCACTATAATACAAACTTTCCAGTTTTTCGTAGGAGGATGTTTTTAGTCAGCTTTCTTTCTGTCCAAGCATAGTCATCTATTCTGCTTCAGCTCAGCCTTACTATACATGCATGCCTTCAAACACATGCTGTCCAGCTCTTCTGTACTTTTTCTCTTTACTTTAGAACTAGCTCTCTTCCTTCCTAAGAAGAAGCAAAATGTGAACTTTGCTTAATCATAAATTCATGCAGTTTAAATTGTTATAACCAATACTACATCAACCCAGGGATTCAAGGTTGTAGTATCATCATTGGATTCATTCGTCTTTCAGTTTACTCAGCATTACTCCACTGGTGGCGGATTTTCAGCTGGTGGTGGAGCTCCTTCAGCTGTTGGCGGCCCTGGAGGCGCTCCTTCAGCTGATGGTGGCGCTGGAGGCGCTCCTTCAGCTGGCAGCAGCACTGGTGGCGGTGCTCCCTCAGCTGGCGCCGGTGCTGGCGGTGCTCCCTGAGCTGGTGGCAGTGCCGCCTCAGCTGGCACTGGTGCTGGCGGAGCTTCCTGAGCTGGTGGTGGCACACTTGGTGCTTCTGCTTGGTATGGTGCCAGCCCATGCGCTGCTTCAATTCTGTCTCTTTCAGCAGTGCGCGCTGACTCATCAGAAAATGTTGATATCTCATCTATGTAGGCAGAAAATGATAGTGCTCCTGCACGTTTAATCTCTGAGTTGCTCTGTTCGGATAACATTCTCCCATTCCATAACAAACTGCTATCGTCAGTTCTAGCATATGAAGAAGAATCAGATGGACAAAACAGAGCTCGTTTTTCAGAAGAAGTAAGGGAGAAATCATCTGAATACCTAGAAAACAAGGGTAAGATTCATTAAATATTAGCAACACATTTTCAGAAGCTGCAAAAAATATTCACACGTTTACGTAATACATTATATCCCAGCCTCCAAGCTGTTCAGCATGAGATATATGGAATAATTCAAAATTTGAACCCAGGTCTCATGGAACAAGCCCAACACTCTTATTCAGTGCATTTCTTCAGGGACTCCCAGTCCCCAGATGTGCCAAAAATATAACTTTGTAAGCTAACCCAAAGAAAAGCACTCAGAACAGCATAATAAAGACAAAATATGCTCCAGGGTGCATAATATGTCAAGAGTAACTGACTATCAGTTAAATGGGGGTGGGGGGGAATCAGCCCACTCAAGCATCTAGTAGGTCATAGAATACCTAAGGGGGAGAATTTACAAGTGAGTGAGTGGGGGAATTTTTAAATTGGCCCTCCATCTAATAATTCATCACGATACCAAAGCTGTGATATTTTTTAAAAAAACTTTAAAAATAAAATACTGTGTTTTGATCAAAAAGATTTATTGGATACTGAAAGATCATTCCTTTAACATTGTGAAGTACTGTGTTACTGTCGTAAACTGAACAGTTTGTATTTGACAGGTAACCTTAGAATGGTGCAACAATATTTCATACTGTGAAGGTTCAGCTATGTGGGACTGCCTCTGAAAACTGCCTGGAAATTTCCATTTGTCCAGACTGCAGCAGCTAGTTTATTGTCTGGGACTGGTTACAGGGATTGTATAACCCCTATATTGAAAGATCTATGTGGGCTACCCATCTGTTTCCAGATACAATTGTGCTGGTTCTTACCTATAAGCCAGTTTGGTGTAGTGGTTAAGTGTGCGGACTCTAATCTGGGAGAACCAGGTTTGATTCCCCACTCCTCCACTTGCACCTGGCTGGATGACCTTGGGCAAGCCATAGTTCTGATAAGAGCTGTTCTTGAAAAAGAGCAGTTTCTGTCAAGAGGTCTCTCAGCCCCACCTACCTCACAGGATGTCTGTTGTGGGGAGGGGAAGGGAAAGGAGTTTGTAAGCGGCTCTAAGACACCTTTAGGTAGTGAAGGGCGGGGTATAAATCCAATCTCTTCTTCTTCTATAAGGCACTAAACAGTTGGGGTACTTAAAGGACCACCTCCTCCTATATCATACCCTGAGGTATGTCCTCCCTCTTGAGACTTGCCTGGCACCTATCTTACTTTCCTTCAGGCACCAAGCCAAAATACTTCTCTGTACTTAAACTTTTAACTAAAGGCCTCCATCTTCCTAAGCTCTTTTGTGGTCTGCTCCTAATCTAAGGGCTGTTTTGACAATATTATTTCAGACTTACCTGCTTGTTTTATGTACTTTGATGCCCTGGCTTGTTTTAATTGTCATATTTTTATGGATTTGACAGTTGCCGCAGTGATATGCTCAGAAAAGCCATAGACCTGGCATGAAATCCTTTACTTCATTTCAGTGGCAACCTGGAAAAATAGGACCTACTTGACTCTAATCAAGATAAGGTCCAGGCATTAATCCTCACTGTACAAACCGGACACATGATGGTCATCATACAGTATAAGTAGCACACTCTTACATTCTCTGATTTCAGCAGGCTGTGTTAGATTATGACACATAGATGTCAGATATTTTAATATTCTCTTGATATTGAATCTATTTCACTCATTTTTAAAAAAATCCCCTGTATGGAAGGCACATTTTGCGTAGATGATCCATATATCAATCCATTATGCTGTGGTAAATTGGCTAGAGTGAACCAATTGAAGCTAAACACTGAAAAGACAGAGGTAATACTGGTTGGGAAGGTGGAGATCTTGAAGGGCATTGTGCTCCTCACTCTTGATGGAGTTCTGCTGACCTTTTGCTGACTCAGTTAAGAACCTTGAGGTTATACTGGGCCCAGTGTTATTGTAAGTTAATGCAGCTGCAAAAAAGACTTTCTTCCAGCTCATCGTAGCCTGAGAAATGGCCCCTTACAGGTGATCTGGCCACCTGGATCCATGCTGCAGTAACATTGAGACTAGACTACTGTAATTTGTAATGCACTGTACATTGATCTCCCCTGAAAATCAGTTTGGAAACTCCAGTTGTTACAGAATGCCATGGCTCAAGTGTCATTGGGAGCTAGGTGGAGCAGGCATATCAATCCCATTCTACAGTCACTCCACTGGCTGTCCATCAGTTACTGGGCTCAGTTTAAGGTCTTGGCTATCACATAGAAAGCCCTTCATGGCCTTGGACCCTCATATCTATGAGACCTCCTCTTGCCCTTTGCTCATCTGATCAAGGTCTTCTGCTGCTGCCAGTCTGCAAATGGGCAAAATCAGTGACTGTCTGTACACATCTCCCCCTTCATAGGCGTCAGCTTCAGGGGGGCTTGGGGGCTGAGGCTATCCCCAAAATTTTCTAGGGGTGACTGAGTCCTCCTCCGGGCAACCAGGCTCACAAGCCTTGCCACCACCACCCCATGCCACCCCCAACCCATTTTGAAAGTGGAGGGTTTTTTTCCTCCGCTTTCTGAGACTTCGGGTGGGGTGGGAGGAAATTCAGGGCTTGCTTCCTGAAAGCTAAGCCCCACCCCCAGCTCCAAGAAACCCACGTTTTCAGTGCCTTCAGCTTTCCCGTGCAGAAAGGTAAGGAGCTGGCCTGGGGCTCCAGTGAGGGTGGGGGGGATGTTTTCATGGGTGGGGTGGTGGGCACTGGGTAGAGAGTGCCCAGGCTGGTGCTGCCGCTGTTGTTTTCCCGCTCCCTGCAAGGCTTGCCTTGCAGAGAGTCATGCGAGGAGGTTGGGGAGGAGGCTGGCATCCATGGAGGATCGCTGGCCTTGGGGCGGCTGGTTGCCCAGCGCCCTTGTTCTTCTGTTTCCCCCCACACACAAGGCTTGCCTTGCAGAGCCATGCATGGAAGTGGGGGGGGGGAGGCCAGCATCCATGGAGGATCGCCGGCCTCGGGGGGCTGGGTGCCCGGGCACCTTTCCTGCAGCCTCGTGCCGCTGCTGTTGTTTTCCCGCTCCTGAGTTCGCTACTTAACCAGAGCCCTTTATTTCCTCCGAGAGGAGAGAAGAGCTCTTCTGAGTTCTTTGTTGAGCTCCACCCCTTCCCTTGACAGAGAGAGGATATTAGGAAAGCCAGGAATCAGCAGTTTACAATCACTGAAATCGTACACACAGCCCATGCAGAGGGAGGGGGAGGAGGCCAGGTGAAACTTCAGAGAGTTTAAATGCGTACAGTCAAGATCAACTCTCCCCCAAACTCTTGGATAAATTATGGAGAGGGATTTCTATTTGCTTTCTCCCCCCTCCCCCCTCCCTCCCTCTTCCTTCCTTCCTCTCTTCCCATCTATTTGCTTTCTTTCCACCTCTCGCCTCCCTCCTTCCCTTGTTAAAACATCCCTAGTTAGGGTTGCTAGGTTCCTCCTTTCCACCTCTGGGGAGTGGGGGGAGGGGTGGCCCAATACAGGTTGGATAACTCCTGGAGATTTGGGGATGGAGCCTGGGGAGGACTGGGACTTCAGTGGGGTACAATGCCATAGAGTCCACCCTCCAGAACATCCATTTTCTTCAGGGAAACTAATTTTTGTAGTCTGAAAATGATCTGTAATTCCAGGGAATCCCCAGGTCCCACCTGGAGACTGGCACCCTTAGCTCCAGTGCTGAAACTGGAAGCTCTGGTTCTTCTGTGTGAGATGGTGGATGCAGACTACTGATATTGGCTTGCATCTGCTGAATCACCCTGCTTCATGTAGGATGCACAACAGTCAGGTGGAGAAGGGGGTCTATATATCCTTGATGGAGAACAGTTGTTGTTTTTTCATGGTAGTTGGGGGGGGCTGCTTCAGCCACTCCTAAGCTCTTCTTTTAATCTCCGTTTCATTTTTAAATTGTAAGCCCATCTGCATGAACAAGATGGGGGGGGGGCATGCAGATCAGAGGCCTTTAAAATTTCCTTTTGATCTGTGTGCAACCCAGAGACAACATTGGTAAGGGATATGTACTTTATGTTCATGCTTTTCATCTTGCTGTTACTTAAAATGGTGTGGTAGTTTCAAAGGGGCAACCAACTGGGTTGTACTACAAGGAATGATAGGACTGCTCATTGGAAATAATGGGAGAGGCTTGAAGGCCCATTGGAGATTATGGGAGCCAGGAATGCCAATTGACTCGCATGGGCTCTGCTGAAATACATTGCAGCCCAAAAAAAGTTGCAAAGAAATTGCAGAATGGTTTTTCCAATAAGGTTTTCGGGCCCAGATAGGCTACTCTAGGACTGTAATAATAGTTCCCAGAGTGGAAAAACAGTCCTTAGCAATAGAACCTGTGCTGCGTTTTAAAGTGGAGTTTCTAAGCAGTGTGCTAAGAAGGCACCTGTTCCTGGGGTTAGCCCAGCCCAGGGGCATTGCTAAGGGGGGTTCCCAGGGGTTCCCAGGCTGCCCTAATTTTCTGGGGAGCCCCTCTCTAAATGCCACATAGTTCCACCTCCATAGATAGTGACAATGGCTTGTGATGTCACTGGCTCCTCCCTATGATGTCATTGGTTCCAGTTCTTTTAATGGCTTAGCAATGCCTCTGGCCCCAGCCCCCCCACCCAGGGAAATTGGAAAGTCTACACCCTTGTAGTAGCCCCCCCTTATGGAATGGCCTGACTGAGCACATCAGGAAGGTTCCTGCTGTCCTGGCTTTCTGCAAACTGAATTATTCAAGAGGGCTTTTCTATGTAGGCAATAGAGTTGCACTGTACTAAATGATTCACAAAGTTACTTAGATAAATCATCTGGGACTGTGGTCTATACTACTACTGTGTTTAGCTTTCTGAAACTAGGATCCTACTGTGTAATATATGCATCATTTAACATATCATGTTAATACTTATGTTTTATTTCAGTAATGTTTTTAGATTTCGGATCAGTTTTACAGCCCTAATCCTATTGTATTGTTTATTGAATGTCACATACTGTTGAATGTATTGACTTCATTCTTTGTAATCAACCTTGAGTACCAGTGAGAAAGGTGGATTATAAATAACATTAATAAATAAAAATAAACTTCACAGCTGTTGTAAAGAGCGACTGCCACATGAGTGGGTTCTAACAGGAGTCATGATAGATGCAAGTAAATTTACTAAAGGTGTAGCAGGAATTATTTTTCTTCTTCTCATAAATTATTGCAATGTTATATCACTCAGTAAAGTGGATATGTTGGTATATTCAGGAAAGCAATACAGACAATGCACTACTTTTTAAAAGCTTAAATGCTCTTTTATATAAGATTAAATTAATTAATTAATGATAGGATTATTGATGCCTATTAGGTAGGCTGACTATATTGAAATTCCATACTGAGACAGTATTCCTCTGAATATCAAATACTGGGAAGAATTAGATGCTGGATAAACAATGGGTAGTGCAATCACTATCATATCCTCTCTGAGAGTTTACAGAGGCATCTAGTTGGTTGCTTTAAGAAACCACACAATGGAATTGGTGGTCCGTGGTCTAATCCAAAAAATTAGTTCTTATGGAACACCTTCCTATGGAACTCATAGATGAGTCCTTAGAATTCAGCCAATGAGTCATGGGTAGACTTACCGATACGGTTTGGAACAACAGTATACACCTGCAGCACAGAACACAGTTAGTAGTAATAATACAGCAAGAGTAGCCGAGGATACAGCCAGCAGAACTGTTTCTCGGATTTGTTTTCCACCTCCTGTTCCAACTTGGATGTTTCGCTCAGCCATACCAATCTTGTCTGAAACTTAAAGAGAAAAAAATAATATAAAGTCAATTGTAGATGGCACTACATCTGCAATAAAATGTTTGGAACCTTAAAGGAGGAATTCCATCTGTTTCAATAGAACATCTTAGAAAACAAATGGTAGGATTTAACCTTCCTATATGTTTTGAATGGGATTTGGAGCTGAATTACATGATCAGCAATTTCAAATTTTTGGTCTGTAATATTTCAAATTGTGGAAATTCAAAGGTTTGAATGGTATGTATACATATGTTGTACTTGTGCATGTATACCATTTCCCATGACATACCAGTTTGTGTGTTTGGTTTGGTTTTTTTGCTGATTTATGGTGACTCTGTAGGGGTTTTCAACGCAAGAGACATTTGGAGGTAGTTTGCCATTGCTTGCCTCTGTGCTGTGACCCTGGTATTCCTTGGTGGTCTCTCATCCAACTACTGACCAGGGCCAACTCTGCTTAGCTTCTGAGATCTGACAAGATTGGGCTACCCTGAGCTATCCAGGTCAGAGCTCACACATATATGGGATTTTATCTTAAACTGCATGGATATTAACTTTTTATGTTATTTAAAGCATAACTCCTTGGGGACGTACTTTAAAAAACACACAGTAATGTTACTGTGTCAATTGTACTTCATTCAAAATAGATTAGGGAAAACCCCACAACACATCCAACAATACTGGTGGTATGAAGCACCTTCTTGAACTATTCTGTTATAGAATAGCTTTGGGAAGGCTGAGGCCTTGAAAGACATTGTATTTCCTGGCTGACTTCTGGTTTTGGCAACTTGTTGGACGGGTGCACTCCGATGTGAATGCCCCATAATTGCAGTGGACGGGAGGGGTCCCAGATGATTCCAGGGGCCCCCAGAGCCCCTTATGTCATTGCCTGGGACATAAGGGGTGCCTCTTCCAAGGCGACAGCTGAGGAATCAAGGCTCCTCTTTGCCCCGATAGTACCCACCACCACGAGACCAGTATGGAGACAGAGGTGCATGCTGGGCTTAGCAAACAAGCAATCCAGCGCTTTTGATGGCTTCCCCACCTTCGAAACTACCCTGCAGAATGAACTGTGAGTGAGAGCTTCCATGTAACTAATCAAGCGTTTAAGCAGATAACCATTCCAAAGCCCCAAGCTGATTCGGAGAAGGGGGAGGAGCTAATCCCCCTCTTGAAAAAGCTATGATTTATGAGCAAATATGAGGGGCAGAGAGATGGTTTTGAGTGGAAAGAGCAACAACTAGCTGAGTATCATGCAGAATAGAATAAAGCATATAGAATCAACAGACTTTCAGAGAGTTAACCAGATTTCTCCTGTGTAAACAATGTTGCTGAGAGGAGATAAAATGGCGGTTAGGAAGAAACCTTCTTTGGGAACTGCCAGCTCAGCGATGTCATCTCCCAAACCAGAAAAAACCACCAATTTCCCAAACATGTTGGCTACAGCACTGCACCCTCTGCTGGACCAGATGACTAATCTCAATAATCTTTCAGTTGAAAGAAACTACCACAAAGACAGAAGAAACAGTCAAGGCTCTTAAAAAAGTTGATGCTAAGACAAATTTGATCAACCAGCTGTTATGGACTTCCGGTTTTTGGCAGCTTGCACCTTGACGTGTCCCATCAACCCTCCGATGGAGATGCATCAAGCTGAGGTGATCAGGAGGGGTCTTGGCTGGTTCCAGACCCCCACAGAGTCTTTGTAGGAGACTTTCAGCCTGGGGAGCCAGGATAAGCCTCTCTTGAGGCAACAGCTAAGGGATTGAGGCTTGCCTGTCCCCAAGAGGTCCTGGCATCACTGAGCCATCATGGCAACTAGAGCCAACCTCTGGATGAGCGGACAAGGAAATAAGCGAAAGTAACCCCAGCAACAATCGAAATTGTCTAAACAGTGAGTCAACCAAACCCCCGTAAAAGTGAAGAAGTCTCAGTCTGTTAGATCAATCCAAGAAGGAGTGGCGGGCGGGGAAGGGTTGGAGATCCACTCCCCCTCGAAACGGAGTGGTTCTTAAGCATTATAGAAAAGAGAGAAAGAACGGAACTGACCGTACGAGACTCCTTCTGAGCTTGAAAGCTGCATTTTAAGCCAAGAAATGTTGACTTCAGATAAGCTTTACTTTAAAAATAAAACTTTTCTTTTTTGTAAACAAAATGCCTGGGAGAGGGAGGAAAACAGCACCGGAAAAGAAACCCACTCCAGGAAGTACTGTACCAATGACTCCCTCCCAGACACAAGAAGCGGCTGCAGACTTTTCCAATGTGCTTGCTACAGCATTGCAACCTCTGCTGGAGCAGATGTCAACTATCAACAACAAGCAGGATTCCATGCAAAACCAACTCACCCACATGGAAAAAAGGGCCAATAAAACAGATAAAAGGATCGAGAAAGTTGAAACAATGACTATAGATATTAAGCAAAAACTGGAAGAAGTCAAAAAAGAAAGAAATACGGATAAAAACCAACTATTACAACTTCAGCTGGAAAAATCTATGCATGTTCTATGCTTCCAAGGAGTTCCTGAGCAGAAGGGAGAAGATTTAAAAACAACGTTAAGTGGAGCGATAGCTTCGATCTTGGATCTAAAACAAGAGAATCTCCAGAGTGACATGGACTTGGCATATCGTACATACCCTGACTTTATAAGAAAAAAACAAACTACCTGGCGAAATTTATGTCAAATTTTCTAAGAGAACAATGAGAGACAACGTTTTAAAAGCTACAACAGGAAAAACATTAAAAGTCAACAAGGAAGAAATTAAAGTCTTAAAAGACATTCCATTTGAGATCCATAAACAAAGATGTCAACATAAAGATTTAATTCTTTTCCTGCGAAATCAACAAATAGTCTACAGATGGAGTTTTCCAGAAGGACTTGTGTTCAAATATAATGATAAAAAAATTAAAATTGACTCTGTCCAACAGGCCAAAAATTTCATGAAGCAGAAGTTGGGCATAGATAAAGATGGAGATCCAAATTTGGAGAAAGGAGAGGAACCCAGTGAGGAAGAGATGGATAATACTTCAAGTGACTTCAGCAGTTTCACTTCAGAGTTTGACAAAGGAGCAGCAGCACCCAAAATATCAAAAGTGAAGAAGAAGAAGCGGAATTCTGGATTACAAAATATTTGACTTTAGCGTAACTAAATTCTATTTGACAGGGGCTTAGACTGTTTTTATATTCTTCAGTATATCATTGTTATTGCAGGAGTGATTTTATCTGTAACCTAACGTAAAATTCTTGTCTTAAGTTAGTGGTAGTGTTCCCCTGTACCCTTATCTTTAGGTTTTAGGATGTAGAGTATAAAACCAATAAAATATTAATAAAAAAAGAGCAGCTGTTATGTCTACAAATGGAAAAATCACTATATATAATGAGATTTCAAGGTATCCCAGAACAGAAAGGGGAGAACTTAAAAGAGATTTTAAGCAAAGAATTGGCTCCAGTGGCAGATCTTTAGCTTGGAGAAACGACAGCTGAGGGGTGACATGATAGAGGTTTATAAGATTATGCATGGGATAGAACAGGTAGAGAAAGAGGTACTTTTCTCCCTTTCTCACAAGAACTCGTGGGCACTCAATGAAATTGCTGAGCAGTCGGGTTACAATGGATAAAAGGAAGTATTACTTCACCCAAAGAGTGATTAATACATGGAATGCACTGTCACAGGAAGTGGTGGTGGCTACAAGCATGGACAGCTTCAAGAGGGAATTAGATAAACATATGGAGCAGAGGTCCATCAGTGGCTCTTAGCCACAAGATATAGATAAGGACTCTGGGGCAAGTGATGTTCTGTATTCTTGGTGCTTGGGGGGGAGGTCAACAGTGGGAGGGCTTCTAGTGTCCTGGCCCCACTGGTGGACCTCCTGATGGCACCTGGTATTTTTGGCCACTGTGTGACAGAGTTTTGGACTGGATGGGCCATTGGCCTGATCCAACATTGGCTTCTCTTATGTTCTTATCTTAAAGTGGAATCTATGCAAAGTGATATGGATATGGTTTATTGAACCTATCCAGAATTCATCAAGAAAAATATGCTGCCCGGTGAAGTATTTGTAAAGTTCTCCAAGAGATCAACGAGAGATATAATTCTGAAAGCAACAAGTGGGATAACCCTGAAAATCAAAGGTGAAGAGGCGAGAGTTTTAAAAGACATTTTATTTCCCACCATTGATGAAATTCAGCTAACCATTGCTGACTCGGTTAAGAGCCTTGGGATTATACTGGATCCAGCATTGCTGCTGGTGAAGCAAGATAATGTACCTGTGAAAAAGGCTTTCTTTGCCAAGCCTGGTAAATAGCCCCCGTGTTGACTCAGCCTATCTAGCCACTTGGATCTGTGCCACTTTAACATCAAGATTAGATTATTGTAATGCATTCCACATGGGTCTGCCCTTGAAATCACTCTGGAGATTCCAGTTGCTACAGTATGCTGCACTTTGGTCATAATCCTTTTGATGAAACCCAAATCAAAAGCTATGAATGATTTCTCCTAAGGGTTTATATAGATTGTTGATTTTTAAATTTCAGAACTTTTTAAAACCTTCAGCAAGACTTGGGTTGAAAAATGATGCATGAATAAGTATCAGATGGTAGGTAAAGAAATGTATGCAATCCCATCCCCAGGGATTAACACAGGGGCCATTATATCTTTCCCCTGCTTCCCTACCAGAGACCTGTTTGCTATCCCAACTTGTCCTGTGGCACCCAGCTCAAGATAGCTTCAAGGTTTTGTACATTAACCCCTTTTCTCACCAGTGCCAGAGAAAAACAAGCTTCTTCTGTTTTCATTGCACCCCTCCACTACATCTTCAAACACAATCAAATATTCCCACCCAAGTGTTCCATCTCTGCTCCATGTCATACATGACGCTTGCAGCAGCATCTCAAGAATACCATGGAAATCTGTTGTGGGAATGAGGAATTGGCAAAAATCATGCCCTTTTCCATTAGTGGAAATGTAATGTTGGACCCTCCCCACAACTTTTCAGTCATATGCCCTAGGAAGGTTTTTGACTCCCTATAAATACTACCTGCCAGCTATATACCTAGAATGTGTAGGTGCAGAATTCAGAACTTTGACAAAGCCCCAGGAAGAGTCCACACCAGTTTCCACTCATGCAATAAATACAATGACAAATTGCCCTGAGTGAACTTCATTAACATGACAAAAACTTGCTTCTTCCTCATCCATATTTCTAGAAGTCTGTTAGAAGTGATAAGTTCTCTGTTAGGTAAATCAGAAAGTGAGCGCCCTTTCAAAAGTCCCACCAAATTAACCAATGACCTTTTTTCTTAGAAGCCTGAGACAAACAGTCCTTTTTGGTAAAGAGTGCAAAAAGAATGCAGAGGGGAACTAGTGGAATGCCAGAAGTTCTCACTGACTCCCCTAGGTGGATATACCCTAGGTGGACAGTTTGCCAAGTCATTGTAACAGGTGCCAGCTGTGGAATCTGTATGCTGATCCCCCCTGCTCCCATATGGAATACTTATCTGCTTATGAGAGGTCTGCAAAGATGCTGGGCACCCAGTTACTGGATTGCTAAAATTTTGCTCTTGGCACTTTGGAGCTGGAATATTTTTAACTCCTTTACAGGTGGTGCTGGCTCCTGAAAAATCTAAAGCCAGCTCTCTGAAATCCCAGCCTTAAATACTGAGTGTGACAAATCGGGCATTTCTCAGGGAAAGTCATCTTGTTTTGGTTGAACAACTAGTGGGAATTCCCATGAAGTTTCAGCAGTAAATCATAGTTGTTCTTACTTGGTATTGGTTGGAAATAGAGATCTTTGGGTGGGTTGTCACCAACATTTTCCTGATCCTGTAGTTCTGCAATAAAGTTAAGAAATCAGCAATTCAATTACAAAGCAAACTGTAATTTTCTTTGTTGCTATCTTGAGTACATAGTTACTTCATTAAGCTAATTAACTGATTAATGCAGGAAATCATGCAAGAGCCACAATAATCTGTGAGCACCAGACCGTGGTAACCGCATTCTAATTTATACAGTTCAGAGTATTGGTTACTATCATTAGATGGTAAGTCAGATTTTAAAGCTGTATTTTCAAGTGCTATAAGTCTGAGTTTCTTTGTCTCAGAAAAATTTGCAATGTTCATTTTCTGGAGATTTGACCTCTAGGGTTTTTCCACCCCTTTGGCTTGGTTGTTCATGGGTTTGAATTTTTAGGGACACTGAAACACCTCCCCCCCTTTAATGTCTATTTTGTATAGCAGAAGAGCTGCTGAGTATGTCCATTGTATACTCATGGGTATTTAAAAGGTCAAGGGGTGGGTGTTTGCTCCCCAAATCCTAAATTGAACTGATATGCATCAGGTGCTTTGCAGTTATAATTAATAGACTGTGTCTTCCCCCAGAATTATTTGTGCAAACATTTTAATGTAAACTGTCATACGATACTGTAAGCAGTGATGTGTATGTATGTTGCAGTTAATGTGAATTGAACTGCACATAAACATCAGACTTAGTGCATTCAGCATTGCAGAGAATGTGCATAAATGACCAGCATAAATAGGATTTTGCATATTGCTCTGTCAGTATGCTCAGTTTCCAAGTGATGCTGGAGCCTGTGAGGATTTCACACATTTGACCAGTGAGTGTGCATAATATTCAAATGAGGAGGATGCATAGTGACCTAACTCATGTGAAACACCTTGTTTATGCCATCAGATTGTACACGTTCACCAGAAAACTGTGCAGATTAACTGGGAAGTGTACAAAATCATCTGCTTATGTTTGTATACATTTTCACATTATTCAGTGAATTTGCACAATAGTTGGTGTTCACACACATTCTCCATTCAGCATTAACTGCAGCATATATAATATTGCCTAATAGTAGGGTCTCCAAACATAGTGCCTACCAGTATTTCCCCTGGTGCCTGCCAAGAGTTTTATAGTGAGCAGAGCTCCTACCCAGCAGGGCTTCTGGTTGGCCATTAGAGATCTTACTGGCTGTGCAAATTTTTAAAATGTTGTTTTAGTGGCTTCTGCAGGATCAGGTAGAATTTAAATATAAATGTAAAAAAGGAACACACAATAAATATCATTGGCTTAGATCCAAAGAACTGAGAATGGAGTTCTACTTATAGAAGTAATTTCTGCTCGTGACAGTATCTTAGGATCCAGCCCATTGTGCTTATATACTTCACTTCATCCCACACTTCAGTCAACTTACAAAGTCAGACATTCCCATTGTAGTCAGAACCATATTGATAATTCTAATTGTACAGTACCTTCTGGAAGCATTTCCATAGGGGGCTCATTTGTGGACATGGTGTGATAGTGAGGTCCAAGTTCATTATCTAAAATTCACAATGACAAAATGTAAGTTAATTGCAGGCTCTAAAAAAAGCCATTTAGTTATCAAGATTTGCACTTTTTTGTTGCAATCACATTCCCAGAACTAAGGGAAAATGCACTGCGTTTTAAGTTTTTAATACTGCAGTCCTAATCCATGGTTTTATCCTGCAGTAACTCTGTAGAGGATCACACTGTAGGTTTCTTTGCATATTATGAGATAGGAAAGCAGGCTGTCTTGAAGGATTCACCCTCCATGTCCACTGCCCCCAAGAATGTGATGGTGTGGGATACTGAACCAAGCTATATTAAAGGATTAACTTTCCAGGCTTGGCTGCTAAAAAGTATGGAGTGCATATTGTCATGTTTGTATTTGAAGATTCATAGACAGTGCTTTTCTTAAGGGCAGCTTTCTTTAATTGTATCTTCACAGGGCTAGGTTATAACATGTGAAAATCCATGCTCCTTGGAGGAAGGGTGGTGTAAAATTGTTCAAGAAATTTAGACCGGTCCAATAACTGTATAGGAAAACAGTTGTGCACCTCAGTTCTCATGTGCCTTCCCCTATACAGTTTACCTAGATATATGCTCACAGACAGGTAAACAACCATATGAAGAAATGTTAGTGAGAACTGGAGTGCCTATTCAACCGGCAACCCTTTGAACAATTACTTCTGAGAACATTCATACTAATAGTGCCACAGTTCTCTCATACAATTGCATGATTTCAGATTTCACAGGAGACTGAACTTCATATGGGACTTCATACACATATGATCACATAAGAGGATTGAACTGTATCTGAAAATGAATATTAGAATTTAACTTGAAGGCTACAGAGAATGGTACATTTAGTTCTGAAAACTGAAACCAAGCAATCTAATTACTTATTTATCATTTAGCTATCTCTGTGTGATAAACAAAAATATATTCCTTAGTGGAGTAAAATGCTATAGGGGCTACTCCCCAAAGCATCTATTTTCTTGAGGGGAGCTGATCTCTGTAGTCAGGAGATGAGCTGTAATTCTGGGAAATCTCCAGGCCCCACCTGGAGGATGGCATCCCTACTGCTGTGGCCATGCCCATTGGGCCCAGAGGAGCTCAAGATGCCTACTACAGGCTCGACCAATCACCTCACTCCCCAGCTCTCCCCAGCATCCAATTGTGCCCCCCTCCACCCTACAAAAACCTCAGCTGGGACACCTTACAACTCAGTATGTAGGGTGTGCAGCACAGGACTCTGTCTCAGAGTTCCCTGCCATGCGGACTTAGAGTAAGCAGCAAGGCTCTCCCTGTGGACCCAGGGAGGGTAATGAATGGAGTCTTCATACCTCACCGTGGTTTTCAGTTCAATAAAGTCTGTGTTGTGCCACAACTGTCTCTCTGTCCACTTGGTTTTGACAACATGACAGGACTCCACACCCTTCTCTGCCCCACTCCCTCCCCACCCCATCTGTGACTCCCCCAAGGGCTGCCTGATGACATGTCTAAGAGGGAGTGCTCTCAGGTGGCTGTGGATGGTTCTGCAGGTGCCACTGGTCATTGTCCTCTGCCAAACATAGCAGGGGCCCAGCAGCACCTCCAAAAGCTGACTGAGCAGCAGGTTCCCTCCCTCACCTCACAGGCTGCTGTGCGAAGGGGGAGGGGCCAGAGGGTGGTCTGGGTGAGAGAACCAGCTTGGTGCAGTGGTTAGAGTGTGAGACTAGATCTGGGAGACCCAGATTCCAATCCCCACTTGTAGCATGGAAGCTCGGTGGGTGGCCTTGGGCCTGTTTCACACTCTCAGCCTAACCCAACCTCACTGGGTTGTTGTGAGCATAAAATGGAGGAGGGAGGAATGATAGAAGCCGCTTGTGGTTCCCATAGGGGAGGAAGTTTGGAAATGAATAGAGTGAATGAATGAAGTTCTTAACTGCGTGTCCACTCTAGGAAAGAGGGCCTTCTGTCACCCAGGAGAAAGACATCTGTGAAGGTATCTCTGAGGGGGAGGGAATCACAGGGGTGCCTGGTGTCAATGGCTGGGGTGGAGCCAATGTTGCAGGCAGACTCAGTGTCTTTGGAAGGGGTAGGAAGGGCACTGGTACAGGTGGTGCTGGAGTGCCCTTGGTTCTTGGGCTGGGCTGAGAGGCAGGAGTCAAGTCCAGTCCAGGGGTCGTGGTCAAGAGAGACAGAACAGGAGCCAAGTTGTGAGTCTGAGAGAGTGGTCGTCCGAAGCAGGGGTCAGGAAGCCAGGAAAGACAGAACAGGAGCCGAGTCAAGAGTCCAAGAGAGTGGTCGTTCGAAGCAGAAGGTCATGAAGCAGAAATCCAAAGAAGAAGAAGAAATTGGATTTATACCCCACCCTTCGCCCTGAGTCTCAGAGTGGTTTACAAACTCCTTTCCCTTCCCATCCTCACAACAGATACCTTGTGAGGTAGGTGGAGCTGAGAGAGCTCTTTCAAGAACTGCTCTTTCAAGAACAGCTCTGACAGAACTATGTCTTCCCAAAGATCATCCAGCAGCTGCACGTGGAGGAGTGGGGAATCAAACCCAGCTCTCCTAGATTGGCGTCTGTGCACTTAACAGGAGCAAAGAGGCGAGGGTGGATGCAAGGTCAGCACGGATGCAACTCGTTGCTTCCACGGAGAGCCCACTCATGAGTGAGAGCTATATAGGCCTCCGGCCGTGCTTCCCTGAGCAGTGGTGCTGCTCCTCTTAGTATTCAGGGCTCGGTGCTCACCTTCCCTGCCAGTGTGTATCTCAGTGGTTGCTTGCCAAGTCCTCATGGAACCGCTCCCTCAGCCAAGCCACCCGTGGAAGTGAATCTGGCGGGCTTTCCATTTGCGCCTGTGTCTCATCTGGGAGCCAGTTTGGTGTAGTGGTTAAGTGCGCAGATTCTTGTCTGGGAGAACCGGGTTTGATTCCCCACTCCTCCACTTGCACCTGCTGATGTGACCTTGGGTCAGTCACAAGCTCTGGCACAGCTGTTCTCTCAAGTACAGTTTCTGTCAGAGCTCTCCCAGCCCCACCTACCTCACAGGGTGTCTGCTGTGGGGAGGGGAAGGGAAAGGTGTTTGTAAGCCACTCTGAGACGCCTTTGGGCAGTAAAGGGCGGGGTATAAATCCAATCTCTTCTTCTTCTTCTTCTTCATCGGCTGTTGCAGGACCAGGTGTGGAGGTTACTGACTCAGGCGCTGGCGGTGGCAAGCTGTCAACTCCCGAGGAGTCAGAGGGGCCAGCTTCCAGCTCTGGTGATGCTGGAGACTCCTGCTGTGCTGCCTACTTGGGCAGGAGCCTGGCAACATCTTCGTCACCCATGACAGGCTGCTGGGGAGCATACCTGCTGGGAAGTAAAAGACGCCCCTAAATGCATTGGGTGGCAATGACAACTCCCCTTCCCCTTGTGCCCTTGGGGCCCCTGTGCTCTGTGTGGGCACTGAGGCAGCTATGGATGCCTGTGGGGTGGATAGCTCAAACTTCCTCCCTCATATCAGGTGCCTGGATCAGCTGACAGGAGTTGGTCCCTTTAAGAGGGTGGGGATGCTGCTGCTAATGTGGAACTCCTGTGGCCTGCCTTTCCCCACCCCATGCCTGATATGGACACTGGACTCCACTCCCTCACCACATGGCTCCTAATTGTTTCTGGTGGCCCTGTCCATCATAGTGCCACTGCCTCCACACAACACCTCCCCTGACTGCAGCGGCACAGTTGCTATGGCCGATATCCCAGTCACTCATAGAAACACTACAAACCTACCAAATTTGTCTGCTGGCCATTGCGTAACTTATCCCCATAGGAAGTGGTCTAGTGCTGCTGTCGTTACACAGTGGTTGGCTGCTGCAGTGCAGGCACAGCACAGATTTGCTCTGTTACTCTGGGAAAACTCTAACTTTTATCTTAACATTAAGTTATCTGAAAGTCAGATTTCGGGTGGGGGGGAAATCTGAATCGAGTTACTCATAAAAGAAGAAAAATCTGATTCTGGACTAGGCCATGCTCTCTACGTATTGGTCAGAATCAAAGAAAAAGCATATTTTTAACAAGTTCCAGGAACAGTACTTGTATTACAGTGTGATCCTACCTTGTACAGATTCTTCTTTGGAAATTGGCTCTTCTTGATTTTTTTTGTTGTTGAGCATTTCTACTGCAAAGTAAGATTCATATGCTTAGTAGCCCAATCTCATTACATCTGTGTGTTTACCTTCGTTGAGTAGCTTGATTTGTTTGCGTGTGTGTGTGTTAGCTGCTTTGTGGATTATGACGAAAGCAACATTCTTCACTTAAAGAAAAATATAGAACCCAGATGCCTTCTAGAAATCCAGATGCAAAGGCTGACATGTCCAGATCTACCTGGATGACCCTTAGGAAAGTGGTTTTCAAATAACTTCCTCCATGGAATGTGAATTTTTGTTGGGGAAACTTTTCAGGTATAGTCCATAGGACAAATAATGGTGGATTGAAAATTAATTTGAGCACCAGTCCCAGGAGAGTTCTGGGTGTATTCTAAGTTGCAGTATCAGTTTACATGTAGCAACAGTGAGTTCCAACAGGCCTGCCTATGAACTGAGTGCGATCTACACCATACCTCCCAATCTACTGCAACATGCAGGGATTTATTAGATATGTGTCAAAGTGGAAAACAGTCTCTGAAAGTAGAAAGGCAAGAGAGTCAGGAAGACTGTGACTATCTCCCTCTGTAGGATCATACAATAAGCATGACATACATGATCCCAGACCAATTATTTATTGATTGATTTGATTTTAGGCCACTCTCCCCTGCACACAGGTCACAGGGCGGTGGACAGTTCAATAAATACAATTACAAGTAGGATTAAAACAGTTAAAAACAATAAGTTCTATGACTATTCCAGATGGTGCTTAGAGGACCAATTTATGTCCTTACCCCATGGGGGAGAGGAGAGATGGGAGAGGCCCAGAGAGGCTGAATGAAAAACTATTGCTGTCCTTAATTATAGGCCTGGCGGAACATCTGTCTTACAGGCCCTGTGGAACTGCAGTAGGTCACGCAGGGCACAGATGTCATTACGCACAGAGTTCCACCAGGCTGGCACCAGGGCTGAAAAGGCCCTGGCTGTGGTTGAGGACAGCTGAATGTCTCTTGGGCCAGGGATCACCAAGAGGTTCTTCTCCCCAGAGTGTAATGCTCTTCTGGGGATATACCAGGAGAGATTGCCCTGTAGATTATGTCTGTCTGTGTATGCTCTTTTTGTGTGTGTGCTCAAAATGCAACTTACAGTACTCTCGCAAGCTCTGCAGACTGTCATGCAACTTTAAGGCATCATCATCTTCATCACCACTGTCTTCTGGTTGATGTTCTGAAGTACCTAGGTATATATAAAAGGAGTAAAGATGACATCGTACAATTACTGCTGGCTTTTCCTGTTAACCACCAGCTGTCTTTCATTCAATGTCATTGCAATACTTAAGAACATAAGAGAAGCCAATGTTGGATCAGGCCAATGTTCCATCCAGTCCAACACTCTGTCAGACAGTGGCCAAAAATACCAGGTGCCATCAGGAGGTCCATCAGCAGGACCAGAACACCAGAAAGCCTCCCACTGTTGCCCCCCCAAGCACCAAGAATACAGTACATCACTTGCCCCAGACTGAGAGTTCCTATCAATACCTTGTGGCTAATAGCCACCGATGGACTCCTGCTCCATATGTTTATTTGCTGTAAAGAGATATCTGTATCTCAGGCCTGTGGCAACAAGACCCTCTCTATTAAACTGAGGTGCCATCTAAGAAGATAGTTCCAGGTGGATAGTCAGGTTGTAGTAGTAAGACAAAATTCGAGTCCAGTAACACTTTAGAAGAAGAGTTGGATTTATACCCCGCCCTTCACTCAGAGTCTCAGAGCAGCTTACAATCTCCTTCCCTTCCTCTTCCCACAACAGACACCCTGTGAGGTAGGTGGGACTGAGAGAGTTCTGAGAGAACAGCTCTGAAAGAATTTGTGATTGACCCAAGGTCACCCAGCTGCCCGCATGTGGAAGAGTGGGGAATCAAACCCGGTTCTCCAGATTAGAGTCTGCTGCTCTTAATCACTACACCAAACAGCATTTTTTCCAGGCTATAACTTTTCATGAGTCAAGGCTCACTTTGTCAGACACCAAGAGGCAGTGTGTGTTGTCAACACAGAGCATCTTACAAAGTGCAAGATTATGGAATTTAGTGAAGTGAGTTTACTTTGTTGCAAAGCTCCAATTTTGTTACGCACACAACATTTATAATTGTGTAATCTTCTCCTCAGCATGACTGGCACCATTTATTTTGACAGGACACCTCCAACCATTCATTTACCTGCCTGAGTCAGGTAGGGTACAAGCAAATGAGATTGAACAGGTGGATCATAGAATCATAGAATGTTAGAGTTGGAAGGGACCTTGCATGTCATCTAGTCCAACCCCCTGCACTCTGCAGGAGCATAGCCAAAAGATAGCCCAACATACCCAAAAGATGGTCGTCCAGCCTCCTCTTGAAAACATCCAGTGAAGGAGCATCCACCACCTCCCGAGGCAGACTGTTCCACTGCTCAACCACTCTTACAGTTAGGAAGTTTCTCCTGATATCTAGCTGGTAACGACTTCCTTGTAATTTCCACCCATTAGATCTAGCCTTGCAGTCCGGAGCAAGAGAGAATAGCTCTGCTCCATCTTTTACATGACAGCCCTTCAAATACTTGAAGACTGCAGTCATGTCCCCTCTTAAGTCTTCTCTTTCCCAGGCAAAACATACCCAACTCTTTCAACCTTTCCTCATAAGACTTGGATTCAAACCCTCTCACCATCCTGGTTGCCCTCTTCTGGACACTCTCAAGCTTGTCAACCTCCTTAAAGTGTGGTGCCCAAAACTGGACACAGTACTCCAGGTGAGGCCTGACCATAGCAGAATAGAGCAGAACTACTATCTCCCATGATCTGGACACAATGCTTCTGTTAATGCATCCTAAGATTGCATTAGCTTTCTTCACAGCCACATCGCACTGCAGGCTCATATTGAGCTTGTGATCAACCAGAACACCTAGATCCCTTTCACATGTGCTGCTGTCAAGCCAGGTCCCTCCCATTCTATATCTATGCATTTGATTTTTTGTGCCTAGGTGTAGGACTTTGCACTTATCTCTATTGAATTTCATTTTATTTGCCTCAGCCCACTGTTCCAGCCTATCTAGATCATTTTGAATTCTGACTCTGTCTTCTTCAGAATTAGCAGTCCCTCCCAGCAAATTTGATAAGCATCCCCTCTATGTCCTCCTCCAGGTCATTTATAAAAACATTGAACAACACCGGGCCCAGGACCAAGCCCTGTGGCAGTCCACTCGAGACTTCCCTCCATGTAGATGCAGAGCCATTTACAAGCACTCGTCGGGTACGATTTTTTAACCAACCATGAATCCATCCAACAGTTGCACCATCCAGCCCACACTTAACCAGCTTATCCTCAAGGATATCATGAGGAACTCTGTCAAATCCTTTACTGAAATCTAGATACACTATATCCACAGCATTGCCAGAGTCAACCAGTGGAAGTCTGTCACTAGAGAACTTTGCTGTTAATAGCCTTGCCTGGGGCTCATGCCTAAGAGAAGCAACTGAGGTGTGTAACAAATAAGAGGGTTAACTGGGAGTATGTTGGGGGCCAGAATTAGCATCTGGGCCATGAGCATGTGCCAGCATAATTTTTGCTTATGTGTGGCAGCCATTTTTAATCACTGCTGTGGGAAGGGAGAGGACTTCAATACGGAAGATCTTTCAGAGTGGAAGAGTGCACAGCAGGGCTGGTTCAAGGTTTTAAGTAGAGCCCTCCTTTGCCCACTACCTTGTGGCCCCCACTCACACTTTCCTTCTTGATCCATCTGCCCGTGTGTCCTTCCCCTGCCTGTTTGTAAGTCTTCCATCATTTATACTCACAGACACCTGCATCCCCTGCATGCCCTTTCCTCCTAGGAGTACCTCTGCCATGGCTGCCAGAAGAGCTGCTACTGTGCACCTCCTGTATACCCTTCCTCAGAGCCACTAGGCAGTCCCTGCAGCCAGGAACGTGGGAGAATAGTACACTGGTGAGGGGTCAGCAGCAGTGGACCCCACCAAAAGCCTGGGCCCCTGGCAGCTGCCCCCCTTGTGGTATGCTGATGCTGGCCCTGGTTCACAGCCTTATTGATAGCCATAAGGAGCAGAATGTGGTTTTCTCATTCCGACTACCGTCCACCAAGTAGTAACTTCTTACGATGTGCATGTCATCCCTTGATTATTTATGTTGTCCTGCCAACTGTTGTCCTGCCCTGTTATTCATGTTGTCCTGCCAACTGTTGAGTAGAAACATTGGATTGCTGACTAGGTTTATATCCTCTTCATCATGTGGCAAGAGAATATAGATGAATAGCTTTCTTCTATGTGCTTGTATGTACACTGTGTTAAGTTACAGTGGCCAGTGGTATGTCCACTAAGTATAGAAGTGTAATTAAATATTTGTTGATAGGAACAACACTTGCCCTGCCTCTCTGTGTACTTCAGTGACCATCACCTGTTTGCATGCAGACACAGGGAATAATATGAGTAGCATATATGTCAAAGGTGAGGATTCATTTAAGCCTTCCCCCTGCTTTTAATCAAGCTCCAGCCCAAACATACACATTTTTTATGCCAGTGTAAATTTTTAAGAGTAAGAATCCTTTCCAGAAGTTGAAATGTTAAAAGTACCCAAAAACATTGTTGAAATGTTAAGGGCATCCAAAGAATAATTATATAACAGAGCTACAATTAATTAAATAATGTATACTTCATTAATCATCATGTTTTAACCAGTTAATTGATTGAAATAAATGTACTGAAAGCTCAGTGTATGTTCTTGTTTTGAGTAGCTGTTTGTTTAATGGGACATCATCAGTCTGAAAATGCCATCCTTAATACCTTTTTTTTAACAATTATCAATATTACAAAAAGAAAACCATCTATTCTACATTTAATGTATCTATACAGACACTCTAATATATATAAGAACAGAGCTTATGCTGGATTAGACCAAAGGCCTCTCAAGAACAGCATTATGTTCACACAGTGGTCCACCAGTTGCCTCTAGAAAGCCCTCAGATAGGAAGATGGCAACAGCCACTGATATAAAGAGGCATACTACATTATAATCATCTCTAGTACATAGATTGAGATCATTCTCAATAAATGTCTGTCACAGCCTCTTCCTCTTCTAACCCATCACACAATATGTTAACTCTTAATTCCACATAAAATACCCTCAGTCATGTCTTACTAAGAATGTACTGCTAATTTTTTACAGTACAATATGTGTCACTGTAGCAAAGAAAATGTTAAAGATATATTTGTTATTTTGTGTCCTCATTGGTTAATCAGTTAAAGCTCTAGTTGATTAATCTTCCCAGATGATTAAAACTTGCAGTACTATTGTGTAGGATGATTTAAGTAGAAGTACGATGATTAAAAAAAAAACAGGTTATTTAAAAAAAACCAGGGGCATATTGCAATATATCTACTCAAGGTTTACCTTTGTCTACATAAATCTCATGTACAACAGGACGTAGTCCGGTAATCTTCTCATTACTCGCCTCCTCCTCCTCCTCTTCTTCCTCATCATTTACTGGAACAAGTTCCTTGGAAAAGTCTACAGAAATCATGAACATGAGATGTCAAAATAGGGTTTTAAAATTTGCTCAACAAGGGACCTGCTCCAATCCTATTAACGTTATCAAAATAATAGGAAATAATAACCAGTGAACAAGTTTCCCTGTTAAAAATGCCAAGAATATTTAGCTTTCAAAGGTGTCAGAATTAAATATCTGATTTCAGAGGTAGAGGAGTTATATTTGAGAAACAAAAGATGTACTCTGGATTCCCCCACTACTGCTTTCCGCTTCTGCTCCAGTTGCAGATAGGAATGAACTTATATACAACTACTCAGTTGCCCCTATATTTGAAACTAGTTTTATATACTCAAAACAACTTACATGTGTCTTATTTCTTTGTGATGTTGCCCCACCTGGTCTAGTGCATGCCTTTAACAATCACATGGACAGAATAAATTGCATATGTATTTCCATCAAATTGTCACCCTCTTTCCCAATGGAACATCAACTGCATGAGACAGGTCCATGAGTATTAGTCCTGCCCATGTGGTGGTGGTATTCACACCTTGCAGCCATGTAGGATAACACCATGGGAAAGCTGTTCTCACAGGCCTCAATGTGGTTAAGAGGGAGCCTTTTATTTCCTCCATGGAATCTAGTCTCTGTTACACACTTATTTTCCTTTAGTTTCTGATGGAGACCCATCGCTCCTTTCTCTTCTCTGTTTCAGCTCTGAACAAACAGTTTCAGATTCTAATTAGAAATTTGCATATGCACCCAGAATGGAATGTATTAAAACTGATGTGTGCTAATGTCCCTAAATACTGCTCTTAAACTTTGAAACATGGTTGAGAGCCAGTGTGGTGTGTCAGTTAGAATTTCAACAAGGGCATGTTTGAATGCCCACTCTGCCATGGAAGCTCAAAGGGTGACCTTGGGATACTTACTCTCTCCCAACTTAACACACTTCACGGGATAAAATGGAGGAAGAGAGAATGATGGTTTGAAGCTGGTATGGGTCCCTTGGGAAGAAAAATGAAATATAAATATCTACATAAAATGGATGAAGGGAAAACGAGGGTTTGAATCTGCTTTGAGTCTACTGGGGAGAAAAGTGGGGTATAAATATCTAAATAAATACATTTTATGGGACTTCAGTACTCAGTTTCTCATAACTGCAGAAATCTTGTATGCTCCACAACTTCTGTCCATCTCTTTCCATATGCAGTTGTCCAACTGTTTCATGAATGGTCTAACAGTTTCCTCCACTTCTGCATTATTCAGGGCTGTTTTATACTTGTTTGATTCCCCAGTACAAATATCTCAGGAATTTTCAGGGTCACCTTTACTCAGGTGTACTGTTTGTGTGAAACACACTTGGGGTCTAGGTGCCATGATCTGCATGATCACTGTAGCTTTAAAATGTGGAGATCACTGTACCTGTACAGCCCCACATGCACAGTTGCTGGTTTACAAAATGGTACATCCATATGTTTTTTAGCCTCTGGCTTACAGATTTTTGTCTTAACTCAGGAAGGATGGCTCCAGAGCAAACTGATTTATGCAGTAGCCAAATCGCTCACTTACAACTTTAATGCAGTAGGCTCACAAAGTAGAATTTTTGCTCACAAGACTCCACAGCTTAGAGGGAGCATTGACTGAGTGTACCCCAGGTGCAGATCACCACAGAATCACCCATAGATGTGATCTAGCCCTGAGAGAATTACATAGAAATAGAATCAATTATCTATGTTTCATTGACATTTTTTGAGTCCTGTCTCCTTTTATAGTGAGTCTGTTAAATTAGAGCAGCTTCATACCTTGGTCTATTTTGGAAATACTGAATTTAGCTGTCAAAAGAGAGGGATTCTTCAACTGGAGAAAGATGATCAAGGAAGAGGATGTACATATGGGGTTTCTCTTCCCCTAACACTACATAGTATTACCCAAATTAATCTCCAGTTTTGATGACATAATAATGACCATGCTTTCCCACTGGCTTCTACTTTTAAAGGGAACTGTGTGTTCTGCCTGGTGCTAGAAAGGTATTTATATTATAATCAAAGCAGAGTTACCTGCTCCTAAACCCATTGACATCAGTGGATTTAGAATGGTATAATTTTGTTTAGGATTGCACTGTTGATCAGTTATTGGTTTTTATATATTTTTTTCTATTGGAAGTAGCTATTTTGCCTTCTTCTTCCCAGAAGATTAAAGGTACAGCTTGATACAACTTCTATCTAATCTGTTCAAGCATGCCTGACATTCTACTCAACAAGCCTTAAGATCAGGACTAGAAACATCTGCACCCTCTAACCTGATGAACAGTTGTGGCAGACCTTCAACGCTTGCACCCATTCTGCTTTATTTTAGTTGATTCTATTAAAGGCTCTTATTTTGGACCAATATAAGCTACCTACAACTTTTATGCTTTTTATGGCAGTCCTGTTTGTCAACTGACATGCAATGAATGTATGAAGTCACTGATGTGCATCTTCAGATACTTAGGAACATGTGTGTTCCTTTCATACTTCATAAGATTGTCACAGCAAACATTAGGATAGCCTTGGCAAGCATATTTATTATAGAATACGCAAACTATCCCTCAGCAATCACCAGGTAGGCAGGTATGGTTTGTGCATTCCAAAATCATGCACACTGACCAGAGTGGCAGCTCTACTGAAGTTTGGTCTAGTGCCTAAATTTGGTTGTATGCAATGCCATGCCATGCCAGACTATGTTCAATCTGGTGTAAGAATGCTTTGTTCTCTTATTATTCTATACAGTACTACAGTACTTCTAAACCTGGACAACCCCTTTGACAGAACCTTAACTTCTTTATTCAGTGTGGTGTAATGGTTAAGAGGTGCTGGACTAAATGGAAGGGCCATAAATCCTCTGATGAAAAATCCACCTTGAGTCCCTGTGAGAAAGGTAGACTATGAATGAATGAATGAATGAATGAATGAATATTAAAGAGTCTCACTAGAGACTAATAGAATCCAGTTAAATGAAGATCTGGTAAAATTAGAGGGGAGATAGGTTTTTTGTATGTGATATGACAAAATTATTATCACACTACTTTCTCACTACTGGCATTTGGATGTCAAACTATCATTTGATTAAGTATCATCTGGCCATGATATGAGTACTCACAGTCCAACAAACACCAGTCTTAGCACCTAACTGGGATTTCAAATTAGTCTTGTAGTTGTGGTCAGTGTTCCCTCTAAGCTGAGCTGGTATGAGCTAGCTCACAGTTTTTAGCCCCCGGCTCCCACATTTTTGCCTTAGCTCAGGAAGGATGGCTCCGGAGCATACTGATTGAAGCAGTAGCCAAATCGCTTGCTCACAACTTTAATGCCAGTAGCTCACAAAGTAGAATTTTTGCTCACAAGACTCCACAGCTTAGAGGGAGCACTGGTTGTGGTTAACCACAGTTAGTACTAAATGTTGTTTGTTGTCATTTCTGAATTTGTAAACTGCTGTTGGTTGAGTAGTCTCATCCCTTGTGGCCAGAGAGACAGCAATGTAGGGAGAAAGTTTTCCCTGCAGGTTTACCCATGGTTTACACATGGACTAGACTGGCGACTAACCAGGGTTTGTTGCACAAACCATATTTTAATGTGAGGTCTGAATGCAATGATTTTCTGTGGTCAAAAAGGTTTTGCAGATTCTTGAAGAACAAAAACCTGCACTGTTTTCACTACAAAGTTCAAAAGAAAACTCTGCATCCAAGAGAGCATACCTTCAGTAGATGTGTGATTTTTAGCAGTTCCTGTAAATATCAGTAAAGATAAAAAGATAATTAGTGAGAGCTTCATAAGGAAAACTGTCCAACTTCTCAGGTCATTCTTCTGGTTGAGGCTCGTCTTTTCCTCCTGGAATCCTTCATGTCATATTCTAATAAGCACTCACTATGACATCATCATGGCTTTTCATCTCAGAATGAAGCCACTAGAAAACAAGACTGAGTGCTTGTACAGCCAACACAGAACATACTTACTGTTTTAGAAATCTCCTTAGCATTATGAATGGATCTTCTTATAAAATAATATTTGTGTATAGGGATCAAGGAATTCTGTAAATGCCTAAATATGAAAATACTATGCAGAGATTATAACATTTCCTGGATGGATCTGTGAACAGGACTCAAGATTCTTGTTGGATCGGGTTTCGGTTTCGGCGTTGCGAATGGCGGCCACCTTTCGGGACGCTCCCGGAGGTGGTTAGCCCACGCGCAGTTTGGGGGGGTCTTTGCATGTATGCAAGACCCTAGTGAGCCTTAGGCAAAGGCTCTGAACTGGGGGCGCTTTGGGGAGTAGCCTCTTTGCCGGCAGACAGCCGGGAAATTGAGGCTTTCTCCCCGCCCCATTCGGCCCCGCTGCGTAGTGACCCTGTAATGGGACTTAGCAGCGCCTCCGAATTCCATCAGGAGTGAAGAAAGCGGCATGAATTAAAATAAAAAGAAGAATTGCATCGAATCGTGAGTTGAAGATCTAGTTTGAAGCGAGATTAAACCCCCCGCAAGCGTATAAGCGTAAGGGAGGAGGGAGGAGTCCCCGCCCCTTTTGAGAAGTGAGATCTATAAAGGGAGCGCGAAGAGGGGGTAAAGAGAAAAAAGTGTTGGTGAAGGTACCGTTGGGGTTTTGCAGGCGATCGCAACAGTGTTAGCTTCTTGGGGGATGCGGCACGAACTTTGAAAAAAGTAAACAAAAAAGAAAATGGTGATGCTGAAATTGGTCCTGCAAAAACCGGAAGAGAAGAGGGGAGGGACTTCCGGTCCGGGTAACCCCCCCCCAGAGCTTGCTGTCAATCAACAGGAAAATGAGTTACTGCGGCCCCTGCTGGAGCAAATGCAGAAAATCAACGAAACTTTATTTAAAGTGGAAAGTGCTCTCATCAGTTGGCAAAAGCAAATCTCGGAAACAACAAGGAAGGCTAATCTGACGCTAATCTTTTTGGGCGAGAAAGAAGGAGAGAATGAAGATCTCAATTTTACCTTGGCGAATGACTTGGCACCCCTAACTGGCAGTGAAGCGAATGAATTAAAAGAAGAGGCGGACATGGCTCCCAAAGCCTACTCCGCTTTTATAAAGGAAAATAATCTGCCAGGAGAAGGGGTTGCTGAGCCGAGCAGGCAATGCATTAGAGATCTAATTCCATCTGTAGTGAGTATGAAGCCCGTAAAAATTGCTGGTCGGAAATATAAGGAAAAAGAGAAACGAGGGAAGATGGAATCCATCTGCAAAGCAACAAAACTTCTAAAGAGACACGCCAGCATGGAGGAAGCAGCTCTCAAATCTTGGATTAATGCAAGCAGTGATGAAGACAGCAGCCCTGGGGAAAGAGGTGACAGAGAGGGAGTCATCAAGATGAAATGGACTCAATTTTTAGCTGAAGAGACCTAAGAAGACAACTGGAGCAGTGACTGTTCGTGTAACATCTGGAAGGAGCTGTTTAATAACTAACCCCAATGGACTTTACTAACTTCATTAACAGAGTTATTTTGGACTTTGGACTGTTAAAAAGAAGATCTTCTAACCACGATGGATGCTAAAAATAGTACTAACTAAAACTAACCCTTATTAACAGAAAAATTTCACTCCATCCTTTCTCTTTCTCCAGCTGTCTACCCTACCTTTTTCTTATAAAAAGAATAAAATTCTCTCCTTTTTAGGAGAGTTTTACTAAAAAAAAAAAAGATTCTTGTTGGATCCCTTCAACGGATTCAGTTCCAGAAGAGTACAAATGTATTCATATAATCCCTTTAAAATTATAAGTAGTGAATACAAAATGTTGTATCAGAAGCCTGCCTTTTGGGCAATGTTCATACTACGACCAAGTATATGTTTTGCCCATTACATTAACCCTCCACCTTTTGAGGACCTATGGTGTGGATCCTAGGCAGCATTTGTATGGACGTAAGGATTTCTGCCCACAGAGCATGACCTTCTCATCTCCCCCCCTCCCCCCTGCTACAGTTCAAAATGCTTCCTCAAATGCTGTTCCACGATGGACCAGCATTTTGGGCTGCAGCAAGCGGGGAAGATGAAAAAGTCAACTTCTGCAGGTGGAAATCCTTTCATCAATGGAAACATTCTGTTGGATCCAAGCCTATTTTTAATCAGTAGTCTTTTTGTTTTGTTCTGTTTTTGCTGTCAAGTTGCAGCTGACTTATGGTGATCCCGTAGGGCAGGGGTGGCCAAACTGCGGCTCAGGAGCCACATGTGGCTCTTTCACACATATTGTGTGGCTCCCAGCAGGGCGGCTGGGGAAGCGAAGGGGAGTCATGCTTCCTCCCTCCCTCCCTCCTATCTATTTGCTTTCTTTGTTTCTCTGCCTCTGTTTCTCTCTTTCTTTCCACTGCTTTCCTTCTTTCTTTTCACCTCCCTCTCTCTTCCCCTCTTTCTTAGACAAATAAATATAATTGGACAAATATCACTATCAATATCTGTTTTTACCCTTTTTGTTTTTATTTTTGGTAGTCTCACGCAATGTTAATAAAAAGCAAATTTGCATATTTTTAATAAAAACACGTGTGTGATATTTGTTCATGTCTTGCAGCTCTCAGACATATGACGTTTATTCGATGTGGCTTTTATGCTGAGCAAGCTTGGCTACCCCTGCTGTAGGGTTTTCAAGGCAAGAGATGTTCAGAGGTGGTTTGCCATTGCTTGCCTCCACATAGTGACCCTAGATGTACTTAGTGGTCTCCCATCCAGATACCAGGATCGACCCTGCTTAGCTTCTCAGAATTGACGAGATCGGGCTAGCCTGGGCTATCTGGGGCCTAAAGGTAAAGGTAAAGGTTCCCTTGCTCGAAAGCCAGTCGAATCCGACTTTAGGGTTGCGGTGCTCATCTCCGTTTCAAAGCCGAAGAGCCAGCGCTGTCCAAAGACGTTTCCGTGGTCATGTGTCCGGCATGACTAAACACCAAGGTGCACGGAACGCTGTTACCTTCCCACCGAAGTGGTACCTATTTATCTACTTGCAATTTCTTGCTTTCGAACTGCTAGGTTGGCAGGAGCTGGAACTAGAGACAGGAGCTCACCCTGTCATGCGGCACCCGGGTCTCGAACTGCTGAACTACTGACCTTCCACAGCCTGCAGTTCAGCGTCTTAACCACTTGAGCCACCGCAGCTCCTATCTGGGGCCTACTTGATATTAAAATAGACAAAACTAACAGGGTGTGCAACCTGTCCCAGAAGCTTTTATCAGAATGGGTTGTTCTTTGTTGTACTATTGAATGAAAAATATCCCAACCAGAGCTCAGCACAGATCGTTGTCTGTATTTTCAGTCACATGTGGCTGTGGGGAAAGCTGTTTTAGAATTGTAACAATGTTTACTGCACTAGTATGAAAAAGAAAGGGGATATTTCCCTCACAGGAAAAGACACATAAAACCCTGCAGATCCAAAGGCCTGCCCCAGAAGATGACCACTGTCCTGCCAACCAATCTTCTCACTGCTCTGCACAGGTTGTCTTCTCTGGGACTCCTTCCACAGAAAAATCCTCACCCCACCCTCAAGAACACACCTCACCTCCCTCTTCTTGGAGTCATTCCCTCTTTGCCTGTCCTGTTGCCAGGCAACCACAGCCCCATTCTATGCAGAAATTATGCCCCACTAGATGGCAGTGTTACCAGCTCAGGACCTGATATGGCGGAGGGGGTCACAAATGTTCCTCTAATTAATACAATATTTTAGAAAGGCTTCCGTAAGTATTAATAGCAGCAATACAATTTTTTGCTTGGGAAATGTAGGCAGATTTTCTTGGAACCAGCTTGGAAGGAGAAAAATTAAGATGGGAGTGCATCAAGGAGTGGAATTGTTTTCTTGCCAGTATGCTATGGTTCCACTGTCTTCCAAGTTGTTCGGGCTCAAGCCAGCCTTAAGCCAAACTCTTTGACTTAGGAGTCCATCTTCCAGCCAGTTGTGATTCCTCTGTGGCAAGGGAAATGCGCTCTGAACGATGCAGGTGGAAAACAGCCATTATTATTGCTAGTACTGGCTTAGACTTTCTGGAGATACTATGGGGATGAGAAAGTTAAGGAAAGGAGGAAAGACAAGAAGAAAATTGGAGGTGTATGGATGAGTGGGAAAAATGATACTGAGTGGAAAACAGGAGACGAGGCCAAGGTGGTGGTTGTGGTAGCTACTATTGGGGGTCTTCACAAATATGTGTAAATGAAAGGGAGGCAGGGAAAGAATTTTATGAAATAAAAAAGTCAGGAATTTTTTTCCGTAAAATAAGTATTTGGTAAATTAATAATTTTGTTAAAAAAAAGAATTTTGCAATTTTTTTTAATGCCAGGACCAAAAAGGGATAGAAATGTTGAGGGGGAAATTGAATGGGAGAGAAAATGTAGATGCATAAAGTGTGACGTACTTAAAAAGTGTAAGGAATAGAGGGAAATCAGAAAGGAGAATGAGAAAAACAGAGAGGAAAAAAATAATTTGGCTAATGTTGGGGTTTGAGCTGATTCAAGAATTTCCCCATAAAACACTCATACACAAAAATACTTTTGACACCCCCCCCCCCAGTTTTTCCCAATGAGAAAGATAATGGGAGGAAGAGACAGAACATAGCAGCTGAAAACATGGTATGAGAAGATCATTCAGGAGGAGGAGGATGGGAAAAATACATTTCAAACTTAAAACAACTGTTATGGTATAATATATGTAAACTATTTCAAAATGAAAGCTCCATCAACCATTTGTTTCCCCAGAGCAGACCCCTTTCTGAATCTTAAGTCATTGCAGATGTGTGGTGCCCCAGTTATTGCCCAGCCATTTAGTTGCTGATGTGGTCAAGCTGGACCGGGAAGACAGCAGGGGAAGCAGATAGGCTTCTACTCTACTCATGCTGCTAAACCAAGAGAGCAACAAGAGGCCATAGGGCATTACAAAATCATCCGGCTCTGATAACGTACCAGGGTTGAGTGAGCTGGACTGGAAAAGAAAGATGTAATTATTAAGGAAGGTACCCTCGTGTCCCTTCCTACTTACCTTTGAAGTTAGTGTTCTGCCCTTAAGCGATATCCTTCTCTGATGTTCTGCATCTTTCAAAAATCACAGCACTTCTTTGGATGCCTTGCAGCGGTCCAGAGGTAGAGGTGTATGTACTTACATTACACTGAAAGGGCTTTATATGTGGCAATAAATCTTGCACCATGCCTGTCTCATCTGCTTTCTCATTCATATGGCACTGGACTGAACTCTAAGGTTGTCTCCTTGTGTGCCACCAAATGGCAGACTTCATAGATGTGGAAAGAGGCGAAAGCACCAACAATAATGCAACAAGTACCAACGATGTGCCACCAGTTGAATACACCAAATGCGATCCCCTTTAAAATACAGTAAACACCAAAAGAGATACTGGCAATGACAGAGATGATCTGTATGCAAACGGGAGGGTCACTTTCTTTCTCTTGCATTCCCATGTCAAATCAGTTCACCTGTCCTAAGACAAAATTATTCATTGTTCTGAAAGACTGTCTCATTTTTCACACAATATACATGCTCAGTTGCTATACCAGTATCAACAAAAGAACAGTGTCATTGCTGAGACAGCCAAATGCTGCTTCTCACAGTGTTTTCATGGTCTCAATATATAATAGCACTTGGCTAAAAGGATTAAGATTGTCATCATGATTTCCAATTATGTGAAGTGGCTGATAATCCATCAGCTTTCAACAAGCAATTAAAAAAACGCTACAGTGCCTCACAATCTATTTGGAAGTTGTAAAATTGGTACTACAGCTTAACCAGAGAACACATTAAAAAAACTGAGGACAAATTAAGATGGCAGCAGCTAATTTGCAGTTCTGACAAATGACAACTCAGTGTGCAGCAGGTGCCTACATTTTTGATTAAAGAAAATCTTTAATTACTCCTGGACTAGTAAAAATTTCTTGGAGATTTCTTGGAAATGTATCTACATGATGCTGGCAAGTGGGGGTTTGCAATCTGGATTTGCAATCTTATCCGGTTCCTTACAAGAGCAGCTGCTTAAAAGCATATGCCATTGGCCCTGGATAACTCAGTCTAGCCCGATCTCTTCAGATCTTGGGTCAGTCCTGGTCAGTATTTGGATGGGAGGCCACCCAGGAAGTCCAGGGTCACTATGAGGAGGCAGGCAATGGCCTCTTAATGTCCCTTGGCTTGAAAATCCTGTGGGGTTGCCATAAATTGACTATGATGGCAAAAAAGGGTTTATGGGACACCTTTCTGGAGTTCTTTGATGACATCTTTATTGCCTCAAATCAACAACTATAGTGACTTAGCTAGTTGATTAACTGCCTGTTTGCCAGCTGACATGACTTCTCCCGTTCTTCTCCTTTGTTTACTTCCTTATATTATGTTACAAGATTATATCTGGCAAATTCACAGAGATCAAACAAATAACAAGAAGGGTGTTTGAATGATTAAGAGCTTATATTGTGTCATTTAAAGAGACTGTGCATTTATTTTCTGGAGTTCAACTGAGGGTCCACTTTTTATTACTTCTTTCATTATTTTTTGCTGTTAAAAGATAATGAAAATGACTGTAAAGTGATAAAAAGAGAGAAAAAGAGGGGAGGCCCCACAAGCTTCTTTTCCCAGATGTGAGCAAACTTAAGAATTGGATCAAATTGTGGCCCCATCTAGCCCAATTTCCTGTTTCTTACGGTTGCCCACCAGAAGCCCATGAACATGTCATAAATGCAAGGGTCCCCCACTACTGCCCCATAGAAACTACCATTTAGAGACATTCTGCTTCTAACTGGGTAGAAGCCACTAATTTCCCATAAGGGCGGCATGATACTTTATTTTTAGATTTAGAGATTTCCACTGGATTTCTTCTAAGGCAGAATTCAAAACCAAGTTGATGAGTACTTTTCAGGCAGAACACTTGAGGAAACAGAGATGCTAAAATGTTTTCATAATGCTAGCAAAATTTGGCAAGAAAGGTCCAAATATTCCTAACAATCACATACTGTTGCAAGCACAGCCAAATTCAGCTTGATATGGTGACTGCTTGTGCTGAGTGTTTTCAGTGTGTTTCTGGCGGCTTTCACTGGCAGCATTGAAACCCTCCAGATAAACTAGAAGATCCCTTGGGAAGCCAGCCTGCTTATATATTACTGAAGGGTTAGAAGAGAAACAGCACGTGGCAGCTGCTGATCACAGAAATAAGCTAATTTACCTACTGGCCCTTAAAACTTGCCGAAGTTTGGTTCCAGAGTAAAGATAAGTTTAGTCAGGTGGAAATTGTATACAGTTTTCCCTGTTTGCCTTCCAAGCTCCCACTAGGTCAATTGTTTCCAATCTTTTTTTTTTTTAACCCTCATAAACCTTCCTCATATTCATTTAGATGACTGTTGTATATTTGAAAGCAGTCAGTTCAGATACCATGATTGACACCTTGTGTAAGGTACTCAGGTAGGACTTAGCTGACCATGCTACCAGCCAAACCATAACTGCTTACAATTTGCACCTCAGGGCCGGCTGTAGTTCAAAATGTAGGAAGGTTCTGGAGTGCTTATATCCCAACAGAACCACCTGGGCTGCAGTCTTCACCCCAGCTTCAGAAATCATCTGACTACTCCTCAACATGACATCTTGGACCAGTCAGGAAACCTCAGGCTCTATAAAGCTCTGTCTTAAAGACTGCCACTTTGAACTGGGAAATTTGTCATGCTGTGAGCACATCTGATGCAACCTGGTGGAACTCTCTGCCAAATGACATCAGGGCCCTCTGGGATCTTATGCAATTCCGCAGGGCCTGTAAGACAAGAGATGTTCTGCCAGGCTTTTGGTTGAGGGCAGCACCAATGTTCCCTCTAAGCTGTGGAGTCTTGTGAGCAAAAACTCTACTTTGTGAACTATTGACATTAAAGTTGTGAGTGAGCGATTTGGCTACTGCATAAATTAGTTTGCTCTGGAGTCTTCCTTCCTGAGCTAAGACAAAAATGTGTGAGCCGGAGGCTAAAAAACTGTGAGCTAGCTCACACTAACTCAGCTTAGAGGGAACACTGGCAGCAACATCAGCTGGCACCCTTCCTTTTCCTCCTCTTTTTGCTCTGAGCTCCCTTTCCCCCTGCCCAGAAAATGGGTCGGTATTCTGGAATTGGGACAAATAATATTATAGGGAAATCACCCTCTTGGATTTTTTAATTCTGTATTGTAATTTTTATTAAGTTACATATTTAATATTTTTGTATATTTTATGGCATCATGCCTTGTATATTGCCCAGAGCCTGGTGCAAGTTGAGATAGGGCAATTAATAAATCTAATAAATAATGATAATAACCTGAGCCTCTTCTCTCCTACTTGTCCTTCCCTGCTCTGTCATCTCCTTGGGTATCTGACCTTGCCTGCCTGTTGTCTCTAGCCCTCAGACTCTCAGCTAATGTCCTGGAAATTCAGAACGCTGCTTTTCAGCTTGCCACTTGCACTCTTGGACTAATCCCTGGTACCGAGAGCTTCCATGAATGGAATGTGCAGATGAGAATCCACTAACCAACCCCAAGCAGCTATCATTGAGCAACACCAGGGTTCCAGTTTGGAAGCTACTGCACTAGATGATGCTTGTCAGCTTGTTTACAGCATAAAGCTAAACTGAGTGCCTAGGCAGACATATTGTTGGCCATTCCATGGGCAGAGCACCCAACTGATTTCACTTTATAAACAGCAGTTATACAGGGCCCCAATTTGGCTCAGGACTGTAGAACAGGTGACAGGGGTTTAACCTGTACTGTTCTCTCTACCTGAAACAGCCCCACAGGATTGCTATTTGGTTCTGATGGGTAGGTTTCCCCCAATAGGGCAAACAGGAGCTCAATAGTGTATGTGTATGGGGAGTGGGGAGTTAACTCTCCACTCCCTCTCTGGGGGTGCTATGAACAAAGCAAAAATGTTCAGAAGATCTTATAACTATTTTCCAGCACCTCATTTATTTAAGCTGGGATTCTTTTGGGCTGTTGTGGTTTACTAGTGTACTCAAGAAAGGGCAATAATTCCAAGTGTCTGACACACACACCCGACAACTCTTGCATGCATATTTGTTACCTAAGAACAAGTACAGGACACTCAGTCGGGGTTATGCTTCTTTTATTTGATATTTCAAATTACTTGAAAGTATGAATTAGGATTGATGTGACATTAGCCAGTTTTAAACCATTTTGTAAAAGTCATTTTATTTCATTAACAGCATTGGTCTCATCATTTAGTTGAACTCTTAATTTAATCACACACAGAGCTAAAACATCCTATAAATGCATTGACATTACTAAAAATATTCACACTGATGAAATTTGATTGGTGGAACAGAAAAAATAATTCATTTAATGAAAATAGACATTTATGCTAAAAACAGTCCACTCTCTCTAAATTAATTGGGGGGGGAGCCCTCATATGCCAGATAAGAAGCATCTGTATTCCTTGGGAAACTGTTCCAATATAAAACTATATCCATTTCAAAACAGGAAAATCTGCACAACAGAAAAACAAACATCCTACCTATTAGTTTTTTAACAACTGGCTTTGTTGGGGAAATTTCTGAAAGGAAGTTAGGAATAAGAAAACATATCTATGTAAGACTGGACTGAATTCTATGTCCAGATTTTAACAACTGTTCATGTTTCAGAGGCCAGCCCAGATTTATTCAGAACGTAGAAACAACAGGAGGAATCAGTTTGTAACTTTCTTTTGACCTTACACCAAACCTTAGCTTTCCACTTCCAATAGCTTCCTAGTATAAACATTAAAATGCAGCAGGAAGTTTGTCAGGATTTTTGTACAATCCACATCAAGCAATTCCTGAAATTCAGAGTGTGAGAGTTTACAAACTCCTATTTGAGCACTTCATCCAGTTTGCAGCCCTTATGTATTCATGAAGAATACATCCCTAAAGCTAATTCTTTTTCAGTAGGGTTTACCTCTGGTGGAATTGTGAAAGAGTCAAGCTTAGTAGCATTAAGAATTATCTTCCATGTCATAATCATCTGCCAACAGGGTCTCTGCTTGAATCTCTCTGCCAAGCTCTATCTCATGTCCTGCGACAGTCACAAAAGAGAAAACCAACGCAGTTGTCAGCCAGTTTAGATCTCAATCCTTCTGTACCAGTGAATTGTTTTTGAAAAGTTCAGTTTCTGGCTTCATGCAAACGATCACAATACTCCACTTCTCCAAACCTCTAAAAGCAGCAATGGTGGTTGTTGTTTTTTCCTGAGTGAGAGTTTAGAATTTGGTCACTGCATGCTTTGAAGAGGAATGCTACAGAGATCCACCAGGCTATTTGATAACAAAGCATCACTGAACAGTGCAATTTGGTATGTTTGTTAAGGCTTGCTTCACTATCCCAGTGGCCTTCCAAAATTACTAAATGGTCCAGATCAACACAATCAGGCTGCTATTATTTACATTCCTTGAGATAATATGTTAAGTTAAATGTTAAATGCCAAGTTAAGGCAAGGAACAGAAGTTACATTTCCTGGAGCACCAGAAGCATTAACGTGGCATCTGCTGGCAGAAGTGCTTTGATTAGGTATCCAACCAGGTCAGAAGGAGCTAGGCACTGAAGGACAAGAGCAGGAGCGAAATAAGTCAAATGATAGTTGAAAATCAGATGGCTAGTGTTTTCTTACAAGATAGACAAGAATAAATGGCCCATGGAAGTTCTGGAAATCCACTTAAGTAAATAGGCAACAATTATATCTGCAGGGAATCAAAACTGTAGTTAGTGCCTAAGAGAGCCTTCCCAGGAGTAGACGAGTCGGTATGCATGGTACCTGAACAAAGTAGGAAGATTTTTATTGGGTCCTTCTGATCCAATCAATCTGCCCACGGTAAGCTCTGAAAGTATCCGTATAATATACCCATTACCTACTTGCAGGATTTTTTTCTTGTATCACAGACACACTTTGATGGAATGTTTTATGAAAATGAAATATCTAATCAAAAAGGCTATGAGGACGTATATCAAGAGACGGCAGGAGGACGCTTCCCACACATTGGCCTCTACTTTCTATGCCCATTGATTTCAATGAGCTTAGAAGGGAATAACTCTGTTTTAGATAGCTCCATACATTATGCAAACCACAAACCGTGACTTTGTTATTTCAGAGGAACAGATGCTTGGATGAGACCAGGTCAATAGCTATGATCTTTTCTTGGAGCAAAGGGCAAGAATTCACGGGATTTTAAAGGGAGACCTGGCTCCATTAATTACATTACAGAAGATTTTCGCCAAGGCTGCTAGAGTGCCACAGAGGTGCCTCTCACTGTTCCAGAATCCCCTCTAGGCTTAATCCTGCATACTGAAATTTCAAATCTAACAGGGATAACTGTAATTAAGTCAACTAAGTCAGATTGTTTCATATCAAAGCTTAAAACAGTGGCAAAATCTAACAACCACCAAAAAAAAATCAAGGCTGGGATTTGAAGATGGTCTTGAACACAAATTAGGGTTACCCAATAGTCTTTTCTGACTGTAGCAACATACACATTGAACCTACTGTCCCTGTCACCCCAATTCCTAGATTTCACAACCATTTTATCAGGTAGAAATGGGACTATGGACAGAAAGCAGTGTATGTGTCAACAACGACATACAGTATAGGTATACTGACACAATTATGGTTTGAGCAGGAGGAGCACAGTGGTAAAGGCATTTACATTTTGTTCAGATATATGACATTCTTTTCAGGATTAAGCTCAGGCCAGTTTGCAGTAGAAGTCAGATATATTCAGCATTAACTGGCTTAAATTTGTGTCATCAGGAACCCACCTAACCCATCCTCAATCATCCCAAGAGCAGTATTTCATTTTTTTAAAAAACTGATTGTTTCTTGAAGATGCAAAATGAACATTTAAAGAGGGACACATATAAACACAACTTTAAACAGCAGCAACGACAAATGGGGGGGTTTCGTTTGAAGCAGGAAGAAAAGGGCAAAACCAGACTCTAGACCAGTAGTCAGTTCATTCGTGCAGCTTAGTCAGAAGGAAGGGAGGAAAAAACTGTATTGATTCCTCTTTTTGATATACCTGTATGTACCATATTGGTGAAATATAGCCAGCTTCTTAATTAAATCAATTGCTGCATATCAGACACTGCAGTTTCACATAAATTTCTACACAGATGTTCTCATTCAAAACTTGAACAAATTCATTTTAACTTTAAAAATTGGTCTTGCAAGCAATTCAGGAACACAAACATGTACACAACAAAAATGTCTTCTTCTATTTCTCCCAAATCGTTCAATTTACATTATGCTATAAAATTAATACATGCCCTTTCATCAACAATAGTATTTGCCACTGTTTTTCTTGTGGCATCTAAACCCAATCATGTAAGAGCTGGGGGGGGCGTTTAGGAGCAGCATGAATTAGCACTTGATCATAAAAGAAAATTCAATTAATTATATGAGGAAAAATCTGGGAGAAAAGACACACAAAAACAGTAGTTCTTTTAATCTATTTTCCACCATGTGTTTTCTAAATGCTGTTTAACAAGCTGAGCCATGGATGTTCATTGGCTGTTTGCTGATGTCACCAATTTTGATTTGATTGGATCAAACTGACTTATTTATCTTATTTATCAAAAACAGGTGGGAGAGTACTTATCAGATACCAAAGAATGGCATAGTCTTACTATGATATTTATCATAATCATCAATCTTGCATCTTTAACAAATAATATCTTTTTTCAAATTAAGAGACAACTAATTATGAGGGAAAATGATTTGAATGAAAATGCCACACAAACCATTCCAGTCATCCATATGTGCAATTTGTCGCCTATACATCTCTCGCACATACAAAGTGCATGGATTTTGAACAAGCCCCAGATCTGTGTGTGTGCATGTGTGCACAAGTGTATTGGTTGATTCTCAGTTCGTGCTGCCTTAAGGCCTTGCTAGTTTTTTAATACCTTCAATGAAAGCTCTAAATTCACACCATTATAATTAATATTGCAATCAAGCCACCAACTTCCTGGTAAATGAAATTGTTAGGAAAACAAACATTTTAGTAAAAAAATAACAGTTGAGGCACAGTGGTATTTTGGAGCATCTCTCAGCAAACTTTGAATAGAAATCTGCATAGGTATGATCACAATACGGAATCTAGTGTAGAATTCTCAGTGTAGAATTTAGTGGTTGTCACTTAACCCTGGTCAATACGGCTTGTCTGTGTGCATGACTGAGCCCCCTGGAAACACCCTGAATGCTGCTGTAGTTTCAATAATCCCAATGTATCTTGGGTTGCAATTCCATGCAGGGCTGCATCAGCCTCTTGAAATCAATGGGTTTAGACTGCGGCTACTCTGCGTGGGATTACACTGTATGTATTTGATGTCCCACAAGATCTGTCCCTCCCTAGCCCCCAGAAAAAAATTGCCATGCTCCCCAACACTTATTTACCCCACCATCCAGTCTTTTATCCAGCACCATCATTCTGTGCTCTGGACATGCATACTCTCTTTCTCTGTTCTGAAACATATTCAACCTACAGTCCTACACAACAGGACATTCTCTACAGTATTTTTCAAGCAGCAAATCCTACTGGAATTCAAGATACACACAATGAAAAACCACCTTGTTATGAAATGTGTTTACAAAAAAGGATTCCGCGTTGCATCACTTTGCACAAGCCAGCCAAGCTAGAACTTGCTGCCAAGGAAACAGAAATGAAACTCCAAAGGTTTTTGACCCAGGACCTCAGCTACTGGTTCCAAGATTTCAGTTAAGTCCTAATCCTATCTGGATAGCCATACTGCAGGCAGAAAAGAAGAACACAGCCAGCCAGAGGTGTTTTGAATGTAATCAATCAACATATTGAACATGTAGGCCATTTTTAAATGCAAAAGGGACTTGCCATTCCACCTGCTTCTTTCTTGCTCATCTGTAGTTATCTAGGATTGTGGTCCAAACTATTTATCTCATTTTCTAGTTAAAGGGTATGCTGGATCTTTGGGGTTCTCTTTCAAGCAAATGCCTGGCTAACTTATTTTCTAAGCTAAACTGGAGATACTGAAAGGGCAATCAGAAATTTTGCATTTGCTCTTAACACAGCTGTATTTACACAACAATGCATGTACCAACATGGTTTCATAACTCTTCCTTTTAACAATAAGGTCTGTTTCAAAAGTACAGCTGGAAATCCAAACTGCAATGTGGCGTCCAGAGCAGGAAGGTGAATGGAAACCAATTTGTAGTCTGGTGAGCTCCTCCTTGGTCGTTTTCAGGGGATATGGAAATAAAGTTGCTTCTTCTTTCCTTTCTGAGAAATCCGCTTCATTCCAAGGAGGCGCCTAGCAGCATTTTTAGGGTTAAGAGCCTACTTAATGGTGGGAAGTGTCTGTGAAAGAAATCATCTTCTGGTCCTGACTTCCCGGCTTTTTAAGGATTAACAGGCAAGTTTAGCTCCTGAGGGCTGCTGAGTCCTCTGGCTCTTCAGTTAGTAGGAAACTGCATTTTTTTCTTTCATTCTGTAGTGACTCTTCAGTGACACATCCTGGCCGTCATCTCTTTCTGTGAAACAAAGGAGAGAATGAGATGGCAAAGGTTACTTTTTCTAATATGCCACAAACCTGAGCACGGTTTTGCCTTTGACACTAGGACCCACAGCAGTGTTGATTGACTGACACCACTGTATAACATTCTCTAGTTATCTGTGCTCTTCCTCCTCAAAGGACAATACCTGTAACTGGCCATTAGCAGGGTATCCTTTATCAACACTGACAACATTCACACATTATTATATTAATTTATTAGACTTTATTAAGATGCCTTGATACTGGAGTTGGTATTGTGTTAAATCCAGAGAGCTGTGGATGACTCAGTTGGGGCATGGAGTCCATCTACAGGGGTGATTCTCCCAATTTATATGTAGTCCACAATACATGACTAGTAGCCTGTATTCAGTTTGGTGGATCATAAGTTGTGCCGGTGTCTCTTATACCAGCATGATTCATACATGTTTTATGTTTGGTGTTTTATGTGAATAAGCCATGTATGTGCCCATGAACTCCCTCTCCTCTAGTTTGCCATTATATCTGAAACAAGCACTATGGATTGTGTTTGCCCTGCAAACCAGAACGGCACACTTGTTTGTTTGGCATTTGAAACCTGAGACTCATTCACGCTTGTGACATGACTGAATTCTGAATCCTTGATTTTGTGTGCTCTTTCCCCTGCTCTTGTCACATGTAGAGCTGGAGCTGAAGACATGATCATTTGCGAAGTCTTACATGCTACTCCAATGTATTGTGATGTACATATCCTAACAGACTGAAAGTTTCTTTCCCAATTTGGCCAAATGTGGATACTACAATATTCAGGTTATATCGAAGACTTTGTAAACAAGCAAGTTTTCAATTGTAACTCTGTGCAAGTGAAGGAGAGAGAAGGGAGTATGTGAGACTCAGGATTTAAAGCTCATGTTATGAGAACAAAACAAAACTGTGACTGTAGCCTTGGCTTTGAAGGACCCTGCAAACCATAGTTTGTCAATTTGGATATACTGGCAAAGTATGATTTACACTGACTATTTAAGTGGGAGGAAGACATGTGATCACTCATTCTTACGAGCTATGGCAATGTCTTAGGACAAAGGGAATCAAATCCAAAACGTTTCTTTTACATTGCAACAATTACAGTATCAATGTACACATAAAGAAGTTGCATATAAAACTTTTGTTCTTAGTGAGAGAACATCATTTACATATGTCTCCTAATTCATTGCATCTGTCCTGACTATAAGGAGCTAATTCAATTACTGTGGAAACTAACTTTTTCATACCAAATAATTAAAATTATCATTTGCTTTCCATGAAAAGGTTATTAACTTTTTAATATAAAGAGTCTGTACTTTAAGAACATAAGAACATAAGAGAAGCCAATGTTGGATCAGGCCAATGGCCCATCTAGTCCAACACTCTGTCACACAGTGGCCAAAAATATCAGGTGCCATCAGGAGGTCCATCAGTGGGGCAGGACACTAGAAGCCCTCCCACTGTTGCCCCCCACCCCGGCATCAAGAATACAGAGCATCACTTGCTCCAGCCTGAGAGTTCATATCTATACCTTGTGGCTAATAACCACTGATGGACTTCTGCTCCATATCTTATATTCTAATCCCAGACTTTTTTTTTTCTGTGCGGATACCTATTCCCTCCAACAGGGGCCTCACTGTCCCCCAACAGCTTTTCCTACATAGTCAGTAGACTTCCTGGGTTTGTAGAAAAATCCGAAAAGTAAGGAAATCCCTTCAGGGACGGTTGAATTCCCCCCAAAAGCCTTTTGAAATGGCCTCTGCAGGGACCTGACTCCAGGCAGCAACGGTGAGAGATTAGAACGTTGGAGGGGGGGAGGGAGAGGCTTCTGACTGGCTCTGTCAGTCAAAGGGTGGGGGAAGGGCCCTTTCTTTCCAGGCCTCTTTCGGCCTCGGAGGGAGGGGGGAGGGAGCCTTGGGGCCAGGCTGGGGGATTCCTAGAGGTTTTGGGGTGGAGTGCAAGGAGGGCAGGATTTGGGGAAGGGAGAGGCCTCAGCTGGGCATCATGCCACAGAATCCACCCTCCAAAGCAGCCATTTTCTCCAGGGAGACAGATCTCTGTTGTTCACAGATCTCTGGAGTTCACTCTCCAGCAGGCCCCACTTGGAGGTTGCCAACCCTAGGCCTGGCAGGGTTGCCAGGTCCCCCCACGGGCACTGGCAGGGGATGGGGTAGTGGGGCTGCCAGCTCCAGGTCTGGAAACTCCTGGAGATTTGGGGATGGAGCCTGGGGAGGACAGGGACCTCAGTGGGGTACAATACCCTAGAGTCCACCCTCCAAAGCATCCATTTTCTCCAGGGGAAGTTATCTCAGTAGTCTGGAGCTGAGCAGTAATTCCAGGGGATCCCCAGATCCCACCTGGAGGCTGGCATCCCTAGGCAGCACCCTCTGGGTGACTTGATGCCACCTAATTTGCATGACTCAACTTGGCCTGGCTGCTTGCTGCTGTTCAGCAGCCACCCTATGAAAGCCAGCAGTGATGCAGCAGTTAGAGCCTCAGAGTAGGGTCTGCAAGACCCAGGTTCAGATCCCCATATTGCGGTGGAAGCTGACTGGGTGATTTTGGACCAGTCACATACTTTCAGCCTAACCAACCTCACAGGGTTGTTGTGCAGATAAAAAGGAGGCGAGAATAATGTAAGCTGCTTTGGTCCCCACTGTGGAGAAAGACTGTAATTTTCCTTGGTAGAAGCTGTGGGGGAGGGGGTGGAGACAAAAAGCTGAAGACAGACAAAGGCAGATAAAGGTTAAGTTGGCTGTTGAGTGGGAAGGAAATAGGGTTGCCAACTCTGGATTGGGAAACTCCTGGACATTTAAGGGGTGGATCCTGGGGATGGTGGGGTTTGAGAAGGGGAGGAACTTCAGACCAGTATAATGCCACAGACTCCACCCTCCAAACCAGCCATTTCCTCCATGAGGACTACCATTGCCAGCCTCTGGGTGAGGGCTGGAGATCACCCAGCATTACAACTGTTGTCCAGGTGACAGAGATCAGTTCCCCTGGATAAAATGGCTGCTTTGGAGGGTTGAGTCCATGGCTCCGCCCCCAGAAGGGAGAAGGAGTGTGAGATAGGTAAGGGTAGAGGGGAGGAAGCAAAGGTGTGAGGAATGGGATGACCATCCCGCAAGTTTCTTGCGGGTCTCCACTTGTGCTTATCTAATTTCCTCTTGAAGCTGTCCATGCTTGTAGCCGCCTCCTGTGGCAGTGAATTCCATGTGCTATGGCTTGTTTCTTCCTCCCCCTTCTTCCACACAACCTTAGGATCCTACAATTTTTGGACAGTAGACTTATGATCTACCTTCTGCCCAAGCATGCTCTAGATTTACCAGGATGTAGGCATCTAACTTCTTTGTGAAAACAAAACAAAGCAAAGGCAGAAAAAATAGTACTTGCAAAGATTCCTGTAAATAATGCCAGACTAAGTAGATTTCTTACATTCTTCACCCCCTTTGAAGATGCCAGTATGCATTCTTGCTCTAACCATGGCATATTATGGAGATCTGATTTTTTAAAATCATAAAATATAGACCATGCAGACTGATCAGCAAGAGATTCTCTACAATCTCTTGCTATGGAAACAAGTGATTTATTTTACTTAATAGCTTTTTCCTAGATCTAGAATAATTTTAAAAGAATGGTTGTCAAACATAAGAACATAAGAGAAGCCAATGTTGAATCAGGCCAATGGCCCATCTAGTCCAACACTCTGTCACACAGCGGCCAAAATATACCAGGTGCCATCCGGAGGTCCAGCAGTGGGGCCAGGGCACCAGAAGCCCTCCCACTGCTGCCCCCTCCAGCACCAAGAATAGAGTGCATCACCTGCCCCAGACTGAGAGTTCCCATCCATACCCTGTGGCTAATAGCCACTGGTGGACTTCTGCTCCATATGTTTATCTAATTTCCTCTTGAAACTGTCCATGCTTGCAGCTGCCACGACCTCCTGTGGCAGTGAATTCCATATGTTAATCACTCTTTGGGTGAAGAAGTATTTCCTTTTATCTGTTCTAACCCGACTGCTCAGCAATTTCATAGAGTGCCCACGAGTTCTTGTATTGTGAGAAAGGGAGAAAAGTACTTCTTTCTCAACCTGCTCAATCCCATTCATAATCTTATAAACCTCGATCATGTCACCCCTCAGCCGTCGTTTCTCCAAGCTAAAGAGCCCCAAGCATTTTAACCTTTCTTCATAGGGAAGGTGTTCCAACCCTTTTATCATTCTAGTTGCCCTTCTCTGCACTTTTTCCAATGCTATAATATCCTTTTTGAGATGTGGTGACCAGAACTGTACACAGTATTCCAAATGAGGTCGCACCAATGATTTATACAGGGGCATGATGATACTGGCTGATTTGTTATCAATTCCCTTCCTAATAATCCCCAGCATAGCGTTGGCCTTCTTTATTGCAGCTACACATTGTGTAGACATTTTCAGCGAGTTATCCACTACGACTCCAAGATCTCTCTCTTGGTCAGTCTCTGCCAGATCAGACCCCATCAATGTGTATTTATATTTAGGATTTTTGGCTCCAATGTGCATCACTTTGCACTTGGCCACATTGAACCCCATTTGCCACGTTGACGCCCACTCACCCATCCTCAACAGATCCCTTTGGAGTGCCTCACAATCCTCCCTGGTTTTCACCACCCTGAACAACTTCGTGTCATCTGCAAATTTAGCCACATCACTGCTTACTCCCAATTCCAAATTGTTAATAAACAAGTTAAAAAGCATCGGACCGAGTACTGATCCCTGTGGTACCCCACTGCTTACCACCCTCCACTGAGAAAGTTTCCCATTTATACTCACTCTCTGTTTCCTATTTATAAGCCAGTTTTTGATCCACAAGAGGACTTGTCCTTTTATCCCATGACTATTGAGCTTACTTTTGGAGCCTTTGATGAGGAACTGTATCAAAAGCTTTCCGGAAGTCAAGGTAAATAATATCTATTGGGTCCCCCTTGTCCACATGTTTGTTCACTCCCTCAAAAAACACTAACAGGTTAGTGAGACAAGATCTTCCTTTACAGAACCCATGCTGAGTCTGCCTCAATAGTTTTTGTTCATCAGTGTGCCTACTAATTCTTTCCTTAATAACAGTTTCCACCAATTTACCCGGTATCGATGTCAGACTGACTGGCCTGTAATTTCCTGGATCTCCCCTGGAGCCCTTTTTAAAGATTGGAGTGACATTAGCTACCTTCCAGTCCTCAGGAATGGAGGCAGATTTTAAAGAAAGATTACATATTTTTGTCAGGAGATCCACAAGTTCACATTTGAGTTCTTTCAGAACTCTCGGATGAATGCCATCCGGGCCTGGTGATTTATTAGTTTTTAAATTGTCCATCAGTCGGAGGACTTCCTCTCTTGTCACCGCAATCTGATTCAGGTCTTTCAAACCCCCTCCCGAAATCGGTGCTTCTGGAGTGGGCAAACACTTCTTCTCTTCCACAGTGAAGACAGAGGCAAAAAATGCATTCAGCTTCTCAGCCATTTCCCTATCATCCTTCACTACTCCTTTTACCCCTTGGTCATCCAAGGGCCCCACTGCCTCCCTGGCTGGCTTCCTACTTCTAATGTATTTGAAGAAAGTTTTATTGTTGGTCTTTATGTTTTTTGCGATATGCTCCTCATAGTCCCTTTTTGCTTGCCTGATCACAGACTTGCATTTTATTTGCCATAGTCTGTGTTCCCTTCTATCAACCTCACTAAGACTAGCTTTCCACCGCTTAAAGGAATCCTTCTTACCTTTTACAGCTTCCATTACTTTATTTGTTAACCATGCAGGCTTTTTTCTATACCTATTTGTACCTTTCCTAACCTGCGGTATATATTTTTTCTGAGCTTCTAGGATTGTCTTTTTAAATAGTCTCCAAGCTTCCCCAATGGTTTTGACCTTTTCCACTTTTCCTTTTAATTTCTTCCTCACATGTCCCCTCATACCAGAGAGGTTACTCTTTTAAAGTTAAAAGTGGCTGAGTCAGTCTTTTTGGGCAACTCCCTATCTATACAAATGTTATACTCAATGACATTATGGTCACTGTTCCCAAGTGGTGCAATCACTTTTACATCTCTCACCAGGTCTTGGGTGTTACTTAGGACCAAATCCAGGATCGCCTCTCCCCTGGTAGGATCTGTGACCATCTGTTCCACAGCACAGTCATTGAGAGTGTCTAAGAACGCAATCTCTTTTTCCCGACTAGAACTCATATTGACCCAATCAATGTGTGGGTAGTTAAAGTCGCCTATTACAACACAGTTATTTCGTCTAGCCGCTATCTTTAATTCATTCATCATTTTATAATCCTCCTCTATCTTTTGATCTGGTGGGCGATAACAAACTCCCACTGTTAAGCCTCCTTTTGGACCCACTATTTCAACCCATAGCATTTCCAGAAGCGAATCCAATTCTCTTACCCTCTCAATCTTACTGGACGGTACACCCTCTCTGACATACAGAGCCACCCCACCTCCAACCCTTTCCCCCTATCCCTCCGATATAATTTATAACCAGGAATCACCGTATCCCACTGATTTTCCTCATCCCACCAAGTTTCTGAAATACCCACATGTCTATTTCCCCCCAACACCAAGCATTCCAACTCCCCGATTTTACCTCGGAGACTTCTAGCATTTGTGTATAAACACTTATAGTTTCCCATGTTTGTTAAGCCCACAGCCTTCCTCTTGCTGCCTCGAGACCTTGCCAGGCAGTTCCTATCATTAGCCACAGTCTCAGTGGACAATTGTAATCCATTTCCTTGTACAAAAGTAATAGCTACCCCTTCATCTCTTTGAGATGAGCCATCCCGAACCAGAGACTTTTCATCTCCTGTCGGCTTTCCCCCATTATTCAGTTTAAAAACTGCTCTGCCACCTTTTTGATTTTGAGCGCCAGCAGCCTGGTTCCTTCTCGGGACAAGTGGAGACCGTCCCTTTTGTACAGCTCCCTCTTGTCCCAAAAAGCATCCCAGTGCCTAACAAACTTGAACCCTTCCCCCCTACACCACCGTCTCATCCACGCATTGAGACTCCTGATCTGTGCCTGTCTCTCCGGCCCTGCGCGTGGAACAGGTAGCACTTCCGAGAAGGCTACCTTGGAGGTCCTGGCCTTGAGTTTCCTGCCCAGCAGCCTAAATTTCTCCTCCAGGACCTCACGACTGCATTTCCCCACATCGTTGGTGCCGACGTGCACCACGACCACTGGCTCCTCCCCAGCACTATCTACCAGCCTATCTAAAACACGCGTAATGTCCGCTACCTTCGCACCAGGCAGGCAAGTCACCACACGGTCAGTACGCGGGTTCGCCACCCAGCTGTCTACCTGCCTAAGGATCGAATCACCAACTACCAAGAGCCCCCCTCCCACCCTTCCCAGGGACGGTTCCTTGGTACGAAAGGATACCCGTTCACCAGCTGAAGAAGAGGTCCCTTCTGAGGGCACATTCCCCTTATCCTCAGCATGGTGCCCCTTTTCCCCTTGACCCTCATGCTCCCTGGCAGCAGCCGGGCTGCCAGATCCAGAGTGGGACATATCTAACAAGTCCCCGAGAGTCTTCCCCGTGCACCTAACTGACTGTCCCTGCTTCTCCAGGTCAGCCACCTTGGCCTCAAGGGAGCAAACTCACTCCCTGAGAACCAGGAGCTCAATGCAGTTCTCCATCCCATAGTTCAACTGATGCTGATATCTGCACTAAAAATGAGCAGGATGTGCTTGTGTCTTCTTTAGTAACTGCCTGAATATCTGTGACAGAGAAGCCACATCTGTGAGAGAAGGTGAGACCAATCCAGATCAGGTTTATGCAGTGTATTCAAAAGGGCTTACTCCCAGAAAAGTGTTTTTAGAGAAACAAAGAAGGCATTTCATTGGTTTTCTGTAAAATCTGTGAATTTATCTTCAGACTCAACATTACCTCATCCTTCTCTTACCTTTGTCTCTTCTATCCCACCCTTACCTGACTTACCCCCCTTACCTCATCCTTCTCTTACCTTTGTCTGTCCTATCCTCCCCCTTTACCTGACTTATCAGTTTCTCAGTATCCTCCCCAAAAGACCTGGCTCTCTTTTTTTTTCATTCTCCTTCAAATCTGATTTCTTTCTATTGATGTCATTTTTGGAGAGATTTTAATCTTGCAGGCTGATTCCTGTTATATTTTTTTTAAAAAAACCTGTACAAGACCTTTGTGTTAGATACTTGGTGTTATAGCAATTGCTATAGATGATTGTTAGAACCATTAACTACAACAATATGGCAGTGGGGACTGGCCATATGCAGGGGTTTCTGACAGAGACACGGTTCATGGGTTTACAGAATCTGACTTTTCCCGAAATACTTTGCCAAATGGCTCAAGTACGATCTATTTGTACTTTAACTTATATCCACTGGGTGGTGCCAGGCCTACTGGTATTGTTACATGGTGAGGAAAGGAAACAATGTTTGAAGCTTCCTTAATTACTTTTAGTTTGCCCACATAGCTGACGCTGGCTTCCACTTCACAGTATCTTATCTGTTTCAAAGTGGCAGATGCAGCCTGTAAGAGAACCCGGAACTTAAGTGTCAGCATGCCAAAACAGCCTTTGGGCTAACTCCTGCTCACCAGGAGAGGATCCTACAACTGTTTGCTTCTGTATCTTCCTCATGACTATTCCGTATAAACACAGGCATCCCACAGAACTATGTCTCCCAAGCTGTCCTGGCACCAGAGACATTGCTGTTGCCAGTGGGAGAAAGGGAAAGAGTGCCAGAGGCCTCCATAGAAATGCATGGTTTTCTGGAGGAAAAGAAAGGGACAGGGAGGGATTCTTCTCTGGGGCTACCTGTGCAAGTCAGAAGAAATCTTTGGCCCCATGCTGCTTTTCTCAGATGGAAGATGAGCATTATGAGCCCCTAGTCATTACAAACCTCAGCATCATCACTAATTTGGATTTCAGAGGGGTGGTTCTGTTAGTTTGCAAGAACAAAATCAAAGCTTTGACTCATAATAGTTTTATGGTAGAATAAATCTAGTTAGCCTTTAAGGTGCCACCAGACTCCTGTTTAAAGCAGATTTCTCCCGTTCCCCAGTATTTCTTTTAAAGGTTCTGGAACTGTGGAACCTGTTTTCCCTCCTCGGACCTGTCACATATACCTTGGGGAGAGTATGGGAATGAGAAATGGCCTGCAATAACACAGCATCTTCATGGATCTTATATGACCCCAGGCCTCTTGGAGTTGCACTGAATCAGACCACTGGTCTATTGAAGTCAGTGCTGGCTACTCTGACTGGCAGTGGGTCTGGAGGGTGCCAGGTGGAGACCTTTCAATCTCCTACTGCCTGGCCCATGAAGTAGAGAGGCCAAGGACAGAACTTACTACATGTGAAGCAGGTCCCCTGAGCCATGACCCCTCCCCTTTGTTTGCTAGGTTGAATGGAGGAAAAGCTCTTTCTTCAGTCCACGGGAAGAAAAGCCAGAAAGGGTGTTTCTGTGCCAGCATGAGGAAATGTGCTGTCACTGACTCTCAGGATATCTTTGAAGGCACAGTCTGCCCCCTTGTTGACATGACCCCTTAAAGAGTTATTGAACATCACATAGAATGAGGTGGAACACTCCCAGACTCTGCTAGTTAAACCAATGTGTCAGCCATTTCCTAGGGGAATATCTTAGACTGAGTGGGTTTGACTCATTAGCAAACGCTGCTACTGGTAGGGCTGTGCACTTGGCCATATTCTGCTTCCCATCATATTGCCAACACCTTTATTAAAGTAATTTATTAGCCTCTCTTCTCCATGTGACAATCTTGAAGTGGTTTACAATGACAGTAATAAAGTCAGGAAGGTGACAAATAAGGACCTGGAATCTAAATAAATGTGCAGCCCAAAATTGCTTCTGGACCACTCCAATACTTTTGGTCCAGGCACCAAGTGACAACCTCTGTCAGCTACTGTATCTGAGTCTAGGTCCATTCTAGCACAACAAGCCCTTACATTTAATTCCACAAACTGGGATACAAATGAATGCAAGTAAAGGAAACGTGAAAAACATTATACCCCAGATCTGCTCCTAAAATACTCCCAAGGCATACGTTCTGAGCACTAATTAATGGTGCTCTGTCAGCTGTTGGTACTAGTTTGGAGGGTAGTGGGAAGTAGAGTCCTATCTCAATTCAATTCCTTGATTAGAACTAGGCTTTCCAATGTGGTTCATGAGCTGGAGAGTGTGTTTTGCTGGTATACATGAGGTCTTATGGGACTGAGTGTTTTTTTTGGGGGGGGGATTATGGTTAGAAGGTATGGGATCCTTGTCTGCATTTGTTTCCAGTGGGAACTCTCAGGCTGGGGCAGGTGATGCACTCTATTCTTGGTGCTGGAGGGGGCAGCAGTGGGAGGGCTTCTAGTGTCCTGGCCCACTTCTGGACCTCCTGATGGCACCTGGTATATTTTGGCCGCTGTGTGACAGAGTGTTGGACTAGACGGGCCATTGGCCTGATTCAACATTGGCTTCTCTTATGTTCTTATGTTATGTTCTTATGACCTCGATGTCCTTGACAACCACGACGGTATAATCACTGACCTTGAGCCAGAAATCCTGGAAAGCGAAGTTAAATGGGCCTTAGAAAGCATTACTAACAACAAAGCTGGTGGAGGTGATGGTATCCCAGCTGAGTTATTCAAAGTCTTAAAAGGAGATGCTGTTAAAGTGCTGCACTCAATTTGCCAACAAATTTGGAAAACACAACAGTGGTCACAGGATTGGAAAAGGTCAGTTTACATTCCAATCCCAAAGAAGGGCAATGTCAAGGAACGTTCAAACTATCGCACAATTGCACTCATTTCACACGCTAGCAAGGTCATGCTCAAGATCCTACAAGCTAGGCTCCAACAGTACATGGATAGAGAACTGCCAGAAGTACAAGCTGGGTTTCGAAGCGGTAGAGGAACTAGAGATCAAATTGCCAACATTCGCTGGATTATGGAGAAAGCCAGAGAGTACCAGAAAAACATCTCCTTCTGCTTCATTGACTATGCTAAAGCTTTTGATTGTGTGGATCACAATTCACTATAGCAGGTTCTTAAAGAGATGGGAGTACCAGATCACCTCACATGTCTCCTGAGAAACCTGTATAAGGGTCAAGAAGCAACAGTTAGAACCGGATATGGAACAACTGATTGGTTTAGCATAGGAAAAGGAGTACAAGGATGTATATTGTCACCTTGCTTATTTAATTTATATGCAGAGTACATCATGCGAAATGCTGGCCTGGATGAATCACAAGCTGGAGTTAAGATTGCTGGGGAAAAGATCAATAACCTCAGATGTGCAGACGATACCACTCTGATGGCAGAAAGTGAAGAGGACCTAAAGAGCCTCTTGCTCAGTGTGAAAAAGGAGAGTGCAAAAGTGGGCTTGAAGCTCAATATCAAAAAAACGAAGATCATGGCATCTGGCCCCATCACTCCTTGGCAAATAGAAGGGGAAGTCATAGAAGTAGTGACAGACTTCACGTTCCTGGGATCCCAGATCACTGCAGATGGTGACTGCAGCCATGAAATTAAAAGACGCCTGCTCCTTGGGAGGAAAGTGATGGCAAACCTAAACAGCATGATAAAAAGCAGAGACGTCACCCTGCCAACAAAAGTCCGCATGGTCAAAGCAATGGCATTCCCCGTAGTAATGTATGGCTGCGAGAGTTGGACTATAAGGAAGGCTGAGCGCCGAAGAATAGATTCTTTTGAACTATGGTGCTGGAGAAGACTCTTGAGAGTCCCTTGGACTGCAAGGAGATCAAATCATTCAATCCTAAAAGAAATCAACCCTGACTGTTCCCTGGAAGGCCAGATCCTGAAGTTGAAGCTCAAATACTTTGGCCACCAAATGAGAAGGGAGCATTCACTGGAGAAGACCCTGATGCTGGGAAAGTTTGAAGGTCAAAGAAGAAGGGGACGGCAAAGGATGAGATGGTTAGATAGTGTCATTGATGCAACGAACATGAAATTGAGCAAACTTCAGCGGACAGTGGAAGACAGGAGGGCCTGGCGTAAACTGGTCCATGGGGTCGTGAAGAGTCAAACTCGACTGTGCAACTGAACAACAAAAAAGAATCCTATGAACATAAACACAGATTATCATTCTCTCTGCCATGAGCAAAGTGGTGGGGGTGGGGTGTGTGACAAAGTTCAGGGTCGGAGCTTATTTAATCAAGCCGCTGAGGAGGTGGGGAGAAACATTCTGACTCTTTGGGGGCCATAAATCCCCTCCACAGGCTGGCAGTCACCCATCACACATTTTTGATTGAATTTTGCCTTGCAAAGGATCATTGAAGCAAAATGCTTCATTTCCTTCAGTAAGGTGGCAATGAGGGATCTGTTTCCCTTTTAAAATAGTTAGTAAAGAATATAAACTGGAACATGGTTGGAATAACATGTAAACAAACGTGATAACCCCCCCTTCCCAAATGGAAAGACTTGCTGTCAGATGTCTCTGGATGAAATATATAAAGCTTTAATTGATTAGTTGCTGTAGATTTTCCGGGTTGTGTGGCCGTGGTCTTGGCATTGTAGGACCTGATGTTTCGCCAGTAGCTGTGACTGGCATCCTCAGAGGTATAACACAGAAAGATGGAGTACTCTCTGTGTCCTTGAAAGCCTTCGACAACATACTTTAATTGATTCATTTAATGGATGGAGTCCAGGATTGCCATGAAATAGTTCTGTGTACTAAGGGATGCTTAGGGCTTTTGTTTGCCAAGCAGTCTCTCTGGGCCACAATGGAAAGCATTTCTGAAATTCGGTTCCAAGAGCAGTCCGTGCCATGGCGAGGCGTTGGTGGGTCTTGCTATCAAAGGAAACAAAAAGTCAGAAAACCTCACTGGCCATGTAGAAGCCATGAAGAAGCTTGCCCGGAAGAAGCTCTTGGGATCCCAGGCTGAACCTAGCTGCTTTAGGGTGGGTGCAAAGCAACGTAACACCGCCATCCGCTTCTTTTCCTAGGCAAATGCTCCCTCTGTTTGCTTTCCCCTCAGCTGGGAGTTCTTCTGAGAAATGCTCTTCCCTTCCAGCTTTGCATACTGACAGCAAACACGGAACTGGAATTCCCCATGTCTGCTGCTGAATATGGAGTTTCACCATCTGCGTACAGAGTGTTTGATTACTGATTGCAAGGGTAATTCACTCTGTCTCTGTCATCTGCTTCCCAGGGTCTTCCCAATATCCCCTAGCATTCATCTTCTGGGTCTGTTTCTCCACTGCAGGTTTCCATCAAACAAGAAGCTTGGCAGGAAGACAGTGTGCACAGAGAGCATGGATTGCTAAAGGGTGAGTGAAACAATATCACCCACCATTCTGAGCAATGCAGTAGCCTACACAGAAGCAGAGAAGGACATGAGAATGTTTGCAATTTCAAGACAAGATGCTCAGTGGCTTTTACTCCTCCCTCTTTTTAAAATCAACTCAGTGCCCAGAAAGGCCAAACAACAAAGGCACTAGTGTCTTGACCACAAACAGTACGCTGTTTGCTAAGTGAAAGGCCGGGGGGTGGGGGGTGGGGGAGGTCAACACATATCTAGAATTCTAAATTCCAGCACTGCAGAACTACAGTCCTATATTTAGACAGCTAATTAACTATGCAGGCAATATGGAAGAGGTGAATTTCAGAATAGCATGACAACTTGCTATTTTTCAGTGGTGCGGGGGAATAAGCAGCTGCCTTGGGTAAACGGTACATTGGACCTACCTGAAGGTTCTTTCTCTTCAGTGGGGGAGAAGTCATCCAGGAACTGGTTAGGTCACGCCTCTGCTCGCTCGATAGGCTATGCAAATTTCTTTTGTTGCATAGCTCCTGTTGGAGTGGCCCTGGCTGACCTCTCCAGTGATGTCCAAGCCCTGTTCGTGGATAGTTCTCGTCCAGTGTGCGTTGTTCTCCACGTAGTTGTGTCCGTCACATGCAGACCTTTCGCTTATTTAGCCGTCCGGCTATGTTGTGTGCCTTGGGTGGGATGTGGATGACTTCTCCCCCACTGAAGAGAAAGAACCTTCAGGTAGGTCCAATGTACCATTCTCCTTCAGTGGGGGAAGTCATCCAGGAACTGGTTAGCTGTACCCAAGCTATTTTCCCGGGGTGGGTGAACAATTTCCCGTAGTGGGTGTTTCCACCACTTGCTGCAACACTCGTCTGCCAAATGCTGCCTCCGCCGATGCTGCCTGGTCTATCCTGTAGTGTTTCACGAATGTGGAGAATGATGACCAGGTAGCTGCTCTGCAAATCTCCTCCACCGTGGCTCGTGTTGAGAATGCCGCTGTTACTGCCGCGGCCCTTGTGGAATGCGCCGTTAGCTTCCCTGGGATCGCGAGGCCCTGTACCTCATATGCCTTGGTGATGCATTGTCGAATCCAGTAAGCTACAGACGCTTTTGATGCCTTTTTTCCCTGATTTGGGGCCCCGTAGGCCACAAACAGACTGTCCGTGCGACGGAAGCCAGCTGTTCTGTCGAGGTATATTCGCAAAGCCCGACGCACGTCCAGCTTATGCCATGTCTTCTCCTTGGGGTGTTTTGGCTTCGGGCAGAAGGATGGCAATGTAATCGGTTGGTTGAGGTGGAAGGACGAGTTGACCTTGGGAATGAATGATAGGTCCATCCTAAGTGACACAGATTCCTTTTGGAAGATGCAGAGCTCTCTCCGTGCAGACAGAGCAGCGAGCTCGGAGATTCTCCTCGCTGTAGTCACCGCGATAAGGAAGGCGACTTTCCACGAGAGTAGCCGCAGCTCCGTTGTTCTTAAAGGCTCGAAGGGAGGTTTTGTCAGGGCATTCAACACCTTCTGAAGGTCCCAGGTAGGGAATCTATGTCGAACCGGGTGGGCCAACTGGCTCGCTCCCTTCAAGAACTTTTTGACATAGCTGCTGGAAGATATCTTCTTTCGTTCTTTCCCTCCCAGACATGCTTGTATGGCCGCCACTTGTCGCTTCAGGGTGTTCAGTTGGAGGCCTTGTTTCCAGCCTTCGGATAGAAATAGAATGACTTCTTTTTCCGTCGCCTGGCTGGGTTGAAAACCCTGAGACGCTGCCCACTTTGTGAATGTCCGCCATGTATGGTTGTATATGCGGTGTGTGGACGGCTTTCTTGCCTGAAGCATGACTTCGGTAACCTCTCTCGGAAACCCCATGTTAGTCAGCCGGGTACACTCAATTTCCACGCAGTCAGTTGCAACCAGGCTGGGTCCGGGTGTAGGATGGGCCCTTGTTTGAGAAGGTCTGGTCTCTGTGGCAGAGTCCATGGTTTCTCTGTTGCAAGTTGCACCAGCTCTGAGAACCACGGTCTTCTCGGCCAATGTGGAGCCACGAAGACCACTGTCGCCCCCTCCCTCCGGATTTTGCTGAGCGTTGCCCCTATTAGGGGCGTCGGTGGGAATGCGTAAAGGAGACCCCGGGGCCATGGATGAGATAGTGCATCCGTCCCTTCTGCTCCCGGGTCGTGGTATCGGGATATGAACCGGTCGACTTGGTGATTCTGGGAGTTTGCCAGGAGGTCCATCACGGGCCTTCCGAACCGTAGTGTGATCTGCTCGAACACCTCTTTGTTCAGGGCCCATTCTCCTGGGTCCAGGTCCTCCCTGCTGAGCCAGTCCGCCTGCTGATTGGAGAGGCCCCGGAGGTGTTCTGCCCTGAGGCTCGATGTATGTCTCTCCGCCCATAGCAACAGGGCCCGCGCCTCCTTGAACAGGGACTTCGACCGGGTGCCGCCTTGTCGGTTGATGTGTGCCTTCGTTGACATGTTGTCGGTGCGCACTAATATGTGCTGATGTTTTACGTGTTGGTGGAAGGCGCTCAGCGCTAGTGAGACTGCCCGGAGCTCCAACCAGTTGATGCTGTGCGCGGCCTGGGCCGGGGACCATCTGCCTTGCGCTATCAGGTGGCCGCAGTGTGCCCCCCAGCCCCTTTTGCTCGCGTCCGTGGTTATCACGAGTTGCTGTGGATGTAGAAATGTAATGGCCTTGTTCAGGTTTGTTTCCTGTGTCCACCAGTGCAGGTCCCTTCGGAGATCGTCCGATATCCGTATGTTGATGTGTCGCCGTCTGGCAATGTCCTGTTGAAACGGTAGCAGGACCCACTGCAATGGTCTGGCGTGGAGTCGCGCCCATGGAATCAAGTCGATTGTTGATATCATAAGGCCCTGCAGTGCCGCAAGTTGCATCAGGTCTGCCTGTGTCCTGTTTCTGACCTTTGACACTAGGGTCCGAATTCCGATCTGCTTGTCCACCGGTAGTGACACCGTGGCCTTCCTCGTGTCCAGTCTCGCGCCCAGGTGCACGAGGTCCTGTGTGGGTGTCAGGTGGCTCTTTTCCTCGTTGATAATAAAGCCGTGCGCCCGCAGAAGTTCCTTGGCTCTCTGAGTATAGTGGATCGCTGTCTGGTAGTCCCTCGCATGCAGAAGGGCATCGTCCAGATACGGATGGATGTGTATTCCTTCCATGCGTAAGGCCGCCACCAGGGTCACCAGAACCTTGGTGAAGACTCGGGGTGCTGATGAAAGGCCAAAGGGTAGGGCCTTGTACTGGAAATGCTGATCTTGAAAACAGAACCGCAGGAACCGCCTGGACGAAGGGTGTATAGGAATATGTAAGTAGGCCTCCTTGAGGTCCATGGAAGTCATGAAGTCTCCCTGCCGCAATACCTGCAGTATGTGGCGTAGGGATTCCATCCGGAATTTTTCCTCGCCACCCATCTGTTGAGGCCACGGAGGTTTAGGACTGCTCTCCAGTCTCCTGACTTCTTTGGTACGACGAAAAGTACCGAATATATCCCTTTGAAGCGTTCTGCTATGGAGACAGGTTCCACGGCTCCGATCTCCAGAAGGTGCTGGATCGCTTCCTGAAGCTGTCGTAGACGCGCTGAACTTCTTGGGGCTGGTGAAGGTTTGAAGCTGTGAGGTGGTATGCCAGTGAGCTCTATTTTGTAGCCTTGAGACACGATCTTCAGTACCCACTGGTCTGTTGTAGTTCGGCTCCAGGCTTGCGCGAACGCCTGGAGCCGACCCCCAACCTGGCAGTCATGCTGATTGTTTCTTGGGTGGGGCGACTTTATCATTTCTGTAGTTTGGTGTGATTCGAGTATTTGCTCTTGCACCATATTTGAACGACTTGAACGGCCTGTGGTCCTGGCCGTCCCGCCCCCTCCCCGCGTTGAAGTGGCCACGAAAGGAATGGGAAGATCTGCCCTTGAATTCCCGTTCCCGGCGGTGAGCGGATGAGGGCATGGCTTTCTTCTTCTCCCTCGTTTCCACCAGGACCTTGTCCAGATTTGACTCCCCAAAGAGGAGTCGGCCGGAAAACTTTTCTGTAGCCAAATTGCTCTTGGATAAAGTGTCTACCTTCCAGTGCTTGAGCCAGATGTTCCGGCGGATGATGATGTTAGCCGCCTGTGCTCTGGCACAGAACTGAATGTTGTCCTGTGAGGCATCCGCTGCGAATTCCGCCGCACGCTTTGTCTTGAGAAGCGATCTCCTTAGTTCCAGGGGAGACACCTCTGGGTTTCCTAGTAAATTGTCCGCCCAAATGGCCGTTGCCCTGGTGAAGTTCGACAAGGCCGCCGCCGAGCGGATCGCTAGTGATATGGCCTCATGAGCTTTCTTCAGTGCAGCCTCATTCTTCTTGTCCATGCCGTCCTTCAGAACGTTTTCCCCGTCTTTTGAGAGGACGGCCCCCGAATGCATCGCCACCACCGGTGCATCCACCAGGGGCACTTTCAGATCCTCCATTGTGTCCTCGGGTAGCATGTAAAGGCGTTTCGCTATTGAAAGGAGAGATGCTCCCCCGCCTGGATTTGCCCATTCCTCCCGTATCACGTCCTCGAAGTAATCTGGGAAGGGCGAAAATGTCTGGACCTTTATTGGTTTTTTGAAACCTCTCGGATCCAATTTTGCCGATGCTGAAGATCTAGGCTTTTCCACCACCTCTACCTGGTAATTTAGAGTGGAGATGACCTTTGTCAATAGCCGCTGGAAATGTTCTATTTGGAATAGGCGGGACGAGGTGGGTTTAACCTCCGTCTCGTCCCCTGACCACTCTCCTTCCTCCTTCTCATTGGGGGCAGCGGACGTGATCGTGGAGGCTGTCTCTATCTGCTCAGAGCCCTCGCTGTGCCGGCGAGGCCTCCCTGTGACCTCGCCCGTTATAGGCCTTCCCAACCCGCTGAGTGAGGCAGCCTGATGGGTTCTGTCTATGTCTGCCTCTGAGGTCCCTGAACGGGCGCCTGGGCTTACGGCCCTGTGGTCGCCGCGCCTTTTCAGTGGGGAAGGAGACCTAGAGCTTGAAGATGATGACCTGGATTGCGAGGAGTGGTGCCTTCGCCTCCTCTTAGTCATCCTGGGGCACGTCCTGCCACTGACCCCCTCGCACCCTAGTCCAAGGGTAATAGGGTCGCCCCCCCTTGCAGTCCTGCAAGGGCCCATGGTGGGGTCTGCCAAGCTCCCCCGGTCAGAGGCCACATCCAAGGCTGTCCAGCCGGAAAAGTAGTGGGCATGAAGCCGGTTAAGCCTGCCCCCCCCCAACCCTTGAGGGGGGGGGTAAGGCCGCAGACGTTAGAAAGCTAGGAGCCTGGGGTACTGGAAACGGGGCCGCCTGCGCGCTTCCCGCCGCGGCCCACTGTGGATGCGGTCCGAAGAACCCCCAGGGGGCGAAAGGCATGGCCTGCGCCTGGTCGGTGCCGCTGGTCTGCGCTGGGCGCTCACCCGGGCAACGAGGCTGGGGCGGGTTGGATGGGCCCTCTCCCGGACATGATGGCTGTGGCGGGAGCCATTCAGGGACGCCCCCTTTTGGGACCCCCGGCTGGTCTAACCCCGGTCGCGGCATTGGTCTCAATTGGGGTGGGGACTGCCCGGGGACCGGCATTACCGCCGTAGCTGGAGCCGGCATGCCTCCGTCTTCCGCCGCTGGGGCCTCCCCCCCCCCAGGGATGGTCTCACCCAGGGGGCTCGCCGGCCCCGCGTCCTTCCCGCGGCGTTTCCTGGGCCTCTTGGCTCCGCTGGCCGCCCCGCCAGCCGACTTCGCCTTTTTCTTTCCTGGCTGCGGGCCGGAGCCCGGAGCCTGCGCCGCCGCACGTCCGCCGTCCTCCGCTGATGCCGCGGCGCCGTCGGAGGCCACGTGGGCGAGTCCGCGGGAGCCGGCTGGCTCTGTGCGTTCAGCCGGTCCCGCGGAGGAGGAGCTGCTCTTCAACGCTGGCGGCGCGATTACTAGGCGCCGCGTCTTCTGCTGCCCAACCCCTGAAGCCTCGGGAGATACAGGCAGCTGCTCCTCTGGTCGGGCCGCCTCAGCCATCTTCCGCCGTCCCTGGCCTTGAAGAGTTCTGTATTCCAACGATCTGGATCCTCTTCAATCGACTTCCCCTTTTTTCTCCCCCCCCCGACTGAGGGCAGGACAGGGGATCAGCAAGGGACTGGATTTCTGGTAGTATTTTAAATTTTTTTTTTTCCCCTTAGTTGTATAATTCTATGGCTTGGAGCAGGAGCTCCAATGTCCTACCGAGCGTAGGGGCTATGCAGGAACTGGAGAGGTCAGCCAGGGCCACTCCAACAGGAGCTATGCAACAAAAGAAATTTGCATAGCCTATCGAGCGAGCAGAGGCGTGACCTAACCAGTTCCTGGATGACTTCCCCCCACTGAAGGAGAACTGCTATTTAAAAAATGGTAAATCTGCTTTCAACGACTCATTTGTTGAAAATCTGAATTGGTAGTTTGCATCCGATCTAACAACAGCACAAGGAAAGCTCAAGACACAGAAGATCTTCGTGGTATGTCTGCCCACTGACTGGTGGGGATGGGACAAAGGATCAGCTCCTACTGAGCAATTTCATTCTGTTGCGAAAGTGGTAACATGAGTGAAGTGCACTACCACTTTTCGTGGCTGTCTGCCATTCAGTCTGGAAGTGCTCCAAGTGCTTTGCATACATTACGTATCAATTAAGGCTGGCTTCTGTTGGTGTCCTTGCGTTCTGTCTTCTGCCTCTTCCTACCTACAGAGCCCTCAGAACTGCCCTTTTGCTACTCCTCTTGCTTTTACCATGGCTGCTCCCATGCCATGGAAAAACATTCCAGAGGTTATCACGGAAGCAACTGAGAGGTTCACAGTTTTTACAATGGGGTGCTGAACCTAGAATATTTGAGAGGGCATTTGAAGGAAGTTAAATGGTAAGAAGCCTGCCTTGTATAATGTTTTTGGAATTTTTACTTCATTCATTCATTCATTTAAAATATCTATATACCCCACCTATCTCTCCCCAAGCAGCTCAGGACTCAAGATGGGTAACAACCGTATAAAACTGTACAAAAAAAAATAGATAAAATAATAAACATCCAAGCAACAGATATAAAATATGTTAACCCATCCATATTAACAAGTGATTTTGAAAACCCTTATGCCTACCTAACAGGATATTCTGCTTTGCACCCAAAGCTCTCTAGAAGATTTATTAGCTTTTTACTTCACACACACCTTCCTCCCCAGTGGGGAACTCAAAGCAGCTTATAGTGTTCTCCTCTCCTGCACTTTAGCTTCACAATTTATCCTGTGAGGTAGGTTAGGCTGCAAGAGGGTGGATTGCCCCAAGGTCACCTAGCAAGCCTCCTTGGTGGTATGGCAGTTCTAAACTGGGTTTCCCAGGTGACACTAACCACTACACTGGCTCTCAGTAGCTCCGTTTTGCAACCTCACTGGAAAGCCATAAAAGCAGACTCTGTCCTGCCTTCTGGAAGGCTGTTCCACAAGCACAGGGCAGCCACTGAAACAGCCCAAGTCTGGACCACTGTAGAATGTGCCTTCAGCAAAGGGGGTACTGATAATAGACCTAGCTAGGGAGAACGAAGCTGTCGTATGGGAACATGCTGGGACAGGGAATTAAAATTTTAATAGTTTTTGTAAGCCGTGTTGAGTTTTCTTTGTGAGAAAAGCAGCACAATTTTTTGCCCCGTCAATATCTGCCCAGTGAAGCCCGCCCACGGCCACATGGTTTTCACAGCAACAATAAAACGATTATGTAGGATATCTTTGATATGGAGATGGTGTGTCAGCAGCAATTTTTGAAATCAGAACTGAAAAGCTGAATACATTAAGCACCATAAAACCCTGCTTACAATCAAGAGGAAAAATGTGCAACTACAGCATGACTTTGAATCTGACTGATAAGACATAGGAGAATTTTATTTCAGTTATTCAAATTACTTAAACCCTACCTTTCTCCAATGGACCATCACCATTGCCTGAAGGGCATATGTATGTGCATTAGTTAATCCAAAATGCAAGTGGTCCGCAAAAGCTTGCTTTCAGTGATGTGTTTGATACTTGCAGACTTCTCCTGAAATCATTCTAAACACATTTTAATTGGTGCTGAAAGATACAGCGCTTGTTGCTTTATTGTGGAACTGCTCCCGGCCACACTCAAGCACCAAGAATGGGAGCAGATGTTATGCTTGATTTCGAACTACTTCCAAAAACCGCATTCCCATGCAGGGTTCTTCCTTACCCTGGTAATTTTTAGGAACACCCACAATGTAACCCAATACAGAGGAAGCCTCCCAGCTACTATTACTGGCCAGTACAGGCATAGGCAGTACGTGTCCATAAGCATTAAAGTGAAGTGGTAAGGAGAACTTGCCACAGGGACACCATTTTCAGTGTCATATAGCAGGCGTAATATCTGCTCTTACTCGACTAAGCCAGTGCAGACAATCTTGCATTAGGGCAATCAGCCAGAACAGAACTTCACAGCCAGCATGTACCTGTTTTCTTTTTTCTCTGCTACTCTCTCCCTGGGCACTTACTAGCCCATCTGAAGCACTGAGTCTCCTGTTATAAGAACTTTAAAAAAATAAAATAGGTCTTCTAATTTGAGATATGACGGCTTCAAAAATTAAAAAAAACCAACAAACCAACAAGAGCATCAAATGTAGAAAACTGACAGTTTTTTTCCCTCGAGGGGAGAAGGGTTGCCATAAAGTTACAGATAACTTATGGCAACCCCATAGCGCTTTCAAGGCAAGAGATGTTCAGAGGTGATTTGTCATTGCCTGCCTCTGCATCACAACCCTGGATTTCCTTGATAGCCTCCCATCCAAGTAGTAACTAGGGGTGACTCTGCTAAGCTTCTGACATCTGACAAGCTTAGGCTACCCCAAGTTTTTGGGCTTTACTTTAAAGTGTTCCTAAAAATTGTAGTGTTTCAACTTTACCCATTGGCACACACACACCCCTTCTGCCATCCCAAGATTCTCCTCAATCTCAGGGTGGATTTTTCAGGGACATGGTCACCTGTATCATGTTAAAGTAATTGGGGTGGGGGGAACCTCTTTAACTATTATGACTATGAGCATGACAGGGTGCTTAAATGGCATGAGAGAGAAGATAAGGACATTATTTATTTGAGGGAGGTATTCATTGTAAATAGCTTCTAAGTTTAAAATGACTCTTACTCATCTTATGTATTTCTGACGCTAATATAAAGACACTCTTGGGCTTTGGCACCAGGGTTACATATACGTCTCTTGGTTATCAGGAAATCAATTCTCCTGGAATTCACTGCTATTTAGAAATAAAAGGGAAATCCAAGAATAATTAGATGTGAGTGCAGAGTTAATCAGTAAGCAAGATTTAGCAGAACAGAGTTAATCATTAGAAAGACAAGACTGATCACTGCGTAGGTATGTAGGGAAAACACCTAAACTGTATAGCTTTTAAAAGCATGAGTCATACTGCAAAATACTGTTTTCAAGTTTTATAATGCTGGCTAGCACTACTGCTTCAACACAGTGGCTAAGACTGGGCACAACAAGAAACTATGGCTTGCTTTAATCAAAGTTACTTTGCATGTGATCACTCAGACCTTGGTGTGCCTTAACCAGTGCTGATTTCATCACCTGCACTCTGTTTCTGGGGGATGCTTCCACACAGGGGCAATACCTTGTTTTGCTCTTACTGCCCCTGCATGTGAAAAGGCATTCACAGCAGCAATGAAGTCTCCATGCAGGTATCTTCTCTGTGCTTCATGCCTGCCATCCCTCCTTTCACCACTGGGGGTGGTTTGCTTTTTCAAAGAAGTGGTACTACTTATATGTCTATAACTACCAACATTTTAAAAAACAACAGCAAAAATCCTACGAGTAGCAGTACTGGGGGGTATGCACTGGAGGGCATATGGGGAAACATGGAGGAAATGGTGCCAGATGTGGATGGGAAGGTATGAATAGCCACACTTCCCTCTCCACACAGAACCCAAATCCTCTTTGACAAACATTGTATTAAATCAGGTTTGCAGCAGGCCAGGGAAGACCTGGAAGGCAGACAACTGCACAGTGATGTTCTGTGGAAGCCCTTCCTCCAAAAAACTGCTGCAGCTAGTGAGATAGGGCAGAACTATCGAGAGCCCCCATGAGCCCCCAAAGATTCCATCTGCTCCCCCCCCTTATGACCCTGACCCAAACCAAATATCATAACAAAATGAACAAATCATCTGGGTTGCTGTTACCATAAATGTATAATAATAAAAAGAATTGGTCTGCATGTCCATGTTTGTTTGTTTATGACCCACCTTTCAAAGTACAGGTTTCAAAGTACACACAAAGTAGAAGAGGGAAGGTGGCAGTGTTCCCTCTAATTTTTACCCCCTACTGAGCAGAGCAGTTCACATCCTGAGCAGAACATAACTGCTGTAATCCTGAAATGGGCAATGGGGCTCCAGATTGCTGTTGAGTGGGGCTTCCCGTGTTCATGAGTGGCTGCTCACGCACACAGCTTAGAAGAAACACTGGATGGTAGTTGGCTGGAGCAGCAGCTGAGCTGAGCTCCAAGAGCACTCTCAGAAGAGACTGGGAAGAGGAATGGGAAAGAAAGCCCGGAGTTGATTAGAAACAGAAAGCATGGCTTTGGTGGGGAGGAGTGAAAGGCAGGATCCAAAGTTGTGGCATCTTCCATCTCTACTCCACTCCATCCTTTCTTTCCAGCCCACCCCCTTCCATCTGCCCTGGAAATTTTGAATAGGAAGTGGGGCTGGCAACTCCAACACAGTTTCAAGCCTTTTAGCATGCGGGAACTGGCTTGCTCTCTGGGCTTGGCTTGCATCTTGGGATCAGGAGAGAAACTGCAGACACAACACAGAACTATCAAGACGCCACTGCGCCCTGCTTTTGTCAAGGCATGCTCTAATATAATTTAAAGACCATTCAGTTGTAGCTGGATTTGGTTAAATCCTTCCAAACTGCAGAATATACTTCAAGGGAGAAGAACACCTATGCTATACTTCAAGCAATATAATTGGCGGATGCTTCCTGCACAGATACAGGGGAACAGTAGACAGCTAAAGTCATCTCCAACTTAACATACAATCTTGCAACTGTAGTAGCATTGGAATGATTCCATATATTCAATGTCTACCTGGCCAATTCAAAGATGGTATCAGGTGTACATGTTAGAGGGATTAGTGCAGCCTCAGAAACGTCAAAATAAAAATAAAAAAGAAACTTCAACAAAATACGTCCTAAAATGCTTATGGAAAATGGCAACGTCATAGGCACACTACCATTTTCTAGAAACTGCTGGCACTGAACTGGCCCAGAAGAAAGTCATACGTCCAAACAAAATAAATGTGTTTTGGCAGAGAAGATATCTGACTGACTGTTCAACATAAGGTACAGAAATTATGCAAGATAATGTCTAAGTATTTTTAAAAGCTGTCTTAAGCCACAGTTCTGCACTATTGCAAGCCACGTGATTGAATAACACTGTTGTCCCTCTCATGAGCATGCCATAATATGCTCGGTCCTACCTGTGGTCTGTCGGTGTCAAGTAGCCCTGTCATAAGTATGGTATGCAGAGTGAGTACTTTCGGTCTCCCATCCTCTGAACTTTTACTTACTGTCTGTTATTAGGTCTCTGACCTTGCATCTCCAGCTGCTGTTTCTAGATTGTTATGTTTGCTTTGCCTGCATGCGCGAATAGTATTCATTGGCTTCAGCTACATGGGTGTGTGTGTGTGTATGTGCTTGAATCTAGTATATCATAGAAGGCCCTAATGTATGTGGCCATTACTGACACAAGCTGTACACGTGTCTTTAGTTCTGATTCACCATTAAACATTGTCTTCTGAAGAAGCCCTGTGTTGTGTGACCTGACTAAGGAGCCTGACAGTCAGTGATGCTTGCACAGACACATGACTCTTGCTGGAACAAAAGAGATGACAACCCTGTTCATCTGGCTTGCTGCCAGTATTTATGATGCTGCTCCGTAAATGTGTGGATTGCCATACAACTATGCCTCACGTTGACTGGGATTTCGGAAATGGAGAACAGTTCCTACCCCGACCTCGTTACTAACTTCAACTGTCTCCAGCATGCATCTAACACTGGGATGGCGCTGAGGGGGTGTATCTAATTAGTGTATTATGGGAAAGAGTGGGGATGAACAGAACAGCAGAGAGATGGTCATGCAGCTTGCCAACCAAAATGACAGTATGTGAACCACACAATCAACATGAGCGCCCCATCCCAACTGATTATGGTCAACTGGGCAAAACTTCTGATGTGCCTTGGACTTCTTTCTGGACTTTCTAGTCACAGTTGGGACTTGAACCAGCATCCAATACCTCCAGGCTGTACTATGCCTTATTCTACTATATGAGCTTGTAGAAGCACAAGTCCCTAGCTGCCACATACTGGAGACAACCAATACTGTGTTGCAAGATGTTACCTTAGGCTACCTTCCCCCTTCCCAAGGGAAGGAAGAATGTGTTATAAACTCACACATAGTTGTATTTCTTTAGGCTATCACTTTCAAATTTGATTCTTTTCAACATCCACTTTTAGATTCCAGCAAAGGTTGCTGTCGATGGAAAATCCCACAAACAAAGAATACATTTCTTTAAGACTTCTTTTCCAATTTTATTTTTTACTAGGAATAAGGCCCATTGTGTAAATAAATACAACGAGCTCGAGAAAGAGGCTCTGGGAGAGTGCCCCAGCTTTGGGCACTCAGTGACAATTTGCTGTGGCGATCTCAGCAGGGTATAATGACAGAGTCCACCATTTTCTCCAGAGGAACTGATCTCTGCTACCTGAAGAGCAGTTGTAATTTTGAGTTATCGCCAGCCCTCACCTGGAGATTGGCAACAGTGGTTCCCTGGGAGGGACTGGCTGGTTTGGAGGGTGGAGTCTACAGCACTGTACCTGTCTGAGTTCCCACCCCTCCTCAAACCTCACCCTCTCCAGGCTCCAGCCCTCAAATCTACAGAAATTTCCCAACCTGGAGTTGCCAACCCTATCTCCCTCCCAGCCAACTGTCAACCTACCATTATCTGCCCCCGGGCTTCAGCTTTCCATCTCCTCCCCCCTCCCTCCTAGAGCACTTGTAATTCTGAGTGATCTCCAGCCCTCATCTGGAGATTGGCAACAATGGTTCCCCATGAGGGAATGGCTGGCTTGGAGGGTGGAGTCTATTGTACCTGGCATTGTACCTGTCTGAGGTCCCACCCCTTCTCAAGCCTCACCCTTCTCCAGGCTCCATCCCTCAAATCTCCAGGAATTTCCCACTTGGAGTTGGCAACCCTATCACTGGCCCCAATGAGTTTTCTACCAAAGGCCAACATAGGTGTGAAAAGGGCCTTTTATTGACAGAGGAGAAAGTATAGTTGCCAGCTCTGATTAGGGAAATACCTGGAGATTTGGGGGTGGATCCTGTGAAGGGCAGCATTTGGGGGGGGGAGTTGAAGGACTCAGCAGGGTATAATGCCATAGGGTCTACCCTCCAAAGCAGCTGTTTTCTCCAGGGGAACTGATCTCTGTCATCTGGAGATCAACTGTAACAGCGGGAGATCTCCAGGTCCCACCTGGAGATTGGCAACCCTAGGGGAAAGTCAGCCACACAGCAGGGGGTTGAAGAGAATGGTTTGATGGTCGCTGCCCCACCTCATTAGCCAGCCAGCCATGGTGGAGTTAAGCAGGAGAGAGAGCTTTTTTACGTTTATTCTGTCAGGAAAGTGGCCAAGCTGGCAGTGAGCGGGGGAGGGGTTATACTGAAAGTCCTTTGTCTTTTTATTGTCAGAAGCAAGCTTGGTAGCCTACCAACAGCCACTGAGGGGACAGTTAGTCCCTCACAGGAGCCAAGAGAACTGTCTTCCTCAGGAGAGAGAGCTGTCTGCCAGTAAATCTGAAAGGCAACAGGGGTTGAAGTAGGAGTGGGCGGGGAAGAGGAGCAGACCCAGCACCTGGCCAATGGCACTCTTGAGTGGCAGCTGACGGCCCAATGGCTGATGGAACCACACGGCACAGCCAATGGGAGAGCTGGAAATGACCAATACGCTAAGAGAATTATTATATAGAGATAGTGGAAATAAACTGACATATTTTAAAGGAAAATAATAGTTAAAATCAAGGAGACGCAAACCCTCTGGCCCTTTTTGCCCAGATGGGTATTAACACTTACCAAAGGCTCTAGTTCCTTGCGGTCTATGAGATTGAGCTCTGTCACAAAATAATAAAAGTGCTTGTAGCAGGTGTTGACGTGAGCCTCGGCCCCCATAATGATGATGCGGTCAAAGTGATGAATGTAGACGTGAACGAATACTCTGAAGAGCCTGCACAGAATCTTCTTGCAGATTTGGAGGAAGTTCTTTGGGAATGGTACTCCTGTGAATAGAAAAAGGATGGTTTAAAAATTTCTTTCCTATTGCCACAACTGTTACAGCACTTCTAGGAAATAAAACGCCTAGGAGAGTGCACCATCCACACAATGGTTCTTCTTTATTTACTCTCACACTGAGATCAACATAAAAAGCCCTCATGCTGATTGAGAGTGAGAACTTTCTCTTATTACAGTTGCCCAAGGTAAGGCCTTGCCCTGGGCTTTCTCAAGCTCGAGTAGTGTTCTATAAATATTTTTTTTGTTCCTAAGTAGCCTTGGCACTAGTTCATGCAATACTTGGCTTAACAAATATACCACATTAGCTGTGAAGAGGATGTTTTCAATGTTTGCTGTTTAAAATAGACATAGGGTAAAGAATACCAATTTTTCTCCTGGTTACCATCTCTCTGAATTTTCAATGACAAAGCAACAAATTCACTGTGCGAATACTTGACTTGCCCTTATGTATCCAAATACAAAACTGTGAGTTCAAGTTGAACCAGGTTGTCTGAAGGCATACATGTTAGTTCAGCTTGTCTGCGGTTGACTGTGACAAGCAGACTAGGTCAATTCAGTTCTTCACTGAACTATTCTAATACCCACCTAACAGTCTGCATCAGTCCCCCCCCCCAAAAAAAAAGTGTGCATGTGCAAAAACACTGCCAATCCAAACAGAACACTAGCAGCCATTAAGATCACTAAGGACTACTTACACAAACAATGAATGGTAGGATGTTTCTTTTAAGCATAAATTCATGACTGATTTATGATGTTTGTAACTCATTCAACTTCTAACAATTGCCTGCTGAGCAGAGGGCAGCGTAGCAAGTTTGGGGATAGTGGATCTCAATTAAGCTGTGTGAGAATTTGCATGCATTAAAAGCTAATTGTGCTGTTCTGCACTATTAGGGAGAAACAAGTGGAGGTCCACGAGACTAGCCAGGGGAAATCCTACCCTCATCCCCTTGCCCATTGAGCCCAAGCACCGCTTCCTTTAAAAAAAACAAAAACACCACCACTAAGCCTGGAGTGCCTACAGGCCTCTGCGGCTGCCTCTAAGTCCAGCCACAGTGGTGGTGTCCGGGAGCTGCTCTGGGTCGGGACTGGGTCTCAGACATCGCTGTGGCTGGGCCCAGAGAAGCTCTCTGACACCGCGGTCACTATGGTCAGGCCCAGAGTGGCTCTCCAAGACCAACACCACCGCAGCTGGGCCCAGAGCAGCTCTCTGTTACCATCATGCCTGGAATGACTCGCCAACTCTCCTGGACTCTGCCACCACCTCTCCAGAACAAAAGTAAATCTGTTGTCTGCACATACGCAGACAGGGTTGCCAGGTGCCCTCCTCCTGCTAGTGGAGGGATTTGGGGTGGGTTCTGGGGGTAGGCGGGGATGTCACTTCTGGAAGTGACTTCATTATGTCAGAGATATTGGGGTGACACTATATTTTTTAGGCAAAACTCTATAGCAAAAACTGCTACAAACCATAGAGTTTTGCCCCAAAAGTAGAGCATCACCCCAATGTGATGACGTCACTTCTGGAAGTGACACCAGTGTGTTGCCAACATCGCACAGGTATGTCTGTTTGGGCATGTCTGTTTCCCCTGCCAGCCAGCTGGCCAGCAGTGAACCGAAGCCTGCAAAAGTGGGGACTGGCAAGCCTATGTGCCGACAATGCTCTTTATTTTTCTGCAAACCTGGGGGTTCCCCAAAATTTTCAGAACTATCTGTTTTGTCAGTGTAGCCCCAATCTATAGATTTAAGTATATGTATATTAAGCCATACTTGACTATAAGAATATAATGTACAGTGAAGTAACTTGCTGAACACCCACAAATAGACTGATGAACAGAGGAATAGTCTGTAAAAAGTCAGCTTCCTGTTTGTGACTGGTACACAGGATATTAACTAAACTGGGGGCATTGAACACCCCTAAAAGAAACCAAACATTCTTTCTAACCAGACATGTCAGGAACTGAACAAGGGACCATGTGTTCTTCTGAGTTTCAGCCTTTCTGAAGTCATACACATGTGATAAGCTGCCTAGAGCACTTTTATGGAAAATGCATACTATAAATAGTCTAAATAAAATAAATACATAAAGTTGGCATGGTGGATAGCCAGCCTTTGCTTACATTCTGCCTGCTTGCATGTAAAGACTACCTCAAGTATTGTCAACAATGTGCAACAGATGTTGCAAATGAAGAGAGTATCTCACACACACACATGCGCACACACATATATGGTAAACTCACAGCACCTACTAAGTTACCATTGCAGAGAATTGCTGTCATACAATTACCTCCTCAACACCCCCCCCACAAAACCCCTCACTGGTGCAGCCATAAAACTTTTCCACATGCCAGATAAATTAGCATTCAAGGGTGGATGAATGCACACATCTATCTATAAAAGCAATAAAACAGAAATTGCTCCTGCAGTAGGTAGCAGCCAGAAAATGCAAAAATATATCATTACCCAGCTCTACTTTACCATCTGGAGCCAGCTTTTCAGATCCTTCCTTGGTATGTATGTCAACTAAACTGTGTTACCAGTAAGGAAGCTGCCTGCCTGCCTGTCTGTCTATCTAAGAGCACTTTACATGTAAATGATTTGCACAAATGTCACAGTGTGGTATCCAGTCGGTGGCTGTGAAGAAAAGGATCTCTTGAGGAAGGAAACTTAAAAATCTCACCCAGCCACCCTTCTCTCTCTATGCTACTTTGGGAACCACAATATAAGTATTCAGCTTATAAAGCAGAATAAAGTAGTTGTAAAAACCTTTACTTATGGAGTATGCAGCTGCACATTTTAGACTCATCTTGACAAATTGGTACCATAAACTATAGCTATGGGAAAACTCAACTCTAAATGGATCCAGAAAGCCAATGATGGCTTGTGTGATTAATTCAAATGACCAGCCTTTGTTGCTTTTTGAAGCAAAGCAAAGATAGCAGAACATATTGGGGACCATCAATTAGACAGTCTTTGGCGAAGTGGATTAAATTTCAGGCCCCGGAGTGTTGCTTGACTGCAATAATGATTATGCCAGCAGAAAGCTTTAAAAGTTAGAAGTAAATGATCATGGAAGAGTGAAAGTGCACTAAAATATAATCATGAGAAGTTGTATGAAAAGATAATGTCTGAAATAGGTTCTTATGGAAACCAGTGGTTGTGCTTGCAGATACGGAGCAACTCCCACCCCCCTCCAGACTTCCTCATCCGTGGCTTGGAGTCAGGCACATGGCACAACAGGGACTAATTAGTTCCTCTCCTCCAGGGCCCAAGTGACATGCAATTGTTTTGGCTTGCCTGGAGTAATGCAAGAACCTCCTCGTCCATTATTAATTAGCTGATGCAAAAGTAATACTCTAGCAAGGAAAGAGAGCACCTCCTTTTCAGCCTGCCGGCTATTTGCACCTGTGAGAGGTAAAAAGCCACCACTGTAGCGCAGGGAGAGAATTCTGGCTGATAGTATATGTCAGCGGTTCACAACTGGGAGCCATGGGCATGTGTGATTGCTTTGGACCAGGGAGAACTGAGTGCAAATCCCCACTGAGTTCCGAAATTCAGTACATGACCATGGCCCAATCACTGTCTCCCTCAGCCTAATAAACCTTAAAGTGCTGTGTGATGATAAACTGGGCCAGTACCCTGAGAAGAAGGGATAGTACCATAAATCAATAAAAGGGAGGGCTAATAGCCCTGCGATAGAACGTTTACTCTCTGCTTTGTAGTGAACAATCCTAGGGAGAGGATCTTGGAAATGTATTACTAGTCGGAGTAAACAACACTTGGTAGAAGGGACCAATGGACTAAGGAAAAGGGCACCTCAGTATGTTCAAATACCCAACATTCCCCAGCTTCCTTCTAGGAAGGCAAGAGAGTGGTGTGGGGGAGCAAGTGATCAGAAGGAAAAACAGAAAACAGACGACTGGGTATAGGGTCTCAGAGCAAGCAGTTCTGGTCTTGGCCTGCTACGTGCTGCTCCCTTCTCAAAAGCTACTTTTCAGCAATTCCCCCAGAATGGCTTGTAATATATGTAACTCAGTACCTTTACACTCGTTCTTGTAAGGCAAATATATAAATGCAGGGAGCTTAGGACATTTATCATTCCACCCTCAGAGCCCTTGCTACTGTAAGGTTAGCACTTCTCCAGTACCAGTTCCTCATTATATTTGACTAGTGATAAGGCCCATTGCAGAGAGACAGCCAATGGGCGCTAGGAAGAGGGCCAGGGGGAGCACGGCGGTCTACACCATTTGTCTGGGCCAGCAGCAGTCAGCGTGCTGCCGGCGGAGAGGCCCCATGGCACTTGCCCCTGCGGAGGGGGTTGGGCGAAGATAGGCCGGTGGTGGTGAGCATGCCACCAGCGGAGAGGCCCCACACCACCCTCACCTCCTGGAGGCTTCCGAGAGGCCTTAGAAGGCGGGGGGTCGGGCGAAGACAGGCTGGTGGCGGTGAGTGTGCTGCCAACGGAGAGGCCCCACGCCACCCTCCCCTCCTGGAGGCCTCCCAGCAGCCTCAGAAGCCAGGTGGTGGTGGGGAGATGGGCCAGCATCAGTCAGCGCGCTGCCAGCAGAGAGGCCCCACGGCACCTGCCCCTCCCAGAGGCCTCTGAGCGGCCTTAGAAGCCAGTTGGGGGGGTCAGGCGAAGACAGGCTGTCGGTGGTCAGTGCGCCATCGGCAGAGAGTCCCCACGGCACCTTCCCCTCCTGGAGGCCTCCCAGCAGCCTCAGGGCAGGGCCAGAGGGAGTGACCAGGCTGCGCGGAGGCCAGGTGGGCCCGTCCTCCTCGCTCCCCACTGGAGTGGCCGCCAGAGTGTCCATCCCAACCGACGGCTCCGTGCACGGTGAGGGCAAGACGCTGGCCGACAGGTCTGTGGATGGGACTGATGCAACAGTGGAAGGCAAGGCAGCCAATCAATAAGGCCCAGGGTGAGTGGCAGATGAGCGGGCAAACTGATTATGCCACGCATAGAACCTTGCCACCCCAACTGGCTTTTATATATAAGGACAAGATACTGATCAGAGAACTTGTTCAAAGCTTTCTGAGAGAAAGAGCATTAAAAATGACAGTTCTGGAATTCAAAATAACAAATGGTGTTCTTTCAGGCAAAACAATATTGGCTACTCCTTCACTGACAAAGGGCAAAGGAGTGTCGTACGGCCAGCCCCAGCACAAAATGTGGGAAGGCAGAAAACAGATGCAAGTAAGGGCTAATAGGAGTAGTAGGAAGAAACAGAAGTCAAATCTTGAGACTACTGTTGGCTGTAAACTTGAGAGTGCTTTCCTGTGAGTAAGCCCACTGAATAACATGGGACTTTGACTCTGAGTAGATCTGCTTAGGATTGTGCCTGTTATTACCAACATACATATGACCAAGAGAATGCCTTGTCCCATCTAGTCCACTGTTGTCTTCTTTGATAGGCAGCAACACTTGAGGCTCTCAGGAAAACTAAGGCACCAGCTGCTACATGAGATCTTTTAACTAAACATGCCAGGGATTGAACCCAGGATTGTCACTGTGCAAATCATGTGTTCTTTTACTGAGCCAGAATACCTGATAGCACCTTTGGGGTTTTTCTATAACTCACAAAGGATTTCCCACCCCCCAGAATCTAGGCCTTTAGGATTAAAATGCAATATCAGTACTTTAAAATAAATAACATTTCCCACTTTTCACCAGAATCTATGAGTACTGAGAGACATCCTGGATCTTTGCATATTTACCCTGGAATGATCTGAGCTGCACATTCCAGTGTGTCCCAGGGGGATTAATTTTTAGCAAATGTCAATGTACACTGGTTTGATCTAAATCCTCAATATCATTACACAGAAACTCAAACAAGAAGTTCCAACATCTAATTAAATACAAACAGGTATTCTTTATTCTCAATTACAAATGACCTAATTGCAAATAAGTAGCACTAGCACTAAAGTCCCAGCACAATTACTCTAGCGGCGTATAGCAGAATCCGGTCAAAGTTGGATCCCGCTGCAGCTTTCACTGTTAGAAGAAAACCAACCAAGGAACACAGTCAATTCCCAAAGAACAGCCAGTATTGATCTGCCTTCAATCTGTGTCTGGGTAAATTATCTTTTCCTCACTAATTTAGTTTAGTACTAATATGACCCCTTTTCTTCCCCCCCACCACCAAAGATTCATGCTAGCTCACAGCCCACTCACATAATACTATGTTTCTGGGCATATTACAGCAAAAACAGCATTTAAATGGTTTGACTTTAAAGTAAGTATAATAAATTGCAAAAGGAAAGAAATCACAGTTTATCAGACTCTGCAGTTCAAAGAAGATACACAGAGGCATTAAATCAGATCACTGAGCTGCAGTTATTAAAGGGAGGGAGGAAAGATGACAGTGGAATTTCTGAGCTAGCAGCTACTTGCTGAAATAGAAGAAAAGAATTTATCCCTGGGTGAATGAACTGGATTTGGTTCAGGAAGTGCAACTGAGGCCTATTATGCACGGGTGTTTTCCCTCGCTTTCACCATGTATGTCTGTTGGGTTTTCTTTGTCATCCTGCATTGATTTTCCTCCCTTCAGTGCTCAGTTCACTTTCTGGTCGCTGTTTCCCTGTTTCTGAAAGTGCTTTTGTGCCAGTTCTTCCTTTGTTTCACTTCCAAGTCAAAGGTAATTCAAAAGCGCTCAAATTCCCTTGGATTCCCCCCCCCCAAACAACCTACCTCACAGGGTGTTTGTTATGGGGAGGGGAAAGGAAAGGTGTCTGTAAGCCGCTCTGAGACTCTGAGTGAAGGGCGGGATATAAATTCAATCTCCTCTTCCTCCTCCTCCTCTTCTTCTTCTGCTCCCCTTCCCTGGTGTACAAGCTTCATTTTCCTCTCATTTTAAATTTTTTAATTTTTTTGATAAGCAGCATGAGTCTATCAATATGAGAATATTGTTAGTCTCAGATAGCTGAATTTTAAAAATTAAAAGGAGATGCACAAGGTTTAGTTCCCTGCTGGTATTGACTTGAAAGGGGTATGGAGAGGAGGCAAACAGCAGCATCCCCAGTACAAAAAAAGATTTCAGTGCTGCATGCAAACAAAATAAAGGGGGGGGGGGATCATCACTGCAGAATGAATTGACGTGAGATGTAAAGAGAGACAGACACTGGGATAGGAAGCTTACAGCTTCAAAAAACATTTTGGCAGTCTTCTGAAGCCTAACATTCTGAAGCAGGCTCTAAAAAATGGGAGGCTCTACCCCCTCCCATTTTTTTCAATTTAGTTGCACAAGACTAAAAAAGCTCTCCAGAACTTCTGCCAGAGGATTCCTCCCACATACAAATTGCAGTCCTGTGCAAAGCATGGTGGAGGTTCAGCCGACTTTGCACAGGCATGTGCGCGCACACATGTTGCCAACAATCACAGCTTGCAATGCCAGTGTCAGTGGGTTCTACTGTGCATTCTGTACACTCAATATGTTTCCCCATATTATGAGAGCTTGTGACTCCCATTTTTCACAGTGGCTGATAACACAGCAGAGAATCCCCTAGTGCTCAGCAATATGGAAAATGGGGCTTTGTAGCTGCTTGTCAGTTTTAGAAAATGTCTGGTCAGTTTCAACAGTGGGTTTCCCCCCTTTGCCTGCAGTTTTTTCATTCAACAAACTAATGCATACACAAAACCTGGAGCACGAGGATTTAAATGGAAGGCACTTGCTGTACACTACTGCACAGATGCCATAGCACAATTGTGTAAATTAAAAAACAACAACTTTGGATGCCACTCCCCACACATCACAAGTGATGTTCCACCTTGATTTAGAAAAGTGCATTTTAAAAATTGTAGCTGCAGAATAAATACACCAATGGAAAACGAATGGTGATGCATAAGACAGGCACAGAATCCGAAGTCAAGATTAAAGACTTACTGCTCTGAAAATCTGCTGTAAGATGTGCATGTGTAATCAGCCTAAATTAGCCAGGATTTTCCTATGAACAAAGGGGAATGACAAATTCTGTTTAATTTGGTACTTACAGTCCTAGGGTGCTAAAAAGATGCCCCTCCCAACTGCCAAATTATTACATGAGAGATTTGGAAGCATTCCAGACACACTGGTCAGAATCCCCCAAAAGTCTTTCTTTCAGGGGCTGATTATGTACCGAATTAAATAAACTGTGAAACAAGGGCATAACATAAACAATAACAAACAGAGTAAGTGACAGATTTGGAAGAAATCTTAACCTGATGCAATCTAGCACCTAAAACTAGAGGTTTTATGAAACTAACCTCTTATCTATAATCCCTATACCGATTTATTCCTCTGTACTTTCACATGATTTCAAGAATCTGTTAAATCAGACAACCATTCAGATGGTGAAAGGAAGCAAAATTGAAACGTGTCATAGGTTACTTTAGACATTATGGAAGCTGCTTTTAAGTGAACTGTGGTGAACAGTCTGTTAGTTTGATTCCCATGGGGACAGTCACAGAGGTATGTCAAGATCTTTCTTGAAAGTCTGAGGGGTGTGTGTGAAAATCAGAACACATGTCGTGGAGTCACAATCTCCACATACAGCAACTGATGTCATAAAAGAATAACTACACTAGTGGTGTCCATCCTTTGTGGCATGTTTAATCATGCCTATTCAGTAGGTATATACTAACCTCCGCAAGGAACTGGGGCTTCTTTGGTCATTGTAATGTTGTTATCCAATAGCCTGAGGTTGCACACCATATTTTGACATCCCTCCAAAGGATTTGTAAAACACTTCCATTTTGTAGATTTCTGATTAGGTTCTGTAATGGGAGACGCTGAGATACAGTCATGTAGTTCTGGGCAAGTTTATCCGGGGCAAGTTTATTCTGGTTTGATTTTTTGTAACGTTGCTTTGTTTTTAATGTTTTGATGTGATGTAAGCTACCTCACAAACTCCAGAACAGAACGGAAGACAATAAGGGCCTGGCATTATGTGGTCCATGGGGTTATGAAGAATCGGTCTCGACTGTGCAACTGAACAACAACAAGCTACCTCAAGCTCATGGAAAGGCAGGACATTACTTTTAAAATAAGTAAATCAAATCAGGAATGTGCCTAAAAGCTGGATAATACTGCTTCTGTGCATACCATGCTGAAACTTGTCCTCTACTTAGATGGCGAGTGAACAACAGTACAAGGCAGACATAGGCCTTTCTCTGTGCCAGCATTACCCAACTTGTGGGCCTTGATCTGAAGTGGGTTGCAGAGCTTTTGAACGTCTCAGGCTTTTACAGTTCTACTGATTTGTGCATGCAGTTTTTTAAAAAAGTATGGGTCACCATACCAAGGAAATTTGGACTTGTGGGTCACCACACCAAAAACCTTCCTGCTTTTACCCACAAACTGTCTCTGCCAGTATCACCCAGGGAATCTATGGCACAGGCTGGCCATCAAGATATGAGGGACAGAATATTAGTCATCGTTGTCCCCACAGTCTTAAGCACCTGCTGCTCTACTCTGGAATTTTAAATTCAGTTGCCTACATAAAGTTTACAGTCTTGCATAAGACCAATCTTCTTCAGCCCACACTTGCTCTGAAGTCTGATCAGTCTTTTGCCAATCCTAACATTTCTTTTTTCAGTATTTACTCTAAGTACCTTTTAAAAAAGTACACATATGGGAAAAAGAAAACAAACAGTCTTTGACTGCGGGAATGAACATATACAATTTTAAAATGTGGTTGGGCATAAAACTTAGCCTGAAGAGCAATGATTAATGCGCTAGCTTAAAGAAAATCTACACACTCTTTGAATATCTAGAAGAACTGAAGCTGATGCCTCCCCCTTCCCTTTCTTCCAGCATTAGAAGAGAGTCTTGTGAACGAGTCATACTGTAATGCTTCTGGAACCTCTGCTGCTGAGATGAGAGCCAGGGCTTCCAAAGCAGCTGTTTCATGTTATCTCAGTGTGTTACTCAAGGAAGCGTCTGCCTCAAATGCCAAGGCAAACAATCCCAGCAATGTAGAATTTTGTTCTGCACCCCCAATAATCTGACAGCTGCAAATTGTTAGATAAACTGGACTACTTACTAGATACTCTCATCTTTCCAGATGCTGCCTTCCTCCAGTGGCCAGACCAATGGAAATAAAAACCAGACTACTCTTTTATTATGTCTTGGAGAGGGGAGGGAGAGAGACTGTGGCTCAGTGACAGGAGATGAAGGCTGTGACCCAGTGGTAGACAATGTGAAAGACCTATACCTGATATCTTGGAGAGCCACTGTCAGTCAGATAGCTCAGTATTGGTAGCTCTAGCTCAGTATTGTCTCCTCTGACCAACAACAGCTCTTGAGAGTCTCAGACAAAGAAAGGTTTTTCTCAGCACCTGATACCTGAGATCCTGTAACTCAAGATACTGGGGACTGAACCTAGGATATTCAGCATGAAGAGTGTGTGCTCTACCACTGAGCCACAGTCCTTCCCACTGATACTTTTCAAATTCACAAGCACATGGCTGAGCCAGACAGTGTTGTTATTAACTTATAGGAAGATAAAGACCCTTGACCTCTAGATAAATGTAAGTAAAATCAATATATAAAATTTTCTATGTTTTTCATTCAGGCATTATCACAGAATTTCATTCTCTCTGGGTCCTACTCTTTAAGAGCCAATTTGCAAATCCATCTATACTACTCAAAGATTTGGCTGATCACACAAAGTAACTTCATTGAACAGCATGAGGCTTTAGGGAAAGTGAGAGGATTTGGAAGTTCTCGTTTTAGTGTTTGATTTGTAATTGCTCATCTCCGTGTACAAGTTAGTACTTGATGCTGCAATGTGATAACCAGCTATTATAGCTGAAGCAGTAAATGCTGGCAGGAATTTTACAGAACAGGAATAGAAGAAACACATGTAAGAAAGATGAAGGAATATTATGTAGTATCATGAGAAGACATCCAGTGGATTATAAAGTCAACTTTTTTGAACAGTGTCGGCTATGAGTTTAATTTTCATGGAATTTCAAAGAAGCTGGGTCCTAGACTAGATCTTTTGCTAACACTTGGTGTGTCTAAATGGAAATGCTTTCTCTTTAACTTGCATAGGGATAAGAGAAAATTTAAGCCTTTAAAAACATACTATTTTAAAAGACAGATGCCGCATATTTCATAAATATGGAACTGCATTAGGATTTGTCCAAGTGCAGCTTTCATCGTACATCTGATGATTTGACCTAGGGATTGAGGGGAGGTAAACCTCAGAAACAGCTTTTGGAGAAGAGAAAAGAGATTATCTTTTTCCTCAGCAGTGACACCATATTGTATTAATGACTCTGGGGTGCCATCTGTGAGAGATTGGACTGAAAACTGAAAATGTCACACTGTCAAATTCAAGTAAAGTACAAGGACCCCTTAGAAACAAGTCTCTCCAGTCCCGTAAGAAGAAAACATTCCTGGATTAATTTATTATCCTGATCAAGAAACTTGAAGATGATGAAATATGAATAACAGCTGAAACTCTTCCATGTACAGAAGTAGATAAAAAAGGGAAAACATGCAGTAAGATGTGTATCTCCATGACTGACACCCATATAATTATTCATGAACTTTAGCAAGACAAATAGAATTTGGATACCTAGATCATCGTCCCCATCATTTCTGAGCTACTGGGCACTTTGACATTGGGATTTTGGCATCTGGGATTTTGAGAAAGGTTGACAGGTGCCATCACAAAATGGTTGTCAAAGGGATCAGCTGCTTGCTTGTGGGAAGAGAGACTGTTAGAGATACCCAAACTCTGAGACATAAGAAAGTTTGTGTTTTTGACCAAGGAAAAAGTAAACAGCAATGATTAGTCCTGCCTAGGACTAACTTGGTGTTTTGCTAGTCACTAAACTGGTAGGGAACCACTCAGAGTTTTCTGTTTAAGTCTCCTAGGATCTCAATCCCAACTCAAGAAGCAACCAGATTCCAGGAAAGACATCGGTGGGTGTTGTGATGCCTAATGGGACTATGTTGGAGATTGCTGCCCTATATTTTCAACTATGGGTTCTTTTTTTAAAAAAAGTTAATAAACAGTTAAGTTTTAATCTACATAGTTTTGGAGGCATGTTTGGAACCACACAAGATGTACTTAATGAAAGGTTACAGTGTTTATGGAAAGGAACGCAAAAACATGCTATATTGAATTCCCAACCACTTGATGCTGCTGGTGTTCCCGAATCCTGTGTAAAATATAATTATGATAAGCTGCCAAAAGACGCTTTAGTAAAACAAAAACTCTTACAACCTCTTCAAAGGTAGCCTGGGTCCCCATCACTAGACATTACATCACAGAATCTATGAGTTCACTTGATCCATTGCATCATTAGTTGCTGCAGTTCTAGGCTTTATTAATCAGAGCATCATAAAAAACTAAGCCCTTGCGATGTGAGAAAATGCTGAGTGTGTGTGTGTGTGTGTATATATATATATATATGTGTGTGTGTGTGTGTGTGTGTGTGTGTGTGTATAAAAATTACATTTATAATGCTACTTTTAAAGGCATGGGGAAAACTTCCCATTTTTATGTGAATGATTATCCTGAGACAGTCCAGTATTTCTTCCTGGAGAAGGCTACTTTAGATGCTTTGCATAGTCATAGTTTCTCAACAGAGTCACTGATCATCTATCTTCCTCCCATAGTAGACATTGTATATTGTCAATTGTGACAAACCCAATTTCCAAAAGACTGTCAAATATATCTGTAATAGCCTTAAAGTACATAAATATTGATCTTTAATCTGGCCATCCTCATTTCTGTCCTGGAAGCCCACTTTTAAGCCAATTCTCTAAGGGCATTTTATACCATATCCATCTTAAAACTGATGTACCCTTAGGGTCAACCTTGACATCTGGAATAGAGTTCGAACACCAGATTGGCAAATGGCTTGTTTCATTTGTTTCTCAGTAAGTGTGATGCAAGAGAAGAAAGGAGATAGTTGGATCAGGAAGAATCTTTTTAACGTCGATGTATGCATTAAATATAAACAAACTGAAGACAAATCGCAACAAAAGAAATCAGTTACCTCAGCATAACCTAAAGGATGGGAAATTCTGGCACACATCAGCAGCAAAAACAATCAACAACATTTGCATGGCAGAGAAATTAATAATCCTATGCTCCACGGCGGATTGCTTAAGGACCTCCAGACAGGGGAAACTTTCCCTATTAGAGCAGGATTGATATTTAGTTCTATTTGAAATTGGCTGAGGTGCTGTGACTCAGTGGTACAGCATGTGGTTTAGTTGTGGAAGGTGCCAAATTCAGGGAGGTTATGGATCTCAAGAAGGACTCTGGAGAGGTGGCATATAAATTTCCCAAGTAATTACAATCTCAGATAGCAGGAGCCAAAAAAGACCTTTCTCTACCTGAGATCATGAAGAGCTACTGTTCTACAGACAATCTTGAGTTAAATAAACTATTGGTCTGACTAGGTATAAGGTGCCCCACATGAGTTACGGCAATCTGCTTGTTCCCATCCAAGGAACCACATCTGAAAAAGGAGTGCTATCATCAAAAACTCCCAGGACAGGTAGCTATTAATAAAAGTTTTTCATTATTTTGTAGACAGCCAAAGGCTCTCTTGTTCTCAGCCTCACAGCTAAATGATTAATTAGGGTCGAGGTTGCAGATTCTTCAGTGTTTGCAGAACTCAACCCTAACTGTATGTTGTCGAAGGCTTTCAAGGCCGGAATTCCTTAGTTGTTGTAGATTTTCCAGGCTGTATGGCGTGGTCTTGGCATTGCAGTACCTGACGTTTCACCAGCAGCTGTGACTGGAATCCTCAGAGGTTTAACACAGAAAGATAGAGTACTCTCTGTGTCAATGTGAGAAGAAATTCATAAACATAAACACAATTTCAACAGGAAAGAAGAGAGTTTAAGAATAAATAGGGCATGGTTTCCTGTCCTGAAAAACACAAAATGCTCTACATATTACAACAGCACTACAGATAAGATTAGAATTTCAACAGCAATCCATATGCAAAAGAACCTCCTCAGGAAAGCTCCTCCATTAGCATGTCACAGCCTGGGAAATTCCTACAAGATAATGGCTCAGCCCTACTCCACCTTCCTGAGTAGATATAAATTACCTGCAATCCACTTTTCATTTCACACTGACAGGGAGTACTCCATCTTTCTGTGTTATACCTCTGATGATGCCAGTCACAGCTGCTGGCGAAATGTCAGGTCCTACAATGCCAAGACCACAGCCATACAGCCTGGAAAATCTACAACTAATCAACCCTTTACAACTAATTGCCTTTAAGGTTCAATTCAAATATTCAAATATTGTGAGAGTTACAAATCTAGTCAGTTGTGTTCCCATGCTTCCTCACTCATCCCCCATCCCAACTAACCCAAATCACAACATCTGGCTGTGAGCACCTCCACTAAGTGCGGTTTCTTTTGTGGTTAAGAATCCCAGTTCCTGGGCAGGAAATAAATCTCATCTAGAGGAGGCTCTTACATGTGGACATCACAGTGTATTAGAGGAGGAGGCAGTGGAGAAAGCACATGAGCACAACTGTCTACGTTTATGTTCAGGATGAACAAACGGAGGTTTGTCTGTGCCACTGATTTCAGAATAAATGACCACCTCAACCATAGTTCACTGTCTTTAAGTGACCACCTTCAATGGTGCAAGGCAAGGCTATCTTTACCAAGTTAATAAACACATATTGGTATAGAAACCTTTACCAGTATTGGTATGCCAGGGGATGACAGGTTAATAAAAACAAATGCTGCACTTTACAAAAGTTTCACTATTAAATTGCTGTACAGTATTTTTAGCATCAACTAGACCTGGTGTACACAATGCATCCGTGTTTCCTGGGACCTGCTGAAATGTCAATTTTCGGTTCTTTGTCCAACCACAAAGAGAAAGAAAAAACAATGAGAAGAAATTGAGCATTTGTGTTTGTACCACCATCTGCAATTTTTCTAATTTAAAAATCATCGGGAAACCCAAAAGCACTTCTGGGTCTGATAAACAAGAGGGAGAAGTTCTCTCTCAGGTGAGAAACAAAAGGTGGTAAAGTTGAAGGTGAGGAGTACATTGAAAACTGATAGTGACCTTGGCTGGCTCTAAACTCCACCAAACAGGAGTTTGTGGATGCCGATCTGTCCTGCTTCCCCCCTCCATATGCAAAACCTTTGCTGAGGGTCAGGTGTAGCATGTGAACCTGCCAAAAGGATGAGAAATTGGGGAGGGGATGTTCCTTCTCCCTCTCTTGTGTGACCATTTCCTTCAATCACAGAGCTTGTTCCACTCTCACTTGTTCCACTCTTCCCTTGGCTATAATCCCCACAAACAGACCACAAACTGCATGATGTAATTTTCCTCAAGGGTCCCCTAATCCTCAGCATACTAAAGGATTTGGGAGAATGCAGGGAAGATCCACAGCTCCTTCCATTCACTAGAGCTTGGGTCTAACCTGGGGATGCCAGCCTCCATCTGGGGATCCCCTGGAATTACAGTTTATCTCCAGACTACAGAGATCAGTTCCCATGAAGAATATGGATGCTCTGGAGGGTGGACTTCAAGGGACTGTACCCTACTGAGGTCCCTGTCCTCCCAGGCTCCATCTCGAAAAATCCAGGAGTTTCCCAACCTGTATCTGGCAACCCTACTTTCCCTCCCCTATTGGTGGCTGGGGGGGACGGGACTGGCAACCCTAATCCAACCCAACTCACAGAAGGAAGTAAAGTGTAGTGGCTATGATATATACAGCACATAAAGCATACCCAGCTGCTTTATAGAGAGCCAGACCTTTCCCTTGGACCATCCATCTCATTCAACACAGCTTACTGTGACCAGCAACAGTTATTTCAGCTATTAGGCTGAGATATTTCTGAGTCTACTACCAGAGATCATTTTGTGGGAGACACTGGGACTAAAACTGGAACCTCTGTGTGCAAAGTATGTTCTATACCACTAATTACTGGCCTTTTCCATTTAAGGACAACCCACAAAATAAAAGCAATACTCAGTGACAACAAACTACTATCACCAATGGCCTCCTTCAGCTCACCCACATGTAAACAGGGAACTGATCAATTGTATTAGTGGCAGTGTTGCACTGGCTGTTTCACACAGCATGTAAGCGAAGGTCACAGAAACCATGGCAAGACTGGTTAACTGCCACGGCAAACTGCAATACTGTTATGTGAGCTCATTGAGTGACCATAGCCAACCACTCTCTCACAGCTGCTATTGTCAGGATAAAATGGAGGAATGGAGAATGATGCTGAGTCTTAGACTATAGGCCCTTTGAGGATGACCGAGCAGCAAATGGCCTTATGCAATTCACTGAAGTTAAGATTGTCCAGATGGTAAACTTGCCAGTTCCAGAGTGAGAAATTCCTGGAGATTTTGGGGGTGGAGCCTGGGGAGGGGGGAATTTGTGCATGGGAGGGAGCCCAGCAGGGTATAATGCTACTGAGTCTACCCTCCAAAGGCGCCATTTTCTCCAGGGGTCCTGGTCTCTATAGCCTGGACATCAATCAGAATTCCAGGTCTCCAGCCACCGCATGTTGGTTGGCAAACATACTATAAACCCTCTTCCTAGCACTTAGTTCTGCCTCAAGAAAGCTCAAGCTGGAATAATGTTGTTAGTCTCTCAGGTGCTACTGGACTTCTTTTTATCCAATTACTGGAATACTATTTCCAGATCTTTCTTTTATCCAAACCTTCAATAATTCTTTGCATTTCATACTGTCATGTTTTTGCTGTTTTAATCGAATAATTACTATATACTTGGAGATTTGTCTCCATTTGCTTTTCTCTGTCTTAAATGCACTGAATAATTGAAAATGACACTTTTATTTGTGTTTACAGCTTTCCTGAGATTGCCAGAGATACTTCTCCGTTCTTTATATTGCCCAGACATCTCTAGGCAGGCTATCTGACCTGAGAAACCAAAGGTACATCTAGAATCATCAGTCACTTGGATGTATTTTCAGTGAGGCCTCGAGTCAACTGTCACAAATCCATTCCTTTTGTACATCAGCCACAGCCCAACTGGACTAAAATTAATTGGGCTGGCATTAACATGGCAGCAGAATCAGGCAGCGCATACTGAGAAAGAAGCTGAAAGTGTAGATTGGCATCACTGTTCAACATAGTTTATCAGAGGAAACTGCAAATTCTGTCGATTTTAGGGACTACAGATAACAAATCAATTGCCTTCTGGACTATAAGCTCTTGTAACCACCATGCATTTCTCTCCAGACTGATTCATTACAGAGCCTGGAAGAATAGCCTTTCAGATTATAGAGGAAAATTCACTGAGCAGCTTTATGGTCTACACTAGAGGCATCAAACTTATTTGTTATGAGGGCTGGATCTGACATAAATGCCACTTTGTTGGGCCAGGCCATGTGTGCCATAAAATGTAATACTGGAGATATTTACCACTGACTGTGACCGATACCCCTCCTCAGCAGAGCTCAGGGCCAAGCCAGCCCTCCTCACCCCTTATGATTGCCAACTCTGGGTTGGGCAATCCCTGGAGATCTGGGGGAAGACCCTGGGGAGGCCCTGCGTTTGGGGAAGAGAGGGAACTCAGTAGGGGGTATAATACCCTAATACAGGCCCTTCTGGTCCACATTTGGACTGGTTTCCTACCAGTTGCTGGTGGGCTGGATAACAGTGATGGATGGGCTGGTTCTGGACCCCGGGCCATATGTCTGACATGTCTGATCTACACTGATTATTCACAAGGATCCTTTCTAGACTCTCTCGCCAGTGGTTTTCAAATGGTGTTCCTCGGAATCCTGATGTTCTCCAGAAACTTTTTAGGAGTACCTTTGTGTGGAGGATTGGTAATGGCTTGTCTGCTGTTATTCACCTAAGGTGCTCTTGAGCAAGACTGCTGATAGGCCTCCTGCAACATGCAGAGAATCTGCAGACTTCTTGGTCCACAGAGGTTACTTCCCACTCAGTTGAACATTTAGTTTTCTTCCTTTTTAAAAAATACATGTACACTTTATAAAACGAAGAGGTATTGCACAGAAGTCATAACAATTTACGCAATGCATTCTTCTCTGCAGAGCCACCTTCACTTCAGGCTGCTTTCCAACAGACAATAGTGGAGTGTTTTTCACAAAACTGGTTCAATATCACAGATCAAGCTGTGCCATCTGGATGGCAAGCCAAGCTTCAGTTGTACATCTGCCCTCGTTATTTCTCCATGGCACTGAATCCCAGCTTGAGAAATGGCAGCTGCTGAAACAGTATTCTGCATTTTACATGGCATCATTATTTGGTAACAATCCCAGGCCACTTCACAGATGATGCAACTATTTCTTTGTAGCACAAGGAGGACATGTGTGCATGGTCAGGTTCTTGCAAAATAGAAAAAACAAGTGTTGCATAGAGTCTAATTTCCTTGAGTTAGCATTTTAGTTATAGAGAGACAAGCAATGTGCTTTATTCTTTAAACATTCTGTTCTGATAAATGTTCTGTTGCCTTATATAAAAGGGGAGCATGCCACAGAGAATGAAGGAGGAGGAGGAGGATTTGATTTTATACCCTGCCTTTCACTACTCAAAGGAGTCTCAGAATGGCTTACAATCACTTTCCCTTCCTCTCCCCACAACAGGCACCTTGTGAGGTAGGTGGGGCTGAGAGAGCTGTGACTGACCCAAGGTTGCCCGGCTGGCTTCATGTGAAGGAGTGGGGAATCAAACTCGGTTCTCCAGATTACAGTCCTGCCACTCTTAACCACTACACCAAGCTGGTGTAAACAAACAAGCACATAAATAAAGGATCTTGCCCTGTCATTTCCAGATGTAATTGCTAATGCATTTTACTACTGGATAATTACAAACTGAGGGCTTTAAAATAGACCTTTGGCCTTTTATCTGCCAAAAAAAACACAGCACCTTCCAGATAATAAAGAGACACATGTGACATTTATTTCCTTCAGGCAAGATTACATCTTCTGGAAAACCAAACAGAAATTGATCCCTTGCACCACAGAGCTAACAGTTTAAACTTACAGTCATAAGCACATTTACTAGGAAATAAAACCTACCGAAATATATAGAAATAATTTCCAAATATGAATATTTATGCATGCACCTCATGTAGAAATGCCCCACGCAACAGAGATATTGTGGTTAGATTCGAGTTCAGGAGCATCTCAGAGACCAACCAGAGTTTCAGAGTTTACGCTTTTGAGAGTCAAAGCTCCCATCATCAGACGTGAGAAATATTGTGAATATCCACGGCTCTTTTTGTAGCAGGAACTCCTTTGCATATTAGGTGATACACCCCTAATGTAGCCAATCCTCCAAGAGCTTACAGTAGCCCCTGTAAGAAGAGCTCTGTAGGCTCTTGGAGGATTGGCTACATTAGGGGTGTGCCGCCTAATACGCAAAGGAGGTCCTGCTACAAAAAGAGCCCTGTGAATATCTAAATACTGCAGCAACTCACAAAAGTGGTAAAAACACCTAGTCATAAAACCCTTTAACACTCATCCAAGTGCTGTAACTGAACTACATACAAGTTACTTTGCAGGGCAATCCTAAACAGACTTGCATCCCTCTAAATCTGTTGACTTCAGGGAAATTGGATGGGTGTAATGGTGAGCATAACTGTGTTTAGAATTGCATTGTAAAGATCAGTGGGATTGTTACTGTAATACATTTTGAATTTCCAAAGGTCTTTTTAAAGCTCTGGATGGCAAGAATGCAAAGTGAATGCTGAAATATTAGTTCGATTTGTATTACACACACACACACACACACACACACGAGCCTTGGCTTCCTTCCTTGCAAAGCTTCTCTGTGGCTCCTTTTGGATTCCATTTAGCCCTTCATTAACCCACACCAAGAATATGCAGCACTTTCTGAGCCACAGAGATATGGACCTTATTTAATACCAGCGATACATCTGAGGGAGTGTTAAGAAGGAAGGATGTTGTTACTGAGAGATTAAGGAAAGACGTGCCTAGTTTGCACTGCTTTTACTTCCTTCCAAGTGGGAAATTTTGGATTATTATGAGAATCTCAGCCGATTTCTGAACCATGAGGGGATTTGCCATTCACACTGGCCTGGCTACTTCACACATGTTTTTAGGATGAACTGCCAAAATTTTCTTCCAGCAAGAGGCACACTGTTCTGAGCAGAGCTCAGCAGTTCCACAAATGTGCACGCACAGTTGTTCCAAGCATATAGCAAGGAAATAGTTTATTGTTGTTTTGTAACCTAAGAATATACACAGCCTGAGAATCATTTAGTAAATGACCAAATCTTCCCTATCAAAAAGGCGTCACAAATTCATGCAGGATAGGCCTATAAATAGTTTTTTTAAACTCCTGACCCCCTCCAAACAGCTCTTTCTGCTACCTATTTTCAAATAATTATCATCTTTAAGTATATAGTAACCTACCAGGGTTTAAGCCCTTCTGGTACACAGGATTGCTTAGCTGAATTTGTTTCTGCAGCAACTGATTTTTTCTTCTTTTTGTGCCCAACAGAACTTGACCAGTTAATCCCACCAGGTCATTCTGCTGCTTCCTTTCAGCCTTCCTGTTGCTCCTTGGGGGCCAGCGCCTCTGCTGACTAATGTCAATTTCATTAACAAAAATGCTCAGCCAGCATCTATTTCTTTCTTTCAGGTCTCTCTCACTCTCTCTGGCACACAGGACAGTGGCTGGCTGAGGGGGAAAAGATAAAACCATACTCTAAATCCTCATGCTGCATTAACTGTGCATGCATTTCATATTTGGTAACGATATCCATAGAGCTACTTTGGGTCAGTGTATACAGTCATTCAGACATCATGACCAGCTGTAATTAGACTGCAACTGGATAAGAACACAGCTTGCTGCTGTGCTTGTGTATTCCTCTGACTCCAGCCAGCTCCTTTCTTCGTCCTGCACTTGTGCTTCACTGAAAATATCCTGATCTAACTCCAATTTGCCACGACTTCAGGGGACTGGGCAAAATGTTACTCTGCATGAAACAAGACTCTAAACTGCATCCAACAAGACAACTGTTGTCCTTTTGGGCAGTTTGTAACACCCCCTCCTTTTGGAAAGTTTGGGGATTTTTCTGCAAACATCAGTGTCCTCCCAGGTGTGTAGAAATATCTGCCTTCTCTGTACATGGCTATGGATTTAAATATCTGCAGAGGGGGCCATTTTGAGAATTATATGTCTTGCTGACTAAAGAAAGACTGATGGTGGGCAGTCGTGTTGGTCTGAAGCAGTAGAACAAATTTTGAGTCCAGTGGCACCCTTAAGACCAACAAAGTTTTATTCAAGGTTTAAGCTTTCATGTGCCCACATACTTCCTCAGATACATTGAAACGGAAATTAACAGTCCATACATATAGTCAGACAGTGAACAGCAAATTAGCATACAACATAATGATGTTTTAACATATGCCAAATAGGCCTATAACCAAACAGGAATAACAAGTTAAGTTTTTATGGTCACCATTTGTTTGGATCTAATTATGGGGAAAACATATGAAAGCTCATACCTTGAATAAAACTTTCTTAGTATTAAAAGTGCCACTGGACTCAAACTTTGTTCTAAAGAAATTCATGACAGAGGTTTATAAAACTATGCAGAGTCTGGAAAAAGTGAGAGGAGAGAGAGAGAGAGAGAGAGAGAGAGAGAGAGAGAGAGAGAGAGATTTTCTTTCTGCCCCATCACTACAAGAGTTCATGCACTCCTAATGAAATGTGATTGGCAGCAATTTCAGGACAGACCAAAAAACAACCAAGAACTTCACACACCACATAATTAATTTATGGAATTTGTTTCCACAAGATGTGGTGACACCCATCAGCTTAGATGGCTTTACAAAGGGATTAGAGGATAGACCTATCAACTGTTATTAGTCACAATGGCTAAAGAGAACCTATATATTCAGTGGCAGAATGCCAATGAATACAAATTCCTGAGAAGCAGAGGGAGAGATAGCCAGGAGGGACTATTGTCCTTCTCCTGGGCTTCCATCTTTGGATAACCTCTATGGAAACAGGATGCTAGATTAAATGTGCCTTAATCTGATCCAACAAGGCTCTTGTTTTCAGAAGAAGCTGTTCAGAATTTGAATTTGGAAGTCTGAACATGAAGACAATATTGTTCTATTAATCCTCCTTGGCAAAATGTACCAACTACTTCAATAGTCTCACAAGGAACGTTCTATCCTTTTCCTATTTAGCTGTCCTGATGTCTCCTAGGGGCTATCAGAAGAACCTTTAGTAATAAAACCCCATCGTATCACCACTGCCTTCAGCGTGATCATGTAACTTTTAAAACTGCTTTGCCGATCAGTGTAACTCAAAAGAGCTCCTTGAATTGCTTACAGCACAATCCTAAAAACACTTTCCTGGGAGCATACTCAGTGGAATAGATCTGAGATTGCTCTCACAAAATTTGCGGAAAATGTAGCATAATTTCTGTATGGAGGAAAGGATTTTCTGTGCTTATATCTGATTAACTCTGCAGCAGAAGTTCGTAATTTGACTTTTTTTGCAAGATCAAAACGAGCTTTAAAAGTTTCGTTCCTGTTACACTGCCACATAAATTTATTTTATAAAAGAAACGGGCAGCCAATGTGCTCAAAACAAAATCTATGCTAAAAACGGGAACTCTGATCTTTCACATGTGCATCTCTTGTTAGAGTAACCCTGCTGCTACAAGGCAGTCAACTGATTTAAAATGTGGTAACCAGATGGGACATTTTATAGGTATCTTTAAGCACCCTTAAGATCATTTTGCTGCTAAATGTTAGGCTATGGAAATAGGGAAGGGGAAGTAGCCCATTACAGAGTCAGTGCTAAGCAAGCAGAAACATCTGTTACAGCCAAAATTGGCCTGTTGGTCAATCCTAACAGCTGGAATTTACAGCTGATCATCTTTGTGTGCTGTTTCAACATCTGTCTTTAGTCACTTGGAATTAATGTACAAAGTTTAAAAGAAAGCAGCACCTACCTGGCTCAACAGAGCATCTGGGAAATCCACAGGAGAACACAGACTTGACTCTTTATTCACCCATTACAAAAAGCCAAATCAATTAAAACATTTCATTTCTAGGTAACTAGCCAGGTAATGACACAGGAAAGACTTTAACTTCTGTTTAAACAATCTAAAATTTTGCTCTCAGTCTTATCTTTTTATCAGACTACAGAGAGAGCTCAACTCTTGGTAAAGAACTCCCTACCAAAGACTAACCTGACCTTAGTACGATTTGCTCTAATCTATTTTTATCATATTGATCAGCTTAAAAACAGAACCATTCCAGTTATGGTTAGTGGCTGCACTCCGTCTTCATGGAAGAGAGCCATCACTGACACATGCAGAACAGAAAATGGAAAATGCAAAGCACCACATATTTAACTGCAAACTCAGGGTATTCACTAACAATGGATAGGCCCAGTAGCGAGTGAACACTTACATGCCAGCACAGAAAACAATGAAAATTAGGCTCTGGGTAGTTAATTAGGTTGAACTAAACTTCCTCTCCCTTAATAGACCCTAGAGCCATTATTTAAGCTTGTAAGCACAGGAAAGGAGAGGACATTTGTAAAATATGTCCCTAGGAATCCTAAAGTTTCTCAGAGTTTATGACGCCTTCTTGATGAAAAGCTCAGTGATTGATAAGAAGCATCACTGACAAGCAGCTTCTTCATTGTTACGGATCTTCCTTTTAGTGTGCTGTCACAGTGTGTGTATGTGTGTGAATTCTAGCGCACACTCTATCCTGGAGAAAGCGACAGGTAGGATCCCAAGTGAACTGAGTGTGCCACTAGAGTATTACTAGAATACTGTGCAACATCCAGGGGCTCTCAGCCAATCAGTATAGAAAGGATTCCCTGAGGGAAGGAAATTTGAAAAACATTGGCTTGCATCAGTATATTCTGAGCCATGAAATTACACATGAAGAGAGCCAAATTTCTGGAGCCAAACTGCTTCAGTCATTTGAAGAACATGGCAAAAGTACATTCCCAAGGTTTGGAATGAGAATGATTAGTTCATTACCAGTTTTAGATCCAACTCCTTCACAGGCTATAGGTCAGGTGGCATCTTGATCATTAGGGTTTCCTGGAGAATGGGTCCAATTGATTCACACTGCCTTCTTCCCCTTCCTTTTGCATGCAAGCTTCTCCTCCCATCCCATTCCAGAAAACCAGAGAGGGGGTGCAGCATTACATCTGCTCTTATATTAATGCAAACCATGGCAGCATTAATATACATTTATGTGCAGATAAAATGTGTAGGTCCAAAAAGTGTGTGTGTGTGTGTGTGTGTGTGTGTATGGGGAGGAATTATATGTAAGAGGAAGGGCACAAACTTATGAGTCATTCCCAACTTCTTCTTCTTTTTTAAGAACTTTATTACTAGGATATATTAACATGTTCCATGTTTCAAAATATTTTTAGATACATCCTTTTCTAATACCCCCTTCCTCCCCCCACCTGGCTTCCAGCAATGCTCCACCCCCATTATTATTTCATTCAGTATTCACTAACAATAAAAACGTATCCAATATTCAGTTCTTCATTTCTAACATGTTCATTTTATCTATCTCACTCTTAGGTAACATTTTAGCTATTGTTCATTACTTTCTAGTTTTCTATTCTTAATAGTTATCAAAGCAGAGTAACTTATTTTTTTACATCCCAGTTCGTTTCTAGATAGTCTTTAAAATCTTTCCATTCTGCTAAAAATTCTTCATCTTCTTTACCATTAAGCTTCTTTGTCAATTTGTCCATTTCTACCATAAAAAGCATCTTCTTTATCCAGTCCCATTTTTCCGGTATTTTTTCTTGCTTCCAAAATTGAGCAAATGTCATTCTTGCAGTTGTAATCAAATACCATAACAATGTTCTCTTTGTCACATTAAATTCTTCCATTTTAAGGCCTAAAAGTAACATTTCTGGTTCTTTTTCCAAGGTACACTTCAAGATCTTCTGGATTTCATTATGGATCTCTGTCCAATAAGCTACTGCTTTGTCACAAGTCCACCACATATGATAAAATGAGCCTTCCTTTTTTTTACACTTCCAACATTTGTTAGACATGTTCTCATTCATATTAGCAATATTTTTTGGTGTCATATACCGTCTATACATCATTTTATAAGAAAGTGACTTTTTCCACAGACACTCCCATGATGACATATCTATTTCTCTATTTATATTTATAGCCTATTTCACCATCTGTTCTTTTACAGTCTCATCTTCTGTATACCATTTTAACTTTCAGTCCCAACTTCTTAACCATTATAATTAAAATATCTGAAATATTTCATCTGCATATCATGTCTTAATTTAGGGACTGCAGCTTTAGAATAGGGATGGGAACGAACTGGGAACATGGAGGTTCATCCTGGTTCACGGTTCGTGAGGTCCCCAGTTCACAAACTGATTCGTTCCATGAGGTTCGTGGATCTTCCCTCCCTCCTTTTTGCTGACAGCAGCTCCCCAAGGCCAGCAGAGCGGAATGGTGCGGGGAGATCTCCAGACTAGAGAGCCAGGCCTTTGGGACTGCCTCTCCTGCTATACCCCTAGAGACATCTGGCTGTTCTCAACCAGAGTCAGGACTTTTTCCTGCCCCCATCTGGTGGAACTATCTGCCAAATAACATCTGTACCCTACAGGACTTGTTGCCATTCCGCAGGGCATGTAAGTCAGAGATATTCCGCCAGGTATTTGGTTCAGGACAGTGACCGTATTTCATCTAGTCTGGCATTCCTCCTCCTTTTCCCATCTCCTCCTCTATGAGGTAACACCATTTCCAGGAATTATTGCCATCAGACTGGCTCAGGCTGCTGTGATAAGTATTTTACATGTAATGTATTTTATGCACTATTTAAAATTCTGAATTTTTGTAAAATTCTTGTAATTTTATCATTGTTGCGTGCCTCCCTAAGCCCGGTTTTTCTGAAGAGGGCAGCCTAAAATTCGAACTAACTAACTAAATACATAAAGGGAACATTCCCTTTAAATGGCTTTTGCAAGCCATTTCAGCAATCCTCCTTGCTCCCCCACCCCTGCTATCAAGATGCAAGCCATTTCAGCGAAAGAGATCACTGAAATGGCTTGCAAAAACTATTTAAAGGAAATTCCAAAAGTGTTCCCAGTTCAACCACTTCCAAACGGGGGGGGAGTGAAAGGGATCACTGAAATCACTTCCATTGGTTCCGGTTTTGGCATTCGCCATGGCGGTCACTTTCTCCTGAGGCTTTGGGAGAAGCGTGCTAGGAGGGGAACGATTGTCCGCGCCACCCCTGGAGCCCTTATGTTGGGCTCCCAGCCATGGGGTGCTAGAGAGCTCTTCCTCTGGCGACCCTGCTGGCAAAGGGGGCTACTCCATGCCCCGAAGGTCCTGTTGCAGAGCGTCCTGGATGGGAATTAGAAGCGCACACCAGAACAAGTGGTGGGTGGCCAAGCGAACCGAAATTTAAAAGTGGCTACACCATTGAAATGTGAGTCTAAGTGAAAGCGAGAAACACCAAAGATTGAGCTGAAAACCTCCCCTTAAAAATCGAGGGGGGAGGGATAAGAAGAAAACAAACGTATTTTCAACCACGGACTCAAGGGGGGGGTCTATAGAAGCAAGATGCACTAAAATAAAGAACTTGTAAGAACTTACCAGGCTTTGCTAAGAGTTCTAGAGACTGTGACAACTTTTACAAAAAGTAAACAATTTCTCAACATGGCGCCTCCGCGGAGAAAGATAAACAAACAAAACCTAAGGTGCTGGCTGGAAATGCTAGCCTAGCGAGTTCTGTCCCTAGACAGGACACAACAACACAGTTTCAAAGGATGCTGACTGAAGCGTTGTAACCCCTGCCGGAACAAGTTATGGCATTCCACCATAAGTTCAATGCACAGCAAACTCAATTGAATGAGACAGTTAAAAAAACAGAAAAAAGGAGCAAGAGCTTAAAGAGGTGGATGCCAATACTAAGAAGCTTCAAAAACAACTGCAGATGACGGAGAAAAAGAGACAAACCAATGAATTCCATTTGCTACAGCTTCAAATGGAAAGGGCAAGCTATGTCCTAAGATTTCAACATGTCCCGGAAGAGAAGGGAGAGAATCTGAAGCAGATTATGTGTGATGCATTGGGCCCGATTGCAGATGTTAAAACGGATACATTACAAAGTGAAATAGATACTATCTTTAGGTCGTATTCAGAATTCATAAGAAAAAATAATTTGCCCGGGGAAGTTACGGTGAGATTCTCCAGAGCACAGGTAAGGGATCAAATACTTAAAGCGACAAATGGAGCTACCTTGAAAATCAAGGAAAAAGAAAAAAAAGTGTTGAAGGATATCCTGTTTGAAATAAGAAGGAAAAGAAGGAAATATAGAGACTTGGTTTTATTTTTACAGAAAAACAACACCGCCTACAGATGGACTGTCCTCGAAGGCATAATCTTCAAATTTATAGACAAAAAAGAAAAAAATGACTCTGTTGAAAAGGCACATGAGTTTCTGCATCTTCATAGTTGTCCAGCAGAAAGAGAAGAAGAGGAAGAAGACAACAGCACCAAAGAAAGTGATGAAGAGGGAGCATCTTCTGATGAGAATTCAGACTCAGCATTGGGGGCGGTAGCCCCAAAAACAAGCTATCATCTGAGAAAGAAAAAGGATAAAAAATGAGTTACTGCACTCTGGAACGTCTTAAAGTTTTCTATTTTGTATAATTATTTCTTACTTTGCTCTTTATGAAGGCAAACATGGGTTTTTTTTCAATTTTTGCATTTTTCAGTTTAAATAGACTATTAGATGAACATATTCAATGAACTTTAACGGTAACTTTGAGCTAAGAAGCTGATTTTATAAGCTTTATGTATGACCACCATCTCTTGGGTTTTTAGTGGGTTTTCGTTACTTTCACCCATAGTTTGTAGTTCCCTCCCCTATTTTCATTGTAGTTTATACAAAAAGCAATAAAAAATCCCCTATGGGGGGCAAAAAAGAAATCACTTCCATCCAACTGGGAAAGCATTTAAATGTCTTCTCAGTTGACCTGCTGAGTTGCACCGCCATGCTTGCAAAAGCCATTTAAAGGGTTCCCTTTAAATATTTTTTGCAAGTCGCATGGTCTCTTTAAACGTCTTCTCCAAGCCCTGGTGCCAGCGTGTCTGCCAACACAAACCACACAAATCCACCTGGAAGGTTCATGGGAGGTTTTTGTTGCTCGTGAGAGTGGGATGGCACAAACCGAGGTTTGTGAACCACAAACCAGGCCCAGTACATCATGAATTTTGGTTCAGAATTTGGTTCGTGCCCATCCCTACCTTAGAATATGGAAAAGAATTCCAAATACCTACTTTATTTTATATTTAGTACATTTTTATCCTGTCCTTCCATCAAGGACCTCATGACAACCATAAGAACATAAGAACATAAGAGAAGCCAATGTCAGAGCAGGCCAATGGCCCATTCAGTCCAACACTCTGGGTCACACAGTGGCCAAAAATACCAGGTGCCATCAGGAGGTCCACCCGTGGGGCCAGGACACTAGAAGCCCTCCTGCTGTTGACCCCCCCAAGCACCAAGAATACCAAGCCTCACTTGCCTCAGGGTCCCTATCTATACCTTGTGGCTAATAGCCACTGATGGACCTCTGCTCCATATGCTTATTTAATTCCCCCTTGATGCCCTCCAGGCTTGTAGCTGCCAGCACCTCCTGTGGCAGTGAATTCCATGTGTTAATCACTCTTTGGGTGAAGAAGTACTTCCCTTTATCCATTCTAACCCGACCGTTCAACAACTTCATTGAGTGCCCACGAGTTCTTGAATTGTGAGAAAGGGAGAAAAGTACCTCTTTCTCTACCTGCTCTATCCCATGCATAATCTTATACACCTCTATCATGTCACCCCTCAGCCGTCATTTCTCCAAGCTAAAGAGGCCCAAACGCTTTAACCTTTCTTCATAGGGAAAGTGTTCCAACCTTTTTATCATTCTAGTTGCCCTCTTCTGTACTTTTTCCAAAGCTATAATATCCTTTCTAAGGTGTGGTGACCAGAACTGTACACAGTACTCCAAATGAGGTCGCACCATTGATTTATATAGGGGCATTATGATATTGGCTGATCTGTTTTCAATGCCCTTCCTAATTATCCCCAGCGTAGCACTGGCCTTTTTTTACTGCAGTCGCACACTGTCTCGACATTTTCACTGAGTTATCTACTACGACTCCAAGATCTCTCTCTTGGTCAGTCTCTGCCAGTTCAGACCCCATCAACGTGTATTTATAGTTAGGATTTTTGGCTCCAATGTGCATCACCTTGCACTTGGCCATACTGAACCCCATTTGCCATGTTGACGCTTACTCACCCATCCTCGACAGATCCCTTTGGAGTGCCTCACAATCCTCCCTGGTTTTCACCACCCTGAACAACTTCGTGTCATCAGCAAATCTAGCCACTTCACTGCTTACTCCCAACTCCAGATCATTAATGAACAAGATAAAAAGCATCGGACCGAGTACTGATCCCTGTGGTACCCCACTGATTACCACCCTCCACTGAGAAAATTGCCCATTTATACTCACTTTCTGTTTCCTATTAATTAGCCAGTTTTTGATCCACAAAAGGACTTGTCCTTTTATCCTATGATTTTTGAGCTTACGTAGGAGCCTTTGATGAGAAACTTTATCAAAAGCTTTCTGGAAGTCAAGGTAAGCAATATCTACTGGGTCCCCCTTGTCCACATGTTTGTTCACCCCCTCAAAGAACACTAACAGGTTAGTGAGACAAAATCTTCCCTTGCAGAACCCATGCTGAGTCACCCTCAATAGTTTTTGTTTATCAGTATGCCTACTAATTCTTTCCTTAATAATAGTTTCCACCAATTTATCTGGTATCAACGTCAGACTGACTAGCCTGTATTTTCCAGGATCTCATCTAGAACCCATTTTAAAGATGGGAGTAACATTAGCTACCTTCCAGTCCTCAGGAATGGAGGCAGAGTTTAATGAAAGATTACATATTTTTGTCAGGAAATCCACAAATTCACATTTGAGTTCTTTCAGAACTCTCAGATGTATGCCATCTGAGCCTGGTGATTTATCAGTTTTTTAAGTTGTCTATCAGTAGTAGGACCTCCTCTCTCATCACCTCAATCTGACTCAGGTCTTTCAAAACCCCTCCCGAAATCAGTGGTTCTGGAGTGGGCAAGCACTTCTCATCTTCCACAGTGAAGACATTCAGCTTCTCAGCCATTTCCCTATCATCCTTTACTACTCCTTTTACCCCTTGGTCATCTAAGGGCCCCACTGCCTCCCTGGCTGGTTTCCTGCTTCTAATGTATTTGAAGAAAGTTTTACTGTTGGTCTTTACATTTTTTGCTATATGCTCCTCTGTGAGGTAGGTTAGGTAGGGAGAGAGACAGACACTAACCTGAGGTCACCCAACAAGCTTCATGCACAGTGTAGATTAGTACCTTAATCTCCCAGTTCCTAGTTCAACAGTTTAACCACTACACCAAGCTGGTTATACAATGCCCTTAATTATCCGTCTCTACTTTTGTAATTAGATTCAGGTGGCTAGCCATGTTGATCTGAAGCAACAGAACAACGTTTGAGTCCAGTGGCACCTTTAAAACCAACTTCATCAGATACACTGAAACAGTTTTCCTCAAGTCTTACATAAAGGTAGAGACAAGGTGGGTAGGACTATTGCCAGGAAGGGTTAGAGTCAAGATGGATAAGTAACTGGGCGATGAATATAGCTGAGATTGGACTAAAGCAGCCGTTAGGACCTAAGAGGGGCAGCAAATTAGCACACAAGAATTAACAAACAGATGTGAGAACTAAATTCGGGTCCAGTCACACTTCCAAGACCAACAAAATTCAATTCTGGGTATAAGTGAGATCTGAGAGACTTAGCATGTGTAGATGCACACTTCCTCAGATACATTCAAACAGATTTCCTTAAGCATTACATATAGGTGTGGGGAGTTAGTTGCCACAAACGGCTGATTAGAGTCAAGACGAGTAAGTACAGCTAAGATTGGAATAACCCATCTGTTGGTAACTTATTATCTGTATGCTATTTGCTGCTATGCACAGACCTTACCAACTGTATTATTCTAATCTTAGCTATAATTGTTACATGGGCAAGAAAGGGGTTGGAAAAAGGTTGTGAAAGCATTACAGTGGCCAATGTGACAATAACAGCATACCAGTACCTAATCTATATTCTGGATAGAGCTTATCCCACTAATATAGCAAAGAATATGCTTCAAAAGGTCTGCAGAAATACAAGTGCTGTGGATTGAGTCCCGCCAGCTTTTCAGGTAGGGAATAAATAATGAGGGATACCCTTGACACCCAAAAGGAGCTACACTAGGTATCACGCAACTGCAGGAACCAAAATCAAATTGGATGAAAGCTGAAGGGAAGAGGGGAATTTGGAAGGACTAAGTGAAAAAATCTGGCTGCATCCAGTCCTGTATCCTGTGAGCCGGAGATAGGTTACTGGTACGAATCTATGCCAAGGCTCTTCTCAGTGGTGCCCATGGATGCCACGGGGCTCAGCAGTACTCCCCTGGCATCTACTGAGCTTTCCAGAAAATGGGCAGGGCCATTGAAGGCAGGGCTCATTACTGGCTGCCATTATTCAAATGGATGTATTGTCCATTAGCTGCAATCGTAGTCCCAGATGCCACAGAATCAGGAGGAATGGTAAGCACGCTGACTTGTGGTTCCATTCCCCCAACCATTTTCTCCCTCTCCAATGGTTTTTCCTTCGTTTCTCTGTATTTCCCTTCTCTTGTTTGAGAAATACGCTTTTATCATTCTATAACAGGATGAAGTTTTTTTTAAAAAAAACAACTCTCCCTATAAAAACAACAGGTTTATTAATATGGGAAGCCAGAGAGAAATTGAAATGACACGAATGTCACTAACTACAAAGTCAACAATAATGTTTGCCATTCAGAGCAGACAGGGTCAAGCTGACATTGGTAGATCAGTGACGGTTGCTTCACGGGTTCATCACGGAACAAAATGCAGCAGAAGGGGTGAGAACTATAGTATTGGTTTGGGGGCTTAATGATACAGAACCCCTCTGTTCTTTCCAATTTAAGCCTGGGCAAGTTCACAGGGGAAAGGGAGAACCCACTCTGTGCCTCCCAATGAGCTCAGGTACATCCACAATCAACCGATAAATATGCAGATCTCATTGAAACTGTCAAAAGTAGTGGAATCTGGTTGCCGGAGATAAGAGCTACCTTAGCAGAAGACAGTCTCTTTAGGAAGTGTAGCCCTTTCACCGCCACCAGTTCCTGAGTGCAGAGGAACAACCTTGAGCCCCTGAGGAATGTTCACTGACCTAAAGGAAGTCAGAAAAAGGAAATCCCTTCTCCACTTGCATCTTTCTGCAAACACTGAAACCACTAACCTTACAGGGCAATCCTGTGCAGAGTCACCCCAGTCTAAGCCTGCTGAAACTGTGCACAGGGCTGCATCACTAGTCTCCCACGTATTCCATTTTTGTTAATGAAAAGTATTTTCAGAATGAATGTTAATAGGAGGTGTGCAAACATGCCAAATATTGCCTTTGAGTACTTTTCCTATCGGTACTTTTCCTATTGGTAGATTGAGTTTACAATAACTTTAAACCTACAGGTGAAAGACAATCACCTTATTATAAAGATGGGGTAAGAAAACTAATGTCCAAGCCTTTTCTGCCCAGCCAGAGAACAACTAAAAAGCAGAGATAGCAAGCACAAGTTACCTGAAACCAAAGGGAAGAGCACGCTCAGCTATTCTGCTACACTGGATAATGGAATCTGTGTTCTAGGAGAACACAGGCGTACAGTACAATAACATTAGCAGTCTCTAACAGGGCCCCAGGTTCAGAGCTTCAAGTAGAAATGAGTGAGCGAGTGAACAGGAAGTGAGCTCTCTGGCCACAAACACCAAATTACATCCCGAATCTGTACTTCTCATTAAAAAGCTTACTGAATGCAGCGCAGGAAGCCTTCCGGTAGTAATTACGTGGGAGGAACCCAACCACTGCCAAAATCACAAATAAACCTGCACATCAAAGTATTATGGACTAGAAAGCATGTAATCTGTGGCTGAAAATGACTCTCAACCTGCCCATTCCATACTGAGCTTTTCGTTTGTATCTTCGGGGGATCCTTAAACATCTTCTTTAAAATGCATCCCTGGAGACTATTATTCAGAACCTTGCTGGAGATGGAAGACAATTAGGACTGAACAGATAATTTGGTGTCTTGTGCAGGCCTCACAAAGCCTTACCCTACAGTAAACTTCTCTTCAACATTCAGAAAGACCAAGTATGAGATCATCTACCTTAGAAGATGGGGGGAGGGGAAGAGAGATGTTGCATTGTTAATTAGTTTGAACAAAACATGTGCTTGACTTTCAGATACTTCAGCTTACTGACCCTTCCTGCTTTTTCCTTTTTGCCTGAAGTCACTTTTGGAGGCCTGCAGGGCTGAGTTCACAAGCAACAATTAATTCCAGTGGATTTTAACTCCTCTCTCCCTTCCCCTTGTCAAAATGTTCTACAGAGGTAGCTGTGAAAGGCTGTTGAAGCAAAAAAAAACCCCAAAACTTTTGCTGCACATTAAAGGCTAATTGACTTACTGTAGAACGAGCTTTCGTGGATTAAAGCCCACTTTGTCAATTTGATAAAGTAAAAGGCCCTGGACATTTGAAACATAAGTGTATTTTCATAAATTGGATGAAGTAGACTGAAGTCCTCAGAACCCTATTGCCATAGTAAATTACTGTTCCATGAGATTCGTCTTTTTCCCTTGGTCAAACTATACTTTTTTTCCTACACACGATGTGCCTTTACAGCCTAACTTTATTTTTACTTCAATAATGATTTGCTTGCCCCAAAGAGCACCAAACTATGAATAATAATAGGTATTATGTTTTCAACTGGATGACTGTCATTTTTGTTTCTTCTTCCAAACGTGCAAGGGGCGCAATCTGAAAGCTGCTGGCCACACCCAGTGCCCCATTGAAGTCTGCTATGCATTTTATTAACACCATAGGGTGAAAGATGTGCTTTGCTTCCCCCCCCCCAATTCCCTTTCAGCGTCTGGCCTGATGAAGCATTCTGGAGCACTCTAACGCTAGCAGAGCATGTTGTGTTACTTTGGTTAGTCTCAACAAAAAGGTGTTACATGGATTTTGTTTGGGGATTTTGCTATGAACTAATATGGCTACTAACTTCTCTTTTTTTTAACTTCAGGGAGGTACTCTGAGTCTAGACGATTGAAGGCTTTCAAATTCAAAATCAGCACCTTGAATTGAGCCTGGATACACACTGGCTATCAATGGAACTATTGTAGAATACAGGTAATGTGCTTCCATCTGAGACAGGCTGTGGCTCAGGATGAGGGGTTGTGGCTCAGTGGGAGAGCTTGTGCTTGGCTTGTGGAAGGCCCCAGGTTCAATGCTCTGCATCTCCAGTTAAAAAGCCCAGGGAGTAGGTGACACGAAAGTCCTCTGCCTGAGGCTCCAGAGAGCTGCTGCTACTCTTGAGTATACAATACTGTACTGACCTTGATGGACCAACGATCTGATTCAGTGTTATCATTCTGATCACAAGACAGGCAACATGGTTTTGAACTGGCTAAAGGTAGCGGAAGGAAAGACTGTGTCAAAAGGGATGTAAAGCCATTTCACATTCAGAATAACTGTTTCTGTCCTTCCTAAGAGACATTGTGTCCTTCTGCGGTATCTGTCCCTTGCAGGCTTATGCTGACCATGACAATCACACTATATTCCCTACATACAAACAGAAAGCATTGCCGGCTGTATTGGGAAAATCAGAACGAGTTTTTTTAAAAGTCTTAAACAGTATACACTGACTGAATAGAAAGGAAGCATTTAACTCTGAAGGCAAAAGTACAATCAAGGATTTGTAAACAGTATGCAGAACGAAAATGAAACAACTCAGCACACAACAACTTATGTGTGCCTCATTCATAGGGCTGCCAGGCCTCCTGCTATGGCAGACCTCATTGCCGCTGCTGTTCCAAACAAAACAAACAAACCACCACCACCACCAGGGATGACAGCGTCATCGCTTCTGGGGAAGACCTGGAAGTGACATAGGATGGCTTTGGGAATCACTGGAAACTCTGTGCATTTTCATCCCCCCCCACCTCCAGTCTTCCTGCTGGTTGGAAGCCTACTCATCCAACAGGAAAACCATAAAATCGATTTAACCTGAAAGAATACTCCTTCTTGATCCATGTCAACTGACAGCGTTATCTGTACTTTTCCCTATAATGCCTATTTCAGGAACATTATTTTCAGTTTCTGAGGTTTAAACCAAGAAACCAAAAGCTCAGCACTGTAAGACTATCACCGACAAGTTACTTATATAGAAAAAAATTAAGAAATTATAAGGAATCATTAGGCAAGTTTCTAAACTTCACATGTGTTCACTCATATGCCCAACAACAGCACGCCGACTACTGTTAATTTAAATGGTGGTACTGAAAGATGTTCCGGTTTTCTCAAATCAATACAGTGCTTGGATCCACTGGTAATTCCCATAGATGGAAGGGATTTTTGTCAGCATAACTGGACTTTTTTGTCTCTCCCTGCGGTCCAAAATGTCCTCTGAAATGTTGTTCCTGGAGGGCAAGACTCCTCAGGAACATCATGAAGGGGGAATCAGAACTCTGCAGACACAGGCTGATTTCCCACTACAGCTGCCTCGGGGTTGCACCGCCATTTGCCCCGATACTATTCGTCAATTTCACACCCGAAGCCGCGGGGCTGCATTTTGACCCGCAGCTTCTCCCGATTTCCCCCACAGTTTCGTAATCCTCAAAAAACAGGATCACGAAACTGCGGGGGAAATCGGGCGAAGCCGCAGGTCAAATGCAGCCCTGCGGCTTCGGGTGTGAAATTGACAAATAGTATCGGGGCAAACGGCGGCGCAATCCCGAGGCAGCTGTAGTGGGAAATCAGCCACAGTGAGGAATTAGTGAAAAACCCTTCCCCCTTTCTATCCATGGAAATTTTCCACTGGATCTAACCTGTATACCTTGTACATATCACAAGAGATAGGACAGCTGAATTCCCAGTCACAGACAAGCAGAAATAAGGTCTAACAGACAATAAATAATTCTGTCATTTCTGCTGAAGGCTATGTTTTAATTTACCCCTCCAGCTTTTACTTGCACACCATCACTTGTTTTACTGTAAATCCTTCCAACTCATGTACAGGCAGCAGCTGAGACTGTGGCTTCAAAGCAAAGAAAGAAGTGAGCAGTCACAGATCAGTATCTCCACAATCTTATCACAAAATTACTAACATATTTGGGGGTTGTCCAAAAACCTGATTGCTGGGTGTGATATCTGTATTCCTTCTTCATATGTTCAACACAGAGAAAACAATTAAAAAACAATCGTTTGTCTCCTCCCTCCCCCATCACAGAATTTAAACAAGTGGTAACTCACAACCATATGCAGATACCCCAGGCAGACTTTCACTTTATAACTCTGATCAGGTCTATACAAACGTCAGATGATGTGGTAAAACTGTTCCTGGATTCCATGATTCAGAGGCCATATGGTATTAGTGGTAGCATGTTTGAATCCCTCTTTTCCCAAGGAACAACAGTCACAACTTGCAGAAAACAGCTAGCGTGTCAGGGAAGAAGCCATGGTTACAGTCCATATCCCTAACATCTAGCTTTCTATGCGCAGTGAACTTTTGAATATGACAGAACATTCAGTCATGCTATCTATCACCTGCAGCCTGAACTGGAGCAGTCCAGGAAGAATTATACCACCTTGCCTGCTGTTGTTGTATGCCAGACTTTCCTTGATAAGCATTCAGATAAAAGAACCATATCCACGTACAGAGAATTTTTTCTTCCAGTCTTCTGTTCCCTGTACCCCACATGTGCTTTCTGAAGCTGAAGAACTTTTAAGATGCCATTTTCTCATTTTCCAGAGGAAAGCTTAGTCTGTTAGGGAATTCATTTCTAAGCACACTCTGTTCAAAGTCTGGTGCAGAGATTAAGTTCCAGAGACTTCCTCTATACATACTCAATATACTGCTCACTGGGTCTTTTTGGCTCTCAGTGTAACGCCAGAATAGGCCAGCCTATATTACTCATATAGTGGACCCAGGCCCACCCAAACAAATGGTGCCTTTCTTACCTGCTGTTTAGTTGGTCAGCAGACCACTGACTTGGATCCAAACAGCTTCCTGGGGTCCCCCCCGAAATACAGATCCTGTAGTTTTGATACACACAGATCTCATTATTCTCAGCCTAGTGTTTTTTGGGTGGTCAAAGGGGATCTTTCCTTCTTTTCTCACCTGCAGAAAAACTAGTGGGGTCCAACTGTGTATTTCCAACATTTGTCTTCTAGCCCTGTCAGCAAAGCTCTACTTGATAACCACTTCTTGATTACATTACATTAACCCAGCAAAGGTTTAGCAGCAAGGTTTACAAGAAACAACAGCCACCCATTCTGAATATTTAGAGCAGGGGTCCTCAAACTACGGCCCGCGGGCCACATGCGGCCCGCCGAGGACATTTATGCGGCCCGCCGAGTGTTTATGCCCGCCCCCCGCCCGGAGCCGCCTCCTCCCCGGGGAGCGCAGCAGCAGCACCCCCGCCCGCCTGCCGGGCTCCTCCTCCCGAGTAGCCCCATTGGGAGAGGCACTGCCGGCTCGCTCACTAGGGCGGCGGGCTCTTAGGGGCGGCAAATTGCTGCCCTCGCCCCCTAAAGCCGCCCCCCTCGCGGCCTCTTTCTTCCTCCAGCAGCAGGAGCTGAGGAGGAGGAAGGGACGAGCAGGCTGGTCGTGGGGGAGGGGGCGAACGCGGTGGCGGGGTGAGCAGGCTGGTGGGGGGAGGGAGCGAACGCGGCGGCGGGGCGAGCAGGCTGGTGGGGGGAGGGGGCGAACGCGGCGGCCCTCCAACAGTCTGAGGGACAGTGAACTGGCCCCCTGTTTAAAAAGTTTGAGGACCCCTGATTTAGAGGAAGCCTTTATCAGGGCTGGTGATACACAGGCAGGGAGTTCAGTGTAGGGAGTCAATCTATGGGTGCGGTCACACACACCAGAAAAAATGGTGGGGAAGCAAGGCTATTTCCTCTGGAGGAATTTGACCCGCAGTTGCACGATCACACCTCCCTTCGAAGCTGTGGGTGCAGTCTGTCAGTGTGTGATCAGACGCAACTGCGGGTGAGTCATTTTTTGTGTACCATTTTCCCCCCATGCGCTTAAACAAGGAATCGATGAATCACACCTCTGCACTGAGGGCTCCCAACGGAGTTTGCGATGATGCACATACTGCGAAGGGGGGGGACAACGGCATGGAGTCGGGATGGCCTGATCAGACCATCCTGACGGATTGAGAGTGTGCTGGAGCGATCAGACATGGGAAAGTCTGTCTGTGGCCCATCGCTACCCGTTTACTACTGGATTTCCCCTGTTGTCTTTTAACTCTGCTTCTGCGGCAGAGCAGAACAGGTTGCCGATGGCTGTGGGGCACTTCCCAGATGTTGTTGTCTGATCGCACCCTTTAAATCTGCCCAGCATCCGCACCTATGTTGGGTCTAATTGCGCATATGATCGCAGCCTATGAGAATCTTCAGACTGGAGTCAGCAGCTTTTGGGGCCATGATGAACCTGGCTGGTCTCCTGTAACATCTGATCCCTGGTAAGCAGAAAACTAAAATAGCATTTTTAAGCGATACCCAGGGGTGGTGGGACAATGCAGCAGAGATTAGGCTGGCAGTTCCCCCTTGTTTCTATGTGGCCACACCAAAAGAAGCATAAAGGCTTTTAGCCCAGTGACAAATACCCAACACAGAAAACTTGTGGCCTATTAAAAAAAAGTCTTCATGCAACATTTCTGTATTGATTTATACCTCACTTTTTATCCCCAAAGAACACTGGTTCTTCCTCTCCCTATTTTACCCTCACAACAACTTTGTGGGGTAGAATCTGCTGAGAGGGGAGAGAGAGAGAGAGAGAGAGAGAGAGAGAGAGAGAGAGAGAGAGAGAGAGAGAGAGAGACAGACAGTGCCTGGCTGTCACACTACAAACTTTCATGGTACAATGAGCATTTGAACCTGAGTCTCCCAGATCAGAGTCTGACACTTGGACCACTACAGCATGCTCAGTCTATGTCCACTCCACTTTTACAAGTTAATGTAAAAGCATATATATACCCCAATCAAGTACTGTAAGACTAAGTGAAGTTGCTCACACGAGATTGACACTGACTGACCCAAAACCCAGGGAAGTGTGACCAACACTAAAGCTTAGAGTTGCAACAATGCATAGTTATTTGCAGTTCAGAGGAGCAGCCAAATCCATTGACTTGATGAGGTCAAACAACCCAACATTTGCCAGCAAAATAGCTGGGTTTCTTTAGAACAATGTGGCAGCCACAGTTGCAAGTCTAGTTGTTTTTTTTAAAAAAAATTGTTCTCATACCAAGACTAGTTTCAAAGGGGAAAAAAATGTGGTTTGCTCCTTCTTGTAAAACAGCTGCAGCTTTTAAAGCATTTTACAGAAGGATAGAAAGTACACGGCAGGGGACCCAGAAGGTCTTGAGTGCACAGTGAGGGGAGAATCTCACTTGCCCACCCCTTAGTATTTCCTCTTTGCCATCTATGAAAGCTCCCAGAGCCTCTCCCCCTTTCCTGCTTCCTTCTCTCCTTCCCACCCAGCAGATACCTAGCTTTATCTGTCCCTCCCCACCATCTTCGGCTTTCCCTCCTTTTCTCCCCCTTGCACCATCTACCCAGGAAAACTATGGTTCAGTTGTATAGTGGCAGCTGCCAGGCCTGGTCGCACAGTGGGGAACCCACAAGGATTTGCAAGAGACTCTTTCCCCTGTACCCTCCCTCCCCACTATTTGGGTAGTGGAGATTTGAAATTTGGTCTCCCAGATAAGTCAAAAATCTAACCGCTACACTACACTTGCTTTCCTGGAGTAGTTGTGATTGAAAGCAGCCAGGCCTAGGAGCCTTGTGGTATTAAGTTATGTGGGTGTTGCTGGGACTGGCTCCACTGAGTCCTTCCTCAAAGGCCAAAACAGCCCTGGAAAGGGTCCTGCCCCTCCTTCTGCCTTTTACTGACAGAAACCCATGCTTGAATGTTTGGCAATAATACTGTGGTTGCCTATCAACAGTCACAGATGGCACTGGCTTCTTAAAGCAACAGGCACTGCTTCTGTTATTTTTTTGGGGGGTAACCCCCTATGCACTTTTTATTAGATTTACATTTTTCTTTTTCAGATTTACAGACAGATCTGTCTGGTCTGTCCTAATCTCCAGATTTAAGTATCCACAGATGGGGCCATGTTGACATCCTATATATATAAAAGCCCAATGTATTGGCACTTTCCAACTCTCCCATTGGCTGTGCTGTGCATTCCATCAGCCATTGGCCTGTCAACCAACACTCCAGAGTACTCACGTGCCATTGGCTGGGTGCTGGGTCCACTCCCATCTCCCATCCATTGTCAACCTGCCCACTCTTTCCTGTCAGAATAACTGCCAAAATGGCTGTCTCTCCTGATGAAGATGCTTCTTCTGCTTCACTCCTCTGTGGCTGGCTGGCTAATGAGATGGGCCAACAGTTGTCAAACATTCTCTTTTCCTGCTGTGCTGCTCACTTTCCCCTCAGTGGCTGTTGTTAGGCAACCAAGCTTGGTTCTTTCAGTAAAAAGGCAGGGGGAGGAGGCCCTTTCCAGGCCTACTTTGGCCTTTGTGAGGAACTCATTAGGGCCAGTCCTGACTAGGGTTGCCAGCTCCAGTTTGGGAAATAGTTGTTTTTGTGGTAGATTCTATGGAAGCCAGAGTTTGGGGAGGGGAGAGACCTCAGCTGAATAGAATGCCATAAAGTCCACCCTCCAAAGCTGTTATTTTCTCCAGGGGGAGAGAGAGAGATCTGTTGTCTGGAGTCCAGTTGTGATACCACAGCCAGTGTGGTATAGCAGTTAGTACTTCACAGCAGGGTCCGCCAGACCCAAGTTCTTGCTGTTGAAGCTGAGTGGGTGATTTTGGACCATTCACAGACTTTCAGTCTAATCTACCTCACAGGGTTGTTGTGCAAGTCAAAAGGGGGCAAGGAGAATGATGTGAGCTGCTTTGGTCCCAACTGCAGAGAAAGACAGTACTCTTCCTAGGCCGAGGCTGCAGGGAGGTGGGAGGAGATGGAAAGTTGAAGTCAGGGGGCAGATAAAGGCAGGTTGATGGCTGGCTGGGAAGGAGATCAGGTTGCCAACTCCAGGTTGGCAAATTCCTGGAGATTTGAGGGGTGGAGCCTGGAGAGGGTGGGATTTGAGGAGGGGTGGGACCTCAAACAGGTACAATGCCATAGTCTCCACCCTTCAAACTAGCCATTTCCTCCTGGGGAACAATTGTTGCCGATCTCCAGGTAAGGGCTGGCGATCAGTCGGAATTACAACTGCTCTTCAGGTGGCAGTGGAGAAAACAGTGGACTCTGTGTCATTATGCCCTGCTAAGGTTGCCACAGCAAACTGACACTGATTGCCCAATGCCGGGGCCTCTTTCTAGAGCTCGTTGTATTTATTTCCACAACAGGCCTTATTCCTAGTTTAGATATATTGATATAACTTAGCTTCTTTTCTTTTTTTGTCACTAAAAGTAAGGCATCAACTGATTCTTCAGCAATCCAACAATGATTTTTCCATAATAACAATATGCTTACTGGGTAATAAGATCACCCTCGAGAGTTCTTACTAGTTATATGGGCTAAAATGCTTAGAAGTAACCTGAGAATCTCTGGCATTCCTTATGCAATCTTTACCCTGCTTCTCTGCCAGGATACTTAGCAGCATGAACAGGCCAGCATCCTCACCTCAGTCTTGTTTACTTCCTCTGTGAATTGATGCTCAACTGCACTCAACATGTTTGCAGAGAGCAATGACTGTGCTCAGTCTTCAGGAGGCCATTCTTGGAGTCTGTCTTTTTTAATCTACAAAGTAGTATTTTCCCACCAACTGGATGGGGGAATCCCACATTGGACTGGCAAATAAATTAGAATGAGAATAAAGCAATATGGTACTAAATCTCATGACTGTACTTCAAAGCTTTGGGTGAACTTTGTTTTTTAAAATTCTGGGCTTGGCAATAACAGAACTTTTGGTCACTACAATGTGGCTGGAAAAGTCAGCAGCTGAAATACTTCAGGGTGTGCCTTAGTTCCCAGAACTGAAAAGCTATCCATGTGCCTTGGGACATGGCACTGATTTGTGGATATTTCTTGTGCCCACCACTATTTCCTCTTTATTTGATTCAATCATTAACAGTTGATTCATTGTTCCTTGTACGAAGAGGAACAGAGTCTCTGATCTGTGCAATGTATTCTCAGGAAAAAGCTTCTAGGAGTAGTATTGGAACAGATTTTGCACAATCACTTCAGAATGTTCAGCAAAATGGGCAGAAATGGATTGCACTTTGTGAGCATGCAAATCCAAGCAGTCAACACAAACATTCCAGTTTACCAAGCACATCCACTTCCCATCTGCTGTATATCTGTGGTAAGGGTGACAGCAGCAATAGTCCATACTATTCCAGAATGTGCTATACTGTAATTTTGGTACAGGTACAGAAAAATGTAAGGCTAAAAGAGACATTATAGCCAATGCCCATTGTTAATGATGTACATGTTGAAGTCTCACATGACTAAACTGATATGTATGCAAACAAATTTGAGCATGGCACACCACTGATCAAATGACATTTCAGTAAGACCCTACAGTCCAGTCCCCACAGTCTGATACCACAATGCTCTGACAATATTCACGGTGAGGGCCAGACAGATTATCCACTTCATGAGATTCTTTCAGCCAGACTCCATGGAAAAGCAGACGTTGATACAGGAAGGTCTCATATAATCCATTCTAACCATGTAAATTTAACTCTACAGATTTTACCAAAGCAATGTAGTACTACACCATAGAGAAGCAGTTCCCATTATATCTGGGTAATGTACAAATGAAGCCTAGAATGGGGTAGAATTTCAGTTTCTATGTGCTGAAATGGTCATGCATACCAGCTCTTTTAGGGATAGGAAATGCAGTGTGTCAGCACAGTGAGGTATACCTGACTCACTTCAATTCTTGAAATATGCAGAGCATTTCTTTGAGCTGATAAATCTGCAACCCTTTTAACTTTCCAGGTCATCCACAACAGTCACCAGGGAGTCACCTCAGCAATTCATGAACCCATAAACCCAGCGACTTAAACTAACAAACTGTGACCCCCACATATGTGGAACACCCATACATTAAGGGAAGTCATTCACCTCAACATAGATGAGCTTCCACAATTTGAGGGAAGTTTGTAGAAGCTAACGCTTCAATATATGAAGCTGTCCTTTCAGTATTGAAGCATTCCAGTTGATTTCCCAGTGTACCATCATATGGTACAAGTTGATATTGTTCATTTCTGGTTTTGTGTAACAACTGTGCACTGCATGGTATACTGTGACCTACTGTACTTGTTTAAAAAGGCCTGTTCTTGAGAAAGAAGGCTCAGAAATGGACCTAAAAGCACCAGAAATTGCCTTACTGGATAACATTAAGAGTCCATTTACTGACTTCATCATTCAGCTTCTACAACAATAGCAGAATGCTCCTGGAAATCCACAAGCATGATGACAAGAAAGCTGTCCTCAGTCTGCACTTGACATCAGGTAATCAGAAGTATACTGTCCTTGTTTGTGCCAGGCTGTTGTGGCCAATACGATACTAGCACATCAAGGATAGAAAGGGTAGCCCAAGCTCTCTCTGTGCTGTGCTAGTTTCTACTTTCAGCTAGGGGAGCAGTCAAAAACATGTTACTTTACCTCCTAAGTCTGAAGGGGGCACAGTCAACTCTACTGTACTAGACTTACCTCCCCAGTGGGCAAGGAGCAGCCCCTTGGGGCCATTTCAGGTCAGGAAGGCTTAAGCCCCCCTCTTACCACCCTAGTCCAAATCCAAATCCTTCTCTGAGTTCCTGGGAATTTAGTTCCAAGCACAGAACTCACCAAGCATGGGGAATTCTGTCTCCCAAACACTTGGGGCTTGCTGCAGGATGAGCCAAAGCTTTTCCACTTATTTCAGATTTACAGGTGATTTCCCTGTTACCTGTTGATTGCATTATAGAGCTAGGATAAGGTGAACAGTGTTATCATAGTAAAAAATATACCCTTCTAAAACCTCAGTGGTCTTTGACCCTATAAAAATTAGTCCTCGGGGTTTTTTTTGCATATGATATTCTGTAAAGCATTACAGATTAAGTGGTTCAAGTGGTTAAGACGCTGAACTGCAGACTGGAAGGTCAGTAGTTCAGCAGTTTGAGACCCAAGTTCCGCATGACGGAGTAAGTGCCCGTCTCTGGTCCCAGCTCCTGCCAACCTAGTAGTTCGAAAGCAAGAAATTGCAAGTAGATAAATAGGTACCGCTTCAGTGGGAAGGTAACAGCATTCCATGCGCTTTGGCATCTAGTCATGTCAGCTACACGACCACGGAAACATCTTTGGACAGCGCTGGCTCTTCGGCTTGGAAACAGAGATGAGCACCACATCCCTAGAGTGGGATTCGACTGGCTTTCGAACAAGGGAAACCTTTACCTTTACTAAAGCATTACACCTACTGATGGTACTGTATCTAAACCTACAAGAAAACAGAGAATTCCTTCTTACCTATGGCCTGATTTGAAAACAAGAACTCACCTGGCCATCTATGGCAATTAAGAACCACTGTAATTAACAAAAGGTATGCATTGATACATGCCCTAGCAACAAAGGTATGTACACGCACTGGATACTTGTGTGGGCTAATGGCTTTTGTGTTTCTGTCTGGTCCACCGAGGTCAGTACTGTCCACTCAGGCAGCAGACTCTCAGGCTGAGGTCTTTCTAACACCTACAACTTGATTCTTTTAGCTGGAGATGCTGGGGATTGAACCTGGGGCCTTATGCAGGCCAAGAAGATGTTCTACCACTGAGCCACAGCCCCTCCCCATGATTCTCCTGGAATGATCATTGATTTCTATACTACAGAGATCGATTCCCGTGGTGGAAATTGCTTCAGAGGATGAACTGTATGGCATCACATCACTGCTAAGCTCCCTCCCCAAACTCTGTCCTCCCCAGGCACCACCCCAAATCTTTGGGAAGGTCCCAAGCCGGAGTTAGCAACCCCACCTACAATATATATTTCTTAAAATGTTTAGGCCCTCTTCCCTCCCCCCGTAAAAGGAGTCCCAATGAGGTGGCCTGTAACTGCACCTATTTCATTCTAGGGATAAGTAATTTAAAGTTTCCTAACTTTACTTGCTGTAAAAGAAAAAGAAAAGTCAGACTGACAAGGTCCAATTGGCACTAAGGAATCATCTTTTACAGGACAAGTCCAGTAGAGAAAGAAACAGAGAATACCACTGGCCATCATCTGTTCCTCCTAGCAAAAGATTCATCTACGTATCAACAGTGTTTAACCTCTTCTAGAATATGATCCTTTCCTCACATGGATAAAATATTGCCTGCACATTCCCTCTACTATCTCCAGAACTATAAGAGCTTTAAAAAGTAATAAAAGCCAAGAATCTGGACCTGTTAAGGCATTAAACGGATAGCAGCACAGCAGCAACCCTAGGACTAGGGGACGAGTTTTTGCACCAAGGGCTGCCACCCTTCCAAAAAGTGAGCACGTGCAGCGGTCTAGTGCAGAGAGGAAGTAATTTCAGCCTAACAAGATCCTGTCTGCCACTCCTCTGTTTCTCCATCTGTCTCCCATTACTGGTGATACCCAGTTGTTATAATTAATGGCAATCAAAGTGGCAATGAAGACAGTCATTTCCTACCCAGAGTGCAAATCTGCAATGACAATATGCCTCTCTCTCATGCATTTTTTATCTGCTGACGTTTTTGACTGTATAGGGAAGGGCTATATTCATAATACTTTATTTACATACTTCTCGCCTTGGTGTTTAGTCACGCCGGCCACATGACCACGGAAATGTCTTCGGACAGCGCTGGCTCTTCGGCTTTGAAACGGAGATGAGCACCGCAACCCTAGAGTCGGATTCGACTGGCTTTCGAGCAAGGGAACCTTTACCTTTACCTTTAACAGGGAGAGCACCAAAGAATAATGCTGTCTTGGGGGCAACAGCAACAGGCCAGTATATGTTAACATGCACACTGCTTATTCCAACCACTCCAATTTTTCCTTTAAAAAAACAACCTTCCCTTTTTACCCTTCTTAGAACAGATTTATATCTGTGTTATTCAGTATAAACACTGTGGCGCACAATCTCCCTGCTTCAGATGAAGAATTTTTTGCACTAACACCAGTTTCCTTTGTTTGACAGGCAGCAGATGAATAAAAACTGCTGACTTGGTAGGACTTTTCTAGCAACAAATATTGGACTTTGACCTTCTCCAGCTACATGCTGCCATTTCCTAAGGTTAGGCCTCTTATTAGAATCCTGGGCTCCAATTCAAGCATAAATCTGTTTTACCTCCACATTTATAGCGATTCTCTGAGCACAAGGCTGGGATCAGGGCAAAAAGCTGCCTTTCTAAAATGAAAAGGGGCACTCCCCCCCCGCCCATATTTTGGCATCTGACAGATGTTGGCATGTGAAATAGTGAGCACAAAGTTAAAGGCTGCTGAAATTAACTCTTCGGCTGCAGTTCCATCACTTGTTTTCCTAACCTCTGGCACCTGCTGGCCTGTACTATCTCGTTCCCTCCTCCAGCAGGCACTCAATTGTCAGCTGAGACAAATGCCCATTAAATTTACATAGGTCCAGGTAAAAGTGATCCCAAGGCACAAGAGGACAGCAGGGAAACTGGTTCAGCAACACTGAGCAGGTTCTTTCCACCGCGCCACCCCCCTCCCCCCAGTTCACATATGGCTCTTTTGTTTCTCCAGACATCTTCTGTTTTCTTCCTATCAGAGATAATTGTAAGGGTGACCTCATTTCTCCAGTCAGGAGTTCAGCAGCAAGCCCTAAATAATTATTTTTGCCTTCAAGGAGCATGTTCCATTTTTGCCTGAAACCATTCTACAGCTTAGAGGCCTAATCTCATTGAAGAGGGGCTTTTGGCCTAAGAATGGTGACTAACAGCAAGAATAAGTGGGAAAGAAAACAACCCAAATGAGTTAACTAGTGAATAATTTAATGATTTAATTAACTAGCAGTACAGTTATTATGGCCCTGGTCAGATCTTGGAAGCTAAGTAGGGTCAGCCCTGGCTAGTATTTGGATGCGGGACCTTCAAGGAATACCAGGGTCATGATGTGGAGACAGTCAATGGTAAACCACCTCTGAATGTCTCTTGCCGTGAAAGCCCTTCGGGGTAGCCATTAGTCACTTGTGACACGACGGCACTTTCTACCACCACCAGTCGCTACAATGTGACTCGGATGGCCCAGGCTAGCCCAGTATCATCACATCTCGTGAAGCTAAGCAGGGTTGGCCCTCAAGGGAGACCCTCAAGGAAGTCAAGGATTGCAACACAGAGGCAGGCAATGACAAACCATGCCTGTTCGTCTCTTGCCTTGGAAACCCTAGGGGGTTGCCATAGGTTGGCTGCTACCTGGCAGCACTTTCCACCACCACAGTTAGTGCAGCCCAAGAAGTTTATTATTTATTTGGATCCTTACACTTGCTTCTCTCCCCAACGGGGACCAAAGCAGCTGTCAATTAAATTCTTTCCTTCACTATTTTATCCTCATATCAACAACAATTTTGTGAGGTAGCTTAATCTGAGGGAGAGTGACTGGCTCCAGGTCACCAACCAAAATCCTGTCAGTGGCAATTACTTGCCTGCAGCAAAAATTCAGTGGGGCTTTCAAACTGCTGCTTGGGGACACAACATTCTAACACTAATTTAAACTCTCTGAAGACAGACGGCAGAATGTTTTAAAAACTCAAAACATACGGAATCACATATTTTTATCATCAGAGGGACATTTCTAATTGCACGCTTCAGTTCAGTTTCAAGAAGTCTATAAAAGAATGAGGATCACTACGCAACCCAAAAATGGGTTTAGTCTTGCCGGTTTATAAATTGAGTTATATTTATTTTTCTGTGTTCTGACCCAACGTAATTTGATGCATTTTCTCTTAAAACTCAACACCCTTTTCCATTCTTTGAGTAGTTCTGAACATGGTTCACTGCAAAGTGTTGTAAATGCAATGCCAAAATTAATCATGTAGCACAGTAATTTTAATGGTGGCAAGATTTTTTTTTAAAAAAACTTGACTTTAATCCCTCACAGAATAGGGATGCCAGCCTCCAGGTGGGAACTGAGGATCCCCTGCCATTACAGCTTATCTCCAGACTACAGAGATCAGTTTCCCTGGGGAAAATGGATGCTTTGGAGGGTGCACTCTATGACACTGAACCCCTCTGAGGTCTCTGTCCTCCCTAGGTTCCATCCCCAAATCTCCAGAAGTTTCCCAACTTGGATCTGGCAACTCTATCACAGACCCACATGCTCTTGGAAGGCACATAAGGTTCTGAGGTATGTAGGCTGCATTATTCATGTAAATGGGCACAGCAAGACAATGTCACAAGAATCAGAAGCTTTGACCAAAAAGAACAGGGATGTACTCTGCGAGGGAGCGTCATCTGCATATCGGCGCTCCCTCGGCCATAGCTAAGTACTAGACCGGTGATTAAACCTAACATGTTTATTCCTGTATAATCCGCCTTGCGATCAGCATTCCAGTGAAACAAAGGCTGCTTGTGTGCATGAGACAACATGAGTGTTGGCAGCTTAAGAGATGTCATGGAAGTACACAAAGGACAATCAAATTGTAATAATTAGGCAAATCAAATTAGTAACGTGGCGGAGGCTTATCTTTTTCCAGATACACTTTTTTGGCTTTCTTTGCACTCCTTTACAAGTTGTGATGTGCAATTCTTGGAGATAATGTGCAAAGAGTGGATGTGATGTGCATGCAAAGAATCTATTCCAACCCAAGATGATCTCCCCACACACACCAGGGTGTTAAAAGGGTGTTAAACTTGTGTTCTGAGGTAACTGATCCATGCTGAATGATCTTGCTACTGCACCCTACGCTTTCATGTGTATTCAAAGTCTCAAGACCACCTACCTTGGCTTGAATTGCACCAATTATGTATTCAGCGTGTACAAATTCAAACCAGCTTGATTCTTAGCCAACAGCAAAACAGAATGTCCACAGATTAAAATGACATGACAAGGCATAGACCACTACAAGTTTCCATTGTTGATCCCCTAAGCAATTAACAGTAATTGAGTTTGAAGCACGTCTAGGCTATTTCCGAAGACTAGTTGTACACTGAGGTTGGGAGGGGAGTTGTGGGGTGGAGGAAATGCCATGAAGTGTAGTCAGCTTCACAAGAAAAGCATCAGAATGAAACGGTACCTTGCCTTCTAATAATTCTGTAAACACCATTGTTTGTGATCGACAGAGGGAAAGAGCATGGCTGCTTAATGATCCCCCCAGAAAGAAGGCTGCAGTTTTGAAACGGCACAGCGGTTGGTTTTGTGGGGCACTTCATCAGCCAGCCCACCAGAAAGAAGCCATGTGTGAGCTTCTGAAGAAGAAAAAGCAGAATGTGAGAGTGGCTGAAAACAGGACTGTTTTGGAGTGCAGCCTAATTATCACATCTGTACGATGCTTGCCTGATGAATTACAGGCATCCCCCTCCCCAACTTTCCATGGCAGCAAGAGTAATTGACAGATATGTTCTTATGATATAAGTTTGCCACAATGTCCATGTGGATCGCCACCTACAGAGATACTAATGAACAAACAGAACCTTTGAAAGGTAAATTGGAGTAGACCGGTGCAGCAAACAAAAAAACCTGGTCCTGTGACCAATCTGAAAAGGACATATTTACAAAAGTAAAAACTTTTGTGGACCAGAGCCAAAATAGTTTTGGTGCTTGACTCACTATTCCCTCTTAGCTGTGCGCGCGAGCAGCCACTCATTAACACAGGAGGCCCCGCTCAGCAGCAGTCTGGAGCCATGCAGTGTCTTGCACTGCCCACTGCCTGTTTTAACTGCCGTTATATTCTGCTCTGGATGAGAACTGCTCCACTCAGTAGTGAAAAAAGCTAGAGGGAACATTGGTGCTCCACGCAAGACAAGGCAGAGATTCTGCTTGTGATTTTTATCTTTGGACTATAAGAAGGAACCTGGAGGATTCACATCTTCCTCTTTCAGGTCCAAATTAATTGTGATGCCAGGTGAGGAAGAACTTAGTATCAACAGCACGCACTCCTCAAAGACAAATATACTGTTAGTAGAGATGTGAAGGCCTGGAATTCCCCTCCCCTCCATATTCCTCCCCCTTCTGTTTGTTTTTTCCAGTTTTCCCAGCATTTCAGAGAACATTGAAAGACACTTCTATGAAACAGTTTCACCTTCTTAAGACAAGGTTTACTAGCTCAAAATGCTTTCTAAGAACTGTGTAATGTAATGGTGGTTATACAAGACAATCTATATAGCATTAGACAGCTCTAATTCCTGAGTATACTTTAGACAAGGATGCAATTCTACCCAAAACTGCGCTTTGAACGGTAATACCCAACTGAAGAGTTCATTAAAGTGACCTCATTATCTGCATCTGCTGCAAGAATGGCCTTCTTCAGACAACAGGGACACGTTGAAATCAACATACAGAGGAGGAAAGAAAAAACAAGTATAGTGGCCCTGCCCACCCATCTACACCTGATAGCTGGAATAGGAGCACAGCATACACAATGTAGGCACTGTTCCTATGATCAGAAATTTAAAAACAAGCAATGTTCCTAGTCACAGGGACAAAGCTTACACACCCAGTTACCATACTCTTTTTCTGACATCACATATGGGGGGGGGAGGTTTAGGGGTAGCATGCTTATTCCTGCTTCCTCTGTATGTGTGTTGATCTTCTTGACATGCCAATGTTGAAGACAGCTTGTAGGAAGACAGTTTTTACCAGTAAAAAATAAACTTTTTGGTTAAATTTGTGGTTTCAATTTCAATGTTTATTTCTTCCCAGATGGGAGAGGGATGTGATTAGATAGCACAGGATGCAGCAGTCTGAAGTTTTCTCTAGTACCTGGTATACTTGCTGTTTTGATTGAACAGAGCTAAGGCATTTATACTTCTGAATTTTATAGCTAAGTCAAATGCCTGTGCACACTTACATGACAGTTGGTTCCACTGAACACAGGGAAACTTGCATCCAAGGAAGCATGCATAGGACTGGATTGCATGACTCATAACATAAAAGGAAGACAAACCTCCATGGGATGAGAAATGTCCTTAGAAAATCACTAAAGCAGTTAGAATATACATGTATATATGTTTTGGAGGGGAAGAGAAGGGGCACAATGAATTTTACTGAGCGAACCCCCCCCCAAGCAATTTCTTAATTTCTTGTAACTAGGATTTTAATAAAAAAAACAGTTAGCACATGGTGAGATTTTAAATACAAATTCTTATTAAAAAAACCCCACCTATCTACATTTTACATTCCCTAAATTGCACTGGGAGAGTAGAAGAATGGGAGGAAAAAGCTATTCATCCACAAAGATTCATGGTCCTCCTGAAATAATTTTTATCTACCTTTACAACTAGCTCTTTAACAGAAACCCTGCTTTGCCACATTTCTTGAAATCCTTCTCTAAATACTCTGCATGGATGCATGCAAAATTAAAGAGGGTGGATTTAATAGGATTAACCCAGAAAAACAGCTATAGATTCTGCAGACAGCCCATTGTACCCCAGCTTTTCTTGGGCAATTCATTTGCTAATGGAACCTGCAGCTCAAATCCACTAAATGAAAAGTGTGCTTCTTCTAGAGGAATCAAATACAAGGGGCACTGTAGAAAAGGCACAAAGCATAAATTAAATCCACTGTTAATAACTAGACACTTGACAACAACCTAGGAACCTAAACCCACCATTAAGACCCATCTGTGATGTAGTGTCCAAGGAAAAGGTTTTTCTAGGCCTTGGGCTACTCATTGGCTTTCCTGCCTCCATCCTCTCAGAAGTGGAAACAAGCTCCTACCAACAGGAAAGGAGAAACAGAGATAGGTGAAGCAATGTTTCATTGGTACTTCCAGGGGTCTTGGGGGGGGGAGGAGTGCACTGGAGCGCAGCTCCGGCAGTTCAGGAGCCAAGCCCCGCCCCCAGCCGGCGTTCCCAGAGTCTTTCAGGCAGCCGAATGTCAATTTCAGCTCCATTATATCCTATGGGCCATTGAAGTCAATGGTGAAAACATAGGGTATGTTCTGGGGGCTGGAGGGGAGGGGGTTTGAGGGTGAGGCTCCAAACTCACAGGGTAGCTGTTGGAGCCCCTCCCCAAGATGCCCACCAAGTTTCAAGAACACTGGACCAGGGGGTCCAATTCTATGGGCCCCCAAATAGGTTGCCCCCATTCCCTCCATTGTTCTCTATGGTGGGGAAAAAGTAGGATATAATGAGGCCGAATTGCCACTGAATTTCTTTCATTCCCTTCTTTCCTTCTCTCCTTTTCCTCTTTCCCTCCTTCTTCTCTTCTCTTCTTCTTTACCACCTTCTTCTCTTCTCTTTTTTCCTCCTTTCCCTGTTTCCCTCCTTCTTCCCTCTCTTTCTTTCCCTCCTCCATTCCTTCTCTTTCTTTCCCTCTTTCCTTCCCTCTTTCCTCCTTCTGTGGCCCAACTCTAGTGAGAAGGAGTTTAAACGTTAAACCCCTTCTCTCTTAGCTCCCCCAACCAGGCCAGCTGGGGAAGGGAAGGGGAGGCTTTGAAGATGCCTCCCCCCTTTTGCTTCCCCTTCTGACATAACTTCCGGTGATGTGGGGGGGGGTGTTGGCATATGCTAATAGCTTAATAGCTCATCAGCATACCATATGCTAATGAGCTCCTGCAGCTGTTGTTCTACGAAAAGACCCCTGAGTACTTCCATTGCTGCCCAAGGTGTATATAAATAAATAAATATGGGGAAAGATGTGGATTTTTAGTAGAGATGAATGTTGCCTATTTAATTTCTTTTTATATTCATTTATATGTAGTTTACCTGGTATTGATATATATAGTTTAAATCATGCATATATATTATGAAGAAGAAGAGAAGAGATTGAATTTATACCCCGCCCTTCACTACCTAAAGAAGTCTCAGAGTGGCTTACAAACTCCTTTCCCTTCCCCTCCTCACAACAGACACCCTGTGAGGTAGGTGGGGCTGAGAGAGCTCTGAGAGAAACTGCTCTTTTTCAAGAACAACTGTGCCAGAACTATGGCTTGCCCAAGGTCATCCAGCAGCTGCAAGTGGAGGTGTGGGGAATCAAACCCGGTTTTCCCAAATTAGAGTCCGCACATTTAACCACTACACCAAACTGGCTCTTTAGTAAATTTATAGACTGCCTTTCAACTAAAATGCTCACAAGGCAGTTTACAATATAACAAAATAGATCAAAAATCAACTAAAAACCAGTATAGTAAAATTCAACTGAAATATAGCAAAAATTAAACACAGTAAAAACAACAAAAAACAAAAATAAATCGTCTAATACTGTCACTCCACCTGCCACACCATTTCTTACTGATCTGTTTCAAAGGCCCTCCAGGAAAAGCCGACTTTCAAAGCCATCCAGAACAGAAGCAGCTGTTCTCAACTTCTAAGAGATGGAGTTCCAAAACTGGGGGTCAACAAAACATTCCTCTCTCATTCAGGTTGCAACAAACTGCAGTTCTGCTAAAGCTGTTTCCTAGAGGAAGGCTCCCTGGGTTGATTGTTATGGATGGAGGCAGTTCTTCACGTTACAGGTCTAAGTTATCAGGGCTCTAAAGATCAAAACCAGCACTAGGTATTGTACCCAGAAATTAACTGGAAGCCAGTTTAGATTGTGTAGCGTTAGCTTAATATGGTCACTTTGGCAGATGCCGCCACATTCTGGATCAATTAAAGTTTCCAAACCATCTTTGAGGGCAGCCCCATACAGGGCATATTCAGTAGTCTGGATGTTAATAAAGATGATTTATCAACACAAAAATAATGCCATTAACTGCCTCAACTTGACAGGGAAAATATGGAGGAAGGAAACAGAAAATGGCATGAGAATAAAGAACCACATCTTTGATCTGTACAAGGAAAAGTGAAATAGGAATTGAGGCATTCCAGGTTGAAACTTCAGGGATGAGAAATTTGAAACTGTCTGTAATATCTGCTTGCTTATTTCTTATCATTTTATGAAATTCAACCGTTACCACCTATGAGGCTCCCTTCCCTCTTGGTGTATCTTGAGATGGAACCTGTGCCTTTAAAAGTGGCTCCAAAGGGAGAATTACACTAGTATTGACTGTCCTTATGACAATGCTGTTAAAGATGGGAGACACCCGCCAAGCTGAATTTTGCTCTCTGTGGAACCTAGGCATCTCAGGCTCTGGAAACCCAGGGCTTCCTTGGCTCCCTGGACTGCTTCCCTGAATCTCCAGAATTTGTTGCCTTGGTACTCCCATCATTCCAAAAAGTCAAAGCTACACCTGACCCTAAGTCACTACTCTAATTTCTTGCTCCACTTCTGTTTCTGCCATTAAAGCCAGACCCACACATTGTGGGATATTGTGCAGTTGTAATAATTTACTTCCTGGGTTGTCTTGTGTGGACAAGAGAGGACCCTCCTCTCTTCATCTTCCTGTCTTAATTACACTTTTCTTCCTCTGTCCTCTGAATTTACTCATTCCTCTTTCCTCAGGCTCTTGACATTTCCTAACATCCCAGAAGTATTAAGTCGTGCAATTGAGCATAGTGGAAACCAGGTAAATGCATAGGTAGAACAACAGATAATGCATGTTATACAATTGGCAATCTGTGAAAATGCACAAGACCACATAGAGTCATATGTCATTAGGTACTAGCCCTTTGGAGACAGAGGCATATATTCAGCCTTAGGCTGGAGGAAATTCCAGTCAAGAACCTCTTCTTTACACAGAGAGTGATTAAAATATGAAATTTGATGCCAGAGGATGTAGAGATGGCCAGAGGAATAGCTTTAAAAGGGATTCATGGAGGATAAGTCTATTAGTGGCTACTAGCCATGGTGACTGAGAGGAACCTCCACGGTCAGAGGCATAAAACCTCTGAACCCAATGCCAGAAGGCAACACCAGGAGAAGGTCACAGCCTCTATGAGTATGACCTGCTGTTGGCCCCCCAGAGGAACTGGTTGGCCACTGTGTGAGACAGGGTGCTGGACTAGATGGACCACTGGTCTGAGCCAGCAGGGCTCTCCTTACACCAGGTAGATTCTCTGGCGTGTACCCTAACATTCCATGGAGCACACGGAGCCTTCCTGCAACTTAAGTGAAAGGAAGAGCTTCTTAAGTTAGAGGAAGGCCTCAGACTTTGCTATGTGGAATGGTAGATATATGCCAGAGAATCTTCACCTGGTGACTTCAGGGGAGGTTCTTTGCTGCATCTCCTGCCTTGAGAGAAATAAGAATCTTTCCAACATTCAAAACTATGCAGAGCTGTCAGGTTTACAACATGAATTTTCCTGTCAATCCCTCTCCTTCCTCAGAAAACACACTCTGCCAATGCTACAGCAGGACCACTTCCTGCCAACACTTTCCCCTTCCTGATCACCCTCAGTGCCTTGGCTCTGGAGGCGGCAGAAACGCAGTTGCATGCATGCCTGAAACCCACGGTGGTTTTCTGTCCTTTGATCTTGCTATAGTAGGCTGTGTTTGCAAAAAGAACAAGCCAGCCACTTGCAGAATCCCCATGTTGCCAGCAAGATGAATAGAGTTGAGTTTATCCAAAGGGGGGGGGGACGACACCCAAACAAATGATGTGATTGCACAGACAGATTCCTGACTGCTGAGATCTCCAGTCTCAAAAACTTGGGGGCATGCCTCCCTAAATTATCCAAGCTCCTCTGAAAGCAGCATTAAGCCCTAATGAAGGTCTCCCACATGTGTGTTCCATGAACATTCCAGGAGGCTTATAAAGTAAGTAAACCATATATTATGTGTTCATTGCAGGAAATACCTTTATATTACTCATGTACCCATGATAAATACAACTGTAATGTACAAAAGCCAACCCAAGAGTTTAGTACAATTGCACATGTCGGCCACATCTCTATTAGGTGACATGGTGGCCTTCCCTCACTGCTTCCAATAAGGTGCCCATTTCCCCCCTTCCTGTTGCTAGAGTGTGTTGAACTTGTAGGAACAGCTATACCTACCTAATTTACAGAAGCATGTAGCTTTTCTGGGGCTACTTCCTATAGTTCTATGTAGAGGTGTGAAACCCAAGGGTGAAATACTGTTGTTTTTAACCTAGGATTTATTTTCAATTTTTCCAATGGAAAATTAGGAAATTTAAGGGACCACTGGAAAAAAAATCTTTTGTGAAAGGAAAGGAACAAAACAATTCTTAAGACAAGGATTTACTCACTCAAAATGTGTAGTATGATGGTTGTACATAAGACAATCAACAACAATTTTCAACTTTTGCTGTTTCATACTTCTCAGAAAGCAAAAACTAATATATTTGTGCTAAGGTACCATAGCATGCAGCAGGCTAAGGCCTGCTCTCACTCCTATTTCTCCTATAGTGGCTTGAAGAAAATCATGACATCTAAAGCAGAGTTATACCCTTCCAAATCTGTGGAAGTTTTAGGAGTCTGCTTAAAATGGCATTATAAGGCATTTGTATTTCTACATTTCATAAACATGCCCCCCGGTGTGTGTGTGTGTGTGTGTGTGAGTGTGTGTGAGTGTGTGTGAGTGAGTGTGAGTGAGTGTGAGTGAGTGTGTGTGTGTGTGAGAGAGAGAGAGAGAGAGAGAGAGAATATCAATCAAATTTTCGAAGATCTCTCTTTCACCTGGCACCAAAATTTTAAAAAACATTGTATCTCTACCTCAGTGTATGGTTACCAAACTCAAGGTGGTATCTGGAGTTCTCACTGAATGACACCTGATCTCCACACTACAGAGATCACTTCCCTTTGAGGAAATGACATCTTTGAAGAGAAGACTCTATAACATCACACCCCCATCAAGCTCCTGCCCCTCCAAAACTTTACCCTCCCCTGGCACTGCATCCAAATCTCCAGGAAATTCCCAGGCTGGAGACCTAATCCTAATTGTAGTAAGAATCCGTTACTTTTCCTTAATTGGACCAGGCAGGCTGCTTCTTCACCAAGGCGTTCCATCCTGCAATGCCCCTTTTGCCTATATCTTCTGAATATATATCCCGTTGCAGTCACAGACATTGAGCCCCTTTTCTAATTATTCATGCAGTCTACACACAGAGAATAAAATCTGGTGGAGAAGCCAGCAGAGGGTCATGTATTGATCGCTTTGTTCCTTAGTTTCACTTTTGTTCTAGGACAGAGAGAACATTAGGAAGTACATGCTGAGTCACTTTAACAATCTTGAAGAGGCAGCAGGGAATCAATCTCCCACAGCAGGTAAATTACTACTATATCTTTCTCAGGAAGATGCCAGAGGGATTTAACAACAAAATGAACTGGGCAACGACTTACTGACAATACAAATAATTTACAATATACTGTCTTTCAGTACACAAATGGTTCTTCTGGACACATCTTGCAAAAGAATGAGTCTACTTATGTTTGAGGACCAGGATATTATACACAATTAGCAACATGCCTGCCAAATGGTGGGAATGCATATAGCGGGGGTGGAAAAACTTGCTTAACGTAAGAGCCACATAGAATAAATGTCAGATGTCTGAAAGCTGCAAGACAAATATTACAGACACATTTTTATTAACATTAAATGAGACTTCCAAAAATAAAAACAAAAGGGGTAAAAACAGATATTGATAATGATATTTATTTGTTTGCTAATGATATTTATTTGTATAAGAGAGAGAGAAAGAGAGAGAGAGGTGAAAAGAAAGAAAGAGGTGGAAAGAGAGAAAGAGAGAGAAACAAAGAAAGCAAATAGATGGGGAAGTGAGGGAGGGGGAAGGAAGGAAAAGAGAGAGAAAGGAAGGAAGGGAGAAAGAGAATAAGAGAAAGAAAGGTGGAAAGAACACCGGCTGGGGAAGGAAAGACAGATTGGGGAGGCACGCCTCCCCTTCGCATTCCCAGCTGCCCTGCTGGGAGCCGCACAATATATATGAAAGAGCCACAGTTTGGCCACCCCTGGCATATAGAGTTGCTGTCTGGGTTATTAATCTCTTTTATGTGAAGACTTCCCATCCCAAGACAGTCTTGGTCTCTTTCCTTGAGACTGAGTGCCTTGGTTGCTAGGCACTGAGATGAGAGCAAAGACTGATGTAATGGCTACTTCTGACAAAGTAGCTTGACCATAGCAATACTGGTCCATACAGCTCCTGAAGATGAGGGCATTTGGAGGAAGCCCTCCCATATGAAAAGATTCCGGTTGTCCCCCCAAAACTTGATTCCCTCCCCCAATCACTTTTCCAATAGTCTCTATCCTGCCCAGGAGGTTCAGGAGGAAAAGACAATGAAAGAAAAACTGTCAGATCAAAACTCCCAGTCCTTGAAGTATGTAAACAGAATGGCTGTGTTATGTCACACACAAAAACTCCACAGATCATCCCAGAATAATAGCATAGCCATAGGTACTCTTTGTATAGCTGATATCTTAAAGTATGCAGGGGGTATATCAGTGCCTTTTAACACAACTCCATGAAGGCTGAAAATGTGTACTATAAACAGAATTAAAAATATAGGAATTTCAAATTTTTAAGTTCTGGTTTTAAAACTCATGTCCAGAAAGCTCTAAGATGACTCTCTGGGAGACACAAGTGTAAACTTACCTACACTAGTAGGGAATATGTCCTCATTGTTGATTTGAACCTCAATCCAGTCCATCAAAAGATTCATATACTGGGGTGCTGGTAATGCTGTAGGTTTCTTATATTTCAGGTCATCCTGCCACCGGTATTCATATTTTGGGCCACCGGACATCACAGGGCAGGTCCTCTCGGTGCAGAATTCACAGATAGTTCCATAGATGAGGTTGATTCTGTTGAAAAAGTCAACCACGTGAACAGCTACCCAGTCATTGAGATCTTCTCCGCTGGGCAGCTGCACAGCTGCTTTCAGGTCCACCCCAGAGTTCAATGAGGCCTGTGCTCGTTTGTGGAGCTCAAACCGCTGAGTCCCCGGTTCAAATTTCCGTTTGGGGCGAAAAGTCTTGTCCTTATTAAAAACTTGCTTGAGTGCAATGGACATGTCTTACAATTGTCAGGTTTCGGGCAGCAAAAAGAAGAGGCACTAGAATGACAGATAGATCCAAGGACAAAGGAGATTTCTGTTGCAGTCACACTTCATCCACTAGCTCTTCCTGTTGAATGCTTTATCAGGAGACTTCATGTTCCTGAAGGTTCAGAGGGAGAAAAAAAACTACATGTTAATGCTGAATATAATACCCACCAAGCTGTGAAAGACTGTTTTATTTTCAGTCTACACGAGGCTGCAGAGCTGTTCTTCCACAGATGGTGCAGGTGCTACCTTTGGCCCAAAGAACCCTCCAAGCTAGGTTGCCAGGCTATGGATTCTTCCCCCATTAATTGCTGTCCCACTTTTCTTGGCTGTATATTGTGGCTTTTAACTTCACAGTTCCAAAAGGCCACATTTTCATAGTCCAAATACTTACAAGGCAGCTCACAAATAAAAGCACAAGGAACACAAGACTTCCATTCACATGAAACAATAAAACATCCAGAAAAAAAAATTAAAGAGACAATAACATTGGGCATCACAGAATTCAAGAGCAACTGAACCAATCTCGTCAAAGGATTTAAGCCAAACGCTCACTGTGTTGATAACCCTGGTTTGAGCTACATCACTTCATATTGCATGTGGGTGTTTACATAAGTGATTAGGATTAGTGAATAAGTGAATGGTCCTCCCTACCTCCCCCCAAAACACTTGATACAGAAAACTAGACCTGGTAGAAGGTTTCTACCCTAGCCTTTTCCTTATCATGCTAGCTGGGGTGTGTGTGTGTGTGTTGATTTTGTTTGGATGAGCATTCAGTTCCACAGTCCAAATACAGGTTTACCTTCTCAGTGTCAACTTGCCTTAATCCTTGAAAGATGAAGTGGGACCTTGCCCAAGGAGTCTCCTTAGAAACAGCACTCAACACCAACAAGGGTGCCATTAACTGTACTTGCACAGAAGGTCTTTCTCCTTGTAGTCCTCAGCCTAGCCTTAGAATGAAGAGCCACTCAGAAGGAGAATTCCATCAGATGAGCTCAAGGCACATAAAAGTTCATATGGGACCAGATATCCCCTTTATAGTATGGCACATATGAGAGGGCCCACAAGAATTACAAGAAAATTTCTACTTGGTGGTCAAGATGGCAGCCTTTAGAAGGAGTATTGCACCAGCAACACATTGTACCTGGTCAATTCAAATTGACCAACACTGAACTTTCACTCTTTTTTATTGGCTGTTCCAAGAACAAGTGACAGTGATTCTAAGCCATTCTGCTCTTTCCTTGAAGTCAAATTATGCATTATATATGTACGAAATACAATCCAAGAATATCTAGTTCAGGCTTCCCCACTGAGGATCCCGTGGGTACCATAGCATCTGCAGGCACTTCCTTTGGTGTCCACTGAGCTTTTCAAAAAGTGGGTGGGGCCAGTGTATGGAAAGGCTTGCAGTTGGCTGCCCTTATTTATGTGAAAGGACTTTCCATGATTGCAATAGCATCCACAGTCACTGGAGGATCAGGAGGACTGGTAAACTGGGACTGAAGTTCCCTTTCCCCTTCAGGCTTTCCTTTCCCCTTCTTTATTCCCCCTTCTGTTAATCACCTCTCCTCATCTGAGTTTCCTTCATTTCTTTTTATCCCCCCATCTCTTTCTCCCTCCCTCACCATACCAAGGGTATTCTTCACTTGTTTTTATCCCCCCCTTTTTTATTCTTTTGTAAAGTGAGGAGGTATTGGGCTCAACTCCACTTTTTGTAGAGGCCATTGTGGGGTGGCACTCATCACTGCCTCTCCAAATTCCAAATGTTCCTGCAGCTTGAAAATCTAGCTGAATCAACAAAGACTCCAGTTGAATAACATTGATGGGGTAGTATATGAAAATCAACCCCATAGAATTACCTGATTTTGATCAGCTTGAGACTGCATTAACTCAACAGTCATAAATCTGCACTTTTCAAATAACCTTCTATTTCAAGGCCCAACAAGCCTTCCTTTCAAAAGATCCTGCTGTCCAATTTTTAAAAGGTTTTCATTCACATTTTTATAGCTTTCTTGGGCAAAGAAAAACACCAGAATTCTGAAGTTTATCACTTGTTCCCAGAGACCTATCAAAAGAGGCAGCATGGGGGGAAAGAAGTTATCTAGGTGAACTTTTCTTTCAAGAAAAGAAACTAATATACATATTGAGAGACAGCTGTGTTATCTTGCCAATAAACAGACAAACAATGAGTATAAAGGTACATAGGATAAAAATAAACCTACCAGTGCATTACATTGAGTAAACTCAGTATGACTGGGGGTCAATGTGACTCTACAGTATTGCAGTACTGACATTTCTAGCCCACCAGCTTAAACCAAATTTTATATTTTCATTTCCTATTCAGGGGGTGGAAGAGGGATGCATTCTCACGAAAAAAGAACTAGTTGACACATGGCAGTGTGGTTTCTGATCCAAGCAGGATTCAGTTAATTCAGCTATGACACAAGTAAGGAAAGATCTTGTCTCACTAACCTGTTAGTGTTTTTTGAGAGGGTGAACAAACATGTGGACAAGGGGGACCCAATAGATGTTGTTTACCTTGACTTCCAGAAAGCTTCTGATAGAGTTCCTCGTCAAAGGCTCCTAAGTAAGCTCAATAGTTATGGGATAAAAGGACAAGTCCTCTTGTGGATCAAAAACTGGCTAATTAATAGGAAACAGAGAGTGAGTATAAATAGGCAATTTTCACAGTGGGGGGTGGTAAGTAGGGGGGTACTGCAGGGATAAGTACTGGGTCCAATGCTTCTTAACTTGTTCATTAATTATTTGGAGTTGGAAGTAAACAGTGAAGTAGCTAAATTTACGGCTGACACAAAATTGTTCAGGGTGGTGAGAACCAGGAAGGATTGGGAGGCACTCCAAAGGGATCTGTCGAGAATGGGCAAGTGGGCATCAATGTGGCAAATGGGGTTCAATGTGGCCAAGTGCAAAGTGATGCACATTGGGGCCAAAAATCCAAATTATAAATACACGTTGATGGAGTCCAAACTGGCAGAGACTGACCAAGAGAGACATCTTGGAGTCATAGTAGATAACTCACTAAAAATGTCGAGACAGTGTGTGACTGCAATAAAATGGCCAATGTTATGCTGGGGATTATTAGGAAGGGTACTGAAAACAAACCAGCCAGTATCGTAATGCCACTGTATAAACTGATGGTGCGACCCCATTTGGAATACTGGGTACCATTCTAGTCACCACACCTCAGAAAGGATATTATAGCATTGGAAAAAGTGCCGAAAAGGGCAACTAGAATGATAAAAGGGTGGGAACACTTTCCCCATGAAGAAGGGTTGAAATGCTTGGGGCTCTTTAGCTTGGAGAAACGATGGCTGAGAGGTGATATGATCAAGGTTTATAAGATTATGCATGGGATAGAGCAGGTAGAGAAAGAAGTACTTTTCTCCCTTTCTCACAATACAAGAACTCACAATACAAGAAATCAGCACAATTACATATAGTAAAATATACAGTATTGAATGGCAATGAGAAGACAGGACTTCCACTGTTGATAGTTTGATAGCAGCTAGTATAAATCTAATAAGTTTCTTGTAGTATAAGGAAAATCCACCATTCCAGCTACAGTTCAGGTAAACAGGTACTCACACAAGCCATATATTTTCTTGGTAAACGCATCATATGTCATACACTTGACCCCTCCTAGTAAACCTAACCTACATATCTCTTAATTTATTTCTGTGTCCCTTTTTAAAAAGGTAATATTTAACTGCGTTGCTTGAAGGAGTGATGAGCCAGGACAGGTGAAACTGGAGATTCTTCTATGGTCTTCTAGGCATAAAGTGCATGTTCCAAAGCCACCGGGGGTGGGGATGGGGGGGTGTTGATTCTTGGCTTGCAAAGTGGAAGACAAGCCTCCCAAACAAGACGCAAACTGCAGTGGAGTCATAAGCAAGCTGCTAACAGGCTTTCCCACCATTCATGTATAGCTTGCATCCTCCCAGAACGGGTAGCAGTTATTTCCAGCTCATAATATTGCCTTTTAAGTCACTGCAATGGAAGAATATTTTTATGTTGGGTTCTATGGCTTGCCCAGTCTCATCTGAGCTAAGCTAAGCAGGGTCAGCCCCGGTTAATACTTAGATGGGAGACCACCAAGGAAATCCAGGGTCGCTATGCAGAGGCAGGCAATGGCAAACCACCTCTCTTTGTCTCTTGCCTGGGAAACCCCATGGAGTCACCATAAGTTGGCTGTAACTTAGAGCATGCTAAACGAAAGAGTTCTTCAATAACTCCACACACGAAAGCTTATACCATGAATAAAACTTTGTTGGTCTTAAGGGTGCCACGGGACTCAAACTTTGTTTTGAAAATTAGGTAAGGCTGACTGCTTTCAACCAAGTCCGTTTCTTTTGTGTGTCATCCCCCCCGGTACATTTACGCAAGTCTGATTACTTTTTTTTTAACTCAGCAAGGTATTCCATCAGAATGTTTTAAATTCCCCTCCTTCAGATTAAAGCAATAGTTTTCAAATTTTCTAACATCAAGGAACTCTTTCACATTCAGTAATGGCTAAGAGTACCCTTGCAATGGATCGCCCGCATGTTCTGAATCACCTGGGAACTCACAGTTATGATCAGACACAATGAACGTCTAACACTCTCCCTGCTGCCTTTTAGAGAATGCCTGACAGCACTTAGAAAGCCATATTTCAGGGATACTTGTCTACTCCGACTGATCTTCTCATTAAAAATCCCTGATAAGCTTCAAAGAAGCTCTAGAGAAAGGCAGAAAGCTACTACATCAAGACAGATCTTGATCTCCACTGTCAGTGTGAAGCAAGTACAGTGAAAATGGAAGATAAGAATCCTTCAATTTGGAGGAATAGAAGGGTTCCCCCCCCACTTTGTGCACAGAAAAGAATTTTTTTCATCTACCATCTGACTTTCATGGGATTCTGTGGTGAACCAACCCAATATGAGATCATTCCCAATTCTTTCTGCTATGATTTGCTCCCAGTTTGTCAACAGAAAAAGCTGTACAAAGGGAACACTTTCTTCTCAGATTGCCATAATGATTTCATCCTGTCCCCCCTTTTATTGTATAAACTGAGGATTCCTCAAAGCTGCCAAATTATGTGTCTCCTCCTTTCATTCACAGAACAAAAGTGGCACCTGGGAAACTAATTTTACTAGGAGTCAATACCCAGAAATTCTATATTTTCATTTGCTTGATCTTAAAAAAAACCCAAATCAGATCATGCTTTGATGCAAACTCATTCACTATCAACAGAAACAGTATGTCATGAGTCAGCCAGGACTCAGCGATAGCAAGGACTCCTCAGGAGAAAGGGACTCCTCAGGAGGAGTCCTGTGTAGCCAGCCTTGAGCTAACAGAAGCTGACCAACAGGATGAGCTGCAGGCTTTTCAGGATTCACAGCCAACAGCTGGTGCAGAGCCACCACATCCTCCAGCTCTGATTCAGCAGGTGAACCTCGGCTGGCCATTCGCAGCCCACCAATATCACCTACACCCTTAGAGTTCTACAGACAGAGGCTGAGAACAGAGCTCCAGAAAAGATGGCAAAGTGCACACCTCCTGGCCCGATGCCAGCTGCTTGCTGATAACAAAAATGAGAAATTGCAGGATTGCTTCTGAGCAACTGGTTGCAAGCATGACCCTTAGGCTATAAAACCAGCCAAAAGAGGCAGTTAGGCATGGATACAATGCCTACAATAGATGCTAAGCCACCAACTCTGCCTCAGCCTGACTTCTGAACCTCTGACCTTGGACAGAACAAAGAAGAAGAGAGAAGAAGAGACTGGATTTATACCCCACCTTTCACTACCCAAAGTAGTCTCAGAGTCCCTTTCCCTTCGCGTCCCACAACAGACACCCTATGAGGAGGTGGGGTTGTGACAGCTCTCTCAAGAACTGCTCTTGAGAGAACAGTTCTGAAAGAATTTGTGACTGACCCAAGATCACACCAGCAGCTGCATGTAAAGGAGTGGGGAATCAAACCTGGTTCTCCCAGATTACAGTCCATGCTCCTAACCACTACACCAAACTGGCTTTCTTTGCCTGACTTCTGGACCCCTGACCTTGGACTGAAAGACCCTGCTTTGCCTGACTTCCAGCACATGATACTCAGCGCCTGCAAACCAGTACACAGTACAGTACAGTGCAGCCTGAGAACAAAGTCTGAGTCCAGTGGCACCTTTAAGATCAACAAGGTTGAGTTCTGTGTAAAATCATTTGTGTGCATGCACATTTCATCAGAAAGCTTATACTCAGAATTAAGCTTTGTTGATCTTAAAGGTGCCACTGGACTCAAATTTTGTTCTGTTGTATCAGACTAACATGGCTACCCACCTGAGTCTGAGAACAGTACTCATGCCAATTCAGCCATTCATCCAAAAAAGGGAAAGTGCTAGCACAATAAAAAGCGGATAAAGGAAATACAGCTACAGGAATTAGATTTATTTTGTGTGTGCTACCTGACACAGTGGAGTCCTGCCAAACCCCCACATCCTTCGGGCCAAACAGTTACACTTGCTTTCAAACAAAGAATGCAGTGCCACTGTTTCATGACTCCCATGAAGGGCCCTTGCTACTGCGCACCCCCAACCAACACACTAGTCATGGCCCATGTCATCAGTCAGCAGGTTGAAGCAATTGCCAGGGCCCAAGTGGGGGCCCCCAACATTGCCACGGCCAACAGTCAGTGTCAGAGGCAAGGAGAAAGCAGCTTACCACATCCTGCCAACCTGCTCTGTCCTGCTTAGGTGCAAGGAGGACAGAGCAGGCAGGTGGGAAGCAGCAGTCTGTGCCCCCCACACTCTGTCTTCAGCAAAGCAACAACTAGGCTGGCAGGGAATGACAAACTGGTTTCTCCCTTCTCCATCCTCCCTGATCCTGGGAGACAGCAGGTGTCAGGTGATCCTGCCATGAGATGGATGGAAGGGAAGGAGGGAGGGATGGACTGGTGTTTCTCACTTGCTGGAATGTGAGGAGGAAAACAGGTTGTCTGGGAAACCCAGATTTACTATGGCTGAGGAGACTGTTATCTCAGACGATGGCCTTGAGTCCCTGGCACTTTCTTTCTGTCGGGGTGGTGGAGCCGTCGGTTTCGCCTTCACTGCTGTACTTCCCTGCAGGGTGCCTTTTCCTTGGTCAACCGCATCGTCTAGGCGGATCGTGCGGAGGCGGGTCTCCATGGCCGCTGCTTCCTTCATCCACCCCAGTAGGGATCCGAACTCAAGGTGCAGCAGGAACCTGGAGGAAGGGGGGAGTTTTTTGTTCCACTGTCACTGAGGGGGAAGTCATGGAATGGGTCCACGGAACTAAATTGGCAGGACATACTGGATTTGTTAAATCATTACAATTACTGCAATGGCATTTTTGGTGGCCGGGGATGAGAAAAGATTTATCTTTATTTGTGCAAGCTTGTCAAACCTGTCTCATGAGTAAACCGCACCCTGGGAAACCGCCTGGGCTTTTGCAGCCTCTGCCAACTCCCGGCCGCCCATGGGAGGTCATCTCCATGGACTTTATAATGGACCTTCCCCCGAGCGGGGGGAAAACTGTAATCTGGGTGGTTGTGGACTTATTTTCCAAACAAGCACACTTTGTTCCTTTCAAGACAATCCCCTCGGCCAAGCGGTTAGCCAAAGCGTTTCTGCATCAGGTGGTGAAACTCCATACGCTGCCGGCTAAGGTCGTATCCAACAGGGGGTTGCGATTTGTTTCCTGGTTCCGGGGAGAGTTGATGGCACTGTTAGGGGTGGAGCGGGGGGGTCAGCAGTGCGTATCACCCAGAGACAGACGAGCAGACTGAAAGAGTTAACCAGACGCTTGAACAATACCTGCGCTGTTTTACAAACTTCCAACAGGACGATTGGGAATCTTTGTTGCCTTTGGCAGAATTCTGTTATAATAACACGTGTCATGCTTCTACTGGGGTCTCACTGTCCATGGCTGTATATGGTTACGAGCCCCCCCCTCTCCCGTTCCTTTCACAGCCCTCCCTACCAGCAGGGGAGGCAGGAGATTGGTGCAAACACCTCCAAGAGGCTTGGCCCCTCCTTGCCCGTACTCTAGAGGAGGCCAAAGCTGTGTACAAAATGCAGGCTGATAAAAAGAGAGACAAGGGGTGGGACCCCAAATCAGGGGAGTTCATGTATGTCTCCACCCAGAACATCGAAGGGCTTCAGCCTAGTCGCAAACTGGGCTGGAAGTATGTGGGATCATTTGAAATAAAAAGGGTGATTAATGCAGTTACTGTTGAACTGATTTTGCCAAAAAATCTGAATGCAATTCATCCTGTGTTTCATCTCAGATTACTAAGACATTCGCCTGGGAGGAATCAATGGCGGCCACAATGCCCAACACCACCACCTCTCATGGTGGGGGGAACCACATTTTGAAGTTGCTGAGATCCTGGATTCTAAAATGTCACGCAATCGGTTGTATTATCTCATTGAATGGGTGGACTTTGGTCCTGAACAGAGGGAATGGGTGAGAGCTGAACATGTCAATGCCCCATGCTTAATCGGCCACTTTCACAAGCTCTACCCACACAAGCCCGGGAGGGGTCAAGAATTAGAGGGGCAGAATGTCAGGTGATCCTGCCATGAGATAAATGGATGGAAGGGAAGGAGGGAGGGATGGACTAGTGTTTCTCACTTGCTGGAATGTGAGGAGGAAAACAGGTTGCCTGGGAAACCCAGATTTACTATGGCTGAGGAGACTGTTATCTCAGCCGATGGCCTTGAGTCCCTGGCACTTTCTTTTCCTGCCCGGGATAGTCTGGTCAACAATGATTTATGTCTGTAACTGCTTTGCCACGCATGCACTTGGTAGCCATTGGTGGGTAGGTTGGGCGAGCAGTATGAACATAGTATAATTGGGGGTGTCAGGAGTCTCTTGGTATCACTGACAAAGCATTGCTAACGTATCTCTAAGAACTGCTTTCAATAAACACTATCTTCGTTATGAAGCCTGGTGTTTGACTGACTTTCTGGAGAACTTGACAGCAGGTCACCCTCTCTTGGCACTGATGCTCTGCTGAAGATGGGGGGGAAGTGCTCCTCAGCTGCAAGAGGTGAGGTTAGAAGAGGAAGGGTGGAGCAAAGGGGAAGAGGAGGAATGGGTGGTACAAAAGGTCAAGGGAGGCCTAGTTATACTTTGTCCCCCAAGGAGCTAGTCCCACTCTTAATGGAATTGCTCAGCTGAGTCCTACAGTCTCCTAATGAGATGTGAGTCTGCACAGATGTGAGTCTGCATTGCTACTACACAGCTCAGCTGAGGATATTAACTTAAGCTGCGGTTCAAGAAAACAAGGTATCCCAAAGCCCCACTGAAACTAATAGGTGTACCAAGCTGCTTTGAAATTAACAGGATGCACAATTAAGTGCCTGTGTTACACAGATTCCTCTGTAAGTGTTCCCAAACAGGTAAAGCACTATAGCTATTTACTACAATGGCTGCTCTAGTACAAAGCAGTTTCTTCTGAACAGAGAACCAGACAGATGATAAAAATAAGTTTAAAAAGTTTTACCTTTTATTCTTCCTTATCCAAATAAGTCCCTAAGTATGCCTTTGTTGTATACTTTCACTCTTGAGACCTTTTGTATATTGAGCAAAAGGCCCTTTATTGCATTTGTAAAGAGTTAAAATCCCAGGACTTAACAGGGATATTGGTTTCTTTATCTCACCATATATGCTAACATCATTCAGTCTTTAAATTGGTATTCTCACCAATCCCCCAGAAGGACTAAACATCTTTTTTATTTTATTTTATTTTATTTTATTTCTTATTTGGAATAGTAGATTGTAATGTAATGAATAGTAGAATGTGATGTAATTTGGAATGGTAGACTGGAATGTATTTCTCCAGTCTGGGGATAGAGGGAATATACTGCACAGCCAATTGCACCACCTCAAAGAACAGGAAGCTGTACTGTTGCTTCCACGTTTGAGAGGAGATGGATGGGGCGTAACAGCAGGGTCTCAGTTAATTACTCTCAGCATTCCACAGTTAAGAAGGGTACTTTTTGATACATTTCTTTCTTTCACTGTTTCCCCCCAGAATTAAACTAAAGCAAATGGTGACCATATAAACTAAGCTTGTTATTCCAGTTTGGTCCTTGCATCTGTTAAACGCCTTTATTATGCTGCATGCTAATTTGCTGCTTACCCTCTACCTATATGTATGGACTGGTAACTTCCATTTCAATGTATCTGAAGAAGTGTGTGTGCACACAAATGCCTATACCTTAGATAAAACTTTGTTAGTCTTAAAGGTGCCACAGGACTCGAGCTTTGTTTCACTTTGGTCTACTGACATCATATTCATTGTTGCTCCAAGCTCATTTGAGATCAGAAAAGGTTCATAGCTGCAATGAATCTGCAAGCAGAGGCAACAGTTATGCCAAGTGGTGGGAGCTAAGGAACAATATAGGTCATTATTCAAGCAAAGCCTGTGGGACCTGGTATCCCCTTCCACCAGCAATAAAACACAACTGTTGTGATAACACATGCATCATTCAGCAAACTGCTTATGTCCATTTGCAGAGGGATAAATTAAGATATTGATGCTGGATTTGAGTCTTAGCCTTGTTCAAGGCCCAGCTACTAAAACTGCAGCAGATTTGCTAGCTGAAGAATTCAACCGACAACCTCTCTTTTCTCTCCACAAATGCATTTCATACCAAAGCAGCATTTTTTCTTAAGCCATTATGTTTACTTCATTTTTCTGCCAGATAAAAAGGGACAGTAGATGTGACCCTGTCCGCCCTCCTATCTTCCCCTCCAGGATCCTCAGTGTTCCCTCTAAGCTGAGTCAGTATGAGTTAGCTCACGGTTTTAGTCTCTGCTGGCTCACACTTTTTTGTCTTAGCTCAGGAAGGATGGCTCCAGAGCAAACTAATTTATGCAGTAGCCAAATCACTCGCTCACAACTTTAATGCCAGTAGCTCACAAAATAGAATTTTTGCTCACAAGACTCCACAGCTTAGAGGAAGCATTGGTCAGCATGTTCCTCCTTGAACATATTTAGGTCTCATCTTGCCATTTTGGGGTTGGGGGGGGGCATTTAAAAGAATATTTTTTTCTGCACACCTGGGTTCCCTGCCTTGTCCGTCAGTAATCTACTTTTCCTGCTTTCATGACTGGCATGAGGTCCAACCTCTACTGTTACATATATTTTTAAAAGCTATGTACCCTTATTTGTTTAAACAAATGGCTCCCACAATTGGCTAACAATACACTTTAACATTCCAACTGAACTAATCTTCCCCCTGCCTCTAAAGACCTCATCCTTGCCATTTGTGCACAGCACCTACCTTTTGTTAATTAAACTGGGTTTTTTTCAGTCTGCAAGGTGGCTTGCCCTTGTCTGTTGAATATAAGGGCAGCCAATAAGTGCATTGTTCACACTAACTTTACCAGCACTGGATCAAACTCCACAAAATATTTCTCTAAACTAAAGAGTGCCTCTCTACAACCAAAAAGGACTGCAGTTCTATGAGCTCTCTGTTTGAGCTTTTGAGAACATAGGGTTAGTTCATTCTAGAATGTCCGTATGGCTGGGCTTTGTCCAAGCATGCCACCTTGTATTTTCTTGAGCCATTAGCTAGCCCAGATTCTCGGCTTTTCTTTCTTTTAAAAATTATATCGCTAACCTCTGTAAACATAAAGAGACACAGCCAGTAGTCTGCCCAATCATTTAGTGAGAAATAAGCTTGCTCCTCCCTTCCTCTTTTCTAGCCAATGAGGTAAGTCACTACTTTAATTATTTGGCAGATTCCCCATATGTCTGCCTGACAAAGTTTGCTGCTGACTGAGAAGAAATCTTGAGAAAACTTTTGGCATGAATAAATGGTCAGTTAAGGCAGTGTTCACACTGGAGGTTGTCAGGAGAGGACCCAAAGCGACTGGCATATAACGCAACTATCAAGGTCCTTGCTTTCCATAATTTACAAATATTTGCATAATATACAAATTAGGCTGCCCAGATCTGTGGAAGTGGACAATGGAAAAAGGCATCGTTCAGACACAATGATAGATCACTACATAAACAAGCCCTGCGTGTGAGTGGTCCCTTTACCCCTTCTTACACATAGTGTAAGAACCAGTCAGCAGCCTCCAATTCAGCATAAAACACAAGAGTCAAGTCCTACCACCTTTTCTGCTGCTGGGAGCAGGATCCCTCAAAAAGGCCATGTTGATAGTCATCTGACCTAAGTGGATGAAAGTCATGTGGGAATAGGAACTGGACTGAGGCAAGAAATTAGGTGAGACTGAGTGGAAAAGCTGTATAATGTTTTGCATTATATCCAAACATGAATTGCAAATCCTGGTTTGAAGGTAGCTTGGAATCCTGGTTTGGAGGACAATTGCAATGCTATACCTAGAATAGGGGAGAGATTGCCAGTTTATTTTTACTGCCCCATTTCCTGCACCATGAACACAGCTTGCAAACATCTGTAGATGTGTCACATTTCTAGCCTGTCCTTCATCTTGGGAACTCAGGTGGGTGTACATAGTTCCATGCCATGGGAAACTTTATCTGATTTCTGCAAATAAAGTTCTGATTAAATAATGAATTGAGATGTCTTTCTGTTTAATATGTATGTTTACTATGTCAAACTATGTTTAACCACAGAGTGCATGCTCTATTTATGTTCTGTTATGTCATTGCTCTTTATCTAAATCGTAAATTCATGATTGCAGTTTGTTGTATATTGATATTGTTCAAAATCGTGTTTTTTCAATAAAAACCTTAAATAAATAAATAAATAAATAAATAAAAATACACACACACACACATGGCAGAGCCAGGGTCAGCTCAGCTGATTTTGCCATCCCAGTCAATGAGCATGCAGCACAGGAGGAAATGTGCCTCTTCTTTCATGCCATCTGGGAGGGGGGCAATGGCACAAGTAGAAGTGCATGCTTCTTCCTGTGCATTCCCCATTTGGCTCCAACAGTGGCACAAGAGGGGATGGAGCATGTGTTCCCTCCCCTCTTGTGCCACTGAAATGGCTTGCATCTATTTCAGCCTAATTCACTGCTTGGACTCCACTCCCGCATGGCACTCACTTGCTTTTGGAAGATCCCCTCCTCATGCATGCCACTTTCATTCTGCTGGCATCAGGAAGCTGCCACCAGGAAGCTGCCACCAGCAGAAAAGAAGGAGGGAAGATCCATGAACCTCACAAACCCAAACCAGCTTACGAAGCAGGGGAGGTTCGTCCCAGTTCGTGGGACCTCATGAACCATGAACTGAGATGAACCTCCATTTTCCCAGTTCATGCTCATCCTTAGTCTGGTTAGGGTTTGGGCAGTAGTGGGGGGAACCAAGATGAAAACTTTGTCAAGAGACTATGATGGTTTTCAGCAGCCCTTGAAATTGAGATAAATCTCTTCAGGATGCCACCGAACTGTTTGCCCTATCTCCTTTCACAAAGCTCCAAAAATCCGACTCAGTATGCTGGAATACACATGGGGCATTGTTATTCAAAGCCTCTCTTCCTCAGCTACTAGGATTCACGAACTCCATGGTCTATTGCATGCAGGCAATACCCATTAAGGCAAGTTGAAGACAGTAATCAATGTTTCCTTTGACATTTCATGTCAAAGAGAAGTTGCATCTCAGAATTCAAAGGAATCCCACATAAGCTTTCACAGCTCATGTCTGGATTAAGAACAGTGCTGGTTCCACAGAGGGTGGTATCTTAAAATATATTCTCTCCTACTTGCCTGGGTTACTCTAAGAGACTCTGGTGTCATAACTGGCACAAACGTTAGCTGTGGAAATTTTGTGCCTCACAAACTCTGCTGTCTAGCAGTTCTCATGGGGACAGAACAGCCTATGGCCCTAACAATCATTTCAGTCAGTGAATGGGTGGCAAGCTTTAAGGGATCCCATGATCTATAACTTTAAAGGAGAACCCTGTGACAAAGCAGGGAAAGAGTCCCTGTGAGAAACTAACTTCAGAATTCAATCCTCATTACACTTTGCTAGACATTCCTTCCACAGAGAAATCCCCTAAAACCCACTTTGATCACTACCCTGCAATTAGATTGCATAAAGACTTGTAATTTTGTTGAGGTAACATAGTATTATGTAGAGAGAAAACAGTCTAAATATATCCACTTCCCACAACAAAAATACAACACATTGGATCAGATTTGGCAGTCACCTATCCATGTTGAGACGACATCTTTTGACACAGTTCTCTACTGGAATCTGATCCATCTGAGGTCTGCGCTAAATACATGCTTGAATGAAACAAATACCTTTTTAAATAGAAAAGTAACTTTGAAAGAGGGCAGTTTGGGAGTTCCAAACACACTTCCAATACTATCCTTGCCCTCCAGCTGTTTCTTTCTACAGAATTGCAAATGTTGTACAGAAGACACTTCCACCAGCAGAATGAAACTTTTCTGCCTCCCTTGTCCCACCAGGGTCCATGGATCACTCTAAAATGCTAGTTCTAGCGGAACAGGGAACCATTTTGGAGATCTCAGTAGTTTGCAATGGTAGGCTTTCATTAATGGAATACCACTGTGTCTTCTGTTAATGGAAACGAAATCTTGGGTCCAGTCCATTATCTCAGCAATCTTTAAAAACAACACTGTAAATGGAAAGTTGAGAGAATGGTAGCTTTTCTAAGACTGCCTAGCTAGTTACAGAGTAGAGCTATCTTCAAGCTCACAGATATTCTCCAAACTGTTGTTTCTGTTGTACTAAGACTATTGAAAATTCCTTTGAAAATTCATTCTTTTTCACACATTAATATTTTCGGTTAGTTTGAATGTCTAAATAAAGATCAATCAGCATGGGGGGAAAATAAGTAGGTAACAGATGGCTCACCTTAAAGAAAAAAACAAGGAAATAGAAGTTCTTCCCTAAATTAATGGAGCAGATGGTCACCTGATCTTTATTGGACAACATTCAAAGCACACTGCCATTAATGGGAATCTGATGCTGAGTGTATCTGACCACTTCATATGACTTTGGTATGATTGTATGACAGAGCTCATTGTTGCCATCCATACTATGTGTATACATACCTATCAAATACTAGCCCAAGAAAGATGCACACAGTCCACACTACTTGTTGACTGTGGACTATTCCCCAAAGTACACAAGTGAACCCTACTACTGATTTCTATATTCATAAATTTTATTTGTCCTACTCACCTCGCCTTCTCTACCTCCTCAATCGAGGCTCCATTTTGTCTGGATTATGAATTCACTGGGAGGAAAAGCCTATCTAATTTGTATGTGAAGCTCTATGAAAAACCCAAGGGACACTGAAGACATGTAGTTGTAGTAATAGGGCTGTCAGCAGATTAAGTAATTTAAGGTGATTTAATTTCCTGCATTTTAACCAATTCAAATTCAGTCTGCATATTACCAAAAAGTAATACAGACAACAATTTGAAATATGAAAGGAATTGTGAGATAACCTATAATTTAACAAATCCCTTTTTCTGTCTGAGGAAATACTTCATTTAAAATTGGCCACAGATGTAGCCGATTGTCATGCCAACTATAATAATGAATACTTCTTAAATTCTTACACTATTGTTTAAAAAACACATTAATTATGTCAGTAAAAGAAATCTAATACAGACTTTGGGTTGCAATCAAAGCTAGTTTTCTGATTGTGGAAAAACATTTCCGCCAATAGGGAGTAAGGGCAATTTTCACTCATTGAACTTTCCAAATGCAAATTAAATCCTCACTGATTAAACCCCACATGACGCTGAGGGCTGTTCCTGGGAGCACCCTGGTACCCAAGGAGAGATCTTTGGGAGGCGTGGAAGGCTGAAGCAGGAAAGGGGAGGCACAGAAGTTCCATTATCTGAACAGAACAACACATGCAGTCTTTTGGTTCCCACAGTAATTGATTCCTTTCCTTAGGTTACCACAGGAACATAAGAACAGCCTGCAAGATCAGATCAGTGGTTCACTAGCTCAACATCCTGTTTCACACAGTGGCCAACCATCTGCCCTGGAAGACCAGCTAACTGGGCACAGATGCCAAGGGCTTCCTCTGATGTTGCCTTTTAGTACTGATATTCAGAAGGTTTATTGTCTCTGAATATTGAGGCTCCCTTATATCACCGTGGCTACTAGCTACTGATGGACCTATCCTCCATAAATCTGTCTGATCCCTCTTTTAAATTCATCTACACTAATGGCCATCACTATGTTCAATGACAATTACTTCCAGAATTCCTTGATGTCCAGAATTCCACCCTGAATCTCTTGCCCATCAACTTCATTAGTGCCCCAAATTTCTAGTATTATGAGAAGGAGAAAAAGTTTTCTCCACTGTATCACCTTACAGAATATCAAACTAATGATAACTGTGTTAGGCCTTGTTCCTTTCAACTTTTTGGCAACCAACATGGTCCATATCTAGACAAGTATGGACTATTCTAGGCCTCCTTTTTAGAAACAGACTGAAACCATACGTTCTCCTGTGACAGCCCCCTTCCCCATACTCTTCAGAGTTATATTTTTGCTCAGATCCTATGCACCTTTTTGCAGCCCCATTGAGAATCCTTACACACTGGCAGAGAGCTTATTTATGACAGCATAACAAGGATCTCCAGATCTTGCAGTCACAAATTCTGTATTCTAGTAGGGCTACTTATTATCAAAGCACTTGGTGGTTCTTGTACACAAAATACTGCAAAGCAACATAGGAGTGCTAAGGTTGGCCTTTAAAGCAAGAAATTTGGTCAGTTTCCCAGCCAACAGCCTGATTCCCCCGAAATACATTTTAAACTTCTACTTTCTGGACTATAGCCACTAACATTTTACATTTGCCCATGAAGCAGATCAGTTTTATCATGGATAGCTGCTATATGTCTCATACCTTGCTCAACAATAGAGCCAGATTCCATTTATCTTCTGACAGATGCTCACTTACCACTGCTTAAACTTGTAGCTACCTGTTTAGTTAGACATAAACACAGCAGCTACCTTCTTAAAATAACCATGGCTTAAAAGGTCATGTTCATAGTGGTACTGTGTTTGCTGTTTCCCAAAGTTCTGATATTGTCAGGTTATTGTTGCCACTTGTTTGGTTCACGGGCATAAATTCCAGGAAAAAGGGTGTGGGTTTTTTTGTGTGTGTTTTTTTTAGAAAGCTGTAAGATATTCTGGGGAACCAAAAAAAGTCTAGTTTCTGTATAGTGCAGATCCTTGCACCATATATTCAGATTATACTTGATACTAAAAACATGAGACTTCTCTCACCTACCTGTTTTGGGCTTGACCTGAAAGCTGGCATAACTCTGTTGTTGTTACTGAAGCTTTAAGAATACTGAATTCAGAGATTTTTGTCAAGCAAAGACCATCATCTTTTATAACCAAAGCTTACTTAAATTAGAGACAATTTGGTAAGATATTTCCCTCTGTTCCATCAAGCAAAGAAGTTCATTTGGTGGGTACACAAAAGAGGACCTTTTGGTAGCACCCTTATCACGGAACAACTTCCCCAGGGAATTGCACCCGGCTACCTCACTCTATTCAGGACTGCATTCAACTAATTTGGGTTTTTTATTTATTGGAAGTCCTAACTGTGATTTTGAATTGTAATCTATTATGTAGTAAGGACAGGCGGCTAATGGGGAAAAGCAGTTGATATGTGGCACCTGTTGATGGGTCAGTGATAGAGTTGCCAACTCTGGGTTACAAGATTCCTCGAAATTTGGGGCTGGGATCAGGGGAAGACTGTTTGGGGAGGGAAGGGGACCTCAGTGGGGTATAATGCCATAGAGCAGTGGTGGCCAAACTGCAGCTCAGCAGCCACATGCGGCTCTTTTACACATATTGTGCAGCTCCTGGCAGGGCAGCTGGGGAAATAAAGGGGAGGCATACCTCCCTGATTGGTCTTCCCATCCCTGGCCAGTGTTCCCCTCCCTGGATAGGCTTGGAGGGGGCAGAGAAATAAAGAAACTTTAACTTTAAATATGTTCTCAAAGCCTCCCCACCCCCCGACTGGCTTGGAGAAGGCATCTGTCTCTTTAAATCCCTTCTCCAAGCCAAGCCAGCTGGTGTGGGGGGGGTTGGAGAACACATTTAAAGTTAAAGCTGCATTCTTTCCACCTCTCCCTTCCTTCTCTCCTCCCCATTTATTTGCTTGCTTGCTTTCCTTCCCCCCTCTCTTTCCACCTCTCTCTCTCAGGCAGTCTCATTTAATGTTAATATAAATTTGCATATTTTTCAGCAAAAACGTGTGTGTAATATTTGTTCGTCTCTTGTGGCTCTCAAACATCTGACATTTATTCTATGTGGCTCTTATGTTAAGTAAGTTTGGCCACCCCTGCCACAGAGTATACCCTCCAAAGGAGCCATTTTCTCCAGGTGAACCAACCTCTGTCATCTGAGAGAGAAGCTGTTAATACTGGGAGATCTCCAGGCCTCATCTGGTGGTTGGCAACCCCAGCCAACGACATAATGCGTAGTGATGGATTCTTTGCCATTTCCCTTTCGATTTGATTCCCTTGATTCTTTTGAGTATGTGAATTTTAATGTTCAACGTTGTTTTGAAGCTGCCCTGTGTGCTTTTATGAAAAGATGTAAAAATAATGTATAAATAAATGCCCCAAACCCATTGTCAGCACACCATGCTGGTCAGCCATGGAGACTGCCTTTACAGAAGGAAGCATGACCCAACGCTAATTACGAATGGGCCACTTGAGGTAATAACAAAAGGAACAACCTCTGAAGTTATGACTCACCCTCTCACCAAGCACAACTGTCTATTATGAAATAACCCTGAAGTGAGTAGCGATGTAGCCCATGGGCACAGAGCCAGCTTGCTGAGGCACACTAGCTTAGGCCCATTTCCTCGGATATTTGATGAAGCAGTCAACACCTTCAATGGTTGAAAGGCATCTATTGGATGCAGTAGTTTGTATTTCATCTGTGTGACAAAAGACACGGTATCTTGACTCTGAGCTACTGTAAACCTGCATGCCACATCCATCGACTGGTTCACAACAATGAAAACAGAACCAGGAATATTTCAGCACAAGGTCACTAGCAGATAACCAGTAACCTTACCTGCTTTGTTTTGACTTGTCACATTCCTTGGCCAGAAATGTGACAGATTCCCCTAATGTTCATTCTCTCATTAATGGGAAAATGAAAGTAAACAGCTTGACACCATGGACGCATGAAAAATGCCATTTTAAGCATTTGTTATTTTCTTAAACTGTAACATGGATTTGGTTTCCAAAACGCTATCACATGTCGACACTGATACCCAGCAAAGCCACTACGCGCTCCAGAGACATTCATTTCATTAGGAACAATGAGGCCTGGTTAAGATGTTTAGCAGGCTGGCACTGCTGCCCATGACACAAGAGTCAGCACACACACAGTCCATCAAGCACACAACATAATAGGTGAGGCAGTCATGTGGTTTGTGTGACTCTTCTCCCTCCAAAAATGGGGACAGGTTGCACACATGAGGTCACTATACACATCTGGCCCTCCATGTCAAACACCCACATCCCAGCTTATTTTGTCTGTGTGATGTGCCTGCTCCTCCATCATGCGTGTTGCAACAAAAAGAATCCAAACTAATAAAAATAAATCTGATGCTTCAAACCATAGTGGCCTTCATTCAGATCTGGTACGGATGCTATGATTCAGATGAAGGAAAGGACACAATGCTGCCCTATTGTTAAAGCTAAAGCCTTTGCCTTGTGAGTGCCAGGAGTCCAGAAGTCCTGTGTAAGCACTGTTGAATTGTCAAAGGGAGCCAGAGAGATATGCAGAACAATGGAATAAGTAGGTAAATATAAAAGGGCTTGGTGGGTCATCGCAAAGATAAAAACTGCTGAAGACCGTAACTAACTACAAACTCATTCACTTCCATCAGCTGTTCTGGTTGTATAAAACAGATTTAAAAACAGAATCTTGCAAACAGGGCGCCATGATTGGAGCCTTGTATAGATGATGCTGGGGCAGCTAAGAATGGCACTACACACTGGGGTACCAAGGGCAGAGCGGAAAGAGCGCTCTGTCCCAGAGGCAGGCAATAACGGGGTGCACTATTGTACCCCAGAACTGACAGAAGGGGGAAATCTATTTGCCACCAGAAGTACAATGAAGCAATTGGGGGGGGGGGGTGTTTGAAAGCAAAACTGCAATGTGCACAGGTCGCCTTCTTCAGGCAAAGGTGATTGCAATTTCCCACTTACAGAATGGCCATGTTAACGTTCAGTCGGTACTTGAACTTACAAGCTTGCTTGCTGTGGATATAAAGGCACTAGGGATCCAAAGGGCCTCCAAACAGGTGAGAGTAACCAAAGGCAATGGCCATTATTCTTGGGCATCCCCGAGCCAGCTGCCCTCCTCTTGCTTCCCTTTCCTTCGGACTTTGCTCTGAAGAAGAGGGGGTTGGGTTACCAACAACCTGTGGTGTGTGTATGCCTTGTCTTGCCCCTTTAACAGAGGCTGAATGTTTGGGCAGCTGATGCTTTTTATGGCAGGGACATCAATAAGAGCACCCGGCAAACAAGAGCCCATTGAAGGGGTGGGACATTTACACCTCCAGATTGCTGGCAACCCTAGGAGAGAAGACTGGGTTTTTATTCTTACTTTGGCAACACTATTAAAGTTCAAAAGAACTTCAGCTGTTCTGGGACAGACTGAGCCACTACAGGCAGGACTTGTATTTTGAAAGGCCTCGTTCCCCTCTGGGGTGCAGGATCCAAAAGGGGTCATGTCACTTCCTCTCCCAGTCTATCTCTGATATTCCTTGTAATGTTTTTAAATGGATCAATTCATTATGTTGGGGGAGGGTTGAATGGGTCAACCGATCCATCGCTTCTGCCAGTTGTTCCTTTTGCACGCCAAATCATGGGGTGGGGGAACCAGGAAAGAAGGAAGGCTGGGGAGAGGGCGGTGGGGAAGTGGCCCATATTGGGGTTGGTTTCTTTGGACCAACACAACAAAAACCTAGGGAGCCATTTGACCACTTAGGATCACATACAAACACCCACGTGAAGTTAGGATAAAAGCTTATACAGTGGTTTTCCACGTCTCCAGCAGGCCGCCTGGTTGGTTATGCCAGGAAGACCAAGAAACCCTCAGGGATGCAGAATGGCTTGAAGATCTAAACATCTTTTTAAATCCTAGGGGAAAAAATGCTCAGCAGAGCCAAGCCCCTGCGCTCTCTTCACTTGGTATGCGCCGCAAATCCATGAGGTGAGTGGGCACCTCTTTCCTTTAGCAGTCAGATCCATGGCCAGGTTCACACAATGTAACCTAGCCTAGCCTTCTGGGAAGGAACTGCAAACCAAGGAGGAATGCAAGCATGCACCCCGAGCCCAAACCCTTTTCTTGCCCAATCAGGTGCAGCGTCAGCCTGGCCAGGTGTGCATGCTTCCAGACTCTTCCTCAGTGGGTGGGTGATGGCCAATGAGGAGTTCCGTGAATGAGCAGGCACGCCCAGCCCCAGCTAAATTTCTCTAGGTAAGTGTATGGCTATGGATTTGTAACACAGAGACACAGGAGAGAACACGACAAATTTCAGGAACACTCTTCATCCACATGATCCCAATACCCTGCCAGACATTTTTGTGAACTATGCACCTTCCCAAGAACAGATTCCAGAACTATGCAACATGGAAGGACTCCATTGCAGAGACACAGGAATTCAGAAAGTCCATTTGAAAGAATGCCTTCTTTGCAGAGCTTGAAATCTACTGCTCTGTTATCAGACAGATTCTGAACAAAGCCAAAATTCTCTTTTGATAGCACGGTCATGCCAGACAATTGCCAATTAACTGACCATGATCAAAGAGATAATGCTTACATTGTTTTAGGCCTGCAGCAATCAGGGCAAATGTAAATATTCAAACAGGGATATAAGCAGTCGTCAACCCACAATTCCATCTTGTTTACTGATGGAATCAGGAAATACTGCCTCCATATGATCCATCTAGCTGCTTTGTAGAACAACATTTCAGGGGGCATTTTGAGATACAGCAGGAGAGGGGAAGTGAGAAAGTTGCACTCCACAGGCACAAATTCTTCCACCCACAGAAAAGCTCTGGTGGATCCAAGCGCATATCTTGGCATTTCTGAGCAGAAACTTATCTCCAACAATTAAAACCAGTATATTGCATAGCAAGCATTCATAAAGATGGCCAAAAACATGACTGCAACAATATAAAATACTACGATCAAATAATCAGAACAGTGAATTGGTAGGTCGCAACTATAAAACCATGACAAATTTCAACAATCAGTCCCTTTTATTACCAAGTTAAATACTTTAATCCCAAAACAGCAGCAGTTGGTGAATCTCTCCCATAAAATTCCATAATTAGATTGGACCTGTTCCAAACTGATGAAACGTGAAATGTCAAGTTCTCCAGCAGGATCTAATTGATTGTGTTTGTGTGCATATGTGTGAGCAAACAAAGTAGCACAGATCAGCAGAGGTAAATATACACACATCTGCTTTTCAAGTTGTGCTATATTATCAGTTTATGAAACAAAGACTACCTCCATGTGTTTGCAATGAATTCTATGTAAAAATAGCTATTTTTACAATGTGTATTATTTCAGCCATACAACTGCGCACACTCTTTGATGACTCCACACTTATATTAACAGTGCTGTCCTAAGCCCATTAACTTCAATGGACTTTGAAAGGTGCAACTGCTTCAAATGGCACATTAAGTTTCTCACTCCTGTAATACATGAGCTATAGCTGATGACAACTCAGAAACAGAAGAGCATGCTGACCACAGTATTGGATATAGATTGTTACACTGGCTATCATTTGCAACTTGTGTGGACAAGCCAAACCAGGTGCAACTAATTGCTACAGCATAATATCCAACTAGAATGGATGCAAGAAAGTATTTAACCATGGGAGGGGGGAGAGACTTGATTAACACTTCAAGAAGCTACTGGCCTCAAAGAAAGCACACCCATATATTCCCTGTTTATGGAGACAAATGGGTAGATAACCACTTGCCTACCTGTCAAAAAAAGCTAGGATAGGTCTCTTGATATCCTGAGTTCGGGCCATGAAAACCAAGGATATGCACCATGACATGAATGGCCCTGACATGGATGACCACTGCTAGCACAAATCTGTTAGCACTTGGGAGGTAAGCAGGGTCAGCCCTGCTTAGTACTTGTATGGGAGACCACCAAAGAAGTCCAGGGTTGCTACAGAAAGACAGGTAATGGCATATCACTTGAAAACCCTGTGGCATTCCCATGAGTCAGCTGTGAATGGAATTGACATCGCTTTCCATCACCAAAGATGAATGGCAGAATAGATGGGGACTTGGCCCCCATATAAGAACAAGTCAAAACAGACCTCCTGCCAGCTAGAGGAAAAGAGTGCAAGCCTTTGGGGAAAGGAGTGCAAGCCAAGAACCAGAGAATGAAGAAGAGCGGAGTGAAGTCTACACTGACCAGTCTCTATCTGTTTCAGAATTTCAACTTTTCCTCTGCCCATTCCTCTGAATATAATGACAAGATAAAGCCAGTGACTTCCAGAATTTAGCTAGCCTCATGTTTTGTTTCTTTTCTTAATTTCTGTAACACTTGCACTGTTCTGATATCATTTTCCTGTGCATCTGTGCTCCTGGTAAATAGAGATGCATGTTTGTTTGTTTTTTAAAAAATAATTTTTATTTTTTCAAAAGATATATGAAATACATTACATACATCTTGAAACAATAAAGTAAAATAAAAATAAAAATAAAAAGCCAAGAAGGGGAAGAGTACATCACTCTAAATCCATTTATAGTATTGGGACCACTCAGAGGAAACAAATTCATGCTTGGCCATATACTGCATAATGGGGAACCACTTTCCAATAAAGTCCTCCTGACGAGACATTTTGGAATTAACATCTAGTTTGTTTGTGACAGCTTCCATTAAGAAGTGATTCCAAAGTTTACGGAACCACATTTCAGTAGAAGGAATTGCAATGTCCTTCCATTTATTCGCAATCGTGGTCTTTGCAGCATCTAGCATTATCTCGAGATGCATGTTAGTGAAGGTTTTTTTTCCCTTTTTAAAGATCTCAGATAGTGACCAAAGTTCTTATCTAAAGGCCTAGTCATTTATCCATATACAAATTACCTGACCGGACTAGAGTGTCTGTGGGGGTGGGGAGTAACCTCATACACACATGGCAGGAAACCTCCTGGCAGTGACTCAAACCACTGACAGGAAGGAGGGGGTAGATAAGCTTGAGTGGTTTTAGAATTCCACCCAACCACAGGAAGGAAGGGGCTATGGGATCAAGCTTCCTCACACACTCTGATTTCTACCACCTTGAGAGCTCACAGGCAAAGGTGGAGAGTAGGAAGGGGGCAGTGGGCATAAGGAAAGCTGGAACTTTGGAACACAGACTGGTCAACGTAGATGTCACACCATTCCTTACCATTTGCTAGTGGATAAAAACAAGCAACATGCCATGACTAGCAGAAGCCATTAGGCAAATAAACAGAAGTACTTTATAAAATCTGCATAAGTACGGTTGAAGAAATCAACCAGTCACTGTGCAAATTTTTGACTTTGTATTTTTAAAAGCAGAGCGTGCACACCTCTGCATTCACTCTCCTTCAGACTTGGTGAACCGGTACATCATAAGAATACAACATACAACCATAGGACACATAAATATCCCATCTTGGCCAATCCAAACAAAGTTAAAGATTAATTTTTTTCCAACAGAAACAATTACCCAGACTCTTCCAAACAACCTCCTTCCTTGTCCTTGAAAACATCAACATACCTAAACCGAACTCATTTGCCAGTCGTGTTGTTCCAAGCAGTGTTTACAAGGGGAATGTGGAACCATGCAAAATTACCTTATCAAGGAAGCTATCATACATATAAAAACATCTGTAAATTATGACATACTGAGTGTGGTCTTGTTGCCAACTGAATGTCTTGTCTCAAATAATAATGTACTGTATTTGGAAGACAATCTTGTTTTGACAACCATATTACTGGATACCCTTCTTTACTTTCTATTCTCATCAACAGTCCAAAGGCTAAAAAAAATCTGTCTCGGACTAAATCTAGTAGAAACATCCACAGCCTTCCAAAAGCCTTGTAAACCTTGATGTTAAATTGCAGATGTTCTGTGGTAGAAGACAATCCATTTAAGTGAGGTCAGCCTTTGTAAACGAGATTATCAGTCTGGCAGACTTCAGTTTACTAGCATGCATTCTGCTATTAGGCCGTCTAAGATCTATCAAGAGTTTTAATAACAATGGAATTGAAAAATCACCAGTCATCTGTATGAGACAGTACCCAGCTGAGAAGTAGCAGCTGATGGCTTGTAACCAAGATAACATTGGCAGGACTGAGTATATCCTTAACATTTTGTTGGGCATTATTTGACGATAAGATTGTTATGATGGCCCCATCCCTTTCCCTTCCTCAGAGACAAGATTTTCTCTCCATTTTTCTTTCCCTTTTGTGACTGAGTACCCAAGTTGTCTGTTTTCTTCTTTCGTGAAGAATTCTGGCTATCCTACCCTGTCACAGTATAATATTTTGGCTGTCCGCTCAACCCAGGAACCTGAGGAAAGGAATGGGAGCCCCTTTGAACTTATAAGATTTACATGGCACTCAAAAAGTTTTTATATTCCAAATTAACAAAATATTTTATTCAACACAGAGGAGAAAGGTCAAGTGAAATCAGGGGTAAAATTACTGAAGTAACTCAATATAGATAACGCAGAGGTAAAATCAGTACATGCACAGCCTTTAGTTCTTATGTTTCAGGCTAATGAGAGTTTCTTAAGCTATTTAGAGTTACTTAAACTCTTTATGTTGAGAGGCTTTTGTTCCAGTGTTTTCCCCCAAACACTCCAGCACACTTGCTTTGAGTATTCTCTGACTTTTTTGGTTTCCAGAAGGCTGGTACATTTTTCCAGTACCCAACCCCCTTCTTTTGAAACACCAGTATTCGTCTTGAGTGTTTAACTGACTCTTAAGGTCTCTAAAGGCAGTTTCTACCCACACCAGACCAGGGATCTCTGCACTCTTCAGAGCTAACCCCCTGTTTTACTGGGCAGGGAATTTTCCTTTCACTAGATGATTTATCCCCATTCTTTGGCCTGAATAGGAGTCTACATCTAGCTACCCACTTGTCCATGCCAACCTTCCCCGGTTCTCCCGACTGTGCTAAACTGCTCTCAGTCAGGGCTGAATTCTGAAATGGTCAGTACTCGACGCTTCTCAGCTGATGCTGAAATCAGACTGAATTCTCCTCAGCATCCAGTTCAGAAGCCTTTCATTGCTCAACTGCCTATCACTCAAGGCTCTCTGGCTCTGTGAAGAATCAACACTTCACAATCCTTCGGCTGTTTGTACAGCACTTCTACGCTTTTAAAAAGTGCAACCCATCACAACTGTCTTATGAGACGTCCTTAAGTATTTGTTTCATTCAGCAACTGGGAATTTCACAGAATTATTGTTGATTTTTCAGAGCCAGAAGCAGCAGTAACAAAAATAAATGGGGAAAAAATTATTTTCCCCCCGTCTCCTGCAATCATGCTGCGCTGATGAAGGTGAAGCCCAAAGCCACCCCGTGACAAGGATGCCAATTGCTTGCTTTCGGCGGGCAGAGTACAGTTGATGCACCCCCTTCCCCACTGGCACTCAATGGACTGGTGGGAGAGGGGGAAATGTCTGGTGATGCCACATTTTTATTTTTAGGTGCATAAAAACTCAGAAGTGATATCACCGCATCACTGGCTACTCTAATATTTCCGCAAAACTCTGTCATGAAAACAACAGAGTTTCAGAGAAATGCTACAGCACACCACAATGCAGTGATGTCACTTCCAGTTACCCAGCCATACATGACACTGCGGAGTCTCAGGACACCTTTCCAGGGAGTTTTTCCCTCTCCAGTCTCCCAGGGATTGCCAGCTAAGGGTGGGCAACCCTACCCCCTGATCTTCAGGGCAGATCAGGTCCCTTTAATTCTAGTGTCATAGAGTGGTTTAATTCTAGTCAAGGATGCATGGACTCTCATTGTCATTGCACCATCCACTTGTACCTCTGGCAGTGGAAGAACATGCAGTGGGGCCTTAAATCATCGGCTGGTTCATGTGGAAGAAAACGGTCCTTGATGTTCTCTGGCCCAGACTTTTATGGGTTTAAAACTTTAAACTGGGCACTGAAACAAACTGGAAGCAATAGATGTGTTGCAAGCTTGGCATTATATATTTCCTGTGGCCCATTCCAGGCAATAGCATAGTAATCACATTTTCTACCAGCTGTAGTTTCCAGCTTTTGTTTCCGAAGGCAGAGTGTGCAACAGTAATCTCAATGTTACGACAGCGCTAATTAAAGCTGTTTTTACTGTATGCTGGCAATGGTCACTCTTGGCCAGTTCCATGCGAATGTCCAGGAGTAGCGTTAAATCTAACAGCATCCCCAAGCCATGTACTTTATTATCTGGGTACTCACTAACACAGGTTGGAACCCTACTTCCAGATCAGCCAGACTCCCAACCATCAATAGTATTACCACCCATTGAGCTTCATCACTTGTTGAGTTCACACCAGTGATGTAGTTTTGTTAGAAAAATGAGAACTGGAAAAATTTCCAGTGGCCTAAATAGAGCACAATCTGATTTAGCATGTTTATTTTGACTTGTACTTAGTCAATTTTTTTTAGAAGTGCCCCATGTTTATGTTCCAATAGCAACATGTACTTGGCCTACAAAAAAAAATCAAATCTGTTATATCCAAACAAATTAAAAACTTTTTGTGGAAATTATGGGTTGGATCCAGACAAAATCTTCCAGTGGCAGAATGGAACTTTCCTTCATTCCTAATTCACTGATCTTCACAAAATGCTGTTCCTGGAAAACAGGGGACCATGAGGAATGACATGAGGGGGGTCTACGCTAGAAAAGGGGGATTTAATCTGTATCCAATCCTATTTTTCTTGCAATAATAGCTGTAAAAATTAGAAGAAGTTCCTTGTGGATCCTCACAAGCTGAAGGTAGCAACTGTGTGGCATGCTTCAAACTTCACACAGTATATTTATTTAAAGACACCTGTCAGGAAGTGTGACCAAGAACCCATTATGATGTGTGGATCAAGTCAGCTTTTCTTATGATATAGCCAATATGAAAAGGAGGAAACAGCAGCCTCAGTCAGGTTTTCCCAAAAGCAGGGCTCCCAGTGCTTCTTTCTCCCCTCCCCTGGAGGCTTAAGGACTTGGGTAGTACAAGATTACACTGTTTGCTCTTTCAGAAGCACTCCAAATATAGCTTGAAATAAACGAATGTGAAAGCTCCAAGATACAGAAGGGAGGGTTCTCAGGGCAAGTTCACACCTGATACTCTGCATTCCTTTAATTTATTGCACCCTACTGATCTTCCAAAGAGCTCAGGGACAATTTAGAAATGGCACCCTAGTGGTCTCCCATCCAGGCAGTTTACAGGACCATACATTGTTAGATCTTTGGCCATAGGTCTGCTTCATGTGTCTTCAGATGGTTCTCTAGAGAACTTATCATGTAACAGCAGCTGTTGATTCCTTGAGGATGATGGATGGATTTGATGGTTGTGGAAAAGCCAACCATCAATCCTGGCTATTTTGAGCGAATGTACTGCAAACTGAACTGACAGAATGGCACTGTTCCCAAAAGGGAGAACTTGACTTGGAGTTCTCAAGTCTACACACATTTAAATGGATTAAAAGGACAGCTATGGGCTCGTTTCCCCTACTTCCTTCTTCTACATGTTGCATTTTTTTTTTGCATTTTATTCTTTGAATAGATGTCTCGCCTGTCTCCCTGTGGACAAAACTCAGTTAAAGGCTTACTATCTGCACTTCGCATAATTAAGAAATGGGTGTTATATAAAGAATGAAATTTATTGCTTTCCACATCAATCAACACAGCCCACCATGCCCAACCCAGTAAAGGAAGAATGTAGTTTAATTGGATTTTGTACAGTTCTGCTGCATTGTGGTTTAATTAGACACTTTTTGCTGAAGCCAGGTCTTTGTATTTGATCTTAAAGAGGTACCTCCTTGAAGTTATATGAGGCTCCTGAGGGGGAACGGAGCCTCTCAACATGCTAACAGCAAGCATTGACACAATGGGCCCATTTGAACACAAGCCAAGGCATCGACCACAAAGAAAAAAACCAACTGACAAGGAAAGCTTACTCACATTATGGAACTAATTAAGATAAGTTATCTTTTTTAAAAAATATTTCATTGATTATGCTGATACCAAGCAGTTTGATCCTAATGGGATGGAAAAGCCTTCCAGGTGAATCATGGGGTCTGCCAGCACTGGATATTTGGAGATGAAGCAGCACAAGCCGCTTTATGGATTTTTATTCAAGATACCCCACTTTGATTCCCAATGTGATTCTTGCAATGCTTGCTGTTCCACATGTTCTCATTCACAAAGCCTACAGAGCTGACACGGATGCAGACTTAAGGAATACCTTGAGTCTCTGCCTTAAATCTCATTGCAGAAGGGTTGCTATGTTGGTCTGCAGTAGAAGAGCTGGATTTGGGTCCAGTGGCACCCTAGAGCATTACAAACTTTTCAGGGTATAAGCTGTCAAGAGTCAAAACTCCCTTCGTTAGACACAGGAGTCGGACAGAGAGAACCTTGACTCTTGAAAGCTTATATCCCCAAAATCTTGTTGCTCTCTAAGGTGCTACTCTGCCTTGAATAGCACATCATTACATTTGCAGGCTAAAGGACAGAATCATTACCAATGAAACAAAAAACTCAACTAATTAGTCTTTGGCTCATTCTTTCGAGAACCTATTGTTACTGATCATTTTGAATACAAAACTACAGGTCTACAAGCACTTTACATTCGCACAGATATCAGACTCACATGTCAGTCCTGTGTAGAACATAATGGCAGAGCATGCAGAATGGATTGCTCCTAGTTCTTCCCCTTCCCTTCATAGTTTCTTGGCAATTCCCCCCCCCCCCAGTGCTCCTGAGGATCCAAGAATAGCACTGGATGCAGAATGGGAGGCTGCATCGGGAATGGAAAAATCAGTGAAGATCTGTCCAGCAACCTCGACTCCACTTGCTGTTCTATGGATCTAAGCCAGTAACAATAAAGCGTCAAAAGTGCTAAAAAAAAATGCAAATACCATATTCCTGCAACACATCCATATAATTTTATATTATCTTCAGTGGAACTCAATCGATTATAAGATCATTTAAGATTCCAGTATGATCCTACACTTGTTATTCAGACTCACATACTTCCTAGTAAGCATGTTTAGCACTGCTGTCTAAATCACATTTCAAAAAGACTTTTATCATATTCCTTACAAAATTTCAAGACATTGACCACTGTTTCCATTGCTGAACTTAAAGTGAAACTCTTTGGTGCCTATGGTTCCCTGTATGGAGACTTCCCTTGCTTCAACACTAAGCCAGAAGCAAAAGCAAAGGTGATGTGACACAGAACTCCCTTCCTCATCTCTCCCCTTGGGTGATTCAGGTGGGCTGTGCATATTCACCTGAATTCATCCAGCAAAAGTTATGCAAGTGCTCATAGTCAAAGTACATGGTGAATAAACCCATCTGAATATAAGAAAAAGATTCAAGTAGCATCTTTAAGCCTACCCTTAAAAAAGAGTCAAGTCGCTATAAGACATCTGAAAATACATACACTAATCACAGAGCTGGGTTTTGCTGCAGCCCCCTATTGGGTGAAGATATTGAACCAAACCCAAGGATTGCTGCTAGTGAAGGTATGATAATTGTTCTTTCAAAGCGATTTGACCAGAGCTGAATTGGATAGCATCAGGGGCATGTTGTATATATAAATGTCCCTCCCAGGATGTGCCTAAATAGGGACGGGCATGAACGCACAAACAAACCCTTTTTAAAGTATGAACTGGGCCAGTTCATGTTCTGTGAACCAGGGGTTCGGGAGAACGTGTTGCCCACAATCCAACCACAAACCTTCATGTTTTTCTTGGAGGTTTCTGAGGTTCATGGAAGACACTTCCTTGGTCTCCAAAGGCATTTAAATCCTGTCAGAGCCCACCACTAGCCCACGGCTCCACCCAAGTGAGCTCTGAAGACATTTAAATACCTTCGGAGTCACCTCTGGGCTGGCCCAGCTCGACTGAGCTCTGAGGGTAAGCGCCAAATGCCTTTATAGGCCTTTGGAGCTCACTCTGGGAGCTCAGTCGAGTCGGGCAGCCTCACTTGACTGAGCTCCCAGAGTGGGCTCCAAAGGCCTATAAAGGCCTTTGGAGCTCAGTTGGGCCAGCCTGACCCGAAAGCATACTCCGAGAGCATTTAAATGCCTTCGGAGCTCACTCGGGTGGGGCTGCAGGCTGATGGTGGGCTCTGATGGCATTTAAATGCCGTTGGGTGGGGCCATTCTACCACCTCCCACTCACTAACCAAACAAACCAGTTCGGAAAACAGAAAAGTCTGTGTATGTTTGTTGTTTGTATGAACCACCATTTCCCCAGTTCATGCCCATCCCTATGCCTAACCTACTTAGTGTCTCATTTTCCCTTTGTATGCAAGCTTAGCAGAGTAGCAGGGAGCTATAGAAGCATGTGCATGTTGTGCTTGGAGTATCCATGTGTTCCTCCCTCTGAATGAACCTTGCAATAAGAAAGACCGGTGTATGAAGTTAACTGTGTTCACTTGCAAAAATAAATAATTTCTAGAGTTTAGGGTGTGTGGTTTTTTTCTTGGTGTAAAATTTCGGTGTTCTTTAAACACAACTCCCAATTATGCATGATAAGAACTCAAGAGCCTGCTGTTATTGATTAACTAAACAGAGGGCTGAATACTGCATGCTCTTCTAAGCTTACAAGAAGTACAGAAAAGACAAAACTACCATGCCATCTGTCATTTCACGAACAACAAGCTTTTGTCCATGCCACATTTCCACTATCTCCAGTGGTGCCATGCCAGTTTATCTGAATTGCGACAGCATTACGCAGACACTGTAACAGAGAAAACATGCTCTATAAATGTCCCTCCCAGGATGTGCCTAACCCATTTATTGTCTATTTTTTCCCTCTGTATCCAAGGGAGGTTTAAGGTTAGCATAGTTTAGAAGCCAACTGCTGCATTACTTTGTATGGCAGATAGTAGGCTGTGAGACATAAAGGTGTGGTCCCTTTTATTAGATTCCCTTGTAAAGGAGAATAAAAGCTTCCAAATTTTACAGCCGAAACTCTGCTCAATAAAACTTAAGAAAGCTGCTTTGTCTTCCATCAAAAGCAGATCAGCGAGTAAACCATACTCTCCCTGCTGCCTGCCTTTCAGAGGCCAACTGACACATTATATAGAAACAAACCCGCACTGCTTGCATGCCTTGGATATATAGGTAAAGCACACATTATCTGAGGCTGCGAATATAGAATATACAAAAAACTGCTAATATACAATGGCATATTAAAAATGCCCATACATAGAAGAGGCTGCCTGCTGGCGCTCTGCAAAATCTCCACTAGGAGTGGGTAATTTAGTTCCAGCTCTACACTGCATTCAGCCACTCCTTACAGAGACATTGCAAAGTATACCCTGAAAAGAAGACCATCTGCTGCATCTCTGCATGAGTTGCTGCTCTCAACTAGGTCCTTCTCCTCAAGAGGCACACCTATAACTGTGTTTACAAAGGGGCTGGTTGTAAGCGTACTTAATTCACATTCTTCAAAACTCTACAAACGAAACTGTTACCAGAATAAGGATGAAAGATGCCTCCCATTTTAACTCAGAGGATGATTCCTCTATCAGCAGCTTAGAAAATGCACTTCACAGCAGTTTTCACAGTTTGGGGCGTGCACCCTAAAAATCTTAAAAGAGCACTTAAAAACTTGTGTGTGAGGAAGCCCCTTGTTTAGGGTTTAATTGCTTCTTACACTATCATCATTACAGCTCACAAACATTAGAACACATCTATGTTTAATGTATCATCAAGTCTGACATGGCAACTCTATAGATCCATGACCCCTAAAAGGTTCTATCGCTGACAGTCTTACTCCGGTCTTGCTAACCAGGAAGCATCTCATCTCTTTTCCTACTCCCTCTAAACCTTTCCCAGCATTACTTTATTTCCCAAAGAGTCTTGTCCTCTCATGATTTGACCAAAGTACGATAGCCTCAGTTTGGTCATTTAGCTCTTAGGGAGAATTGAGGCTTGGTTTGATCTAGAAACCACTTATTTGTCATTTTGGTGGTCCACAGTATCCATAAAACTCTCCTCCAACACCACTTTTCAAATGAGGAACACATCTAGCAAGAGCCAAATCAAACTTCAGAGGGTTTATGTAGGTATGGTTTTCAAAGAAGCTCTAAATGTCAGCATATCTCCAACAAGTCAGGTTAACCTGCCTCAAGAAGATATTAAAAGAAAGATGAGAAGGATTAGACCTGAAAAGCACATTAACTCAGATAGCAAACAAAGCAGAGGAGAGAGGGTGCATAGAGCTGGACAGATATAAACAATTTCACAATTATTCTTTTGTAACTAGATTTTAATTGAATTTTATAGGATTATTTTTACACAATACAATTTTACAGGTTTATGTTTATTGTACTTTAGTGGTTTATTTATAATTATTGCATTTTATTATGCAGTAAACAGCCTTGTGGACCTTTTAGTTGAAGAGTGATCAATAAAAAATTAAATTAGCATAAACAGTTGTGAATCCATTGGCTTCCAAACATTACAAATCTAGATACAAAAAGGAAGTATGACTTCAGTTTCAACCCAGCAATGGAAACTTAACAAACTGGATCTCCACTAGGAAAGAAATTCAAGATCAAATGTCTAGGCTCTATGATTTCACAGAGATTAAATAGATATCCACCTAGGAGGGCACATGCCTGCATCCAGAAACGAAAAGAACAAGCACAGTAGTAACTCATTTGAGGATTCAATTCAATTTTCAATGTTACCATAAACTAAGACTAGCCCAAATGAAAAATTCAATGGCAATGAGAATCTGAACACATTCAGTGGTCTCAACAGGAGGTCTATATCCAGAAACAGCACCTGCCAAATTAACTAGTAACAGCAAGGTGACTTGCAACACAGGTCAGCTGATGACCTGTAGCTGGATTCATGCCTCAGAAATCTCTTGTATCTTGTCCCCAATGGTGCAAAGGTCACTCATGATTTTACTCGATGACAACTTTGTTTTCAAAAACTATGTTGGCTCTTTTTCTCTCTGAACTTGGATACAGCATTTCAGACTTAGGATGGGGGCTCACATGAATTTAATTTTGTTCCATTAAAAAAAATAATTCCACACAAAACACTTATGTCAAAACAAATGTCCTAGCCTAGCCTTTTCTTAGGCATGTTAGCTTTCTGTATTCAGGGAAATCTTTTGGATGAAGAACCATTCAACTATGAGTGCTGTGATGTCCATTTACAATCTGAACTGGTATGGCTCAAATACAGGGTTAAAACCTCGATGAGAACTGGGCCATACACCATTAATGGTATACCCCCTTTTAACCTCCTAAAATCATGGCTGATCACTATTATGAGAATTTATCTTAGTAGCTTACCACCCATGAGGACAATGGATTGTACAGCGAAATACACTTCTGTCCACTGGACAGAAGGCTAAAGGTTTTCTGAAAAGCATTTATATTGAGTCCTTGCATCCTAATACAGATTCTTAACACAGGCTACAATCTGTTTAAAAACATATATGCACAACAGTACAAAAACAACATCTAGGCAAAAACCAGCCATAATACCGAACAGTAAACACAAGCATCAATACTATTAAAAACACTACTTGCCAAATACATAAATCATAAGCCTTACATTTTCAGCAGTTATCTTTGACAAGCTAAAGGCTCTGGATGATGGCTGTCTTTAGCATTCAATAAAACATCAGAAGAGATTAAGCCAGGCAGACTTCCCTTGAGAAGAAGTTGTACTTCCAGAGTTGTACTGCTATCAAAAAGGCGTACCTCCCATGCTCCTCCTCACACTAATGGGGACAGGCGGATGTCTTCAGATGATGACAGCCTTAGTGCCCAGGAAGGTTTATATGGACAGGCAAACCTAACCATTATTTTTGACCCTGAAATTAACTGGTAACCAGCACAGGCAAGACCAAGGAGGAATCATATGCTTCGATCAGCCCAGCCCTTAAGAGCCTGGCAGCTGCATTTTGGACCAGCTGCAGCTTCCAAACACTCCTCAGAGGTAGCACCACAGAAGGCATGTTACAGCACTCTAGCCTGAATGTCGTGAAGATGTACGTGACCATGGCAACAGCTCACTTGCTAGCAACGGACCCACTGGCAAACCAACAAAAGGTGGTTAAAGGCGCTCCTGGCCAATACTATCACCTGACCATCCAGGACCCAGGTGCAGCTGCAAAAGAATTGCCAGGATGCATATCTGAGTTTTCAGTGGGAATGCCACCCATCTTTTACCACCCATGTGAAAACTGGATCCAACCTTACGTCTGCATCAAGGTGAAAGTAAATACAGAAAGATTCAAGCCAAAGTCTGAAGCCACGGTTGAAAGGGATCTCAGGTTCAGAACTATGACCAGTGTTCAAAGAGATGTTGGTGTAATGTCAACCATAGTCAGTGGTGTACACAGGCACAGGAATTCAAATACAAGAAGTAAGGAGAAAAAGTAGAGCCTGAGGAAGAAACCTCTCTTAATTCCTTAATTATGGTTAATTACTGGGAAATATCTTCACTGATCCATTTTGCAGATTCACTGAAAGGACAAAGGAGAAGCGAGCAGAGAAGAGCGAGACCATCAAGACCATCAGACTCTCAACATCTGTAGATCGGCTGGAGTGTTTCTCTGACTTTGTGAACCTGAACTCTTAGCACTCCACAAACCCTTTCTCCAAGTGCATCAATCTTCATTCTAAACTGGCAGCTGTTTGCAGTCTGTCTGGAAATGAATCAGCAAGGTGAGTAGGCAGATGAACATGGCACACCTGGAACCCTTGCAGCTACTTATTAGTTACCTGGAATAAATAATCCCTTTCCTTCAGGATGACTCAAATCTATTGTCTAGGAATACTTGGATTTTACACCGAAGTACTAAAGACGTACAGGATGAGTCAGCCTAGACCTGATCTAAATATCTCTAGCCAGTGCAGAACAAACTGAATTTATAGTCTTCTGGCCTTCATCCAGTATCACAGCACATCTGAACATCTGGCAAGAATAGTCTACAAGTCTGCCTAATAAGCATGTATTCAGATTGGGTGGAAAAACCTTCTTATGTTTCTCCAATTAGCAGTATTCAAGTAGCAATCACATTTGATCCGCAAGAAAGGCTGAGTAGCCATTTTTTTTAAAAAAGCTCTTATACCAGAATAGGACTGTTGTGTAAATCATAATAAGCTCCAGGATGCTTTATCACCTCACTGGTTTTGCTTGCCAGTTTAGTGTAGTGGTTAGGAGTGTGGACTCCAATCTTGGAGAACCAGGTTTGAATCCCCCGCTCCCTCCACATGCAGGTGCTGGTGTGACCTTGGGTCAGTCATAAGTTCTTTCAGAGCAGTTTTCTCAAGGACAGTTCTCAAAAGAGCTCTCTCAGCCCCATCTACCTCATAGGGTGTCTGTTGCACGGAGGGGAAGGGAAAGGAGATTGTAAGATGCTCTGAGACTCCTTCTGGTAGTGAAGGGTGGGATATAAATCCAATCTCTTCTTCTACTCTTCTTCTTGTCAATTGTGATTAGGGAGCTGATTGCTTGCTGAAGTATTTGTTTTTTTTTTTTTTTTTTGGTTTTAACTTTTTATTTAGAACTTCAACAAATACAAAACATCAAGTAAAAACAAAAACAACTAAGTAAGACAATATATAAAAACAGGTAAGTAATACATCAATAATGAAAATAGTAACAGTAAAAATAAGAATGTGCACCACATATTATTACATTTAAATTACAAGAAGCCAACAACAAAACTTGTTTGAAAGAGATATTACAGCTTAGGAGTAGACATTATAAGGTTAAAATAATCTCCATATACCTTTTAGGAATAGTATCTGTAGGTACAGTATTGCTAAAATGAACCGCTTCTAAAAAGGGTGACCATTTAGAATAAAATAGAGACTGTGCCTTGTAGGTGCTAGAGGAAGATAAGGAGTAAGCTATTTTCTCCATTGTAAAGTATTCCCATATGTTTACATACCATTGGTGTAATGTTAGTGAGTTGGTACTCTTCCAATTTCTGGCAATAACAGATTTGGCTGCCATTAATAACACAGAAATTAACTCTTTATTCGCTCTAGTTATGTCTATGTCATCCCAGAGGTCAAGGAGCACAAGAGGAGGTGAAAAAGGTAAGTTAACTCTGGTAATTGTTTTGATGGCTTGTAAAATAGAGAACCAAAAAGAACTAATTTTATTGCAGGACCACCAACAGTGGAAATATGTTGCAGTTTTGCCACACTGTCTCCAGCAAGAAGAAGGGTATAAGGTATTAATGTGATGAAGTTTAGCTGGGGTAAGATACCATCGTGTCATCAGTTTAAGGGCTTGAGCTCTAACATTTAAAGATTTGGAGGTCATACTGGGGGATGACCAGATTTTGTGCCACACAGAATCGTCTAAAGGAATTGAACAGTCATTATACCATGCGGTCTGGTATGATGTTGGTTCCCTAGAGGAATATAAAAGTAATATTTTATAGAAAATAGCAATCATACCATTGCAGGAGGTAACATCTTGTGAAAGGATTTTTTCGAATGATGTAAGTGGTTGGAGTGTTGTATTTTTAAAAATAGATTTCCAAAGATCACTAACTTGAAGGTATTCAAACCATTGGATCTTGCAATCATAGCGCAGTTCTAGAGCAGATTTAGATAAGATAGTAGAGTTGTTGCAGATGTCTTTAAACCTTAAAATGTTATTGTTTCTCCAGGTTTTATATGATGTGTTTGCATATCCGGGAGGAAACCAGGATTGACCAACAAAAAAGGTAAGTAAAGAGGGGGAAGAAACCAAAATGGTTTTCCATTTGTCCCAAACTTTCATAGAGTTGTGTAAGAATAGATTTTCATGTAAAGTTGAAGGACGGCGAGTTGGTTTGTCCCAGAGGATCTCCTGAAACGATTTAGAATTCAAAAATGAAAGCTCCAATATCTTCCATTGAGCTTGGTAATTCTTGCTATATTGTTTTATAATGCCTGTTAGTGTTGAAGCTTCATGATATAAGGATAGATCAGGTAAGGATAAGCCACCATTCTTCGGGAGTCTGCGTAGCGTTGAAAAGCTGGTTCAATGCAGGGATTTGTTCCATATGTATTTCAGTATGGCCGCCTGCCATTTCTTTAATATATGCTGAGGAATTAAGATCGGAAGAGCTCTAAATAAATAAAGAAATTTAGGAAATACAAAAGACTTGACGGTTTGTATTTTTTCAATCCAGGTCAACAATGGTGAAGATGTTGAGTTGGGTAGTGATTCCAATGATTTGGTTAACGTAGTATAGTTGCAATTTAAAAGATCAGAAAATTGAAGAGGGATGAAAATACCTAGATATTTCCAATAGTCCTTAACCCAACTGAAGTTATAATTCTTTTTGATGAAGTCTCTGTGTAAGTCATTCAACAAAATAGGATAAAGAATAGTTTTAGAATGATTTATTTGTAAACCTGCCACTAATCCAAACAAGTCCAATAGTTTATTTAAGGCAGGTAAGGAACACTTTGGGTTTGACAAAAAAAGAGTTAAATCATCAGCAAAAAGGCTCAATTTAAATTGGTGGTTATCCAACAATAAACCATGAATATCTTGGTTGGAACGGATTGCATGCGCTAGCGGCTCAATGGCGATTGCAAACAATAAGGGGGAAATAGGGCAACCTTGACGGGTGCCTCTGGACAAAGTGAAGTCTTCAGAACAAGATCCATTAATTTGAATGCACGCTGAAGGAGACTGATAAATTGTATTAATTAATGATAAAAATTTTGGTCCGAAATTCATGTTCTGTAATAGAGAGTTTAAGTATTGAGTTTCTACCCTGTCAAAGGCTTTTTCAAAATCGACTGATAAAATAAAGGAAGGTTGAATATTATGTTTCCTGCAGTATTGGATTACATTTAACACTTTTCGCGTATTATCAGTGATTTCCCTATGTGGAATAAAGCCAGACTGGTCGATGTTAATGTAGTGCTCAATGATGTGGTTAAGACGAAACGTCATTGCTGCCGTACAAATCTTGTAATCCTGGTTCAATAAGGAGATAGGTCTATAAGAACTTGTCAAAGTCAGGTCTTTGTCAGGTTTAGGTAAGAGTATAATTTTAGCTTGGTTCCAAGACGGAGGCATAATTCCTTCTTCCAGGACCTGATTACATGTGAGTGCTAAGGGATCGGCCAAAATATTGCTAAATTTTTTATAAAATTCGGCTGTAAAGCCATCTCTCCCTGGAGACTTATTAGGCTTGAGTGATTTGATAACTGCTTGTATCTCTTGTGGTGAGATTGGTTCTTCCAGCCATTGTTTGTGTTCGGGCGATATATTTGTGGGGAGAGGAAATTGGGATAAAAAATCATCAATTTTAGATTGTGGTGGCAGGTCAGAAGTATATAGAGATTTATAATATTGAAGGAAGACTTCAGAGATATCTTTATTGCTGTGTTTCAATAAGCCAGACTTGGTTCTGATGGTATGGATTGCATTTACAGCTTGTTTTTTCTTGAATTTCCAAGATAAAAGTTTTAGTGAGTGAGGAGTTTTAAACCAGTACTTTTGTTTAATATAAGCTATTCTTTTTTGAATTTGGGAGACTTCTATGGATTCAAGTTTTTTCCTTTCCAATAATAATTTCTTGTACGTGCGTTTTCTACCATAAAGTTTAAATTCGTCTTCTAACGTTTTGATTTTCGTTGTCAGTTCCTGAATTAATTTGTTTTTCTCTTTCCTATAGGTTGAGGATATTGCGATAAGTTTGCCGCGTACAACTGCTTTCAGAGCATCCCACACGAGGTGTTGAGACACCCCACAAGATGCATTGAATTGCAAATATTCTTTAATTTCAGATTCCATAGAGTCTGTGACGGATTTTAAAAATAAAAGTTTTGGGTCAAGTCTCCAAGTGTAAGAGTTTTTTGTGTTTTCGCCAAGTTCCAGAATGGAGTCAATCCAGGAATGGTCAGACCATATTCTAGCTCCAATTGAGGCTTCAGAAAAGGAATTAGAAAGGGCTGAGGATGCCAAAATAAAGTCAATTCTCGAGTGAGACTGGAATCTGGGTGAAAAATAAGTGAAATCTTTTACAGAAGGGTTTCTTAAGCGCCAAATATCAACAAGGCCAAAATGTTTTAATATTGGTGCCAATTCAGATTGGGCTGAGGAAGTATTTCCTATGGCCTTATAACGTTTGTTCAAGGGCTTCAAATTAGTTTTATCCAGATTGTAATTGACAACATAATTGAAATCACCACCTATTACATATGGGTTTGTGCTGAAAGCTTCTAACTTGCAAAAGGTGGTTTTAATAAAGTTGATCTGGTCATTATTAGGCGCATAGATGGAAGCAAAAGTGATAGGAGAGCCATTAAGAGAGCCACTCACAAAAATATATCTGCCGTTGGGGTCAATTTCAGTTTTATCAGAATAAAATCTCACATTCTTGTTGACCAAAACTGCTACTCCACGTGATTTAGAGGTTCCTGGGGCCTGGAATTGTTGGGAGAGCCTATGAGTAGGTAAAACTAAATTGTTGTTGCCTTTAAGATGGGTTTCTTGCAAGAAAACTACTGCAGGATTTTGCTTTAAAATAGCTGTCATGACTCTGCGTCTCTTAATAGGCGAATTCAAGCCTCTGCAATTAAATGAGAGGAATCTTAACCGGTCATTGAAAGACATGGTGAAACAAAATTCAAATGCTTATTAAATTCAAAAATATACATTTTAAAGATTAGTGGTGTTATGAATAAAACCTGGACTGCTATACTAGATTCCAGAGGTGTCCAATAAACATGGTGATAGCTAAATATCAATAATAGAATTAGGTGTATGAAAGAGTTCTTTATAACAGTATTAACATTAACTAGTAACAAAGAACACAAACAAGCCAGAGCCGGCTCATGGGCTCTGAGGTCCTTTTCCTGTAAGGACAGTATCGTTAGAAGACAAATAAAAAAAGACATTAGCACTAAGGAGAGCTAGGCTATTGCCCCCTCTTTCTTCCTTCCCCCTTGCAAGGTAAATAGAAAGACAAAATTAAAAATTATTTAAGATACTTTCTTATATGTAAAATTCCTAAACCAACCTAAGGATCATAATGCAATTCTGATTAATTTGTAGAATAGGAATGAACCAAACCTGTAACAGGAGATAGAAAATGTTATTAGTGAAAGCAAGTGCATAAGCAGTTGTATCTCCATATAATACGGAACCTCAAGTGGTGACGGATAGCCAAGATGAGTTAGCAGAGTATTCCGTGTCCCAAACGTTCAGGTCTGAAGAGTCCGGTTAAGTGTTCACTCAGATGAACTTTTCGACGAAAACAAAGTCATAAAGATTTTCAACTCAGTGGCTTGAATTCTCCGATTCAAAAGTATTTAATTTTGCGTTCCCGCTTTGAACGAGCCGTCTGCCATCGAGTGGTTGTAGAGTCATGCTGCTGGGGTACGTCGTCCTGAGGGAGATCTGGTGGAATCTGGAGCCCTAGGTCTTGAAGGAGTTTGGTTCCCGATTCTTGATCCGACGCTTGAAGAATGGAGCCATTATGCAGGACTTGAAGTTTGTAGTAAGCAAACCATTTATATCGAATTTTAGCATTGATAAGAACTGTAGTAATAGGTTTCAAGAATTTACGCCGTTGCAACGTTTCTGCAGACAAATCTTGTAGGATTTGAATTTTAGAGTCCTCAAATCGCAGATAGCCTGCTGGTCTAGCCATAGTTAACACCTTGGTTTTGGTTCGAGAGTCCATAAACTTAACAATGATATCCCTGGGAACATTATTCTGGCGGGAACGTTGGGAGCCTGCCCTGTAAGCAAAGTCAATCAAGGGAGCTACACCCGCTTCGAGTTGTAAGATTCCCGCCAACCAAGACGCGATAAAAATTTTTAATTCAGTTGTTTTTTCCGCGTCCTCCGGAATCCCTCTGAATTTAAGATTATTCGCTTTCAGTTGATTTTCAAGGGAGATAATTTTGTCTGTGGCCCATTCGTCTTTTTTATAGAAATAGCATGCGTCATCTTGAAGCACCAAACTGTGATCCATAGCAAGATCAGCGGTTTGCGCTATTTGTTCCACAGTTTGTTTAAGATCATTTAGCTGTGTTGTTAAAGGTTTCAGAAGTTCAGTAAGGGTGACGGACATGCTTTTTTCCAGTGAATGTAGGGAGTCGTGGAACTCTTGTTTGGAGACCATGAGGCCTTCTTGTTGTGGATTGTCGCGACCCTCCGCCATTTTAGGAGAAGTAGGATCGGTTTTCCCCGCGGGCCCAGGTTTATCGGGAGGACGAAAAAGGAGGAAACTCCGTTACTTACAGTCGTGGCGTTTCTAGTTTTTGGCCCGTAGTTTTTCCCCATAACAGGCAATCGTTTTTGGGGATCAAGAAGAATGTTAAAGGTTGGTTTGGATGCAAAATAGGTGGAAGGTTTCAGGGAGCAAAATACTCAGGCGTCCATTGCCGTTCGCGTCGACGCCACGCCCCCCTTGCTGAAGTATTTGTGTGTGACGGAACAAATTTGGATGTGCCTACTTGCATGATTAGAGTGCTTTCTTGCATGATTAAACTTTCTCACAGCTGTCACCCTCCATCTGCTTCCCCTGCCACCATCTGCCACCCCCCAAAGTATTAAAAGGCACACAGTTAAAAAAATTAGATCTGTTTGAGAAGTTTGAGTTGTAACTTGCTACTTAGATGTCCCTGTGTGCCTTTGGTGTCTATCCATGAACCTAGAAAGTTTTGTAATCAGTTCTTGAGATTGCTTCATTAATAGATGCTGCTCACTGTACAAGTCAAAAAGCAAGCAATGTATCCATTGCTGGTAAAGTATATGTCTGACTGCACAGGAGCAAAAGGGGATGAAGTGTGAACAAGTCTGTGCTTGACACTAAGTCAATTTAATCACCTGACCACAACCATGGGAAACTGTACCTCTTCTCTAGTAACTGAAAAGATGTAGATTGTGAACTGTGTAAGGGCAAAAGTGGCCCAAAACTGCAGTTAATTTCTTACTTATTAACAAAGTACAACCTGGCCCTGTAAGACAAGTGGCTAAGTGCAGGTACAAAGCTTCTCAGTCCATTGCTCAAGACAAGTCATAACAACAAAAAAACCTATTGAGACAATCCAATCAGGAGCTCACCTAGCATATAATTAAGGAACGTAAGTATATAAGAGAAGTCAATGTTGGATCAGGCCAATGACCCATCCCATCCAACACTCTGTCACATAGTGGCCAAAAATACCAGGTGCCATCAAGAGGTCCAGCAGTGGGGCCAGGACATTAGAAGCCCTCCCACTGTTGCCCCCCCAGGACCAAGAATATAAAGCATGAACTTACCCCAGACCAAGAGTGTCTATCTATACCTTGTGGCTAATAGCCACTGATGGACCTCTGCCCCATATGTTCATCCAATTCCCTCTTGAAGCCGTCCATGCTTGTAGCTGCCACCACCTCCTGTGGCAACAAGTTCCATGAGTTAATCACTCTTTGGGTGAAGAAGTACTTCCTTTTATCTAACCCGACTGCTCAGCAATTTCATTTCATTGAGTGCCCACAAGTTCTTGTACTGTGAGAAAGGGAGAAAAGTACTTCTTTCTCTACCTGCTCTATCCCATGCATAATCTTGTAAACCTCTATCATGTCACCCTCAGTCATTATTTCACCAAGCTAAAGGGCCCTAAGCCCTTTAACCTTTCTTCATAGGGAAAGTTTTCCTGGCAGTCATCTTAGGCTGCGATCATATGCACAATTAGACCCGACATAGGTGTGAATGTCAGGCAGATTTAAAGGGCGTGATCAGACAACAACATCTGGGAAGCACCCCACAGCCATCGGCAACCCGTTCTGCTCCACCACAGAAGCAGAGTTAAAAGACACCAGGGAAAATCCAGTCGTTAACGGGTTGCGACAGGCCACAGACGGACTTTCCTGTGTCTGATTGCTCCAGTGTGCTCTCATGGCATTGGGATGGTCTGATCAGGCCATCTTGACTCCATGCCATTGTTCCCCCCCCCCTTCACAGTATCATCACATACTCCATAGGGAGCCCTCGGTGCGGAGGTGCAATTCATCGATCCCTCGTGCATGGGGGGAAAATGGCACAAAAAACCCCTCACCTGCAGTTGCATCTGATCATGACTGCGCTTGCAGCTTCAAAGGGAGGTGTCATTGTGCAACTGCGGGTCAAATTCCTCAGAAGGAAATAGCCTCCCTCCCCTCCCTGTTTTTCCTGGCACATGTGACCACAACCTAGTCTCCTAGTACTATACAGCAATTGAACGAAAGCCCTGGTTACAGCAATATTCTGATTTTACTGTACATCATTAAGGACAGGATTGAGTATCCTCCTAGAATTCTTGTAAGTTAAAACAAGACTGTGAATAGAATACTTATGGAAGTACTGGTATTGCAAGGACTGCCAGATTTTTAGTTTGTTCTCAGCCTTTTGAGGCAACCTGTGCATTCTGTTTGGTATCTAAAAGACATTTGATGAACTAATGGGGGTTCTATTTTTCAACTGGACAACTCTCATTTTTGCTTCTTTCCAGCATGCTGGAATACAATCTGATATCAGCTAGGTACACTCTATGTAGTCAGCTAATCATCCTAGTAGGCAAATGGGCCTTTTGATCCTCTCTCCCTCTATTTACCTAGTCTTATAAAGAGACCTTAAAAGCTTAAAAATGTGTGTATTCTTGTACCTGGTGCTACTGAAAGGTACTACGTGGACTCTGGTTCAAGACTGTGAACAGAATCCTATGGCATTCAACAACCTAGACAACTCCTGTTTTACAGATGTTCCTTCTCAGGTCCCTTTTAGCCTTGAGTACTGAGTACATGATCCTCTTCATTATACAGTAAACAGAATTTTCAGTAATACAGTAAGTAAAACAAATGACAGTTCCTGCTTTGTTAACTGAGTTCATTCAGCATTCAAGATAGAGACTCAATGATTATGTTAAAAATAGCCATGGGTAATAGTGATCTAATTAACCAGATCAGTGCTAACCTTCTTTCTTGTCTAACCCAGCCAAATAGCCATCAGCCTGAACATATAACAAGATTTTATTTTTGCTCCCATCTCTCATTCCACAGAACCAACATGGCTAGAACACTCTGATAATCTAATAAGACATTCTGTTGGGAGCCTGCATCCTCTCAGGGATAAATCTGACATATACACATGACATTAATGTAACTAGATTCATCTCTCCCTCCCCCTTTGCCTTTACCCCTGGAAAGTTTTAAGGAACAGACCGTAGTCCAAAGACTGCTAATTGGCACAAACTGGAAAGTGTCTGGAATCTCATGCAAATCTCTCTCCTCCAGCTATGGTATGCTAAGCTCCAAAGAGTGCTAATTTTATTGGCTTTGAAGAAAACCACTTTACCAACACAGCAGCAATGCAAGACCAGCTATTTAGTAACAACTGATTTATGAACTGCTTGAACAGAGTGTCAGAGAACACAACCCAAGGGAAGCACATTCTGAAGTAATGTACACCTGCATAAAAACAGTTGGGATTCTGCCCATTTCCACACAGTGCACCCTTCCCCAGTATGGATATTTGATATGCCTATGTTTCTAGGTATATTTGCCCTATGAAGTAACTCTATTTGGCTGGAAAGGTGGCAAAGAAATGTTTTAAATAGGGTTGTCAGGTCTAAATGCTGGGCCAGTGGGGGATGGGAGGGAACTTTTCAGGAGTGGGGTGGAGCACCATGATGTGTTGACGTCATGAGGAAGTAACGTCACCACAGTGGAGTGTATGGTGACACTCTTGTTTTGGGGTAAAACTCTATGGTAAAATCAGCCACAAATAATAGAGTTTTGAGGAAGTAACGTCACCACAGTGGAGTGTATGGTGACACTCTTGTTTTGGGGTAAAACTCTATGGTAAAATCAGCCACAAATAATAGAGTTTTGCCCAAAAACAAGAACATTGCCATGTGACATCAGCACATCATGTTTATTTCTGGCAATGGGGCAGGGTTTCCTCCCGCTGGCCAGTTGGCCAGGCGCGGACAGAAGCAAAAAAAGGTGGATTCTCCCCTCCCAACTGAGGAATGGCAACCCTAGTTTTAAATAACTAAAATAAAATTCAATTATTTTTTTTTTAAATCTATACAAAATTGTACCCAGTAGTGAGGCTGAGGGTCCCATACTGATCACTGGGGCAGGAAAACAGTGCCCTCCAATGGCAGCAAGACTAGAGTTTTGGTATAGTTAGGGGATATTAGTCTATAAATTAAGATACAAAGGAACTCTCTCTGTACATACCACACACACCTGCAACCAACTCAATTAAAATGGAGAATATTCATTGTCTTCCAGAGCCCATGGAATGTTGAGGGCAACCAAGTGTCAACTGGCAGAAAAAACCTGAGAACTTTGACTGTTTTGAAACCAAGAGAGTTATGTTGAGGGATTAATGAGAATTGGATCAAAAATGCATCTTCTGATCCTAATTCCGCATGTGCATCAATGCATAGCAACAGAATGACCTTAACCAGGTCTACTCAGAATCCTACTCAAGTCTACTCACAAGGGGGCTTACTCCCAGGAAAAATGTTCTTAGGGTTGTACTCTATGACTCTTTAATCCCAAAAGGGAGTGGAACTAACAGCTCATAGTGTCCTGGAATGGATGAGTATATAATCAGAGAGGATGGATGTAAGCCAGGAGGCATGCATTCCGTCTCTACTATCCTAAAAACTTTTATGCATGGTAAAAAAATAAGCCTCTTCTGTGTAGAGCTATTCAGGTTCAGGGCTAGATAAACAATGCCTTACTCATCTAACCTCACCCTTGTGCCATAATTCTAGACTTCTGAGGTTCAGGGTTATGAAAGCAAAAAAAACAAGCTATCTGTATAACTCCAGAACCTAGAGGTTTTGTGTTCGTTACTCTCTCACACACATGCTGCAGTTCCTCATGTCCTCAATTTATGTGTAAGTATATGTCACATTCCATCACAGGCTATCATGGCTAAGAAACAGTACAGAATCCAAAATGGAGCCTGTAAAGATAGAAGCAGTGCCTAAGAACACCTGGGACACGGAATAAGTTGAGCCTCCCTCCAATGCTTATTCAGTTCTACAGGAAAGAGGGAGGGAGGGCAGCATGTATAGCCTGGCCTTGTTGGATCTTGGAAGCTAAGCAGGGTCAGTACTTGGATGGAGGACCACCAAGAAGGCTCTGCAGAGGAAGGTGATGGCAATTGGCAAACTACCTGTGCTTCACACTTGTCTTGAATGCTCCTTGTTGGGATCACCATAAGTTGGTTGTGACTTGACAGCACATCCATATAGGGAAAGTAAAGTGCTTTTTTGAGAACAACGTTGTGTCAGTTCTCTGATATGGGGTAGCAAGTCTTCAGTTTCAGGAAGCACCACAAGAGGTGCAACATATACAGAGCGCTCACGCCAAAATAACACTGCACCATCCTATAAAGCCCTTTATACAAACCACCACCTGTCATAAAGACAGGCAGACATACACACTCTACAACTTTGGCTAACGTTCTACGTATGCTCATGCAGATGCCTGCTAAAGAAGATCCTGATATGGGTCAGTGCCAACTGATTTCCCTCGATACTTTGGAAGGAACTGATGGATTCTGGAATGGCTCCCTAATAGGTGTTAAAAAAAACTTGTCTTGGAAAAAATACATATCCACATAGAGGTAAGAAATTAATTTGATGCTGACATGATAGAGCTAAGGCAGGCTCCATTTCTGCCTTACTTCGGAGAAGCTACAATGATTTTAGTTTACATTCTTTCAACAGTCCTTTAAAACCACCCCTAAGTAGGAATCAGAATAGTAAAAGGAATAAAGATTCGGCAAACAATCTCCAGCATCTAGTACAACATTCTTCCCTCCTCTGTTTTATCCTATTTCATTTAAACTTCTTTGACCTCAAGACCTCAAGTGCACTATGTCAACCCGCTCCAGAAAACTGTTTGATGTGATGAACAATGGATCAAACCAGCTTACTAGAGCATTCTGCAATGCAGTGATATTGGTTCTGGTTACACAGCCATAAGTGAGGTTGCTATGTCATGGAACACTGTTTATGTCTCTACCACCCCCTCCCCCCCAGTCTCCCAGGGATTGCTGGCTGAGATCTGAGACCAATATTGTCAGTTTGCTCATATGGGGTGGCAAGTCTTCACTTTCAGGCACTGAAGGCTAGCAGCAACCCTAGGTGCATCCCACCCACTGTACTAGTTCTCCGACATCTACACTGGCTTATTCTTTTTCAGGCAGTATCCTAGATGCTTATTATAATCGACAAGACCTAAATGAATTATGCCCCCAGCTACCTGAGAGGAAACCTTCCTCATAATATAGAAGTCCTATATATTAAAAACCAGTCCAATGATTCTATTATCTCCTAATATGACCAAGAAACAGAAGTAAAGACAGAGCTTAGACAGAATTGTGTGTAAACCTAAATGCTTTCCACTGAATTCAGTGGAACATAGCAAATGAGTTGATGTGGCGAAAAGCAATTACATTTACTGCATTTGGGAACTTTACAATTGTGGACAAAACCTGCCTACCCTCCCTGAGTGGCCTTACCCTGAGTCCATCAGTAGTAATCTGTGGAGACAGATAACACTCTCATACCAGGTGAGCTTATAAAATACAGACTCCCACACACGTCACCTGCTGTCGTAACAAAGAGTTTTTCATTCATTCAGAATTACCTTTTCCTCCAGTGGCTAAATCTGACCCATTTTCCATCCTTGCAAAGCCTGGAATGATTTGATGATGGTCCAGCAGCAGCATGCCGAAGTAATCCTCTTTCACCATATGGCCTTTGCCATGTGTAAAGATCTAAATCACTTAATTTGCCCTAGTTATCATTTAGAACAAACAACGGCAAGTTTTTCTGTAAAGAAGATCTTTCTTTTTGTGTTACTTGTTGTATACACATGCATCACTATCAATGGCATATATTAGAAGATACAACCCAGCTGCAGTATTGGATTCTTTTGTTGTTATTGTTTTATAAAATAAAATTTCCCATACAAAAACATATAAACAACACAACAGTCCTTGTGGTATAGCGCTTAAGAGTATCAGACTAGGATCTGGGAGACAAGGTTTGAATCGGAGTTCTGCTGTGGAACCTCACTGGGTGAACTTGCGCCAGTCACACATTCTCAGTCTAACCTACCTCACAGGATTGTTGTGAGGATAAAATGGAAAAGAAGAGAAAGATGTAAGGTCTACATGCAGTGAATAAATGAAATACATAAAAAGAAAAAATTAGTTCTCTGCATAAGACACTCATACATTTACCTCCTACATGGTTACAGTGGGCTTAAAGTAACTCAACACAGGACTATGCTGTTTCTTTCCAGTAACCCAGGCCTGCTTTATTTGTGATCCACAATGCCCAGCACAGTCCACCAGCTTTGTATGATGGCCTACCAAGTCCTTGACCTGTTTTTGTTTTTATGGACAGGCAGCAAAAAATACACATTTATCAAATTTCTAATGAACATGACTAGTGGGCTGGATATTTTTTACTTGGTGGGCCACAAGTGGCACAGACCCAAAGTTCAGTTACCATTCTTCCAGTAACTGGAGGCTATATTTTGTTGCTGCAACATTTACTTAAGTGCTGCTGTTTTATTTATCAGTACTATATGCCAAAAATTCCACACCAAGTCCTCTTTTGGGGGCTTTCCTCAGTTCCATTCACCCAATCATTTTGCCCAGGATCAACATACTGTCCACTAATGCTTCCCCCCCCAACAGGGGTCTTGAAATCATGTAAAAACTGACTTGTGGATTAAGTAAGAACCCAGTCCTTATCATCTCTCTGATTTTTAAACCATTTTGCACTGTCACCATACATGCATGAAATCCACCTTCTTTTTAAATTATCTCCTGCAGTTTGCTGGTATGCTAATATTTTTTTTAAAAAACTTAACAGTATATACTAGCAGTTTCAGTATATTGTATTGACCATGGGTCATAACAATATATAACATAATCTTCCACATACCAAAACTACAAAGTTAGCAAATTAACAAACTTAATTAACAAAATGACAAATATAATACAGGACTAAACCATATAAAGTCAGCCTAGTTTAAAAAGTTTTTTAAAGTTCAAAACAATTTTAACTCTTATTATAGCTATTATTCCATACAGTTCAATCTAATCCTTCTTGCCACTAATGAAAACAAAATGACTCTATTAGAAACATAAGAATCCTCATCTGCAAGCAAAAGTATTACTTTTTCCAAGTCTGAAGCTCCTTCCCACATGGATAGAATATTAGTAATAAATTTGTTTCGGGGGTCATGGTGAAGGGGATATCTCAAAATATAATGAATCAGATCATCTATTTCTCCCATACCACACACACAGAATCGTAATGGGGAAGGAACACTTAAGAAACAACCCAATCGAACCGCTGAGGGCATAGCTTGAAATCTTAAACTAGTAAAGGCCATCCTTATTTTCACTGTTGTTAAAGTCCTCATATAAGAAGAACTAATATGATCTGTCTTTAGAAACAGGATATATTATGATCTTGTAAAAACTGTTCCTTAAAGACTACATATTTTACAACTATATTGCCACTAGGCTTGCCAACCTCTAGGTAGTAGCTGGAGATCTCCCGCTATTACAACTGATCTCCAGTTAACAGAGATGAATTCACCTGATCAAAATGGCTGCTTTGGAAGATGGACACTATGGCATTATACCCCTCTGAAGTCCCTCCCCATACCCCGCCCTCTTCAGGCTCCACCCCAAAAATCTCCCAGTATTTCCCAACCCAGAGCTGGCAATCCTAATTGCCACTATCTTTCTGAAATATCTTTCCCTTTCTCCTCTTATAGCAGTCTTCACTGAGTAAACTTTTTATTAAGATATTATATATTCTTGAAAGAAGCTCTTCTAGGAGTTCATAAGATTCTCACTTTCAGAAAGTACAATAATAAATCAAAACAGAAGCCTGCTCCCATAAGAACCTACTCATCAGCTAACATCTTCAACAGCAGTGGTCCTTCAACCTTTGGGTCAGGATCTTCAGGCAGGTCACAGAACCACTTGTCATGAGTCCTGATAATTCTTTTTATTGCTTCCTGGAAGGTGGCGAGGTCACTCAGCTATGTAGAGGAACACAGGTCCAGAGACCCCACTGTCCCCAAAGTTATTCTTTGCCTTCGTCTTCATTCCTGGCATAGCTCACTCACCCCTGTGTCAATCTTCCAGTGCTTCATGCATGCTTGCAGAGTAGACCCCTCTCCTCACTAATGAGGTAGCTCCTTTGACTTTTCCTGTCACATGTCAAATGTTACATACCTTCCTGCAATGTGCCTTCCAGCTCAAAGGGGTCCATTCAACTTTCTGGGTGTTAAAGGTGGGCTCTGGGTCTGGACAGGTTAAAAGGCCACCGCTCTATAGAACTCCTGCTCTGAGTGCCCTGATATTAAGTATGGTGGCTACCAGAGGCTGGATCTTTTCTGTTGTGACACCTTGAGGTTGGAAGTCCCCTCTACAGCTCTTTGCAAGGCATACAGCTTAGTGATCTTTAGAATTAGTTGTCCGCCTTTTTGCTTCTTAATGTTTTTCCTCACCTACTTTGGTTTTATTTTTTATTTTATTACTCCAAGTCTTTTGGGTAATATGGTTTTATTGAATAATGCTGTTGGGTGCTGATTAATTCTGTTTTTGTGGGTAAACTGTGTATTTTTTTAAAAGGAAGAAGAGGTTGAATTTATACCCCACCCTTCACTCAAGAGTCTCAGAGTGATTTACAAACTCCTTTCCTCTCCCCTTCCCACAACAGACACGCTGTGAGGTAGGTGGGGCTGAGAGAGCTCTTTTGAGAACTGCCCTTTCAAGGACAGCTCTGACAGAACTATAGCTTGCTCAAGGTCATCAAACAGCTGCACATGGAGGAATGGGGAATCAAACCCGGTTCTCCCAGATTAGAATCCGCACACTTGTTGTGAGAACCTGTGTGCTGAGTGATAGAAAAATATTTAAATTTGTAAAAAAATAGCAAGTTTCAAGTACTATTAATGACTCCAGCAAAAAAAATTGCTCCAGATCTTATGAAGTAACTTATTCTGTTCTCTCTCCTCAATTTAGGAGTCATTCCAACTGTGTGCTCAAAAGGTTCTGTACATTTTTAAATGCTTTGTTTCCCCACCAACACCCTTTTAGATTACAGATTACTGCCACAGATATCAGTGGGAAGTAGACAAGTAAAAGTTTGGGGAAACTGAGGTCACGATCACACACACAATTAGCTGCACCATAGGCGTGAATGGGAAGCGCCCTGCACCCGTTGGCAACCCATTTTGCTCCGCCGCAGAAGTGGAGTAAAAAGACACTGGGGAAAGTCCAGTAGCAAATGGATTGCTACGAGCCACGGATGGACTTTCCCATGTGATCACTCCCATGGCATCAGGATTGTCTGATGAAACCATCCTGACTCTGTGCTGTTGTTTTTCCCCCCGCCTCTGTATGCGCATCATCGCACACTGCACAGGGAGCCCTCAGTGCGGAGATGTGAATCATTGATCCCTCGTTGAAGCACACTAGAAACCCATGGCAAGAACCCCAAAAAACAACTAACCCACGGTTGCATTTGATCACAGTGGCGGGCTGTGCCCGCAGCTTCCAAGGACTGTGTGATTGCGCAACTGCGGGTCAAAATCCTACGGAGCAAATAGCTTCACTTCCCCCCCCGCTTTATCTTGCGTGTGTGACCGCCACCTAGATGTGGGTTTATTTGCAGCTGCAAGCAAGAAATCAAAATGAGATTGAGACTTGGAAGGACAGGCATGAAGGAACCAGAAAAAAATCTTTAAGGTGTAAGCACATGTTGCTGGAGACCAAGATTAAGGTAACTGTGGAATACTGTGGTGTTTCCCATTACCATGTACATATCTGAAAGGTGGACAATGAAGAAAACTGACTGGAAGAAAACGGATTTATTTGACATGTGGTGTTGGAGGCGAATTCTACGGGCACCATGGACCACCAAAAAAAGACAAACAAATGGGTTCTAGATCTAATCAAGCCTGACTTCTCCCTAGCGGCTTAAATAACTAAACTGAGGCTATTATACTCTGGTCACATCATGAGAAGACAAGGTTAACTGGAAAAGACAATAACAATAGGAAAAGTTAAAGGCAGTAGAAAAAGAGGAAAACCCAACACAAGATGGATTGACTCAATAAAGGAAGCTGCAGCCTTCAGTTTACAAGACCTGAGCAAAGCTATTAATGATAGGATGTTTTGGAGGTCATTAATTCATAGGGTCATCATAAATTGGAAGCAACCTGACAGCATATAACACAGGGAAATGATGTAAAGTTGAGAGGGGGGCATAGCTCAGCAACACAGTGCAAGCTTTGAACATAGAAGAAGTTCCCCAAACCTGGCATCTGTGGCTGAACATGCTCCATGGCAGAACTGGTAAAAGCTCTGTCTGTAACTTCGGAAGAAAACCACCAATCTAAGCAGACAGTTTATTGCAATAGATTATTTTAGATTTCTGCCTGCCAGTCCAGGATCCCTATATCTCATATTACACACGCGCGCGCAAGTGTACACGCACACACGGTCTGTTATGAGTAATGCAAATGACGGCTCCCTTACTCATACACTGGATTGAAAAAGCACTTTCAGTTAAACAACAATAATTATTCTTGCCAAGGATGCCGGAGGCCAGGCGTTGTAATTAAGAGTGTATTGTCTGAATAGTTACGTCTAGCCAGTGTCGTTGCTATCAAATAATGCTTAGCATGATGTTAATCATCTGACCCACAAAGTTATGCAGAGTCATGATGAGAATTAAAAAGATACAATGTCACTCATGGCTAGCATCCAATTGTTGCAGGTGTAGCATGTGCCTGAGAATAGGTGAATTAATATAACTTGCAAGAGAGGATCTGTGGAATGGAGGATGTGCTTTTCCATAATAATTTGCAGCTAGCAATTCAAGAAAGCTAAGCTCTCCGTAGCTAAATACTTCTCTAAATCTAATCTCGAGTTTCCATTGTTTTGAAGGAGACAACAGTCATGGAAACATTAATCTGCACAAATCACATTAATGTTGATTTGTAACGTACTGTTCCAGAGCTCCTGAAGACAAAATTTATATTCGTTCCATCTGCATAAAAATAAATTTTAGGTAGCAACCAAATTCAGTATCTCCACTATTTGCTAAAGGATCTGATTAATACAGTGTTCTGTAAGGGCTGAGACAGCCATACTAGTATCGCTATAATGATCACAACAGTGTAATCGTTGCTTCTGATGTGATATTGTCCTGTGCATGCTTTGAAAACCTGTGTAGGGAAGTGGATTGAAAACAGCCAAATATATGGGTTAGTAATGGTGAAAAGTTGATCTGACAAACTCCCTGAAAAGTGCACATCTCAGACTTTTGTCTGGCCATTTCAGAACTAGGGAATATTTAAGACACTGCAGCCACAGGATGCCTGAGTGACTGAAGTCCTCTTTCACTACCATTGCCTCATGTGCAAGGTCAGAATCTGAGCATGAATCACACATATGAACCCAAGTTTGTTTGTAGCATCTAAGACTGCCCTTAGATTGATATGCAACTTTTATCATTCCTGGGCAAATATACCCACATTTTCCAAAAATACAAGTGCAGTACAGTATCAGAAGAGCCCTCCAAGTTATCCCAGAATTACATTCATGGTTAGAAAACATATCTAACGGGAATTTTGTTTATGACTGCAAGAAGCAACCCGAAACAAAATGATGTGCCATATTATATTGCTGCTAAAATGCCACACACACACACCAGCAAGTGCTTTGTATTGTAGCATAGCTTCAAAAAAAAAAAGCTGTGAAGCAGCCAAGACAAATGTATTTGTTTCTAGGTTTTATTTTCAGGAACTTTCCAAAAATTTGCAAACAGTTTTCTGTGTTGCTTAATATTCCCAAGTTAGAAAGCTTCATAAAAAGAAATTCAATAATATCAATTCCTCGAGTTACCAAATATTCAAAGGCCAGGTACTTGACCTAAAAGACAAACAGAAGAGACTATTTTTTTTAATAACATGGAGTGCAGAATTATAGGATGCACCTGCACTTCAGAATTCTTAGCACTACTGAACTACACTTTCTAGGATTTGTTGGAAGAAGTCAAGAAAGGAAAACTATCATCGAACCAAAACAAATTTGTAATTTAGATATATGCAGGGCTCTTTTTGTAGCAGGAACTCCTTTGCATATTAGGTGACACACTCTTAATGTAGCCAATCCTCCAAGAGCTTACAGAAGCCCCTATAAGAAGAGCTCTGTAAGCTCTTGGAAGATTGGCTACATTAGGGGCAGTGTTCCCTCTAAGCTGAGTTAGTGTGAGCTAGCTCACAGTTTTTTAGCCTCCGGTTCCCACATTTTTGTCTTAGCTCAGGAAGGATGGCTCCAGAACAAACTAACTTATGCAGTAGCCAAATCATTTGCTCACAACTTTAATGCCAATAGCTCACAAAGTAAAATTTTTGCTCATAAGACTCCACAGCTTAGAGGGAACATTGATTAGAGGTGTGTCGCCTAATATGCAAAGGAGTTCCTGCTACAAAAAGAGCCCTGGATATATGTGAGAAGCTGCTACATAAGATACAGAAATAACTACTAACACTTCTAGAAAATTACTAATCCTTTCATTATCATATTTTTGTTCCATCTTTCTTCCAGGGAGCTCAGGGTTTCTCCTGTCCTCGGTGTGACCGCCACAACAACTCTGTGAGGTCATTCTCTTTCTCAGCCTGGATCAACCACATATGTAACCACTATACCACACTAGCTGTCAAATGTTTATCTAACCATATGGTGGAAACATGCAATCTATTTAAACTTCAGAGATTCTCTCCGCCTTTATCACTTCTGAATGCAAGTGATACCATGGAGAATGACAGTGAAACTGAGGTGCCCCAGTGATCCCCATGGAATTCTACTGAGACAGACAAGCAGGCAGAAAAAGACAAAAAGGTGGGGGGACTTAACCCAAAAGAATGCATTAAGAACCTAGAAGGTTAAATGAATCCAGATTAAAGGGCACAATATTAAAATTGCTGAATATAGGACATAAGTATATATCAATATACAAAAATATATGTATTTATTGCAAAATAGCTTAAAAACCAATTACAGGCCCAAACGTAGCTTCAATTCAGATTAAAAGCATACAGAAACCTCATACAAAGATTTTATGCAACACTGGCCAAATACGTTTCAGCCTTATGGCCTTCTTCAATGAACAAGCAATAACATTACAATATTCTAGTCCAAAGAAACTCAAGTCTTAGTGGAGTGCACTAGGAAGGTAAATAATTGAATTACCACTCAAGACACGTATACCTGACTAGGGCAGAAGGTGATTTCAAGTGAGGCTTCTTAAGTACATCTCTGACTTGAGTCACTGACACTGATTAGAACACAATTCCAACTTGGTCCTATATTGACTAATTACTGAATTATTATTGCATTGTCTGAAGCCAACATGTAATAACTATGCCTGACCACTGAAAAAGGCCATAAGGTCGAAATGCATTTGGTTAGGGTCACATAAGGTCTTTATTTGAGATTTCTGTGTGATTTTAATCTGAACTGAGGCTATCTTTGGGCCCGTAATTGTTTTTAAACTATTTTGTACTAAATACAAGTATTTTTGTATATTTATTTATATATATTTATGTCTTATATTCAGCAGTTCTAATACTGGGCCTTTTAATTGGGATTCATTTAACCTTCTAGGTTCTTAACAGATGAGCAGGCAGCCAAGCCCATGGCATATCATGCACAGTTCTTTGGATGTGCTAAAATTTTGCATCAACTAGGCAATATTACAACCAAACAGAAATACAAAGTTGACAAGGTAAAATTTGAAGAATGATAACTCAATTGGCAGTCATTTTCAGTAGCAATTTAAGGGAAAAAATGTTGCACATGGAAGCACATAAAACTATCTAGAAGAAACAGACAATAAAACTGAGGTGCTGAAGAGAACCAAACAAAGTTACTACCTTGAAAATGAAAGGAAGAATCCAATGGTCCCCACTAACTGAAGAAGTTCTTGTTGGAGGAAAGGCTCTTCTCATTGAGGAAGGAGTCATTCCTTCAACAGAAAGCCTTCAAAAAGACTCCATCCCACCCACCACCCACAGAAAAGTCTTCCCTGAGTGTAAGAGGCACACTGGACAAAACTCATGGTCCAAAACTCAGTAGATGACCAAATACAACTTTCATTTAAATAAGAGGGAGGGGGAGACCTAGATATGATAAAAGTGGAAGTAATGCCTCACATTTTACATGGTATAATATGAAATACACCTCATCAGACCTTAATATACAACGCAAATTTACATCGTGACACCAGTTACTCTTCTATATCAATACTGCTCAAGAAGATTACTAGAAGATAACTGAAACTCATTTAATAGAAACTGGAAGTAACCAAAGATGCCCCTCAAAGGCATTTGGAGTATAGAAGGAAAAAAAGCATTATGATTAATCCAAGTGTTTCACACTGAATAAATAAATTCAGAGGGCTGGCAGATTTATATCAAGAGTCTCCAAAACATATTTAAAGAGATTCCAGGAGATGAGGCAGTTACAGTTGTGATGATAGGACACCTTTAAATATCCGTGCACAGCGAGAGCTCCAATAAGAAAGTCGGGTGTCGCAGGTAGCAGTTGCGCTTTCATAAATCTGGATGATACGATAATAACTTGATCATCATGGCCACAAGTCAAAACTTTGGAATACAGGCTTGCCTCTTGTTCATGCTCTTTGCACATTCCAGCCAAGTCTTGCTTTCCAAATGTGCCATCCTTCTCATCCAGAACCAACTGATTGAGACGAATTTACATGAATTCTGCAAGATAAGTGGACATTTTCCTCTGGAATGCCTACCTGAAATAGTAAATTTGGGATTTCCTCCAGAAGTTTCCAAAGCTAGCAATGGCGAAAGTATAATAATTATCAAAAAGATGCTCCATCTACTCTTCAACTTTTTCATCAAAGATAAACCCAACGATACCTGGAACTCAACATGTGTCAGGAACATCTTGATCAGCCTTCACCAGCAAATGGACAAACTGGAGAAATGTTTTAGTTCAAAGGAGATGGAGAAAGAACTGAGGGACTCTAAACTTAAAATATATCCCTTGATTCTGAAAGTCCAACGCTATTTTCAGAGAATGAATGATTTCCTACAAGACAAGCAGTACAGTACATGTGCCTGGGAGATAATCCATGTAGAAATAAGACACCGCTTTCTGCTTATGTCCCAGATTCTCGAAATGCTAAACAAATAAGGTAATTTTTAACATATTATTTTCCTGCGTAGAATCTAAAGGGTTGAGGGGAGAATAAAGAATTTAAGGAGTGGGCAGTCCACACCAAAGCACGAATGCACCATGGGGACTTGCTATGCTGTAGTTGCTAGCTGCTTGTGGCAACTTGTGAGTAAACATGTGGCAGGGTCCAAATGAATGCTTGCATGTGCTGGCTCTCCACAGAGCAAATAACACCACCACCCCACCAAGGACACCAGTCTGTTTCAGCTTCTGAAAACAGCACAGGAAATAAGGCAGGAATTCCTCCTTCTCCCATTCAGTGGACTCAATCCAAATTGGGACCCTGCCGCATGTTTATTCAAGGAACCACCAGGAACTCATCCCTGCGGTGAACTTGTGTACTTTAAATATCTAGTCATGCTATAACTGAAATGGGCAAGAACTGATCCAGAGAAACAATAAATAAACACTCTACTTATTCTGGAGTTCTTGCAGTATCCAAAAAGCTCTATAGTCATTCACCAAAATGGAGAACTATCACAAAAGTTGACCATTTATTTAGAACACTATCACTGTAACTCTTTAAAAAAAACTTAACTTTATACAAGTCTCAGTTGTTTGTGTATAAAGTTTTGTCAAGTTGAAGCTGACTTCTGGCAACCCCATATGGGAAGACCATCAAGAAAAACTGTGCAGATAGGGCTATACTGTACCATTCCACACCCCCAGAAGTCTCAATTACTACAGTGGAAATATGTAGTATTATGTGCAACATGAGAACTGTAGGTATTGTAGGTGTTGTGGTTATGATAACTTGACAAATTTAAACTTTAAAATACAGGAAGGAATATGGAATTTAAACCTCAGTCATATGTACAAGGAATGCTACAGAGCTTTTTCACCCCATTCTTTTTACTCGAAAATGCCATTTCATTTTCCTCTTGCATGAATTTAGAGATGCAAATGTAAATTTTGAAGCCATGGAAAAATAACATTTTCTGAACAGTTCTTTTCGGGGGGGGGGGATTAAATATATGCATTACTTATTTTATTATCAATCTTAATCTTACTGAACTGCTTTAACAACATAAAATGTATCATTTACAACTTTAACATATAAAACTGTACTATTTGATGTATTTATGAAATGGTAAAGTATAAATGTCTCAGTTTTGTTCAAACAAAATAGCAAACATGCTCAGCATGAGTGAACAGAGGCAAAGAGAGAAAAATGCAAACTGATGCACCTAATGCTACCTAAGCTATTTCTTAGTTTTTGCTATCTGAGAAGTACAACAAAATTATAAAAATGAAAACCATAAATGTTTTAAAACAAAATAGGTTCTTTATTTGGATACAGAAACAGTCTTTGTACAATCACAGAATAAAGAACAATCAGCAACTGTGAATACTGAGTTACATTTACTAACACTGAAAAAACTTGACCTCTTCAATAATGTTATAAAATGCAGTACCATATTGTGGACAGCAATAAATGCATCCTTGAAAATACATTCCATGCATCTATAATACACACAAAAGGTATTAACATCTAATGCTGTACCATGTCTTACACTAAAACTGTCATGTTTCACATTTCTTAGAAAGCATTTTGAGTGAGCAACATCTTGTCTTAAAATGTATCTTATGCATTCCAAAGAGAAAATATTTCACAGGAACTTTTCACAATGCCTCAAAAAATGTAATTTTCCCCCACTTGAACTGCTGGGGAAAAAAACCTCTTCAGAAACGTACAGATGTGGAAAGAGGAATTTTTATCAATTCCTCCTCATTGCAGAACTCTGCCCCCCCCCCAACTGTTCCTGGTCATTCCCTGTCCCCAAAGAGTAGCATGGGGGGCATCTAGAGACAGGAGGTAAGGAAGTCATGCTTTACTGACAAAAATCCCTTCCATTGGTTGAAATCCTCTGGTGGATCAAAGCAACTGCCCCCACCCCATGTTACAGTATTTTCCAGGTGTTCAAGTGTTTTTGTCAAACCAGAGAATTTTTATTTTTGCATCATTGTCTCTTTACTCATTTTAAACTTCTGCAATTTCAACCTTGTTTTTATTGGGAACACAAGCAACAAAAACAGGCAAAATGAAAAGGCTCACAATAACAGCATATGAAAACAGAAATAAAGTGGGCATTTTTGTGCATCCCTAGTTAGTTGAGCACACTAGTGTTCTAATTTGACACAATGTCCTGAATATGCACTAATCTCTTGTCTGTGTTATCCGTCTGTGTGAAGAAGAAGCAAATCCTTCATACGCATTACTTCTGAATACCATTAAATAATGAAGTACAAAAACTCAGATGGGCTGCATGGCCAAAAGTTGTATTTGTTGTGAACCGAATGGTTTTAATGTATTTATTTAATTCATTTATACCCTGCTTTTCATCCCAATGGGGACCCAAATTTGTTTAAATCATTCTCCTGTTCTCCATTTTATACCCACAACAATCAACTGAGGTATGTTAGGTTGAAAGCATGTAACTGGCCCTAGTTAACCCAGCGAGCTTCCATGGCATGAACAGGGATTTGAACCTGGGTCTCCCACTCTGCCACTATACCACACTGGTTCTCAACCTGGACCATGCAGTAACTCGGCTTTAACTTTAACCATGTTGTAACGCAACATCTCAGCAACAGTGAAGCGAAGTGCCTTGCTTGCGTTGTTCAGGAATAGAGATGTGAAGCCCCTCCCCCACACACACACATTGAAAAGGTCCTGAAAAACATGTTTCTTTCCCCAAGGACTTTTCCAACTGAAAATGTTAAAATTTGGAGGAGCACTGGAAAAACTCTTATGAAATGTTTGATCTTTTGAATGAAATTGTTATGACAAGATTTTACTCACTCAGAATGTGTAATATGAAGATTTGTATACATCAACTACAGCATTACATAATGAGAGCACAGGGTTTGCAGATCTCTCTTTGGGAAGTATTAGCAGTTTTGCCTCCAGGAAATCAAGGCACTTATACTTTAAATTTCATTAATATGCGAAACTGTACAATTTTATATGGCAACCCACAGTACAATATCCTGTGTACTCCAATCAATGGGCTTAGACTAGTGTCATGCTGCATAGAACTGCACAGTAAGTTAAAACAATCATGTACCTTTAGGCTTGATAAGAAAGTATTGTATATATTTCAGTTTTTCCAACCCTTCTGTCTTTTTCCAAGGAAAGGGGAAAAGGGGGGAGAGGACAGGATTCTCCTCCATGGATTCAAAATTTCCAGAAATATTTTTTTCTCTATTCAGAAAATATATGATTTGCAAAATACGAAAGCTAATTTAAATCCCTGTCTTGAAACAATCCAAACTGGCCCAAGTCATATAGTACTACAATTGTGAAGACTTTCTACATGTGCAGTTTCTAAAATTTATTGTTTCAAAGTGTATCAATAGTTAGCATTTCTTTAGCAGCAAGTGTTCAAAAATGCCTTGTAGATATTACATCAATAATTTTTATAACAACTCTGCTGAAGGGATGGCCGTACCAGTGGTGGGGAGACAGTGCTGGGTGAATTCTTCACTACTGCTTGTCAGCAACTCTTGTAGATTTAGAGAACAGTTCTAAGCAGGTCTACTTAGAATCCTACTGAGGTCTATTTAATGGGGCTTATTAGGATTCTGCTGCCAAAAAGCACCAATGGACAGATCAGAAGCACCTATCAAAGCATGTGGGAAACTGCATCTCACTGGCCTTCAGACAAGATACAGAGCTGTGGCCCCAGGAAGTGGGAGTCACTCACACTTTCACTCTGAATCATATCTAAAGTTATTCACAGGTTGCGAAGGTTGTGGATTCTCAGGAGTCACACTATGATTTTTCTCAGTGAAGAGGAAAGTGTGGCAGGTGGAAATTACTATGAGAGCAATCCTAAGCATATCTACTTTATTAAGTTGGGCTTTCTCCCAGGAACATGTTCTTTCAGCCTATTTCTCTGAGATCAGTCAATCAGTTCACAATACATTCTGAGATTTCTAAAAGGTTCCTTTAAATTGATCAATTGACTGAAATAGTTTAATGGTGTATTATTCTTTCCAAAAGTGTTGAGAAAAACAAAAGCCTACTACAATAGATTTCTACTGCAACTTTCTGGTTCTGTTGGCCTACCAGCCTACCAACTGCAACAGATCAGTTTCTCTGTGTATGTTTCCCAGCATACACTCAACTACAATATGGTTTTTGTGATTTGCTAGTGACATCCACACTAGCAACAGCTATTTATGTCTGTTGCATAGATTTAGCAACTAAACGAGGATAGCAGGATACTGGGGATGAATGATCTCCTTCCCTGGAAAATTTCAGGGATGTACCAAATACATAAGAGCAGGAAAAGTGGATGAAAACTAATTCACATGTGAATTACAAGTATTATTTAGTTAGCCTGAATGATAATAAGCAGCATTAGTAGACAAAAGCCACTGTTCCTCATAATAGTTAAATGGAACCTCTATGTTCCATGGCATTATGACTATCTCCTAGCATCCTCATAAGCTTCCAAAAGACTGTAGCTGGCCATTGTTTGAAAAAGAATGCTGGTCCAGGCAGATCTTGATCTAACCCACCAAAATAAGTCATATGTTCTTAATGCTTAACTAGGAAAAATAATAGCAATAAATTAAAATACTAATCATATAGTATTTCTATGTTATTATATGCAGATGACACGGTAATTTCATCAAGAATGCCAGTGGGCCTTAGAAAAGCCTTAAAGGCATTCAATCACTTTTGCAGTGAAGATCATATAGTAATAAATTATCAAAAAAACTAAAATCATGGCATCTGGCAAGAGATGCATATACAGGGTGTGGAGCATTAATGGTCACAAGATTGAACAGGTGGCCAGTTTTAAGTACCTGGGGGTTATACTACAAGCCTCTAGGGCAAGGAAAGCACACTGTGGCTGCATAGCCAACGCTGGCCCAAAATCTGCCCATGCCATAGTCAAATTTCTACGTACCAAAGTAGGACAATACATATCGTCTGCTCTTAAATTATTCCAGGCCAAAACACTGGCTCAACTTTTATAGAGGACAATGCTTGCACCTCCATCTTCCTGCTTTGCACTCTTGGGGCAAGTGCAATCAAAATTCCTAAGAGCAGCCCTCCAAATGCCTCACTGTGCCTCTAATGCAAATTTGCGCCTGGAGAGTGGTTTGGTTAACGTTTCAGCCAGAGTGTGTCTTCCCTCCATTAACCATTGGCTAAAGCTAAGCTACAATCCTCAGGGCTTAACCCCCTTGAATCTCAGTGATGGTTACCAATCTTCTTGGTTAAAGGCAGTCATTAATAACTTGATGAGTCTGGGCTTTCCCCCTCATTCCATTTTAGAAATGGGGCTCAATCAGGCAAAACAAATTTTAAAGCACAGGTTGCTGGACACTGAGTGGCAGTGCAATGTAGAGAGTTCACCAAACTATCTGGCCTCAGACAGTTCTAGATATGCTGTGTCTCACACAACTGGAGAGTCCTAGTCAACTGAGGGCATTTTCTCTTGCCACATGGCAAGCACTCCCCTGTGGTACTGGAGGGACGATACAAAAAGGGCCCCATGGTAGACAGGTCTTGCCCTTGTGGCATAGGTGAGACTGAAACAATAGAACACATTATTTAATTGCCCTTTTTACTCAGAGATTTGCTCTAAGTTTATTTTTACACTGTTAGCATATTTGGCATAGCATAGTACTGTTGCTCAGATTTGGCATATGCCAGAATGCTACTTATAGGTGAAAACCCACAGGTTACAGCTCTTAGCACAAAATTTTGTGCGGCTATTTGTGAAATCCATCAGAAAGTTTTAGGTACTGAAGAATTTTAATATTCTAATAATTTTGTATCTATTCACTCGTCTAATTATTGTCCTATATTTACTGTGAATTATGTGAACTGTGGGTTGGTCTATGATTGTTTTTAATAAAGATAGATAGTAAACGATTTTTCTTTTCCTCCAGGAACAGGTGAAAAGAAGCCCTTGTCAATCAATTCATTCAGAATTTAAGGGGATACAAACGTCAGAAAATGACAGTTCCAGCTAGGTTCATATTTTGCTGGTGGCTATTTTGCCAAGCTTTCAGTCACTGCCTGCACCATGTATCATGCAGTCTTAAGCATGTATACAGCACTTTTAAAAGCCTGAACAAATGATAACCAGAGAGCTCAGTTCACCACCTCATTTTTCAATGCAGCAAAGTTGCTGTGCAGAGAAGGAAAGGAGAGCAGATCCTACGTGGGAAGCTGGTCAACAAGTGCCAAAGGATTCAGGGAGCTGGAGCACACTTTGGGAAAGACTGGGTCCATCTGATGCATCAGAACATAGGTGGGAAATCTACAAAGAACAATCAAGTTACAGGAGAAGTCCTCTTTCAAAAAATCCTCTTCCTTCTGAGCTAACCAGGTTATCAATATTAAAGTTTATTGTCAGTAGTGTTCTTAAAAAGGTTAAGGAAGATTAATGTTTCTAGGACCACATACTACCTGATTCAGGTAACCTGAAGGATTTTATAGTGTGGTTAAGCAATTCATTATTTCTCCATTGTGTGAAATAGCCCCCAAATGATCTGTATGCACATGATTATTCCACTCATAAATGGGATGGGAGATGTATTAGGAAACATAAGTGGCCTACTCTAAATTCTTAAGAAGAAGCAGTGGAATTCTAAGCAGAGTTACACCCTTCTAAGTCCATTAAAGTCAACAGGCTAACTCTGTTTAGGATGGTACAGTAAGAGAGCAAACCTAAGCAGAGCTATCCCAAATCCTACTCAAGGAGACTATTCAATAGGCCTTATTCCCAGAAAAGTGTTCTTAGGATTACATTGTAAATGTCACAAACAGATCTAAACAAGTAGAAAGTAAAATATTCTTACCAGCATCCCTTAAAAACTGAGTGGCCCCAAAGGCTGAGCTATCAACGTCTACAGCAATTTTTGAAAAGAATAAAAAATAAAACTGTGAAAAGGGGAAAAAGTTCAACCCAGGGGCGGCGGAGCAGTTGGCACCCAGGTCACAAACAGTGACCTGGTTGCCTGCAGTGGTCAGCCAACATAAGTTCATACAGAAACTCAACAGCAATATCTAAATTTGAGCAACACATTTTAACATTCAAAAATATTAACTGTCAGCGCTCAGAAAATGCAAACCATGGAACAATCATTTGGAAAGTCTCTTATACTTTCTATTTCCAAGAATCTGCTCCAGTCTCGTGAGACATAAGCAAATGTACATTGCTCCAATATACTTCTTCCAACCAAATGCAACATTAATATTTTTCAGATTTTAATGTGATTTACAAAGAAAACTGAACCAGTTACACCCTTCTAAGACCTCGGATTTAGAAAGATATTATTGTATTTAGGATTGCACTGTTAAGTCTTTCGACTGGATATAAACTGAATTCCTCCATTAGGATGACAAATTATGAAGGGAAATTTATTGTGGGAGAGAGAATAAGGGGAAGAAGAAAAAACAGCCACAGAATATGTGCAGTTTAGGGGTTAAAGGATATTTATCAAATGAGAAAACAATTCACAGATGTAACTCCTTACTATTAAATTTGAGGTCCCCTGGAGACTGCGACAAGCTTTCTTGAAAAGTCCCTATGAGAAGACATAGAGGGATGTCGACCCCTGCCCCTATACACCTCAGCAAATTCCACTGCTTTAACTGCTGTATCATACATGCTGCTTTCATGCCTAGGCTGGAAGCTGGGGCCAGGGTGAAAACTGTCAGTGGCTGAACTTGCCTTAGGAGTCTCCAGCTGCTGACCTCAGAGTCATGCTTTGCTTTGAGTTTTTTGTAAATATGCAGTCCTCCTGTTTGCTTTTTTTTTTTTTTGCATGTCTTCCACTCTGTATACCAAGGCTCTGCAATGTCACTTTAGAATCCAAATTGTTGGAAAACATATGCAGTATTGATAGAACACACTGACAAATGTGAAATTACATTATTACTCATGAATTATTTTTTGGTTAAAAAAAATCAGGATTACAATTCACAGAAATATTGAAATAACAGGTCATACATCTGAATTGTCTCCAATGGTTTATTTATTAGGTGATATTTTTAATGGAATTAATTAATTAATTCACAGTTTGATAATCAACTTCATAACTGCAGCCAGAATGGCGATAACACAGGTATGGAAACAGCAGGTTTCCATAGAGAAAGACTGGTTGCAGAGAGTATGGTACGTAACAGTTAATGGTACTCATGTTGTAGAAGTATCCAAAGAAAGAATGGTCCCGAAGCAAATTTTAGCAAAAAGTGGTCTCCTTTTATTAAATACCAGAATGTGTACAATTTGGTTGACAGATTAGGGAAGAAATATTAGGGTGTATTTAAATAGATCTGGTGTTTTGTGTCATTTGATTTTCATAAACAGGAAAATGTATATATGTGTTTTTGTATTTTATAAATACTTATGCAAATGAAAGAACATTTTCAATTTACACACAGTTACTTGTATGCAGAGAACTGCAGCAGAGCTGACATCCCAGCCTTCATTTCCTAACTGATTTATTAAAGAGGTCTAACTCCTTAATAACTCAGTTAATCCAGGGCCAACAACCTTTTTAAGTAACTCTAGACTTTTTCTTGTTCACACAACCATTACTAGATAATTAGAGGCTAAAACAGACCTGGAAATGAGAAACAAGGTTCCTAGTTAACAAAAGGAATGCCTCTGTCTGTTAGGGGAGCATAACCATTTTCCTCCTCTGAGATATACAGAGGAGGTATATGCATTGCAAGGGAACACACAATTCCCTGCTCCAATTAATTAGGGTTGTTTCAGGATAATACTTTGAGTCAACAATCCAAGACATTTTGGACTAAATGACTGTGCTTACGTGGCATTTTGCATCTGCTGAATGGAGAAAGGAGACAATTGCATACAAAACCATTCCCATTCCTTCTATGTGAATGGAAGTGCCCTTTCACTTGAGTAAGATGTCTTTGTATTTAAACCATAATCTCTTAAGATCTTTAAAGCATATGTTTTAAGGAAGACCAAAAAGTTTGTGACCAACCAAACCAAAAGGGACTCAGCAAACAGCCAAAATCACCTTTTTGCTACCTGTTTGTGATTGCCAACAGAAGGAGGTGTCCAAGTTTCGGGCCAGTCACAACACATAAAAGTGGGCCGAGGTCCAAGACCAAACAATCTGAGCCTTGGATAGAGCCTTTCATATTATCCAAGGTACTGCTTAATGGGGGAGGGAAGGCAGCATGGTATAGCCTTATCTTGTCAGATCTCAGAAGTTAAGCCGGGTTGATCTTTGGATGGGAGACCACCAAGGAATTGTCTGCAGAGGAAGGCAATGGCAAACCATGTCTGCTTCTCCCACCATAGGTCAGCTGCAACTTGACAGCACTTTACATATCACACACAAACACACACACACTCCTTACTGAACACCTACAAGCCTGGAATGAAGGATCAATGCAGATGTACCACAACAATCAAACTGATATTTGTATCTAGTACAGAATGTGGTAGAAACCTGTTATCTTGAAAACTGGGGCTTTTAATGCAATTTCCTTAAGAAACAAAAGACATTTTTATACCCTACAGGCACCTAGAAAAAAAAACATGAAATTGCACACTATGGGTAAATTTAGATTGTAAACAGCTCCAAACAGAAATGTACACAAAGTACCATATACAGTGATCACACAATACAAATAAATAAATAAATCAGGAGTTGTGTTGGTTTCCACCAGCCTAAAGCATACAGCATAGTTTTAAGCAGAGTTGCTAACTTTATTTCTTGGCGGAGCTCTAGGGCCTTTGAGAGGTTTCTGGCACACAGGAATTTGCCAGATGAAGTATCACTCTTCACTTCTTTCAGGATATTCAGAGATGTTTACAAAATTAAATACTAATGAAATCATTTGTAGTGGTGTGAATGTTAGAGAGCCAATTGATTATTCTATTCTGAGCTTAAAAATAAAACCGAACAGTGCTCAGCAACTGGCAGACAGCAACCCTACATATACACGAGCGATTCAGTTACCTAGTATGAAGTATCTTAGCATGTGAAAACTCATTACTTCCTCATCGGTCCAAACCAGAGGCTATCAAATCAGACTGCAACTCCTGAAAAAAAGTTTTGTAAGGTGCCTAAACAAGAATATGAATACCTTCATAAATAACAAAGCCAGCTCAGGTTTGGCTCTAGGCTGTGCTTCTAGACCTTGTCCATCATATGAAAAAAAGCAGACCAGATTGCAGTTTTTAAATATGAACTGTAAAAACATCCACCTGGTCAGCCTATCTCAGGGCTGCCAGCTGTTCATCAATTTCATGGATTGTTAATTTTGGGAGTGCCATCTAGTATCATTTTTTGAAAAAATATATTACACAGGTAGATTTACAGGAGCAGGTAGGGTAATGCAAACAGGGCACCCTATACCCTATTCATCTGAAAAGAAAACTAAGTTTTCTTCCCACATTTTGTAAAGGAAAAAGGGGGTCAGCTTAAATTTGCATGTTATAGTTATGTACAGTAACAACCACGACCACCTTCATATATAACCTTTCTTTAAGGGATTGTTTTACATTCAGGGTTGCTATCCTTTCAGGTGAATACAGTATGTACTACCTGTATGGCAAACTGAATGTGCACCTGGTTTTGCACACATTTGTTACTCCACCAGAGCCAGCTGCCTACAATGCAGCTGCACATTCAGAAAACTATACAGAAAACTAGCTAATCAACTATGGGGGGGGAGAAAGAAGACAGCAGGGTGGTAGGTGGTGGATATAGTCCCTCCTTCCTAAAGCTAAACAGTTTTTTGGACAGGGCATATGTGCATGGAGCTGCGGTAGTTCAAGTGGTTAAGATGCTGAACTGCAGGCTTTGGAAGGTCGGTAGTTCAGCAGTTCGAGACCCGAGTGCCGCATGACAGAGTGAGCTCCTGTCTCTGGTTCCAGCTCCTGCTAACCTAGCAGTTCAAAAGCAAGAAATTGCAAGTAGATAAATAGGTACAGCTTCGGTGCTGGCCACATGACCACAGAAACATCTTTAGACAGTGCTGGCTCTTTGGCTTGGAAACGGAGATGAGCACCGCAACCCTAGAGTCAGATATTACTGGCTTTTGAGCAAGGGAACCTTTATCTTTTTACATATGTGCAACTCAGCCGGATCAAACGAGCGACTGTCCAAGTTTCTTTTTTAGTTCTGAAGACGGACTTTTGTGTCGGAGAAATCTTCCACCAGCTTCAGCTTCCATTTTACAATGTGTGAGAAGGCAAGGATTCTGCACACCACAAGTAAGCCATCAAACGAAACCACTCCTATAGGTTAACTGGTTTCATCCAAATGTAACGCAGATGTTAAGTTGGCGATTTGTCATCTGCTCTGCAAAACGGAAATTGCTGTGTAGGCTAATAAGAGGGTGATAATGATAGTTTGCCAGCTGCTCGCCAGCCCCGTATTTCATAATTAAAACCATTACAATAATGTTACAGGATATCCATGATTACAGGGGCCCCAGCGAGTTCCGCAAGGCCCCACTTGTTTTCAAGCAGGACTGGAGCACCCACCGTTTGCCAGGTCCAAGGCCAGGCAACCAACCCTGGGCCGCTTCTCCGTTTCCCAGCATTTCTCCTGAGCTGTCCCGCTCTTTTGGCTGAGTGGCTGGACCACGGCGGCGCGGCCCCAGGGCTCAGCCGGGCTCCCCGCCTTCGCCACGCCCCTCAAGCAGCAAGCCCTTCCGTTTATATAACTGTGTGCCGCTTCCCTCCGTAATGAGCTTTGCCCGGCGGCCACTCCGGGCGAGGTAACAAGCGGGTCACGCAGCCTCCCCGCACTTCGGCCCTGGGCCTCTTTCCCCGTCAGCCGCCGTCACAAAGGCCGTTCGCCAAGGAAAGGGGCTCGCTTTCGAGATTCCCGCCTTGCGGCTGCAGAGAGAGAGGGGCGGCGGCAGAAGGGCTGCTGGGCCAGAGTTCAGAAGGGGCCCCTCGGTGCTCTGCTCCCCTCCCTGCCGGCCAAGTCGCCGTTCTCTCCCCCCCCCCGCCCCCATCATCGCAGACAACACTTGTTGATGCTGAATCTCAGCTTGGGCTTCACCTCCAGGCAGAGACACAGATCAGTTCTGTGCAGAGCGGCAGACCCTGAATAACCGGTCAGCGACGCCCTCGAGGCAGTAAAAGAAGAGCTCCCTGAACAGAAGCCGGGTCCAGTCCCTTAAGTGGGGAATAAAGCAGAGCGGGAACCATCGAATCTGGCCCCCTGGGGTGGGGGGGGCAGGAGCGCTTCTTGCCAAGTTTGTCTCCGCAAATGCCTTCGCGTTTCAAATCGAGTTCAGAATTCTGCTCTTTCCAAAGCCTTCCCACCCTGATCTTCTCACTTCCAATTATTGGGGTTTGGTGTTTTCTTTTTTTACAAACAATAGACACGATGACCAAAGCTCACGCACGGTTTTGTTGCAGTGGGGCACTTGCTTTCCCTCCTCCGTTTGAAAGCACGGCAGGCAATTGAAAACAGTGTACAAATGGGGGGGGGGTGCGACTTCCGGTATCTGTGTTAGGTGTGTACTGTTTAAAAGGTTTGTTCATCCTTACTGGAAAGGATTTTTTTAAAAAAACAACCTGGAAGGGAGCTCCCACTCCAGCACTGCATTCAAAGGAGGGGCCGAGAAGCCAGATGTTGGACAGAATTTCCAAAAAAAGAGAAGATTCTGGCCAGCTCCGAACACCAAATCTTCAGCTTCTTCCACAAGGGGAAAAAAAACCCTCTGATCTGTGGAATGCGGTTGTGTCATGCACGGGGATCTTTAATTTTAATTTAAAAAATCTAGATAGACTGGCTGTTTTAACAAAAGCCACCGCAACCTCCCCCCCCCAATCAGGTACTAAGCTCCCGCCCCCAATCCCCACTTTTTTCCTTCTTTTTTTACATTCCTTCTTTCCATATTCCCCTTCCTGAGAAAAGCCATGGAACAGAAGCAACAGCCAAGCACATGACTCCAAGGAGGCAAGGCTTTTAAAAGAAACGCTTGCAGGCTCTTAATTCAAACCATGAAGCAACCATTGGGGGAGAGAGAGAAGGGACGAGAAATGAAGTGCCCTTCCTTGGGATTTTTTTTAAAAAATAACTATTCTTGATATAATTTGCCAGAAAAGAAGCCCCGAGTCCCTTTCCAACAGGGACCTAGCGTGACTTGCTTGCGAGTAAAAAATGCCCAGGATCGGGCTGCTGCAACGGCGCGAATCGATCCCAGCCATACTTTGAAGTCAATCCCAACTACCCTCCCCGGGACTTACTTCCGAGTAAACTTGAGTTGGCTCGGGTTGCGATTCCGCTGCAGGGCTCCGCGGGGAGAGGCAAAGAGAGGAGGGCTTGCCAACTTCACGCGATTGCACAATCAAAGATGCGCAATTTTTTCCTGCGCTCCTCTGCCCCCCTAAGAAAACACACACGCCCTCCTCCTGCCTTTGCCACTCCAGATCGAGCTCCTAAGAGACGCCAGATTCAGGGGGAAGAAAAACAGAGGCGCGCAGCGGAGAGACAACCCGACCGTCCGACCCAAGAGGCAGCGGCTCCTCTGGGATTTACCTTCAATCCTGGGGCTGGCTGCAGTTTCTCGCCTTTTTTCTCGCTGCTTACACTGGCCGGGGGAGGAGGAGATCCTCTGCAATCCCAAGCAAGTGAATTCCAAACAGAGAAGCCCGTGAGAGGTCACAGCAGGCAGAGAGGCATGCCCACGCCGCTTTCCTTTCCGCGTGGGGGGAAAAATCCCGTCTCTTTCACCCGCGATGCCGCTGCGACATCAACAAAACGCCCAGGACTGTGGCGGGATTCACACTGTTGAATATGGGACTGCATGAGAGCAACCCCCTGGCGGACGCTGGTGGGCATCGCAAGCGCCGGCCAGGAGCACAGGGAGCGTCACTAAAGTTTACCTCTTGAGCAAAAAGGGGAAAGGAGAGACAGGAGAGGGACGGGGAGAGAGAGAGTCGATTTAAGGTGAGGAAAACAGCAAAAGGAGGGCCATTTATTCTAGGCTATATGTTTGTTCTCAGTTTTGCTTCTGTTACAGGAGGAAGGAGGAGCACTTTTTCGAGGGTCAGTGCATTGCATTGGACCATGCATTTGTTTTTTAAAATTTGCTAAATTAATAAACAGAGTGGTGCCCCATAACCCTACTGCTTAATACAATATAGAGGGGGCAAAGTACAAATTGAATCTTTGCAACTCTTTAGTTTTATTCAGAGAAATCCCAGCATTCACATCCATAGCCACAGATTCCATAAAGAACAGACTGAGCCACAGCTCAGCCATAGTGCAAAAACAGCACTGCCATAGCACAAAAATCGCAGACCTGACAAACAGCACCACCATGCATTTTACATGTAAATTACAAATGTTTGCTATAAACATCCACAAGCTGGACTGTGAAAAAAATTGTTGAGTCAGAGATGCAGGCTCTCAGGCCTTCATGATTTTTCAAAGCCACAGACAATCCACATCCACTCCCAAAAACTAACAAACAAACAAAAACCTGACAAATTAGTGCCTTGTTGCGAGTTACACAAAAAGTAAGGCCAATGCTTGAGCAATCTGTTTATACACAACACACACACATGCAAGAACATAAGAAGAGCCCTGCTGGATCAAACCAATGGTCCGTCTAGTCCAGCATCCTGTCTCACACAGTGCCCAACCAGTTCCTCTTGACAGCCAACAACAGGGCATGGAAGCTGAAGCCTTCCCTTGATGTTAGCTCCTGGCTCTGGGATTAGGGTTGCCAACTACTTACCGTAATTTGGCGGGGGACACACAGTCCCCGGCCAGAACATTCCACCTTGTAACACCCACACCACATGACGCCATCGCCAGGAAGTGACGCGAGGCGACTCTCTGGCAATGGGGCTGGAAACTTGATGGTACCATCGAGTTTCCAGCCCTATTGCCAGAGTGTCGCCCAGCATCACTTCCTGGCAACGGCATCGTGTGCCACATCTTTTTTCCCCCCAGGAATGGTCCTGCCAAGAAGTATACATCCCCCGCCAAATTACGGTAAGTTCTTGGGAAGCCTGTCTGGGATTCAGAGGCACTAAAAGCCTCTGAATGGAGGTTCCTCTCAGTCACCATGAGTAGTAGCCATTGACAGACTTATCCTCCATGAATCTACCTAATTCCCAAAGGAAACATTGTGAACACACAAAAATCTAATATCTTATAGTACACCCAAGTACACACCTAGTGACTGTACCATAAAAGACAATCCTAATGGTCCTTTGTATGTACATATGAAGCCTATCAGCTGATTCTTATAAGGGGCTGAATTAAGATGACTCCTGGAAGGTAGACTGCTGGTGTGGTAGAATACTGAACTAGAATCTGGGAGACCTAGTTTCAAACTCCCATAGGACTGTCAATCTCCAGGAAGGCCTGGAGTTCTCAAGGAATTACAACTGATCTCCAGACGACGACGAGGAGGAAATGGCAGCTTCTGTGGCATCATATCCCTCCAGAGCTCCCTTTCCTCCTAAACTCTGCCCCAAATTCTCCACTCTTCTGTGCAAGCTTTCTGAGTAACCTTGGGCCACTCATACTCTCTCAGCCTAAAATACTTCACAGGGTTGTTGTGAGGATAAAACAGAAGACAAGAGAATGATGTTGTAAGCAGCTTTAGGGTCACCATTGGAGAGAAAAGCAGGGCATAAATAAATCAATAAGAGCTACTGCTGATACTTCACTGATGGTGCTCAATTGAGACAAATCACTTCAGGAGCAGGAAGTCCCCTGGCATGTTTACAGGGACCTCTTATTGGGTAGATCAGCTGTGCCACAGAACACTCAGTCTTTGCAAAGAACAAGTGCCACATGCCAGAGCAGCTGGGGTGTGCCAGGAGCAATGCTGCAAAGCTGTTAGTGACTCTTGAAGCGAGGCCTAGCAATGGCCTCCCAGGAGACTAGCAAAAAGACAGATGTTTCAGAGCTCCATCCCTGAACTTCAGAGAAAGTATTATTGTTTGCATTTGAAAACATACCACAGTCAATGTGCCCGGCATGGGCCTTTCTTGTGTTTGAATACATATATTTATTTTAGTAAATCTCCAGACAAATGGAGTCTTTGGGGCTTGGGATAACAACATGGGGAGGGGGAGCTAGAGCCCCTGTGCCACCGTCCTGGTCCAAATTGGGTCCCACCATGCTTGAGGAAATAAACTTCCATTCCTGTAGCTGTCCTCTGGCTGTGAGGAAGGTGAGTCTGGTCTGTATTTGTGGCCCAATATCTTTCTTAATTCAGCCCTTAGTTACAGGCTTGTCCAGCCTGATCACTGTGGTTTTTCATAACCAGGCACCTATTGGTACACAAAAGATCACAGAAACCTCTCTCCAGCCTCTGGAATGTCACAACCTTCAGAGTTTTTGAACCAAAGAGAACCTGAAACAGTTTAATAGGCAGAAAAATAGAAGGTGAATCTGTAAGTTTAGCTAAATTCAGCACAGTTCAGAAGGAACTGCAGTCATTTGTGCTGCTGCTCTTTGAAAATCTGTTGCAGGATTAGCAGTCTTCCGGCCTTCTTTAGGTGTTTGCTTGTTTTCAGTATGCTCCCCTTATATAGATGTAGGGGGAGATTCTAGGAGTCTCCTGTGCCATCCCTGATGGCAGAGTAACAAACCAGAGCTGCCATCCTGCTCCTACTGAAGTCAATAAATAAATGAAGGTGGTTTACTACCCTGCTTCATAAGGCCAGTCCTTAAACTTCTTACAGAAGGGCTTCCCTAAAGTAACCATTGCTTCACCACCATTGTAGGAACAAAATACATTGTGTCACTCTAGGGGAATCAAAAAACGAATAGTAGTGGGCTTGGGTTTTTTTAACCCCTGCTGATTGCATCAAGCTCTGTACTGTTCCTACTAAGAAGGATGACCGCCTTGTAATCTGATTTACACTGATGTGAGAGTAAAACCATGCCAAGTGAGATAATTCTTCAGCTTAAGCGTTTTGGTGAGCCATGCTGCTACAGCACCTCATCTACTAATGTGATGCCGGCAAGAACAGATGGCTAAAAGGGTCTCTGTATGAAGGTGACCTGTAAGAAACTAGTAAACTACGACATGGACTTGGGCTTTCAGAGATGCCCAGCTATAAAATGTGTTCCTGCTTGAATCCAAAAAGCCATAGCATCAGGCTTTCACACCTCCCCTTTCCTGCTATAGCTCACTGAACAGAGATGCAAGATTTCTAGAATTTCAAAGCTATAGAAAACATCTGGGTTCCTCCCTCCCTCAAAAAAATGGAACTTTGGGGGGCAGGGATTGAAATGTGCAATACTTTGTTGACAAATTTAAAAATATTTTATTGCATCATTTAAAATCTAGTGCTCACAAAGTTTTTTAAAAAATCATACCCTTGAAAAAAGTGTGTGTCCACAGTATAAACAGCAGTTATCGTTTGCAAACACTGCAGACTGTCCTGAAACGAAAATGTTCATACTACATTTCATACTACATTTTCTGAGCTAGGACTTTTTCACCACTGGTCTTCCCACTTGTCAGGAAAAAGATTCATTTGGTAGACTTATGGCTGTCAGGAGTCCATCGGGCGCAGATAGAGGGCCAGGTTTTTCCCCCTTTAAGCAACTAGCACAGCATGAGCAGCAAAAGCATCTGATTTTGCCTATGCAACTCATCTTGGCCCTTATTAAGTTAAAATTCAGATTCTCAAATTTGAATGCTTACATTTATACTAAAGGCTTTCAAGATTTCACTTGTCCTTCTCATCTCAGTCTGTCAGTTCTGAATTATGAAGAGGATTCATGCCTACCCTTGGCGGCAAGAGCCCTGCTTCCAACTTGTGTATTAAGGGAGTGAGTGACTGTGCTTATTCCCCCCCCACATTTCACTATTTAAATAACTAATCTTACTTCCAACAGCTGGGTTTGGGCTGAAATGCAGCCAAGAGAACGCAACATGACTGAAGTGTTTCATGTTCAAAGAAGTGCTGAAACAAACATCAAAGCTGGCTGTTTGAATTCATGGAGCTATTCTATCTAAATTCAAAGCAGAAAAGGGTGTATATCAAAAGTGCTTTTTAAAGACACTGTTTAATTACAAGCAGTTATCACGGATATGTACCAAAACTGCCAAGAAGAAGACATAAAACCTCCTTCCTTCAATGGGAAAATAAATAGCCAGATAAATCCGCATACATTTCAATTATTTCATATGTTTCTGTCTCCAGGGAAGCGGTATGCAGAAAGCACAGTCAAGAAAACAAAGGTAAATATTACAGTATTGGCATTCATTCAGATCATATTCCTAAATGAAAAGAGAGAGAGAAGTGTTTTCTAGTAAAATGCTTTAATATAAGGCTTATTCTTCTCAGCCTGAAAACTGCACTGGGCATCCCTACCTAAATCGGAACTATTTAACAGCTCAGATTTAGCACAGTTTAGCTTACTTTTCAGGGTCAGAGATCATATGTAAAGAGCTTTGGTTTAATCTAGCACCCGAGGTCCTTCAAAGACAATGAGCTGTTAAAGGTCAAAACGTAAAGGATATTGCAAAAGGGGTCCAGTGATGTGCTTTTTGTAAACTCAGCTCTTTCAGCCCACAAACTTGCTTGTAATTTTTGTGCATGCACAATATAAACAGCAGCATACACGCACACACTCCCTATCTCATCCACCCTGAGCCACAACTTTCTCTAAAAGTTAATGAGAAACATATGGTAAAGAAAGGAGAGGAAGGAAAGAAACAGAGAAAGCACAATCCAGAGTGAAGAGAAAGAAGCAGCTTATTTTTTCCTCCCTTTGTAGCTAAATCCAAACACTTCTGCCAAATACAAGTGTAAAAGTTTAAGTTTTAGGAGCCCCCCCCCACTTCAGGAGCCAGTAGGAAATCCACCAGAGCGTAGTGTTTAGGGTTCAATAGAGATCAGAGGGAGACCGTAATGGATCTGTGTAGGTACACAAAAATGCAAGCTGCAGTCTCGATAAGTCTCAGTTTGGGCTCGGGACTGTGTAAGAATGGAGGGAGGGGGATTTAACCCTTCAGTCTCTACTCAGTCTTGCTCTTCAAAACCAGTTCCCCTCAGTCTGCTATGAGTATTTTGAAGGAGGAAAGATATATTTTTAAAGGACTACAGCTGGAGAGAACTGTGTCCAACCCCACACTCAGGCGACCATAAGCCAGTCAGTCTCTCAGTCTGAGCTTAATTCACAGGGCTGTACTGAGGATAAAACAGGGGAAGGTGTACACCACTTTGAGCTCTTTGTAGGAAAGGCAAGATAAATCAACGTGACACATTTTTTTCTAGCATTCCCTCTATCCTACCCACTTCTCAATACTGTTTTAGTCAAAATATTTAAAATCTGCTTTCTCATACCTATACTTAAAGCAGCATAATAGTAACAGAGTGGGAAGATGTCATGGTAGGAGTTCACCTTGAAAAAAAGTAACATGACTGAAAAGATGTCAGGGAACCTTACGCTGATGGGAAAAGGAAAAAAAATGGTGAGGTAAAAAGATCACCTGGAAACTGGGTCTGCTATGCCTTGTGATCCAGAAAGTGCCATTGTGTTGGAAAGGTTCTACCTCTCCCTAACAGTAACCAGTGGGAGCTGATGGGAAATGTTGGTGAGAGGGACAGTTGAAAAAAACAGTCTGACTGAGTGAAGCTGTGGAAGAGCAGCTTAACAGTGACTAGAAAAAGGTCAACTTGTACCAAAGGATCCCAAATACCTGAATAGGCAAATCGTTCAAACATTCAGCTGAAAAGAAACTTTGTAACCCCTACCTGATTTACTCCTATGTTACGTTCAAACCATAAATAAAAGTCAACTTGCTTTTTTCAACCCTGCGGGCTGGATGTTTATGGTCTCAGGGAAAGAAGAACATACACACAAGTTAAGATCTCAGCCTATATATAAATAGATATTGAGATATGAAATAAATAGTGGCAGTGTGTGAATGAAACAGTGTTTGAGTCCCCAGCCCCAATAGCCATGTGCAGTGTCTGAGTGAGGGGTGATTATTAAAACAGACTTGGCTACCCTGTCTGGTAGTGTCTCTGTGAGTGAGAGAAGGGACTTGGTATGTAAAAGGGTCGTGGCTTTCTAGATATTTTAAAAGAGGCAAGACAGGTGTACTTTGACTGCCTGACCTACCTAAAACTCTGAACTCTGAAAGACAGAAGGTGTGGGGGTTGTAGGGATTCTGAGTAAGTGAAAAGGGGCATCGCTGTCATCTTGACAGGGCTGCCCCAAGACTTCCTCAAAAGCAGCAGCCTTACACAATCTGACACATATACCACCAAAGCCCTAGCAAAATCACAGAGGACACTGGGGTGGAAAGCTCAGATGGTGCCCATTTTATAGAGTAGAAATGAACTGAGGAAACTGCTCCAGTCCCACTTATGGTCCTGCCAAGTGCCGGTTAACCTCCATCCTATTTGTCAAGTGCTAGGTAAAAAACAGAAAACAGGTTTGTCAAGCTCCTGGAAAGCTGCCGAACGTGGCTGGAAGGCTGCATTTGACCCACTGGGTCACAAGCTATGCAGTTATGCTTGCGACAGGATGCCCCGAAACCACATCCTGCAGAGGTCTCAGTCTCAGGGCCGAGGCCAAGGAAATTCTCTGCAGCTCTGCAATTAGAAGCTGGTTCTGCAAGACCAACCTGCCCATAATGCCTCCAGAGCATAGCAAAGCTGCCTACGGGGCAAGCAAGAAGTTGGAGATGAGGCAGAGCCCATTAATCACCAGCAGGCCCCTTCTCTCCCCCAGAAAGGCATTTCAGTGGAGAACTAAAGCAGAAACAGAACAGCCTGGGAGCCATGTTCACCAGCAACAATTGCCCAACCATGATGCTGCAAGAGCATGGGAAGGCATAGCACTATAAATCCCACTGCCAGCTCCAAGGGAGGGGAAAAGGGAAAGAACTTAAGTTTACTTAAAATTTTCTCTCCTTTCGTGTCCTTATCAGAGATCTCCTGGGTCACCAGGCATGCATGATGTATCGGAGTCAGATCTAGGAGAATCCAGGTTGAATCTTCACTGCTATGGAAGTACCCTGGGTGACCTTGCGCCAATAACTCAACCTAACCTGTTTCACAGGGTTGCTGCTGCATGTATAAAATGGAAGGGGAGGCACAATGTCGTAAGCTGCTCTGAATCTTCATTAGGGAGAAAAGTGGGATATAAATATCTCTTAATAAAAATGACAAAGCTCCATACTTCCTATTTCACATTGCGGGGAGGTGTTTCAGAGTTCCTGCTCTATAGAAAGGGACTGCTGGTACTGTCTACCTGATAGGTGTCTTTTAGTATTGAGCCCTAAATCATTGTAATAACTAACCCACCTCTCTTTCCCTGGCTTCTTCCCAGTCACTGGCTGCAGAAGAGATTCATACACTCAAGTCAGGGCTGACAGTCTACACAGTGGACATGTGGCGTGTCAAAAGAAGTGGTCTGAGAGTTCCATGCTAGGGACTCCATTCCCGACAGACTGCAGCAGCAGAGAGAAGACATTATCCACCCCACTCCTCAGCAGCATTTTCTCTGGTCTGAAACAGCCCTAAGAATTTGCTGGTAGCTCCATTGGGGAAACCTGTGTATACTAATATTTCCCCAGGGCCATTTCAGATTCAAAAATGGTTCAGGGGAAACTGAAGCCCCCTTTTCCCCATGTGCCATAGTCCTGATCTGAATTAGGCCTCCACATGCTTGGACACTGAGTTCAGAAGAGCGCATCCTGTGCAGCCTGGCCTAGCTTTCCCTCTCTCTCTCTTCGCTCTAGGTAGAAGAGACCAAACCCTGAATTTCCAGTAGGTACCTAAAGATCTGCAACAGCTCAGCACCACAGACTGACTTCTTCCCTACACAGCCTCCTGGAAAGCTTTTTCGAATGCCATGTAAACTCTGTGGGTCAACAGTATTTAAACACCATGCAAGAACCACTGTTTTTAATAATGGCTTCATTTTTCTCCATGTGGGAGGCTTAAACATTTGAAATAGTCAGTAATCCATAATCCCTGCCCACAAAGTAATGCAATGGCCCCAACCGCCTCAGCTTGTTTGTATCACAATATATTTTCTAATGAAAACCAACTTGTTTGTATCACAATATATTTTCTAATGAAAACCAACTTCCACAGCAAAATGCACATGATTTTGATGAGAAATGCCTTCCAACCTGAACTGGAAAAATCGTGATGGCCACATAAACATTTCATAAGGTTCTAAGGCAATTGCCTCTAAAGCCAAAAGACTTTTGCAGGAGAATAAGTTTAAAAACGTCACCCAAGTTATCCCATAAGGCTAGAGAACAGGAATGTATACTTTTCATACTATAAAGAAAGGCTTAAAACAATACTGTGCACAACACTGAACACCATAAAAAGGGGGTGAGCTCATTCCTGGGCTATGGCTTTTTACACTAGAATTTCTGTAGCCCACTACAGTGTTTTATATTCACAAAGTACAGTGCACATTAGTTCATGCATGACTTATCTATGCCAAGTAGTTCTACATACACGCTTGTTTAGCAATGTAAAAAATGTCTTCCTAGATCAAGGTCCGTCTAGTCCAGCTTTCTTTGCAAGACTTCAAGCAACCAGTAGGCACTAGGTGGTCCACTGGAAACCAGCCAAAGGTTTTGTTCACCCTTACTTTATTTAAATAGGCATGCTATCTTTTTAGCCAGAAAAGCATCTATAGTCCCCCTTTGTATGTTACCCAGAGCTGTGTAACATCTCAGTGTTACTTCAAGGTTATGCATCATCATTACATCTAAAATTTCCACACTTGCTAAAGGAATGGACAATCTTATAATGGCACCTACAAAATCTATCTTTCCCAAGTGAAACTTTTAGAAGTTATAAGGAGTGGTATGGGAGAAAAACATGAGATGACATCAACTATGATGCTTTGGACACATACAAAGGAGGATTCAATTCTTTGTAATTTTGTTATGGCCTATGGCTAATACAATAAATCCTTTGAACTATAAATGGTAAACAATGAATTCCATGAGAACTAATTCTTTCACAGTCCTTTAGCCTAAAAACTCTACAAGTTATATAGTACACAGGAATCATAATTCCCATAAAGAGCAGAAAACATGGTTGCACTTACCTGTAACTGATGTTCATGGAGTGTCTTCTGTGCAGTCCCACATGGGACTGCCTGGAGGCAGGCCTGCTGCGGAAGAACATTCCAAGAGCTTCCAACTATTCTAAAGAGTATTGAGTCCCCCTCCCCTCATAGAGGAGAGAAGTCTTTCCTGCCCTTTTGGTCACGTGATGAGGGGAGGGGGAGGCACCTTTCCCTCCATCCTAGCCTGCTGCCATGGGAAATGTAGTAGTTGTCCACAGCGGGGAAGGAGGGAGGGATGTGTGCCAGCACAGAAGACACTCGATGAACATCAGTTACAGGTAAGTGCAACCATGTTTTCATCATCATGTCTTCTGTGCAGTCCCATATGGGAGATTAGCGAGCTAAACGCAAAGAGGAGGTGGACGTGGACGAAAAACACTTTATTTGAATAAAGACTGTAAAAACTGCTCTCCCCACAACAGCATCAACTCTAGAGTTAACATCAATTGAATAGTGCCTAATGAATGTCAGAGGTGACGACCAAGTTCCTGCCTTGCAGATCTCTCTTATGTCCACCGATGCACTGAAAGCAGCCGAGGATGCCTGGGCTCTTGTTGAGTGAGCGTGGAAAAGGGCACAGCAAACCAGCTGAGCCGTAACTAATGTGAATGGCCCTGGTCACCCATGTGGATATAGACTGTGATGTGACACCTTGACCTTTCTTTGGTCCAGAAAAGGAGATGAACAGCTGAGCTGTCCGTCTAAAACGTGTTGTGCACTGTAAATAAAACAATAAAGCCCTCCTCACATCCAAAGTGTGTAAGTCTGTGTCTGGATCCGAAGAGGGGTTGGGGAAAAAAACAGGGAGAACTATGTTCTGTGAGAGGTGGAATGTAGTAAGTACCTTTGGGCGGAATTCTAAACTAGGTTTCAGGACGACCTTATCTGGGTGAAATTTCAAGAATGGGGGATCACATCTTAGAGCTTGTAATTCCCCAACTCTGCGTACTGACGTAATCGCCACCAAGAAGGCGACCTTATAGGATAAAAAAGACATGGGACAAGTAAACATCGGTTCAAAAGGAGCCTGTATTAAATGGGCTAACACAAAAGACAGGCTCCACTGAGGAGGGGACAAGGTGACAGGAGGAAACTTATTGAACAATCTCTTAAGGAAATGTTTTGATACAGCATTGGAGAAAATAGGCTTAGAGTCAATCCCCAAATGAAACGCCAAAATGGCTGCAAAGTGTACCTAACCGACGAAGACGAGAGACCTTCGTCTACCAATGTCAGGAGGTAATCTAACACCTCCATCAAAGGACACGATTCAGGCTGTATTCTATGATCCTGCGCCCAGGCCGTGAACCTGCATCATTTGGCCCTGTATGACTTCCAGGTCAAGGGTTTTCATGATGCTAGTAAGATCTCTGCTACACGGTCAGAGCACTCATTCATGGTGAAACAAACCATGCGCGCAGGTGTAACCTGTGAACCTCTGGGCAACGCCTCTGATCTGTTAGGAGTAAGTCTGAAATCTGTAGTAGTGGCCGGCCACAGGGAGGCTATCAGTATGCACCTAGTCTTGTCCTGGTACATCTTTGCTAGTACACTCGGTAACAGGGGAAAGGGAGGGAAGGCATAGAAGAGTATGCCGGACCAGGTTAAGAGGAAGGCATCTCCCAAACAGTTCCCATGCTGCTGTGTCCCTGAGCAAAATAGAGTGCACCGGGTGTTTGCACTGGAGGCAAACAGATCTATGACTGGGTTGCCCCAAAGGAGAAAAATAGGTTCCAGGTATCGTAGCGGAATGGACCATTTGTGAGACATGAGAGATTTTCTGCTCAGACTGTCTGCTAGTGTGTTGGGATGGCCTGGAATGTGTATAGCCACTAAATGTGACCCTTGACTAATCACCATGTCCCAGATGAGGAAAGCTTCTCTGCATAGTGTAAGGGAACCAGTACCACCCTGCTTGTTGATGTAAAATTTCACAGTAGTATTGTCTGTAGATAGCAGTATTGTCTTCCCAGCCATCAGGTCTGTAAGACAGAAAAGAGCGTATCTCACTGCTCTGAGTTCGAGAAAGTTGATGTGTAATGTGGATTCATAATCCAATCATTGGCCACTCAATTGTTGTGTGCCACAGTGTGCCCCCCAGCCCTCCAATGACGCATCCATGAAAATGTGCAAGTCAGGTTCTACGGGAGCTGAGGGGAAACCTTGTGAGAAGTTAAATTCCTTTGTTCACCAAGTAAGGGACCGAAGAATTGCCTGAGGAATAGACAGGAACTGCCATTGCGAGTCTAACCCCAGGGTAAAATTCCGCAGAAACCAGTTCCGTAGGGGTCGCATGAACAGGCGGGCATAGCGCACCATCAAAGTCATAGAGGCCATGAGGCCCAAGAGTTTCTGGATCTGGAGGGCCCTTTGGCACCTCTTGTGTAGAAAACTTCCCGTTAGGGACTGGATGGCTGAGTCTCTCCATGGGTAGAAACGCCTTATGGGCTACAGAGTCCAACTTCGCACCTATGAACAGTATTGATTGCAAGGGCATGAGTTTTGCTTTGGCAAAATTAATCATCACTCCCAACCATTGAAGCGTCTGGACAGTAAAGGCAATCTGAGAGAGAAGGTGTTTCTTAGAATCTGACACTAATAGCCAGTCATCTAAATATGCATAGACAGCACAGTCCTGCAGTTGAAGATATGCTACCACAGACGAAAAACATTTAGTGAACACCCTGGGTGCCGTTGCCAAACCAAACGGCAGCATGCAGTATTGGTAGGAGAAGCCTTTGATTCTAAATCTAAGATACTTCTTGCAATCCTCATGTGAAAGTATGCATCCTGGAGATCCAGGACCGCGAACCACGAATTTGGGGCAATGGCATGGTAAATCTCATCCAGAGATAACATAAAGAAGCAATGTACATTCAAATAATCATTCAAATCTCTCAAGTCCAAAATGGGTCGAAGACCACCACCTTTTTTCTTTATAAGGAAATAATTAGAATAGAATCCGAAGTCCCCCTCCTCCTCAGGGACTACTTCTAGGGGACCTTTAAGTAAGAGAGCCTGTATCTCATCGGTCAATGCGTCATCTTGCTGATGGGAGGTAGAGACTTCATAGAACATGGGGGAGTCTGTATTTAAATTCCAGAAAATAACCAAACTTTATTATACTCAAACCCCAGTCATCAGAACATATAACAGACCAACGGAAAGAAAACTTAACTAGGCATGCCCTGAAGAGAGGGGGAGGCCCTCATTGTGGAACTCTAGGCTGCGATGAATTTCCCCACGGGGAGCAGGATTGCATGCCCTGTTGCCTAGGCTGCTGACATCTGGGTGGGTAATGCAGATTGAATGTACCCCGGAAGGGTTGAGAGGGAGTGGACTGGAAACGATATCCCCTCCCAACATTAGGGTGTTGGTAGTGTCAGGGAAAGTACCTTGGTTTTGTGGCAGGTGGTGGCTGAGAACTTAAACCAAGGGATCTAACCGTGAATTTGGACTTCCACACTTTTTCTAGCACATCATCTGCCTAGTCACTAAAGAGGAGCTTTCACTCGAAGGGTAAATCCTCAATGCGGGATCTTGTGTCTAAAGGCAAGGCTGAAGTACGGAGCCACGAATGCCTAAGGGGGATAATGGCTGAGGCGATAACCTTACTCACTGCATCAGTAGAATGCCTAGCAGCATTTAGTTCCTGCTTAGCAAGTCGAGCTCCCTCAACCTGCACCTGTTTGGCCTGTTCCTTCTTATCATCAGGTAAATCATTTAAAAAAGGGGGCTATTTGCTCCCATAACAGGACCTGATATCTAGCCATAATGGCCTTGAAGTTAGCTACCCTCAGCGTCAGGGCCCCAGAGGAGCAGATCTTCCTCCCTAATATATCTAGTTTTCTACCTCCTTATCCAAGGGTGAGGACCGTGGCCCCCCTATCGGCTTGGATGGTATCACCTCTGCCACCATTATCCACCCCACTCCTCAGCAGGTGGTACAAAAAGTAAGTGTCATCTTCTCTGATCTTGTAGAGATTTTGAACTTTCCTTAATAGACCCAATACTAGAGACTGGTCTTGCCCAGGCATTCCGAGTGATCTCCCTAATGCCCTTTACCAAGGGAATAACCACGGGCCCTGGGTCAGATGAATATAAAATGTCCATCACCGGGTCCTCTTCTACTGGCTTCAGTGAAACATAATCAATCTTGAGTACTTTCACAATTCTGAGTAATTGCTCGGAGTAAACCTGCAGATCCTCAGTTGGAAACACGGGCAGGATCGCCAACTGCATCGTCTGGTGAGAGCAGTGAAGTGTATTCCGACTTGGCACCCAAGAGGTCCCCTGGAGCCTCATCGATCTAGAGAGGTTCCAGCCGCACAGGAGCCCCCTGCAGCTCTGGGGAAGTCTCACGTGGTGTAGAACGGGACCTGGAGTGGGTACTGTGACAGCCCGAGACCTGACCAGGGCTGCGACGATCGTGGCACAAAGAGGAATCAGCACGATACCAAGGTGGGAAAAACCATGGAGGCATGCGGTCCCAACTGGGTGGGTAGCCCCATGATGGAGTGCCGTCTCCTGGTGCTAGAGGAGTGAGACCTGAATGACTGATGGGAGTCTGGCAGGCTAAGGATCTCAACGTCATCACCTGATGGCAAGGGGGTTGGAGAACGGTCTCGATGTCAAGCGGAGTTCTCTGGGCTTGACGTCGAAGCTCGTCGACGTTAAGAGCCAGGGTTTCAACGTAGTGTCGACTGTGAGCACCTCGATGTCGATGTACTAGGTGGTGCTGTTGGCTGTTCCTTCGATGTCAAAGCTGCCTCAATGTTGAGAGTGCCTGAGACTGTGGAGGATGTCAGCACGGAGCTCGCCTGCACCAGCGGTGCCAGCATTCATGTCCCAGAGGCCACGGAACACACCGTAGCTTTCTTTTTATCTGGCTTAGCCTTTTTAGTAGGCGGTTGAGCCGAAGCTGATCTTTTCTGAGACATCCCTGCCGAACTTTGTTTCAGCTTATGGGAATCTTTAGAGCCCTTAGAGGAGGTTTTTCCCTGGGCTCAAGGCTTGCTAGTTGGGGTCGACAAGGATTGCTCCCAGAGGGTTGCTTTAAGTCTCAGTGCCTGTCCTGTCTCGTTCTTGAGGTCAATAAAGTACAGACCTGGCAGGACATGTTGTTATGGCCCTCTCCAAGGCATATGAGGCATCTGAGGTGATCATCCGTCGAAGCCATTTTCGTGCCACAAGCCTGACACTTTTTTAAAAGAGCTATATCAACTCCACTACTTATTTAAGAAGAGTTCTGAAGATTTTGGAATTTGACAGGAACAACTTTAATCTCTGAGGTAAGTGGAATAGCTCTGGATATGTCCTTTCCTCACGGCAGCAGAAAAAGGACTGAGGGAAAGGTGCCTCCCCCTCCCCTCATCACGTGACCAAAAAGGCGGGAAAGACTTCTCTCCTCTATGAAGGGAGGGGGACTCAATACTCTTTAGAATAGTTGGAAGCTCTTGGAATGTTCTCCTGCAGCAGGCCTGCCTCCAGGCAGTCCCATGTGGGACTGCACAGAAGACACAACAATGAACCTCTACTTTTTACATGTAAGCATATTCAGATGTAGCTCTTATTCTAATTTTTATCCCTTCCTAGGCTACCAGCAATATTCTTTAAATCCCAAACCATCTCTGATGTTCTGCAGGATTACATGGAGTCTTGAGACATTCTAACATCTGGAAAAATTTACAGGAATATTCAAGACATGTGGCTTTAAATTTAAAATGATTTAATAGTAGATAGGGTGACTCTAAATGAGATAGCACTTGATCAACATATTTTTTATCCATGCACTTCTGCTTTGCTATTGTCACTTGCTACCACCACCCACAACCTCTTAATCTCATCTTGGGTGGCATCCTCCTTTACCAGAAAGCAACTAGACTTGTTCAGGGACGCCCTCTTATCACAGCACTATTACAGATTAGCACTGTACTAATATAAGCCATCCTATGCAATCCTATGTGGATTGACTCCAGTCTAAACCTATCCATTACAACTGGCTTAGAGCTGAGTAACTGCAGAGGACCATACTCCTAGAGGTATCCCAGATCCCTCTAAGCTGTGGAGTCTTGTAAGCAAAAATTCTACTTTGTGAGCTTCTAGCATTAAAGTTGTGAGTGAGCAATTTGGCTACTGCATAAATTAGTTTGCTCTGGAACCATCCTTCCTGAGCTAAGGCAAAAATGTGTGAGCTGGAGGCTAAAAAACTGAGCTAGCTCACACGAACTCAGCTTAGAGGGAACACTGAAAGATTGGGGCTAATTTGGCAAGTTATCTTGATATGGTAGAAAGAGCTTGGGGAGGGGGGAGAATATACCAAGAATGCTAAAGATGCTTTGTATCATACATTATGGCACCACTGTAACATTGCTACAACCACTTCCCTGCCCTCAGGAGATGTGGTATAACGGGACCAGAATTGCTGTTTTCTAAACCCTTTGCATATTGTTCAATTCAAGTAGACCAAAGAGAACAGAATGAACAAAGGCAGCCAGTCCTCTCAATTCTCTTGCAATATTTGTTTCAACAGTTCAGTTTTACCTTGAGCAATAAAAATAAGCAACACATAAGGAAACATTAATATCTTATTTATTGTGCAAGCCGAACAAAAGTGCATCAAAATTTGGAGCATGTTTTTGGTATTTAGATGTTCCAAAGTGAAAACTGGACTTCATGATGTGTTTCAGGCAACAGCGCTTTCTTCTTTTAGTAATGCCAATGACATATTTTCCATAAGGAAAGCTAAAATTTTTAAGCACATCCTTCTGTAATGCATTTTGCATGTGAACTTCTCTAACACTTCTTCAAGAAAACTCTAAAGTCATGTAAACCACTTTAAGTAACATTAAAAATAATTAGCAACCCTTAACACTATATTGTGCAACTTTTTAATATAAAACAGCAGATAGAGTTTGTATCTTATCACTATATTATGTCAGCAATAATGCACACTGATTTTTCAGGTATCTTACTATACAGAATTCTAGAAGTATGAAAAAATATACAGACACCCTGGATACATAGATAAGTAGATACCACATTTGTTTCAAACCACCACCCAGCCATTCCCAAAACACATACCAAACAGTAGTGCAACCTTAGTGTACAATTACATGTGTAAACAATCTAAGTACACAGTGATTTGCAATAAAATTAGCTAATTTACATGCGTTGTCCTTGCACAGTTGTATAGGCTTTCTTACATTAACATGTCAGATAAACAACATCATAACAGAATTCAGAAGCAAGTAATTATTTCAGGTATCTGGCAGTTTGCCTCCCAAACATATCAATTAGATAAACAGGAAAAGACATCAATCCCTTCCATTAAAATTTTTGCACAAAAACTTCAAAAAGCTGCCCAGGGCTCCTGGCTTTGGCACTAAAGCTACATGTGAGGTGAGGGGTGGGGGAAGTGTTGGGTCACCTTATTATGTGGGAGGGGGGTGTTGGGTCACCAGAACAATGTTCAATTACTCACACTGGGATGTATTTTTGATTTCAAGTTACATCGAGCTAGGAGGAAGGTATCTTTGTTGTTTCCTGCCTTGACCACTGCCCACAAGGTTATATGCTTCGGCAGCTCCCTCCTCAGTAGCCCCACCCCTGCAATATTTTGACATTGTAATATTGTTCCTTGAAACAGATGCAGGGATCTGTAGGGATTTGATATACAAGCTGAACGTCATCCAAATAGAAACTGCCATACTAATCAGGAATGCTTGGCATATGAACACACGGTTTCCCTACGTATAGGATGGAATTTCTCCCACCCAATCTCACTGAATCACAACAGATGACAGGTTTCCAGAACATAAAAGACTCACGTTACATAATGCTCCAAAATGGCTATAACAACAAAACCCTTGGCTAAATGTGCACAGAGATTTTTGACACAGTGAATTTCCCAAGCCACAGAAAAATACAAAAATATTGCACTTAGAGAAGCAGACACCTGTATTTGGGGATGAAACAGCAGCATGCACTATAACATCACATCAAGTACAGCGTGACATGCAGTTAAGATGGTAGACCCTTCTGTATTTTGTAAAACCAACATACTGCACCAGACTCATATAGACAGTGATACAAATGTAGGCAAATATGTATCACCACTCCCCATATTGGGGGGGGGGGGAAGCAACAGAAGAAATATAAATGTGCTGGAGATGAAGACCAACATCTAACAGACCAGTATTGTGTCATTACCGCCATTCCCATTGATTTCAAATCCACCAAGTTTGGCTATTTAAAACTTTTTCAAAAAGAATATGAGTACAAGAATGTAGGATTTAGCCAGATTTTACTCAAGAGTTTATTAGCTAAAGCTTGGCAACTGCTCTTTCCAACACAGAACCTCATGTTTCTATTTTGTGCTTGGAAGTTATGCTACTCATTAAATCCTGAAATATGCCTGATGATCTAACATAATCAGCATAAATCAGCAACTGAATAGCCTTACTTGGCACTTGGACACAGAGTAATTTGTGACCCAGTCTAAAAATAGTATTCTGCAGAATCAGGTCCAGTTTTGCCTGTTGTAAGAACACACCTGCATTTTCCATGTCGGTTTATATGCTTACATGTTATCGTCAGTTTCTGGTGACTTTCCGAATGTGTGTAGGCCACGCAGACACTACCGTTCATGTTGTCAAGCACTCCAGAACTTAAAATCTTCAAACCACATCTGAAACTTGTTTTACAGTCCACAATTAGAGAGTGGACAAATGTGCCTAACCATCCACGCAAACTGAAGAAAAAGTGTTAAATCCAGTGCAATTTCTTAAGAGCCATTTTTAAAAAATGTTCTCTTGTTTAAATATAAACCATAACCTTACTTGGTAGTTTAGAAACTATCACAGATTGATTGTATTAAAAATAACAACATTCTACTCTCACAATAAACAAAATGGAGCCTTTGATATGTACCTAAACTGAAGTGACTAGACTCATTATAGCACTAGTGCCCCTTTCTCCAACACGCTGTAGTGTACGTCACATTAAATGGCAGGGAATGGAGGAACATGCCTCAAACAGCAACTCTGCATGTCTGTCTCTATGGTCTTTGAACAGCCTCATGGAGTTCTAGCAATACAGATCAGAAACAAAGCATCTTTAAAATGCCATGAGAACATCCCGTTCCTGAACGCTAGTGTAGAAAGGTCGGCCAAAGAGAAACGAATGTAAACCAGGCTTGATCTTCTCAGCTAATGCCATTATTATGTTAAGATCGCCCTCTGCTGTCAAGTCCAGGTCTATCTTCAAGCTTCGGAGAGACTTGAAAGGCTTTTTACCTTTTTGCCTGGGGCAGGGGTAGGAAAAGGCTGTGGTTAAAACACAATGCTTCAGTTTGAAACAGGTCTAAAAGTACTTGTCCCATTTTCCCCACTAGCTTTATACTTACGTGTCGTCTTCTATGTATTTAATGAGCGTTAAAGCTTTTCTGTGAAGAACTAATAGGAACTGAGCAAGAAACACACTCCTCAGGGACAGCCCGGGTTTTAAATGAAAGACCTGTTCAGGTGGGCAGGAAAAGATTCAGTGTTTGTTCCTGAATTCCCCACTTGCCCTCACTATCATCTGCATGGACAGCTACACAGACCTCCTTTTATTTATATACTAGCAAAAAGCCATCATTATAAGGGCTGGTGTTGCCAGCCTACAGTGGAGACCATGGGGTGTGTGCTCTGAGTCATGGCACACTCCTTCCCAGGAGCTCTCTCCACACACACAGTTCCAGCCAGCCACTCAGCAGCATGCACGGCTGGCTGGTTCGGTCCCTGTTGCCACCCACATCCCCCAAAGGCAGCCTTTCACAGCAGCAAGACATTAAGTTCATTAGCTTCATAGCAATCTCTTCTGAATCTACTAGTTTCATAAACGGTGGTTAGGGAGCCACGTGTCATTCTCTGACAAGCTACCTGTGGCTCTTCTGAATACTAATCACAAAAGTGGCAACTGGGTCCCACCTTGACACTGCCATAAGCCTCATGCTAGAAACATGCTAGGCATGAAGAAGAATAAGAAGAGCTGGATGTGTACCCTGCCCTTCACTTGGAGTCTGAGAACAGCTTACAATTGCCTTCCCTTCCTCTCCCTACAACAGACACCCTGTGAGGTAGGTGGGGCTGAGAGAGCTCTTTTGAGAACTGCTCTTGAGAAAACACTGAGAGAGCTGTGACTGACTCAAGGTCACCCAGCTGACTGCACGTGGAGTGTGTAATTCCACAAGCACACTGTGCCAAAAGGATTGAAAGTTTATTGACACAAAAGCAGAGCCTTTCCTAGCTTCTGCTTGAGCAGAAACAGAACAGCCAACAACCAGAAGTGAAACCAAACTACAGCACAGGCTTTTTGGTCCTAAGGGATCAAAGGAAAATAACTAAGCAGTTCAATAAGAGAACATCACTAAAGTCACAACTTGCCATGATATGACATGGAGCAGTGGGGAATCAAACCCGGTTTTCCAGATTAGAGTTCGCCACTCTTAGTCATTACATCAAACTGGCTCTCTAGGCTCCTCTGGTTAATGGCTACTGTGAAGACGGCTCTCTATAAGCTGCAAAGTGAGTACTTTCCCATTATACAGAAGAAACTATTTCAAAACTACTACATATTGTTTTTCAGTTTTAGCTAACTGACGTGACCAGCCATTACCTGATCCAGGAAAGCTTTTACTAGAGTGTCTTGGTGCAGGACATCTTGAAAAACATTCCTAAAAAGATAGAGGAAAAGCATAAAATAATTGAGTATATCAGTTCTGGTATAGCACCAAGTTAAATTGGTGCTGGTAACATAATTATAAATCTCTTGCAGCATTCAAATGTTGGATTGCATTGGAAAAATGAGGAGTGGACTTTCATTGCTCCTTGGTGAACTTAGCCCTGAAGTATGGCATCATCAGTGATAATGACCAAGTAACAAAAGACAGCACAATAGGTCCAGAACTATATAGATTCTGTGTTTAACTCTTGATGAATGCCATCATTATAATGTAGATATACCAGAAAGTCTATTATGTTAGCTATGGAAGATTTGACTCCACAGATGTAACACAGCTATTCCTTTGTAAACTCTATGGGAACTCTATGAGAACTGAGCCAGCTGGGCTGGGAAACAGAACCTAGGAGAGAGCTGCTGGAAAAGTGAGTGCTTTTTGCCTTTCCTAAACCACCAAATTACTGGGGATCATTAACTGAGGTTGCTTGGTGAGACGAAAGAGCATTAAATACATCCAGAACAGGAAACCAGCCAGAGAAGCAGTGGGGCCTTTGGATGACAGAGGAATAAAGGGATTGCTAAAGGAAGAGGGGAGATGGCAGAGAAGGTCAATGACTTTTTTGCTTCTGTGTTCACTGTAGAAAAATGTGGGGCATGTACCCATGCCACAGCCCCTGTTTTCAGGAAGGGAGATTGAAGAACTGAGCCAAACTGAGGTGACCAGAGATGAAGTTCTACATCTACTGAGGAAATTAAAAACCAGTAAGTCTCCAGGTCCTGATGACAGTAAGTCTCCAGGTCCTAAGGACCTCAGATGTGAAACTGTTGATCTACTAACGCATATATGTAAATTCAGTAAATTTATTCAGTATATGTAAATTCACTAAATTCAGCTGCTATACCAGAAGACTGGAGAGTAGCAAATTTGACACCAATTTTTAAAAAGGATCCAGAGGGGAACCAGAAAATTACAGACCAGTTAGCCTAACATCTATCCCAGGGAAATAGGTAGAAACTCTAATCAAAGACAGAATTGTTAGGCACATAGAGGGACAAAGCTTGCTGAGGGAAAATCAGCATGGCTTCTGCAAAGGGAAGTCCTGCCTCACCAACCTTTTGGATTTATTTGAGGAAGTCAACAAGCAGATGGACAACTGTGACCCTGCAGACATTATATACACATTATATACCTGGACTTTCAGAAGAGTTTTGACAAGGTACCTCACTGAAGACTCCTGAGTAAACTTAGCAATCATAGGAAAAGAGGACAGGTTCTCTTATGGATTTAAAACTGGTTAAATGACAGGAAACAGAGTTGGAGTCAATGGACAGTTCTCACAATGGAGGGAAGTAAGCAGTGGGGTCCCACAAGGATCAATACTGGGGCCAGTACTATTTAAACTATTCATCAGTTATCTGGAACTAGGGGTTAGTAGTATAGTGGCCAAGTATGTAGATGACACCAAAATATTTAAGATGGTAAAAACCAAGGCTGACTGTGAAGAGCTCCAAGAGGACCTCCACAAACTGCATGAGTAGGAGACAATGTGGCAAATGAGGTTCAATGTTGGTAAGCATAAAGTGATGCACATTGGAACAAAAAATCCCAGCTTCAAGTATAGGCTAATGGGGTCTGAACTTCCTGAGACTGAGACGGATAAAGATCTTCTGGTTGTAATGATAACTTAATGAAAGTATCTACCTAGTGTGCCACAGCAGTGAAAAAGAAAAACACCGTTAGGTATTAGCAGGAAAGGGATTGAGAATGGCCAATATTGTAATGCCCCTGTATAGATCTATGGTGTGGCCTAATTTGGAATACTATGTACAGTTCTGATCGCCGTATCTCAAAAAGGACATTGCAGAGCTAGAAAAACTTCAGAGGGCGGCAACTGAGATAATTAGGGGGTTGGGAGCACCTTTCCTATAAGGAAAGGCTGAAGAATCTGGGACTTTTCAGTTTAAAACTTGAGGGCTTCCAATGAAACTGATAGGTAGTAGTTCAGGATGGACAAAAGGAAATAATACTTTACACAGAGAGCGATTAAAATGTGGAATTCACTGCCAGAGGATATAGTGACGGCCACAGGAATAAACAGATTAATGGCCTCAGCCTCTATGCCCTGTTGTTGGCCCTCCAGAGGAACTGATTGGGCACTGTGTGAGACAGGATGCTGGACTAGATGGATAATTTTTATGATCTTATGGAATACATACAGGTCAGGAGTGAAGCTTTCATCTGTATGGATAATGGTATCCTGAGCCATCTCCTCATCTGAAGTGGCTCTCCAAAATGCTGTTAGCTCAGATCGCATGTACCGCCGCTGATTATAGATATGTTCATGGCACGGAGGCATCTGCTTCACTGTGTTGACATCTACATCAATATGAGTAGTGGGATATGGAGCATACATCACTTGTCGGAAAGGCAGCACAAAACTTCCAGTCACATCCTGTCCCATTGGGGAAAAAAATTAGTCTCCTAGTTACTAAAAAGAGTTACAGGAATTATGAAATCCATCTTAATGTTCGAGTGAAATCAATAGACATGATAATTCAAATAAATAATGCCAGAGAGTGGATTCACAGTATGGACAAGCTTCAAAGTCTTGATTATTTAAAGGAGTTCAATCCCACCTTTCCTTCAAATGTAAGCTTCCAAGGCAGCAAGCAGAGTTGGACTAGAGGTGCCTTCCTATAGTCAAGCTGAAGAAAAAAATGGTGTATTCCCACAAATCTTAGGCTCCCGAAGTCATTGATGGTAGGCTCACAAAATACTAACTGCAGGTTCTTGAGTCAAAACTGGCTCTTGGTTCACTGACATAATCAAAACTGACCTCCAAGTAAATAAATTTATAATTGGGATTTTCATTTAAAGCCGTGATTTTCACACTCTGGGGTATGACTTGTTATGGAAGCAGAAACAATTGTGAGAGCTCCTCTAAATCCAGAACGCTGTAGGAATCGAAACTGAAGTTGCTTTTCCATCCATTCCTAACTCAGTCTGGGCAGCTGGTTAGCCACAACCTCATTCCAACCCTTCTTGGTAGTAAAACCACAATTAGCCCATTTGTCAGAAAAAAGAAACAGAACTTGTGTTTGCAGTTTTGCTCACCATGTTATAACCTACATGCCTCCTTCCATTCCCAAGTTATGTGACAATAACGTGGTTTATAAAGTTAGTCATGGCTCAGTGGTAGAGCAGGAGGGGGGGCATGGCTCAGTGGTAGAGCACCTGTTTTGTGTGTAGAAGGTCTGAGGTTCAATCCCTGACATTTCCAGTTAAAGGGATCAGATAGTAGGTGATGTGAAAGCCCTCCAACCTGAGACCCTGAAGAAGCACAGCCAGTCAGAATAGATGATGCTACTCTTGATAAATCAATGCCCTGATACAGTATAAGGCAGCTTAATGCATTCAGCCCAGACTGGTCAAGATGAAACTTGATTTACCCATGTGCTACCCATTCCCACATATCATAAATCTGATGTTTCGTCAGACAGGATCATACTATTGTTTATTAAATCTTGTATGATGACAAATATTATGACATTCTCCAGTATAAGAATATATGCTATGAAAGCTGTTCCTAATATGAGGAAGGAAAATATACACATTTTTCTTTCTTCCTGGCTGCAGAAGAAGCACAAAGAAGAAATTACACCGTCTGAATACAGGGGCAACAGAAGCAAATGCTTTCTGCACAGTAGGCATAGTGGTACTTAGGTTAGCAATGTATCCAGCCCAATAAAAAAATGCACAGTTAAGCCATCTTCTTTTTGTTCTGTACTTGCAGGGACTTTTCTTTCAACAGCTGAGAGATGATTCAGGACCTGTTTTGATGGCTTTTGTGTAATTTTAATTTATTAATGGGTGTTACTATCTATTTTATAAGTAGTGTGGCTTATAGCTTCCTCTTCTTTTTTGTAACTGAAACTGGCAGTTGCTTATTTTATTATTATTTCCTTGTTAAATTCCTTCCAATTTGTAATCATCTAGGGAGCCATCATGGCTGAAGGCTACGTTTTTTTTTTAAAAAAAGTCTAAATAGATTTTCCCCGCCTTTGCAAAGAACTCCACAAACAAACCAGTTAAATAGCTGGGTAGAAATCTGCATTTTAATTTAAAGAAAAACTAAATACAACATCTAGTCACAAAGGCAGGTACAGAAGTGATGCTGGCAGAATAAACAACTGATACACATCTATGCATTGATCAGACTTTACTGGCTTTTCAAGAGAGTTCAGCCCAAGGAAACAAAAAGAAAGACCTTACCTTGAGCAAGCCTTGCACAAAAAGTCCTGACTCATACTTGAAGGAAGTTTCACTTCTACAGAGCCTGGAACACTTTCGCTCTGCTGATGTAAGAAAGAGGCACAGAGTCCGCACGATCTGCAACACAGAAACACTGCAAAAGCCATAGGCAGGATAACTGAGCAAAGACAAACTCTGATTATATTGACAATTGCTATATTGCACAATGAGCATGCAGGTGTTACTTGGCTATTACAAGACAGCCAGATGTTTTTTCCTAGCTACAAATTCAGCTGTGTGAATTTTCTCAGCATACAAATTGCATATTTTCCATAAAGAAAATATGTTTCCCTCCCCTGTGAATGCGCTGACTGCTATCTGTACAGATGCTCTGTGTAACTATTGGCTCATGAAGTTGAACTATGGAGTTCAAGACTCTAGCTTGACCTAACACCATTTTGAGACTTCAAAATTCAGTTGTAAGAGGGTGAATGTTCTCCATTCTAACACTGTGAGAGGAACAAACAGACAGTTTAACATTAACATAATATAATTTTTCTTTCTAAGCTAGGTTTGCTCCATTATTAGTTTGGGGGGGACGGGGACATTCCCTTAAACAAAAACACAGTGAATCAGGCAACACTCCCCTCAACAACAAAATTATTCCTCCCTCCCCAGTATAGAAACAAGATATTGAAGCTTTAGCAGCAAATACAGGCATAATAGTGGCACAAATTGTTACCAAATTTTACTATGGCAGACAGAAAATATGAGAGCAACCTCAAGCAAGTCTACTCAGAATCCTAGTGAAGTCTCCTCAGTGGAGTTTACTCCCCGAAAAGTGTTCTCAGGACTGCACTGTCTAATACTTTAGAAGTCCTCGTTATGTTTTTTTTTTCTTTTTTGGCTTTTTAATGACACATTAGTGTACATTTTTATTACAGTATACATTTTCAGTAAGACAATAAACATGCTGGATTATTGTGACTGAACAGCACTGTTGCAAACATATCTTGAAAAATGTAACTAGATACAAGCATTTAGAATGAGTTATTTTTCCATATCTATACTTTCATTATAATACTAAGTAAGTTGAGTTACTCCATTTTTAATTTTATATAGCACTAAACAAAGACTCCAAGATTGGGCTAAGCACAACTATATTCCAAAACCATAACAGTAGCAAAATTTACAGCAACTGGAAGAGGGGAACCCCAAATTCCAGCCTGTTTTACTCAGATATATCTATAAACAAAAGGGCTAAATTCTATTTCTATGACTGTAGGTGTGATGGATTGGAAAGAAAAGCAGGCTTCTTACAATGCTGCTTGTGCCAGAGAGTCAGGGAGTTCAAGAGTTAATCTTCCCTGGAAAGAACTGCTTATGTGATTGGCTGCTCTACTCACTCTCTGAATGGCCAGCATCAGCTTAGAGAGGAAATAAAACAGCCGATCTGGAGGGAAAAGACTCATTCACCTTTTGAAACACTTTTGGTCTTGGTCTGAAATCTTGGTTTGGCTTCTGAGGAAAGAGACTTTGGGAATCAGTGATTTCTGTCAGGGACTTGTTTGAAATGTACTTCTACACAGAGAATAAGGACTCCACTGTCTTAAATATATTAGAACTGCTCTGAGGGAGAATTTAGATTCTTAGTCAAGAAAGCTACAGAACAGCTTGATACAGAGAATGGATACTGGAGAAGGATTTGGCAGAAGGTCTGGGTAGTCAGAGAGAACTCCCATACAAGTCAAATAGTAAAAGAAGCTATTGCTTCTTAGGGACAAGGAAAATAACTTCCTGTCAGTGAAAGGGTTTGTGATAAAGGGGAGAAGCCTAGAAGCACGAAGACAAAGCTATTCTCTAAGAAACTGTAGTCAAGATTCTGTGTAACATCTGAAATATATAATAAGCAAAAACTTCTATACCTTGAAACCTCATATTTATATATTCCCTACCTAATAAAATCTTTATTCTGTTTTTATAAATTAATCTGCCTCAAGTGTCATTTCGCAAGGGTTTATAAAGCACGACAGCTCCTGTATTTCCCTCAAGTTCCTGTACTGGATCTAGAGCCTAAACAAGTATCTGTGACTAGATGGGACAATTTAAGCTTATCAAACAAAGAAGAAATATACGCTACTGGAGGGTGATTCAGTCACTGAGGGGAACTAAAATATTTTTGGCGAGAAAATTCTGCCTGGATGTTGGGAAAAAGATAGGGGTCTGTCATAATTGATCTCTATAATAATGTGTTGGTCTCTGTAATAATCAGGAATATTATTTTAATAATGCATAGGAAAAACACTTACCTTATTAACTTTTTCTGCACTGCTTCCTACAACTACTGAGCAACCACAGGTCTGCAGGTGTGAACTGATGGCTCTGAAAATCAAACATAATACAGTGATATTAAAGTCTGCAGAGGAATTTCACGTGCTGGAACTCAAGAAAGCAGAGATGCTAAGGAGTTCCCTTTTTATTAGGTTTTCCAAGTTTCACAGGTAGCCAGTATTAAAATCAAATCAAGCTGCATTCAGATGTCACAAGCTGCTCCAATTACAATTTGTGAAAGAATACAGTTTGTTGCCATACTCATCTACCTGCCTGTATTGAAGGTATCTAGTTTGAGACCAGTACCTCGTGATGGCCATCTGGGCGAACCAAGAGTTTGTTTATACTCCACAAACCAGGGTTCTGGATTACAGTTTAAAATTCTGGCTTGTGGGAAGTAAGTAATCTCCAATTGTCACATGGGAATCAGAATTTGTTTCAAATCAGGAATCCTCTGCACAAGAAGAGGGAAAGGGGCCCATGTACATGAGTACAGCACCAACAAATGTTCATGCACAAGCTGAGATTACTATAATATCTTAATGCAGCCTCAGAGTCAACTGTATGGTCATTTCATCCAACCATCTGAAGTTAAATTACTACATATCTTAATTTGTGATGTTAGGCTAAAAAAATCCATTCTAATTATCCAAACAGAAATTACATCCATGCACAAAACTGTAACCCCAAGACAAAACTACAGCTACACTTTGCCCCACACAATCACACCATCATTCTTTAACAGCAATCAATAAGGTCAGCAAAGAAGAACGGAGTCACATAGATTGCTGGTTAATGATCACAAAATGGATTGTACCAGATTTTATGGCATGACCTGGAATCATAACAGTAAAGAAAACTGATCGTACTTCAGGAGAAAACCTTCATGACAACTATCTCCAATATCATCATCACTGAGCACTGTGTCACATATCTAGAATGCAATGAAACAAGGGAAAGGAAATTAGCCAAATATGAACATATGTTAAATGGTTAGGATTCAATAAACCTTAAGCATACTTTAGCATAAGTATCTCCAAGAATTGTGCAAGACAAGGAAATATCCAAAGTCATACCCTTATCTTTCAGAGCTGATATATCCATGGTTTAGGCTCAGAATCACAGACACCCTCCTTTCTCTTTCCTACAGAACTCCCCAACCTGCTTTAACCATGGTTAATGTTCATCACAGTTGGCTTATTTGACAGGTTTCTGTAACCAGCTTGAAGTCCAGCTTTCAAACCTTCAACTGAGCACCCCCTGGATGACATGAACTGTGGCTAACATCAGGCATGAGCTTTAGTTCTGGTTAAGGTGGATAAAGAGCACCAGAAAGGGAATGAGAGTTTACTACCCTTGCTGCAGTCCATGGTTATACACTAGACTGAAATGCAAACAAAGAAAAATAACCCAAAGGTATACTTTCAAAGGTATACATGTATATACATCACCATATGTGTTTTGCTGGTGTCTTAACCACCAGAAGAAACTTTTACACCATCTCAAAGATTCTATCTTAAGATTCCCTTAAAATTTTAATTGTACCAATATATAATAAGCCACACTTCTGACAAGTCTCTACATTTTAAGCAGTGTATGCAGAAGGCAAGTGATTGAATCAACTGTGATTTAAAAATTATTGCTACTGCTAAGATGTTTCCAAGACACATGTTGGCATTAGCAAAATAAAGTCTGCTTAGGGACCTTTTTGCTGCCAAAGAGCCAAAAGGATATCAATTTATGACCCTGTAATAGTTTATTTTACCAAAGGCAGTTGAAAAAGAAAAATAGGAATAGAATGGCAGAACTCCTGACTTTTATGATGCAGCTAACATAAGGACTTACATCTATTTCTTCTGGAACACTGTGTGATTTCATAGATGAAAGGAGTTCCATTACAGGAATAACTTCACCTGTCAGCATTGGAATGATGCTCTGACCCTGTGCAATAAATAATGTTTTTTATGAAATAAAAAGCAGAGCACGAAGTAGAAAAAAGAGAGTTCGTACTTAATGGCAAGAGCATGATATGACTGAACCATTTTTGAAGTCAACAAAAACCAGAGTAATCATGAGCTAGCCAAAGATTACCTTTCAGATTCATTCCAAGTTACCAAACTGAAAAATAAGCACATGAACCCAAGAACATAATTTGAAAAATGAATTTCTAAATGTTCACGCCAAGCTATTAAACAAGCTTCAAAACTGTTCTTATTGCAGTCTTCCTAGTGTCATCTACAGTCAGTCTTCTTCTACTGGAATAAAGCTCAACAGCTGAGCTCCGGCAGTTCTTTTGTTACTGACTAATGGCCTGGTAAAAAACTTGGACAGAAGACTGACCATACAACCAGTTTCATGAAACCATCATTTTAAACAAAACTGTTAATTCATCTAAGTAACTTTGTGTAATGAAAAGGAAACAGTCATTAAACTTACTCCAAAATTGGAGTGTGGGCAATGGGAGCTAATATGTTTATTGCAAACTACCTCAAAGTTTTCCTTCATACAGTTCTTATGTAATATTTCCACAACACCCCAAAATTCACAGTAGCAACTTCTACTGGTAAGCGAAATTAAGCAAGAGAGAAGTATGCGCAGTCTGACTTCTGCCACGGAATCCCAGGGAATTTATACTCTCGGCCTCAACTGGATTATATTGAGTATTTTATTATATGAATCCAGTAATCCACTCTTACCTGATCTTCCATTCTCTCTGTGCCTTCCACTACTGCCCTCTGTATGTGTTCTTGCCTTTCCTGTGTTAAAAAAATCAGTATTTTTGAAAAGTTAAGGTTCTATGCGCAGTTGATAAGCACGACATACCACTTCTGTTTATATTTTACAAAGACCTCAGCTACACATGAGAGCTGCATCAATCAAATCAATTCTATGCCAAATCCTGAGTATATCTACAGGACAGATTATGTGGTAGCTAAACATCAACCAATCAGAATTCAAATTCTCACTCAGCCATAGAACTCACATGGCAACTTGGGCCAACTCATTTCTCTTTGCCTAGTTGGTCCCATACAGTTAAGTGAGACAACTCTATGTAAGGCAGCTTGTATGAAAGAAGGTATACAAATCAAATCCCAGTTACTTGAAATACTTACTCCCATACAACTATGTTTCAGATACATCCTTCAATTAAAAAGCGATACTGTTCCATTAGGCGCTATATGAGAACATTGTATTAAAATTAGAAAATAACCTTGCACATTTAGAAATATTAGTAGTTCTAGTCCTCATCACAGATACAATAAGGCCTGATTTTCACAGGAAACAGAATGAGTGGGTAGAATGGACTTAAGCTGGAAGGCAGGGATGTCATTTTGGATGACTCTTCCCATGTTCCATAAGAACATCCTGCAAAAATTATATAATAAGGGAGAAAATAAGTCCTGCCCATTCCATGCTCTGCTAGTTTTCCATAAAAAGACATTCCTTTTTTCCTTGTAGAAACTTTTTATGCAGTAGAACAAGTCATCCTCCCATCTCATTCCATTGAGTGTATAAATCAGCCCCACCACATTAAATATCATAAGCAATAAATCCCAAACATATTTCTAAGAATGCCAGGCTGCACAAAAATGACAGATAGTAAAGCAAAAGGAGCTGCGGTCTGGAGGAAATAACATCTCATCATGACAGCCATTCTTTTGAACAACAGAGTTAGGACTTCTACAGGTACATACATTTTTTGGCTACATACTTCAGTGCAGTGCTAGCCCAAGGAGTACAGTTTAACACCACTCACACAGCAGCTTTCAGTACAGTATCAGAGTATTAATGCCAAGGTGTAAAGAATGCAGGTACAGTAGGTGAGATACAGGGCCATGTAGCAACTTGACAAGTCTGTAGAGACTCATTCATCAAGGAATACATGTAGGCTTGGATTCCACAGCAAACCAAGTGCTAAGGAAAGGCATTTCCATCAGCAGTACTAATCATCCACACCTGCCTCCCTCTGGTACAACCTGAAATCCTCCCCAAAACACTGACCCTAAGAGGACAGGGGTCCCTCAGCAAAAGCATGACGGATGCATTGGAGGTCCATGGTACGAATGGAGGGCAGTCTTCAAAAATTATATCTCTCCCTTCAGTTAGAAGAAATTTGCTGTGGGATTAAAAGCCACACTCTGATTCTATGACATACTGTATCAATTAAAAGGGTATACAAAGTTGTGGAAATGGTACAGCCATCTGTACACACCCCAGAACATGACATGGCACTCTTCTTTCAAGAAGTTACATGAAAACTAAGGTGCAAGCCATCACACAGTGCCACTGTTATCACTTTTTAGTACTAGAACTGTTGCTTTTAGAAGTCCCAATAGTACCACTGAGACAGAATTACTCTCTCTTCGTTGGAAGTTTTGACAAATTGGCTAAATGTGCCATGTTTCACCTTCTGCTTGAGAACAAATCAGTAAGTCCATTCTTAATAACTGTTAAGCAGTTGCTTATCTATATCTTCCTTTCCAAACATTGAAGTCTCTGACTAAACATGCCCATCCATTCAATTTTTAAGGGTTGCTTTCCTTACTCTAGCACAATCTACTAGATGCAGGCCAGAACAGCAAAACTGACACCTCTGAACACACAAGAAATACAGATGTTTTCAACTCTTTTTAATCAGGCATGTCTTCAGCAGAAATGCTTGCCAGTTTTGTGAACAAACGTTTATAGGTTTCTAAGCAAAAACTTAAAATAAATGCTATATGTTCCATCAAGGCAGGTTGGTTAATGGCATTTATTCTAAAGTAGCTTCTAAAGGATAACCCACATTTGGCTACGATCTGAGTTCCTCCAAATATAATATAATTCAATTCCAATAAGCATGAATGTGATTACTCCACACAGTGGTATACTCCTAAAAAATATTAGGAATATTGCCGCAACTGTTGTTAAAATACTGGGTTTCCTCTCAGCATGGATGAGGGTGCCAAGACTCCAAAGTTAGGGGCACAATGTGGGGCGCTTGAATCTACTTCTGACTGCTGTCTATGGGAAGGTAGCAGGCCAAGGAGATATCAGGCATCTTATTTATTTATGATATTTCTATGCCTTCCCTTCAAAGTCCTATTTAAAGCAGCTTACAATTAAAATGACACAATATAAAAACATGCAATTGGATGTGAATAGGATAAAAACTACCCATAAAACAGAAGCAGACCGTTAAAAAAACTGCTAAAATAAAGGCCCTAATTAAAAGACTGGATAAAAATATGTGATTTGGCCCGGCACACCAAGGAAAGTTAAATAGATGCCAGCAGAGCCTCAAGAGGGAGGGCATTCCAGAGGCAAAGTGTCACATAGAAAAAGACTGGTCTCTAGTCACCATCTGCCTCACCTCGGAATGCAGGGGCACAGAGAGCAGAAATCCAGAGGCAGATCTTGACTGCCGGACTAGACCATATGGAAGAAGATGGTTCTTCAAGTACCCTGGCCCCAAGCTATTTAAGGCCTTGAAAGTTAAAACCAGCATATCAAACTGTGTGCAGAAACAACAAGTGAAGTTTGTGAAAAAGAATTTTAAATGGTCGCAATTTTGGAACCGAACAAATTTTGTAACCCTTGAAAGCCCTTGCTTTGAAAATCCCTACTTACTTTGAACCTATGAGTCTTTTCTTACACTATTCTGTTTTCTTGCACCAAACTTTTCTCATTACATTTATGCACTTTTATAATATTGTTTTATGCAAAACAGTAGGAATACCAGGAACAAAAGGGTAAACTGAATAGACTCATAATGACAACATGAGAAAACAAAAAGAAACAAAAAGGGATATATTTCTTCTCCCTTCACTGCAATAAAGAAGCAACCTACCTTATGCATCCATATCCTTCCTTTTCTTATAATATGTGTCAGCCTGTCAACACACACTCTGTGCAGGGGAAGGTAGAAGCTAAGCTCACTTTGTGGAAGTATAATTGAAAGTCCATAGGTACTTCTGTCCCCGTTCCAGTTTCCGTCAAAAATTAAGGACACAATAATTACTCCTTTCTCGGCCAAAACAAAAAATTTCACATCTATTGCACCGCTCTCTGCATTCCGAAGTATTTCCCCATTCAGAGTGTGGTTTGCAAGAAATGTTATTTCTCCATCACTGAGAAACTGCTGCTCTGTTTTTGGCGCCCAGATGTGTCTGACCCTGGGACCAAGAATGTTATCCCAGTAGGCAAAAGTAGCAGCCAGTAGCGGTGACTCTCCATTCAATGAGATCTCAGTTTTGGCAACAGCAGGAGAAGGAGGAGGACACAGAGCAGACATGATGACCCCAGCTGTCACATCGTCAAAGCCTTTTTCTTAAAACCTAGAAAGTCAGTTTGAAAAGTATAGATAAGGTTTACGTATAAGTTTGAAATGTATACATAAGGCTTACATATAACATCAGTCACAGGGACACTGAATTGCCTCAAAGTTCTGTAAAATTTTGGAACGTATTCAGTACAAGTGAAGTTGTTCTGCAGACTCCCATGGAGCTCAGTCAAACATTGTACACCAATATCAGAGTGGAAAGATAAATAAGGCTGGGATCCTACTTAGATTTATCTAGAAGAAAGCCTAAACATGTGCAGTATTTGGGTTATATGGAAGCACTGACTTTAAAAATTGATGTTCCAGTCAAAGAACACGTACTGCTGCAGGATTCACATTTTTTCCATGGGTAGCTTGGATAGCACTGAAATACCCAGCAGTAGTCCCAAGCAACCAAACAAAATGAGTGTTTTTGAAGATGGTTCCAGGATTCCGTCATTGCTTGGGTACATCAATACTGAAGTATACAATTACAAAGACCTTCCAAAAAATCAACACAATACAATATAATTTGTATGAAATATTTTGTGTATTCTTGTAAAGTTCAATGTAGGTGCAGACAAAACTGACCACTAGCATACTTCATCTTGGATTCAAATTACAAGAAAGAAATAATTCCCCCAATCCCATCCACATAGCTGTCAGGTAGCCCTGCCATGATGGATGGAGGGGAGGGGAGGTTGGCTCTGGGCGCCTTAGTGGCGTGACAGGCGGGAGGTTGGAATCTGGGGAGTTGTTGATTTACGCTTGGGGTGTGAGAATGGAATGTAGCTCTGGTTCCCCTATCTCCTGCAGACGGGACATTCTGACCTTGGGGAATCAAGCTGCTAGTTTTTCTCTCGCTTTCAAAGCTACAGCTTTGCTGTAAATAATGGGGGCGTTTGGGAACTTCATTAGTGTAGTAACTTTCGTTTCCCAATCGCATGGTACTCTGTGACTAGGAGAAGGGGGGTCCCCATTCACCCCCTTTCCCTGTATAACCGCTTGCTTTCTGTAACCAAGTCATTCTGAACAATGTACCTGCTACAGTGAACCTTTCTCTTGCAGCATTATAATAAATACTATCCTTGCTTGCATCACAAGGCCTGGTGTTTTGCTGACTAAGTTAGGACTCCTGACAGTTTGTTCAGAATCTCATCAACTTTCGGGACTGGTCGTAAACCCGCAACTCCACAATGAGTGACGGTGAAGAAGACACTCTCCCGATTGAAGAAGAACAGGAGAAAAGGCCTCCCGGGAAAGACGTACCCAAGGAGACCCCTGACACCCGTGTGCCGAGACAATGGGGTGGGGAGTACGACTTTGGAGGGCCTTACGGAGATCCGTATGGGGCAGCCTATGGAGGGGTGACCCACCGAGTTGGACGCAGACGAGACTGGGTGAAACCCTTGGCTGAGACCCACGAAGCGTGGTTCGGGACCCCGAGAGCCTCCATGGGAGCTAGTCACCCCGAGAGGTCGGTCCGAAAGCTCATCACAGTGGAAGCCCCGGAGGACACCGGTCGAGACACCGAGAGCCGCGAGGGTGCCGTGGTGAGGAGGAGGTGGAGTGGGGAGCCGAGCCAAGACCGCCTGATGCGCTTCCTGGACGAATCCCTCGCACGCATCCCACAGATGATCGCGGAGGGGATACGGGAAGAACGCGAGAGGCAGAGACGCGAGGAACCACAAGACCGTGTTCCTCCCGACCAGCGCCCGGCGCCGGACCAAGACCAAGGGAACGTACCAGCCGGCCCCCCAGACCAACCAGCAGGCCCAGGACCTGGGCAACCACCCCCTCGCCCTTGGGGGTTCTTGCCGCCTAAACCTGCAGAACTCCTGGATGCTGATTTCGATGGAGACCCCGAAAAATTCCCGTTCTTCCTGGTGAGAGCCGAGAGGTTTATCGAAACCTGGGGCCACCTTTTCCAACGAGAAGAGCGCATGGTCGATGTCATAGCAGCCCACCTGAAGGGAGCGGCCGCAGACTGGTACGTGGGGCTCCACCAGGATGATGGGCGTGAGCTGAGGGAGATCGATTCTTTCATGTGGGCCATGAAAGAGCAATTCGAAGATGTGCTCTCTACTAAGGCGGCCAAGGCAACGATCCGAAGCCTCAAACAAGGCGCGAGGTCGGTGAGAGACTACACCTCGGAGTTCCGCAGATGTGCTGCTAAACTCCGAGGGGAAGGGAACCTCGTAGACTTCTACAAGTGGGGGCTCAATGCAGAAATCCGCCGAGAAGTCACCAGGAACCAAGACCCGAACACCCTCACGGGATGGATTCAAGCCGCCGTCACGATGGAGAACCGGCTGAAGACCATCAAACTGGATGACGCTGCAGCGATGGCTAACAGGGGCCCCGCGCCGACAGCGAAGGGAAAACCCCTGGCCCCGAACCCGAAGCCGAGAGACAGTACCAGGGAACTCCGGATGAAGCAAGGTCTTTGCCTCAAATGCGGAGAAGGAGGCCACTTCGCCGCGAACTGCCCGACATCATCTGCATCGCCTGGGGCGTCAAAGGGAGTCAAGAAGAAGTTTGACACATCCACCCCAAAACAGGTGGCGAAACCGAAGGGGCGAAAGCCTTGCAAGCTAAACCGCTCAGCGAGGCATCCGACTCATCCGATGGCGAGACCGTGCCGCAGGGAAACGAGCCGGACCTGCTGTAAACAGCGCTGAACAGCAGGTCCCACACTCCCAGGCGCAGATCCCGGTGAGCAAACCCCCCTCTCTTTTCTTTCTCACAGTGACTTTAATGGATCGCTTGTTTTATCTGGTTGAATGGATTGACTTTGGGCCGGAACAGAGGGAGTGGGTGCGGGCGGAAAATGTTTTGGCCCCCCGGCTTATCCGGGCGTTTCACAAGTTGTACCCCCATAAACCAAAGGGGTAGGCTTATTTTCGAGGGGGCTGCATGTCAGGTAGCCCTGCCATGATGGATGGAGGGGAGGGGAGGTTGGCTCTGGGCGCCTTAGTGGCGTGACAGGCGGGAGGTTGGAATCTGGGGAGTTGTTGATTTACGCTTGGGGTGTGAGAATGGAATGTAGCTCTGGTTCCCCTATCTCCTGCAGACGGGACATTCTGACCTTGGGGAATCAAGCTGCTAGCTTTTCTCTCGCTTTCAAAGCTACAGCTTTGCTGTAAATAATGGGGGCGTTTGGGAACTTCATTAGTGTAGTAACTTTCGTTTCCCAATCGCATGGTACTCTGTGACTAGGAGAAGGGGGGTCCCCATTCACCCCCTTTCCCTGTATAACCGCTTGCTTTCTGTAACCAAGTCATTCTGAACAATGTACCTGCTACAGTGAACCTTTCTCTTGCAGCATTATAATAAATACTATCCTTGCTTGCATCACAAGGCCTGGTGTTTTGCTGACTAAGTTAGGACTCCTGACAATAGCTCCCTATGCCTCCCGAAAAGCTTCTCCTCAACATCAGAAGACCTTCAAAAATAGTACAGTATATGACACTGCAGGTTACAATAGGGGACACAGTGGAATCTGTGGAACTGCCCCCCCGCGCATGAATGCAAGAATTTGCACAAGAATGAGATTTCCACAGATTCAACCTTCTTTTTGCAGCTCTCATTCTACACTTTGAAACAGAAGATTCTTTCTGATATCTACATTCCATTCAAAGTCTTTTTGGATCCACAACTGGATTATTTTACATCACATACAAGTTGGTAGTATCAATATATCTAATTCTCAACATAGCCCCATCCGCAGACACTTAAGATCCATGGACTGGGGCAGTGTAGAGACACAAAGTTTGTTCCTGCTGACCTGGGGAAAATCCAAGGTTTGCAGAAAAATCTGAAAGCTTAACAAAAAAGAAAGAGTGGGTTAAATCCTCCCCAAACAGGAAACAATGTACCATGAGCATGGAGGAGAAAAGGATGAGCCTGATGGCATGCCCTGATGCAGTTGTCGGGGACAGCTCAGGCACTGCTTCCTCTCCTCAGTGAATGAAGGGCAGGCAAGGCAGGAGGACCAGGAATCCCCCACAGCCACTGCGCAAGGAGAGGGAGGCAAATTTAGAGAAGTTTGGAGGGAGGCAAGTTTGGAAGGCTAGCGGCATCATGGCCTGGCAAGAAACTTGGCAGGGTGAACAGATAAACAAGTGAGGCAGAGGGGGAAGTGAAAAGGAGCTTAGAAGAGTGAAGAAACTAGCACAGCCATCAGTTGTGGGGAATGCAAAAGATGGCAGGGAAGGAAAGGTGTAAAAGTAAGAGGGAGTGACAGAGGAACAAGGGGGAGAAAGACACAAGTAGCAAGGAACCATTTGGGGGAGGTCTCCTCTCCTGTGTGAGTCCCCATTCCTAACAATCTACTGGATCAGCTCAACTTATTATTTCTCCTTACATTTTTTAAAAAAATAACAAAATAAAAATCTTGACATCCTATGATACTGAGACAAACCACTTAGTACTTCCTCTTGAACATGAATAAGTGGATGACACACTATTTACATTATTCCTCTACTAAAAAACCAGCTGCATCGGCATCAGGTCAATTAATAAAAGTTCTAACAGAAAAGAAAATGTCTGGTATCTTAAAGTAACCTCATTTCCACCTTAGAACTGTATACATCAACAAGTGTATGGAATAATGTTCATATCTCTCTTTATCTACCTTTTTGCCAGTCCCTTTAAAGTCCTCTTCACTCACTTCTGCTTCTGTTCTGTGTGAAAGCAAAGTACTTCCATTCTGTTGCAAGCACCAGAAGAAATCAGTTGTAGGTAAATTTCACAATGAAATGGAAGTCCCATGTATGCAACATACTGCAACCAGCCCAACACTGATTTTGACCTCTTGATCATATATATGCACACAACCCTAGAATTCTTCACAGTCAGAGAGCCTTCAGTGACAGGCTGCTCCAAGCAATCTGCTTGGCTAGCATCAGGTGAGCAGAGAAAGTCTTGAGAGAGCTGTATGCTGAGGAGGGATTCAGTTACATTTCTGCCTTGTTGAGTCTGATTTAAGCCCTAGCTGAGAAGAATCGAGTAGTGACAATTTTGGAATTCAGCCCTGACTGAGAGCAGTTTAACACAGACAGGAGAACTGAGGAAAGTGGATAAGGAGGAGTGGGTAGTTAGTGGGGAGTTAGAAACTCCCATTAGGGCCAAGGAAAGGAGACAGATCTTCTAGAGAGAGAAGAAAATTCCCTACCCAGTCAAACAGGGAGCTAGCTCTGAAGAGTGCGGAGATCCCTGGGTCTGGTGTGGTTAGAAATTGCCTGTAAAACCTGAAAAGTCAGCTAAAAAATCAGGATGTGTACTGGTGTTTGAAGAGAAGGGGTTTGGGTACGGGAAAGAGCGTACCAGCCTTCTGGAAACCCAGAGATTATTTTATTTATTTATTTTATTTATTTTATTTGGCTACTGTCCCACCCTCCCCGCGGCAGCAGGCTCAGGGTGGCTCACATCATTATTACAGTTAAAACTACAATAAATTAAATCTAAAAAAGGAGTACTAATAAGTTAAAGGTTAAGACCCTCGGGTTTGTCTTTATTTCTGTCTGCTGATTGACCGTTTAACAATTTCCCTCTTGCTTTGATATATTTTTACTACTATTTGATCTCTTAAGGTTTTACTGTTTCATTGAACTGTTAAGTTGCTTCAAGAATATTTTGTTGAACTTCAATGCATGAGTGAATGGCACATTGCCAGTAACACACCCCTGGTGTTTATCTCTGAAAGACAACTCCTGGATACATAGACTTTGGGAATTCTTCTGTTATTTGTAAATACAATAGGGAATACTGCACAAGCCAGCAGATAGAGATGGGGCAAATACACATCTAAAGCTCCACTATGCTTTCATGAGGCCTAATACAAAAATACTGATAATCCTTACTTTCTTCTGCAGTATCACTATGACACACAGCCACACTAAAGATATAAATAGTTATTTCCTCTTTTGAGGGAACACTGGACATCACAACCATATGATCCGGAACTCTGAATGAAACATTTCTTTTAGAGTTCCCACGATTCTCTGGAGGAAGCACTGGCACTAAAAGTGGTATAAAAATGCTCATAAAAATATAGATATGGTTATGGGTTTACACAATTTTTTACAGAGGAAACAAAGGAACATAACTAAAAAAATATCCAATCAGGGAGAAAGCAATGGCAGATTTTGGTGAGTAGCAGCTACATTTTACTGCAAATGTCCTAGAGAAGAAAACAAGCAAGCAGTATCATAAAGAAGATACTTTACTGGTATAATTTTTTTTAAACCCCAAAATCCACCTATACAGATATTCTTTCAGCTTTCTGAGATGCATTTTTCTTATTTCAAGACCGTTTCTCCCCTGGCTGCCTCACATTTAGAAATCTTTCATTATTCATGTTTAAACACAAGGGCTGAGAGGCAGCATTTCTTGAGTATTGCAGCTTTGCATGCCTCTTGCCCCATATTCAATCATCATGTGATTTTTCAGTAATAGGACTGGAAATGCCCTCAGTCCGCTTGCAATTCCAGACAGCTCTGGTCACTAGAACTATACTGCTAGCATGGCTCCAAGCCAGTTTAAGGCAAGTACACTGGTTATCATTAAACAATTCTAAAGCACTGTGCAAAGTGCTTCCTAATCTTTCTCTTATTCAGCCTTACATCTCTACATGGAAGTGTGTTCAATAACATATCTATTTGACAACTGAAGAGAAAAGGCAGAAAATGCTTACGTAAGGGGCAGATCTATGATTTGAAGTTACTTATACCAGTTCCAAATCCAGTTATTATTCTCTAAGCCAGTATAATTATTCACCCTTGTGAGTCAAAACTGGCAAATGAAGATTTTGAGGTGAGAAAGGAATAGCATGTAACAGAAGAACAATCCTTAAAGCCTCTTTACTCGCATGCAAAGTACTCCTATATAACCAAAACCTATAGTATTTTCTATGTAGGAATCCCCTAATATGAAAAGCATATTTTCTAGCATCAACCTCATAACTAAGCAGGGCCTTTTTTTCTTCTATGCTTCTGGAAGGCAAGTTGTTTATTTTATTGTTACTGTTGAGTTCAGTTTTTTCTTCAACCTGTTCCTTTCTAATATTTCCTGCTCCCTCCTTCATTGCTACATTTTAAAATATACACATATGTGTATTTTAATATATAACATTTTTAATGGCACTGTGTTTTTAAAATGCTGCCAGCTGCTTTAAAAACTATAGCCAAAGTGCAGAAAACAAACATAAACAAGCACTTTGCCTGAGCAAAGTGAAGCATTTGGTTCAAATAGCTTAGTACTGTTTGCCTGTAATACAATACTTCTTTGCCCTGAAATTTGCACATTCAGGGCATAACTTAAGGTTCCAAGTTCAAATACCAACGTTCATTCCAAATGAGGGCAGTGTGGGGAAAGAGGAAAATACAGAAAACAATGCAATCTCTCTCTCTCTTTTGAACATAGGCATTAAGGTGAGAGTCAGTACATGCGTTTAGGGTATCAATCAGTGTTTGCCGCTTAACTCCAATTCAAGTCCCCTTTTTAAACGGGCCACAGGGACGTAAGATACACACACAGCAATTCTTTCCTTCAAATATTTAAAGGAAATTTGATAGGCACACTCGGGAGAGTCTACATTGCAAGAACAACCGGGTTCGTTCCCAAGAAAAAAAGAGGAAGGGAGAAAATGGCAAAACATATCACAACGCGACTCGAGCCTTAAACCCAAAGACAGTATTGCAGAGTTGCTGGTGAACTGCTGTGACAAGGACTGGGAACTTAGCGAGGCCTCTCAAACCTGAATCTAACTTGTCATCCAGCATCTCTGACCACAACTGCCTCCCAAAGGGAAGCTGAAGAGATCCATCCCACCTCTCCTCGCCGGGTCCTTTAGGGGAGGCGCCCCCCGGAAACGAGGATCCCGCGGCGGCGGCGACGGCTACTGCAGCAGCAGTCCACATCGGTCAACAAAACACCCAAGGAAGGCACGAGCCACCCGCCCCTTCCCACGCTGCCTTCCTCCAGTCTCACTTGCGCGCGCAGCCGCTCTCACTCACCGGTTAACGCTCTCGTCTCCGGACCTCTCGAAACCCTCGGCACACGCTCTTGCCATGGCGCCTGCGCGTTTTTCGAGCGCTTGCTTTTCGGGAGATTTGCGCGTGCGCTCTTTGGAGAAAATGAAGACGCTAAAAACTGACAGTCGTGCCTTTCTAAAGACTAGAGAGAGTGAGAGTGCTGTCATTTCCAGCTTGCTGTTGTCATTCCGCCGCGGACGAAGCTTAAAAAAAACAACAACTCAGATACAGAAAAAGTTGTGTTTTTTTTTGTTTTGTTTTTAAATGTGGTCTACCATGCTACCTGTATCAGGACTCACATCTTTTTTCTTGGTTAAAGCAAAAACAATACAGATGCAGAGATGTCGTATGTTGCGTTTCTGCATGTTATCACTCGATTATAAAGGCACGATAACCTCAATGCCTCCGTCTCTGCATGTTTTAAATAAGCCCCCCATTTATTTCCCTCACCGTTCCCCGCACATGGAGGATTCAAAGGTAGGTAATAGGGCCCGGAAGTCGACTAAGAAAACCCACGAGACTGTTTCCCTTCCGCCTGATGGAAACACTCCACCTTTTTGATGTTTACTAGGCAGACACTCGGGAAATGCGCACGCGCTGTTTTTTTTTTTTTTTATTGCTAGGTGGTGGTGGGAGCTGCGATCGTTTGTTGTGATGTGTTTGCAAGCGATACCTAGCTAAATAAGCTATTTAATAGAGTTTTAAAGTGATGGGAATGTGCCGCCTTTCCCAGGCTTAACTAGGAGGGGAGGAAATCTGGGCTGGTTTAATAAAGATAGACAAGCAGTAGTGATTTACATACACCTCTAACTAAAGAACTGTATCCAAGCATGGAGAAAGTTTGATAAGCAGTGGCAGTAGAGGAGAAAGGGACTGTATTAAAGGGAGAAGGAGGCCCAGTTTAGGTCCTTTCCACATTTGCCTGCCATTCTGGATTTTTTCAGTGTTTGAGTCGAGGCAATTTAAGTCCAGGGCAAAACAGTGCCCAAATAACCCCGGGGCAACAGCAGCCTAAAACCGGGCTGACCACTGAAGAGAGGTAATGTAATGCAGAAGGGGGGGGGAAACCTGAATAAAAAGAAGGTTGAGCTCAATTTTAGTGCAGAATGTTAAAAGAAACCTGGATTAAAAAGAAGGTTGAATTCAATTTTAGTGCAGAATTGCTTGGAGAATACTGTGGTGAACATGGATTAAAAGGAGAGTGCAGAAAGGGGCCAGAAAAACCTGTAACCGGCCCTGATGCAACCTTTCCAGAGACCTGCTCAAGGTAACATACAACTGAACCAATCAAACAATTAAAGCATAGCCATTAAAAACAAAGTTATAAAAAATAAGCCAAGAGATAAAGACAGGACAACACACATCAAGCAACCTAAAATGATACAGGTAAAACAATCAAGACCAGAAGTTTAAAACCGCTAAGAGATAAAACCTGTATGAAAAGCAGTGTTTTAGCCTGGAGCTCAAAGAAAAGTAAGGTAGGCAACTGGATGAGCCTCACTGGAAAGGCATTCTAAAGGTGAGGTACCAGCACTGATAAAGCCCTGCCTCTGTTCGTCACCTGCCTTACTTCTCCAAGGCACAGAAAGTAGGGCTTCTAGGTAGGGTTGCCAGGTCTGAGTGGGGAAATACCTGGAGATTTGTGGGGTGGAGCCTGGAAAGGGGAGGGACTTCAGTGCAGTAGAATGTCAGAGTCCACCTTCCAAAGTTCCCATTTCCTCCAGGTGAACTGATCTCTGTCACCTAGAGATCAGTTGTAATCCCAGGAGATCTCCTAGGCAAGCCTGTTTCTAGATCAAACTCCAACACACATATCACAGGCGTTCTTATTATTTGATCTTTTATTTGATCTCTAAAAATTAGTAGATGTTTATCTTCATGTAATAAAAAGCTTTAACTTCTGGTTTCTTCATATCAGGTTGCTGTTAAAAGGAAAGGGGGGAAAGGTATGTGAAACTTTTTGCCTCCCTACCACCAACAATCAAAATAACCTCAGTCTTCACTAGATCCTCTTTTGTTTAGGAGAAGTAAAACTCAGTTGAGGAAATGCAAGAGCCAAAACAGAAAAGGCTGGGGTTTCTTAAGGTTATTAGCAAAGTGGAAGTTCTACTATATGACTGTTCCCAAAACAAAAATTGTGGAATACCTTTTAGTAGGACCAAGTAAAGGCACACAAGAGAGTGCAAGCTTTTGTGTTCTTTAGAATTCTTAATGTACAGTACAAAAAAATAAAGAAGTGGCTGGGGGAAGAAGAGAAAAATTAGTTGTTTCTGGTCATGATGGGAAAACAGGATACAGGATATGTTTCAGATTTAACCAAATTAGATGGTTTTTAAGATGCATCAAAGACTCCTATGATGAGGGAAAAAGGCATTTTCCCTTTGTGAATATAACAGGCAGCAGTTAGTCAAATCTTTCTCCAGTGCTACATGAAACACACAAGTCTTTTATAAGTAGAAAGCAGAAGAAAAAATAGTGCTTGTTATATTAACAAACAGATTAATTGAAGGTGTTGCACTAAGGAAAGAGCCAATGGCTTGGATCCTTAACTTTGCTTCTGCTTGCACTGAGCTCTTTTATAAAATACAAACAAAACATAAAAACATTGATTAGGAAGGAGGGATCATTGCAGGAATACCAAATAAAATTAAAAAGTGTTGACTTTCTTGCTGGAAGTTAGCAACAGAAGGGGACAGGTGAATCTCCCAAACCATGTAGGCCTTTGAAGGTCAACACCAGCACCTTGAATTGTGCCCGGAAACCACTTGGGAGTTAGGGTAGATTCAAGCCAAGACTTGATTGATATGGTCCCTATGACCCACTGCAATCATCATCCTGGCTGCAGCATTCTGTACCAACTGAAGTTTCCAAGCTCTTCTCAAGGCAGTCCCACACAGAGCCCATTGCAGTAATCTAATCTAGACATAACCAGGGCATGTACCACAGTAGCCAGATCTTTTATGCCCAGGAAAGGCCGCAGCTGAGTAGCCAGGTGAAGCTGGTAAAAGGCACTCCTGGCTGCAGCTGTCACCTGTTTATCCAGCAGTAGGCCTAGGTCCAAGGGCAGACCCAGAATGCAGAATGGTTCCTTCAAGGGGAGTGCAACCCCATCCAGAATGGGTGACACCTTTTCCTGTTCCATGATGGGGCAGTCCTCTCCTGCTGAGTGTGTTCATTAGGAGTTTCTGCTTATACATCTTTCAATAATCTGAAAAACAGCTGCATAGGAGAAGATAGCCTCTGCAATGGAGAAAGAGGGGCCCAAACAGAAGCAAGGCTTAGGATCCAAGCCCTTAAAAACTTGTGGCTGGAATCCAAGCAGCTTCCAAACATAGCGCCCCATTTGAAGAGCGTACCTTTTTCCAGCTGAGACATCCTTTTGTTCCTATGTTATTATGTATTTGAATCTTCTTTCCAAAGATGGGGGGGAATTGTGTAATACCTTTTGTTAGGACCAAACAAAATGAAACAAAACAGCATACAAGTTTTCAAGTTCTCCAGAACTAGGGATGCTAGACCCCACCGATCAGCTGGCCAGTAGGGGGCTTACCTCCCAAAAGGGAGGAACACCCAACATTTCAGCAATGTGCCTATGTGACTCCACTGTGACCTAAAAGTGATGGAGGAACATTGGGAGAACACTCTGGTTTTGGGGCAGAAACTCTATGGTAGAAGCTAATTCTACCATAGAGTTTTTGCCCCGAAATCACAGCATCGCCCCAACGTGCCCGTGTAACTTCCAGGTCACGCTGGATGTCACATGTTGCTGAAACGTGGAATTAAACACCCTGCACCCGATAAGCCCTCCTTGCATTCCCTGCCATCTGCCCGGAGGGTCCTGGCAACCCTCTCCAGAACTCTTCATCAGGTTAAATGTTTAAACCTGTTTGTTTTTGTTGGCCCTAATAAAGGTCTTATGTGGCTTTTGTTTTTGGCTTTTGCTATGGACAAGTGCAGCTTACCTGCAGTTATTTTTTTTTATGTGCCATAATGGTAAGTCCCAGCCATCCAGAGAAAAAGTGATAGTGGGCCCAATTTCCAGGACCACACTGGTGAGATTCAGTCTTCTCTGATGACCTACAACTAGGCTTACCAGACCTCCTGCTATGGTCTCTTGCTCATTTTCTCTGTTGTCTGCAGTGGCAGGAGGGGGGGAAAGACCTACCACCAACAAATTACTTCTGGGTACAACCTGGAAGTGATAATGGGTAGATTTAGGATTTGCTGGAAGCTTTATGAAAAGATATAGTGATGTGGGTGATGTTGCTAACATCACTCTTTCCCCAGTCCTTGCCCCTAACCCCCCTGCTGGTTGCCAGGCTGAGCCTGGGAATCCTACCTACAACAGCAACACTAACGAATCCAAAGCAGAGTTATAAATGTATAAGCTCATGGACTTCCTTTGTGTTATGTATTGTGCATACATGCAACTCCTGAGCTTCATCCATACAGGTTGGTATCGTAAATTGCACGTTCTGATTGGCTACTCTGCGCAGTAGACCAATAAGAGCATAAGAGAAGTTCTGGAGAGAACTACAATTATTGGTCCTTATGTAAGCATTATGATTGGTTACTGATTCACTAGGGGACATGGTTATACGTGCCCGGAAAATTTAAAAGAGAGCTAGTTGCTCTCCTGTTTGTTGTTGGTTTCTGTCATGTTCAAATAAAGCTGAATCACTTGTTAAGAGCTGACTGACATCTCATACTTAACACTTTGCCTTGGAAAGGTTTAAGGACTACACTGCAAATCTAGGGAACACTAGTAGATAGGATTGCTGGGCCCAGTACATTCTGTGATAAAGCTTCATTCTCAGGATTGTAAGTAGCAGCAATTGTCATTACCAGGGCTCTTTTTGTAGAAAAAGCCCAGCAGGAACTCATAACAGGCCACACCCAACAGCAGAAACTCATTAGCATATTATGCCACACCCATGACAGCACAGCTCATTAGCATATTACCAGAAGTGTGATCCCTCATGTTACCGGAAGTGTAGTCATCCAGCCACGCCCACCTTTTGCTTCTTATTCTGCTTACCTTTGTTGTCAAAACGCCAGGGCTTTTTTTGTAGCAGGAACTCCTTTGCATGTTAGGCCACACACCCCTAATGTAGCCAATCCCAATGAGTTCCTGTTGTTGGATGTGGCCTATTATGTCAACTCAGGAGCCAGCCGGAACTCCATTCCTGTGCGTTCCTGCCCAAAAATAGCCCTGGTCATTACCTTTATTATCTTGAACCTTGAGACTTCTTGGTGGTTACAGTTTTGAGCAGAAAATGTTGGTGCACATTGTTTAAAAATGAGTAGCCAGGAGCATATTTAGGGTTGCCAACCTCCAGGTGGTGGCTGAAAATCTCCTGCTATTACAACTGATCTCCAGGAGACAGAGATCAATTCATCTGGAGAAAATGGTCGCTTTGGAAGGTGCTCTATGGCATCATACCCGATTGAAGTTCTTCCCCTCCCCAAACTGCCCTCCTCAGGCTCTACACCCCCCCCAAATCTCCAGGTATTTCCCAACTACGAGTTGACAACCCAAAATCTGGCAGTAGCTTAGAACTGATATTCACTAGTCTTTTTGTAATGACGTAAACAGAAAAATAATGTCTTGCAGGTACTATTGGTAGACTGATTTAATTTATATCCCACTTTTTCTCCAAGGGGGTCACAAAGCAATTTGCAAACAAAAAATACAATAGAAACACAATAAAAACACAAACAGGAGAAGGGGGGAAAGGCTTCAAAATGCAGATTAGGCCTCACCAGATCTTCCCTGCTGTAGGGCTGGCTACTACCCTCAGGTTTTGATTCTTGTCCTTTGGCTTGTTCCTCAGGGCATGCCCAGGATGAAATGCCTGTAGCAGAGGAGAAACAGACTCAGCTAGATGTTCTTCAACTGCTGTTAGTCACCTGGAAGGATATTCTTGTTTCAGCCATAGCCATCAGTAACTGCGTCAGAGATCCAGTATGGTGTAGTGGTTAAGAGCAGTGGACTCTGATGTTACCTACACTACCAAAGGTGCTGGTTGGAAGATTGTAACATCGATATTTCAACAGAACAATGGGAGAAAATTTGGACTTCATTTATGTGCACTTCAAATGTCATAACAATTAAATTAAAATCATTGAAATTAATTACAAGATGGTACTATACACCCAAAAAAACTAAGCTTAATAACCAGTTCATATAATCCTCGATGCTGGAAATGTTCAGAACATGTTGGATCTTATTTACACTGTTGGTGGGACCGTTCTGCTTTAACTTCATTCTCAGAGATGATCATTGTTAAAATCAAAATTATCATTGGTTGCAAAATTCCACTAAATTCAGAGTCGGTATTGCTAAATATTTGGCCTGATTCCCAATTTGGAAATGAAAGAAGAAAATTAATTGCTACACTATTAACAATTGCATCAGTTTGGAAAAGTAAATTGAACCCATCAATACAAACCTGGTACCAAAAAAAATTGGGAACATATAATAATGGCAAAAATTACTGAGAGTATACAGTCAACAGACCCAATTAAGAGCTCAACCCAACTCTGGGATATGTGGATACCTGTTATGTTTTATTTGTCAGAGAATGACATTATTCCTCCAAATCCTGTATATGCAGAGATACTGTATGCATAGTGTATAGCAAGATAATTTTATTATCTTTATATCGCCTTTTGTTCACCCATAAATATTCAGTAATAAAATTTTATTAAAAAAAAAAGAGCAGTGCACTCTAATCTGGAGAACTGGGTTTGATTGGGCTACCTTGGGTCAGTCACAGCTCTCTCAGCTCAAAAAATAAGTCTAGCACGTCACCTAGTTGGTGCATAACAGTAAAAAGAGCTAGTACCTTTGGATCTCCTGGCTATACCACCCACAACGCCATAAGATAATTAATTAAATACTGTGCCTCTTCTCTAAAACCAATATAAATGCTTTCCCTCACTGAACAACTGTAGCTTGTTTGCACACACTTGGAATTTAGTAGGCATTAAGTCAACATTTTCAGATGTGGAAATGTGCCATTTGAATCTTGGCCTTTAGATTGTTTGGCTTAATACATTAAATGCATTATGGTTGTTGCAGAACCACTTGATGCTTGTGTGCGAACCAACAGAATATCATATTACCTGAACAGCTGGGCATGTTACAGGGCAGGGCACCTAGTCCAACATATACCTGATAGAGGAGCAGTGACGTTCTTGTGAAGAACTTCGCATGAAATCATTGTCCGAGAGATAGTTTTTGCAGAGGTAATAAAATTACTCTGAAGCCAAGAAATTCCATCTCTGTGACTCATAAATAGTTCATAGTCCTCTCTAACCCCTAATGCATTCACATCAAGAAATATGATAAACATTCAGAGAGTGTCGTCCTTGTTTCAGTTCTTAACTGAGGCATCAGAATAGTGACTGATGAGGAGCAGGCCACCTTGTTCCTACAGACGTTAATTAGGTGCACTTAGTTGCCTGAGTCCCATAGTAAGAGAGAGTATGTGGCATATAAATTTGCTCACTTAGGAGGTTTGACTATTTCTTCATGAATTATGACACCTCCTCCCAGCAGATTTTGCTAGAGGTGATAGTGCTAACAGGACCAATAAAATTAGCATGTAGCACTCAAAATGTGATGTTGCGGGCCTCCCTTAGGCAGTGTGAAATTAGGCTTGCATCTTGAGTCATGCGTATTTATCCCTTGTGAACAACTCTTTTGTATGTCTTATAGGTTATTTGTCAGAGAATACACTCTGCAAGAGAGAAACTGGCACTATAGACATACCATCCATTTCTACAGAAAACTATTTACAAAAGAGAAGCTAAGAGCCAGGCTACACATTATGATTTGTAACACGTGGGATCTGGATTCCACCGACCTGAGAGCCAAACTAGATATTACATTTTGGGTGAGTTGTTTCTGGGTTTCCCTCACCCTGTTCCCTGCAGTCACACAGCAGCTGCAGGAAATGTGATTTTTAAAGATCAGAGGGGAGCTTTTATGTTTGGCTATGCAGTGGGGAGAGGCTCTTGCCTCCCCCCCATGATGTTTTGAGATGCTTAAATAGGCAGGAAGTTACTTACAAAACTTTGGAGCAGGCACATGCTGGAAATACTCCATGTGCTGCCCCAAAGTTATATATATAATTCTCAATTTCTGAAAACATTTTTTTGTGGGGGAGGCAAGAGCTTCTTCAATCCTCAAACTGCACTTTGAAGTTCAAAAGGCTCCCCTCTGATCATTACCCTTCCAAGACACTGGGAATCTTTCAAACCCCAGAAGCTCCTCTGCCCCACTGCCTTTCTATTTTAAGTTTGTGGTTTATCAAAAGGGTCAATGGGCCACTCTGGCCCCCAATAGACTTGGCTTGAAAATGAAAGTATTATGCATAATCGTAATTGGGGTTCTAATGACCCTCAAAGATATTGAAAAATGATTTTAGCACTGTTTCCATGTATAAATAGATGGACCAATACCTATTATCGCCATTTTATAGGAAGGTAGAGCAAACAGCAAAAACTAAAATTTATCCCCATAACTTATATCTATAGACATTTGTTGGTTTGGGGGTTTTACACCGCTTTTTGGAATTAGGGGTTGAAATTACCCCCAAGGAAACCAGTGTTTGCAACCTGAATTGTTGTGTTATATAGTAGGAGCAGGTAAAGCCCTGTGTTTGTGCTCTGTCAAAGCTTCCCTTATGGAAAAGCTCAAATTGAACTGTATTGCAATTTTGGAAATGGGGTCATTCCATCCCCCTGCAAGTCAAGCCTGGACATGTTTGCAGGCATTCTTTGAACCTCACATCTTCCAGACTTGAAGGAGCTATTCAGCCTGGAACTATAGATGACCCCTAGCCATCTGTCCACTGAGCTAATTTTGTTGTGCTCTATCAAAGCTCAAATTGAACTGTATTGCATTTTGGAAATGGGGTCATTCTATCCCCCTGCAAGACAAGCCCAGGCATGTTTGCAAGCATCCACTGAACCTCTACAGATTTTCTAGACCTGAAGAAACCTATCAGCCTGGAACTCTAGATGATCCCTAGTCACCTGTCCACTAAGCTGATTGTTTCTCATCAAATTTTTCAACCCCCTGAGCAAAGTTCCCTCTAAGCTGTGGGGTCTCGTGAGCAAAAATTCCACTTTGTGAGCCACTGCCATGAAAGTCGTGAGCGAGCGATTCGGCTGCTGCATATATCAGTTTGCTCTGGAGCCGTCTTTCCTGAGCAAAGAGAAGAATGTGTGAGCCAGAGGCTAAAAGAACTGTGAGCTGGCTCACACTAGCTCAGTTTAGAGGGAATGCTGCCCCTGAGTGACCTTCTCAACTTTACATATTTGGGGAGGTGGGAGGTTACAATGACAATATAAGGGGTGTGAGATCCTTGTATAGCCACTTACATTTCTACCTTGGCACAACTGTAGTGTACTTCACTGAGGTTTTGCCTAGGCTTGAAATTCAAAACTCCTTTGAAGAACAATGGAAGCATGGAAGAACTATGTCTTATGCTTTAAAAAAATAGTGGGGTCATTTTGGCCCCATTTATGTTTCTGTGGGGTTTTGATGTTTTCAATAAGGGGTATTTTTGACCCCGAATTCAAATTTTACTCTTCTTTGCCTTGCATTGCTGAAGGAAGTTACTCTTGAGGCCTGATTTTTTTCTTAGTAGCTAATGTCATGATTGAGAGAGCTATCAGGTTTCCATTACTTTTGCTGTAATATGGGGCCACTTTGACCCCTATGCCAAAGTAGTGTAGTCTTTTTTTTTTTTTTGCTTTGGGAGGGTTAAAACGACATCCCTTACAGCTGCAGTGTGACTGCAGGGAAAACGAGTTGGTTCAGGGAAACCCACACACAACTCACTCAGAAATGTAAAATCTAGTTTGGTCCTTAGGTCAGTACAACCCAGATCCTACATGTTACAAATCATAGCATCTAGTTTGGCCCTGAGTTTGACATTAGACATCAGGAGTAAAGAAACTTGTTCTCGAAGCATCAGGGCTATATATATATATTGATTTCTCTCTCCAACTGAAAGGCACTGTGTTATTTCCATCTTAGTGGAATGGAACTTGGTACTTCACTTGGTGCAAGCCCAATACAGGGTTGTCTAGTTCCATCATAAACCATATTAATGGCCTTCATAACAGGACCTTCTGCAAGCAAAGAGGCATTCTACCACTGATCTCTATCTATTCCCATAGCACTGTTATCTTGCATTGGTTTTTACATGATAATTTCTTCTATAGGTTTTAATCTTATGAAGTTATTTTAATCTATTGCTATGGGGCCTTTTAAAGTTTGTTCTGCTGCTATTTACTGTATGATTGTATCTGCTGGTCCTTTTAAATGTTATTGAATATTGATATGCTTTATTGTTTTAATTATGTTGGAAATATGCCTTGCTAGATTGAGTGTGGGTTACAAATATTTTAATTAAATAAATCCATTTTCAGTTGCTTTAAAAAATTTAACTATCTGGTTAAATATTATAATCAATTTTTAAGATTAACACACAGTGAAACAACATTTCAGCAGAAAACTAGCTATCGAAAACTGAAGCAACCAAAATGTTTTCACTTATTTTTGAATAGCTTAGGACTTGGTATGTCACCTTGAAGAGATTTTGTCAGAATAAGTGCCCAAAAAAGGCCTTCTCCAGGTAGAACACAAAAACTGTAGGCAGGGAGGACTCTCCTGTTCTGTTTCTTAGTATACTATGAAATCTTCTGCAACCAAGACTGTTCAATTTGTTTTCAGATCAAGATGGGTAACCATGTTAGTCTGTCTGTAGAAGTAGTAAAGAGGAAGAGCAAGCATCCAGTAGCACCTTAAAGACTAACCAGATTTGTGGCAGGGTACAAGCTGAAAAAGTGAGCAGGGACTCACGGAAGCTCATCCCCTGTCACAAATTTGGTAGTCTTTAAGGTACCACTGGACTCTTGCTTTTTTCTACAGTTTGTATGTCAGATTTGCACTGTTGCTTCCTGATAAGAATCTTTTTGTTCTTCAGCAGTTGTCTACATATTGTCATTATCACTGAACTCATAACAAATTAATAAAATAAATACAACAAAACATAGCCCCTCCCCCCCTTTATTGAATTCAATTCTGAATCTTGGTGTGATGAACTGCACTTAACAACAGGTTTCCTAGTGCAACAATTTCAGGGAGCTGGGAAGTGAAGATTTAACTTTTCAGTGGAATGGAGAGCTTAAGTGACAGGCTGCTCCCTCCCCCCCACTCTGATTGGCCAGCGCCAGCTGAGGAGACCTATATGATTAGCTGAGTGCTGAGGGCATGGTCTTTTTGGAGTCTTTCGGCCAGTGGGACTTTTGGAAGTCAGTCAGTCAGCATCTGACAGAGTTGGTTGGAGTCAGTGAATCTGACAGAGTCAGTCAGACAGGTTCACCTTTGGAGTGAAGAGAAACGACTCCTCGCCTTAACTGTTTTCTATCACTTCTGAGGAAGAATTCAGTATCAGAACTGAACATCTAAGAGTAAGCCTAAACTGAAGTCTGTTCTACACAGACACCAGAACTAGGATTGAGATTTTGACTTGGGCGATTGGATAGTATGCAGAAACTCCCATTCAGACCCAAAAGAAAAGTGTTATATCTTCTGAGGAGAAGAATAATTCCTGCCCAGTTACACAGGAGGGGTTGCTGTGACAAAATCCCCGGTTTGTTGTGAAGGGAATCGGGATACAGAAATAAACTGTGGTTTCCAAAAGGGGGAGAGTTTAAGTACACAAACAAAGAGACCATCTCCAGGAAACATGAAGACACATTGTAACTGTAACTAGAATACTCATAAACACCTCTCACTGATAGGATCCAAGAATATATGAAAATAAGCTTGAACAACACTATTTTGATTGTTAAAAGAAGTATTAACAACAATTTTTACCTCAGCATTTCCAGCCCTGACTACACCTATTCAGTCCCTGCCTGTTAAATAAAAACGTTATTCCTGATCGAATGTTATACCATCTCAAGTGCCATTTGAAAGGGAAAAACAAGAGGATTCTTGTTTATCTCATCAAGTTCCTGGGCTGAGCTAAAAGACAAATTAGATCTTTGTGATGGGGTGGGGCAGACAGACTTTTAAAACCATAACTAAATCTACGTTACTTGGGGCTGCTCAGTCACAGTTGGGAACAATTTTTTGGCTGATAGTGGGGAAGCACTACGGGTCTGTCATACTTGGCAAGTGTGATTTAAGGACTACTGTGATTCACTTTTAATTTTTTTTTTTAGTGCATGGTATTTCTAGAATTACAGGTAGAAAAAAACCAGGATATCTGGTGTATGGAATCCACAATTTTGGACAAACACTAAAATATAATTACCAATAATAGTAATTATAGGACCTCACACCTGAATCCTTTACAAACCCATTTTTGAAACATATTGCTTTTCTCTTCTGAAATATGCCATTTGGTTGAAATTATTAGACCATAATTATAAGGATCTAAATCTAATTTAAATTGTACATGGGAATAGATTTTCTTGCCAACCCATCCAGTCCTGGAAAAGAAGCCTTTCATTATTTTCGACAAGGATCTGTTGTTTGCATTTCTTGTTGTGTCACTTCAGCAGCTGCTGGTTTTACAAAGCACTCTCCTTAACCTTGTCCAAAGCCCATAGAAGTCTTTCCAGTAATTTCCCAGCCTATGCCCTGTTAACTGCAACAGGGATTTTAATTATATTCAGTTGAGTAGCCATGTTGGTCTGAAATAGCAGAACAAAGTTTGAGTCCAGTGGCACCTCTAAGACCAACAAAGTTTTTTTTTTTTTTTTGTAGTAGTAGTTCCTGGGAGTTAATATGTTTGTTTTGCATAATTTTGAAATAATATGCAAATTAGGCCATCCAGAGTTGGGGAGAAAGAATATCGAGCCCTAGAGAATTCATAGTTGATGAGTTGTACTGAAGAATTTCTGGCTAACGGAAAGCCAGTGTATTATCCCAATTTATATAGTACCACTAAGTTCATCTGGGAGCCTTCACCATGGTAAAACTTTCACTAGATGGTATGTTGCATACACCAATGATCTGTCAGCAGACTTAAGTTTTAATTTATCTTTCTGAGAATTACTTAAGATTGCTTTAAGCATAAAATATTCTGATGGTGCTCAATCTCAGAAAATAAATTCTTGATTTTTATTACCGTAGGAAGCTGACAACACCCACAAATTTAAACATGGTAAATGAAGCCCTTCTTGGTGGATTTATTAACTGCTGTACATTTTGCTTTCTCGTTAAAGCATCTGACTTTTAAAAATTCTTTTGGGGAGCACTGGATTAGGTCTGCTGAATCCTGTCACTTAAATGGAGTACGAGGAGCCCAACTGCTGAAAGACTACCAGATGGTCAATACAGATATTCAAGCGATAATTTAGCCAAATTACTTGCTTTAAAAAGGTTTTATTCATCTTATTTTCTGCTGGTTTAATAAGGGAGATATTGAAAAAAACAAAAGGAATCATATGTTAATATGTCTCTAGGGGAACAACTCAAGGGGATCTTGTGTAATACAGGGGAGACTCCCCAAGTTCCCACTTGTCCATTTCCTTTGAACTCCATTCCTAGGACTTCCATTAGGGCTGCCAAGTCCCCCAGGGGGCTGGGATTCCCCCGCTGAAAGGGACCCCAATCTGGCGGTCCGGATCCAGCTGGCGGGGGGAACCCCACCACCCGAAGTGGCCAGATCAGGCCGACATGCCCAGTGCAATTACATTGCCTGGAAGTGATGTAATCACGCTGGGCACGTTGCAGGGCGACGCTCTGGCAAGCGCCCTAAAACTCTATGGTACCATAGAGTTTTTAGGGCAATTGCTAGAGCATCGCCCTGCGATGTGCCCAGTGTGATTACATCACTTCCGGGTGACGTAATTACAGCACACATGTGAAACTACCAGACCGGGACCAGGTCCCCCCTGCTGTTGCAGGTAAGAGACTTGGCAACCTTAACTTCCATTTCCTTATGCTCTGAAGTGAGTATGCAAGAGAGACAGAAAGCAAGCACAAGGGGGTATTAGGAAGCTTTCTCCAACTAAACTCCCATCTGTCGTGGGCAGCAGCTAGGGAGGTTCACTAATGGCTGCCACCACTCTGGTATGGGTCTCCTTGGGAGGGCCCAGAGCACCCATCCTACCCCTTTTTACAGGACTTTTGCAATAGGTTTCAAATGAAGCATGAGGACCCAGACAGAGTAACAAATGGTTTTATTAAGAAATTTAACACAACTTTAGATTCATAACAAGTAAGAAAAATGGGCAAATCGGTTGCTAGTACTTGTTTGCAAGTACTTGCAGGTAAATCAGTAAAAGGCAGGTAAATCAGTAAAATAATAAATCCTAACATGTCTGCCTACAGTCCTAGCTTTCCCAAGGTGCCTGTTCACAGTCTAACTCGCTCTCTTTTGGGATGAGGGATCCCTGTTTGTGGCAGCTTCCATCAGCGCTGCTCCATGAGAGAGAAAACATCCTCCCCTCTGCGTAAGGCCTTTTATCTCCTCTTCCCAGGCACTGCCCTCTGTTCCCCTGCTGATGTAGTTTTCCCTCCAAAATCTCCTTTTACCCAATCACAGAGTCCAGAGGGGACCTGGGAAATGTAGGCCCTGATGATTACTCCAATGCAGGCTTCCTTGGAGCCACTAGACCACCCTGGGGCCTACAGGGCGCACTACAGGCCCATGATCATGACTCCATCTACAGTAAAAAAGAAGACAGCAAAGGGAGAGGGGTTATTTGCATCCTCTGCCCTTGCCCAGCAGTTCCTTGAAGGTTCCAGTACATCTTTTTTTCTAATATCTTCTTTGGAATACCCTTGCAGAACCCAGGTGTCCCTGGGCCCCAGTTTGAGAGCACTATATACAGAATTATTATTATAAGTGAGCTGAGTTGGTGAGAGTGAATTAAAAATAACTTGGGTCCCGGTCACACGGCGAATTTGCCGCAGGAGAGCTATGGATGTTGGGCAGATTATCCGTGCGTGATCACACTGCCACATCTGGCAAGTGTAGCTCACCCATGGCTTCCCGCTGAAAATCCGCAGTTAAAAAGTACCTGCAAACAAGTACTAGCAACCGGTTTGCCACGGGCTGCTGATGGATGCGGTTGGTGTGATCGTGCTAGCGTGCAGCTTTTCCTTCTGGCCATTGTCTTTGCTGCTGGTGCCGACTAACCACACCCCGCTGCATCGCCGTCGCGTCTGATTGCATAATTGCGAGAGCACAAATATCCACACCTCCCCCCCCGCTTTATCCCGCCCGTGTGACCGGGGCCTTGGTTGGCTCAAAGTTTTCAGTCACAGATATTGAGCTTCTAGACTGCTCAGATCCCCCAAACCTGTGGCAATGCCATGGGAAAATCTAGGAACAAAGGAGGTCTAAGTAGATTTCCAGTCCCAATTTTACAGCAGCAATTCTACTGGACTACCTATCCCCAGTTTGCACCAGTGTGGCCAGGAGGAATCTCCCCTGTGTATTTCTGCCCTAAATATACTTAACTTCATCATGTTGTAGTCAACATATTAGCCCAATAAAAATAGATAGTATTAAAGTGCTTGATTTTGGCTTGATTATAATCAATATTTAACAGCTCTTTCATTAACTTGCCCCCCCCCCAAAAAAAAAAGATTGACAGGTAAAGATGTCACCCAGAACCCCAGAAATATTTTTTCCAGTTTAATTTAAGCATCTGGGATTTTCAGCATGATACCAAAGTGCGGTGCTTAGTACCGATAGCCAGAAAAGGAAATGGAGGATCCAGAGTTCAGTGCGTGAAAATCTCTGGCTCAGGTTTCTCTTCTGGTATGTTTAAACATGGAACAGAGACAGAAATGCCTCACTGATCTACCGTATTTTACAGCTACAGCTGATGCCAACAGGAATCAAATTAATCTGGGTTCTGTTGTCTACCATGCATCTCTTTTGTACCTTGTGCCTCATACCTTTATACCTTAAGACAGTATCAGTTTGTTGTTGTTGTTGTTCAGTCGCACAGTCGAGTCTGACTCTTCGCTACCCCATGGACCAGACTACGCCAGGCCCTCCTGTCTTCCGCTGAAGTTTGCTCAATTTCATGTTCGTTGCATCGATGACACTGTCTAACCATCTCATCCTTTGCCGTCCCCTTCTTCTTTGACCTTCAATCTTTCCCAGCATCAGGGTCTTCTCCAGTGAATGCTCCCTTCTCATTTGGTGGCCAAAGTATTTGAGCTTCAGCTTCAGGATCTGGCCTTCCAAGGAACAATCAGGGTTGATTTCTTTTAGGATTGACTGATTTGATCTCCTTGCAGTCCAAGGGACTCTCAAGAGTCTTCTCCAGCACCATAGTTCAAAAGAATCTATTCTTCGGTGCTCAGCCTTCCTTATAGTCCAACTCTCGCAGCCATACATTACTACGGGGAATACCATTGCTTTGACCATGCGGACTTTTGTTGGCAAGGTGATGTCTCTGCTTTTTATCATACAGTATCAGTAGGCATGAAGAGAAATACCAGATGCCAAAGCATGTAAGCACATAACCTATATTGGTGGACCAAACTCAAAGTCTTTCTTGGTACAGATACAATCTGGCTGCAGTCTTGCATATAATTAGCTTACTTAAAACTCTTATTAAGGAATTCAGTGGGACTTCCAACTAGCCACGCACAAGGTCAAGCTGTGTGCCTCCACCAATGTCTAGCCAGATGCCTCTGAAAAGTTCACAAGCAGAACATAATGAGATAACCTTCTATTTATTTCCAGCCCCTGTAGGTAGAGATATACTACTTTCTCTTAATGTTGATATTTTGTTCTTCACTCTTATGACTAATAGCCAGAGTAATATATCCTATGTGGCTCCTCCAGCCTAAAAAGTCTTCTTCAAACTAGACGAAGGGAGCTTTGACTCTTGAAAGCTTATATCCTGAAAATTTTGTTGGTCTGTAAGGTCCTATTGGACTTGAACCTAGTTCCTCTAATCTAAGAGGCATTTCTGTTGGAAATAGATCAATTTAGTTCAGAGGAAGATTCTATAGGCTGGTGGAAGCCTTCAAACTTTGCTTGGCGGAGTGGTAGGATACACGCCAGTAGACCTGTCTTCCATTAATTTGTCCACCACAATCCAGAGACCTGTATGACCAAAGACTTAAAAAAATAAAAATGTAATGGTTATTTCTCTCATGGAAGTCTCCCAATGATGGTATTTCAAAGTCCAATTTGCCTAAGTGACCTATGGAAGTAAATCCCAATGTTTAAGGCATTCTAATATTTCATGCAACATGGACTTAATGGAACCTGTATATCAGCATTTTGTTGTATTGTCTTTGGCTCATCAGGGTGTAAATGGGCTTCAAGGTAATTTTTAATCTATATGGAAATTAGGTGTTATTACAGCATCCATAATACAAATCAGTCAACACAGGAAAAAGGAAAAGAAGGATCATTTGCTGAAAAGCAATATTTATTGAAAAAGAGACAAGTTGGATTTTAATAATTAGTCACCTGCAGATGGAGATGGATTTGATTTATTTTAGGAACACTTATGATGAATTTGTTAACACAGTCATGTGATTGCTGTTTACAGCATACATTCTCAATGTGGAAGTGGGTGTTGTTGATTCTGCTTTTTCATGGCATAGCAAATTTACCATATTCCAGTATATGTCATATAAACTATGAGCTACACAGTGCTTGTTAATCTGGTAGGTCTGCTACCTATGGATGCTAGGAAAGGCAGAATTAGGGAAGCCACCACCTATGGTCTCCTCATTGTTTGATTCTGGATGATGCTTAGCAAACAATTGTCTAAAACATTCCAGCCACTGCTCAGAAACTGAAATGTCTTGTGTAGACATATGTCATGGATGGAAATTGCCAAGGCTAGTGTGGGTGTCATCTATGCATAGCCTAGGACAGGGATAGAGGAGAAGTCTTAGAGAAATAATTCATCTATCTGTGAGGTGGCCACCAAAGTCAATTAACAGCTTCTGTTGTTCAGGCCTGTAATGTTTGTGTCTCACTGGAACTGAAAGAATGCTTTTCTAACTCACTTCACAGGGCTATTATCTATAGCACTATTAAATATCATGTGGAAAGAACATTTCAGTTTCTCTTGTAGCAGGAAAAGGTTGTAGTGTGGACATACTCTCTGTCTAGCAGAGCCAGTTCCAGATTCTGAGGGGCTCTGGTGGAAATAAATGTGGTGGGAGGGTTTGAGAGTGAGTGGGCAGGCAGCAGTAGGGTGCAGGTGGAGGTACAGCAGCACTGGGCCCCACCAGAAGCTCTGAGATCTGGGAGCCACCCCACTGCGAGATATATTGATGCTGGCCCTGACCTTGAAAACGCGACAGTTCCTATTTATAACATTATACAACAGTTAGGGATGGGGATATTGGGCCCAACAGTATGCTGGTGAGGTTCGTGAGCAGAGAAAACAGACCAAATACCACCAGTTTGGCTGTGCAATGGGAAAACCTGGTGGTCTTCCTCACTGACAAGTTGCCAGAGTGAGGGAAGGCAGCCCCATCTGGGAGCTTTATATCAGATACGCTTGGATTAGCCCTCAGGTGTCACTGAGCCCCTAGGGCTTGGGTCTGTCATGAGATTGTTCTAGCTTGACCAACAGTCAAAGTCATACAGGTGGCAAAGAACCTGTTTCTTATCTGGCAGGTTCTTGGTTTGAGCCCTACAATAATTACATGGAATTGGCTTAGTGGCCCTTAGCACTGGGTTCTCCAGAAGCCCTGGTATAACACAACACAGAGCCAGTCATGAGTTTGAAAACATAGAGGTAATTGTGCCCTAGGTATACTTTGGAAGGTCAGATCTTAGGTGTCCCTGTGGTGCATTAATTTTTGAACAGTTATTGACATACAGCCTGATGCTACAAATGTTAGTGAAAACAGGCTTGAGCAAGATGGAGTTTTTAATTGATGCTGTTTCTGCAGTCATCATAGACACCTCCTATTTTGAAAATTAATTCACTGCAGGATGTTACTTCTTTTTTTAAAGGCTCTGTCACAGCAGAATGACCTAAATCCATCCTGCACCTTCGATAACTTTTAAAAATGTATTAACTTCCAAATTTGCTGTCTGATGGTGATTTGGCTAGTCTATAAGTCATCTTGGAGGTTTGCTGTCAGGTTCAAGATGTACATCTGCAGACAGCTGCAAAAATCAAAAGGGCCAGATGTAAAAGTTATATATTAATGTAGTCTATGTGGGTGGGGGAGGACAGAAGCCATCACTCAACTATGCTTTTAAAAAATAAGCAGTCTTACTTAAAGGGACACCATCAGGCAAAATATATTATGAGCTAGCACTCTAACTAACCACTGACATCTGTGTGAACACACATTGGCTGAGATCTCCTTCTAAAGATATAAAATCACAGAGCTGGAAGAGGCCCCGGGGACTGTTGGATTGGACCCTCACCAATCCAACAGTTGCAATGATCTTATAAAAGTGGCAGTTCCTTGTTTGCTTGGTCAGCATCCCACTTTGTCTATTCAGGGATGACCAGCTGCTGCCAGAGCTTTAGAAAGATGGCTACAGTTGTTAATGCAGGCAGATTGGTGTGGTACTATGGTTGCCATGCTGAGCCTGGCAACCGGCAGGAGGGCTGGGGGTAGGGATATGCAGGAGTGAGCGTGAAGTCGGTGACATTGCTACATCACTTCCGGGTGCAACCTGGAAGTGGCAAAGTATAGTTCTAGGATTCACCAGAAACTATGCTGACCATATGGTTACCATAGAGTTTCAAGTGATTCCTAGAGCTACCCCTTTTCACTTCCATGTTGTACGTAGTAATATTATCAGTGTCATATTTACCCCCACCTGTCCTGCCAGTTGCCAGGCTTGGAGCTTGCCAGTCGGAGGTCTCCCATTATAGAGGAAGGCCTGGAAAACCTATATGGTACTGCAAGTTCTATACTTTTCTCCTCTGATAAAAGGGGAAAATATGGTGCTAAAACTAGCCTGTCCTTGCTTCCTGAGCACTAGTGAAAAGGAAGCTTCTTTGCTTTCTGAGCATTAGTGAAAAGGAAGCTTCCTTCTTGACCTCAGAATTGCAAAGAAAGCTCATATTCACAAGTTCCTTCATTAGAAAAAAAATGTTATTATCTTTTAATGCGTGAATGGATCATCAGGTAATCAGCATCTTGCAACAATGTTTCTGAAACCCTAGGGGCATGTGACTGGGGAGGCTGCCAACACCGTGGGGGGAAAAGAACTTGTCCCTTTAATAGAGGCTTCATGGTATATCATTTACAAGGTAATATTATTTACCTTCTTCCCATGAAAAGGCATGAGGTACCTCTTGGCCGCTGGCCTATGGGGTCCCTCAGTGTTCCATATTGTACCTCATGCTTTTCAACATCTATGTAGAGCCACTGGGAGAGCACATACAGACATCTGGCTGAGTTGCCACCAATATGCAGATAGTATTCAGTGCCATCTCACAGTTCCATCAGATTCAGAGGGACTGGAACCTGTGAACAGTTGCCTGGAGGCAGTTTTGGGATGGATGAGGAACTGAAACTTAATCCTGACAAAACAGAGGTGCTACTGGGGAGGAGGGGAGTTTGATCCAGGAATTAGGGTGTCTCCCATTGTAGATGGGGTGGCATTCCCACTAAAGAATCAGGTTTGTAGCTGCTGGATCCCGAGCCTTCTCTTGGATAAACTGGGAGAAACGGTGGCCCGGTTCTGGGGGCCATTCCCTCACTAACTCTTATTAGCCCTCCTCCCTCTTTGTGTGTTTATATGTTTGTTTGTTTCAAATGTTTTTAATATGTTTGTTTTCTCAGTGCTGATTTTAATGTTTGGAATATTTTCATGTTGTACTGTTCACCACCTTGGGGACCCTAAGTCAAGTGGAGAGAAGGTGTAGAAATGTTTTAAATGAGGTGACAGAATGGACTGAGTCACTTTAGCCTGGTCAATCTTCACACAGAAACTCCATGCAAGTACAACGATAGCACAGCAATAGAAAGATCCAACCTCCTCTCTTTGCTTAACATGCGTGTTACGTCTGGTCATGAGAAATCTTCCACTCCAGCTTAACTGCTGCTGGAGACATGACTGGACTTGCCTGGCAGGCCACCTAGAGGAAGCGTGGAGAGGCATGTTTGGGCTTGTCCGGGCAGTCCACCTAGTGGAGCTTGAAGCCCCAGAACAAAGGCAGGCAGGATCCTGAGGACAGCCAGCCAATCTGGAGCCTGGAGGCCATTTGAACTCATCAATTGCATGGGGACTGGAAGTGGCTTAGGTGTCTATAGTTAGGGCAGTTGCCCCATGTAAAGCATTCCTGTTGAGATGCAATAAACTGTCGCTTTCTGAAATCGCTATGACCTTGCCTCTGCCATGTTAAACCCACTATTTAACAATGCACATCATTATATATAACACTGTTTTGGTCGTGGACTCCCGACACGCTCCCAAATCAATACGCTGCAAGATCTGTCAATCACAGGCTGTCTCCATCTACTGGTGGGTGCCCAGTCTCTCAGCCTCAGTATGCTGGGAGGTGACGGGCAGCGTGGATGGTCCAGCGCACAAAAGGGGTTGTGCTCGACCGTGGCCGGCTGTAGGTGGCCAGCTGGCTGGCAAGCAGCCAAGAAGGCACCAGGGACGGCTGGACGCAGTGCCCGGGCCCGCTCATGGAGGCGCTGTAGCGGACTTTGTTGCCCACCAACACCTTCAGCTACCTGCGTGCCCACTGAGTGGCCCAGGGGCGGCTGGAGGCGCCTGGCCATGGAGAATGCTCTGGTGCTTAGGGCCTCCTCGCGCCGCGCCCAGCGAGTGGCTGACTGCCTATCAGTGGCCGGATGCCCAGCCACTGGGTGGCCGCCACCAATGGGAAGGAGAGGCCAGCCAACGAGGACACCAACGGCGACTTCCACGGGCTTCATGGCATCAACCCTGGCCCCCTGGGGTCTTGCTAGAGCTCGTTGCATTGACTTTGCAACGGGCTTTGCAGCTAGTTTTGCATAAAGCAAAAAAAAAAAAAAAAGTCAACAGAGTTTTTGAAACAGAGGAACATTCCTCCAATGGCAGTTTACAGTCTGTCACCTCAGCCTTCTATTAGAATTGCTTCCTGGCCAGAATATTATCAGGTAGGCTCCAGCAGCCATAGAAGGTTTAGCCTTTGCCTAGCTGTTTTTTCTTCCTTCCTGCACTGTTCCTCCTGTCCTTATCCTCATCCTCTCCCCCTTCTTGGGCAACCAAAGTGGTGGCTGAATTCTTGCAAGAGTGAAGATTCTTGTAAGAGTTTGGGAAATCCTACTGAGCATATGCTCACACATCATATATGCTCACACAGCTCAAACTGTCACACAGTTTGTCTCAAGTCCTGGGGAGAGCGAGAATGGAGAAAATGAAAGGTCTGGGGTTTGGAGGAAGAGGAGAAGAGCCCTTGTAGTATCCCTCATTCCTTTCCCTTTTTTAGACTCATCTTCTGCAATTCATTCTATACAATTCCTTCCTTTCCCCCTCGTTAATTTTCTTTGTCTTATATCTTTTGTTTCTTTCTCTTCCATTCCTGGATGTAGTGACAGGCACTGTGGGACTCCCTGCCTCCACCAGAGGGTCTGGCAACCCAGTGACTGAGCATGTGGGTATGAATGTCTTCATGGGTTCCGAGATCTCTGTACTATGAATTCATCTCTTCTAGGGTTTGGCACACTTTCTTTAATGATCTGTTACTTTCCATGGCTTTGAACCCATTAATGAGCAAGCATTTCTTGATCATCCTGGTGTAGTGTAGAGCACAGATTCTAATCTAGAAGACTGGGTTTGATTCCCTGCTCTTCCACATGCAGCTACTGGTGTGACCTTGGGTCAACTGCAGGTTCTCTTAGAGCTGTTCTCTCAAGGGCAGTTCTCAAGAGAGCTCTCTCAGCCCCAGCTACCTCACAGGGTGTCTGTTGTGGGGAGGGGAAAGGAAAGGCGATTGTAAGCCACTCTGAGACTCCTTCGGGTAGTGAAGAGTGGGGTATAAATCCAATCTCCTCCTCCTCCTCCTCTCTGCTCTTTGACCCCTGTGTCCTTGAATAGGTGGGTCTGAGACATACCCCACCTATGAGTGGGCTTTGCCCCTTGGTAGATGCCTTCCAATGTGCCATCTCATTCTCCTGAACAAGACTGTTAGCTATGTAGCTCAGTACGGTGCCCTGATGGGGAGTGGCATTCCGTGATGGGCATCACATCCAGCACCGGCTATTCAAAGTCCTTTTAGGATTGAACTTGGGACCTTCTGCATGCTCTACCACACAATTATTGTGAAAACAACAAGAATGTAACCCTCTGCATGGTTTTCCTGGTAGTAAAGAGTTAGGTACAAGATTTCATGGCAACAGGCAGAAATGTTTGGCTGCTCTTCAATAACTGGAGCTAAGATGTTTGCTTTGATGGTAGCGGTGTAAGCAGCCATTTGCACTTCTGCAGCTAAACTGACCTGATAGGAGTGGGCAGTTAATGGCACATACACAATAACAAGCTAGCTATAAGGAAAAATATTGGACTCAGTTTAGGTAATCAAACAGTTTATGAAGTTGGTGACTGGGATGTATTCAGCCATAGTTGCCACAACTTGCCAGGCATGGTTCAAAATCTAAGGTAAAAATATAATTCCGTTTTCACCAGTTTGATTTCTTCACTCCCACACAAGTGATGGGAATGAGGTAGCAACAAAAGATTGGAAAGGGACACCATGAAGTATGGTTCATAAATTGTACAAAACCACCATATATAGAAGAAAAAGAATGAATTACAGTAGTATTGCTCCAGGTTAACTTACTCTGTCACCATCCTTCTGGTATCAGATTCCTCCATCTTGCCCTTCAGGTCAGGAAATTGCTTCTTCAGCAAATTAAATTCTGCAAAGCAAAGCAGACTCTTTAAGTTAGTTGCAAGAAGACTTTTAAAGAAACCAGAGTTCAAAATGCCAAAGTACAAGGGAATCCCTTCTTTCTAAAATGTCTACTGCGGCTATTGTGGAAAAATGAGGTTCTTTTAAGAAATTCATTTAACAATTCAGCTCCCCACTGAATTATGTTTGCTCAGGTAGCCTGTTGCAAAACCAAACAAAGAATGGGATTCTATCTACACATTGGTATGCTTATACTGGTGAAAGCCAGTGCTTTCTATAAACAACATGGAAGATCATCAGACATCATTGCTTTAACAGTCAGTGCTTAGAGTGAAAGCAATGTAATCTTTTAAGACCAATACAGGCCCTATGGTGGCATTGTCACTGCCCTCCAAATACATGTTTCTTCCTGAGCTTAGGTGTGTTTATGCATTGAAAGAGCTGATTTATCCTGTAAGCAGCAATGATGTATGGTTTCTTTGATATGTTTTGTGTGGCACCTGTAAAAAAGGTCAAGAACAAGGAAAGGCAAAAACTCTTCTTGCCTTTACCTTTCTTCCTGATCCAGCTAAAGGTGTTCATGTACAGAAACATCCTTCCATGGGCTTTATTTGTTGGATCAGGGATTACAGGCACAAGATGGATGCACATCAAAAGTATGTTCTGCACTAGCTATGGCCCAGCTGTGTTGCATTGCTTTCAATGGCACTATTTACTTATCATATTTGAGTTTGCCTCTCCCTTGTGCTAATCGAACCATTTGAGTCTTTATTTTTGTGCCGTTTTCCTTTCCCTTGTGCCATACTTTCCCCAAAGAATGTACACATTTTCTATGTGAACTGATTGTCACTCAATCAGAGTTATGTACATATGCATTTTATGTGTATAGATGATAGCGTATACAAAAATTGCATAAAAATGCATACCTGAAACAAAAAGAAGCCAACAACAAAAACGAGCTCACCAAAACCAGTCCACATGGCTGCACAAAAAGATACTCATACATCTCCTTAGCTCAGAACCAATAATATATAAGGCTGTAAATATCAATAATATCACCTTGAACTGAGCCTGGAATAGGGTTGCCAGGTCCCTCCGGGCAGTTGGCAGGGGATAGGGAGTGGGCTTACCGGGAGCACAGAGTCTCACCCAATGTTTCAGCGACGTCCCCAACATAACATTATGACCTGGAAGTGACGTAGGCACATCAGGGATGTTGGGAATTAGCTTCTACCATGGAGTTTTGGCCCAAAAACCAGAGCGTTGTCCCAACATCCCCAATGTGCCTATGTCACTTCTGCGTCACTTTGAAGTCACGTTGGGGACATTGCTAAAACATTGGGTGTTCCTCCCTTTTTTTTGCAGTAAGTCCCCCCTGCCAGCCAGCTGATTGGTAGTAGAGAGGTGGGGCCTGGGTGCAGGTGACCCCCACTGCGGGGGGTCTGGGATCCCTAGCCCGGAAACAAACTATAACAAATGCACTAATACTTATTTTAGAATAGATGAGATATGTAGGCAGAAGCTTACGTTCATTAATAAATGAACAGTAGTTTCATCCTGTACTAGTTATCGTTTCTTGACCATCTTTGAGGATAGCTTCACATGAAATGACACCACAGTAATCTAATCTGAAAAGGACAAAAAACATAAATCACAGTGCATTTAAAATATTCAGAATTCTCCACATACATTATTTCAGTAATCAGCTCTGTGCGGTAGGCCACTGTTATTACCCTGTGTGGTAGATGAGGGGTAACTGAGGCTAGGAAAACAACTTGACGCAACCCAGTGACTTAGTGGCTATGCTGAGAGTTATTTTATTTACTTTCAGTTATATGCCACCCTTCTCCCCCGGGGGGACCCAGAGTGGTTCTCCTTTCCTCCATTTTATCCTCACAACAATCCTGTGAGATGGGTTAGGATGAATGTGTGTGTGCGTGTGTGTGAATGGCCCAAGGTCATGCAACAAGCTTCAGTAGTAGAGTGAGGATTCAGACCTGGGCCTCCCAGATCCTAGCCTTATACTACACCACCAGGAACTTCCCAGACACATGCTGGCTCTCTTCCTCCCTTGCAATCACTCTTCTTTGGGTGAATCACTGTTTTTGAGACAGTAGGAGCAGACAGTGGAAGAATTTTTGGATACAATATAAATATTGGCACCCAAATCATGCATGTAGTCCAGCCAAATATATAACCTTCTATTGTGAAATCAATAGCTTAACTTTTTTTTGACAGGACTGTGCCACATCTTATCCCCTGCTAGCAGATACCTAGCATTACATATATAACAAAAGCAAAACAGGATATTAAAATGAGCCTTGTATATGTTGTGCTGAAAAGGCAACTTGTTCTTGAGCTGGCTTTAAACCCAGATATGTATGAGGGTTGGTGTGGCGGGTTCTTTCTCATTATCTCACAGTCTATCTTGGGACATATCTATAGTATAGACTTCTATAAATGTTTAATTGTCTTGTTTTCCCCAAAAAGATATTTGGAAATGATCATCTGGTTAATGCTAAGACTTCAGTGTTGGAGAACATGACGCCTCTTCCCTAAGTTACAGTTCCAATAGAGAAGGAATAAATAAAACAACTTCAAGTTTGTTTTATTGATATACCTTATGCACACTAATAAGGGTCTCTTTACATGTTAGGAAATCATCATGATCATTGAATGAGAGGAAGACTCCAAAGCTGACGTTCAGTTGGGGTTGCCAGCCTCCAGGTGGAGTCTGGAATTGTCCTGCAGTTACGACTGATCTCCAGACTACAGGGATCACTTCCTCTAGAAAAGATGGTTGCTTTTGAGGTATTGTGGTATTATGCGCTATTCCCCAAACCCTGCCTTCCCTAGGCTCCATTTCCTAAATCTCCAGGAATTTCCTGACCTAAAGTTGGCAACCCTATGTTCAATGGGAGTTTGATTCCCCCCCAAACTTATGCATGCCATTTTCTCTTCATGAGCAGGGCACACTGGCAGGAGCAGTTACAACCTTCTCCTTAAACCAGGCTATGGTGCATTGGCTCCATTGCAGCGCTTATGGACAGCTCAGCAACCAGTGTGATTTCACAAAGGCAATGTGGCTTCCTGGACTGGTTTCAGGAGGAAACTGATGAAGGCTGCAGCTTTTTCTGCAGGCACACCCTGGTTGTGAGGAGCGAAGGGTACATATGAGTCTCAGAGATGCATCACTCCCATTGAACATCCACTTCAAAGTCCTCACGTTGCTGCTCAACAAACACAAGGACCTTGTGACCTATAAAGAGACGCCAGCACAGGCTGTATTAGCTGCTTCTGGCCCTTCAGAATCAGAATATGGGAGGTTTGTGAGAGCTGATCAACACTGTGTGCCAGTGAGGTGCAGCAAGCTTCAATTGTGTTTACTTTCAGGAGTCTGAAAGGGTCTTGTTTCAAAGCATGCTGGGCAATAAAAACAATGAGAATCCAGAGCTTGTAAATGGCATCTAAGCTATGTCTGTTTGTGTTCCAGCAGTTGTGTGTGAGTTTACTACACAGAAAACTGCTGTGAGCGCTATACTGAGGAAGAAACACCTCTGGATACATCTAAGCTGTTGGAATATTGAATTTTAGTAATAATGCTTCATTTATGAACCTTATTCCTGAGGAGCACCTGAACTAAGTAGCAAGATCTATAACACACACACACACACACACACACTCTGGAGGTTTAAAAACCAATGAGTCCTTCGTACAAGGTTAGTAAACATCTTTCACTGTCTCAGCTTTGTTCAACAGACATGTCTTCTCTAGAAGCTTCTATGCAACTCGCTATTACAAGGACATCTGCAATACTGGCCATGAGGATCCCAGAGGGGAAAATCTGCCTTAAATGTGATGTGACCAAATATGCAGTCCTATCGAGACTTCATGTGTGAGAATGTCTCCTGTCCCTAAGATTTCTATTGCTATGATGTGTGGAAGCTGCTTACTTGTACTAATGGCAAACCCACCACCACCACGAGCAGGGTAGTCGTATAGCAGGGGATGGTGGTCTGCATGCACAGAAATTTTGTGCACCCTGTAAATGTTAAGTTTGGGTTGTTCACAGAGGTAATAATGTGTCGTTGGAATATACAGCATCAAGTACACAAGGAAGTCAGCTCCTACAGGGGGCAGCAAGGGAGGAAAGCAAGTTATACTAGATATAGGTGCTATCCTTCTTTCTACGCCACTAAATGTCATTTCCTTGTTTGTCCTCAAAATGCCACTCGCAAGCTAGCTTCCAGCTTCTTTGCACACTGTCCTTTTCCTAGAGATAAATCAAGATGGGTAGCTGTGTTAGTCAGTCTGCAGCAGTAGCAAAGAGCAAGAGTCCAGTAGACTAACACAATTTGTGGCAGGGTGTGAGTTTTCATGAGTCACTGCTCAGAATCTCCTACCCTGCCACAAATTTTGTTAGTCTTTAAGGTGCTATTGGACTCTTGTTCTTTTCTCCTTTTCCTGTCAGCCAGTGTTCCCTCCAAGCTGAGTGAGTGTGAGCTAGCTCACAGTTTTTTAGCCTCCGGGCCACAAGTTTCTGTCTTAGCTCAGGAAGGATGGCTCCAGAGCAAACTAATTGACGCAGAAGCCAAATCGTTCGCTCACAGCTTTAATGCCAGTAGCTCACAAAGTGGAATTTTTGTTCACAGGACTCCACAGCTTAGAGGGAGCATTGCTGTCAGCTATTTAGCTAGAAGCCTTACACTTCCCTCTGCCTATCTAGTACCTTCCTTAACAGATGCTTTCTGTTCTTTTTACCTGGGCAGACCTCCCAGCACAATTCTTTATGAACAAAACCCGCTTTTGGCTAATATAATAAAACTCAATGAGTGCACTTGCCTGTCACGTAGCCAGTTTTGTCTGTGATACTAGCAGCTGCCACCACCATCATGGCTTTTTCACAGGCCCTTACATGCATTTATTTACACTGTATAATAATGAAACACATTAATGAATTTTCCATTGAAGTTTTCCCCCCTCTGCATCTCCACCAGACCTATGACTGGAAGGGATTAATGGGCTCTGTCTCCTTATATAAACCAATGTGCCGCATGCGTTTTGTTCTGCATTTAGGCAGGAGTATACTTTTCCTTGTTTAACCTGTAGATGTGTACCCTCTGTTCAAGTCAGAATACTGTCTTGAATGACTGTATGCAATGACTCATCAGCCCGTCATAATAAGCCATTCATCCCCAGCAGAAGAGACCTGAGGGCTGAAGCAAAAGAAACATTTCAGTGTGTTCTCCTGTTTTGCTTTCTAGTTGTTGACGATGAAGTGTCTCATCCTCTAATGTGATTTCTTGTAGGAATCACAGATGAGGAAATTAGGACAAACACTGCAATGTCAGTAAGTGACACTCATGCCCTACCTGAACATGTATCATTTTGCTGACCTGAGGAGCTGGTGCCTTGCATGGAGTTATCTTTGGACTCAAACTCTACTGACACTGTGAAACTATTAGTTGCCCTGTGTTGCAGTATTGCACAGATCTATACCCAGAGAGCTTTTTTCAGTCTTCCTGTTCTGGCTTATCCCACACAAGTTTTATTTTAGTAAGCATGTGGGGGCTTAGTGGAGCACAATTAGCGGGGGGGGGAGAGAAGTAAACCTGGTGGTTTGAGGCTCATAGAGCTTTCAGTTCATAGGATTGGGCTGCATCTAAAAGCTTCCAGTTCTGTCTGAAAACAAGAACCCTGCAGTGTTTGAAAGATGTCACATGCTTTGAATTCAGACCAATAAAATACATTTCTTTTGCTGTGTGGTCCTCTCTCACTCCCTGATACAATAATCCAGACTCAAGCACACAGGAAAACAAATGGCTCACTAGTACGATCAGGCTGCACATGCTTTCAATAAAGTTCAGGGCAGTGACAATATGATGTATTACATCATTAGGTATATACCCTAAAAGCAATGTGTAATCTCCATCACCATAGGAATACTGTCAAGAGACAAAGTGTATTGATGATATTCCAGGGAACCACCAGGTACTAGAACTATATTATAAAAGGAGAGAAAGATGATAAAATCACATAACAATGGTGCTCCCAGTTCCAATACAGTGCTCTCTCGCTTCCTGCCTTTCTCTCTCTCACACTTAATTTACATCAGAAGCACACACAACAATGGGCAATATCGAGCAAATGTAATCATTACATTAACACAGAACAATGTGCATGGATGTCCCAGCACAACAGGAAAGAAGAACTTGAAACTTAGGCTGGACTGGCTTAGGTGGGGCTGCCCCAAAACACATGTATGTACACTTTTGGTAGTGGGTGGGCCAGAAAAGGGTCAATGGTGGGTATCCTGCTAGGCTGTGAGCCCTTGTAGCTGCATAGCCTTGCCAACTGTTTTTGTGCTGTTTTGCAGTCCCTTTAAACTTTAAAAGGACTGCACAAGACAGCCCAAAATAGCTTTCTGCAAATCCCATTGAAAGGGACTGTGTGTTGCCCTGCTAGGAGCTTATAACACTCTCATAGATTTATGAACTGTAATTAATAATTGGACTGCACAATAAGTGTGCCAAGGGAATGGACTGTGTGGTGACCACGTGCTGATGCCAACTACCTGGACTGCAGACACGTGCCCAGCTGAGGGAAGCCTCTTCCTGAGATGATGTGCCAGACCAAGAGTGGACCCATGAGTTACCTGCCACCTCTCACCTGCAGCACAGCAGGAAGGGAACCAAGCACCCTAGCCATGAAAAACACACAGAAGCCAGTGACAGTCTGTTGTAGAGGAATGCCATGCCATGCAAAGGAGACCTGAGAATCTCTACAGAGACTCCATGAGCAGACATCTCCTCCAGCACACAAACACCTTCCTTCCCTCCCACCTTTGCCAGATGCTGCACGTATGCTCTCAAGCATAACAAAAGAACTGCTTCCTTGAAAGGATTAGCTGGCTGACACATACCAGCCAAGCCCATCACCAGAGCAATCGTCGAACCCTCAACAATAACAACCCTGGCCACTTCTGCTATTGCTTTCTAAAGGTGCCACTGTTAGAATGAATAGAAGTATCATAGAATAGAATCTTTTTCTGGGATACTGGACTAAGCAGGACTCCTGTATACATAGGTTATTGCTCCCTTATATGCCTATTGCCATTTAATAACATAATTCCCCACGCTATTAATAAGAAATAAGGCAATTTGGTTAACATGTGGTTCATGGTTCAGCCACGAACCATGAACCGAACTGCATTTTCCCAGTTCATGCCCACCTGTACTAAGCAGGGTCAGCCTTGGTTAATATTTGGATGGGAGACCATCAAGGAGATCCAGGGTCACTCTGCAGAGGCAGGCAATGGCAAGCCACCTCTGAATTTCTCATGCCTTGGAAACCCTACATGATTGCCATAAGTCAGCTGCAACTTGATGGCACTTTCCACCAGCACTGCAATTGTACAAAGGTGCAAAAAACCTTACTTTTGATTGGAGACAAGTTTGTTTTACTAAGCTGTATTGATCAACCTATACAAAATTAAATCTGGTTATGAAAGAGACAATACCTTGACTGTTTTCCTGGTCCCAGTGAGAATACTAGTTATTTTCTCTCATTATTCTATGATTAATCAGTCAATTAATTCTTTTACAAAAATGTATCTTGAATTTCACCAAAAAAGGCTCTGATCCACAAATCCCTATACAACTTCACAGTCTCTGCACACTGAAATCTGTGTATACAACTTTGCACAGATTGTGGCTTCAGATTTAGTTGTAGGAATACACTAGATATTCCTTTTCATTGGCAATTATTGTGGAACAGAAAAACATTAAAGACTTAAGCCCATACCTTTAATGATCTTCTTAAGCTACAAAGTACTATGTAATGAACTTGGAAGTACAAGAAGCTACAAGCTTGTTTACACCACTGGCTGCAATGTGAACTAAGTACTCAATAGTAAGCTGGTTTTAAGCTAACTCAATAATAGTGAAATTAGTGGGAACAAAATATCTTCCCCTAACTGGATTGTGAAATGGTTTGAAAACATGTTAGGCATATTATATTATATAATGGATTATGAAGAACTGATAAAATAGCATCCAGAGGCTAATAAAAATGTGAAAGAGCAAGAAAAGTATGGGAAGTTCCAATAATACAGTAGAACCAAAGAAGCCCCAATCCAGAGAAAATTAATTCTGCTCCAGGTGCTTTGAAATGAACAGAACTTTAAAGTTTTGTAACTATAATGCCTGCCTGCCTGCCTTCCCCTCCCCAAAGACGACCTAAAGTGACTTACAAATAACACTCAAATACAATTTAAATAAACGAGGGGAGGAGTATATGTAAAACCACATTCTGGATTCACTAGATAGCTAAGGCAAGGCTACAGGCTAAGAAGTCTCCAACTTCCTCCTTTGCCTAAAATGCCTCTGATAGGGTTGCCAGGTCCCCCCTGGCCAGCACTCTGGGATGCCCTCTGACCACACCCAGGCTTATATACCTGCAACCAGAGGAGAAGCAATCTCAGCCCAGATCTTATTCAGCTGCTGCTACCAAGACTTCCCTACATTTCTCTCCTGCCAGGGGACCATTTGTCCCATAGATTTTTAAGATGATACACAGCCCACTCTTAAACATGTTGATTCAGAATCAAGTCTACAGAGGTCAATGGAATATAGAGGAGTGCTGGCAGCCCCTCTGCTTCATAATAGATGTTGGAGGCTCCCAGCCTAAAGATTTCAAGCCTTGTTAAATGAGACAGAAAGACAGAAATTCTAGACAGGAGTTTTTAAATGTAGCTTTCATGGTCCAGAAGGGGCTGCTATAATACCTTCAGTGGAGCAACTGAGAGATGCGAAATACAGCTCCAAACCAATCATATTTATACCCCGGCAAAGGGTTATTACTTGATTAGCTTTACAACTTTGCTGTATGCAGCACGCAAGAGAAAAGTGTGGCCTCACTGGAGTATCTTTCTGCCTAGACAGATAAATGAGCTTCTTCCCTAGTTGGAGCGGTTTCCTCCTACAGGGAACCAACCATCCAGGAGGCCCATCTTTCAAAGAGTGGTGTGTGAAACTTATGATTAACTGATTTCCCCCCCAGTGTTTATTGTGACACAAAGTTAGCTGAAGTTTTATTTCTGAAAAACATGCTGTGCTGCTTTTCTGTAACAGCCAGTTTTCATATGAAGGACCATTTAGACACAGAAATCCTGGCCTAAAGCCAGATGTAATACAGTCCACATAAAGTTTTGTCATTTCTTCTGCCATTTGTGAGGAAAAGGCCTACTGTTTTCTGGTTTGGGTCCAAAGGCTGTAACATTCTGACGAGAATTATTAGAACAGCCTATACCTCTGCAATTTGATCTCATAGTGTAAGTTTTATGGCATAAAGTATCTGAATATGCTTCACAGTTCTATCATACTTGGGCAAAAAGAAGCAACATTGTACATAGACTGGTTCTTACAGCTTTACATAGACTTGAAGATGATATGACAGCCATTCCTGTATTCAAGCACATGTATTCATTTCCTCCCATCCTACTCTGTGCCAGGGTCCCCAACTATATTGAGCTGTGGGTAGTTTTAGAATTTCAAGATTGGGAAGTTGGCTGTCATCACAAAACGGCTGCCATGGGGTTCTGAGACCAATCACAAAATATGGGGAATCTCCACACCAAGCATCCTCCCATGATGGAGAAAGCAGTTTCTGAATGGGTGCTCCCTGCAGATACAAAGGTGATGCCTTCTAGATTCTTCTGAAGCACCTCCTACTCCAGTAAGATGGAGAAAAGCCAAGATTGGCTCCTTGCTTTGGGGAACAGATACTTTGTCAAAGAAACAAATGAGTACCATGAAACCCAATAGGTGTGATGGTGCCCACAGGAACTACTGTACTACATTCTTTGATCAAACAGATTTGCTGGCTTTTGAAGCAGTACAAAAACTCATAACTGTTTGACTAGATATCATTGTGGGACTGGAAAATTAAAATGTGCATTAGATCCTTTTTGCCTTCAAGTTCATGAAAATTGTCTGTAAAAAGCCTTACTGTATAGCCACATTTATATAACCACAAAACATAACCTCCTGATGCTATTGTTGTTACTGGAAACAGCTATTACTTCATTAGTTGGTACAAGGATTTATGTTATCATTAAATAAAAAACATGTATGAGTACACACATAAATGTTACCTTCCTTATCTACCTCATTAGTTACAGCTATAAGAGTGAATTAAGCTCATATGAGGATGCAACATTATAATAATCTCTCCTAATTGGTTTCAGTGGCTTTTTAACATTGTATTTCATTCCTTTTGAACTTGAAGTAATGATTCTCTATTGAGCAGTGTGGGCCACATTATTTATTTCCTAAATGAATTATGGCCTGGTGAATTATAGCTCAGCAAAATTATATTTATGAGCAGCAGTGTGGTTTGAATGTCTCTACAAACCCAGATGATATAATGAATATCTATACACAGATTCACTTGCAATACCAGAAGAAGTTTAGTTCTGTTTCCAGCAAACTGAAGAACTTCCCTCACTATTCTTGGGAGACCAAGAAATTGCCTTGAAACCTGAAAAATTACTACATTTTAGAAAAGCACCAATTTAGGAGAAATGCTTTTGAGCTGAAGGATAGTCATAGCTCCAGCCCATCTCTAGATCATGCAGGCTTTACCAGCTTATTTTTATTTAAAACATTTGTATCTTTCTTCTCTGTAAGCTTGAGGCAGCCCACAACAATAATCTAAAATCACATAAACTGAAACAGCCCATATAAAAATAAGTTCCTAGCATGGAAAATAAAATCACAGTATGTTGCATTAAACAGAGCACATCAGTCAAATATGCAGCATTTCTTTACCAATCTCATGTCCTCTTACAGCTCTTTCTAATCAGATGTGAGGTCCTCAAGCAGACTGTATAGGAAAAAACTTTCCTGGTTCATTCATACTAGGCCCAAATGGCTTAGCTGATAACATGTCCCTGTGACTTCTGTCACCTGCACAGATGGCATGCACAGATGCCAGGCCTAGATATCCATTTCAAAAGCCACTTTGGCACCTCTGAGGGGAAGACCAGACATTGAGACTCTTCCCAAACTTCAAAGCGCAGCAGACGTGCCTTCAGCACATACACAATGGCTGCTCCTACATAGTTAGACACGCCTTTCGGCCCTGTCAGGATTGGGTAAATGGCCATGCTCAGTTGTGACAAGGGTAGGAGGGGATTGTCTTCAGCCTATGAAAATAGAGACAGAACTCTCTTGGAAGTGGGCCCCTTTCTAAGAGTTAGTCTCTGTTTGGATTACAAACCTGCAACATGGAATTTGACTAGTGGGCAGTATAGCTGGACTTAATTGCTCACAGCAAACATGGTTTTCATCTTGAAGATTCCCTGGTGCCATAACTATACTGGTATCTCTATGTGTAGTAAGAGCTGTGTAAAGCTATAGGCCTTGTTCTTTGCTTTCTAATCCTTGCAAGTCTCTTGTCATATCTCTGCTTTGCTTAATAAAGACCTTATATAGATTACTCTCACCTGAGTTTGAAGTCTGTATTGCAACTGGATCTCTAAGTCTAGATCTGGAGTCTATGCTGCTCGCCTAGAAAGCTACTACTGTGTGTTAATTAATTATCTGCAGCTCTAGCCCAGAGCTGATAAGTCGTTAATTCCCAGAAACCTGGCAGGAGGTGGGACCTATGCTCCTGTCTGAGTTGGGAACATCCTTAAATAGGTCCTGGTGGCAGAATACTGAGTTAAGTGTTCCTGAAGCATGTGGGTCTTTGGCATCTCTCATTCCTGGAGGGGCTTGGGAGAAGTGTGAGATTCTGCACATGCTGGCATAGTAACAGGACTTGGACCTTCCTTATCTCCTGGACTGGAGGTGAGAAGGTTTCAAGAAACCTGTACACAGACTTCTTCTGAGGGCCAGTTATTTCACAGCATTAAGAATATTATGGTAGAGGTCCTATATTGGCCCATCTGCCTCAGCATTACCTTCTCTGACTTGTAGTGTTTCTTCAGGGTCTCAAGCAGAGGAAATGTCTTCTAGCCAGTTTGGTGTAGTGGTTAAGTGTGTGGACTCTAATCTGGGAGAACCGGGTTTGATTCCCCACTCCTCCACTTGCACCTGCTGATGTGACCTTGGGTCAGTCACAAGCTCTGGCACAGCTGTTCTCTCAAGGACAGTTTGTGTTAGAGTTCTCTCAGCCCCACCTACCTCACAGGGTGTCTGTTGTGGGGAGGGGAAGGGAAAGGAGTTTGTAAGCCGCTCTGAGACACCTTTGGGCAGTGAAGGGCGGGGTATAAATCCAAACTCTTCTTCTTCTTCTTCTTCTTCTTCTTCTAGCCCCATAACCTGACAGCCTTTCACTGTAGGTATGAACAATCTGACCTTCTATATGCAAAGCATGTGCTCTACCACTGAGCCACAGCCCCTCTCTTGAAACACATAGCACTCTTTGATTGTGAGGTCAGCAACAGCCCTATACACATTTTTACCCAAAAGGAAGACAACCATGAATGAAAGGCAATCCCCCTAAAAATAAGTTGCACACAAAATATTTTATTACTCTATATGTGTAAGTTAGACTCGTCTTCTTTTATGATAGCACATGTAATGATGCCAACCTCCAGGTGGGGCCTGGAGATCCCCCAGAATTACAAGTAACCTTCAGATGATACAGACCAATTCCCCTGGAGAAAATGGCCATTTTGGAGAGTAAACCTTATGGCATTATACCCTACTGAAGTCCCTCCCCTCACCAAACCCCACCCTCCCAAAGCTCAATTCCCAAATTTCCAGGAATTGGTAACCTTAGGCACATGTGGGAGGGGGGAAACCCAGTCATGCTTTCAGGTAAATAGGGTTTACTACCAGGATGTTTATGTGGAGGCTCTCCTCGAGTGCAGAAACCTTCACAAAGAGAAAGGTGGGTGAGTGCCATCAACCATGTTAACTCTTTTGGATTTTCCAGCAGCTTTCACTATCCACCACAATATCTTTCTGATTCAGTTAGTGGCTCAATTCTTACCTCAGTTTCCAGATAGTAATGCTAAGGGACAATAGTTTAGCCTTCGGTGCCTTGCAGGGTTTTATTCTGTACCATAAAGAGAAGAAGAGTAGAGTCAGTTTTTAGACCCTGCTTTTCTGTACCCTAAGGAGTGTCAAAGCATCTTACAATCACCTTCTCCTCCTATCCGCACAACAATCACCTCAGCAGTAGGTGGGGCTGAGAGAGTTCCGAGAGAACTGTGACTGGCCCAAGGTCACCCAGCAGGCTTCATGTGGAAGAGTGAGGAATCAAACCCAGTTCTTCAGATTAGAGTACACTGCTCTTAACCACTACACCATGCTAGCTCTGTTGTCTCAGTTCTTACCTCGGTTTCCAGATGGCAATACTAACAGAAAATTGTTTGCCCTTTGGTGACCTGCAGGGTTTTATTCTGTACCATATAATGTTTAACATCTATATGAAGCTGCTGGGAAAGGTTATCTGAAGGTTTAGAATCAGATGGGATCAGTATGTGGATGACACCCAACTCTGCTTTGTCTTTTTAGATGATTTACGTGAGACTGTGGAATTCTGAATCAGTATCTGGAGACTATGGTGGGCAGGATAAGGGCCAGAAAACTTAAACTCATTCCAAGAAAGACAGAGGTGCTGTTGGTTGTAATAAAGACAATTGGGGCTTGTGGATTTAGCATATGCTAGGTGGGGTTGCATTCCTAAAGGAGCAGTTCACAACTTTTAGATCTGGGTCTTCAGATGGAAATGCAGATCTCTGTAGCATGTAACATGTTTAACCAGCTTTCGCAGTTCTGCGGCATAATCTGTCCATTTAGCCACCTAGACTACACCCAGGTGGGACTACTACAATATGTTCTACATAGTGTTACCTTTGAAGGCTATTTGAAAGCTTCAGTTAGACCAAAACACTGTAGTGAGACTGCTTGCTGGTGTAAATAATAGAGAGTATATTATGCCGATCTGTATGGGCTACCTGTTTGTTTCCTAGCACAATTCAGCCCTGGACCTGAAGAACTGTCTTCTTTCTGCTTAACTTGCTTGCCAGTCACAATGTTCTCCAGAAGCTTGTACCTTTCCACTTGCAAAAGTCTAGTGGGTGAGTAGAACTGACAAGGGGTTGGAGACTATTTAGTATGAGCTAAGAGGGGCTTGCAGAGGCAAACTTTCTTACCTTCACTCTCCCATTGCAGCCTGCAGTGCCTCCCCAAATCGTGGTCCCTGAGGTCAGTGGACCCAAGGGAACAGCATGGGGGAGGAAAACTGGTGGATCCCTAACCAGAAGAGAAAATGCATGAGGAAAATTACCCTCCATCCTTTCTGCTGGCAAAAGAGACTTCCACCAACAGAAAACATAGTCAGGATCCATTCCAGGATATTTTCGATGGTGGTGCCAAAATCTTGGAATGTCTGGTGCCAAATATAGGCAGTCTTTTAGGCACCCTGGAAAGACAGTTTTATGCAGTGAAGCCTTTTTATGATTGCTCTGAGTTTTTAAATTGTTGTCTTATTGATTTGATGCTTGGTTTGTACAACAGCTTTGCTGATAGCCTTTTATATATATTTTTAATTTTTAACTATAGTGAAGCTGCTCTTTGCTGTTTTGTTTTATAGCTGCTGGTGGTTCATAATTGTAGTACATTTTAGGTCTTTATTGTGAGGTTGCTTTATTGCTTTAATTATTGTTGGAATGATGCCTTGAATGTATTTTACACAGAAAGGTGGGGTATAAATATTTCCAATTAAACAAATACTATCATATGGGGCTTAATGGATGATTCTTGAGAGATATGGGACAACATTTTCTGGACACTTGTAGCATCTCTGATGATTTGCAAGTCTTTAGCTCCAACCCCAAACTCACAATAATAAACAAAATATGTGACCTTTTGTACTATTTAGATGCAGCATCTCTTCACCTATATATCAGAAGTCTGACGTGTTGCCTCCTGGGTCTGCCATTTATGTAGAACAACAACCCTTAACTCAAGACATTTGAGAGAAAGTTGCAATTCAGTTTCAAGGGGCTATAGTTGTAGACCTTACTGCATGTGTTTCAGATCTGAGTTCCTTTTTGAACTGGGCTATTTTTTAAAAAAGAAAGACTAGGATAGAAAGAGAAAAAACGGATTAATTTTTTTAATCCACATTTTAAAAAACACTGATTTTTTAAAAAATCTGCCAAGGGAAGTCTGAAACTCTTTCAATTTAAGCCGCCTATTGTAGTTGGATTAATAATGCTGCTTCTTATCAGGCAGTAATTCTAGTCCTGTTCCTTTTCCTTCTGTTCTTCACTAACAGGATTTTGTGTATGTGAACGCATGTGCGGGTTCTCATTACTTTAGCATCACTCTCTTCAGAAATTAAACTCATTCCTATTCAGACCACTTAATTACTGCAAACCCTGGCCTCCAGAAGGTAAAAATGTTGCTGAGTCATGGAATTCTGATCAGCTCAAAATTACTTTCAAGTACAATACTCCCTCTCAGGTTTTCTCACTTTCTCAAGTGCCTGTGCATCTTTGATCATGGGTTCTTTCATGTCTCTATTAACAAGCTTTCAAATCTCAAATGTTTTTTCTCTGTGAAGTTCTTTCTACACATTTTTTCATCCATTCATACCATCACTTTATATCTATCCAAATGATATGAGATTCGTATTCCTTCTAAAAAGTGACCAATGTTATGCAATAAAATGATTGTCAGGTGACTATTTTGCAGGGTACAGACCCAACATCTGACAACATGACAAATACCTAGGGAGTCATCCCAGCGTTGGCCCCTGTTCCCCACCATCACTTTTCAGGCCAGTGGGGGAAATCCTGGGGGTCTTGTCAGTGTCTACAGAACATGCCATATCAGTTCCATCACAAAACCAGAAGTGATATCATCACATCACACTGACAATCTAGGATTTGCCCAGAACTCTATGGTTTAATCCCCATGATCTCCTGACAGGCCTGTAGCCATGGGGCCCCCTGGAGGTAATGCCCCCTCCAGAATATGCCCTGCCCTCTCCCTCCTCCTCCTCTTCTGGTCCCCCTTCCCCGGAAGGTGGAGGGAGCCTGGGGCTGCTGGTTGGGAGGGGAGCATTGAGAGCAGCTACTGCTTCTCCCCTTCTCAGCTGGAGAAGAAGATGGAGGTGGCGGGCTGAGGGCTCCAGCCCAGCCATCAGCTCATGAGTGCCAGCTCCTGCTCCATCCTAGAATCACAGAATCATGGAGTTGGAAGGGGCCATATAGACCATCTAGTCCAGTCCAACTCCCTGCCCAATGCAAGACCAGCCTAAAGCATCTCTGACAAATATTTGTCCAGCCTCTTCTTGAAAGCTGTCAATGAAGGGGAGCTAACCACCTCTCTAGGCAGCTGATTCCACCTTTGAACTACTCTGACCATGAAAAAGTTTTTCCTGATATCCAGCTGATACCTTTCTGCATGTAATTTAAACCTGTTGCTTCAGGTCCTATCCTCTGCTGCCAACTGGAACAGCTCCTTGCCCTCCTCTAAATGACAGCCTTTAAATAAAGAGAGCAGTCATGTCACCCCTCAGTTTTTTCTTCTTTAAACTAAACATTCTCAAGGCCCTTAGCCTTTCATCGTAGGGCTCAGTCTCCAGACCCCTGATCATCCTCGTCGCACTCTTCTTCACCCTCTCGATTTTGTCCATATCCTTTTTGAAGTGAGATCCTCCAGAACTGCACACAGTACTCAAGGTGCAGGCTGACCAAGGCAGTATACAGAGGGGCTATGACTTCCTGCAATTTCGATGCTATGGCCCTTTTAATAAAACCCAAGACTGAATTTGCCTTTTTTACCACCGCATCACACTGACTGCTCATATTTAGTTTACAGTCCATTCTTAGTGCAAAATCTCTTTTGCATACACTACTCCCCAGAAACGAATCCCCCATCCAGTAGTTGTGCTTGACATTTTTGCGGCCCAGATGTAATACTGTGCATTTATCTTTGTTGAATTGCATCCTGTTCGCAACTGCCCACTTCTCCAGAGTATTCAGGTCTTGTTGAATTTTAACTCTATCTTCTTGGGTGTTTGCTACTCCTCCCTGCACTGGGCTCTCCCCACTAGCTCTTGAGGTAGGAGCTGCAGAGCCAAGCTGCGGCAGGAGGCAAAGCAGGCTCAGTGTGGCTCCCTCAGTGTGCATGGATTTGGGTCTTCACCCTGTGGCTGCAGAGATGAGGGGGTGGCCAGAGAATGGCTTCCCTCAGCTGCCACCAACACCACAGTTGCTATTTCCTCCACCCCAACTCTTCTCTCATCTCTCAACCACTCCGATGTAGTGGAGAGGCTGAACTGTGAGCCATTTGAAGAATGGTAAATAAAAAAGACTGATAAATGTTCATACCAGTAGAAACTATCGTGAATCAGATCACATTTCTAAAGGTGCCCTGCCTGCCTCTTCTGTGCTGGGACAGAGAAAGTTCAAGTAATTAAATTAATCCAGTAATCGAATTAGATCCGTTAGTTAAACTGTCATGAACTGCCACAAACTGCTTTAAAAGTTTGTTTAACTTCATGATGGTAGACTCACCATGAATCTTCAGTTTGCAAACCACAAACAGGGAAAAATTCATGATGAATTTTGCTTCATAGTTCAGTTCATGCCCATCCCTAGTGGCAACAAAAAGAGTCAGTTCCATCCACTTGTCCCTCTTTATTGGAATGATCTTTCTGAGGGCTGGAAAAGGCTGCAGGAAGAAAGAGAAATGTGGGAAAACTCCATGTACCTTGCATGAATAGGTGGTTAAATACACTGTAGGGCTCCTAATTTGAACTCCAGATGCTTGTAACAGCCCTTAACGAGGACTGATTCACTTGTGTGCTGTGATTGCACAGGAATGTTGTAATGGAAGTTCTCTTTTAAACATTAAGATCATTATGAAACTTGGTATGTCCACTTGACTTGTGTTTGCATTTGAAGTCTGAACACCTAATTCAAATGGGGTAGGGGAGAAATGATGCAAAAGAGTGTACTGTGATGACTAACATGAGACATCTCAAAACACTGTGTTCAGCTAGTTTTCTTTGTAGGCCTGGTCAAAACTAAATACATTCCAAGGCCTTTTAAGCTGGCATTAATATGACTGTATCCAAATGATGCCACACCTTTAGTTGGAATTTGAGCCTTTCTGTCCAACAGCAAAACCCTCCAATCATCCCTGTGTATCAGTGAAATTCCTAATTTTCTCGTACCTGTCCCAAGTAAATTTCTACCCTTCTTTCTTCCTTGTATTTTTGAAGCGTACGGAACACTTGCTTTTTTTTTTTTTTTTAAAATGAGTGTCTAACATTATTGTTATTTAGGTTTCATCCCTCCTCCACCCCTGATCTCTGGGACATTTAGAATCCATATATACAATCAACTTTCACTGTGCCTATTATTTAATTTTCTCTGATATAGTTTAGACCTTTTGCTCTTACCATTTTCCCTATGGATTGTAAAAATAATTTTTTTTTGGTTATCTCTTCCATACCTGTCATGGTCTGTTTCTACTTCTTCTTTCGGCTGTTCTCATACAGTTTAATGTACATGCTCTATTTACTTCTCCTCTTCAATTCAACATGGGAAACCTTAAAGGAAGACAACAGAGGGAAGCAGTCTTCCCACACTAGAAAGCCTGGTAAGTAAGGAAGCCACTCACCTAATTTACCCCATGTATCCAGTCCCTGACAGGGTACCATGGGGAGAAATGGAGATATATTCAACCACATTTTTTAAAAAAATTTACTCATGGGAAAGAATTTACAGAAACTTCATACCATGTGAAAATGAGCAGATCCACAGGTTCATCTAAACATGTAATGTGGCTTTAAATTTATCTGGGTGGGGTGGCAACGATACATATGTCTGTAGTCCACGTGTATGTAAATGCATGCTCATGAACACTAAGGTATCACATCTTCATTCTTTGGCATACGCAAGAATCCTCTGCATTTAAATTGGAATGGGATAGCCAGTTGCACAGTAAATAATACAACATTTGACATATGGGTAGGATTGCCAACTTCCAGGCGGTCGCTGGAGATCCCCTGGGCCTACAACTGATATCCAGGAGACAGAGATTACTTCCCCTGAAGTAAATAACTGCATTGGAAGGTGGACCCTATACAATTATACCCCACTGAATTCCCTCCCCTCCCATTCTCCTTTGGCTCCACCCCCCAAAATCTCCAGATATTTTTCAACCTGGAGCTGGCAACCATATGATATGGCAAGAGCTTCTGGCAGCATGTACAGTGTGGGGGAGCTTCAGGAAACAAGACTTCCGGTAAGAAGAGAGTTGTAGGTGTGCTGAATGCCGCATAGAAGTGTCCCTGTTTTCAGATACTAACATATGCTGCCTACTTCTCGTTTCCAAAGTCATGTAATCATTGCAACCAATGTCATGCAGGTTTTCAGGCGTTCTATCAAGAACTTGTAAAGAAATTATATGGCCACAGACTTCCCAGTGTGTTGTGGCCTATCACAGCTGCAGATGTTACCGATAAGAGAGAACGATATATAGATAAAAAAACTTGCTTAAGCGAACAGCTCCAAAACCTCCCCCTTAGAATGAAAAGAAGAAAATTAAAGCTTAGCACACAGAGCAATTAGCAAAGGTGTTAAGTCAACTTGCTAAGCAATCTGTGATATCAGACATGCAATCAACATGGGAGACAATAAAAAGACACTGTAATTAATGATTAAGTGGGACTGTGGGGATATAAAGCACAGGAGGTTTCTGTATAATTGAATTGGAGAGAGGGCTGATCTTTTCACAACTGTGTATTTTCTGAAATCCATTTGTTCTCAGATTATTATTAGCTTTAAAAAAATCTGAGGGTTTTTAGCAATAGGGAAAACTTTTTATTTTGGCTCCAACTGTTTCCGTTGAAATGATGCTGAAACATACTTTGAAGGAATCTGTGTATGCCTTTCTGATGCTGCCATTTACCAGATCATTTTCATGTACTCAGTTTTAATTAAACACACAGAGGGCCTATTGTTAGAATCTTGAATGTGGATCTGAATGCATAGTTTGCCATAGACCTATTTGGAAAGGGTGGTGAGTAATGGAAGAAACAGGCAGGGCTATAGGTGTGCTGTGATTCTGAGGAAGCACAGAATCTAGACCAAGTTTCTAGGGTGTTATTGCTACAATACAAATACATTCTTGAAGGTATGTGGGCAATGCCTGCTGGAATCGCAAAAAACAGAAGGATGTCTTAAATGAGGAGACTGGCAATAGTATGCTCTCCTCCCTTGCCTCCCCCAAATCTGACCTATACCAATTATGCAAATTTGCTTGATTTTCTTCATTTGTACAATGCACAGAATTTTTCTTGCAGATTTTATATTGCATAAGGGGAATTTTTTAAAAAAAGAATGGCACACACACATAATAAATAGAATAAAAGAGCCTTTGGGAAATGCTAAAATGGAGGGCCCTGGCCCTTCACACTGCTCTGAATGAGGCAAAGGGCATATTGCTCAATGCCTGCTTGCAGAACTGGGACCCACAATTTATTTTAATGCCTCTAGATCTGAGGGGAGGCAGCATCTTTGCTGTTCCTTACAAGGACCTATTTGCCTAAATGTAACAACAGCCAGAAGGTGTGTATGAAAATTTCCTGGCCAAATACTCAGCTGTCTGTTCCTGAAGCCTATGCAAGGCCCTTTCCAGGTCCCAGGAAACATCAAACTAAACACCAGTTAGTGGTTACAGATGGCCATTTCTTTGCAAAGTTGTGAGCACCATTTGGGGCTCCCTTAGAGGGTCAACAAGGTAGCTCCTGCTCATCTGAAATTACAAGTACCATCTTTCCCCAACACTCTGAGGATTAAGAAGCAGATGGGATAGCTTCCAGGCTTTCCCTCCTCTATAATTTCAGCAATAAGGGCTGTTTCATCACATTTTTCATCAGACTGACACTCCAAAGGGAGCTGTAATCACTCACAGCTCCCTGAAGAGCATACCTCTATGAACCATCAGATGACAATTATATTTGTTGTACATCTAAAAAAAATGTAATGTGTGAAAGTGGTTGTAAACTCACTGCACTATGATGGGATTGTCAGCTTTTGGTTCTTCTGAAGACCATGTTAGCCAAATTGCTCTATTTCTTAATAATAGATTGGGGCATTATGATATTAATAAGCAATTGGCATAACTATAGGATCAGACCTGTGTTGACTGTAGTTAGAATTCCCAAGAACCCAAGAATAGAGACAGAAACTGGGTGGCTAAAATAACGATTTCTTTACTAAATATTCTCAAGCATACAAACAATAATCAAACATTCACACACATAATACATAACTAAGAAAGCAGAGGTGATTGATAGCTTATAGAGGGTGATACAACCTGTCCAGACATTCAGGGGTCCATGGAGATGAGATTATGGCTTAAACCCTAAAGGTTTAGGGGTGGACTGCCAGTTGGCATCAGGGCAGAGGCACATGTTCTAAGGCCATGTGCTCATGGTTATAGACACTGGAAAAAACAATGCAGACCAATGGAAGGTCTCGGGGGCTGGTCTCAGGTGAGAACAATAGATTACCTGGGTCAATGATGAGTCCCAGGGGTGTGTGGCTTCAGGATGGGCCAGGCCTGGATGTGACCACTGAAGTTCCAGAGATGCAGTCAGACTATGCTGAGATTGACAGTATCTTGATTGGATTAGCTAGGTGTTGGATGACTGTACTGGGGTTAATTGAATAGATTTTCTGACCACTGATGGTTCTGCCAAGGCAGTTGAATAGGTTCACAGATACAGACAAAAGATGGGAGATGGGTCACTGATTAGATTGCTAAACATTTGAATGATTGATTGGTTTATCCCGGTATCCTGAGGGACAGAGCAGGAAAGACAAGTATTCAGACAAAGAATTACAGGAGACAGGGTTATTCGCCAGGTGGCCTCTGAATAGACTTTAGAAATGTAGATACTTCACCTGGTGGAACTCATTGTCATTCCTTAAGCATATCTCTGCTGGGTCGAGGGGAAAGACTGGAAGTTTGCTCTGAGATTGCCTTCTTGTCACCTGAATATGAAATCCCTTTTTGCAGAGTACTTGCAGTCTGACTCTATGGTTCAAGCTGAGAGTGCTTGACTTTTGGGTACTTTGGTTCAGGTTAGAAAGTAAAGGCAGCACCTCTGGCAACAACCAGACTGAGGCAAGTTTTACTTGTTTTTGTGGCAGGTGTGGAGGAGTTTGGAATTATAGTACTCAAGACTCTACCATTTTGTTACACTTGTACTCTTCATTAACACTGCGTGGACTGAAATTAACATGTGGAAATTTCTTAATGAGTCAATTTGAATTTTCACCAGTGCTTGGTCTGACAGCATAAATGCCATTTTTAAGTTTCAACAGAGGAAGGGCAAATAGCTAAGAAGGGTCAGTCCTGGTTAATAGTTGGATGGAAGACCACCAAGGAAATCCAGGGATGCTACACAGAGACAGGTAATGGCAAACCACCTCTGAAAGTCTCTAGCCTGAAAACCCTATGTGATCATTTAAACTGACTGCCACTTGATGGCACTTTCTACCACTATCAGGGGAAGCCATTTACGATCACAGTTTGCTGATCTTCCAGCACGCCTTGTCCTCAGACTCAAGCAACTGATAATTAGATTTGTAGAGGGAGAATCTGGACTTTTGCCCCCTTTCCATACGTTTGATAATAAAGACTTATAATCTCCTCACTTTGATCTAGTCCTCTAAAAACTAAGGGAAAAGTTGCACAGCCAAATAGGCCAACATAAAATCCAGAACAACAGAACAAATCCATGCAATACCTTTTCTTATTACAGCATTATGTGGATTTGCTTTCTTGTTCTAAAAACCGGCTCAAGAAGATTGTCAAAGGTTCTGTCAAGTATCCTGGATCCCAATGTTTGTATAATCAAACTATAGTTTAGGTGCTTATACTATTTTCAAATAGTATATTCTTGCTTCTTTTGAGCCAGACTGGGCCCCTACTGAATTATATTATCTTTTCCATCCATTTTTCATATTTTCCACCCACAGGAAAGGACTCAGATGGCACAACTTTTTTAAAAAAGGATGTTTAAATTAAAAAAAATTTCCAGGAAATTATGCACCTAAGTACAGAACAACAGATCTTTATAAAGACTTCTGTAATACTTATTAGCATACAAACACTGTCATACTGCAACAAGGCTTTAAAAATATGGTTTTTAATATGCATTAGCATATGGATCAGCCTACAACAATGGAACAAAAAAAATGCAAGCAACATCCTTTCAGTTTTTTAAAAAAGGTGCCAAAGCAGCACCAGATTAAGAAAAATCAAGCAGGGAACTCACAGGGATTTACGGGGAACATCTCATTTTCTCTTCCTCCATTATTTTTTCTTTCCCTTCCCTGAAAGCCCCTATAGGCGCTTCCCTTTTCCTTCCTTCCTTTCTGTCTACCAGTCAACCTACCTTTATCTGCCTCCATTTTCAACACTTCTTCCTTCCCTCCCCCTGCTAGTATTGCCCTGGGAAAATTCTCCACAGTTCCAGTTTCTGGGTCAGGATGGGCCCAGTTGCATGGCACTATCTGTTGGGCTATGGCCATTTGCATGATTGGGAACCCACAAATACTTGCAGAAGGTACCTCACTTTCCTCTGTATCCCCCTCCACACTATTTTCTCTTGCTCTCCTCCTGGCTACTCCCATATCCTCATCTTTTCCTGCTTCCTTCCCACCCACCAACAAACCTACCTTTTAGCTGCACACCCCATCTTCAGCTATAGTTATTATTTATTTACTTCATTTATATTCCACCTTTCTCCACAACAGGGACCCAAAGCAGTTTACAGAATTTTGCTTGCCTCACAACAACCCTGTGAGGTAAGTTAGGCTGAGAATATATAATTGGCTCTAGGTCACCCAAGGAACTTCCATGAAAGAGTAAGAATGCAAACCTGGGTCTCACAGAGCCTGGGCTGAAACTTTAACCACTACACAACACTGTCTTTCCTGGAATGGTTGCTGTTGAACAGTAACAAGCATCCAGTCCTGGGTAAGTTATTCAAGTCACATGGTATCAAGTCTCTCAGTGGTTGCTGCTGGGTCTGGCCTTGATGAGTTGTCCCTCAAAGGACAAAAGAGGCCTGGAAAAGGCCTATCCCTCTCCTTCCACCTTTTACTGTCAGAAACCAAGGCTGGAAGATTAGCAATTCTGTTGTGGTTGCCTAGCAACGGCCACTGAGGGCACCTGTTTCTTCAAGCTACAGGCACTGCTTCTATAATTTTGGTTGTTTTTAACCCCTATTTTTTAAAGATTTTAGATTTTAGGCAACTCTGGTGGGGGGTTAGGTTTGTAGAAAGATCTTTCTTGTTTGTCCATGGCTCCTGTATCTGGATTTAAGTGTTCACAGTTTTGCCCATATTGAGAATTAGCTATACTGACGGCTGCAAACAGCATGAAAAAAAAAACCGTGAAAAAAAGGAAAGTAGGTGGTGTTCACCAGCTATTTGAAATGGCAGCTTTTATACAGTGAAAAGCACTGGCTTCTTATTTGTAACTTATGAATTATTGTTCTTTCATTTGATTCCTTTAAGCTCATAATTGGACATTCTGAGGATCCTAGAGCATGATGTGCCATTTTCCCAATAGGGCAGACAGTGAACCTGGCTCAGTATGGTATTACTTCTGCTCAGGTAAGTCCAACATAAAAATAATTTTCTGCTCTTTGAGAAAGTATGTTTTGGTAGTTGTGACTTGTACTTGATGGAAGATCACAGGAGACTGAGAGCTACAACAGGTTTGGTGCAGCAAAACGGTTTCACTTGTCTATTAAAACAGGACCACACTTCCGGAAAATTCCATGTCAACGTCACCTCCGATTATGCCCCTGTTAAAAGCTGCCATGAGTACCTCTCAATCAAAATCCCAACTGGAAGGAGGGGCTCTGGTTCAGAGGCAGAGTATCTGCTTGGCATGTGGGTCACAAATTCAATACCCATGAGCTCCAGTTAAAAAAACAACAGCAACCAGATAACAGGAGATATGAAATGTTGACTTGAGACCACAGACAGCTGCTGCCAGCCAGAGCAGAAAATAGTGATCTTGAAGGACCAGCTGTTTGACTCAGTATACAGTTTATGAACTGCAAACATCATTCAACTTAAACAGAAATGTTCGCTTTTTCAAACTTCCCTCCAGTCACCTAGACCCATCTTAATTCTAGCATGTTTTAATTGTATCTCATTACTTCCTTATTGACTTGGAAAAGGCGTTTATTTGCCTCCAGTTTTTCCCTGACCTCCTCAGACTTGCCTGAGGAAGAGCTCTGTAAATCTTGAAAGCTAAAGTTGGCCTGATTGAATATATTCACCCTAGCCATTTTGTTTCTCTGTAGTGGAAATACATATTTTTCAAAGTGTGTCCCTTTCTTCTTTCGCTGTCACCTTCTCGCATAGAGGAAGTCAAATGCACAGCCTATTAGACAAGATGGAAAGGCAAACTTTTAAGAGATAACAGGGAAGCCATAATGACTTTGCAGTTCCAACAAGCATGAAGAAGCGAGTGCGCTGTGTGACACTCTTTCTACTTTTCACAGTGAAAGAAAAAAGGGAAACCTTTGAGACTCTAAACGAAAAACTAGTTGTTGGCTGTTTAGAAACTAAGAAGGGACAAGGTTTTTACTCAGAGATTCAAAGCAACATAGAGCTTAGAAATAACACCGTACTATACTTCTCTCTATGTATGTTCACAGTAGGATTGTGCAATCCATTTAAGATTCCCAGGTCCACTTTCTGAGGGGATCTAAGTTGTTCTGTTCGTCTCTAACAATGATGAGTTTTCCTCTTCCATTAACGGAATTCTAAAGAGCTGTGAATGTCTAAAGCAAACTGTTACACAGACCTCAGTCAACAGTGTTCCCTCTAAGCTGAGTTAGTGTGAGCTAGCTCACCGTTTTTTAGCTTCCGGCTCACACATTTTTATCTCAGCTCAGGAAGGGATGGTTCCAGGGCAAACTAACTGATGCAGCAGCCAAATCGCTCGCTCACAACTTTAATGCCGGTAGCTCACAAAGTAAAATTTTTGCTCACAGGACTCCACAGCTTAGAGGGAGCATTGGTCAACAGTGGATGGAAATAAGTGGGCTGCTCTGTGAAAAAATATCACATCACCAGGCCCCGCCATCCTTCCTCAGACCTTGCCCCCATCAGGCTGTGAGGGGCTGAGAATCTGGAAACACTCAAGATGAGTATCACTGCCTCATTTCTGTAGAGAAACTGCAGACTCATGCAGCCACGATTTGCCTTGTGGTTGTGCAGGGAAAGAAAAGGGGATTTAAAGATGCAACCTCTACTCAGTTTCTCTGCTCAAAACCTGGCTCTCTCTTTGACCAAAGACTGGTATGTGCACGTCACAACAGCATGCCTATGAACTGCCACCCATCACTTGTGGTGCTGCTTCATTGGCACTCAGCTGCCCTGCTGAGAGCTGTAATCAGTAGGGGCTATAGAATTCAGCAGTGCCTGCAAAGTCACCAGACTGGTGGTGGGCAGTGTTCCCTCTAAGTTGAGTTAGTGTGAGGTAGTTCACAATTTTTTAGCCTCTGGCTCACACATTTTTTGTTTTAGCTCAGGAAGGATGACTGCAGAGCAAACTAATTTATGCAGTAGCCAAATTGCTGGCTCACAACTATAATGCCAGTAGCTCACAAAGTAGAATTTTTGCTCACAAGACCCCACAGTTTAGACAGAATATTGGTGATGGGTCCCATGGGCCACACTACATGTGTAGGTGAGTTGCATTCAGTTCCTGGGCCACATGTTTTTAAACAAGATTTGATGCAGAACAAAGCAGACAATATGAAGTCAGTCCTGCTTCATAGTAAAGATTCAAGCTAAAAATGGAGGCAAAGTGTTAGTTAAGTACTGTCAAACTATCTGAATGTTAAGAAAAAAGCTGAACACTGACTCTTAACCTTGGGTCCACTATCGTCCACCAAGTATGCAATATTATCACTGAATGCCACCCAAGGCACAAGTTAAAAATCAGGGCATCAAAATAATGCTCCAGACAAGGCAACTTTAAAGACGTATATTTATGATATATATGTGTCCGACACTCAAATCTCAAGCATACATCCTCCTCACTTTCAATCTTTAGGGGAGGCAATTGAAGATGTTTTTATTTAGGACTGCATTTGCTCGAGTTCAGTAGCAGTCCTGAGAAATGATTTTAAATTTTGGTTTTATGTTTTTTATATGTTTTATATTATGCATTTTATCTGTGTTTGTTAGCTGCCTGGAGCTATGTAAGGAAGAAAGGTGGCTAATACATATTGTAAATAAATAAAAATAAATAAATACATTTAATGAGACCCTTGTGCTCGATCACCATCAGCCAGCTGTTTAATGTTAGGATGGTTTCCTATTTTCTTTCCTTTCTTCACCAATTTCATCAGATCTTGGAAGCTAAGTGGGGTCGGTACTTCGATGGGAGACTACTGAGGAAGACTCTGCAGAGGAAGGTGACAGCAAACCACCTCTACTTCTCACTTGCCTTGAAAGCCCCTTGCTGGAATTGCCATAAGTCCATTGTGACTTGACAGTATTAACATATGAATATATTTTATCCTGAGGGTGGCGTATACAATATAAACCAACTCTCTTCCACTGTCAGAAGCCATGGCAAGTGGGGAGATGGGCTGTCTAAAGTCCTAAAATCCTGAAGATTTTAAGAGGAGTAACAATCACTGGTATAGACTTTTAGTGGGGCCAAACTTGGGCAACATCATATGCCACATGAATTGTCCAAATGGAGAGAGGAGGCGGCATTTGGAAGGATCAAGATAATAGAGCAGAATAAAATACATCCCCACTTGTGCCATGGAACCTCACTGGGTGACCTTGGGCCACTCAGACTCTCTCAGCCTTACCTAAGGGGCAATATGATCGAATTAAATAAATAGATATGTCCTATTATTAAAACTGCTTGAGATTTTAAGGCTGTCTTAAGTCATCGGAGGCACTTGGAATTTGGAGTGCCGGCTCCAGTAAGTGCTCCAGACCAACAGCATCTGCCTCACCTAGTACACAATCTAATAAGAGAAGACAATCTCGACTTTTTGAAGGCCCCTGTGTAATTGCCGTGTCACCAAACGCCACCCTGTGTAGAATCTCTTGGGAGGCTTACATAAATGAAATTCTCCACTTTTAAAAAGAGGACACATTGTCAATGGAGCATTTCAGGCAGACACAGACAGATCACGTCACGGAAGCCATATGGATGGCGCACAAATGTATTCCACTGGAACAAGAAATGATGATTCGTTTCCATTATCTGTCAAAATTATTATACCCAAGGAGTGCTTTATGGGCTGAAATAGCACCTCTGCTTGCAAGCATGTATGGCACATCAACAGATTGGCTATATTGCTTTTGACTGGTCTGTAGCTGAACAGTAATGATCCCTGTTAGAAGTGCTATTATTGCATTACCTTAGGTCAGCATTTTTTATTTTACCTAACCCCATTTGTTTAGGGGACTGCAATTTGGGTATAAATATTATTACAGATGGGAATTAATATTGTGACTTTCATCCTACCTGGTCCTAAGGTGCTTTGTTGGTTGCCTAGGCAACGGAAGGATAATGTCACTGAACTATTGCCTATATATTCAGAAAACATGTAAGAATAACACTTCCTTTAATTTGCTCGTATCTTGCTGTAGGAGCAAGTCCACTGTGCAAACACAAATGAAACCTATCTATGCAAATGTAGAGGTATGTATATACATACATGCAGAGTGTGTATGGGGGGGATAGGGTTGTTTTTATGTTGAACTGTATAAAAATATAGATAAGCACTGCTCGGCTGGATCAGGCCAAAATGTTTCTCTAGTGATTAGTCAGATGCCTTTGGAAAACTCAGAAGTCAAGCACAAAGACAATAGTCTTCCTCTAATTGCCTGTAGCAGTGTATGCACAGGTATACTGCCTCTGCACATGGAGGTTTAATTTGGATACTATGGTAAACAGACCTAATCATTATTAATTTGACTAATCCTTTTGAAAAGCCACATAAGCTAATGGATACCACCACATATCATGGTAATTCTGTTCTGTAAACAGGTGCAAATCACAGTGAGGAGTGCCCATCCATTTCTGCGCAACAGTCAGCTGTAAGGGTCTTGAATAAAACAGGACAATCAAACAGAGATAGTCATTTTTTTTAAATGAAAGTTTCATATTCACTCACTCTCACAGAGATTTGTGGAAATGTCAGCATTAACAATCCAATGAAAACCACTTTCCAGTTCTTAATTTGAACCTTGCTCACCCAAGCGCAGCACCAGTCTGTTTTCAACACTAGAGTGAAGTCCAGGGACATTTGAAGTCCTAATGCCTCTGAATGAGTGCAGGGTGCCTTTGTCCTTTGCCATCAAGTAGATACAGTCTGTTCCATAGGATTCAGGAGAAGGCCTCATAGCTTCCATGCAAGTTTGAGCCAATGGCATGCCTTGTGTACATTTATAAGTTTACACTGAATTTTTAAATTTTATGTATATTTTAAATGCTGTTTTAGTGTTCACATGTTTTAATGTTCTGATGTATGTCACTTTGGGGACCTTATTTGAGTGGAAAGGTGGGTTTTTCTGTTTTTTTTAATTGTTATAATCAGCATGATTTAGGCATATTAAAAAAACAAATAAGTGCCTCAGCATTACAGATTATAGACTATCTCTTTCAGAAGCTAACTACCATTACATATTTTACCTTAACAGACTCATATCAGCAGACATTTATCCCAACTAACAAAATTACATTGTTCTTTCTATGCCAGTTGGGACCTCCCACCATACCAAGTCTATATTACCCATATCGTCACCCTTTTGAAGGGCAGTAAACCATCCCAGAACATAATACTCCATAACCTTATCTGGCAACGAAATGTTTTAATTAATCAATCAGTTGCAGAAATTAGGTATTCTCACTGTTCAAGGGCAAGTAATACCCAAGGCCAGATCCACATGCAGATTATATGGCTAAGCCTATTATCGGTCACAAAGTCCCAAGCAAGATGCCTACAGCAACATTGCCCCCCCAGCCGGAATAATGAGACAGACAACAGATTGGAATTAAACAAGGGCCACTTTATTAACTATTTAACAGAACATTGCAGCAATCACAACTAAGCAAGCATGGAACAGGCAAGGCAGGCGTCACTTCCCTGACCAACCCCCTTGCCCTTAAAGGGCGGGTCACCCAGCTCCAGCCGTGAGCCATTTACTCTCTGGCTCGTGACCAGCAGCCCAGCAACTGGTTGCCTTCTAGGAGCGCATACCCCTGAAGCCTTTCAACTTGCAGGGAGGAGCCTGCCATTAAAGGTTCCCAGTGGAGGTGATCACCATTCCCCACCCTGGACCCTGAAATCCGAAGGCAGTTCCTGATGACCGCCTGTTCCCTAACGGGATATGCTGAAAGGTGCTCACCAGTTCCGTTTCTTGCTTGCATAAACCTGCCATAGCCAAGGTCAAGCCTCTGCTTTGGCCTTTGCTCCCCACTCAGCAACCTTCCCTCTGCCACGCTGGTCAGTCTTAGACCGACGTAGCCTAATCACAACTTTGGAATCTGACACAGACATGTCCCGCCGCTCAAGAGCCAGGCCAGATGCATCCTGCCATGAACCTGCCACCAGCTCGCTAATCCGCAGCGCCCCCAAAAAGGCGACCAGCGATGCTGCATGAAAAAGGGCAGCTTCATAGCCGTCAGCACACAACGTGCGCCACTGCGACTGAAGCCCCCGCAATATTGCTGGGGTAAAAGGTTCCCTGCTATCAGCTGTGGCCCCACTTTCCCTGGACCACCCTCCAGCATCTTCCGAATATGGAAGTCGCTAGTCCTATCCGCGTACCCCGAAGCCTTGCTGGCATATGCCAGTGAAGACAACTTGGCCCTGATGGTACTGGATGACAAGCCCTGGCCCCTCAACGTCACACAGAATTGCATTAAATGAGGGACAGGTATGGGCCACACCTGCTGCAAGCCTGCACCCTCCCTGAAGGACAGGAATTGCTTACCCACCCTCATGTAAGCTCTGCGTGTGGAGGGGGCAAGAGCCAGGCTCATAGCCCTGTCGGCCTCAGCCCGCCAATCTGCCACACCTCGTCCGGCATAAGCACTGGGAACCGATCGGCCTCTGGAGCCAGCTGACGGAATCTCTCCATCTGTTTTCGAGAGAGAGTGTCAGCGACCCCATTATTAACTCCCGGCACATACCTGGCCCTAAACATTATATTATGGTGTAAACACTGCAGAGTGAAGGCTCTGACCAGGGCCATGACCCTGGGGGACTTGGACATCAAGAAGTTGATTACATGTACCGTGGACATGTTGTCGCACCAGGAATGGATGGTGTGGTTGGCAAAGTCCCCAGCCCAAAACCACACTGCTGCGACAATCGGGAAAAATTCCAAGAAGGTGAGGTCAGTAACCCACCCTGCCTGAAACCACTCCTCAGGCCAGTCCCCAGCACACCAATGGCCTCGGAAGTATACCCCGAAGCCGGAGGAATCTGCCGCATCAGATGCAACCTGCAGTTCTGCTTCGACTAAGAGGTCCTCCCGCCAAAATGACACCCCGTTGTATGACTCCAAAAATTGTTTCCATACAAGGAGGTCATCCCTGATCCCCTTAGTGACCCGAGTCCTATGATGGGAAAACCGCAGACCCCTCATAGACACGCAAAGTCTCCTAATAAAAGCCCTACCAGGCGCCACAACTTTGCATGCAAAGTTGAGGTGACCTACCAACTGCTGCAGCTCCAAAAGGGTTATTTTATTCTTCCTCCTAGCTGTGTCTATTAATACCCACAGCGTATTTAACTTATCCATAGGCAATCTGCAGCACTGTCCCACTGTATCAATCTCTGTTCCCAGGAAAGTCAAGAGAAGGGATGGTCCCTCAGTTTTTTCTTGAGCAAGAGGAACTCCCAGCTCCATTGCCAAATTGATGAAGCTGGACAGCAAATATGCGCATTGGCCCGTACCCTTCCTTCCTACCAATAAAAAATCGTCAAGGTAATGAGCAGTGCTGCCAAGGCCTGTCCTGTACTGCAAGGCCCATTCCAAAAAGGAACTGAACCTCTCAAAAGCAGCACAGGATGCTGAGCATCCCATTGGAAGGGCCCTATCCATAAAGAAATTGCCCTCAAAAGCAAACCCCAGGAGGTCAAAATCATCAGGGTGGACAGGCAGGAGACGAAAGGCTGACTTAATGTCGCATTTTGCCAATTCCGCTCCCTGACCACAGCTGCGCACCACCCTCAGGGCCTGGTCAAAGGACGTGTACTTAACTGAACATAACTCATCTGGTATCGCGTCGTTCACCGACTCCCCACGTGGGTAGGACAGGTGGTGAATGAGACGATACTCACCAGGTGCTTTCTTTGGCACCACTCCCAATGGGGACACCCTCAAATTATCAACAGGGGGTAAAGGAAAAGGACCAAGAACTCTACCCTCCACGCATTCCTTTGCAATCTTTTGCCGAACAACGTGCTCCATACCCTGAACAGATTTTAAGTTAGGAGCCATGTACGAAGTCCTAAGGCCTTGGAAAGGTATCCTAAACCTCAACGTAAAACCCTCAAGTAGGTAAACCCCATCGACGTGGTTCGGGTAATCCCGCAACCACCATTCCAGCACTTGTACCTTAATTGGGCTAGGACCCTTTGTCAGAAGGGGGGTTATAGCCCCCGCCTCCTCCGGGGCGCTTTCCAACTTTCCCTCCTCCCCGGCCTTTAGGTTTAGGGCAGTTTGACAAAGCGTGAGGCCCTGTGCACAGTGGACACTCATGGCGAAAGGAACAAGACTTCCGACCACACGTCCCATGGGAAGTAAACTCCCAGCAAAGCGGGCGTTGCTGAACTGCCTGCTCCGCCTGGGCGCGGGTGCCTGCTTGATTTGTAGTCTGTGGCTTCCGAATAGAATGACCACTGTGAGACCTTTCACTACCAGGGGACTTGATTGCAGACATAATCTGCAACCAAAGGTCCGGGTGTATCCGGTCCCATCTCATGGCTGGATTCATGGCAGCCCGCATACGGAATTGCTCATCGTATTGTGACCACGCCGGGCTTGGGAAATCGGTAAATACTTTATAAATAATATCCATGTACTGGAGCAGCGCTACTGCTCTCCATGGATGATGCCTTACAATAATGGTTGCATAAATTAAGAACCCTGGGTACCAGTTTGCCCATGTTCTCTCTACAACCCACCTCTTTAAACGTTCCTTCTCCTGGTCATCAAGATTGTCTTTGTCCTTTTTTTCTAACTCTCTATATAAGAGAGTATACATGTCTATGTACTCGCCCTTAAGGATCTTTTCTTTTGTGGCGATGGACAAATGGTCACTCAGGGGCAGCCCAGTGTCCCCGGATGGGATAGCACTTGCAGAGACCGTCTCATAGGAGACTGTCCCCGCACCTACATAACCTGATCCGGGCTGCGGATAGCCCCATCCGGGCCACGTCCCGAGGGGAGGGGGCGGCATACTGCATCCCCAGCCCGGGTATTGCGGCCAAGAACCTGGTAGCATGGATGCAGAAGATGCAGACGTGCCCAGCGGGCAGGGACCCCATGGCCAATGTGTGCTGCTCTTCTCCACATGGTCATCCTTACCTCCCTTTTGAGCTGGTCCCGAATAAACTTCCACTTGGCGCTCCTCCACACGTTGCCCGCACTGACCAGAGGGCCCTTCGTCAACATCCCCGGCAGATGCTCCCTGTTGGTCTTCTAAAAATGCCAGGCGGGCCAGAACCTGCACCTGAAAAGAGGCATTAGCAGCATTAGCCACTCCCTTCGGACGCTTACCCAAATCCATCTTAGTAGAGGCACCCCGCTGCTGTTCAAGTGCTGCCAGTCTCTGTAATATTGCAACATTAATGGGATCCTCTTCTTCCTCCTCAGAGGGAACAACCGGCACTTTCTGCACCGGCGGCCGCTTAGGAGCTGGCTGTTTTCCTTTCGCTTTCCCTTGCCCTTTTTAGGGGCCATAGTAAGAGAATGGCACTAAAACAATCCGGTATTCGTAACCCAACGGCCTCCCAAGCAGCTGGACACAAGGACCAACTGACAGTATTGTAAGAATTGGTCTAAGGAGACCTACACAAAATGGCCGACTACCAACTAGCACCTAAAATGGCCGCTACCTGTCAATCACCCACTAAGATGGCCATCCCCAATAATAATCTAAAATGGTCACCACCAAAGGAAAACAACAGCACCCTCCATCCACCAGCAGACCTAAAGGCCAAGGGCTGCTATGGGGGGGGGAAGAGTAAAATAGACAAGCAAGGCGGAAACTGGGCCCCAGCAGCCTCATCACACTGCTGTTACTAAAGAAGTGTCTTGGCTAGTAACCCATAAACCTAATTCCCTGTATTATGTGTGTATGTGGTCTTGCATTAACAAAATCTGCCAGACAGCAAGCTGCTTGCCGCCACGCCACCCTGCCGAGCCAAATCTTTTCCTCCTATGACCCCTGGTCACAGCCCGGGACAGCCGCCACCTCAGGGGATCTGCCGCCTCCCGCTGATCCTCCTTGAGGCCCAAAGACCAAGCAGCGCCCCGAAATAAATCGCACTATTCAGCACTCCGAAAATCAACAGGCTACGCAGCGGCACCCGCTTCCCTAACCCCCAGGACTCTTGCTGCCACTCAGTAAAAGCCCTGATCAGCAGGCCAGGCTCTAAAAAGCTCCGCTCTGTGTGCTCCAGGGACCAGCTACAGCCTCTGAATTATAGGCACAAGTGCTCTGCCAACGGCTGAAGTGGAGCCTCCAGCAACCGCCGCCTAGCAAAAACCTCCCCCGCAACCTGCTGGGGAGCGGCAGGAGAAACGCTGCCTCCTCAGACGCAATGTAAAAATTGGCCAGCTAACAATCAGGCTCTCCGCCCACTGGTTTCCCTCCTCAAGCTGCCACCTCCCCACACACTGGCTAGCAAGTTAAAAGAAGCCAGAAGGCCAGCCTGGGAGCTCTACCCTGCGTGCTCAGTGCTACAGAGCACGCGGAGCAACTGACAAGGGCGGGAGCGGAGCCTGGCCCTTTGAAACAGCCGGCTCCGCCCCCTGCCACGTTGGGACTCATAGCGTCCCTGCTGTTGCCGTCTCCACTCCATCGGAGCGGCAAATGAGCCCCCGCCCACCAGCGGCGTTGCCGGGTGGGCAGGAGCTCCGGTAACGTTGCAGATTCAATCCCTGGCATCTCCAGTTCAAAGGATCAGTTAGTTGATGATGTGAAAGACCTCTGTCTGAGACCCTGGAAAGCCACTGCTAGTCTGAGTGCACAATACTGATCTTGATAGACCCCTGGTCTGACTCAGTCCCAGTCCACGAAGGCACTTTCACTTGTCACACAGCAAAACAGCAACATTAGTAAATGTCCCACTGAAGCTCTGATCAGGTAAGAAATGGACTTTGAAAACAGCTACACTGTATTTTAATGACACCGTCATTGGGTATGATCAACCAATTGACAACCAGTGCCAAGGAAGCCGCTCTCCCATACTTGCCATAAACTCATATGTGACACAGTCTGCTTTAGCCACCTGAGTCTCTGCCTTCTATACTTTTCTGTTATCGCTGTGAAGTCACTCGAGTACAGCCTGTGCCCATTTGTTCTAATACTGTATATCAGAGTGGCCTGGAGAGGAACAATTTACTGCCGAGGACATTGTGTTCTGCTATTAGCAGCCAAATCTCTCCTTGTGCTCATAGCTCCCTCTTACCTTTAAGAAACTCCAAACAGGCAGCCAAAATGATTTTACACAGCCATATATAATGAACAATTATGTCCTCCAATTACCTATTCAGTGTTTTCCATTTTAAGCACTCCAGTGGATGGGAATTAACAAATAGGTAGCACTTTTAAACCTATTTGCACTGTATGCTCACATTGCTAAAATCCCATTTTCAAAAAAACAAGTCAGCCAGCCAAAAAAGAAAGAAATACATTCCACAGGACAACATGCGTGATACAAAGAAACCCAAAGTTTATCTATATGATGGACTACAGGATATTGTAAGCCAATTAAATTCTGCCAGATTTCCAAAACCTAACTTGGATGGCCCAGCCTAGCTTAATTGTTAGTAGTCAGACCCCCTCCTCCCGCAGACAGGCAGTTTTAATAGAAAGAAATAACTATAAACACCCTTATTAAAATATCAACTCAAAATCATAGTGCAAGGCACTGCCTGGTTTAAAATGGAACAAAATGGATGCCAGCCAGGTAAAAGGCTGGGAAAATATTTTGGAAGGTGAGTCAGAGTGGCTGGCTAATGGCCCTCTGCACGTCCTGGAGAGGTGTGTAACTATAGGACAATGGGTCTCCCAGGGCCTATTGACTCACACCTGGACTAATCCCATCAACGTCCCACCATGCTTCCTCTGCTTACATGTTTCTTAATTAAGTAACAATTAATCAACACTCAATTCTATTCACCCAACCCATTAGCTCTTTTCATCCAGCACTTATAGGGTCATCATGCTTCTCCCAAATCATTGTCCATCCCTGGTAAGCCCATCAAGGTATTGTTTTGGGCTCACATCACCCCAGCTTGAGGGTCTGTTTTCCCCTATAATTGTGGCACCCTGCTGTTCCCTGGACCTCTGCAAGATTGGTAAATATTACCCTTCAGCCCCCAAAAAAACCCTTCCCCTCTTTCCTCCCTGATTTTCTCTTAGTTAGCTCTTATGTGTGTTTATTGTATGCATTTCTGTTTTTTTCTTTCCTTTTAATAAAAACCTTTCTGGTAGAACATCTGCCTGGTTTATTTGAGAGTTCTTTTAAAGGGAAAAATCCCTGTATACAAAGGTAGAGAATCCCAGTTACCCCCTCTCACTCTGTCTCCTTAAAGCTAATTCCCCCAACTAATTAGGAGACTGCCTATTTGGGTAACATGAGCTTGCAAGAACTGGGAAGTTAAGCAGGGGCAGCCCTGGTTAGTACTTGGATGGGAGACCAGTGGGGAAGTCCAGGGTCATGATACAGAGACAGGCAATGGAAAACTACCTCTGTTCATCTCTTGCCTCTAAAACCCTATAGGGTCACCAGCTGCAACTTGACAGCTGTTTTCACACACACACACACACTCTCCCACTTGTGATTTGCATCTGATCATTAGTCACAGTTTTGTAAGACTCTCTATGTTAAGAGACTGTATTACAGAGGCCAACTCCTTGAGACTTGGATGAAAACAGAGGAGAACTCACTCTTCAGCATTGACAGCTGGACAGTGGCTAACAATCTTAGTCATATTTGCATTCGACTGAACTAGAAATCAAAGTTCATCAGACTATCAGGGCCAATCTGGAAAGCCTTAGATCCATTCTGTGCCCTTATTGGCTCTGCTTAGTCTTATTGTGAATAATTTTTATATATTTTTTGTTTTTGTATTTTTACAATTTTTTCATCATTTTATTAATTATCATATAAACATCAATACATAGAATCATATATCAAAACATCTAAGTATCGTCTCTTAATATATCACAAAAGATATTGCACAACCCCTTTTCTAATATCAGTCCTCATTAATTATACAAAAGTTTTAAGAGGGAGGACTCCATTTAAGTCTATTTTGAGTAAGTGCTCAGTCTTCCTCCAACAGATTTTTCCAATGAACATCCTTTTCACTTTGGAAGAAGTTTTGAGCTCACTAAGAGAGACTTCTTGCAGCGCTCATTGGAAAAATTTGGATATATATTTTGGTATTTGGCAACCTTGTGCTTGGAAATATCTGTTGAACTCCCTGAGGAAGGCATTGAAACAGGAAGATATCTGGACCTCTGTTGGAGGAAGACTGAGCACTTATTCAAAATGGACTTAAAGGGAGTCCTCCCTCTTAAAACTTTTGTATAATTAAGGAGGACTAATATTAATAAAGGAGTTGTGCAATATCTTTTGTGATATATTAAGAGACAATACTTAGATGTTTTGATATATGATTCTGTGTTAATGTTTATGTGATAATTAATATAATGGTGAAAAAAATGTAAAAATACAAAACAAAAAATATATGGAAATTATTTGAGATATTTTGTAATCATCTGTAGCACAGTATTTGCTGATTTTTGGTATTTCCTACTTACTGTGGGTCCTATTTTGGTTTCGTGAATTGTAGTCATATTGTGAGGCATCAGATGTTCATGTGACTTGTTGTTTCACCTTTCTTGATCTTCTACTGATTGCCATAAAAAATGGTTGATACTTTATTTGGAAACTTTCCCTAAGATTTCCACAAAGAATCGTGTACAAATTTAAAGACTAACAAATATATTTTGCTGAAGGTCAAGCAGGGTATGAGACAGCAGTTGATATGTCTGTGCAAAGTATGCATGAATACAAGATCCAGCTGGTACAGGTACAGCCTGGAGATGATAGGCATAGGAAGATGAATAATGCAACTACACATCAAAAGAGAGACCATAACATTTCACAGTGAGCTCACCATTCCTGAGACCTAAGCAGGTGCCAGGTATCAAATCTGTGATGGATTCGAACTCAGAGGCTTCACAGTGGAGTCCCACTGAAATGTTTTTGTTGAAATATAGCAACTTTAAAGTCTACTGCAGAATGTTAGTAGCTGATTGAAATGCTTGCATGGGTTTCTGAGTCTTACTGTTTTGTTAATGTCTTGGTGTCCTTTTGAACTCTTGTACACAAACAGACTTGTTTGGCCTACCAAATGGCTCTTATATGTAGGGCTTCTTATGTACATCACTGAGTGACTGTATGAAAACCATTGTATAAATACTCTGCATTCCGTATATTGTTACATTTATGAATATGTCATCGAAAGACGAAAACCTAAGCATTTGGCCAAAACAAGAGCTCCCAATGGTATTTAGACCACATTTGTCCCAGAACTGGAAACCTCTCAAACCCACTGGTGCTTCGTTATCCCCAGGCACTCAAGATTCTTTCTTCCCACAGCAGAACTCTTAACTATCATTTGTGAGTCACCTTAGACCCAATCTGATAACCCAGTGGACCAAAATAACTATAGAGCAGAATGCATCTGTGATGGGGAAACAGGATGAACAAAATTTAGGATGTTCCACCAGCCCAAAAACGAGCTTACACTTCTGTGTTGATAACAATCAAAATCTCAACATTCATCATACTGGCCGAGTGCAGAACAGAAGAGAATCTGCACCTTGGAGAAACATCAACGGCTGCCCAAATGACATGCCTAATATTTCACAGTAAGACATAAGAACTGGTCTGCAATGAACACCCTGCGCGCTGAGATGGATCTATGCCATTTGCCTTGAACACAATGCCACTGTAGATAATTCAGTGTGTGCTGGTCTGTTGACAGATCAGTGATCTTCAAACATTCTACTCTTTGGGGAATCCTGTCTACTTTGATTTGTTTGCTACAGGAGCGGAAACTTTCCACAGAACTGTGCATTGCAGAGGATGATGAGATGTGTTCTTGGGCACACTCTCAGTTCATGGGGGAACTCGCCAGGACTTTCATGCCTCACCATCATTCTGAACCACTTGAGAATGAGAGTTAGAACATAGTCAGAGTCAGTACTCTTCTGCCCCTGTACACTGCAAGGAAAAACTGGCAGCAGTTGGAAAGCTGCCTTCCCAGGAAACGTGTGTACTATTGCTATTATTATTTGCATTAAGAAACATTGGTGCATTTCTGAGAAATCCCAGGATTCCATGGAACACAGTTTGATAACCACTGCCATAAGTCTTAAGTACAATTGCACCTGAAATTATTTGCTGCATTGCAGCCTACGCACAAGTGGATTTTGTTGTATTACTTTTATTGGCCAAGAGAGGGCATAAAAGAATAACACATGCTCTTTCAAAACCTGCAAGAAATTATTTCCAGGACCTCAGCTGTGGTGGCATATTTTAATAACTACTGATCTATTTCTTTGAGGCAGCCTTGTCAAAGGTTTCTCTGGCCCCTGGTACTTCTGCTTTACCTCCACCATATGGTTTGTGGTGAATAACTCCACTATTATTTGCACATCTGTTGAGTAATATTAACATTAAACTGTTAAATGCACAATTATGTTCAATTATTTTAAGAGAATCTACTTTACCTCATGCTTCTTCTCCAGGGCTTTTTGTGTTCTTAGTTACAGGAAGTTAGTGCAGGGAAGCAGATGGTGCAAAGGCACTTTTTACCAGCTAATAAATTTAACTGCCGAGTACACCACAATAATTACCCACATGCTGTGAGTGTGTGTGACATACACACACACACACACACACACACAGAGAGAGAGAGAGAGAGAGAGAGAGAGAGAGAGAGAGAGAGAGAGAGAGAGAGAGAGAGAGAGAGACTGTGAGTGTGGTTTGTGTGGAATATCAGTTTTGCTTGGGAAGTATTTAGATATAGAACTGTGTGGGAGGGGGGGCATCTCTCAGTAAACTACTTTAGATATCTCTGAACCAGGGGAGGGGCTGTGGCTCAGTGGGAGAGTATCTGCTTGGCATGCAATAGGTCCCAAGTTCAATTCCCAGCATCTTCAGCTAAAAGGATCAGGTTGTGGGTGATGTGATGTGAAAGACCTCTCTGCCGAGGGTCCCTGGAGAGCCTCTGCCAGTCTGGGTAGACAATACTGTCTTGATGGACCAAGGGTCTGATTCAGTATGAGACAGCTTCATGTGTTCATGTGCTCTCTCCTAGCTATCAGACAGAAATGTCAGTACATTGGCCAACAAGCAAATTTTCTTAGGTTGACTGGTTTTAGGTTTTAAGTGTTTTATTGCTGATTGCCAGCCAGTCATAGCAAGAGATAATCAGTACATTTTAAAACTAAATAAAACTATTTCTAGGGCATTCTCCCCCCCTGTTTCTCTAGGAGCTTCCAATTATAACTTGAAATGACAGTGCCATTACCACAAGTTGAATTCCAAACTTCACAAAAGAACCATCATGTTATCAACTGTAACCCCTCTAAATTTCATCATCTGCCTGCAAAAATCTCTCTAAACAGTGCTTGCCTTACAAAGTTTCCAGAAAATGGGGGAGGGGAGCAAATGCCTCCCGGAAGGCCATTCATTCCTTGGGAGTTGCCACAGAAAAAGCCCCAAACTGGGCAATAGTAGTTCTGACAACCCAAAGGAGTGGACAACAGACGGACTCTGGAGTTGCCAGATGGGTTTATACTGGGAGAGGTGGTGGGTCCCAGGCCTGGGGGTGACAACCAGCACTTTGCACTGAACTCAGAAAGAGAGGTGACAATACCAAAATACACATAATATGGGCATGCTCAGTGCAGATAATAAATGGTCACATTTTGCACCAACAGACATTTCCAAATTATGTACAAGGGTAGCTCCCATGTCAAAGCACATTACAGTAGTCCATTTTTTTTTCTAAACTGTCCCTAGAGACAGATTTTTATTTATTTTTCCTCAGTAGTCCAGTCTTGAGGTTACTGTGGCATGCATCAGCATGGCTAGTTGGCTGACTAGGATAGAGGCGAATTTCCCTGCAAAGTGAAGTTGAGGGGAAAAATACTTTTGGCACCATACCCACTGTTTTTTTCATACAAAAGAGTTGGGTTCAACCCCATCCCAGATTCTTAGCTGACTGTGACAGAAATAGGCTTACCACATCAAGAGTGGGCATTATAACATCACTCAAAACATCACCCTTATATCCCCTCCATCTTATCGGGATGCAGTTTAAAGCATGTTCTCCCTCAACCACTTGGCTGTGACAGACAGACCCTGGCCTAGAACAGAGAGAATACTTATGGATAATTAAGCAAAGAAATCTATGCCTGGGTGTCACCACTATCAGGTCATCATCAACTATATAGAATCATAAAATGTTAGAGCTGGAAGGGACCTTGCAGGTCATCTAGTCCCAACCCCTTGCACTCTGCAGGAGCGTAGCCGAAAGATAGCCCTACAACATACCCGAAAGATGGTCATTCAGCCTCTGCTTAAAAACGTCCAGTGAAGGAGCATCCATCAATATAATTGCAAGAATGCTTCAGAGTCTAGTCATGGGGCAGAATGGGTCAGTATTTGGCACAAGTAAATACGGGAAACTGGGCTGTGGTGGCTCAGAGGTTAAGATGCTGAGCTGCAGACCAGAAGGTCTCTAGTTTGGCAGTTTGAGACCCGAGTGCCGCATGACGGAGTAAGCTCCCATCTCTGGTCCTAGCTCCTGCCAACCTAGCAGTTCGAAAACAAGAAATTGCAAGTAGATAAATAGGTACTGCTTTGGTGGGAAGGTAACAGCATTCTGTGCACCTCAGCATTTAGTCATGCCAGCCACATGGCCATGGAGAAGTCTTTGGACAGCCTCATGTCTCTTCAGCTTGGAAATGGAGATGAGCACCGCCCCCTAGAGTTGGACTGACTTTCGAGCAAGGGAAACCTTTACCTTTACCTTAAATAAGGGAACTTTCTGGATTGCCAGGAGGGGGTTTGGTGACACTTAAAGTGAATGTATAACTTGTGAACAATGGTAATGTAGATTAACTGAAGCAGATTCCTGAGTGACCATCAAAGTATTTGAAAATATCCATGTGATTGTGGCTGAAGGAAGCTGAGGTGAGGAGGGTCGAGGTTTTCTGTGGGTCTGGCTATGATGCTGGAAAAGAATTTCTACATAAACTGTGCTGAAATGATACATCTCTGATTTGTCTTTCCTTCCTGCCATGTCCTTCATCGTGACCCATTTCTATTTTTTTACTCTGGTTTTACATCCATTCTCAGCTATGATATCCTTCTATATGAAATTGCCCCGTGTGTGTAACAAAAGGGAGTGTTTGAAGTGGCTATTGTAGTCTGGAGCAGAGCTCAATGACACAGTTATAAATCTTGTAAATAAACGATTCTGCATTTTAGTATTCAATAACAGCATCAGGCAGAAATGAGGCACTCTGAAAAGGAAGGGGCGTTGCTTGGTAGTTTAGGGACTAGCAAACAAGAGGCTGGCTCCAGCACAAGGGCAGTACGAGTGTTACACAAGGATTGCCCACCTTCCCAGCTTTTTCCTCCCACTACCAGCAATTTCCAACCTAGGGAAAGTTTAGGCTGCGGTCGCACACACTAAATAATCCACTTTGCAGCTGGATTTTTACTGTGTGAACTGGCAAAATCCAGTTTGAAAGTGCACTGAAAGTGGATTATTTAGTATGTGTGATTGCAGCCTTATTCTTGGGGACACAGGAATTATGTTGTTTAACAACCACATGGGTTTGGAGGCTGCAGGAGGTAAAGGCAAAGGAAATCACTGTCTTCATCTTCTCCCATCAGCAGAAGAGGGAGCAATTTCTCCTCTTCCTTCCTCCTCACAGCAGTCTCCTGGCCTGTGTCGCTATTATTCCATGTGGGTCCTGAAATCATGAGAATAAACTTCCCCTGAGCTGGATACGGCCACTAGTAATAAGGGAAAGTGGGGAAATTGTCAGCTTCCGGCAACTGTTGCTGACAGATGGCAGGATGAATAATTCTCATCTGTTGGGTGAAGAATCTTCTGTGGGAGGAGATAACTTTCCAGTGGAAATGTAAATGCTCCTTCCAAAGGTGGAACTCTTCCTCAAGTGCAGTGCTTCTCTTTGTGGAAGTGAACCATTTGATCCAAACCAAAGTGTGTGTGGGGGGGAAGCAAAGAAACCCTCTGAGGGGGACCGTTTGCCTCACTGGGGAGCCCGTAAGAAACGGGAGCAGTGTCTTCCTTCCAACCACTCAGCATTCTGGCTGCTGCTCAGTGCAGGTTTGTTAAGCAGCTGTAAAGCTGATTTATCTGAAAACATGTTTTGTCGCACAGCAAGAGTGGCTTGATTAGGAGTGACTCGCGCTGGCCAGCAATAAATTGTCAAATTGCACAATGCTGCATAAAGCTCTGAGAGAATGTTTTTGTATGGGATATTTAATGAATGTGAACCAACATTTGGAGTCCTGCACGGTTCCTGTGGGGCAACTAATTAGCCACAGGATTTGCTTAAGAATCCCAATGATTTAACCATATTAGAATAAGGTAATTACGGGCCTACCCCCAGCTTGGTTGTGGACAGAGATTTATCCCTCATCTGGCTCTTTCATTTAAAAGATTATTCTCAGTAATTCTGTGGCTGAAAAGACAGAAGGACTGTGCCGCTAGGGATGACTAGTCTAAAATGTATGATGCACCAGGAATGAATATTTTCAAGCTAGAAGAGAGTAGGTGATGGAATACAATTTGCAGGTTATATGTGGATGGTGGATCTTTGTCCTATATTCATATTAAATCTGATTCTGGAGCCTTGTAATCTCTAAAGCCCGAAGCTTCTACTTTGCCTCTTGGGAAGGGCATGCAGGATGCTGGACATTTCAGTTAAACATGCAAGTCCTATAATCTACTTGACAGCTTGCTTTAGAGAACGGTATCCTACCACTCTGTTGAGCTAAGTTTGGAGCTTTCCTCTGGAGAAAGGAGGACTTCCTCGAGGCAAAGAGGTGTTTTCTCTAATGGAATGCTAGCTCAGCAGAGTGGCAGGATTTAACCCCGTGGGTCTGTTATTTTACGACTCCCAGGAACTCCAGGCCTAGAGGTGCTGAAAATGCTAGTTCACAAACTGTTTCTTGGGGAAAACCACAGAAATCTGAGTGGATTGATGAGGGACACAAGGAAAGCTGCTTTGTTTGCTTAATTTTAACATGTAACCTGAAAGCTGTTGTGCTGTTGCTTTAATATGAAAAAAGAGGGGTAGTTGTATTGGTGCTATATGGTAATTCATAATACTAATTCACTGACCACAGTTGTTACCCATTTTATCCCCCCTCCCCAAGCACCAGAGGGCCTATCAACCTGTGAATTCAATTTCTTGGGAGAACAATTGTCAAGAAAAACCAACCCCCAATATTATACCACAAATTTCCCATAGAAAATCACTTGTCCCTCCACAGCAAAGAAACTCTACTTTCCCAGAATATTATCAAAAACATAAGATGGTTCCACAATTAATGCATCAGTTATGTATGCCATGGAAGCCAGGTATGCACTGTTTTTGTTTTTCTTCAGGCAATGCAAAATAAGAACAATCAGCTTTATAATAAGAAAACAGCTTTGCTTGGGAATGCAGATTTATTTAGTTTTCCCTAAACGAAGGATCACTAACACAGGGTACCTGTAGTTTAAATCCAAGGCTGTTAGAAAGGCTGATATAGATCAGATCAACAAGGCAGGAATACTGAGTTGGATCCTACCAAATGCTCTCATGAGAGGGGAACAAGCAGCCCCTTTCGGGGGCTGGGGGCCATGGGACTTTCATGGACAAATTACACATGGGACCAGTGTTCCCTCTAAGCTGAGTTAATGTGAGCTAGTTCACAGTTTTTTAGCCTCTGGCTCACACATTTTTGTCTTGGCTCAGAAGGGATGGCTCCAGAGAAAACTAATTTATGCAGCAGCCAAATCGCTCGCTCACAGCTTTAATGCTAGTAGCTCACAAAGCAGAATTTTTGCTCACAAGACTCCACAGCTTAGAGGGAACACTGCCTGGGACAGGGGCTGCAGTAAACGGTGGATATAGGGTTACCAGGTCCCCCCGGCCATCAGTGGGGATGGGGGGTAGGGTTGCCAGATCCAGGTGGGGAAACTCCTGGAGATTTCGGGTGGAGTCTGGGGAGGACAGGGAGTTCAGTGGGGTACAATGCTATTGAGTCTACTCTCCAAAGCAGCCATTTTCTCCAAGGAACTGATCTCTGTAGTCTGAAGATGAACTGTAATTCTGGGGGATCCCCAGGTCCCACCCGGAGGCTGGCATCTCTAGCCCAGAACTGGGAGAGATTAAATGAATGAATGAATGTGTGCATGTATGTATGTATTTATTTATGCAACATGAACTACCTCCTTTCTTTGGATTACTGTGCCACAATCAGGAAAAAGTACCAGAAAAAATTCATAACAGCAAAAGAAGAGGAGAGGGATGTAGAAAATTAATGCAACAATACCATACTGGGCAAATGAAGTGCCATTTAGCTTGTAAAGACCTATAGATAGAGGAACACAAACAGAGGAACACAAACAGAACACCATTAGAAGGCAGAAAGGGGGAAATAAATAAAAAAATTTTAAAGAGAAGCTACCACCATCAAGGGATGGTGTTTGACCTTGGTCAAACTGCTGTTTGGGATTGTTCAAATCATGAACTAAAGCTCCAAGTAAAGAGACAAATATGGCAACATATTCATAACTTTCCCAAAGGCCTGTTCTTGTTTTTTGATTAATACAGGCCATTCTTGGTGATGAGTCCAGGAACTGTACATGGTAATCTTTGGACACAAAAAGGTCATAAAAACAAAATGGAAACAGTAAGGGACATTGCAAAACTGCAAATAAACTGCTGCTCTTTCTCTTGAATCCCTTAAAATAATTGCTTTTAATTATTAAGAAACTTGAAAGACTTGTAAATAGTAGGGCTGAAGACTTATCTCAAGACAAATTTAAAACAGACTTTAAAACTTCATTTGTTTTGAAGTGATAATGAAAAAGAACAAAAATTAATGAACTAATTCCCATTCATTTTCTTTTCTGTAGGTTTCAATGATATTTTTTGGCTATAACTTTTTGGTTTTCTATTAAATTGGAATTAAATTCTTAGGGATTATATCACACATCCAAGGACTCATCCTTGCCAAATTTGATTTGTGAAAGTGTCCCTGCTTTATAAACAATTAAAAGAAATACTCATGAATCTACAAATAATTGATGTTACAGCATATAGAAAGTTACTTATCCAGTTGCCATGAAATGTGCAATGACACTGGTAGCCTCAAGAGGATTTATTTCATAAAGAGGAAGTAATCAGTCATCAAAGTAAACAGGAACGATTCTATCAGTCTTCAAAGTAAAACAGATATCTTATTTCTGATATGTGTGATCAGAGGGAAGGGAAGAAAGAAAGAGAAAGAAGAGCTCAAGAGCTAGGAAATGACTTACAGGAAGCAGTGAATCAACCAACCAATCAATCAATCATCAAAACATCTTTTATTTCTTGTATGCATTTCACCTTAAATTGCCTTCAAAACTGGACCTTTCCCCCTGCCTGGCAAAAGGGTACAATCTATTTCAATAGATTGCGGGTAGCCATGTTGGTCTGAAGGAGCAGAACAAAATACGAGTTCAATAGCACTTTTAAAACCGACAAAGTTTTATTCAGTCAGTTTCAATGTCATGCAAATAGGAGGTAAGCTAAAGACGTTACAGCCTGAGATGTGTTTCCAGTTAAAACCAGTGAAAACAAAAATGAATGCAACACAGAAGCATAAGAATGTCTTATATGAATTAAAGTATAAGCTAATAATTTTTGAAAACAAATCTAAAATGATTTTTATATCTCTTGAAAGTAGAAGGCAGGATGAGGAATTATGTGGTATAGCCTGATTTCATCAGATCTCAGAAGCTAAGAAGGGTCAGAAATTGGATGGGAGAGGGAGTTCACCAAGAAAGACTCTGGAGAGGAAGGATTCAGCCAAGTAGCTGTGTTGATCTGAAGCAGCAGAACAAAGTTGGAGTCATAAGAACATAAGAACATAAGAGAAGCCAATGTTGAATCAGGCCAACGGCCCATCTAGTCCAACACTCTGTCACACAGCGGCCAAAATATACCAGGTGCCATCAGGAGGTCCAGCAGTGGGGCCAGGACACTAGAAGCCCTCCCACTGCTGCCCCCTCCAGCACCAAGAATAGAGTGCATCACCTGCCCCAGACTGAGAATTCCCATCTATACCCTGTGGCTAATAGCCACTGATGGACTTCTGCTCCATATGTTTATCTAATTCCCTCTTGAAACTGTCCATGCTTGTAGCTGCCACCACCTCCTGTGGCAGTGAATTCCATATGTTAATCACTCTTTGGGTGAAGAAGTATTTCCTTTTATCTGTTCTAACCCGACTGCTCAGCAATTTCATGGAGTGCCCACGAGTTCTTGTATTGTGAGAAAGGGAGAAAAGTACTTCTTTCTCAACCTGCTCTGTCCCATGCATAATCTTATAAACCTCAATCATGTCACCCCTCAGCCGTCGTTTCTCCAAGCTAAAGAGCCCCAAGCATTTTAACCTTTCTTCATAGGGAAGGTGTTCCACCCCTTTTATCATTCTAGTTGCCCTTCTCTGCACTTTTTCCAATGCTATAATATCCTTTTTGAGATGTGGTGACCAGAACTGTACACAGTATTCCAAATGAGGTCGCACCAATGATTTATACAGGGGCATGATGATACTGGCTGATTTGTTTTCAATTCCCTTCCTAATAACCCCCAGCATAGCGTTGGCCTTCTTTATTGCAGCTACACACTGTCTAGACATTTTCATCGAGTTATCCACTACGACTCCAAGATCTCTCTCTTGGTCCGTCTCTGCCAGTTCAGACCCCATCAACGTGTATTTATATTTAGGATTTTTGGCTCCAATGTGCATCACTTTGCACTTGGCCACATTGAACCCCATTTGCCACGTTGACGCCCACTCACCCATCCTTGACAGACCCCTTTGGAGTGCCTCACACTCCTCCCTGGTTTTCACCACCCGGAACAACTTCGTGTCATCTGCAAATTTAGCCACTTCACTGCTTACTCCCAATTCCAAATCATTAATAAACAAGTTAAAAAGCATTGGACCGAGTACTGATCCCTGTGGTACCCCACTGCTTACCACCCTCCACTGAGAAAGTTTCCCATTTATACTCACTCTCTGTTTCCTATTTATAAGTCCAGTGGCACCTTTAAGACCAGCAGAGTTTTATTCTGGGTATAAGCTTTCATGTGCATGCACACTTCTTCAGATACACTGAAGCAGAAGTCACCAGCCATTACATACAGGTAGAGGGTGAGGACGTTGTTACCAGGAAGGTCCAACTGGAGTCAAGATGGATAAGTAACTGAGCAGTAAATATAGCTAAGACTGGATGAAGGCAATCGGTGAGAACTGTGAATAGCAGCAAATTAGCCTAAAGCATAATAAAGGAGTTTACCAACAGAAGCAAGGACTGAATGACGTTAGCATGTGTAATGGAATAAGAATGCAAAATCTCTGTTAGTAAGAGGAAGGCAATGGCAAGCCATCTCTGCTTCTCATTTGCCTTGAAAGCCCCTTGCTGGGGTTGCCATAAGTCGGTTACGACCTGATGGCTGCATACATACATATAAGTATGTATGCCGTCATCTAAGGGTTGATTCACAACATATATGTGTCTCCATCAGTTGTTTAGTACCACATCCAACAATGACTAACCTGTATCAATCACCACACAGAGCACCTTTATATCGCCAAATGTCACTTGAAATCCAGTCGTTCCCAGTGGAGACCATTCACAGATTTAGCTGACAGTCTCGTTCAATAACCAAGTCATGCATATTCAAATGTAAAGATCCGATGTATCCTTATGTAGTCACATGTTCAGTGAAACTTTCTATCCTGCCTTACAGACAGTCTCCTATAACTCCATGTAGAACCTACAAGCCTTGCATTTTGGAACTTACATTTGCTATAGGAGAGAGTGCTGCCTTTTCCTTATGCCCACACACATCACTAATCTCTCTAGGCTGGATCATTAGCGATGTAGTATGTGACTAGATTCTACTGAAAAGCACTGGGCTGGGGGTGATATAAGGGAGACGTGAAGTGTCAATTGCATTGTGAATGGGCCAACATAGATGCAACTCTTTCATACAAGTGATTGTCAACACATATGAATTAGTATCTGGATGAGCCTCGGGAGGAAATCAGAACCAAAAAACTATAGTTTATCTTGCAAGTGCTAGCTGGCAGAAGCACAAAAAGTCAGTTACTTTCTAACGGTTTCTCACTAGGTTCAGAAATGGCAGGAACTTCTTTTAGCAAAGGCTTTGTTCTTCAGCATATGATACAGAGTGGTGAATGTGATATTATTGGGAGAATGACAAAGACCGAGTTCCTGAGGAATCAGTGGAAATTGTATTCATTTATCCCTAGAGTCGAATTCGACTGGCTTTCGAGCAAGGGAACCTTTACCTTTACCTTATACCCTGCTTTTCTTCACCAGTGGGAACCTAAGGGGCCTAACAAAGTAGTTCTCCCTACCTTCATTTTATCCTTAGGACAATCCTGTGTGGTAGATTAGACAGAATAAGAGTGACTGGCGCAAAGTCACCAGCAAGCTTTTGTGCCAGGTCCTAAGTCTGACATTCTAAGCACTACTATGCCATTCTGGTTGTAAGAGAAGGTCGAGGTCCAAGGACTGAAGTGAAATAAGACAGAGTAAAAGGAAAGAAATGCTAGAAAAAGCAGAACAACAAGAAATGGGAAAATGGCTGGTTGAAGCAAAACTGTAGCAGGGAATAGCAGCAAGCCAGGTGTGTTTGTGGGGGATGTCTTTTGTTGCTCCAGGCAAACAAACATGGTCATACAGCCTGAAGAAAGAGACAGGGTGGCCAAATTAGGAAACCCACCTTCCTATTTTGTTCTCATGATAATCCTGCTGGTCTCTGATCCAACATTTGGACCAGCAAGTACACACATCAGTAAGGATGAGCACAAACCAAAGAAAATGTGATACAGTTCAGTTTGTGGTTCGTGGCATGCTCTGTTCATGAACCACAGACTGTCACGAACTTTTAACCACATCATGAACTGGTTTGGTTTGTGAGGTTTGTGAGGTGGTAGAACAGCCCTCTGGTATGCTAGAGATGCTAAACTCACAGGGGATCTCCAGATGACTCTCCTCTACTGTTAGCCAAATTGCTCAATTATTTAATAAAGATGGGGAATTATAATTATTAATATGCAATTGGCATAACTATAGGATCTGACCTGTGTATACTAGAGTTAGAATTCCCAAGAACCCAGGAATAGACACAGAAACTGGGTGCCTAAAATAATGATTTCTTTATTAAACATTCTGAAGCATACAAACTATATTCAAACACTCACTCACACGCACAATATAGAACTAAGGAAGCAGAGGTGATTGATAGTTTATAGAGGGGTTATACAACCTGTCCAGATTTGCAGAGGTCCATGCAGAAAGGATTGTGGCCTAAGAGAGTTTAGGGGTGGACTGCCATTTTGGATCAAGGCAGAAACACACAGTCTAAGGCCATGTGTGTGCTGGGATATAGACATTGGCAAAGAATGCAGACCAATGGGCGGCCCTGGGGGCTGGTCTCAGGTGAGAACAATAGATTACCTGGACCAATGATGAGTCCTAGGAGTGTGTAGCATCTGGATGGGCAAGGCCTAGATGTGACCAATGTGCTTCCAGAGAGGCAGGGTCTGGATTTAACAATAGAAGCCAGGTGTTGGGTAGCTAGTTAAATGGATTATAGGACTCACTAATGGTCCTGGCCAGGGTAAACAAAAGGTGGGAGACAGTCCCTGATTAGCATCAGGAAGGATTGCTAAACATTGAATGATTGATTGGTTTATCCTGGTATCTTGAGGGACAGAGCAGGAAAGACAAAGAATTCAGACAAAGAATTACTGGAGACAGAGTTATCTGCCAGGTGGCCTCTGAAAAGATTTTAGAAATGTAGATACTTTACCTGATGGAACCCATTGTTATTCCATAAGCATAATCTCTGCTGGGTGGAGGAGGAAGACTGGAGACTTGCTCTGAGGTCATCTTATGAAACCTGAAAATGGAGAGCCCCTTTTCAAGGCTGTGGCTAGCTGTGTTTCAGAACCAGGAGTGCCTTCCTTGGCCTGAGTTTTGTGGGTCTCTGGGTCAGGTTGGAAAGTGGAGTACCCCTGCTTTGGGGCTACCCAAGAGTAAAGGCAGTGGCTCTGGCAACACTACCTGCCCTCCAGGTTTGGTAAGGAGTGGATTTGTGGGGTCTGAGTTATGGCCCCCCAAAGAAGTTGCCCCCAGGAAAGTGCTTTCTGGGGAAAAAACCACCAGTCACCCTCTTTGAGGAGGTCATAACTCAGATCTCATAAATCCAATCCTCACCAAACTTGGAGGGCAGGTAGAGGAGAGTCAGGTAGTCATTTCCCCAGAAAGCACTATCATGGGGGCACCTTCTGGGGGGCATAACTCAGACCCCATAAATCCAATCCTCACCAAACTAGGAGGGCAAGTAGAGGAGAGTCAGCCAGAGATCCCCTGTGACTTTGGTGCCTCTAGCTTGTACAGGATCTATTTAATACATTCCTGAACCTCCTGAACTTGTGCATGTCAAAATACCAAGGTTCAGGAGTGTATAGAGTGGATCCTGTGCAAGCTAGAGACACAAAGTCATATGGGACTTCCCCCAGATGCTCCCCTACATGTCCTCCAAGTTGTTGCTTTGAAGTTCTGTAAATATTTTGACCATCTGTCTGGAAATGTCTCCGCTCACAAGCCAGGACAAACCTCCACAAACAGCTTGAAAGTTCATGGACAGTTCATACCAGTTGACCTGCCACAAAGTTGACTCTGTGAGGCATGAAATGGCCAAAATTTGTTACAAACTTTAGTTCATGAGCCAGTCTGTGCCCATCTCTACACATACGAACACTAAAAGAGCCTTATTTGACCAGACTAGTGGTCCATCAGGTCTAGTGTCCTGTTTTTAACTGTGTTCAATCAGTGGCCCCAGAGGGTCAACAAACAGCATGGATGTTAAGGCCTATTGCCTCCTAGTGCTGGTTTTCAAAGATTTGCTGCCTTTTACTATGGAGTCACCATGGCTAGTAGCCATTGATGGACCTATCCTCCATGAATCTGTGAAATGCTCTTTCGAAATCACTCATGCTCATAGCCATCACTACGTTCACTGACAATGAAAGCCAGGTCCCTTTTGGCTACCCAAATAGGCTACACTGGGGGTCATGGGCCCAGTATGGGATGGGGCTGTAGTAAGGAAAGGAACTGGATTATACTGAATAAAAATGGGCTGAATCCAACTTTTCTCCTTACCTTTTTATCCCATGGCCATTGAGTTTATTCAGGAGTCTTTGGTGAAAAGCCTTTTGAAATTCCACATATATAATGTCTGTCAGTTCACCATTATCTGCATGTTTGTTCACTTTCCAAAACATCTCCAAAAGACTGGTGAGGCAGGACTTCCCTTTGGCAGAACTGGTGAGGCAGGACTTCCCTTTGTTCCTCTATATGCTTGAAAATTCTCTCTTCAGTAACTTTCTGCTAATTTACTAGGGTCAGATTTTAGGCTGACTGGATCATAGTTTCTTGGATTCCCTCAGGACCCCTTCTGAAAAATTGGCATCACTTGCTTCTCTCCACTATTATGAAACCATCATATGTGGCTTATATGTGTCATTCATTCTCAGTCACATACCTAATTCCCTTAGAATCTCAGGTCCAGGAAAACAAACAAACCACCAACATATGAATTAATAATACCTGTTGTCTCCTAAAGGAGTTTTCCCCACTGTCTGTAACCGAACTCTACCAGGCTATCCTTCTTTGGCTTCGTCATCTCTTCCTCACTTAAACATGATTTCCCCCAACCCATTCTATCTCCAGATGAGTTCTCATCAATTTTTACCTATCCTCCAGAGGAGTTCTTACCAGTCCCTATCGTACACATTTTTTCCACCCTACACATTTTTTCCACCCATTCCTCTCTAGGTAGCTGTTCCCATTCTTTATGTTTCTCATTTCTGAACAGAGGAAAAGGTATTAAGTCTTTATATGTCCTGGAAGGAAAACATTGTGTAACCATGATTACAAACCATGATTACAACCATCCCACTACACCTTGATTTGGGGTGCGCTTATTTGGGGTGTGCAATTTTTGTCCACAGAGGAATACAAAATGTCATCAGCAAAGCCAGTGATTTTCAGATTGGCAATAGGATCCAGCAATGCTTTCAGATTCCAGAAGATGGAGCTGCTACTCTAGAAGTCGGAAGTGCTAGAACAGCCCTTTTGGCTCCACACAGATAAGAAAGTTGCATTTCAAATGAACAATAAAGAGAATTATGGATGCCTGTATGAGGGATCGGCTGGAAAGAAGAAAAAGGCATTGTGTCAGTCAGCAACCAGCTATGTGTGGATGACCTTGGGAACCAAGAGATACACGATGAGAACAAAAATGAAGATGGGTGGGCAGTGGAAGAGAGGCAGAAGGGAAAAGAGACTTATTTTCTGCCTACCTGTGTACTGAAATAACTCTAGCACTGCATGCAGAAATCACTGACAACAATGCAACCAGATAGCTTAACATACAAAAGCATTTGGCTTATTGCACACCAAAGAGTATGTGACATCACCCATGCTGTTAATTTGGTTTATTATCTCCTCCCCCCTTTAACACCCATGAGAGAACACACGGACCATTTTTTTTTGTCATCCCTAAGAGATTTTCAAATCCCCAGGGCAGAGAGGTTATTGTACCAGGAGCTTAATTAGAAAAGCAAATGAAAGCAGGATATTTCTACCACTAGAGTCAGCATTTTGCTATCGCCTCTGATTTTTCCGGTAAAAGGGGTTTGTGGTTATGCATTTGGGAGCAAGAAGATTATTTTCCTACTTGGGAAATGCATCTGGGTATAAAATAAGATGCATACAAGTCTAAGAGAGCCAGTTTGGTATAGTGGTTAGGAGCACGGACTCTGATTTGGGAGAACTGGGTTTGATTCCTCAGTCCTCCACATGTAGCTGCTGGTGTGACCTTGGGTCAGTTACAAGTGCTTTCAGAGTTGCTCTCTCAGGAGCAGTTCTCAAGAGAGCTCTCTCAGCCCCACCTACCGCACAGGGTGTCTGTTGTGGAGAGGGGAAGGGAAAGGAGATTGTAAGCTGCTCTGAGACCCAGGCACATAGCTACAGTGGGGCATTTTGGGGCCCTGCCCCCTTAATTAAAAGCCCCGCCCCCACAAATAGCCATGCCAGAAACCTTGTTTTGAACCATGACCTAGGTGGTAGTGGGCTAGCAGAAAGGGGGGATTGTTGGAGATGTATTGAAGGTGCCCTTCTAAACTTTCTTGCCCTGTGAAAGGGAAGTTGAAAGGCATTTAAATGCCTTCTGAAGACAACTTAACGCCTTCTGAGCTGTTTTTTCCTAGGAACTGGCGAGCTTGCTGCTCTGTCCCTTGAAAGGAAGGGCTAGAAACAGGCTCAGAGCCTCCCCCTTTAAAGACAGGCATTCAGATTAATTTAATTAACTGTAGCTTAACTGCCTCCTTAAAAATGTAAATACTCACCCAAACAAAAGAAAATCCTGGCTATGGGCTTGCTGAGACCCCTTCAAGTAGTGAAGGGTGGGGTATAAATCCAATCTCTTCCTCTTCTATTGTCCAACATGTGCATGTGACAAAAGAGAACTGGGTGGAAGTGTCCTGTTTTACCCTCTTTTGCCTTGAAGCTCTAGGCCAAGATCGTTCTAGTCCAGCTTTCTGTTTCTAATAGCAATAAAACTGCCTCTAAAAAATTTTATGCAGAGCTTGCTAGAAACTGCCATCCCTGTAATCAGAGGTGTAGTGCCTCTGAATGTGGAGGTTGCATGTAGCAATTATGGGTAATAGCTGATGATAGATTTATCCTTCATGAATTTGTCTAATGCCTTATTTAAAGTGATTTGAGCTAATGGCCCTTACCGCATGTTGTGGTAATGAATTTCTTCAGTTAATTATGCATTGTGAGGAGTACTTTTCTTTTGAACCTATTTCTGTCCTCCCCAACTGTCTGCCACTCAACTTCCCAGTTCTAGTATTCTGAAGGAGGGAGTAGGGGTGCCAGCCTGCAGGTGGGGCCTGGGGATCTCCCTCTTTTACAACTGACCTCCAGCTGACAGAGATCAGCTCCCCTGGAGAAAATGGCTGCTTTGAAGGGTGGACTCAGCATAGTACTATGCTGAGGCCCTTCCTCTCCCCAAGCCCCCACCCTCTCCTGGCTCCACCCCCAAAGTCTCCAGGTATTTTTTGACCCAGACCTGGCAACCCTAGGAGGGAGTTTTTTGCTCTGCTTACTCTTTCAGTCTCATTTGTTATGCTATAAACCCTCTGGTGCATTCTTCCATAGATTCCCCCCCCCTCTCAGCTAACAAGGCTTTCCAGTGTAGAAGTCTTTGAAAGGATTCATACCCCAGGATCACTGACCAGCAGATAACAAAGACCACAGTTTGGATTAACTAACGGATTGGATTATTGAATACTGAGTTACAAGTGCGTCAATAGCTTCTAGCCTCCCTAATTACCCCTCCATTCAAGCATACTGACTTGTACATCAGGAACTCCCACCCAACTTGTGGCCAAACATGTAATTTGGCCCATAGTATCTTAAGAAGCAAGGGAGAAAAGTTTTCAAGTTTTCTGGAAGACTTCTGTATGAGTCCAGAGAGCACTCAGATTTTTCTCTCCTCCTGACTTTAGGGGCATTTGCTTTCTTCTCTCCCCCCACCCCCGACTCCCTGACTACTTTCACCTTCCATACTTCTCAGGGTGCTTCCATTGGACAAACTCAAAAAAAGATTTTTCCTCCCTCATTTCCTCAAAATTGGATTTTTTCCCCTCACTCTATTTCTTGTGGAACTGTTTGGCCATTCTTGGCACAGTTCCCCCAAAGTTTTCCAGAGGTTAGGTCACACCTTTCAATCAGAGGCAAGTGCATTCCTTTCCAGCTGGGGATTTTCATTGCCTTCCCATACCACACTTCACTGACTAAAGCCATCTATTAGGCAACTGATCAAGGGTGTAGTCAAATCCACTCTTGCTTGCCTTTTCCTCTTTCCTGTTTCCTTTGGTTTTGTCAAAAGATGGCTCAACTCTGGCTTGGATGCCTTTGAGGCATGGCTCCCTCTTAGCATGTATTACTCTAGTCATCAAGAGAAGTAACAGGGAAAAATTCTATTTGCGAAAGACCCTAAATCGATCATTAAAAACAACAGCAACAAGCCCTGTTTGCAGTGCTCTATATTTCCATCTTTGCCTGATGATGATAATAAATTTGTGGACTTCAAAGGAAAGCTTATGCTTTCCTGTGAGAAGGACAGGGTCTATGGCTAGTTCAGAGGACGATCCACTTAATGATGTTCAGGAGCTATTTCACAAAACTCGTAACAAAATTGGCTTAGTGTCTATACATGAAGGCGGCATGAATGCACCAGTATCTTTTCATGATTTTGCAGGTCAGTTAGCCATATTCAAAGATGTCAGGGTGTACCACAAAAGCTGCAGATATATAGATAGTTAAGATATAGAGAAGTCTATTTAGCTAGGTGGTTATACCCTGCTTCTCTCTGCAGTGACTAAAGGCAAAGGAATAGAAGCAGTCATAGGTGAAGTACTACAATTTTGTGGAAAGCTGGACAAAGGACATTTACCAGAAAATGTATTAAGATAATCATTTCTGAATTTACTGTCATGTAGACTAACCTAGTCATTAAAGTTCCTCAGCTGAAACCCTGGTTTAGCCTGCTATTTTGCTGATTCTGAGGAGAGAGAAAGGAGAGCACTATAAGGTCTTCCTAAACCACTCCTTTGGGCGACTTTGTGATCCAGTTCATAATTCGCCAGAGCTCCATGACTGTCACATTCACTTCCTCCTTCCATGTCACTTATACATAGCCTACAGAAAATACATTAAAAAAACACACAAAACTAGAATGGATCCAAAAAGGAGCATATGGATACTACTGAATCTTGCTTTTCCTATCTTTTTCTCTCTGTACCTTCAAGCCAAAATTAGAAACAATTCCCCTGCTTCTGAGATCATGAATCTTTCTTCCCCAGTTTAGAAAACATTGCTTAATCTAATAAATTGTTCTGCCCCTTTATAATACAACTTTGCTATTTAATCCCGCTCTTGAAAGCTGTCTAGGCATATGGGCTTTTTAGCAAACTCAGTTGTGCCTGTCAGATGAATTGGATGAAGCCATATTTGTTTTAGCTACACCCTGAAACAAAACCCTGAAGTTTTGTAACATTACAAAACCCCAAAATGAATGCATTCACCCACAAGACAGACCAAATTGCTGTTGAAAGGAAAAGCTGTTCCCTCCCACCCAATATTATGATGGTAATATGTAAAAGTTATTCAGTGTGATATTTTCTACAGGGATTCAAGATCCTGTCTATTGGTTTAGCCTGATGATCATGATGACCACATCAGGCCTGGGACCAAAGAAAACAAAGGAATGCATAAGAGAAAGCCATGTGGTTTATGAGACACTGGGAAACCTGTGCTTTGATGGAAGGATTACATCCCATCTCTCAACACAGTCCTGATCCAAATTCAGCCATGCATAGCAAAGGTCTAATCACAGACTCCCCCAACGTTTCCTTTAACTTGATCCATACAGAGGCAATTGCTGTGAGCAAAAACTGCAAGTAAAGATTCAGTTGGATGCATGGTACTCTATTATGTACACATTTCTCCTTTGGATCCCAGACTAGTTAGTTCTTAATGGGCTATTTCGCTTTGAGCAGTAGGTGGACATGTGGCAGAGCTGGAGAGATAACGGTGGGCAAGATCTCTATGTGGCAGCACTTTAAACAGCTGTGGGATGGGTGGACATGGCTCATGAGGCTGTCCCCCAGGGCTGGCTCTGAATGATGTGGAAAGCCAGCCTGGGGGCCAGTGTTCCCTCTAAGCTGAGTTAGTGTGAGCTAGCTCACAGTTTTTTAGCCTCTGGCTCACACATTTTTCTCTTAGCTCAGGAAGGATGGCTCCAGAGCAAACTAATTTATGCAGCAGTGAGATTACTTGCTCACAGCCTTAAGGCCAGTAGCTCACAAAGTAGATTTGTTCCTCACAAGACTTCACAGCTTAGAGGGAGCATTGGTGGGCACCTGCTAGAAATTGCTGGGATGAACCTGCAGGATTGCCACGTGGACGGAGCCATCTTCCTGGGTTTCCTCCTGGCCCAGTTTGCAAATGCAGCCATCACTAAGTCAGAGCTGGAGCTTACCTCTAGTGACCTCCTACGCCATGATCTTCCATGTCATCTTCTGACCTTTCCACAAACAGCATGAAAACAACAAGTTCACTGTTGCCACATGTACATAACAACTCCCTATCCCCTCCTTTGAATACAATGGAATGGAGTCAAGATTTGGGCTCTCATTTCACCCTAACTTTGGAGAAGTCACAAAAGGGACTCAAGTAAGTGAAAGAAAATACCCTTCTCTGCTGAATCCTCTACAGGTGCAATATTTGTAACCATCACTGATACCATCCTTCCACTGAGAACGGGAAGGGTCTATTTCTTTCACTACACTTGCGGGTGAAGGGGGGAAAAAACTAATCCAGAAGCAGACCATGTCATCTTGCTGCTTCTGCAAAGCTTAGTGAGCAGTGAAAGACTGAGGTGTGGTGGATCTCCCCAAGCTGTTTGTGGGGGTCTACCATCCCTCAGGAGCAGCATTTTGAGGGGCATTTTGGGCTGCAGCAGGAGGGGGAGGCAGGAAGTTACAGAAATCCTTCAAATACATGGAAATTTTAGGTGGGATCCAAACCTAAAACTGTGCAGCATTCTGGAAAACATGGAGGAAGGTAAGGGTCAGTGTTGATTACAAATACTGCACTTTCGGGTGATTTGTGGAAAAGGAGAGGCTTGATGATCACAAATAATGGCTGGATAGGAAGTCAACACTTGTGAATCATAGGGCATTTCCTACGGCTGCAATTTACCTAGGAGTCTTTTGAGGGATGGAGGTGTCAGTGTTGGAAAGACCTTATTGATTGATGCTAGAATTGTTTTCCTTGACCACCTTATTATGTATTACATTTTGTCAGGTCTTTTTCACAAAAGCATATACAGTGGATTTGATGCTTCCAGCAGCCCAGTGCCACCCAGGGAACAAAGTGGCTTAGCACCTACTTGAGCACAGATTGAACTGGTGCAAGAAATGTTATCTTAGGGTTTTTAATTTTAGTAGTTGTATTCCATTCTGATTTTATCCCTGGTGGGCTGAAAGGTTTCGCCAAGTTTTTGATTTCTGAGTGTTATAAATGTTACCGAATCTTCATTTGTGTTCTTCCCATGAAGCTATGCTTAATGGCGACAAAATAGAAAATGATCACAGTTTGCACAATGATATATTTGCGGTGTATATACTTCCACACAAAACTGATACCCCCCTGCTGTTTTTTGAGTTCAGTTCAGATATCTGAAGGCATTTCATGATCTGGACCCACATATGTGAAAGACTCTCTCTCCTATTATGAACCGGTGCTGCAGCTTCTATCGGCACAGGGCTACTATCTAGTTTTTCCAAACCCATAAGGGTAAAACGATCATTACCGATACAAGGGCTTTTTGGTAGCCACTCCAATGCTATGGACTGGTCTTCCAAGGGACACTAGAAGAATCTGCATCCTTTCTGGAGGTTTGGAGAAGATGCAAGCCTGAATCTTTAGAAGGGCTTTTAGCTTGTATGGATGATCGTCTTTTTAAAAAACACAATGCTTTTTAAAAGCAATAGCCTGGAACCTATTTTAACTCTGTCATTGCTAGGAATGGTTAATGGTTATTCTTTGATATACTGGTTTTACTGTTGTTACCCACCTTTGGTCCCATTTTTCATAAGAAAGGTGGATCTACAAATGTTTAAAATGAATAATTAAAAAATGAGGAAATGGAAAAAGAAGATGATACTGATGAAAGGTTGCAAAGTGAACAGTAAAGGAAAGTCCAAGTCAAAAAATGGCCTGCATTGATAAAATTACTTTAGGGCTGAGAGAGAGAGAGAGAGAGAGAGAGAGAGAGAGAGAGAGAGAATGAATGAGATGGACAAAAGGTCAGAGTAAAAGAGGAAAGGTCATTAAGGAATAAGAAATACAACCAAAAAACAGATCATGGTAAAGAAAGATTAAAAAATAAAAACAGATGCTTAGGAGAAAAGTAGAGAAATATTTTAAACTAATAAATTTTAAATAAATAAAAATGTGAAAGAAGTAGAGTAAAAAATTACAGTGTAAAACAGAAGAATACAGTAGGGAAGAAAATAGAATATAGAAATAAATCTATAATGAACTAAAGATAGAAGGGGGGGGGAAGAGATCCAGAGGGCAGCTCCAAAATCTGACCTCTTGCTTGGGGACCTTCCTTCCCCGGAGACAGAACATTAATGAGAGAATTAAATTGGGGGGACAGAAAAATGGCAAGAGGTAGAAAAAGAAGAACCATTTGAACAGGAAGAGCAAACTTTTTCAAAGGTGGAAGAGGAATGGAAAGAGGAGGTCAAAAAGAGGGTGCGCAGAAGAGCAAACAAATAGGAGCAAGTCAATATAAGGGTGGAGTGGAAGAAATAACAGGAATATGAAATGTGTTTGAATTGTTAATAGATTCTTCAATATATTCCATTCCTTCTTTGCCCTCACTTTCATTTCCAACCCCCAACCCCAATTTCCTTTTCAATTTATTCCCCAAATAGTAGGTCTCCATCTCAGACTTATCCCAAGATGGGAATGGATTGGAAACAAAGTATGCAAGAAATGATGGTGACTTTAGAAATGTGAAACAGTCAGAAGAGTTTTGAATGCTGTCTTCATATTAAAGTTCAAAATTAAGAACTTTAGTAAATGTTTACAGCTCTCATACTTAGAAGGTAAGCTTCCAAAACATTCTTGAGGAAATAGAAGGGTTTTTTTAGTTTTAGTCTGAGGACTTCAGTTTTTCATTTGTTGGGACTGAATTAAAATTGAAAGTTAAAATTTTAATTTAAAATTGAATAATGGCACATTGGGTTGTTAAATATTTTGAGTTGGAATGTCAAAGGCCTCAGCCAGAGAGACAAATGAAAAGAACAGATTATTTTACAGGAAAGACATTTTAATAAAGAACAGGAGAGGAGCCAGGCTCAGTGGTCATAGATGTGGAGAGGGGAGAACCAGATATATTGCTCTAAATTTCTTGGAGGCAGGGCAGGATAAAAATGCACTTTATGCATTGTTGCCACAAAATGGTAGAGGCAAACTCAGGGAATAAAGTGGAGAGAGTGAACATTTCTCCAATTCAGTAACTAGAGCCATGAATGTTACAGGAACAGCTTGCAACATCTGGGCGAAGAAATGGAGAATTGAGCCACAATGGTTAAAAGTCAGGGGCAACCCCATGCAAGCGGCAAAAAGATTATTGTATAATAACTTCATGAAAAAAATGATTATATTTTCCAAGAGGGAAAATCCCACCAAGCAAAACGTATCCTAATATTTTAAAGGATTCCAAGTTCTGCTGGAGGTCTTTAAAAATAGAAGAATCCTATATTATCTCTGGGAAGGGAAAATTCAAAGTTTGTATGCAAACAACATGCATTTTCTATTAGTAAAAACACAGAGATTTTTGAACATGCTATATATCTGGGACACTTTTTGAAAAAGCAGATATGGAGCATTCATTTATAATATTGTGAATATATGCACTGAAATTCACAGTGAAATAAGAGCCCCACTACTCATGTAGGGCATTTTCTCCCTGTCCGCCAATCTAGTAACACTTAACCAATCAAATATGATCCTTAAATCTCAAGATAATTTATCATTTAAACCAGCAATGAAAGGAAACTCAAGAAACCCAGCTTATTGTTCCAAGAAGATGATTGCCAAGAATTCAGCTACTCAGCATTTCTGGAGGTTTTGATATATGGGACAGGTTTCTGAGATGAAAAGAACAGATGAAGAAAAAGAGTCCTGAGATTTTAGTTGAATTATAGCAAGTCACCAATATAAATGAGTTGAGAAAAAGGTGTAAGCCCTGGGGCTCTTTTGAATTTTTTGGGGTCAAGACTGACGTCGACACAATAAACTGACCATACAGCATCTGCAAAATAGCACAACTGCAACTAACAAATATACAAGGGCCCATATATACAGGTAGTATGACTACAGAAAATAAGAAAATATGTCTCAGTGTCAGCAGACGAGAGCCTCAATGGTGCTTTGAGAGGGGTATAAATGTTCTGCCTTACTGTTTTGGTACTTGGGATTACAGGATGAAGTTTATAACATCAACCAAAGTTTAGGACTCGCTCATTCCAATTACCTTTTGTACTTCCGTCATGGTTGTACCTTCGTTTACCTGCTCTTTAAAGAGGCATCTGTCTAATACCACAGGAATGTTCCCTTCAACCCTTGACAAGGCATGCCTGTCCAAATCCAACATATAAAGCTGGACTGACCTTCAATATGGAGTCCAAGAAGGAATGAAAGGCCAATTGGTTGCTAAAAAACAGCAAAAGTACAAATTAATGGATTCTAATATGCTTTGAGAAGAAAATTGTTAACACAGGAATTAACAGCTGGGTTGAAAAAACTTGATCTTTCCCATCATCATTTTAAGATGGCTCAAATAATGCCACCAACAAAAAGCCAAATTTAATTGGTCATGCAGTGTTGCAATAATATATCAATCACTACTTGGCCCTTAACTGGGGGAGTGGGGGGGACCAGCCGCATGTCTAGTTCAGAAAGAAATAAAGAGGAGGGAATCAATGAGAACAAAGGAGACTGAGAAAATCCCCCCCCTCACGTCATTCTGAAAGTTGCAACTGGAGAATTTTTGACACAGCACTAACATTCTTACTATTTATTTGTAAAGCATTTGTGCTACAGGTCCAAAACGCCTCAGAGAAGTTATTTCAGCCATTCCTATAGTACATGTGGTGTTGAAAATAGATTTTTTTTTCTCTCTTTCCCATAATGCTAAAACTTGGAGATTTCCAATGAAGTTGATGGGAAATAGAATTAAGACAACCCAAAGGAAATACTTCTTTACTCATTAAGTAATTAAATTGTGCACTTTGCTGCCAAGCAACATAGAAGCATTTTTTTTGCGGTCAAGTCACAGCAGACTTATGGTGGCCCCTGGTGGGATTTTCAAGGCAACAGATGTTCAGAGGTGGTTTGCCATTGCCCGTCTCCGCGTCGTGACCCTAGTATTTCTTGGAGGTCTCCCATCTGAATACTAGCCAGGGCTGTCCAAATACTAGCTAAGTCAGAAGCATAGATGACTTTGAAAAGGGATTAGATAGATTCATGGACAATAGCCCATCAATGGCTACTAACCATTAGTGACTAAAAGGAACCTATGTATCCATAGATTTTAAATCTCTGAACAGCAGTGATTAGAAGGCAACATCAGGAGAAGGCCTTGGCCTCTGTGCCCTGTTTGTACCCCTTCAGGGAACTGGTTGGCTGCTGTGTGGATGCTGGTCTAGATGGACCCCTGGTCTGATCCAGCAGGGTTCTTCTTATGTTCTTATGTCATGATCAAAGCGGCAGGCAAAGGGCATGGAACTGCTGCGTTCAGCAGAGCTGAGATTTCAGCTAGTTCTTGAAGCAAGGTACTATGCAGGAACTGTGGAGCAGTAGATGGAAGTGTTTGCTTTCAACTTCTGTTCTGCCTACTAACAGTGGTAACAATCTTCACTCTCCCAGTTTTCAAAGAACCTTGCACACAAAGGATTGTGACTAAGTAGTTCCAGATCTCAGAGAGCTTTAGCAGCCCGACAACAGGTGGGATCAAGCTATGTACTTAAAACCTTTGTAAAGGCAGTCATGGAAAAAGCCATGGGCCACCAATGGGCTGAGGTAGCCCCGTCCTCACCTTCCCAGAGGCAACTGTGTGTCCTGATGCGAGAGACAACCAAGGAGAAGGTCTGGCAGGCAGGTCATACCATTTGTACCTGAACAGAACACAGAGTCCAGAGAGAATACTGCAGTGTTACAGCTGGATCTGCTCTGTCATCTATTTTAGTACTTTACCATGCAAATTATCTTGTGTGCACTGACACAAAGGCAAGTAAATAAACAACACTGTCCCATGGGTGACACTAGGTGTAGGTTATTTACTTTGAAGCTTTTTAGGACAAAGAGGTTTTTTATAATTCAGCTTCTGGATAACATCAAGATAATATTACCTTGATAATGTTTTGATCAGAGTTACAGCTCAAATGGAAAGTGGTTTCTCCTGCATTACTTTCTCAAATGAAATCTCCTCTCCCAGATGCTGCTAGTGTCTGTAGAAAAAACAGAGATGGGGTAGAGGAGGAAAAAAAATGGAAGAAAGGGTTAAAGTGCTCCCTTTCTACAGGCCTAATGTAATTCCCTATGCCTACTTCATGACAGCTATAAAGATTATAAATATGTGGGTGAGTCTCTACCATGGACCTCCTAGTGACATGTAGTTTAACGTCAAGACCATCTTACCTCATGTAACATCAGCTGGAACACATGACAAACACACCAGCTCTAGAAAGCTAACTACTGATATTTATTTGTTGAATTCACCTACAATTCACCTGAATTCACCATTCTTCATTTGTTCTAACCATACAATATTCAACACTATTGGTCTTCATATTGTTCCAACATACAGCATTCAATTCTCCTTCCCTTCTAAATACATAATTAAAGGTACAGCTGACAGTTCTGGGAACACTTAAAGTAATGGTGTCCTTGTAGCCATTAAACTTTAATCAAAAGTGATTGCTCTGCTAGGTTAATGCTCTGTTTTATGCCGTTATGTATCCCAAAGAACAGTTTGCAGCACTCCTGTACAACACAAGGCTTGCAGACAGATTGTGAATGCCCAAGAAAATTCCAAATGCCCGTTTCCACATCTTCACAAGAACATCTCCAGCCCACAGAGGACTCTTACCAGGGGAGATGGGAGCATGACATGGTCTATGGTGTCTTCTGTGTCCCAGCTGTAGGATTCAGAGATGTGCAGTGGTGCCAGTTTTTCCAGCTTGCGTAACCAGCCAGCCATATCCCTGCCCTTCTTGTGTTCCACACTCGCTAGGTGTGTAAGAGTGAAAGCTGTATGTTGCTGTTGCCCCACTTAGTGAGAAGAAGCAGAAATAGGAGGAGCTGAAGGTATTGGAAAGAGCAAATAAAGAAACAGGTAGGAGAGAAAGGATGTAACTACGAGATGGGTACAAGAAGACATATGGGGGAAACGGGTACAGGAAGACCTATGGGAGGGTGTGCAGATATAGCTGCTTTGGTGTGCAGAGATGGTGAACAAGCAGACTGGAAAAAAACCCTCCCAGTTTACCTGGTTAATGTGTCAAGAGACACCTGGAAAAGCTCTTTCAGACCCACACTACTGTACCCCAGGCTCCTCTCTCCCAGCAGCTGAAGGGAAAAGAACTTTGGTGCTCCTCTAAGCCCAAAAGTGCTGAACAAACTACAAGAAGCACTGAGCACAGTGAGAGTTCACTTGGAAGAAACACCTGGAGAAGCAGTAGAGCATGGCTCTTTCATGTTCTTATAAGCCCTACTGGCACTGATGAGGTTTAGGGGAGTTTGAAAGAGCTGCACACACTCTGCCCTCTCTTGGGTACACTACTCCCAACAGGATATGGAAGACTGCACCCATTTCTTCCAGGAAGCCAGTCATGATTGGCAGTATGGCCTCTATTGGGTTGTGAGTTCTGGATGGTGCCCAGAAGAAGAAAAAGAAGAGTTGGATTTATACCCTACCCTTCACTTGAAATCTCAGAGTGGCTTACGATCTCCTTCCCTTCCTCTCCCCACAACAGACACCCTGTAAGGTAGATGGGGCTAAGAGAGCTCTGAGAGAACTGCTCTTGGCAGAACAGCTCTGAGAGAACTGTGACTAACCCAAGGTCACCTAGCTGGCTGCATGTGGAGAAGTGGAGAATAAAATCTGGTTCTCTAGATTAGAGTGCTGCTTTTAAACACTACACCAAACTGGATCTCCCACTACAGCATAAGAGCTCTTAATCCTGGTCCTGAGAACTCACTGTCCCAACAAGTGGTGATGGCTATTGGATGAGATAGATTTTCTAAGAAAGGCTTAGATACATTAATAGGAAATAGATTTACAAATGGCTATTAGCTTTAGTAGCTGAATGAAGCTTCCAGATTCAAAAACAGAATGCCCCTGAATACTTTTTAGAGGAGGGGCAAAGCTGTTGTCTTCATGCCTTGCTTATGTGTTTTCCAGTGACCTCTGACTTCACAGTGCTGGGAACAATGCTAAACTAGATGGATCTTTTGTTTGCTCTAGCAAAGTCTTCTAATGTTCAGATAGAAAGCCGTAAAGTTGGGAAAGAGATGTGGGGATAGTCAGTATGGAGGTACAGAGACAGGGAGAAAAGGATAGGAGCGATGTGGACCAGAGAGATAATGGAGAGTACTCTATGTCTCTAGGTCTGGCAGAGAATGAGTTAAAAATAGGTAACCCAGCAGTGTGATTCTTTTTCAGTTAAACAAATGTACAAATGCCCCTCAGAGTTATTTTAGTTGTACATCCCTAATCTACCACCAGTTTGTATCTGTTTCCCCCACAGACAAACATCTTATACCCCTCTCCACCCCACTGCTCCATGACAAAAGGAGGCATATAGTTTGCTACCATTGAAATTTAACTGCATCGCCTGTTGCGATTGGGGAGAAAGTGTAGATTTTAATTTAAAATTATTTCCAGAACTTGCAATGAATGGAGAGCTGCCAAAAGAATTCCCAGGTTTCTCACAGTTAATAAAAGATATATTATTTTTCAGTAGGAGTTTACATTAATAATTAAGACAAATGCACTTGTAAATCCCTCTAGAAAGCAGACACTTCAGCAATAGTTAATATTCGCTAGTCAGAAGCCTTCAGCAGAATCTACTTTGCGTTGCTGAGAAAAAGCAGAAGGCCTTCAGCTAACACTACTGAGAATCATCAAAAACCAATAATGAATGTGTGTGACCATGCAGTGTTTCAGCAAAATCAGTTTTTGAAAGAGGGAGAGGGAATAATCTTATGTGATGCACTGCTTTAGTCTTCAGACCTGTCATTCCATGGGCTTCCTACTGCTAATGAGCCAGATGGGGCACAGGGTGATGTTGTGAAAACAGGGACTCCAAAATAGGTTTACCAACTTCCAGGTGCGGCCTGGAGTTCTCTGAGATTAGGGTTGTGAGGTCCCTTAGACCTGCCAATGGGGGATGGGAGGTGAATTTACCAGAGCAGGGAGGAATGCTAAAAATAAACACGATGTGCCTACATGACCCAGAAGTGACATAGGCACATCAGGGATGTTGGGGGCGACACTCTGGTTTTGGGGCAAGATCCTATGGTAGAATTAGCTTGTATCATAGTGTTTTGCCCAAAAACCAAAGCATTGCCCCCCCATCACCGATGTGCCTACATCACTTCTGGGTCACGTTGTCATATCACATTTATTTTTGGCTTCTTACCTGTTTGGTGGGGTAATTGGGGGTGGTGGAGAGGATTGCTCAGAACTGGAGGACCCCTGCTCACTTTCTCTAAAGGAAATGGCAGCTTTGGAGAGAGGACTCTATGGTTTCTCATCCCCAGTGAAATTCCCCAAGCTCTGCCCTCCCTAGGTATCACTTCTAAATCTTCAGAAACTTCCCAAACAGAAGTTGGCAACCCTACTCCAGTGCCTTAATCTATCAAGGCCTAGGCTTGCAGCATAATCAGACGAGCTCAGATCTTCCCAGCATTTTAAAAAGACCATTAGGAGCCATGCTGTTGCCATCAAACCTCCATTTTGGTTCAGATTTCTCCTCCATCTTAACATGAGACCAGCTCCTTTCTCCAAATCACAGGAAGCCAAGAAGCAATACTAAAGTTAGAAAGCTGGCAGCAGGAGAAGAACCACATTTAATCTCATCAGCCACGCCTTCTCAGTACCAGGCTATCAGACTACAAATCAAGGCCACCCCATAATTAGTCAATGGCATTCTGCCAAGGAAAGAATTGTCCTCCCATCTTTCCTTAGAACAGATCCAATTTCTCCAATAACGTAATTAAAATTGTTTGAATTGCCTGCCACAGGAGTGCCATATGCAACTTTACCAAACCAGCATCATCTAATCTGTATGTTGGGTAAATTGTTTGCTGCTTTTGCAAAGCGAGCACATTCAGTTGTTTTGCATCTCCTCTTGCTAACTATAACAAAAAAGCTGGGGAAAGACCATGGAAATCTTCCCTGACTTTTTGCTCAGTCCCTGTACTGAGAAAACATAAAAGCTTGACTGGGAGACAGAACGATGGAGTAAGGGTAGGGATGTTAGGCATCCTGCTACAGCAGGAGACCTCTTCGCATTCTAGGGCTTTTCCTACTGGTACCTCAGGTGCTGGTGGAAGCTAATAAGGAGTGAAAATGGAGCACATGTCAGCATTATGCCACTGCAATGGTGTCACTTCCAGCAAAAACTGAAGTGACTTAGTAGATATTCTAGAATTTACAAAAACTCTATGGTAAAACATGACCATAAGAGAAGCCATGTTGGATCAAGCCAATGGCCCATCTAGTCCAACACTCTGTTGTCACACAGTGCCCAAAACGAAGGCACCACCAGGAGGTCCACCAGTGGGGCCAGAACTCCAAAAGCCCTCCCACTGTTGCCCCCCACGCACCAAGAGTACAGAACACCACTGCCCCAGACAGAGTGTTCCATTGTGGCTAATAGCTACTGATGGACCTCTGCTTCATATGTTTACTCAATTCACTCATGAAGCTGTCTGTGACTGTAGCCGCCACCACTTGTGGCAGTGAATTCCATGTGTTAATTACTCATTGGGTGAAGAAGTACTTCCTTTTATCTGTTCTAAGCTTACTGCTAATTAATTTAATTGGGTGCCCATGAGTTCTTATATTGTGAGAAAGGGGGGAAAATACTTCTTTCTCTACCTTCCCTATCCCTTACATAATTTTATAAACCTCTGTCATGTCATCTCTCAGTCATCATTTCTCCACTCTAATGAGGCCTAACCTCTTTAACATATCTTTATAGGGAAGGTGCCCCATCCCTTTCATCATTTTAGTTGCCCTTTCCTGCACTTTCCCCAACGCTATAATATATATATTTTGGAGGTGTGGTGACCTGAGCTGTACACAGTATTCCAAATGGGGCTGCACCATAGATTTATGCAGGGGCATTATGATACTGGCAGATTGCCCTTCCTAATAATCCCCAGCATAGCATTGGCTCTTTTTTATTGCAGTTGCACACTGAGTTGACATTTTCAGTGAGTTATCTACCACGACTCCAACATTTCTCTCCTGGTCAGTTACCACCAGTTCAGACCCCTGCAACAGACCCAGATGCCACCTCTGCCCACATATCTACCCAGAAAATACGATTACAGGACCCAATGGCATCAATTACACAAACTCTGCCTCTTATAGCTGCCTCTTACAGCTGCTCCAATACTCTCATGTGCCAGCAATATATGTTCTCATGTGCCAGCAATGCCCCTCTGCTCTGTACCTAGGACAAACTAGCCAACCTCTATGCAAAAGAATAAATGGACCTAAATCTGGCATCAAAAATGACAATATCCAGAAACCAGTGGGAGAACACTTCAATCTACCAGGACATTCCATCAAGGACTTAAAGGTCACCATAGTTCAACAGAAACATTTCAAAAGCAAAATCCAACGGGAAGCTGCTGAATTTGAATTTGTATGTAAATTTGACTCGGTCAGACTTGGATTGAATAAAGACTTTGGATGGTTATCTCATTACCAGCAGTAACTGCCTTTCAAGTATTCCATTCAGATTCATCAATAGAAGGAAGGGGTCACACCCAGCCTGGACTGCACATTCTACCTTTTTTATGACTTCTGCAACTGCTTTGCATTTAACACTTTCTGCATCCCTCCCCCTCCCCTTACCACCTATATATCTCTGGCCAGTTTCTTCATACCCTCCATGCATCTGACGAAGAGAGCTGTGGTTCTTGAAAGCTTATGCTACAATAAAGTTTGTTAGTCTTAAAAGTGCTAATGTGCTTTTTACTATTTTGCAGCTACAGACTAACATGGCTAATTCTCTGGATCCCAACCCAAAATCATTAATAAGTTAAAAAGCACTGGACCCAGAACTGAGCCTCTGGTACCCCGCTGCTTACCACCTTCCACAGTGAAAACTGCCCATTTATACTCACTCTCTGTTTCCTGTTACTTAACCAGTTTTTAATCTACAAGAGGATTTAGCCTCTTAGCCTATGACTGCTGAGTTTACTTAGAAGCCTTTGATGAGGAACCTTATCAAAAACTTTTTGGAAGTCTAGGTAAACACCTACTAAGTTTAGAGATGGGCATGAACTGGGAAAATTTGGTTCGGTTTGTAGTTCATGGATGAACTATAAACCGAACCACAAACTGAACAGAACCAGGAGGTTTGTTCATGAACTGAACCGGTTCATGGTTCGTGCCCCCACAAACCCCATTGAAAAGGACTCCAATCCCTTTAAATTGGTTTGCAGAAAGCCAGAAAAACAGCTGAGTGACAGGGAACAGCTTGCTCCCGCCCACACAGCTGCTTTTTTGGGCTGCCTTCTACTGTTTAGAGTTTAAAGGGACTGCAGAAGACAGGCTGAAACAGCAGAGCAGTGGGGAGCACCTCCCTGTTGCTTAGCTGTTTTTGCAGATTTTTCAAGGAACAGAAAGCAGCAGCAGAAGAGATTAGATTAGTACCCCACCCTTCACTCAGCATCTCAGAGAGGCTTACAAACTCCTTTCCCTTCTCCTCCCCTCAACAGACACCCTGTGAGTTAGGTGGGGCTGAGAGAGCTCTCTCAAGAACTGTCCTTGAGAGAACAGCTCTGTAAGAACTTATGACTGACCCAAGGTCACACCAGCAGCTGCATGTGGAGGAGTGGGGAATCAAACCCAGTTCTCCCAGGTTAGAGTCCGCACTCCTAATCACTACACCAAACTGGCTTTTAAACCCCAGCTTTCTGCTCCATCATGAATTACCACAAACAAAAGTTTGTGGAAGCTTGTGACAGTAGACCCGTCATGAACTTCTGTTCATGAACCACGAACAGGGCAAAATTTGTGAGAAATTTTGCTTCATGGTTTGGTTCAGGCCCATCCCTAACTGGGTCACCCTTGTCCACATGCTTGTTCTAAAAGGTTAGTGAGACAAGATCCACGCTGATTCATCTTCAATAGCTTTTGTTCATCAATGTGCCTAAAACCATAGAAATGTTGTACATTCTACAGCATCTAATGATGCTACTTCCAGTTTTTACTGGAAGTGACTTTGGCACACTGGTGCAATACTGGCAAACCAGGCTCCACCCTCCCAATTTCTCCCAGAGGGTGCTTAAACAACCCTACCTAGCAACCCTAAGCAAGATCCTGTGCCCTGTGATTTTGTTGCTCCATTAGTACACCGTCCTCTTAATGAGCAAGAAGAAGTTCCCATGAAGATGGTTCTAGTTTTTCTCCCAAGCCTTGAACCCTTGACAGTTAAATACTAACATTTAGTGTTAATTAGTAAAAATGGAAAATGTTCTTAGTCTGTTGAAGGAAGATTTGGGCTCCTGTTCTGTGTACACCTACCTCCTATGAATTTCAGTGGCGTTTCACTGGTTTCCAGGAAACTGTCAGTGAAGTGTGAATAGGACTGTAGTTTTAAAAGACAAAACCTAATGTACTGAGAAGTAAATTGTATCCATGTAAATGGGATTAACTTCCAAATAAGTGTTTGTAGAATTGCAGCCTTAAACACCCTGAATATCTCCCAGTCACTCACAGTAATACTGAGTCTGTTCCTCTGAACAATTAAGAAACTGCCTTAAAAACTCAAGTTTAATATATCAGTCCATAAACTCAAGCAGTGATTCCTTGCCAACAGAAGACTATACTGTTGCTCCATCCTATTCCAGATTTGCAAAACCTGAATATGCCTTTTAATAGCAGACCCAATCAAAGCATATACTGAAGATCAGGAACATGGAAGATCATCAAATAATAGGAATAATAATACTCTTTCTTCAGAATGTACAATTAAATGGAAGAATGTCCTACTAAGCAGAAAGGCTTGTCTGGTCCGGACCACAGTCTTTTTGAGAACATTCAAAGTGTTTCTGAATCCCTTCTGTGCACATACACAAAGCTTAGGCTTTATAAAATGAAACTAATTATGAACAAATAACTTCTGTTTTTTGGTAAACCAGATTCTCCCCAGTCTCCACATCTCCTAAAGACAAATATCAGGCCGGTAGTATATGAATTACTTGCAGTGATTTACAGCTTTAAGCATATCAATTGAACTTGCATATTTAAATTGGTAATAATTGAAATGGATCCTCTAAGTAAGTGCTGCCCCTACAAATCTGGGATTAGAGATCATAGTTTCCAGTGTGCTTCAGCCTTGGCTGTTTTTACACAGAAAGTGCTGCTCTTGGGATTCAATACCAAACAATTACTCATTCTGATTTTGAAGAAGCAACCAACAGCACAAAGATAAAAATATCCACACAGCCACCTGAAAGGCTGTAATAATTACACTAGGCACTGCCACCCAATTAATTTCCTTTTGCCTGCTAGTGTGCCATCTGAAATTATTTTCCATTTTGGAAAAAAAATATGAAGATCATTTTGTTTTTCTGCTGATCTCAACCATACCAGAGAGAGAGAGAGAGAGAGAGAGAGAGAGAGAGAGAGAGAGAGAGAGAGAGAGAGAGAGAGAGAGAGAGAGAGAGACCTGCCCTCTGTTTCCTCATTTAGAAATATTTCCAGGAGCTCATACCATTCCCTGACCCCTTTTGCCCAATCAAAAGACAGACCTCGCTGCTTCCTTTTCCTCCTCTCTACTTCCCAAACTTTCAAAGAAAATGTTTTTTGTGTGTGTGTGTGTGTGTGTGGGGGGGGGTTTCGTTTAAGTTTCCCTCTCTGTTATTATTGGCTATTAATCACCATTTTAAAATGCTGGAAAAAATCAATAATAGATCTTTCTCCAAATTAAACTGTTAATCTGGCAAATTACATAGGGTTAATCTGGCAAATTACATATTGAGGTCTCAGAGCTCTCTCCAAGCAGAGATGTGGGCGTCACTTAGTATAAAGCTTCTGGATTCTGTCTTTGGTTAGAAATGGTTAACAGAGCTGTTCATTTGGTACGCTATACTTCAGACGCAAGCCTAATATAGCTGAAGTCTCTACTCCAGGTGCTTTTCAGGTGGGTAGCTGTGGTGGTCTGTAGTAGAAGTGCAAGATTTGACAAAGATAGCTTTGACTCTCAAAAGCTTATGTAACCTCAGTTTGTGGGTTCTATGGGGCAGAACTTGGAATGAATCTTGCAGTAATTCAAAGAGAATAAAACGTTTTTACTTTTCACTCTATATCATATAATGTAACAAAAACATAGGATTTACACATAGGGCAATGCAACAGAAAATGATCTTTGGAAGTCCAAACATTTAACTTTCCCCCCCTTCCCAGCTTGTCACCCCAAAGTCCATCTCTTTCCTCTTGTTGGTGGCCCAAGAAGTCTCCAGCTGAACACTCTGTGCACCTGAAACAATAATTGTAAAATTTACAATTTAGAACAAAACTTTCCCTCCCTTATCAGTTTCCACCCATAAATCATAGTTACCTTAAACAAGGTGTTAACAGCCTATGATTAAGGGTCAAGCTCCCCAGCAGGGCAGTCTTGCCTCTGTCCTTTGCTTTCCACACACTCTGCACCCTTCTGCATCTAGAGGCTCCACCCCTTCTGGGCTCATTCCATTCCTAGCTAGGGGTTACACACTTACACCCTGGAAATCTTGTCGGTATTTAAGGTGCTACTGGATTCAAATCTTGCTCCACTCCAGGTCTGTTAAGCAATAACGGTTATGATCATTGCTAAAAGAGATACCCTGGGAATGAAAGAGACATCACTGAATTTCTGCTGCAATGAATCCGAACCAGCGATCTTCCAAGCTGCAAGCAAGTGCAGCAGCCAGCCCCGAGGCCAGGGAGATTGATGACATAGAGAGGCAAGATGAACCGAGTTTCTACACTATTTTCTGGGTGGCCTCAGAAATCACTGCCTGCTGCTGGATTTGCTGATTTGACAGCAGAGAAAAGAATGGCACACTTGTTTTACATTGAAGAGACAAGTACTTTATACAATGGTAGTGAGCAAAGAAAATGAGTAACCACTTCCACGGGGTCTATTGACATACCTTGTCAGAGCAGTTTTGAAATATTAGCTTTGAAACATAAATTTCACTTCCCTGCAGAAGGCATACACACACATAACATCTGAATATGACAGTATGTGCAAGGAAATTTATGTTTCGAAGTTAATATATCAAAAATACTTTGGCAGGTAGACCTCATGAGAGTGGCTTACTCATGAAAGTGGCTACAGCACAAGAAACCCAAACTGCCGTGGTGCAAACTTTTGCTGGTCTATCACAGTGTTTTAATATGGTGAGTGCTTTCAGGGATCACAACAAACCGCTTGTTGCTGCGGTTGCTGACTCCTCTCCTGTTCCCTTTTCTTCCCTTCTGGGTTCAGAAAGCCTTGAATCCAAATTCAGATCACTGTGATATCAAATGGAGGCTCCTGAGAAAACTGGAGCTATCTTCCTTCTCACAAACCAGGCTTTTTGAACACATGAGGCACATGAGGAGAGCAGAAAGAGCAGTGAAGTTACAGGTTTGAGTTAACACAGTAAAACACTACAACAGAGTCTACCATGGACCAGTTTGTTGTGATGTCTAAGGACCAACTCACAGATTTTTGTTCATTTATGTTTACTTATATCCTGCTTTTCTCTATATATTCTGGTTTTGTCTCTAACTGGTATCCAGAGAGGCTTACCGCAATGTTTTCGCTCCTCTACCTTATCCCCACAACTTGTAAGGTAGGTTAGGCTGAGAGAGTGTGATGAGCCCGAGGTCACCTAGCAACTTTCCATTGAACAGCAGGGATTCAAATCCAGTTGTCCCAGGTCCTAGGTTAACCCTCTAACCATTATGCCATGCCAGCTCTCAGTGACCACATGGATTGTTAATAGGCATGGTCTGGGAGGTTGAAGCTGGGAGTTAATGAGCCCAATTTGACTTAGGACCATGGCATTCAGGGAGAGTTGGCTTACACCTTCCCCTCACATGATTTTTCTGATCTGCACTGGCATCAGTGGTATTGGGGAAATGTATGTGTAGCCAGGGGTCATTTTGTAGAAAAAGAGGTGCAGGAGCTTATTAGCATAACTCATTAGCATAACTCATTTGCATATGCCACACCCCCTGACATCACCGGAAGTGTGTCAGAAGGCAACATCCACCGCTCAGGCTTCACCCAAAAAATCTCCAAGTATTTCCCAACTCAGATCCAAACCTGGGTCTCCAAAATCCTTGTCTGGAACACTAACCACTACACGGTGTTGGCAGAGAGTCCTCCGAGCAGCCCAGAGAGTCAGGGGGGCTGCGCTGCCAAGGAAGTCAGGGGGCATGCTTGTTACTCCTGGAACGTCGTTCCTGCATGTTCCTGCTCAAAATGACCCCTATGTGTAGCACTTCAGTACAAACTTGTGTGCAGTCTCAGCATGTCTGAGCAATAGTCTATAAGTCTACCATGCAGATTTTGCATGTGAATCAGCCCTGAATTCAGTCGCGGAGAAGATAGCCTTAAAAATAATTAAAACAAATCTTAGTTGTGTACTCCAAGTCTAAATATTGAAACAACAAATCATACTTATTTTTTTCCCTTTAGTATATCCTGATAAAGAGCATCCTACCTTGAAACACAATGAGATTTGGTGCTCTTTATCAAAAACAATTTTTGAAGTTGTGCTGATCTTTGAAAACTCTTCCAGTCTCACTCCCCAAAGGCTCATAAGCGAATGATAATCCAGTAAACTATATCCAAATAAAACACCTTCATTCTGTGATACATCTCAGCTTTAGACTGCTTTTTGTTTATCCCCATTTATACAGCTTGGAACAGGAGCCCAATTTTCAGGCAGTGTACTTTCCTTTCGAAGACTCTGAGCTGACTGCGTAGGATCCACTTGTTTTTGCCTAACTGTAGTATCTCAGCATCTACACATCAGTTGTGTAAGTGCAACTGTGTAAACTGGAGCATTTGCCCTGTGCTGGGCTATATATAAGTTTGCTGCTATTAACAGATGAATTATAACAGTTTTATAAATATCACATTTCTAATGATTGTCAGGATTATTGCTCAGCCAGTCAAAAACATATCTAAATTGGACTACATAATAAAATAGATGTCACATACCTTTTGTCTCACAATCACCTGTAAAATTGTAGGAGACTGTTTTTAGACACATAGTATTTAGAGACACTTTTCCTAAGTGCTTACATATATTACTGGGAAAGACATTTGATTAATGGTTGGCTTTTATATTTGCAAATGCAGAATGCCCTGTTGTTGTTGTTGTTTTCCTTTATTTGTTTCAGAGGCCTGTGGTCCATCTTGAAATTTGGATTTCACCCAGCACCAGGTAGTCCAGATCACTCTGCACCACATCCTGTCTTTCCTTTTAAGGCTCTACAGGTTGGGGCTCCTCCATCATTCATTGAAGTATCTTATGCTGTCCACCACCCCTTTTGTCTTTTGTATTTAATATCCTGTCTGTGGAACTCAAAATCCTACTTATTGCTTAGTGGTTTTTTTTGTTGATCCCAATTTTTTTAAAAAGATGTCCAGACGTATAAGGTCTAGACTAGCCCAATCTCATCAGATCTTGGAAGCTAAGCAGGGTTGGCCCTGTTTCATACTTGAATGGGAGCAGGGGTCATTTCCTGCAGGAGCGCACAGGAGCAGCGCTCTGGCAGTAAAGAGCCCAGGGAGCAGGCACATGCAACAAGCCCCACCCCCACTCCCAGCAGCCCTCAGGCAGACCACAAGGAGCAAGAAGCAGACAGGTAAGTTGCAGAGGGCCCCCCACCCACCTTCAGGTACAAGTTCTCCCTCCTCTGCAAGGACAGATCTGCATGTTCCCCCCCCAATAGTTAGCAATCCAAAACAGTCCAGTGGAGCCTGAGCAGTGGGTGTTGCCTTCTGACACACTTCTGGTGATGTCAGGGGGTGTGGCATATGCAAATAAGTTATGCTAATAAGTTATGCTAATGAGCTCCTGCACCTCTTTTTCTATGAAATGACCCCTGGACGGGAGACCACCAAAGAAAGGTTGCTATGCAGAGACAGGCAAGGGCAGGCCACATCTATTCATCTCTTGCCTTGAATATCCTACAAGGATATAAGTTGGCTGAGACTTGACAGCAGAACCACAAATAAAAAGTATTATGGATGGATGGGTGGATAGATACACACACACACATATACAAACATGGTTACCTATAGGATAGCAATAACAATGCATCAGACACTGCAGAAGTGGGGAAATATTTAATGGGTTAATTTACTTGCTAAGTTATTTAATAGATGGGGGGGTGATGTTGCCTTATCACGAGGGGCCTAGAAACTTCTTCTAGTTTTTTGGTGCTTGCTGGATTTGCTGCAAGGTATTGTGTCACAAGTTGAACTCTATTAAAACCAGGGATGAGATCCAGGTGCAGAAAGGACCCAGGAGAGAGGTCTGCTTATCCGTTCTCTGTGTCTGAAAATTAAGTGAAGGTTCTAGTTCTTGACAGGGCTTCTTTTTGTGTGTGTGCGTGCAGAAAAAGAGGGGGCAGAACTCTCAAATGAAGTTTTCAAATCTGTATACTGAAAACTCATGAACTTTTAAACATTTTTAAAAGAATTTTGTTGAAGAGGTTCTGGAACTCCTTCCTTGGGCCAGTCCCCCAGGAAAAAGCCCTGGTTCTTGAAAGAATCTTCAGCCTGGACTCAAGTTGATTTGCAAAACTGCAACATCTAGCAGCCTAGAATCTTTACATATTACTTCAGTCATTCTTACAACCACCCTGCATTGCAGGCTAGAGTTTTACCCATAAATTATAGATAGGGAATTTGAAGCTGAGAAATGCTTTATGGAGGGTTCCCCACAGAGCAAGCCATGATATGTATTCATCATCAACTCCTCCCTTTCCTAGACCCTGCAGCAGATACAGAAGAGAGGGAGACTTGCCCTTTTGCTTGGCTACTACTGACAGCACAAGAAGTGCCTTAGTGAATGGAAAAGGGCAAAATCCTCCCTCCTTTCCTCCCCAAGTTTTCCAGTGAAGAAAAGGAGAGCGATTGGTTACTCTCTTGAAAACTGGGCGTTTGCAGCCTTTTGCAAAAGCCCAATAGGATGTGAAAAGATCACCACTGCTGGCCTCCCGCATGTTTCCATGGAAAACAGATTTCTCTCAAGTGAACAGGGCTTTCGCTGGAAGTGCATGGGTGCACACCAGGGGATGGGTGGAGAGGGCCTCACTGCTGGCAAGAAAATTTTATGGAACTCTGACTTTGTGTTTTTAACTCCATGACGCCAGTTTTAATTCACTTGCAATTTGCCACAGTTCAAAAGGCCCACCAAGGGAGGTCGCAAGCTACAGGGTCTCGAGCGCTGTTCCAAACGACCGCACACCCACGCAAAAGCACAGGTTTCCTGAATTCTGGATGCTGATCTCGCCTGATCATTCACAGCACCTAATTGGCTTCTTAATTGTATCTATTTAAAACCCAATCTGTGGATACGGGCTTAAGCAAGCCCTGGCAAGTGCACGCAGAGCAGAACAATCTTCAGCCCAAATGCATTCACCGATGCAGAAATGTTATCAAGATTCCAATAACGAAGTCACCGAGACCATTTCCATCAAGGACTAACAAAGCAGTGTCTTGAACAGCTCATTTCCCGAAGCATTTCTCAAGCTTAAAGGAGGCCACTTTGTTATTCACATTTAGAAAGGAAGCTTCATCAAATTAAGCCAGCGGGTGAAGGCATGAATACTACTTGAAGGATACTGATTTCAGACAGGCCTGGACTGCAGTGCAGGGCAAGCACTACATCTTGGAATTCAAAAGGCAGCAATAGATTACATTGGCTTATGACGACTATGTGCAGAGACTGCTGATTGTGACAAAGAATATGCCCGCCAAAGGCCTCCAGTGTCCGTCAGTCTTTCCATCAGCCCAAACGGCAAGTGGAAGATAAAAGTAAAAGGAGACCATTCTACCCATTCTTGAGCTGATTTAAAAAAAAAAATGGTTTTAAAGAGCCATTTCACACTTATTTTTTTTTGATATAACGTTAACTGGTTTAAAATGAATACTTAAAAATATAAAGTGTGAAGGTGATACACAAGTCTGTCTCCTTTGGGAGGATAATTCCAGATGGGAAGCTGTGTTTGTCTGCAGAAGCTAAATGAAGCAGGAGTCTAGTGGCACCTTAAAGACTAGCAACATTTCTTTTTGCATAAGCTTATTTATGAGAGTCAGCTCTACCTGACTCACAAAAGCTTATGCTGGGATAACTTTGTCAGTCTTTAAGGAGCTGCTGTGACTGGACTCTTGTTTTGTTTTCCCTGGGAGAAGTCATTAACAATTGCTGCGGTCACATGAATGAGAAAATGTGAGTGGGAATCGAGGCTGTTTGCCCCGGGCCGAAAAGACGTGAGTTTGCACGATCAGACTTCCGCCCGCACGCCCCACAGTTCCGGATACTAGTAGCCTGTCCTTGGTGGCTTTTTTCCATGCTCCTGTGGTGCAACGAGATGCCCCGCCAACGACTCCAGGACGCTGGACAGATGTTTCTGTCTGATCGCGCCCCTTTACTGCACACGGGAATTGCACCTTTGCTGCCGCTTTTGTATGTATGATCACAGCCTATGTGTCTCTTTCCTATGTATAGTAAAGGTAAAAGTTTCCCTTGCTCGAAAGCCACTCGAATCCGACTCTGGGGATGAAGTGCTCATCTCTATTTCCAAACTGAAAAGAGCCAGTGCTGTCCAAAGATGTTTCTGTGGTCATGTGGCTGGCATGACTAGATGCTGGGGGGCACGGAACTCTGTTACCTTCCCACCGAAGCTGTACCTATTTATCTACTTGCAATTTCTTGCTTTCGAACTGCTAGGTTGGCCTTAGCTGAGAGCAGAGATAGGAGCTCACTCCGTCATGTGGCACTCAGGTCTCGAACTGCTGAACTACCGACCTTCTGGTCTGCAGTTCAGCGTCTTAACCACTTGAGCCATCGCAGCCCTGTGTATACTCAGAGGTAAACCCTGTATGATATTTGAAGTGAATCTAAGAAACAGAACATAATCCATATAGCTTCTTGTCTGTCCATCTGCCTTATTACATGTAATTTTGTTTTCTACCACACCTTCTTCTGTGTGGTAAAGGCTGGAGCTTTTAGAGCAATAAGGCTTTTCCACTTGGTTAAATGGTCATCTGTATTAGTAATCCATAGTTGGTGATGTTGGATGGGACAGGTTGTGACTTGAAGTCAGCAAGATACAGCTTTCTCCCTGTGTCTCTGTACATGGCATCACTGTTAGGACATGAGGTTCAAAATGTCCTTTGGAGATGCCACGTGAGGATTCCCAGCAGACTATTCAGGTATTTAAGTCCATGTGTTTATAATTGGAAAGGTCACAGAACTTTTCACAAAGCCCTCTTAGCGGAATTGCTCTACTTTTGGGGATACAGCAAGCCACTGAAAGTTTTAAGAGCGGCTCTCCTCTGAGACAAAGGCCTGTCAGTAATAAGCTGCCCTAAGCCCCTGAAAGACAGAACCTTTTGTGTAAGAGATAGTTTAAAAACTACTGAACAGCCTCTTGAAGAAAGGAGACGATTGCTAAATGGAATGGCTCAGCCTCTTATCTAGAATGGTTCCAAATAAGCTGAGACAGTGCTCCACTGCTCTATATGCCTCTCTCCTGTTCTTAATTCTTCCTGTATTGCTGCCAATACTCAGAGGAGGGCCTCTTGTCCATGGCTTGAGAAGAAGAGTTGGTTTTTATACCCAACTTTTCTGCACCCTAAGGAGTCTCAAAGCAGCTTACAATCGTCTTCCCTTCCTTTCCCCACAACAGTCACCCTGTGAGATAGGTGGGACTGAGAGAACTGTGACTGGTCCAAGGTCACCCAGCAGGCTTCATGTGATGGAGTGGGGGAATCAGACCCAGTTTCCTGGATTACAGTCTGCAGCTCGTGACCACTACCCTATGCTGGCTTGAGGGAAAAGCTGTGGCTTTGTGGTACATCACATACCTTGTATGCAGAAGACCCTGTTTTCAGCCCCGGCATCTCCAGATTGTTTTTTTTTTAATCACAGATAGCAACAGCTTTTTTGTGTGTGAGAGACTTGGAGAGACGCTGCTTGTCATATGCTGGATGCACTAACAGTCTGATTTAGCATAAGATACTGTCATATGTCCATGTGTTTTGACCACCTGTCACTCAAAACCACCCATGTTTCTTTTCACAAAATCACTGACATCCCAGCCCACTTCAGCCTCCCATCCCAGACCAGGATGTCACAGCTGAGGCTTCTCAGAGATGTCCATGTGCAGTCTTTCCTTGAAAGTCTTTTAAGAAAGAAGATTCCACATGTAGGCTATGAAGTGAAATTTGTTCAGAAACCCAAAGGCAAATACAATTGTCCACACTGAACATTCTTGTCTTTTTTTTTGATCTAGTCAGTCATTCATGATTACTGAATAATATTTCCACTAATTGTGCAACTAACTCCAGTAAACATGCCTCTTACAGATATTTTGAGTCTATCTGGGCCTAAATTAGGATAACAACTGTGGAAGTGGTAGCCTTAGCTGGTAAATTACAAAAATTCACCTGTCTCTGGGGTTAAAACTTTAGCCTTGTGTCAGCAGCACTAAGAGCTACATAAACATAGAGGGAGAAATAAATTCCTATTGAGTGCTATAAAACTCAACAGTGACAGTTCTCTTCTAATAATTTACAACCTCCCAGGCAGGCAGCCCTCAACATTACTTAACTCCTGGCAAAGTTAGGAAGTTTTCCACTAATGTTTACCCTAAACCTACCTTCCTGAACCTTAAACCCAAATATTTTACAATGCTATCCTAAGCAGGTCTACTTGGAATCCTACTCAGATCTATTCAAAAGAACTTAAGACAAGACTCACTGGAAAAGACTCTAGTACTAGGAAAAGTTGAAGGCAGTAGGAAAAGGGGAAGAAGCCATGGATCCCATGATTCTATGACACAGGAGATGGATTGAACCAGTCACAGAAGCCGTGGATCCTATAATTTCTCTATATCATTGCATCCTATGACTCTTTTCTGCTAAGTCTTCCTTCAGGTCATAGGATGCGATGATATGAGGAAATCATAGGATCCGTGACCTCCTTTATTAAGTAAATCCACCTCACTTCCTCCAATGGAGAATGACTTTTTCTGATGGAGATAACTCTGTATTTTTGAAAGAAGTCTTTCTGTATCGGAGGGAGACTTGGTGGATGAGAGCTGTAGGATCAACTCTTAGTCTCCTTTACCTCTGAGACATCTTTTTAATACTAAAAGCACGGTTGCAACTATCAATCTTTTACCCCAGAAACGAACCTCTGCTCCTTCCTTTCTTCATATTATGGAGGCTGCCAGCTTGTATCTTTCCTAACACAGCTACTCCCTCCACAGTTGAGTAAGAAAAGAGTATTGCCATACCCAGGCCCCAGTCACATGGAGAATTTGCCGCATGGAAGGCACGAATGTCAGCTGGATTTTCGGGGCATGATCACACCGCAACATCTGGGAAGCGTAGCGCTCCCGTGGCCAACCCGTGGCATCCCACCGGAGATGCGTAGTTTAAAAGTACCGCGGAAAGAGCACTAGTATCTGAAAAACATGGGGCAAAGGTGGGCGTTTGATTGTGGGAGCGCTAGTATCCCGTGGCATCCGGTGCCCATCCACATCCCATCGCAAACTGGATGTTTTTTGTAAGTCTCCATAGGATGCGCACAAATGCCGAACTGTGCATGCGCACAAACGCGACCTGTTGCACCAAACTCTCCATGAAATGATCCTTCATTCCTCAATCATGCACATGCGGGGACTCCATTGGGGAAAAAAAATGCCCGTCTGATCCGGAAGCGTGGCTTGTGATCACTGCTTGTGTGATCGCGCCGCACCGCTTCTTTGCCACACTTCAGCACTGCCGTGTGATCAGCAGCTAACAGCCTAAGTGCAGAGACTTGGGGGACTGTGTGATCGGGCTACTGCGCTTTATTTTGCTCCGGGGTGAACAGCCACGCCTCCCCCCCACGTTATCTGGCCTGTGTGACCAGGGACCCAGACAAGCATTACCAGAAAGTGACCCTTTACACAGTATTTGTATCCCTGCTGTATTTAGGATCTTTCAGCCTCCTGTAAAGCTTACACACTTGGTAGATGAACCCCCTAGTCTGTCTTTAAATGCACTTAACTGTCACTCGTTTCCTTACTGAGCATTTTTGCTGACTTGCTCTGCTTAGCCACTTGTGTTTACTCACTCACTTGTTCTTTCCCTTGTTTAATAATTCACTCACTTATTTACCCGTTTACCTATTGACTAACTCATAGATTCGTTGGCTCACTTTCTCATTTACTTGTTTACTCACACTTTTACTGGGTTCACTGGCTTACTCACCTACTAGTTTACTATACCACCACATCTCGTTTCTCTTTTGTTCCCTCATTTACATGCGCATTTACACTGCTGTCATGAGAATGTTTTCCTTTTGATGGAACAGAGCAGACCTGCTTAGAATGGCTCTCCTACTTTCTTGCTTAATTTACAGTGCAGTCCCCAAAAAGTGACACCCTGTTTAATTCAATGGGCTTAGAAGAGTGTCAGGATTTCACTGTTAGTGACTCACACACTTGTTTATGCTCTGGCTTCAGGGCTGTTCATAACTCAAAACAGTGCATAAACAAACATGAAAACATATGCCCATTTTGCATGATGTACTCAAGATAATAAAATCCGGGTCTTTGTTCAATGTGCAATATGGTAGAAGTGGAGGACTTTGCGCTGTCTCCTGTCTCAGACTTGAGAGATGGTGCCAAAGAGTTTAGGAAGACAGAGAGGTCAGGACACTTATAGAGTATCCTTTCCTTCCTGCTATCTGATCCTTTCCTTTGAAGTAGAATGCTACTCTTGGGGCAATTCCACTCTCTACTTCTCTCTCACAGGCACAGAAAGAAAGTGCACAATCTCTCCATCTTGCACCATGGAAGCTGGACATGCGTCCAGCGTCCAAACACCATCTAGTTAGTTAGAGTAGGTAATCTATATCTATCTCTTACCTGCACTCTCAAGCAATGCATTTCCTTTACTAAAAGTTGCTCATTAGTTTTAGAACTGATTGCTAACTCTGTGTACCTTTGTAAGTCTGTTGTCACAGCTCTGTTGCGTTTAAGCCTTGAGCACTCTGCTCCTTTCTGTGCTTCCCTGGCAGTACGAAGTTGAGAGAATCCAACACAATATTGGTGGTCTTGCCCCAGAATTGTGATGTGTGTGCATGTGTAAGTAGAATACAGATCCCCATCTACAGCACAGGATCACCTTCAGCTGGAGGCCAATCCAGTCTGAACAGAAAAATATACCAGTGAGCCAAATTCAGGGGCTTAGGGAGAGAAGAAACAGCTGAGGAGGAGAAAAGAGGCATATCAGTCTCTTCGTCCTTTTTCATCTTGACAGCTCTGTGCAAGCATAAAAATGCGGCTAACGTAACTATTTTAGAGAAGAAGGTGTGGGGGACCACAAACAAATTATAAACTATTGTAAGCCTTTGTGATACACTGCTGGCAAAATGTTTCTGATGCCTGTCACAGATGACAGATCACAGACTACAGTGTCTTCACAGCTCTCTTTAAAAAAAAAAATCCTTGTTGATGAATGGATTTCCGTTCTTCAACAAACAGAGCAATTAACAACTGCAGATAAGATAGCACCACGAGTTAAATTATAAGGTTTCTGTCTCTGCCTATGTAATTATGTATGTGCGTGTGTGCATGCACGGTCCTATACATCTCTCTACATCTTCTTTTGCTTGGCTCTTGCCAAGATTTTTGCAAGAAGAAAATATTTTGTATACAACATAATACTTTAATGAAGCTTTGGTTAAAAATGTGTTAGATCTGCTTACAGTTCCAAACAGGTGTAACATGTGCAGGTGCAGCTCTTTGGAATGCTGACATGCTACAGATTATGTAAATTGCTCACCAGCCTGGGGACGTTTTCCTTTTCAGCTTTAGCTGTAGGATTGGTAACTCTGCTTAAGAAACATGTTGTGTATCATTAGAGGTTTGAATGGGGATAGAGAGTGGATGGGAATGGAAGGAGAATGCATTATTCAACGATAGATCAAATATTTTACAGTTACAGACAGAACACTGGCCCCCAATTCGCGAAGTTTTGTTATAATTGGGTTTCCTTCCTATCTAGATAGAAATGCAGAATATCAAGATGATAAATAAAAAAGAAATCAACAGGAGTTAAATTAGTAATAGATGAGAACTAAGGTCCTTACTGTAGGCCCTTATCTTTGAAGACTTTCTGAATGGCCACAAATGCATTCTTAATGTTAGTGCATGGCGACAAATGTGGAAACCTGGGGGTTCTTAACAATCTTTTTTTTTTTTTTAAAGCAAATGTTTAAGCAGAAATTCTAGAATCCAGAAGACATGGCCAGGTGGCCTGATATAGAGAATGTCTGTCTTGGACAAAAGCACAGCTGGAAAGGAACCACCTTTAATCCATATCATATTAGTGTGGAGTTTGATGCTACATTCAGTGTAGTGCTTAAAAGTGTGAACTCTAATCTGGGAGAACCGGGTTTGATTCCCACTCCTCCACACGCAGCTGCTGGGTGACCTTGGGCAAGCCACAGTTCTCTCAGAACTGTTCTCTCAAGAGCAGTTCACAGTCAGAGCTCTCACAGCCCCACCTACCTCATAGGGTGTCTGTTGTGGGAAGGGGAGGGGAAGGGGACTGTAAGCTGCTCTGAGACTCTGAGTGAAGAGTGGGGTATAAATCCAATCTCCTCCTCCTCCTCCTCATTTGTAGGTATATAGTTTTAGCAGTTAAAATTAGGAATGTATTAATTCTTTATTGTATGAAGAAGTCTGATGGGGCTCCTCCCCAAGTTCTTTTCCAAAACCTTAATATGATTCCATCACATTAGCACAACGTATGTTTCATGCTTGTTCTTTGGTGTCTAATTTTTGACACATCTGTTTTAAGATGTCTTAATTTATTAAATGTGTTCTGTAATACAAAAAAACCTCTCTCTCCCAGAAGTGAGGATGGGCTGTCATTGGTCTGTTACCCAATTCAGTCCTCATTTCAGGTCTATACCATGAAGAGTATCCGCTAAGTGTGAAGAACTTAAATGTGAGTTCCTGGACAAAAGGGATTGTTTCAGGTTTTTATACATAGATCCCAGTTTGGCATGTGCTACCTCTGAAACAAGAATTATAGACAGGAAACAAGCATTTAACCAACAAGTAACTGTGTGTATGTGTAAAGTGCCATCAAGTTGCAGCCATCTTATAGTGATCTTGTAGGGTTTTTAAATTGGGACGTTCAAAGGTGGTTTGCCATTACCTTCAGCTGCATCGTGACCCTGAAGTTCCATGGTAGTTTCCCATCCAAAAACTAACCAGAGCCAGCCATCCTTAATGTAACAAAAATGTCTGATGGAATTTTGCCTCAGTGTTCAAATGTTTCCTACCAATTCACCAGTACTGTATGCATGTGTGGATGCCAAGAAAAATAGTAGTAGTAGTAGTAGTAGTAGTAGTAGTAGTAGTGGTAGTAGTAGTAGTAAGAAGAACACAGTGTGTGTATTATAGCCAGGAGGTCCCAAGATTGTCTGGCAGCCAGAAGTTCTAGATCTTTTAGCATTATGCACCACTAGATGGTGAGCTAGACTTGTTTGTAAGGCAAGACATTTCAGAGGTGGTTTGCCATTGCCTGCCTCTGCGTCATGCCCCTGGTATCCCTTGGAGATTGTCCAGCCAAATACATTGGAAAATTTGGTAAAAATAGGCTGTGGTCACATGGAAGGGAGAAAATGCGGGCAGGAAGCAAGGCGGTTTGCCCCGCCTGCAATGATGCATGTTTGCGCAATCATACTTCCCGCCATACGCCCACAGTTCCCAATAAGAGTGAGTTTTCGGCAGTAGCTTTTTACCACACTACTGCAGCACGAAACGACGTCCCACCGACGACTCCAGGACACCAGACTCCAGGACACCAGGACACCTTTAATCCGCGGGGGAATCGCATGTCTGCCACGGCTTCCGGTACGTATGATCGCACTCATAGTTAAATATTCAGAGGTTGCAATGGATCTTTGTTCACTGGAGAGGAGGCATTTTCTTTCTATGTAAAATCTTTATTTCTAAAGGGAAGAGTACACAGGAAATCTGCAAAACAATAAACACTTAAGACTACATGCTTAACAGACAGACACAGATATATAATGGAGATTCTTCTTTCTTCTTGACCCCTAGAAGGAAATCACTTGAATACATTAAACAATGATTATTAGTAAGTAGGCTTCAGTTTCCTGGGCTTCCTCTCCATTAGCTTTGTGCCAAGTTCCCTTCCAGGTCAGTCTAAACAATAGCACACAAGGTAAACACATTAACCCTATAATGACTGAATTTAGACCTTGCAACACACATATTTCCAACAATACTAGCCAAGGCCGACCCTGCTTTGCTACTGAGATCTGATGAGATTGGGTTAGCCTGGGCTATCCAGTAAGAAACTTTGTTTTTTGATAGCGTCTTATTTTTTCACAGCAGACAATGGCCCAGGCCTGCCAGTAATTAACTAATTCCTGAGGCCTCCAAATGTCATTTATTTAAAACTAGGAATAAGGCCCGTTGTGGAAATAAATAAAACAAGCTCTAGAAAGAGGCTCTAGGAGAATGTCAAGGCCTTGGGCACTCAGTGTCAATGTGCTATGGCGACCTCAGCAGGGTATATAGACTCAGAGTCCACCATTTTCTCCAGAGGAAATGATCTCTGCTACTAGAAGAGCAGTTATAATTTTCAGTGATCTCTAGCCCTCACCTGGAGATTGGCAACAATTGTTTCTTAGTAGAAAAGGGCTGGTTTGGAGGGTGGAGTCAATGGCAGTGTACCTGTCTGAGGTCCCACCTCTCCTCAAACCTCACCCTCTCCAGGCTCCCCCCCAAATCTCCATGAATTTCCCAACCTGGAGTTGTCAACCATATCTCCTTCCCACCCAAGGATCAACCTACCTTTATCTCCCCCTATCACTTCAGCTTTCCATTCCCCCACACACACCCCTGCAGCCTCTCCTGTGCTCTGAAGCCCTGACTGCCACAGAGTCAACCATTTTCTCCAGGGGAACTGATCTCTGCCATCTGAAGAGCAATTGTAATTCTGAGTGATCTTCATCCCTTACCTGGAGATTGGCAGCAATGTTTTCCCAGGAGGAAAAGTAGTCTTTCTCTGCAATGGGGAGCAAAGCAGCTTACATCATTCTCCTCTCCCCCTTTGGACTTGCACAACCATCCTGTGAGGTAGGTTAGGCTGAAAGTGTGTGACCCGTCCAAAATCACCCACTCAGCTTCTACAGCAAGGACCTGGATCTAGCAGACCCTGCTGTGAAGCACTGACTGCTACACCTAGGGCAGCCAACCTCCAGGTGAAGCCTGAAGATCACCAGGCATCACAACTGAACTCCAGACAACAGATCTCTCCCTCCCACAGAGAAAATAACTGCTTTAGAAGGTGGGCTGTATGGCAATCTGTTCAGCTGAGGCCTGTCCCCTCCCCAAACCCTGGCTTCCATAGACTCTTCCAGAAAATCTCCAGGAATCTTCCTACCTGGAGCTGGCAACCGTAGACTACAATGGGCTCTAGAAAGAGGCTCTGGGAGAGTGCCCTGGGCATGGGCAGTCAGTGTCAAGGTGCGATGGTGACTTGAGCTGGGTATAATGACACAGAGTTCAGCATTGTTTCCAGGGTAAGTGTAGTGGGGGACCTGCCACCAGTAGGATTAGATGGTGCAGAGCTAGGCAATCCAGTGATCCAACAGTGTTAATACAGTTTCAGATTTTCATTGGAGAAGGGGGCAGTGGAGTAGGCATGAAGCCTGAGAGATCCGGAAAGGAATTGTTATTGAAGTGAATCTCATAGGTCAGGTCCTGCTTTGTGTCTCTCATTTTCCTGCACTCAACTACCAGGGCTGTTTTTGGGGTTGCCAGTTGGGGGGGGGAGGGGCAGACCTGCCCTCACAGAGGAGGGAGAGGTTGTAGCTGAATAGAACTTGATCCTAAAGGTGCCACTGGACTGTCGTGGATTGGTAGCAATGGGGACACACACACACAGATCTGGCATCACAGAGGAGGGAGAGCATGGACCTGAAAAAACTGTGGTCTTAAAGGTGCCACTGGACTGTCTTAGATTGGTAGCTATGGGCGGGGGGAAACAGAGATCTACAAAGAAAGGAGAGAAGGAGGGAGAGAGAGAAGGAGAGCAGGAGAGAGACAGAGAGGGAGGAACGGAGGAAGTAAGGAGAAAGAGGGAGAATGAAAGTAGGAAAGGAGAGAAAGAAGGAAAGAAGGAGAGAGAGAGAGAGAAGGAAAGAAAAAGAGAGAGAGAAGGGAAGAGGGATGGAAACAAGGAAGAAGGAATGGAAAAGAGAAAGATAAGGAGGGAAGGGAAGAGGAAAGGCAAAGAGGGGGAGGCTGTCTGGCCTCCTGCTGAAGGCTGCCCCCCCCCTGCTGCCCCCTACCTGATCAAGGCTCCAGGACCGGCACCCATCATCATCAGCAGTTAGTGGGAGCAGGGAGAGCAGCGAAGGAGGCATGATGAACAGCTGCCTGGAGATATCTTGGGGAGGCAGGAACAGAGGCCCCGTGCTGGGCAGGCAGGGCGGAGCCTCCTGGCAGCATTCAGGCGGTGGTTAGGGATGCGGCCGAGACAGACCATGGCCAGAGCAGTGGGGGGGTGATTGGAGGGGGTGTCGGTGGGCGTGGGGAGGCCGGGCCAGAGGGTGAGCAGGCGGGAAGGACAGTAGCGGCCATGGGAGCTGGCCCCAAGGCAAGGCAGGAGGCCTCAGTGGGAGGGGTGGGCAGAACAACAGCTGGGAGGGCCACCAAAATAGCCATGTCCACAAGTAACCCAGACAATGGGATCCAAGAAGATTCCCCCCAGCAGGTGTGCAGAGCTACTGCCACCGTTTCCCAGAGGACTCAGCCACCTTATGGGCGGAACAGTGGCTGCTAGATGTTGTGGCTGGCAACGGGCAGGCGTTTGGAGCCCACTGGGGCATGCTGGCGGCAGCGTGGGGTGTCTTTCATGCCATGTGTGGTGGGGCTCTGTGGGAGGTGCAGGCAGAGCGGGTGCAGCCGCACAGGGTGGAGGGCGAGTGCTTGGTGCCGCTGCTCAGTCCAGAGATGGGTGAGCACCTTCTGCGGGCCGCATACTTGCTCCAGTTCTGGGTGTGTGTGCCTGTCGGCAGCTCTGTCCAGACTGAGGGCGAGAGGCCAGCCGCTGGCTGCATGGGTGGGAGTCAGGCCATGCAGCCAGAGGATTGGCAGAGGTTTGGAGTGGCAGTTCATGAGGCGAACTGATTTTGGCACGCATAGAACCTTGCCAGATGAAATTTCTTTTATTATAAGGGGAGATATGCACACTCCACTTTTCCAGAACAATTTCTCTTCAAAGCAGCACACAATAACAGCAAACTCCCCTTTGCATTAAAAAGCAATCAATTTAAAGGTGCACCTAAATAAAACCACCACCACCAGAAAGTCATTCACTGGCAGAATAAACCTGAACTCAGAGAGATCAGCAAGGGGAAGAAAAACTAATCAAAAGTCAGCCAAAATAGGAAATGGTTGGAGTCAATGGGCTGAGAAGGTTGTAACTTTGCTTAGGAAGGCACTGTCAATTTATCAGTGCCTAATGACTATTACCACTATAGGCCTGGGCAGATAGACGTGCCACAGCCTGGCTGCCATTAGCCTTGTCACTCCAATGTCATAGCAAAGTACATTCAGGTTAACCGGTATACAGTCATCAGCAGGGGAAAAAATGTAGAAATGAGACCTCTTTATATACTACACAGCATCTCATCCATGGCCTATCAGTCCCAATCTTATCTTTCATGTTTATTCAGAATAAAGTATGTGTGTAAATGCTACATATACTTCTCACTCCAGCTGTACGTAGCACAGGACTGTATGGTCCAAGACTGTAATGGCTGTCCAATAGAACTTTAGTAACCAGGCTGGAATACATAGCTCACTGGATTTCCAGCATATCCATCATGAACTGGCCTTGCACTGGCAGACCCCCCCCCCACTGGATGGAACAAATGTCTCCCATAAAAAATGGTATCCCTGTGTCTAGTTCTCTTCTGCCTCTCTATAACACTGGTGACTTCTACATGGGTGTCTTGGGTTTGAAGGTGCCACGTCCACGCACTTCCCATCATTCTCCCCACTTTGCTGTGACAATTCCTAAATATCCCTTGCTATGGCTTTTTCTGAAAGATCACAAAGTATGGTGGATGCCATGTGGGTGGGGAATGTAGATTCTTCCTGGTTCCGCCCATGTCAGTGCTATTTTCCCTGCCCCAGTACCCTACAGCTGTTAATCTTCCTCATGCCGCCAAAGGCTTTTTTGTTGTTATTAATTAGTAACCAATTAACAAAATTGCCCTGGGGGAAACCTGCCACATGGATCCTCTATTGCCACTGCAAATGCCTTTGCATTGGAAATAGCAATGAGAACTGTGTTGCCATGTGGAAGCAGCCATCTGGTAAAACAATATGTGTGCTATTATCATATTGTGTTTTTCCCTAGCCCCACTTCACATAGTTGGTGGTTATTGATGATGTAGCTCATAGGTTTGCATGCACACTGATTGAATGTTGATTCCCCCCCCCATGTTCCTTTCTGCCCTTGCAATCAGTAGCAGGCCTTGAAAAATTATTCCTGTAGTCATGGGATCCATAGGATTGGAGGACATCTGTGAGGACAGAGAAGAGGTCCAGTCAGTCCCTTCTTGTGTCCCTTCCCTTTCCTCACTGCTGCCCTCTCCTGACCCACATGCCTATTCATCCATAAGGCCCCCATGATTCAGGAATAGTCTTTCCAGGGATTGAAAGGGAGTGCAGGGATGCCCAGGGACATGGTAAAATCAGTGTTACATTGATGATTCATTGGCTACAAGCCATTGCAATAATGTCACAACAAGCTTTAAATTCTGTTACATGTTGTAGTGAGAATAGTTTGACAAGGGGATGCCATTTGCTGTCAGACCCATGTTTCTCCCATTGTGCAGTTCTAGTCTGACATCTTCTCAAGGAAGCAGAAAAGGAGCAGTCTGTGTTTCCAAAAAAATAAAAATAAAAATAGATGAACGGAGCCACCAAGTGAGTGCTGTGAGAAAAAGCAGAGTAGATTTTCATGTGTGTTGTTATTTCACTGGGATTCATTCTCAAATTCAGCTATGGATTTATACCTCCCAGTATAAATGATATACAAATGCAGGACCAAGGACTGAAAGGTGTATACCGAGGTCATCTAGTGCATCCTGAGAACCCAGTTCATTAACTACCAGCCATCCTGGACAGCATCCATAATCAAGAAGGCACTTAAACGTGTCATCTTATATCTCATTGAAATTTTAAGTAGAAGCTCTTAAAATTCCTTCCCGAAGTGAGGTCTATCTTAATATAAAATCAGCTAAGAGGCCAATTACATCCATTATATTCCAGCCACAGGATATGACAAGAACTGTAACTGTAAAAGATTTGTAATGCTAACAAGTGTGATAAAAGAACAGTTATGTGTGGCCAAAAAAAAAAAAGGAATAGGATCTTGTAATATTGCCATGTTTCTTTCTCAGGGGCTAAGGGTTGTTTTCTTGCAATCAGATAACCCCGCTTGTGGAACACGGCAACATTAGCCCATTTCCCTTTAAAGTTATTGTTCCTTTCAGCTCAGAACAGACACAAGGCAATGGACTCATTTGCAATTAGTCTCACAGCCAGTGTAAAACACTACAGTTCATTTTGTACCTATAACCATGGGGCTTTATAAAACCACACTGAAACTCAACTACATTCTACACTAGATTAAGCTACAGCACTATACATATAGTTCAGTGAATCGTGCATGAAATAAGAAAATAACTAGGGAATTACGTATGCTCCCGAAAGTTGCTTTGCCAAGATTCCCTCAAGTCCCACAGCTATGCTGTGTTCCATAGGCAAACCTTCATTCCATCTACATTGTTAATATAGTTTAACACTGACTGGAAAAACACTTTGAGTCTGAGAGTTAAAAAAAAGCCCTAAGTGGAAATTCCACCCTGATTGCTCTGGGTTGGATTTTGAGCTGAACGTGTTTTAATAAAGCTCTCTAGCAGCATGACCAGCTGAGGGAAGTTCTGATGCTGTGAATTCAGTTGAATCACTCCAGTAGCCTAGACACACAATGAATAAAGGACCCCCTGTGGCAAGAAGCAAGATGAAAGCGTCGCTGGAGGAATATCCATGCAGGCACAGGGCAAAGTGGGATCAGCCTGCCCCAGCACCACTTCCAATGCAGGGCCCTGCTAAGTTCCAAAATAATCAACAGAATAATCAACAAAGTCTTTAAAGTTTTATGTCTCATCATGAAAGGCTGAAAGTCTCTTAATTTTATCCAGATGTCCTGAGCCAGGAAAAATTCCTTGCAGACTGGCGAGTGCTCTCACAAGTGCCATCGCTGTAAATTATTCCAATAACAAATTTATTTTCACAGTATTCTGTAATATGCATTTGTACCTTGAGGGGCTATGAAAAGGTTCCCGAGAATGTCCGTAGCAGAGTTGAGATTTCCCAGAGCATCATCCCATGCTGTAAACTAACTATTTTTGCCTTCCCTATGCACAAATATTACAATATTTCAAAGGTACATTGCTTGTGTAATGCACAGGAAAACACATTTTTCTTCAGCATAGTATTCCACCTTAGTCATTATGCCACTATGAAATTCTATTCAAGGATAAATATCACCATAACTGTCATTCTAAGTGCATTATATCCACTTAGGACATTACCATTATCCATGTGGAGCCCACATTTTCGAAACAATCAGTTGAGCAGCCAATACCATTTTAATTGATATTTCCCCATACCAAAACTTGCCCTTGAAGATGTAGGCAGAGTCCTTGGTATCTCATGCATTTTAAAGCAGGCCTACAACATTCTCACTTATCTATGGCTGCCTTTTGTCCCAAAGCAACTACCAGCATCCTCATTAGAAGACTTGCTGGCCCACTGGGGTTGATGAAATCATTCATTAAAGAAGAGGGAGCGAAGGTTGAGTTGTACAATATTTTGCTGTGTCGTAACCAAGATGGCTTAATCTTATAAAGAATGTTTTTGGTAACTTTTAGGTAAATAACAGGTGCTGAAAAAATGTAATATTAAAGCCTCTGAAGGACCATCTCTCTCCACCCCTATGCCAGTGGTGGTCATCCATTTCAGCTATGTTTCATCATCTTTCTACCCAGGGTTCAATCCTCCTTTGCCAGATCGTGTACCTTCTCCATTGTGATACCTTCTCTATTGCAGAAGAGGTAAGGGAGGCTCCATCTCTGCCAATTTTTAAGAAGCAAAGCTAAACTGTTTTGTTTTCCAGGGCTATAAATGATTCCTGCATTCTTTTTCCTGAGTTGTCTGATTGGGTGTATTATTTTAGTTGTGTTGTTTTTGTTGTTGTTGATGCCATTTTGAGGGTATGGTAAGGTTTCATTCAGGGCTGGCTTGTCATAAATTTTTAGGCAGCGGCCTAGAGCGGCCCCTTAAGAGGAAGCACCCCCCAGCCTGCCGCCCCTTCCCTCCCTTGCATAAACAGGGTAGTAAATTGTGGGCCACTGCCCACCTTTCCGGAAGGGCGACCCACTTGCCCAAGGGAACCCAAAGATGCTGTGGGAAGCAGCCTGGAGCTGGCCCTGCCTGTGGCCGCCATCGGGAGTGCTTCACTTCACAATCGCAGGCCACCCTCTCGCCCCTGTGCCTCTGGCCAGCTGGCGGGGGGGGGGACTTCTGGTGTGCCTGCCTTTGCCACCGCACCACCTTCTGCTGGCCAGTGGGACCCAGGGCACCTGTGCTTTGCCTGCTGCCGCCACCCTGGGCTCTTCCTGCGCCACCTCCCTCCACCTGCCCGAGCTGGCCCTACCTGGTGGCTACCCTGCTCCCAGCCCTCCAGGGCCCTGCCAGAGCCCACAGGCTAGCCTCCAAGCAGGGCCCCAAGCTAGGCTAAGCAGGATTGCTCGACTGAGCCCCGGCCTTAAAGCAGGAATGGGGGTGGAGGTGGTGAAGGCTGGGTCGGGCACATGCAACAGGAGCTGGTGGCTCCCCACAGCCAAGGAGCAGCTTTCCAGAATGGAGGGCTTAGGGTTGCCAGCCTGCAGGTGGGATCTGGAGACACTCCCCCCTCCGGCATTACAGAGATCACATCCTCTTGAGGAAAGGTGTGCATTGGACTCGGCTGAGCTGCCTCCTCCCCAAACTCTGCCTTCGCCAGACTCCCCCTCCCCCAGTCCCCGGGAATTTTCTAACTCAGAGTTGACAACCCTATTTAGACTCCAGACACTGGAGGAAGCCAGGAACTCCTGGCTTTGTTAATGGCCCTGTCATTGATTCATTGGTGTTTTTATGCTTATTGATTGTATTACTGTGCTAATTGTTACTGTAGAACCAGATCAGGAGCAAAGACACTGGGATTGTGGGCTTTTGAACCCCTAAAGGGTTTTTCCTAAAATGCATTTATGTTTGAGAATTGGTGGGCACACCGGGGGGGGGAGGGTGCCAGAAGGTAGCCTCTCCTAGTGCGCAAAAAAACCCTGGAGCCAGCCCTGGTTTCATTGCAAACCTTCTTGAGCCCATCCAAGAAAAAGTGGGGCATTTCTCATTTGTAACAAACCAAGAAAGCAAAATAGTGCTTTTAGGAGGCTTTGGGAACTGCCATAACTAGACTTCCCTAGCTGTGTTCAAGGGTGAGAGTCATGGGAGAGGATTTCTCTAACACCTGCTCTCTACCTTTCCCCCTATAATTTAAGCACTGGTTGCAGCCAAGTGAATTTGGTGGCAAGCCCACCAAGTTGAACAGAAATTTCTCATCTCTTCTAAAAAGTACAACAGCAGTAAATGAGAAATGCCACTATTTCCTCGATGAATTTTCCTGTACCTGGTCACCCTCATGTCAGTCACTTCTAAGACAAATTTTATTATTGGCTAACTGACTAAGGGTACAGACAGGATGTAACAAAGAACTCAGGTGTCATTCTCATGTGCTCTGTCAGCAGCTGTCAACTGCATGAAGTATGGGTGGGAAAATGCATGTTGTAATGATGTCAAGAGAGGGAGTAAGTAGAACTGGATTTTATAGATAGGGAGGAAATCTGACATTTTGGTGGCAGCTCCATATTCCTTGTAATTTCTGCCATTTGGCTATCCACACTATAAACAAAACACTCCATAGTTATCGCTACGCAGACCCAAACAGAACATCAGTTATTACAGCATAGTGAACTTGGTATGGGTTCTTCTCTGCCTTTCACCATTCTTTCAAAAGCTTGGACTGTAAACAGCACTTGCAGTAGAGTACCAATAGGTCAGCTGGAAAAGTAAATGGCAAAAGTAAATGTACTAGCTGTGTTCTCTTTGTGCATATTCTGCATGGTTAACAGTGATCGTCCTGGGATACGTTCCAGCAATTTGTTGACTATTCATGTGTATCAAAGGGCACATCATAAACCTAGCCAGAGTTTTTGGAGAGACTACTCCATTTATATTGGCTTAATTGAGCTAGATTAGAAGTTTCAGATCAGAGATTCAGGAGTAGCACTCATTTGCATCTGTAGCAATTATTCTCTTACTTGACCACACTACTGTAAAAACTGAAAGGATGGCTTTCCTTGGTGAAATCCTAGGACTAGTTCACCCTTCCAAGCTTCTGTCTCTTGACTGCTGCTGTACCAAAAGGTAACAGGCATACCTATCTCCAAGTCATGGCTAAAAGGTAATTCATCAGAAACAGAATTTAGAGGAGAAACAGGTGAAGGATAAATGCAATCTATGTTATTAGGGTTGCCAGGTCCTATCTGGTCAGCAGCGGCGGCGGCAGGGGTTCCGGGTCCTCATGTGCACAGCGTGATGATGTCACCCAGCGTATCACCAAGTCGGGGTGGGGGGGCTGACGCTTTAGTTTGGGGAGGTTTTGCCTTCAGGATAAAAGGAAAAAAAGTAGTTAGCACTGTTGTTGCTGCAGGTGGTGACCTGTTGGAAAGATAAAAAGATTCCAACTATAGAGGAATGGGGACAAAAGTTGTGGGAACATTTTTTTTGGGGAAAAATATCTCAATAACCTTTTATACTTGATTTTGGAATTTACCAACAGGGGTTTGTAGCTTTGTGGTTCCCTATTGCTTCTTTCTTGAATGAGCTGCAAATACTTTCGAGAAATCCAAATTGCCATGGCTTGATTTTTTTTTTTAGGGTGATGTGGGGTGTGAAGGAGGGAGTGGTAGGTTTCTCATGCACATCTCTGTCTGTTTTTGCTGTTCATATGTTATTCTGGTGTAAGGAATTGTGAAAGGCTGTCCCAGTGTTATCTGTTGGGTTGTTGAGATTATGGGAGATGTATAGTTGGTATATGTATTATGTGTGTGTGTGTGCGTGTGTGTGGATAGGTAGATAGGTAGATAGGTAGATAGGTAGATAGGTAGATAGATAGATAGATAGATAGATAGATAGATAGATAGATAGATAGATAGATAGAAGGGATTACAGTTCATAATCTTTTTAATTATATTTTTCTATATCTTTGTATATTTTAAAAGAATTAAGATTAAAAAAACCCAGTGTGCCCAAAAACTAGAGCATCAAACCCCCCCCCCCCATGTCAGCGATGCTACGATATCACTTCCAGGTGATGTCATTGTTTCAGGGATGTCGTGCGGTGATGTGGGGTTTCCCACCATTGGCCAGCTGGCCAGTGGCAGAGCCAGGCCCCTAAAAGTGGAGGAAACCCCACTGGGACCTGGGGGCTGGGAACCCTATGTGTCATAAATACTCCCTATGTTAAATGATGAATATTTTTTTTACCATGCTGGTGATGAATTCTGCATAACTGAAGTCCAGAAAGAGAATCAGTTTGTGATAATCAGCTATGACCTTAGGCAGTCAGGAAGAACCAAACTTCTGTACTTGTAGAATCAGTGGCGGCACTGCCAGAAAGCCATTGTTTCAGATTCAAAGCATCCTGCAGAACAGGGGCCCCCAAAGTAGTGCCTGTGGGTGCTCGACACCTGCCGAGAGCTTCTTTAGAAAGTGGGCAGGGCCAGATGGGGCCCAGTAGCACTTCTGATTGGCTATGCAGATTTTTAAAAATGTTGCTTTGGCAGCAGCTGCCGCTACAACACAAAAATCTTCACAGTGTGACTGAAGGTAAGCTTTGTGTATACAAGAAACAATTTTAAAATAATATGTCAGTTCTAAAAGGCATCCAGTTAAACAGACCTTCTGCCTGAAATGTTGAAGAGTTACTATTAGAGTTATGCAGAACTTCAGTTCCTGACATTTGGAAGTTGGCTCTAACTTAGAGTTGCCAGCTCTGGGTTGGGAAATACCTGGAGATTTTGGGGTTGCAAAATAAGGAGGGTGGGGTTTGGGGAGGGGAGGGGCTTCTGTGAGGTATAATGCCATACAGCCCATCTTCCAAAGTGGCCATTTTCTCCAGGGGAACTGATCTGCATTGCCTAGAGATCTGTTGTAATAGTGGGAGATCTCCAGCCACCACCTGGAGGTTGGCAATCCTTCTCTACCTTCTGTAGCAGCCAGTTTGTGAATGGCACCACTTCCTGCTGTGGCCATTTTGTAATTCCTCACACCACCCTATGCCAGAATTCCAAAGGTGCCCACTGGTTCAAAAAAGTTGGGGTCCCCTGCTGTAGCAAGTAAAAAACCAATACGGGGGTAGCTGGAAGAAGGGTGGAAAGATAAGTTGCAGGTGCAAGAGGAAAGGCCTAAACAAGGCTATGGTCCAGCCAAAAGCTTAAGCCTAAACTAAAACATCCATAGCTAGGCCAGGTCAGGGGAACCCAGGAGGCTGTCTGAGGTGGATCTTGAAAAGACTTGCAGCTGTGAGCAGCTCACCACAAGGAACACCAGCAGGTAGACCAGGAGGATTCCAGATGACCTTACACATTCTGCCTTACACATAGGGTTGCTAACAGTGGGTTGGGAAATACCTGGAGATTTTTGGGGTAGAGCCTGGGGAGGGAGAGGTTAGGGGAGAGGGGGGATCTCAGCAGGGTATAATGCCAAAGAATCCACCCTCCAAAGCAGCCATTTTCTCCTTGGGAACTGATCTCTGTTGGCAGAAGTTGTAATTCTGGGTGATCTTTGGGCCCCATTTGGAGGCTGGCAAACTTACTCACATATCCATGCTCCTAATGAAAAATGTGCCTCAACATTTTGTATCTTTATGTATTGTGTTCCTAAGGAATGGGGTGGAACAATGCTTGCTTGAAAAAATACAGGCAGAATTGAGGGTCTGCTGCTAAATCTATCAGGATCAATTCGTACAATTACTTTAAGATGACAACAGGCTCATTATAGGCCTATCACATCCCAGATTGTCTCCAAGTGATAAGCTGTACGTAGGTGCAGTAAGAGATAATGATTGATTGGTTACATACGGAAAATGGCTATATCCCATCTGCTACCCTGTGACAGATGCAACTGCCACATGGGAAACATAACATCAAATGGGCCCTCAAGGAGTTTTTAAATGAATGGAATTGGCAGTTGAGAGAAAATAATGTCATTAGCTTTTCCAGTTTGTTCTATCCTGCTCAGAGTCCCAAGGATGACAAGACTGCAGCCTGACTAGGACGTATAATAATGTGAAACCCCTTCACATGTAACATTTAAGTGTAGATTAAAGGAGGAGGAGGAGGAGGAGGAAGAGATTGGATTTATACCCCACCCTTCACTTGGAGTCTCAGAGCGATTTACAATCTCTTTTCCCTTCCCCTCCCTTCCCCACAACAGACACCCTGTATGGTAGGTGGGACTGAGAGAGCTCTTTTGAGAATTACTCTTGAGAGAACAGCTCTGAGAGAACTTGTGACTGACCCAAGGTCATGCCAGCAGCTGCATGTGGAGGAGTGGGGAATCAAACTTGATTCTCCCAGATTAGAGTCTGTGCTGTTAACCATTACATCAAACTGCTCTGCAGAAGACAGCTGCTTGTTGTGGAAAAGCAGATCTCTAGTTCTCATTTTTTAATATATATATAATATTTTATTGATTTTATATTCTACATCCTAAACCTAAAGGAAAGGGTACAGGGGAGTACTGCCACTAATTTAAGACAAGAATTTTACGTTAGTAAAATCACTCCTGCAATAACAGTAATATACTGAAGGATATAATGATATACTGAAGATTATAAAAAAGAAAAAAAAAGTGTCCAAGCCCCTGCAAAATAGAATTTAATTACACTATAGTCAAATATTTTGTAATCCAGAGTAAATTCTTTATTTACTCTGCTTCTTTTTCTTCTTTTGATAATTTGGGTGCTGCTGCTCCTTTATCAGATTCTGAAGCAGAACTGCTGGAGTCACTTGAAGTATTATCTGACTCTTCCTCACTGGGTTCCTGTCCTTCCTCCAAATTTGGGTCTTCGTCTTTATCCGAGGCCAATTTTTGCTTCAAATTTTTTTTGGCCTTTTGGACAGAGTCAATTTTAATTTTCTTATCCTTATATTTGAAGACCTTCCGGAAAGCTCCACCTGTAGACAATTTGTTGATTTCTCAGGAAAAGAATTAAGTCTTTATATTGACGTCTTCGTTTCCGGATCTCAAATGGAATAGCTTTTAAGACTTTAATTTCTTCCTCGTTGACTTTTAATGTTTTTCCTGTTATAGCTTATAAAGCATTGTCTCTCATTGTTCTCTTAGAAAATTTCATGTAAATTTCACCAGGTAGTCTGTTTTTTCTTATAAAATCAGGGTATGTATGATATGCCAAGTCCATGTCACTCTGGAGATCCTCTTGTTTTAGGTCCAAAATTGAAGCTATCGCTCCACTTAACATTGTTTTCAAATCTTCTCCCTTCTGTTCAGACATTCCTTGGAAGCGTAGAATGTGCATAGATCTTTCCAGTTGCAGTTGTAGTAGTTGATTTTTATCCACATTTCTTTCTTTTTTGACTTCTTCCAGTTCTTGCTTAATGGGTTTTTTTCCAACTTTTTCAATCCTTTGTCTGTCTTTTTGGCCTTTTCCCCCATGTGGGCGAGTTGATTTTGCACGGAATCCAGTTTGTTGTTAATGGTTGACAACTGCACATTAGAAAAGTCTGTGGCCGCTTCTTGTTACTTGGGGGGGGGGGAGTCGTTGGCACAGAGCTTCCTGGAGCTGGTTTCTTTTCTGGCACTGTTCTCCTCCCTCTCCCAGACATCTTGTTTACAAAGAAGAAAAGTTTTATTTTTATAGTAAAGTTTATCTGAATTCAATATTTCTTGGCATAAAATGTAGCTTTCAAGCTCAGAAGGAGTCTCGTACGGTCAGTTCCATTTTCTCTCTCTTTTTAAAAATGCTTAAGAACCACTCCGTTTCGAGGGGGAGGTGGATCTCCAACCCTTCCCTGCCTGCCGCTCCTTCTCGGATCAATCTAGCAGACTGAGACTTCTTCGCTTTTACAAGGGTTTGATTGACTCACTGTTTAGATGATTTTGGTTGTTGCCTAGGTTACTTTCACTTATTTTCCTGTCCGCTTGTCCAGAGGCTAGCTCTGGTCACCATATTGGCTCAGAGATGCCAGGACCTCTTGGGGACAGGCAAGCCTTGAGCCCTCAGCCGTCGCCTTGGGAGAGGCTTATCATGGCTCCCCAGGCTGAGAGTCTCCTACAGAGATTCTGTGGGGGTCTGGAACCAGCCAAGACAGCTCCTGATCACCTCAGCTTGGCACATCTCCATCAGAGCATCAGTGGGACATGCCAAGGTGCAAGCCGCCAAAAACCGGAAGTCCTAGTTCTCATTTGTTTTGTGAGCCTTCACACATAGGTGTTAGTCCCAAGAAATTGATGATTCTTCTAGAAGATTTTTTCAGTGTTACAGGTGCCTCTGAGGCAAGCTTCTACTTCCCGAGGGGAAAGGAGATGGAAAGATAGAAATGTAACCTTTCCACTTCAAGTCATCAATAAATCTGGAGCCAGACAGTGTGGCTGCTGTGATCTCTCCATTGTCTCTTCCACAAGGAAACCGGTGATCATTTTACAGGCAACACCACAGGACCTCCCAGTTCCTAATGGGAGCAGCATCTGGCAGCAGGACCAGACTCTTTCATTCCCCTTTTAGTCTGGCCAGCACTGACATAGGCTTAGAAGGCTTCCAAATGAGTCTCACTTCAATCTGTCCTCCAGGTACCTCTGGCTGGGAAAATGCTGGAGAGAATAGAGGTACAGATGTTTCGTCCTCCATTGGTCACCCTACTACTTCAGTCGTCCACATTCTGCTGAAAGCTGAATCCCAGCCATCAACTATACAAAGTGACCTTGCCAGGTAACGGATAGTCCACTTGCCCATTTTTGTAGTTCCAGCCAAGCGGGGAAAAAAGAAGTAGTTGAAAATAGGAGAGGCTATCATGCATGGCTGGCAATCTCAATTTGGCTTGGCAATCTCAATTTGTGAATCCATGGTTAAACCTAGCATCAAGCCTAAATACAGTTGAAAGAAGCAGCCTGCTGTAATTTTTGGGGAAAAGCCACACCCACTAACATCTTGTACTCAGTTTGTGTGCATAACTAGGAATGAGACTGCAGCCATTTAAGTTACCTGTTCTTCAGAAACCCCATGGACAATGTTAGTTGCCTCTAATAGCATCTGATAAGTAACTAATCAAAATGTAAATTGTATAAATAGGAAGAGGGTGCTATTGCCACTCGATCTTAGATACTCTGCAGCCCGACAGCCTCACAATATTATTAATCAGCCTAACTATGCTAAAGGAAGACCTTCATCTCTGTCATGCAACCATTCCCGGGACAGATTGTAAGTGCCTTGTAGTTAACAGGCAATCACTCAGCCTTGCCCCTGTTCATTATCTTGAATGTCTGATGAATTACAGAGTGATTTAAGTAGTAAGAATTCCCATAGCTCAATGCTTAAACTTTCCTTCTCTTTAACTCTGGAAGCCCTCACTGAACACCATTGCCTGTGTATTAAATGTATATTGCATAAGCACTTATGGTACAGTTCTCATTCTCACTGTCAAGAGTTTGGCTGAGAGGTAGAAAGTCTACACCCACGGTCATCATTTTGAACCAAGCAGTCCTTGCAACACAGGCCACTTAACTCAATATGCTCTTGGTTGCCAGTGGCCCATCAAGGTAGTAGCCAAGTTAAAGGGCCATTCCACCCTTTAACCAAGTTAAAGGGCCTATGTGCATACCATTTGGGTGAAGATGTTACAGGCATGGTTGGGGCCAGTATGCTAGGTCTTGAGTGGGGCAGGACCAGTACATTTATTCTCATTCCCTAGCTATGCACATTGGAGTTTATAGAAACATTTTCAACCCAGATGCTGACAGATATTTAGCACTGCAAGTAGAAAAAGCGAAGCAAACTGCTGCAAAGAGTCTGGAGTTAACCTCTTACATCCCCCCATCTTTCCTCCAAGAAGCACATGGTTTCTCCTTCCTGCGTTTTACCTTCACAACTACTCTATAGGTTAGGCTAAACTGAGGGAGAATAACTGGCTCAAGGTCATCAAATGAGCATCATGGATAAATGGGGATTTGAATGTGGCTGTGGCCAGTCTTAGCCTGCTAAGCACTACATCAGGTTGTTAAAACTAATCCCTGCAACACCATATTTCCGGAATCATCTACCATTTGATTTTGTAGGTCAGATTTTTCTTTCACCTGGGCCAAGCCAATAGAAGGAAAGAACACCTACTTCTTGCTTGGTTGAAAAATTACATGTCTTAAGTAACTAAAATTAGTGATAAACAGTTGTTTTGGTTTTGACACAACACCTATAAAACACTCTGGGGGGGAACATCAGTACAGCACTTTTTCTGGTACAATTTTAGCATTCCTGAACAGCTGTGTTTACAAAATGTTTGACATGAAGCAAGTTTTTTTCATGCCTAGGTTGTGCTTTTTCCTCATGTAGGTCACGCACACTCCACAGTTTTTGTAGGCAGGTGCTTAGCTGCTATTTGACAGAATATTAGTACGGTTTGTGCCATCTTAGAATATTTCAGGGTGACTGCTTTTGATCATATGTAACACAGCAAGGATTTTAGTGGAAATAATTGTCATTTATCTTATGGGGAATCTAAGAACTTTGACTCTCCAGGACAGTTAACAATAATCTCAGTGCCAAAAAATTATTTTTACTTTTCTCTCTCAACATATTTAGCATTTCTGACCTCAAGGGAAAGAAGTCTTTATAAACTAGAGAGACTGAATGGACATGTAGTATACAGTCATGTCTATATGGTCATGTCTATGAGGCACAACCTTTCACATTCAAGTAATCCCTCAGCTATATAACCCTGTATAATTTGTTAGAACATACAAAGTCTATCATGCATAGATAAAGAAGATGATAAGAACATCCTGCAGGGGGCAGCAAAGGGGACAACTAGTTAGCATAGTGAAATTAGGGACTCCCTACGATTTTCAGATAGTCTCCTAACTGTTAGTTATTGACTCTCTCCTAGCTAGTTAGACAGACTTCTCTTTCTCTCTCCTCTTTCTTACAAATTTTGTTCTCTTCCTAATAAACTGACTTTATTCTTGAAACAGCTTGTGCTCCACTTTAGTGCATATCTACACTCTGCCAACATAATTACCTCAGAAATCCATACAATAAACTGTAAGGTTTCTACTACCACTGTATTGCAGGTGGGAGAGTAGCAGCTTGAGAGATCAGAGAGAATGAGCAAGCAGCTTGCCCAAGGCTACCTAGTAAGTTTGCAGCCAGGGACTCCTCACACTCTTATCTACCTGAGTCCTGTGCTACATAATAGTGCAATCAGAAACCCCCTCCTCTGGAGGCCTCCTTGTAGAACTCTAGAGGTAGCATATATGAATTTCCCAGGGATGCCACAAACATTTCCTAGGTAGGTTTTAATGCAAAGTCTACTGAACATCTCTTTAATCACTAAGGAAGGTGAGAAGAGAATATGAGCAGCATATTGCTAAAACAATGAGACAATATCAGTTGCATCAGAAGCAGGAGAATCATAAGGTGGGCAGTGGGTGAGAAAGGAGTGGAGGGATTGTTAAAGGAAGGCAGAGAGACTACAGAGAAATTCAATGCATTTTTTTGTGTCGGGTTTCACTGCAGAAACTGTTGAGTGGTTATCAGCACCAGAGCTGCCGTTTCAGAAAGGATGTTGGAAGAACTCAGTCAAGTAGAGATGACGAGAAATGAACTTCTAGGACTGATGGATGGAGCGATAATCTCTAGCTATAATTAGAATAGCTCACTGAACAGACAGCCACTATCCTGCTGTCATCAGTAATATGGAATGTAGAATGAACTGAGTGATTGTGTCTTGAAAGTCATTCATTTAGGGATCCATTCAAAAACAAACACCTTGGGGTTGTGGGGTTCACCGGGTAAATGTTGCTTTTAGTGGCAGTCCCATGATGCATGCTTTGGTTCACGGGGCTGTATCATCTCCTAATGCACAAGGATCAAAATCTCTTTATCAGTGGAGAACTAGGATGTGAGGAACAACAGTTGGCTCCAAGCCTTTTAATTAAATATTTAATTTGCTACATTGAGGAACATTTTGTCCAAGGAAGCTCAAAAAATAATTCTGCATGTGCATTCCAAAACGCTACTGACCTGTTAGATAATTCTACCTAATCTCCCTGCACATTTCAAAAGACTCTGAGAAGTTATTTAAAAAATATGGTCCCTAAATACAGGATTCCTATAAGCCCTTCTCTATCTTACATACAAACTTAGCATCGGTGTCATCCCAGCCTCAGGCACCATCCACATGTTGCTGGCATATCCCTGCTGACCTTGACAGGGCCAACACACACATTTTAAAATGTTATGTCCACCAATGAGAAAGAAATTTTTAGCAGTCTCCTTGTGTGATAGGGCAACGCAATAAGGCAATATAAGTCAGTGTAATAAGGCAATATGTTATAGAAACTAGAGTAGCCACAACCATTTTGAACTAGATTTTAACAACCCTGGGTGTGATCCAGCCAAAGCTAATGACTTTTAAATGATCGTTCCTCTGTGGACTCCTGCAGACTGAACCTCATGGTGAGCACAGAATCCTGATTACAGTTTCCTGAACAGAAGTTCAGTGATTTGAGAGGTTCACATGGGATTAGAACTGTACATTCCACTTGGGCTTCCTCAGTGGTCCTTTCTGCACTTGGATTTCATCCCTGGTTTTATCAGAGTTCAACTTGTGACACAATTCCTTGCATTTATCCCTGGTTATAACAGCATCTGTTTATCCCAGGAGAAGTGTGGGTCGAAACTGGAGTGACCTCAATGTAATGTGGAAACAAAAATACCCTGAGATAATTACAGGGGTGAATTCGAGTGTAGTGTAGACTGTAAAAATACCCCGAGATAATTACAAGGGTGAACTCATGTGTAGTGTAGAATGTAAATTCAGGGACAGGGTTGAACCAGGATTTAAGGTCTAGTGTGGAAAGGACCACTGTAGAAAGGAACTATCCAGCTTTACTGTTAGCTTTCTTGGGGGGGGGGGAACACACTTTTCCTGTGATTTATGAAGAAAACTCTCAAAGCAATTTCCATACAGACATGGGTTTGATATTATATTTAAAAAAGTGAATAGTCTCCAAAATAGTACAGTTTATCTTGATAGCTCAGCAACAGACAGATGTCTACAAAGAGCTAAGTGTTATTCACTTAAACTATGCAGATTTGAGCTGTAACAATGTAATGGAAAGAAATAACTCAGAACACACCAAATTAAACTGTTCCTCAAGAATAATTTAAACTTGTTTTAAATGCTTGCAGTTGCTCAGGCAATTCAAGCCTTGAATGAAGTTCAACATTCAATTGATTAGCACATGAAAAATTGTATGGCTGATCAAGTTCTTTCAGCTTCATTCCACACTTTATTAATATCAAAGGCCAAATTTTGGTTCCTTAAGGAGCCACACTCTGACATAGATGGCCCAGGAGAGCCTGATCTTGTCAGATCTCAGAAGCTGAGCAGGATTGGTCCTGGTTAATACTTGGAGGGGGGAATACGAAAGAAGTTCAGGGTTGCTATGCAGAGGCAGGCACTGGCAAACCACCTCTGTTTATCTCTTGCTTAGGAAACCCTATGGGGTCACCATAAGTTTGCTGTGACTTGATGACAGTTTCCACCACCACTAAGGAGCCACCTCCTACTAATTAATTTGCTGTCTTCTGCCTGGGTTTAACACTGATGGATTCATGGCAGGACCTGCCTGTTATTTTGGAGGTTACTTACCAGTGGATTTGCTTCTACAAAGAATCCAATGCCCGTGTTTCACATTCAATTTTTGATAGCTGTGAGATACAGATTTTAGGCGTAAAATGAAACCATGACTTGATACCACCTGAACAAATCTTGGACTGGCTCACTCCCTCCTCCCCTCATATGCTGAAATTTCTTCCCTACCATAAATTACCATGACAGATGAATTGACAAATATGGTTTGTTTTTTCATTCCCATCCAGAACTGAACCCCACAATCAGATTGTTGCTTGCAGCTCTGGACTGAATGACAATTCAAGTCATGCATATTTGGGTGCAACAGAACTGGAAGAAAGGGATCACAGTATGCAAAGTGAGGGGGGGGGTGCAAACTCAAGGTTTTGTCACAACAGATAGACAGAGACTATTTCCCTGTCACAAAGGGGAAGTAAAGCTTAACTATAGTCAAGTGCTACACCTGGATAACTAGACAAAAATTAATGATTGACTATGAATCAGGATGTGGAACCATGGTTTGGAGTGGCCTTACAAGCCATAATTCGTATTAGCCACATGTTAACCATCAATAACTGTTCCTGGATTATGGTCCATCTGAATTATGTCATTTTATATTGTGTTTTAATATGGTCTTAATTGTATGGTATTTTATACTGAGTCCATCAAGGGGAGGGCGGGATATAAATCCAATAAATAAATAAATTTCTCCACTTCATAGTAGTACTTAGGAAACAGGGTTTATCAAAGTGACTAAAAAGCCATAGTTTCACCATATGATTGTAATCTTTACCAGGGTTAAAGCAAGAAACCAGTTAGCAGTCCTCATAATTAAGGAATGGTAAACACAGGACTTTCGGTTTCGGCAGAGCGAATGGCGGCCACCTCTCGGGATGCTCCCGGAGATGGTTAGCCCACGCGCAGTTTGGGGGGGTCTTCGCATATGCGAAAGACCCTAGTGAGCCTTAGTTAAAGGCTCCAAACCGGGGGCGCTTGGGGAGTAGCCTCTTTGCCGGCAAACAGCCGGGAAATTGAGGCTTTCTCCCCGCCCCAATCGGCCCCGCTGCGTTGTGCCCGTAATGGGACTTAGCAACGCCACCGACTTCCAGGAGTGAATAAAGCAATTGAATGAAAGATAAACGGAAAGATCTGGCATCGAACCGTGAGTTGGAGATCTATTTTGAAGCGAAAATTTGAAACCCCCCGCAAGCGTATAAGCGGATGGGAGGAGGGAGGAATCCCCACCCCCCTTGAGAAACGGGACTTATAAAAGAAAAGCGGAGGGGGGTAAAGGGGAAAAAAGAGTTGGTGAAAATACCTTTGGGGAAGCATTGAAGATTAAGAGTTTGTTGGTCTCCTGAGTGACGCGGCACGAACTTTGATAAAGTAAACAATTAAAAAGATGTCGGCATTTAAAAAGGTCCCGCAGAAGCCGGAAAAGAAGGGGGAGGAACTTCCGGTCTAGGCACCCCCCCACCGGAGGTAGCTGTCAATCAACAGAAAAGCGAGTCACTGCGCCCTCTGCTGGATCAAATGCAGAAAATCAGCGAAACTTTGTGTAACATGGAAAGTGTTCTCAGCAGTCAACAAAAACAGTTAACAGAAACAACAAAGAAGATGGAGGAGATTGTGCAAAAATGTTTGGTCTCAACGGAAGACACCAAGAAAATAAAGAGAAAGGTCAATAAATTAGAAAAACATCAGGATATGCAAGAAAAAAGAATTTTAATGTTACAGATGGAAAAATCAAATCGGACTCTCCGCTTTCAGGGCATTAAAGAAGAAGAAAAAGAGGATCTCAGAACTACATTGGCGAACGCCTTGGCACCCCTAACTGGCAGAGAAGCGTTGGAATTGAAAGAAGAGATGGATATGGCCTATAGAACCTATTCAGCCTTTACAAAGAAGAATAATCTGCCAGCAGAAGTGGTTGTCAAGTTTACTAAGCAGCGTACTAGAGATCAAATTCTGTGTTCAGTTTCAGCGGTGCCCTTGAAAATTGGGGAGCAGACCATCAGAACTTTGAAAGATGTTCCCTATGAAATCCGTATGAAAAGAAAAGCATATAAAGGATTGACCACGTTCTTACAAAGACATCAGACAATTTACAGATGGTGCATTCCCGAAGGACTAATTTTTAAATATAATGATAAAAGAGAGAAGATAGACTCCGTCTTCAAAGCACAAGAATTTCTGAAGAGACACGCCAGTACAGAGGAAGATGCAGCACTCGCAATTTGGACTGATTCAAGCAGCGAAGAAGACAGCGATCCGGAGGAGGGAGGTGCTGGAGCGGGAGACAAGAAGCCTAAAGAGGGCCCATCTTACAACTTGAGAGATATAAAAGGAAGACACCCAAAGAAATAGTTCGTGGAACGTCAGAAAGGAGCTGATTAATAACTAACCCCAATGGACTTTACTAACTTTATTAACAGAGTTATTTTGGACTTTTGAAAGATGAAAAGAAGATCTTCCAACCGTGGTGGTTGCCAAAATCTGTAATTATACTAACTAAAACTAATCTTTTAACAGAAAAAAATTCACTCCACTCTTTTTCTTAATCCAACTATATACCCTCTCCTTTTCTTTTTATAAAAAGCAATAAAATTCTCTCCTCGAAGGAATGGTAAACACAGAATGCAGCCAGATCTCTCAACTATGGTCAGGTATTTCAATGCACCACACAAATTCACACATCCCTCCTTCCTTTCATTTTACTCTCAGAGGTAACTATGGTTAGCATTGTGTATAAAGATCCGACCATCAGAGTAAAACAAGTTTGATGAAAAATCTGAAATATCTAAAAACTCTGGAAAAGTTCCCCTTATTAATATTATCCAGAATCTGAACACTAGACACAGTAATCTCCAAAATGCACTTTGCAAACTGGTTAAGTTTAAGTGCTGTGTGCAGTTAATGCACGTCACAAATAGCCCCCAAGCTGCTTTCATGGAGCGTTCATGGAATGGGGAGGGGAGTTCCCTTGCAAGAAGACACGGGCTTGCGTGTGAGCCACATTTAACTAATCAGGCAGTGTTACTCCAGACAGACCTAAATATTACACCTGCACTGAACCTTACTTTAGGGGCAATATCAGGTTCTCACCTGTTATCAAGAGGGTAAGTCCCAGGGTAAGATGTAGATGGATTTCTAATGCTCAGACACAAACAATGCTGTGGAGTCTTGTGAGCAAAAATTCTACTTTGTGAGCTACTGGCATTAAGTGAGCGAGCAATCTGGCTGCTGCATAAATTAGTTTGCTCTGGAGCCATCCTTCCTGAGCTAAGACAAAAATGTGTGAGCAGGAGGCTAAAATACTGTGAGCTAGCTCACACTAACTCAGCTTAGAGGGAACACTGGACACAAAACAGTTAAATAGCTTTTTGAAGCTGGTCTTCAGAAGAGCAACAACACTCTGAACAATCTTCTAGACTTGGGGGAGAGATAAAAGCAATGGATATTTTGAAAAAAAATGAGATTCCATTAATAACTGAAGTGGGAACATTGTTCATGCAACCACATCTCATCTTAATGCCTTCTATGGTATGTTTAGAAACTGTCTCTGCTGGTTCTCATTAATATCATTCTGCCCTAAGAATAAACTTTCTTCCACTGTCTAAGGCAAAGAAAAACAGTCCCTCCTTCCTCCTACTCATCTACTCCACTTGCTTCCACATACTAATAATTACATTTATTTCCTGACAACTCAACTGCTTTAGTACCCTATTAGCTTATATATGAGGGAGCATAAAAAGGTACAATGGTTGGTACTCCTTTCATTTCTTTCTGTTGACCTGGTTGGATGGGTTGGAGGGGAAGGGACATGTTAGTCTATCCTAATTATGTCCAGTGGAATTCTCATTGCAACAGGAAGAGGAAGTTCATGAACTAATAAAATTCTGTAATCTCTCCAGGTGGCTTGTCATACAGTTTCAATTTTGAATGTATGTATCTAGAGTTGGAGGTTTGTTGGATTACTGCCCACCCAACTGCCTAACAGTCTCCCTGCCTAAAATGTTGGGAAATGGATTCAGATTTGAAGCTATCCCAAACATCCCAGGTCCAGCACCTACATACATACAAACATGATTTAATTTTGCATGCTGGGCAAATGAAATGAAAAGTCAAATAAAATCAAATTTATTATTACTGTTCATGACCAATACAAGATCAGTTATAACAATGTACATGAATCTAATAAGTTTTGGGAAATACACAATCTTTAAAATTACTGAATGGCCAATGCATTCTTAAAATCACAGAAAAGATTGAACGAAACATCTACATTTTATGATTCAGCTGCATTCTGTGTTAATTCCCTGCAAATTCTGCATGGTGCTGCAAGAAATCTGACACAGGGGAGTATGAGCTGGGGATTTGTCTGAAAGGAACTCCCTCATAATTTCAGATTCAGAGCAGGCAGAAAACCTCCCAAGCAAGGGTGCAATAATCTTCTCATGGATTTCCTGGTAGAAACGGCAGTGAAACAAAATATGCTCATTTGTCTTGACCTTCCCTGCTCCACACAGGCAAACCCTATCTGCTAATGGGATCTTCCTATAACATCCCTCCACTACCACAGAGGGGAATATATTCCATCTAGCCATACAGGAAGCCCTGCGGTGGGACGGGACCTCTATAAGTAGGCTGCTGGAATTACAACATATCTAGTGTTCTTTGGAAATGAAAATCTAAGACTTGGGGAAATTTCAGTAACACCCTTGTTACAGTCAGAACACTGGTAGTAGAAAGTGGCATCAAGTTACAGCCAATTTACAGCAACGCCCATACAGTTTTTAAGGAAAGAGAGAAACAGCGATAATTTGTCATTGCCCACCTCTGTGTAGTGACCCTGGACTTCCTTGGAGGTCTCCCGTCCAAGTACCAACCATGGCTAACCTTGCTTAGCTTCTGAGATCTGATGAGCCTGGGCCATTCCACTCCTTGGTGATATTTAGATTCAATTACACATTGTATAACTAGATTAAAAATGTGCTGTAAGCCATGTCTGGTTGTGCTCAAAAGAGAGGTGCAGCTTACCCTTGTACCTCTTTGCTTATTGACCTGGATCCTACCATTCCACCGAGCAGTCTGAAGCAACCTGAGGAGCCTTCCTCTAACAGATGGACTGCTCCAGCCTAAGGAGACTTCTTCCAACTTCAGCAGCGAATCGCTCGGTGGAATGGTAGGACAGTAATAGGTGTCTAGATGGGTGGGGATTAAAACGGTTGTCTGAGTTCCAGAGCTAGCCAGTATTTCACTGATGGAGATCATGGTCCTGGCCACCTTGAAAGAGACATCTGCTAGACTTCTGCTTAAGAGATCTTCTCCATTCCTTAACAAAGTTAGCCACTATTTGACCTGTTGCTAATACCCAAGGCGCTCAAGCAACTGGTGGACAGGCAAAACAACTGGTGGACAGGAGTATCAAACATGGAAAGACTGAATGACCACAGCTGTGTTAAAATACATGGCTTTCTGATGGAGGTACAACTTCCACAATCTATTGGAATAAGGTGTTTGTTTGCAAAAGAAAACATTTCCCCCCCAGATGTTTCCTGCCACTCATAATATCTGCAAAGGAATTTCTTGAGCACATCATTGAACTCTAATTTTACACACAGTGCACCCTGGGAGAGAAACACTTATGCTGCCCTCATAATTAGCACTACTCCACTACTGTGAGAGCAAATTACACACTGGAGCTCCAAAATGGCCTTGGAAAGTTGATGGTCACCTGAAATTGTGGGGGATAAATCAGGCTGGAGAGTGACTAGGAGAAGCCTTGGAGTGCTAAGTTCAGGTATTTAAAAGGGGATTTTGCATTAGAGCTTGGTTTTATTCAATTGATTTTTTTTTCTTTTAGGAAGCAAAGAGTTGAACAGATCCAAGGTTACCACGAGGAATTAATCAGAATGACCTGTAGTGATACAGAATCATGCCCAACATTTTTCACAACTCAAGGAGCATAATTAAAGAGCTGAACCCCCAGCTGAATTTCCCTTAAATCAAATATCTCTCTGTGAGCCAAAGGATTCTCCGCTGAACTCATAATGAACCTCTTTTCCTTTTTTGCTTTCAGTATCTGTCTCAGAACCTGGAGACTTCCATTCCTATCGTAGTGTTTGGACATTTGCCAATGTGCCCCCAGGGAAGCCCTCCTTGCCCTTTCCTCATCCCCTGTCAGCCTTCCTCCAAGGAATAATTTTATGCCATCTGCTAATTATAGCACTTACAACACAACCTTTGAATAACTGTAGCTATTTGGTGAGGTGATTGTTCACCTACATCTGTGGAGGCTCATCAGTTCTACACACACAGTGACTGGTGTTATAAATAATTAAGTAGGCTTGTGACATGAGGTGATAGATAATGTGGCTCCTGCTGGATCAGAGGAAAGGTTTATCTAGTCTAATATCCTAGTTCTAGTAGCAGCTATTCAGATATAACTGGGAAGCTGACAAGCATGGCCTGAAAGCCCTTTCCCACATCTAGGCCTCTGCACCTAGATATTCCATTTTGCCATCTATTGTGTAGTGGGTTGGACACATAATGAAACCACTGATACCGATATAGTAATCAGCATGGTTCGCTATTACACAACAAAGACAACGTTACCTGGCCAGGTGGTCACTATATACAAGCGTAGGGGAACACCCCCTGGTGCCATTGGCAGGATTGAATTCCCGCCGCCATTCCCATTGGTTCCCCTAAGCTGGAGCCAGGAGCCCCTGTCCCATTGTTCCCTGGGACTCAAGCTCAGGCTCCGACGCTGACTCCCCAAGCAGTCAGCAGACACAACACCATCATGTGTCTGTGTCGTGCCATTAGGTCACCACCGCTTTATGGCAACCCAATGAATTAATGACCTCCAAAACATCCTATCATTAACAGGCTTACTGAGGTCTTGTAAACTGAAGGCCGTGGCTTCTTTAACTGAGCCAATCCATCTCATGCTGGGTCTTCCTCTTTTTCTGCTGCCTTCAACTTTTCCTAGCATTATAGTCTTTTTCAATGATTTGTCTTCTCATAATGTGACCAACGTATAATAGCCTCCGTCTGATCATTTTAGCTTTTAGGGAGAATTGATCTAGGCTTGATTTGATCTAGAACTGACCTATTGGTCTTTTTGGTGGTCTGTGGTAACCATAAAACTCTCCTCCAACATCACAGCATAGATAACCCCCATTTATAAATCTATCCTCCCTGAATTTTTCTAAAGCCATTTAAGCCACTGGTCACCGCCACATCTTGTAGCATGACATTTCATAGTCCTCTTTGTGTGAAAAAGTGATTCCCTTGGATCAGTCACTGTAGCATTTTAACGCTATAGCAATATGTCAATTACCATTTTTGTAAAAAAGCCTGAAAATGCCCCCTAAAATTCTGGTGGTGCAGCAATGGGGGGGGAGAAATGGCAGTTTCAGGGCCTTAAGGCAAAGAAAATGGTGATCTAAAAATGGAATCTAAAAATGTGCACCTTCCCTTCTCTGTCAAATACAAAGGTGTTTGGTGTCAAAGATGGTATCGAGCCAGGTTTTGGGATGATCACAGCAAAGACAGCTGTAGCAAGGGAGGGAAAGTGGAGCAAAACATTTTTATGGAAACAACCCTTATCCACTTTCTTTACATAATGCATAATTTTACAGTCATCCAACACTCATTGCTGATTTAATACTAAATTATTATTATTATTAAATTATTAAATATACTAATTTATCAGTTTATTCTAAAGCCTGTCTTCTCTGTATTAATTATCTAAATTCTATAGCAAATACTAACAAAGGAAAAAATCTCAGAAAAACTGGAGCAAACCTCCTACCAGCTGACTTTTCTTCATCTCCCCTGCTATCCCTCTTTTCTTTTTCTTCTTTTTCCTCTTTCCCTGCCCCAATACTATAAATGAGAAAGTCCCAAGATGCTTTATTAATCAAACAACTAAGAAATGACAACACATACATATTATCATTCAGCCATGTAAATGCCTAGAACCAGAGATTCAAGGCTTGTCTGATATTCAGTTATTTCACTACCCAGCACTCTGTTTTGAAGCATAACACAACAAAGATAGTTCCATGGCTGGGTCACTTTCTGAAGAAGGGCTTTCACCGGCAATCTGCTGCCCTGCTAGCATGCCAGCCTCACCTCTTCCTCGGATCCCTGGATGGGGCTGACCAGAGATGCTGTACCCTGCAGGGTAGGCTGGGGTGGAGGGGACCTTGCCTCCATTTTTCCTGGCTCCTCTTCTTCCCCTGCTGTCTCAGTCTCTTGACAGCTGCTGGCTTTCCAGAGGGCTAACACCGGCAATGTGCTGCCTGGACTGAGAAGCCCAGAGATGCTGCATGGCGCTGGGTAGTCAGGGATGGGGAGGAACCTCACTTCCATTTTTCTCAGCCCCTCCAGCTGCACCCTGTTTTCTAAGCAAGGCCTCTATAAAGATTCCATGATAAATGTAAGCAGCTCACCATGTGGATACTGCCTGGAAAGTCTCCAATGTCTAGCTCTCCTGGGAGGTGCTTTGTTACTGAGAAGACTTTTTGTGCAGCAGGGCTGACCCACTTACATATTTCATGGTGGCCATGAAGAGCTCCATCTGCACAGAAGAGACTTTTCTGGCAATCATATCACTTGCATAACACACGAAGCAAGTCTAATTGTTACAGTGTCGTAAATGAACAAATGCTCAAGCTACAGACAAACCCGGTGGCACCTTTCAGAGGAAGAATTCAGCGCCACGTCTGGAAGTCACATTCTGCTGCTTCAGATACAGCAGTGGAAACACCAGCTGAAAAGAACTACAAAGCAGTTAACTACTGAATGGGGCTCACAAGCATAATTGGCCATAGCAAAACTATCTCTGGTTACTTGTACAGTCTTCAGTATGGATTCCTCTCTGTTTCTTTTGTAGCTCGTTTCCTGGGTTGGTTGTAAGCAACACTCCTACTGCGGTAGACATCAGCTTTTAAAAAGCTCCATAAAAAGTGCCTCTATTCATGAAGCACCCAGCAGGTGGGATTAATAAAAAAATCTTTAACAGAACTCCATGAAGAAGTCTCATACATATAGCCTTGTAACATCTGTTCCACAGACTTAGGAGGAACGTAACAGAAGAAAATGCATTTCCTTTATCTGTGCAAGCGCTATTTCACAACCTTGCTTTCCCCTCCACTGTCACCTTCTTTAAACTGCTTTTAAAACTACCCAAATAATCTGTAAATATAAGTTAGGACATTATGAATCTGTTTATGGGGCTGGAGGACTTGTATGGGGTGCCAACCGTTTTCACAGAACTGCTCGTCACTCCTCAGGGTGTGAAAGGTACAAGCAGGTACTATTTGTTCACAGCAGTGTTACCTGCAAATAGTAAATGACAAGGAGAAAACTGGGAAGTTCCTTGTTTGGCTGTTACTCCTGTGGTCACATCAGCAGCTTAGCTGCCTGTGAGCATTTCACAGTTTTACCTATCAAACTTTTATCCTGCCTTTCCTCCAAGAAGCTTAGAGTGATGGAAATGATTTGCTTTCCTTGTCCATTTCCCCCACAGAGTAAAGTTGTGAGGTAAGAGACTACTGATCCAAAATCACCCAAGTGAGATTCACAACAGAGTAGGAATTGGAACATGGGTCTCTCCGGTCCTGTTTCAGCATTCTAACCACGATCGCACACTTACTCTCAATTCTGACTTGCTTTTGACATTTTCTGAGACTCTCTTTACATAAATCTTATGGTTTCTATTCCTGCTTTGTATTCAAGCAAGCTTCATTTTACAAACCGATCTGATAAGAAGAATACTTCCTAAAGGTGAAGGAACCTCATCCTTCCATTTGCCTGCTCTCCAAGAGAAATATCCCTTGAAGTGCAGAGGGATCCATCTTGCTCAGAAGTAGTCACTGAAAAACTCATTGTGGAATCTAGTCCTGCATATATTTCCATAGTCCTCCTGCAAAAAAACAAAGCTATACAAAAAGTAGCTGCAGAAGAAGAAAAGGGAACCACATGAGTTTCTGTGGGTGCAAGGATGAGGTTCAGATCACAGAGCAGCTATACTGTGTTGATCCACATTTGCAAAACCATTTGCAAATACAAAAATTATAAATTCTGCACTGCACTGAAACACTCTCATTAGGTTTCATCACTGTAGAACAGCTATGGAGAAGAAAATCCTGTTCCCCGAATGTCTTTTCTCAGTTAACAATCAGGCAGGCCAATGATGACTCACAACAAACACCACGACTTATTGCTTGCATGAAAACATGGCTGTTTAGAGAAGAAGCAGAGAAAGATTTAGGTAAAGATGCAAAGTATATTGTTGAAATCTGTCTTAAAGAAATGCATGTCATTAATGTGGCACAGCAGGTGGGATCATATGAAGCTCACCGAGGTAGCCTTGAATTGTCTTCTGACTCAACCTATTCAGGGTTGTTGTGTGATTATGCAATTTCCTCTCCTACCCCGTATCTCAGCTGCTCTCTAGATTGCAGCTATGCTTGAGAATACGTAGTTCATGGTCTTGTTTGGTGTAGTGGTTAAGAGCGCGGACTCTAATCTGGGAGAACCAGATTTGATTTCTCACTCCTCCACATGCAGCTGCTGGTGTGCCCTTGGGTCAGTCATAAGGTCTTTCAGAGCTGTTCTCTCAAGGGCAGTTCTCAAGAGAGCTCTCTCAGCCCCACCTACCTTACAGGGTGTCTGTTGTGGGGAGGGGAAGGGAAAGGCATTGTAAGCCACTCTGAAACTCAGAGTGAAGGGCGGGGTATAAATCCAATCTCTTCCTCCTCCTCCTCCTCCTCCTCCCATGGTTGCTGTTCCTGTATAGTCCAGGTTTCTACATCACAATGATAACATCTTCCACCAGTGTGGGTGAGATCATGGTGCACCTCCTCAACATCATGTGCTTGGACTCAATGTGCTTGGTCTCAATATGGTTGTTACAGCTGCAGTTTGGCACCTAGGCAATGCGGAAATGGAAACTCTGCTACCATCAGAGAAATGAACCTGCATTGAGTGTGAATCTAAGCCAGAAGAAAGGTTGCTACTGCCAAAGTAACTTCCATGAAGTACAGGAAGTACTACTCCACCTGCAAAGGACATCCACCTCCCAGTAGTCCCATTTAAGGAGGCTTTCTCAGATCACACTTCTGTTCCTAGAAGCACTCGTAGACAGAGTCTGCTAAAGGAATGGATGCAATCCATATCCTGTTGAAATCAGCAGCAAAACTCTGATTGAATTCAGTTCAACTAGATTGCTCCCAATAACCATTAATGTAAACAATTAAATGGGCCCCAGAAACTAGTCCTAGGAACGCATGCCTAAAGGACAAATCCATGTGTTTTTGAAAAAGGTGTCTGACCTGTTTGGATAATAGTTCTACAATTATTACATGGTATCCAAAAATACCATTACAATGTGCTACGTCCGTTTGTTTCTTTGTATATTCCCAAGAGTGGCTCGTTCAGCCTTTACTAAGAATCACGCTTCTTCTCCTAATCAAACTTCTCTCTCTCTTGCTTCTAATGAAATCTGAAATGGTACTCAAACCACTCCCCATGGCCAAGATATCAAGCTGAGCTGTTGCTTGTCAAAATTGACATTACAGTCCCGTTGGGGGGCAGGCAATTCCTTAAGGCTATTTCCCAGACACTGCTTAAAAAAAAACACACTCCCCATCTCCTCTGCAATACAGTTGGTCTTACCAGCTGACCATGGGATAAGCCTTGCGTTGTGCTGACCATTGTGCCCCGATCCACTGTTAAAACAAATCACCTAATTAAATGAAACTGCCTCAGCAGCCTCTAGTTCCTCATAGCCACAATGCAACAATGTAGACTAGTCATTTTGTGTTCAAACAGTCCCTGGGCGATTAGCCCCAATTGTTTGCATTTAAAGGGATTTTTCTTTTCCCTTTCTGATGAAACCACTCTGGCACTTTGCTGAGCAAAACCACTTACCATTTTGCCTCTGTAAATTACTTTTATTTGCCTCTAATTAGGATAGCTTATGGGCTGTATTGGTGCACTTAATGTAATAAACAATATTTTTTTTAAAAAAGAGCATTAACTTTAGGAACACACATTTAAACCTGGAAATAACTCCTCTTTCTTGAGCATAAAACACTAATAATTGAGAGAGTCGAACAAATTGCATTCCTGGGTTGCATTAAATTGCCAGGTATTATCTTTTCACATTAAAAGGAATGAAGGAAAAGTAACCATGCAGCTACAGGGCAAGGAGGGTGAAGGAAGAGGAAAGCAGAATATTGCTCCCATTGATCATTTCGTCCAAAGCTGTTAGATGATGAGCCCTGGCCTCGATCAACACTGCTGCTGCAAGCAATACAAAGTTCCATTTTATCAAAACCTGGGGAAAAACAGGTTAGTTTGTTGTTGATCTGCTTGTGTGTGGTGGGCTTTGGGTGATTATCGGAGGCTCCAATTTAGAATGTGTCCACACTGGAGCTTGCCATGTCACTGAAACATGAGTCCAGAAAGTATGGTCCTGCTTCTGCGTCTTTGCTGGCCATATTGCCTACTGGCACACAATGTCTTTGGTTCATTTTGAAGATTAAAGGTATAATCCCTGTGAGGGTCAGCTTGGCATTGAACAGTTTGTGTGTGTGGGGGGGGGCAGAAGCACTGAAGTGGCCTACATGAACACACACACACACACACATTCTCTGCTGAGATGACCACTGAAATACTCAGTGGAAGGAATATTTTCTCTTGCTTTAAGCCACAACGGGACTCAAGTCCCCAGTGACCCCACCTTCTAACTGCATGCCTGATGGTCATTTAGGTCCAATGCAAGGAATGGGAACAAATGGCCCTTAGAGGTATACAGTGCATTTCCCCATCTCCCATCATGAGTTTAAAATGGACGGTTTCTTATTTACTTAAAACTTTTATTCCCCAGCTCTCAGCTTTCATTCACAAAGCAATTTCTAAACGATCAGATATAAAACAGTCAAACAACAAAGGCGGCAAAATAGATAACAGGATGGAAGAAAGATAAAATTGTGTAAATAAATGCAACCACAAAACAAACAAACCATCCTTTGAAACCAAGCACCAGCAACCATGTATAATTAAAAAACCAAACCATGTCAAAAATCAGATTTAACATAGTCCTTTGGAATAGTTTAAATAATTCCTCATGGGCATGATTCAAAGGGTTGCTAGGTGACCAGTTGTCATTGGTATGGAATTTGCCTTGTGGGATTCCACAAGGCCTGGTTTTATCCCCCATGCTATTTAATATGTATGGAAAGTCCTTAGGGGGAACTCATTCATGGTTTTGATGTAGAATGTCATCAGTGAGTTGAGACCCAGCTCTATATTTCTTTTTCAAAATCCCCTGGTGATGTTGTAGAGGTCTCTTGAACAAGTGCCTTACTGCTGTAGTTAAATAATTAAGGGTAAACATGTTGAAAGTGAACAAGATTGAGGTAATGTTGGTTGAATTCTGAGGTTGGTTGGTTGTGAAGGCTGTTCTTCCCACTTTTGGTGGGGTCCAGTGTTATTACTGGAGAAGTATGTTAAGGCACCTGCTATAAAGGCATTCTTTCAACTTCATGTAGCCTGGAAGATGGCCCATTTACCCTAATTTGGCTGATCTGGCTATAGGTACCTCTGTGCTGGGCTACTGCAATGCAAGTTACGTGGGCCTGCCCAGAAACTCCCACCGGTACAGAATGCCACAGCTTAGTTACTACTGGGCACTAGGCAGAACATACATGTCACACCCATTATATACTTCACTGGTCACTGATCACTGATCAGTTGCGGGGTTCAGTTCAAGGTTCTGCTTATCACCTACAAAGCCCTTAATGACCTTCAATACACATACTTGCAAGGTTGCCTCTCCTGACATGCCCTACCACAAACCTTCCCACAACCCTAATTTCGGTAGTAAAATCATCCAGGTTTGTGTGATCTTGCTCCCATGACTCTCCCATGACCCTCCACATGGTTTTTTGAAGGTTCATGTGTCTCGTGGTGAGACGTGGGGGATGGATAGCTGAAATGGCTTACACCCATTTCAGTGTAACAGTGGGGCCAGTGCACCCGCCAGCTGTGAAGCTGAAATAGATGCAAGCCATTTCAGCAATCCCGTTTGCTCCCTCACACTCCAAGCCTGGGGTGGGAGTGAAACAGAGGGGTTTAATGGCTCACAGCCATTTAAACCTAACAGCTGGGCATGTAAACAGTCTGAGTCATAATCACCTATTGTTGTTTTGCCCACAGTTGTCCTCTAATGACCCATCTCAGTAATGACATGATAAGACCAAGGAAAGGTGTAGAAGTTGTTCTTGAGTTCTCTGCTTGCAGTGGCAGCATGGGGAAAACATGTAGAGTTAAAACATTTTAACCGAATGACGTTGGATCAAATCAGGTCCAGTGAAAGGTGCTGACTGCTCAATCAGGGACACCAAAAAACAACACAGGCCTCCTGACAAAGGTCTCTCTGGCTCTCCCCTCCACTCCGCATCAACCCAAACATCATATGAAAGCACCTCACATGACTTGCTTGGTTCCATAGGCGCCCCCACAACGACAGGAGTTCCTGGAATTTTGCCCCCTCTTTCAGCAGCCTGACCCATGTGGAAGAGGCAGGCCCATAGCCAGGATTTTTTAAAGTTGGGGGGCACTTAAATTTGTTAGGGGCACTGGCTAATCAAATTAAAGGAATACCCAGCTCCTTCCCTGCAACTGCTGCCACTCGGGGGCCCTGGGCTGGATGGGAAGTCAGGGGGCTTTTTATGTCTGTCTGTCTGTCTGTATTTGATATCCCACCCTCCCCACCTCAGCAGGCTCAGGGTAGCTCACAGAAAACACACACACACAGACACACATATATTTAAAACAATGGAGAAGTTAAAACACAATATTTAAAAAGATAAAATCACAGCATATAAAACCATATAAGCGCCAGTAAACATAGATGTCAATAAATACTGATAAGTATTGATAAGTGATGGCGGTGTACTCTCAGCTTCCAAATGGTAATTACTACCACAGTCTGGACTCCCACCAGGCTGTTGATTATTGATTATTGAGTCGGTGCTGATCTTGGGGCCAGGGCCATAATATTAGGGGGCAGCACCCTAGTTGAAAGCCTGGTGGAAGAGCTCCGTTTTGCAGGCTGTTACAGTTCTGCAGGGCCCTGATGTAATTCAGGAGCTCATTCCACCACTACAGGGCCACCACTGAGAAGGCCTTGGCCCTCATCACTGCTAGCCTGGCTTCTTTAGGGCCAGGAAAGGCCAAACAGTTTTGGGAGCCTGATCTTAGTGCTCTCTGGGGAACATGTGGGGAAAGGTGGTCCCTTAGGTAGATAGGACCCTGACCATATAGGGCTTTAAAGGTAAGAACCAGCACCTTGAACCGAATCTGGTATGCAATAGGCAGCCAGTGCAGTGGTTTTAGGGCAGGCTGGATGTGCTCCTGCATGGGGAGACACAACAACAGCCTCACCGCTGCATTCTGCACCAGCTGCAGCTTCCAGATTTGGGACAAGGGCAGCCCCATGTAGAGAGTGTTGCAGTAATCCAATCTTGAGGTGACCATTGCCTGGATCACTGTTGCCAGGTCATTGCATTCAAGGAAGGGAACCAGATGCTTAATCAGGCACAGATGGTAAAAGGCAACTTCACTGTGGCTACTACCTGGGCCTCCATTGTTAACGAGGCATCCAGGAGCACTCCCAGACTCCTAACCTCTAATGCTGGTTACCAACACCAACAGCGCCCCATTGAAGGTCAGAAGTGGGATCCCTAGCCTTGGCCCGCTCCGACTCAGGCACAGGACCTCCATCTTCATCAGATTCAATTTCAGCTCACTCAGTCTAAGCCAACCAGCCACAGCTCTCAACACCAGGTTCAGATCTCTCAGACTAGAGTCTGACTGGCCGTTCACCCACAGATAGGGCTGGGTGTCATCTGCATATTGGTGAAAACCCAGCCCGTGACTCTGGGCAATCTGGGCAAGGGGGCACGTATAGATGTTGAATAACACTGGGGAAAGCACCGCACCTTGGGGCACTCCACAGACTAGTGGGTGCCTTCCAGATAGCTGCTCCCCAACAACCACCCTTTGTCCCTGACTCTGAAGGAATGAGGAGAGCCACTGCAAGGCAACCCCCTGAATTTATTATTTATTTATTCATTCATTTGATTTGATTTGATTTATACCCTGCCCTCCCTACCAAGGCAGGCTCAGGGCAGCTTACACAAATACATAAAAGTACAATTAAAATCCATCATAAAATTCATCATAGCAAAAACAGGTTGGTTATCCTAAAATCCATAAATCCACTATCCTAAAGTGCTGGTACAGTTTTCAAATAAAGTGCACGAGCAGAAATTTCAGATTGAACCATCCTCCATGGGTGACAGTCATAATGATGTTCCCACATGCTCTGTTGATCTCCTTATTTACCTAGTGAGGCGGGCTAGAGATGGTAAAGTTGGGGCACTTGGTCTCTTCTCGGATGTCATACGCAGCTCCTAATTGAACGCCTGGTGGAAGAGCTCCGTCTTGCAGGCCCTGTGGAACTGTAAAAGGTCTCTTCCAGGAGCTCATTCCACCAGTGTGGAGCCACTACTAAGAAGGCCCTGGCCCTGGTTGTTGCCAACCTGGCATCTTTGGGACTTGGGAGGGCCAGCCTGTTTGGGGCCCCTGAATGCAGTGCTCTCTGGGGAACATGTGGGGAAAGGCGGTCCCTTAGGTATGCTGGATCCTGACCATAGAGGGCTTTAAAGGTCAAAACCAGCACCTTGAAGCAAATCCAGTAGGCTATTGGCAGCCAGTGCGGTGCTTTCAGCACAGGCTGACTGTGTTCCCACATGGAAAGACCAATCAACAGCCTGGCTGCAGCATTTTGCACTAGTTGCAGCTTCTGGGTTTGAGACAAGGGTAGTTCCATGTAGAGAGCATTACAGTAGCAGGGCTGGCTCACTCACTAGGTGAACTAGACTTTCATCTAGGGCAGGGCCATCATGGGGGCACTGAACTGAGCCACCCTCCCCCCACCAAAAGCTCACACCGTGCGCCCTGGCCACCGCCACCGCCACCACCACCACCCTGGCCGCCACCGCCTCTTCTCTCCTCCGATTCCTGATGCGACCGCCCTCTCTCCTTCCACCCGGGTCACGAGGGGCACTGCTGCCATTGCTGCCTGTCCCTAGCATGGCTTTCTGGCCACTTGCTCCACAGCGCATCCCTTCACTGATGGGTCTCTCCTCCTCCTCCTCCCCCCTGGCAGGTGTGCTCCCCGGCAGGGAGAGATGGGAGGTGGCGGTGGTGACAGGGTGCGTGCGCTCTCATTCGGGGCTCCTCCCAGCTGGCGGCACTGGTGGCCAGCTTTCCCAGGCTGCTTCCTCCGCACGTGCCGCAGCAGGCGGCTCCCAGACAAAGCACCGGTCATTGGCACCTAATTGGGGAGGAGAGCTGGATTCAGGGGCTCAGGAGAGGGAGGCGCTTCTTCCTCACCGGCCCATCATCCCCGGCCTTGGCTTTCCGTCGAGGCAGGGAGAGGCCATGCACAGCCCCGAGCAGCCTGCACTGGGCCCGGCAGCTGACATCTGACTGAGGGGTGGCGGTGCCACTGCCTCTCCAAACCACAGTGCAATTGCGCGTGGGCTGGCTTGGCTTGGCCACCTGCTGGCCTCTGCCACCCACCTTCCCAGTGCTGCCACGCCCCTCCCATGCTGCCCTAAACTTATGTGTACACATAAGCGTAAACCCAGAATTAAACTTCATTGGTTTTAAAGGTGCCACTGGACTCAAACTCTGTTCTAATTGCTTCAAACGCACCCCAATCACTCTGAAACTGTAAAGTAACGCAAGGAGGGTGGCCAGCATCTCCACGCAGCTGGAGGAAGCTGGCTGGCTGGGCAGTGGTAGGGCTCCTGCTCCCCCGGGAGTGGCACGAACTTCGCTGGGGGGGTTGGTTGTGGGAAGGAAGGGCTGCTGGAGGGAGGGACAGTCCTGGGCAGCTGCGAGGGTGCCTGAAGGGGGTGCCAGAAATTGGTGGGCATGCGGGGGGGGGGGGCGCCAGAAGGTGTCCTTGCCTAGTGTGCCAAAATACCTGGGGCTGGCCCTGTCCAGTAGTCTAACCTTGAGGTGACCATTGCATGGATCACTGTTGCCAAATTGTTTTGGCAATAGGGCCGTGCAAGTTGCATTCTAATTTGGACGCCACCATTAAAAGACATGCTACATAAGGTTCCTCGGAGCCAGTTTGGTGTAGTGGTTATTTGCGCAGATTCTAATCTGGGAGAACCGGGTTTGATTCCCTATTCCTCCACTTGCACCTGCTGGATGACCTTGGGCAAGCGGGGCCTCACGATCCTTCTCACTTTTTGGGTTTTAAGCAGGAGGTGTCAGAAAAGTTACCACAGGGATAACTGGCTTGTGGTGGCCAAATGGATCCGGCTTGCCAAGATTGCTCGAAAGCCAGTCGAATCTGACTCTAGGGTTGCGGTGCTCATCTCCATTTCAAAGCCGAAGAGCCAGCGCTGTTTGAAGATGTTTCCGTGGTCATGTGGCCGGCATGATAGGCCCTCAACCCAGATGCCTCCAGAGATCGTCTGTGAGGGCAACCAGGACCGTCTCTGTTCCGTGGTCTTGTCGGACACTGGGCTGGAAGGGGGCCTAGCCCCGAGATGCTCCACAGTAGCTACGGGCCTGAGACAGAGGCAGATTTGTGGAGAAAATGGAAGGTAAGGAAGAACTTGCAGGATGGGCACTACAGGGGGGATGTTTATAGGATTATTTTACCTGCTTTTCAAAGATCCCCAAGAGAAAAATTTATAGCTATCCAGGGTCTAATGGCAAGAAGGCCCTTAGTGGTCAGGGACCCTCATACCTTAGAGACTGTTTCTCTCAATATGCACTGAGAAGAGCCTTAACGCTCAGGAAGTACAAACCTCCTTGTGGTCCCTAGCCTGAGACAGATCCAGCTGTCCTCAACCGGGGTGGAACTCTCTGCCTGAGAACATCCAAGTCCTGCAGGATTTGTTACCTTTCTGCAGGGCCTGTAAGACAGAGATGTCCACCAGGCTTTCGGTTGAGGACAGCAACGGCATAATTCTGTGATCTGGCACCTTCATACCCCTCTTCCCCCCCCCATGTTTCCCCCTTCCATATTTTACAAGTCTTTCTGGGAGGTCTGTGATTTGCTGTACCAGGAATTCTGACTGCTAGCCATTTTGGGATTGATACATTTTTTTTTTTTTATTAAGGACTGTTCTTTTTCTTGTTGGTTTAATTTTTAAAAAACATATTTATTGTATATCCCTTTGTAAGCTGCCCTGAGCCCTGCATGCAGGGAAGGGTGGCCTAGAAATCTAATTAATAAAATAAAAGAAGAAGAGAATACATTAATTAATTACGGATCATAAGAATTGCCCTACTGGATCAGACCAGTAGTCCATCTCATCTACCAGTCTGATTCACGCAGTGGCCAACTGCTGGTATTCAGAGGTATTCAGAGGCAGCAGCAGAAATGAAGGTTTCCATTAATTGCCAAGGATAGTAGCTAAGGTCACAATCCAACAAATAAGGATGTGTGTTTAAGCACACTGATTACAATAAATTTAAGTGCACCTAACTATGCTGGATTGTAGTTGTTTTAAGCATTCGTATCTGCCTGCGAAACAAAACCTGCATTTGAGGATAAACACACTGAAGCTGGATGTGCTAGGCAGAAGAACAGTGGGACAATATTAATCCTGTATGTTAGTATTAGTCAATCAGCCTCCCACTATTCTTTCCCCTACAACATCCTGTGTAGTAATTGCCAAGGCATTTGCAAAGATATCGAAAGCACTTCCAGTGGATGCTTTTAATTCAGGAAGGTTTCTACCACTTTCCCTCTCCCCTCGTCAAAATCCTTCTTCTTATTTGCTGGTTATTATAATGCAGTTGGTGCTGTCAGGATTTTTTTTTTTAAATTAAATGACTAAATGGCAAACAATTCACATTATTGCCTGAAAATATCTTGAATCAAAACTTTTACCAAACTGCACTCTGCCAGCTATGCAAATGGCCCATCTGAATGATTATAGAAGGCTTAAATTATCATATTGTATTTAAGAGCAAATAAAAAGCTATAATGGCTTTAAAATATTTATGCTAAGTTGTTTATCATGAGGGGGGGATCAGCACCACTTTAATGTGGGGGCATTATTCCCCCTTATTCTTTTTTTCTTGACATACAACATATTGCTGTGACTAACCTTTAAGAGTTAGATCCATACTATGCACAACACAGACTGGTTTTAATGAAAGCTAGGAAACAGCTTTGCACTTATGTCGAATAAGGATGTGGCCTTGCATTTTATACGCAGGCTGTTAATAGAAAGCTTCCCACATTTGGACTAATCTGTGATCTAGATTTCAATGAATCACAGAACAAATCTGAAATAGTTCAGGCTTAACTATGGCCTGTCTCTTAACTCAGCCATTCACATTTACATGCGCCGTGGTGGCTTAGAGGTTAAGACACTGAGCTGCAGACTGGAAGGTCTGTAGTTTGGCAATTGGAGACCCGAGTGCTGCATGACAGAATGAGCTCCCATCTCTGGCCCCAGCTCCTGCCAACCTAGCAGTTGAAAAGCAAGAAATTGCAAGTAGATAAATAGGTACCTCTTTGGTGGAAAGGTAACAATGTTCCTGTCAGACTTGGGCCCTAATATGCTGAATATGATGGTTATTGATTCTTAGAGAGCTAATGCTTAGTTTCGCTTTTGTATTCCTGCTTGCTTAGCATATCTGGTTTTGCTGTATGCCCTTATCTGCCAGCCCTTGCTGACATGACATTTCTAAGGGGGAGAGTGAGTGAGAGTCTGATTGTCTGTAGGTGTAAGGATGCGCCGCTTTTAACTCTTCTCCACGCAGCCACCAAGGAGTTCTCAAGTTTTCACATGGGAGACGACCTTGGGAGAGATAAGACTTTGGTCTTAGATAGACGGGTCATATAACTTTCATGTCCTGTAGTAATGCCGATATCTATGACGTATGTTTTTTTTTTCTGTAAAAACCTCTCCTAAAAAGGAGAGAATTTTATTGCTTTTTTTGATAAGAAAAGGGTAGGGTATATAGATGGACTAAGAAAAAGATTGGAGTGAATTTTCTGTTAGAGTATTAGTTTTAGTTAGTACAAATACAGTTTTTGGCATCCACCATGGTTAGAAGATCTTCTTTTCATCTACCGAAAGTCCAAAATAACTCTGTTAATTAAATTAGTAAAGTCCTTTGGGGTTAGTTGTTGAACAGCTCCCTTCTGCCGCCTCACGAACAATTGCTATATCTTGGGATGTCTTCTTTTTAAGTCTCTCAAATTGTATGATGGGCCCTCTTTTGCCTTCTTGTCTCCCGCTCCGGCACCTCCCTCCTCTGGGCCGCTGTCCTCTTCGCTGCTTAACTCTGTCCAATTGGCGAGTTCTGCATCTTCCTCTGAGCTGGCGTGTCTCTTCAGAAATTCTTGAGCTTTGAAGACAAAGTCAATCTTCTCTCTTTTATCCTTGAATTTGACGTCAGTCCTTCGGGAAAGCACCATCTGTAAATGGTTTGATGTCTTTGTAAAAACGTGGTCAATCCTTTGTATGCTTTCCTTTTCATACGAATTTCATATGGAACATCTGCTCTCCAATCTTCAAGGGCACCGCTGAAACTGCACGCAAAATTTGATCTCTAGTACACTGCTTGATAAACTTGACAACCACTTCTGCTGGCAGATTATTTTTCTTTGTAAAGCTGGAATAGGCTCTATAGGCCATATCCATCTCATCCTTTAATTATTGCGCTTCTCTGCCAGTTAGGGGTGCCAAGGCATTCGCCAGTATAGCTCTGAGATCTTCTTTCTCTTCTTCCTTTATGCCCTGAAAGCGGAGAGTCAGGTTTGATTTCTCCATCTGATGCATTAAAATTCTTTTTTCTTGCGTATCTTGATGTTTTTCTAATTTGTTGACCCTTTTCTTAATTTTCTTGGTGTCTTCCGTTGAGACCAGACACTTCTGTGCGATCTCCTCCATCTTCTTTGCTGTTTCTGTTAGTTGTTTTTGTTGACTGTTGAGAACACTTTCCATGTTGCAAAGGGTTTCACTGATTTTCTGCATTTGATTCAGCAGAGGGCGCAGTGGCTCGCTTTTCTGTTGATCGACAGCTGGCTCTAGGGGAGGCTGCCAGGACCGGAAGTCCCTCCCCCTTCTTTACCGGCTTCTCAGGGACCCTTTTCTGCCCCGACATTTCTTTTATTTGTTTACTTTAACGAAGTTCGTGCCGCGTCCCCCAGGAGACAAGCTAGCTTCTTAATCTTCAGTAAAACCCCAAAGGTACTTTCACCAAGCCGCTTTTTTGCTTCACCCCCCTTCACTCTTCCTTTAACAGTCCCGTTTTTCAAAGGGGGTGGGGATTCCTCCCTCCTCCCATGCGCTTATACGTTTACGGGGGGGAGCACATTTATACCACTTCAAAAATAGATCTCCAACTCACGATTCGCTGCCGATTCTTCTTTTTATTTTAATTAATTCCGCTGCTTCTCCACTCCTGGAAGTCGGTGGCGTTGCTACTTCCCATACGGGCACAACACAGCGGGGCCGACTGGGGCGGGGAGAAAGCCTAAATTTCCTGGCTGTTTGCTGGCAAAGAGGCTACTCCCCAAGTGCCCCTGGTTTGGAGCCTTTACCTAAGGCTCACTAGGGTCTTTCACATATGCGAAGACCCCCCCCCCAACTGCATGTGGGCTAACCACCTCCGGGAGCGTCCCGAGAGGTGGCCGCGATTCGCTCCGCCGAAACCGAAAGTCCCGATATCTATGACGTATGTATGGAATGTGAGACCTCATCTTTATTATCAATTCCTTGAGCTGGTATTGCCAGGCCTGACAAAGGCGTTTGTCTCTACAGTTAACCAAATCTTCTCAATAAACTTTCATTAAAGGACTGAGTTAAGAGTGGTTTTACTGGAAGCCTGACAGTTCCATGCACCTCAGCCAGCCACATGACCACGGAAATGTCTTCGGACAGCACTGGCTCTTCAACTTGGAAATGGAGATGAGCATCACCCCCTAGAATCAGATTCGACTAGCTTTTGAGCAAGGAAAACGGACTCTAATCTGGGAGAACTGGGTTTGATTCCCCACTCCTCCACTTGCACCTGCTGATGTGACCTTGGGTCAGTCACAAGCTCTGGCACAGCTGTGCCTGAAAGAGCAGTTTGTGTTAGAGTTCTCTCAGCCCCACCTACCTCACAGGGTGTCTGTTGTGGGGAGGGGAAGTGAAAGGAGTTTGTAAGCCACTCTGAGACTCCAAGTGAAGGGTGGGGTATAAATCCAATCTCTTCTTCTTTTTCTTCTTCTTCCCTTAACTATATGGTAAAAAAGAAAGGAAAAACCACATAAAACAGCTTGAGTTGCCAACAGGCCTGGATAAAAATGTCCTGTCTTTTTAAAAGAGGCTTAATGGAATGGTATTTACCACATGAGGATATTTACTGCCATGCTATGAAGAACTTCAGCTGCCCATTCAGCCTCCATTAAAGAGGACATTTTTCTCCAGGCTTGTTGGCAACTCAGAACTGCTTTATGCTGTTTAAGACTTTGGATCCATCCAGTCCAGAATTACCAGCTCTGGGCCACAAAGACTTTTCTGAGCCCTGCCACCCACGATGCTTACACCTGGAGATGCCAGAAACTTAATATGGAACCCACTGCATGCTTATGTTCTCCAGCTGAGCTATTTCAATGGCATTGTGAATGCTTGCTTAGATCAGTCAGAGGATGGAAAAGCCGCTGCTATAGGAATAACCTTTTATATGGAATTATTATAGGTATGGGAGTCCTTTTGTACTGACAATGCAACTTAGCAGCCAACAAGCTCCAGGATTTACCCAGGCCAGAGTTAGCTGAAAACCTTAGGCATGTCTCTTGCCACTTGAACCCACATACCCATCTGATAGCTTGCTTACTGTCTCCTTATCTCAGGTGTGGCTTTTTGTTTTTTTGCTGTAGGTCTGTTCCATTTTGTTGATTGCCATTTGCCCACTGGGGGTTGGGAAATCTGCAGCCTCCCTGGTTCCTGTTGCACACCAGCACTCTGACGACTGGCAGGGGAAATTAAATTTAAAAATCACAGTCCGGCAACCAGTGTTCCCTCTAAGCTGAGTTAGTGTGAGCTAACTCACATTTTTGTCTTAGCTCAGGAAGGACGGCTTCAGAGCAAAGTAATTTATGCAGCAGCCAATTCACTTGCTCACAACTTTAATGCCAGTAGCTCACAAAATGGAGTTTTTGCTCACAAGACTCCACAGCTTAGAGAGAGCATTGCCGGCAACAATGTTACATCACTTCCATCACTTCCAAGGATAACCTGGGAACAAAAATGATGTCGTGCCTCTCTAGAAATCACCAGAGATGCTATGGTTTTACCACAGAGATGCTATGGTTTTACCACAGAGCAGAGGTCCCCCAACCTTTTTGGCCCTGCAGGCACTCCGTCACAGTGTGGTGGACATAGTCACAAAATGGCTGTTTCAAGAGGGGGTGTCAGCCACAAAATGGCTGCCACAGCATGTATTCAGTCCTGCAGTGATGTAGTGGCAGCTGCTGCCAAAGCAACATTTTAAAACTCTGCACAGTCAATCAAATCTGTAATGGCTAATCAGAAGCCTTCCTGGCCAAAACCCCACCTGACCCCACCCATTTCTAAAAATGCTTAATGGGCGCCAGGATTTTGTGGCCTGTGGGGCAATTTTTTTCTAGTGGGGCTGAAGTTCTCAGTGCAGAAAGAGAAGCCATTTAACCAACAGAAAGCTGTTACCAGGATAGATCTCTAAATTGCAAGCTGTCAACCACTTTAGATGACTGTTCTCAGCTCCTGCAAGTTAATCACTTTTGCCAGCCTAAGTAACAATTCTGATAACAAGCCAGTGGGTGGGGGTGATTAGCTCTATAGTCAAGGAAGCTAACATTTAGGCAGAAAAACTCTCTTAAAGGAGACCAGTTTCTTGACACAGAGCTAGAAGAGATCATAGAGGTCACCTACTCTAACCCCCTTGCTCAGTGTGGGAATTAGTCAACTACAGCACCCAAATCTGCTTAAAGGAGAGCACACCTTTTAAAAATGTTTTTAAATGATTGAAAAAAGCATTTACAGGAGAAATTCTTGTAGGGCTGAACCTTTAAGAAAGGGGGTGGAGCCCCCCAATGCCCCACCATAGCTACAGCCCTGCATATGACCGTGATCTAAACCATGTGCCTAATTTTTATAATTTTATATTTGCACACACACACACACCCCGCTTTCTGCTCTTCATGAAAAACAGCTCAACTTTTTGGTTTAAATGGCTCTGAGCAATTTAAACTACTGCTCTCTGCTCCCTGTGAAAAACTGCAAGAAGCAGGGGAACATTTAAACTGCTGCTTTGTGCTCCCTGCAGTTTTTTGCAGTGGTTTAAATGGCTCCCAGCCATTCAAACCAAACAGCTGATTGGCTGGGAACTCCCTGCCACTCAGTTGTTTGGTTTAAATGGCCCTCTGCTTTCTGCTCCCAGTGAAAAGCCATGGGAAGCAGAAGGCAAGGGTTTAAACTTTAAATGGCTCACGAACCAATACTAATTAGTTCAATTCGGAAACCAGCCTTTGGGTTTGTGGTTTGCTTCATGGTTCAGTCATGAACTAAACTGAACTGCAAAAATGCAATTCATGCCCATCCCTACACAAAAGCAGGGATAAATTTATTATGTAGTGATGCTCAATAAGAAGTACTGGGATCATTGGGATTGATTTTGCTGACATGTTTCCTAAACAGATTGTGTTATTTGTTATGTAACCTGAAGCTTAATGTCTACTGTAGCAAAGTGGCATTTACAGAGGGGTATTAGATGTCCCACTAATACAACTAACAACCTATTGCCTGAACAGTGTTTAAAATATCATTAAATCTAATGGAGAGGAAGGAGTTCTTACTTCTGTTCCACATGTGTAACCACTAGATCAGAGTAACATTCCATTACCATGCATGTCAAGTAGGGGCAAGCATCTTTTAACTACTTTGACAAATCATGGTAAAATATTAACTCCCCTCCCAATTCGGTTCATAATATTATCAAGGGTTTTGCTGCTATACTACACTAAATTGCCATCTAGGACAGGGATGAGGAATTGAGACTAATATTGAGAAATAGAGGAGGGGGATTAGAAAGGGAGAAAAATGAAGGCATATCATGAAAGGAAAACAGCAAAATGGAGAAAAGTGTAGAAAAGAGAAAGAAAAATTAAGGGGAAAGATTGTTTAATTGTCTACAACACACTAACAGGAAAAAAACCTGGCTGAGCAGACAAAATTATGGAGCTGGGGGGAAATAAAGGAAGAGGGAAACAGACTGCTTATCACAACCACCTTGTTAGGAGGCTGCAGCCTGGCAATGACTGTAGCAGCGATGAGCTGTGCTGGCTGGTCTTGCTTTGCTCCTGTGCTGGCTTGGTTGATGAGTTGAGTAGGAGATACAAGCATTTGCCTCCTTGTAGCAACGTTTGCAGAAAGCAGAGTGATTGCTATTTACTATGCTCTACTTTCCATGTGTCCCTAATGGCTGCAGTGCAGAACTGCATTAAAGGTAAAGGTAAAGGTTCCCTTGCTCGAAAGCCAGTCGAATCCGACTCTAGGGTTGCGGTGCTCATCTCCGTTTCAAAGCCGAAGAGCCAGCACTGTCCGAAGACGTTTCCGTGGTCATGTGGCCGGCATGACTAAACACCAAGGCGCACGGAACGCTGTTACCTTCCCACCGAAGTGGTACCTATTTATCTACTTGCAATTTCTTGCTTTCGAACTGCTAGGTTGGCAGGAGCTGGAACTAGAGACAGGAGCTCACCCCGTCATGCGGCACCCGGGTCTCGAACTGCTGAACTACTGACCTTCCACAGCCTGCAGTTCAGCGTCTTAACCACTTGAGTCACCGCAGCTGAACCTTTAAGAACTGCATTACTAGTTTTTAAAAAAGTAAATACATTTGTGACTGCAGCATGAGGCTGTCTTCAGGGGTCTTCTAGCTGACTTGGGCCCCCAAAGTATTATCCCCCAGCCCCCACCCTTGGCAGCCCTGGACCACAGACATCATACTGGGGACCTGTGCCATAGAGCTGCCAGCAATTCCTAGGAAGATCAGATGGAGGTCTAGCTGACTTGGGCCCCCAAAGTATTATCCCCCAGTCCCCATCCTTGGCAGCCCCGGACCACAGACATCAAACTGTGGACCTGTGCCATAGAGCTGCCAGCAATTCCTAGGGAGGTCAGATGGAAACCCCAGAAGTGGCATGATGCCCATACTCAACGGTGCCCCCCCATGTCCCTGCATCTCCAGACTTCTGCCAGTTGCCAGCTGCTGGATGACAACACTACCTTGCTCATGATAAATTTGACTTGTGGAGACAGCAGATGCTGAGGCCTAGTTCTCACTGAGGTGGCAAAAATGCATTTTGAGTTCTCCCACTTCAGAGTGCAGGTGGCAGTTCATCTGATCAAAGGCTCCTCCATACAGAAAATCAGAAGAAAGAGATCCTAGCCTGGTCCCTAAGATACTGGCTTTCTATAAGCAGGGAGATGCTTTGCATGGATGAGCAATCATATTAATTCAAGCCCATTTTACTGCCTCATTACAAAAACATAAAAGAGAGTAGAAATGAGCCTTGAGCCACTCTGTGCTGAGGAAAGAAAAAGAATTATACAGATACACACACCCTATATAACTGATGACCTTGTCACTGTTTTCTGTCATTTTTTAAAATTCCAGATTCGTTCCCCTGGCTACAAAATTAAACATTCCCTTGTCAAGTTTGAATTTACAGTCTGTGCCTCGTCTCCTTAGCCCAACTCACTTCTCACAGGATCTGTCTATTCCCTCAGTTGGGTTGATCCTTCTCTGCAGCAATTTACATTTTTATCGGCCATGTTGTGTCTGTACGTTGCTGTATTTCAAACTGTGCGCTCCATATATTTAGAAGATTCATTAAAATTCAGAGCCTGTGTACAGCACAGCCTCCTTATTAAATAATGAGCACACTGCATGAGCAACTCCCACACACAGGCTTCTACATTTGTCAGAGACAGCCATGGGAACCATTAGTGAATTTAATAAAAACGTTATTGCATAGTCACCATCAACTTTTGGGGGTTGGGTGGGTGGGAAGGCCATTTATGGTGTACACTGAGCACATGATTAGGTATGGGGGAAAGGTTCTGGTACTCCTCAAGGCCTCATTTCAGTAGACTTCATGATACCACTGACTGTAAAATGTCCTCTTGTTTATGATGTCTGCAGTCAGCATGTAAGTACTCTCTTGCTCTGACTAATGAATGCACCAGTTCTCCTGTACAGTGCACAAAGGTTGGATGTGATTTTAATAATAATAACAATAATATATTTTGGAGTCTGTTGCTATGATAGCTGTAGAGTGAAAAGAAGTAAGCCATATGAACAGTTTTGTTTTTAATTTGAGTAAGTTCTGGTTCACATACCCTCCAAATTCACAGACGAATCTAGGGATGCTCCTGTATATGAATGGGTGGGGCTGGTCTAGATATTACAGTAGGATTTTCCATGGAAGTGACATCATTTCTCTCTAGGAACCACTGCTGGGAACTCTGTGGTTTTACTGTAGCTTGCCATTAGCATTTCCAGCAATACCTAGAGAGCCATGGCATAAGTTCTGGGTTTTACTGGGAGTGACATCATGCGGTCACCAACAGCATTTTTTTTTACCTTTTTTCTCTTTTCCCCACTCATCACTGGCGTGCCAGTGTGCACATGACAACCTTATCTGGCAGTATAATGGCATCATCTGGCAAGTAATGGTGGGACCAACTATATTCAGGCTCAAATATGCTACTGCATGGATTCAAGTGACAGAAGCAGTGAGGCAAGTCAAGTACATGTAATATACATGTATGTTCACTATATTACCTTTGTTCCTTTAGGGTATCTTGGTCAGTGGAGGAACATTTAGCATATTGAGACTGCACTTTCTTTGCCACTGAACTAAGGTTGCCAACTTCCTAAAGGAAAAAAAAGCTCTGTCCCTTTACCAGAAGCTTGTTATTTACCTCAGCTGCCTATTTGCATAAAGTAAGCCTCTATTAAAGGGGCAAGGCATTTTTCTCCAGGCCTCTTGGCAACCCAACATTGAAATGAAGTTTGCCACACAGGACTTAAAAGACTGAAACCTTAACATTTCTGTGTTTAAAAATTAAGCACTAACCTCATCAGCAAATCAGTCCCAGAGAACTTTACACTGTTCCCCTCTGTCAAGAACACACTCCTTGTTTTCCTCCCTCTCCATCAACAAATACAGCAACATTCAGACACAACATGACTTAATTTGTATCAAGACTTCTCCAGGGCTTAGCTCAAGAGTCTGTTATCAACACTAGGGCTGAATTCAGGAATAAAAATTAGTTCTGAGCACGGACAGAATGTCTTTCTGTCACCACTATGGAAGTACCATATTCTGCCCTGCCATATATGTATAGAATCATAGAGTTAGAAGGGGCCATACAGACCATCTAGTCCAACCCCCTGCCCAGTGCAGGACCAGCCTAAAGCATCTCGGACCAATATTCGCCCAGCCTCTTCTTGAAAGCCGTCAGTGAAGGGGAGCTAACCACCTCTCTAGGCAGCTAATTCCACCTTTGAACCACTCTGACTGTGAAAAAGTTTTTCCTAATATCCAGCTGATACCTTTCTGCATGTAATTTAAACCTGTTGCTTCGGGTCCTATCCTCTGCTGCCAACTGGAACAGCTCCTTCCCTCCTCCAAATGACAGCCTTTCAAATATGTAAAGAGAGCAATCATGTCCCCCCTCAATCTCCTCTTCTCCAAACTAAACATTCCCAGGGCCCTTAGCCTTTCCTTGTAGGGCTCAGTCTCCAGACCCCAGATCATCCTCGTCACTCTCTTCTGCACCCTCTCGATTTTGCCCACATCCTTTTTGAAGTGAGGCCTCCAGAACTGCACACAGTACTCAAGGTGCAGCCTGACCAAGGCAGTATACAGAGGGGCTATGACCTCCTGCAATTTTAATACAACCTAAGACTGAATTTGCATTTTTTGCCACCACATCACACTGACTGCTCATATTTAGTTTACAGTCCACTCTTACCCCAAGATCTCTTTCGCATACACTACTCCCCAGAAACGTATTCCCCATCCAGTATTTGTGTTTGACATTTTTGTGGCCCAGATGTAATACTGTGCATTTATCTTTGTTGAATTGCATCCTGTTTGCAACTGCCCACTTCTCCAGAGTATTCAAGTTTTGTTGAATTTTAAGTCTGTCTTCTTGGGTGTTTGCTACTCCTCCCAATTTGGTATCATCAGCAAATTTAATGAGTAGCCCTTCTACCCCTTCTTCCAGATCATTGATAAAAATATTGAAAAGTACCAGCCCCAAAACTGAGCCCTGCGGCACCCTGCTGGACACCTCCCTCCAATCTGATGAAATGCCACCACTCTTTGGGTGACGTACTCTAACAAGTTCCCTGTCCACCAAACTGTCCTATAGTCTAGCCCACAGTCTTCCAGTTTCCCCATCAGAATGTCATGGGGAACCTTATCAAAAGCTTTACTGAAATCCAGGTAAATCACATCAACAGAGTTCCCACGATCTAGTAAGCTCATCACACAATCAAAGAAGAAAACCAGATTGGTCTGACAAGATCTGTTGGGGACAAAACCATGCTGACTTTCCCAGATCACTAAGTGGCCCTTCAGATGCTTATACATTGATCCCTTTAAAATCTGCTCTAATATCTTCCCAGTAACAGAAGTCAGACCGACTAGCCTGTATTTTCCTGGGTCATCCTTCTTCCCTTTCTTAAAGATTGGGATAACATTTGCTCTTTTCCAATCTTGTGGGACATCCCCAGTCCTCCTGGAGGCCTTGAAGATGATGGACAGAGGTTCTTCAAGTTCATTAGAAAGTTCTTTGAGCACTCTTGGCTCAGGGGATTTGTATTCGTCCAGTACAGCCAGGTGCCTCTCCACAACCTCCCTGTCAATGTCAACTGGACACTCAGGTGTCCTGTTATGTCCTATACCATCTCTAGATGGGCTCGAGTTCTTCTGGGAGAAATCAGAGGCAAAACAGCCATTAATCCTGTCTGCTTTTTCTCTGTCCTCCACCAGAGTTTCTCCGTCTACTCCCAAAAGTGGTCCAATTGCCTCTTTTACCTTGTGTTTGAGTCTCACATATCTGTAGAAGTTTTTCTTATTGTAGCAAGACCCCCTGGCCAGACCCAGACCCAACTCATACCAAGCTTTGGTTTCTCTGATGGCTGATTGGCAGTACCTAATAACTCTCATGTACTCCTCTTTAGAGGTCTGACCTTCCCTCCATTTCCCTTTTCTCCCTTAGCTTATTCTGAAGCTCTCGATTCATCCACATCGGTTTCTTGGAGCCCTTACCATGTTTCCATCTTGCTGGAAGCTCGTGTTTGAGAAGAGCCCACCCTTCACTCGCTTCTTTTGCTTCCAGCATACTCCCCCATGGAATGACTCCCATCAAGCCTCTGAGTTCGTTGAAGTACTCTAACAATCTGTTCAAGGAGGGCAGCATCCATTTCCTGTCCCTGGTCAGGCGGTCTGTAGCAGACTCCAACAACAATACCCTTTGTCCTACCTACCCTTATTTCCACCCATATACTTTCCATGGGCCTGTCAACCACATTCTCCAGAACTTCCTGACATTCTAGTCCTCTCTTCACATACAGCGCCACTCCGCCTCCTCTTTTACCCTTCCGGTTCAGTGCAGGCTGCCTCTGACCAAATGATTAGGCAGAATTAAGAGCTAAGAGCTAAGCATTTGCCTCTGACCAAATGCTTAGGCAGAATTAAGAGCTAAGCCCACAAACCCTTCCCTCCAGAGTGGGGAAAAAGCCCAAAGCAAAACTTTCATTCTCATTGTTTTCTCCCTAGTACTTCACATAATAAAGATGCATTTAAAAAATCAATTTACTAGCACAGCAATAGACAATTTCACCAAAATTACAGGGCCATAGCAGTGAAAATAGCCCTGACTATCCCGGTCTTGTCAGAGCTTGGAAACTAAAGGAGGGTGGCCCTGGTTAGCACCTAAATGAGAGACCATCAAGGAAGACTGGGGTTGCTGTACAGAAGAAGAAGAGGAGGAAGAAGAGAAGGAGGAAGGGTTGGATTTAAATCCTGCCCTTCACTCGGAGTCTCAGTACAATCTCCTTCCCTTCCCCCCCACAGCAGGCACCCTGTGTGGTAGGTGGGGCTGAGAGAGCTCTTTTGAGAACTGCCCTTGAGAGAACAGCTCTGAAAGAACTGTGACTGACCCAAGGTTACCCAGCTGGCTGCATGTGGAGAAGTGTGGGATTATGATCAATATTCCTGATAGTCTCTCTTCCAGATGGTGAAGAAACAATGAAATTTAGGATTTTATTAGGTGGGCCCACAAGGAACTAAATCAATGGTTCTCAGACTTTGAAGTGAGACCTATTTAAAAGATTACTCTACATTCTGGGACCGTATTGCAAAGTACCTCCACGCCTCTTCATCTTTCCAGTAAAAAACAAGAATCTCAAACCATTTAATACAAGGGGATTTTTATTTTTAATATTTATAAGTAAGCATAAAAAACCCTGAAAAGAATAAAACAAAATATACTTCCAGATTCAAGTGGTCACAATACAAACTTAACACTCTTTCATATCTGGCAGATCAATACGTGCTCAGATTTGCCTATTGTCCTGTCAACTGTTATGACCATCAGATTTGGAAGATCGATGGGTCAGATTTCTCATTGTGAAATGTTGCACTTCCAAATTTCTCCCCTAATTTGTGTTTTAACAGGGAAAAAAACTTAGCAATACCTAGGCAAAAAAAAAACCCTTTTCAGAGTTCTGCTTCACAGTAGCTTGATTAGACATGTATCTTGCATCAATTTCCATACTTAGGTACATGTTCAAGAATGCATTATTCATCATCATTGCACATACAGCTTTCCTTCCCATTCCCTGGGCTGTCTCCCTGGCAGGATGAGCTCCTGTGAGAAAGAGTCAGCAGCAATAGCAACAAAGGAGAACACCTCTTCCTTGCCATCTGAGTGGCTGGATGAACATTCTGAGCGAATGTAATGTTTGGAGGTAGCTGTAGCATTCTGGTAGGCTTCTCTGGCCTTCTTGGCTTCATTGCCACCTCTCTTAGTGGGCCTGTCACAACTACTTAGCATGGCAGTAGGGTGGTTAGGCCTAGATAGATTGGGGTCATGAACTGGCTGATGAACTAAAGTTCATCTCAAATTTTGGCCGGTTCATGGTTGGTGAAGCAATGTTCGCAAACTGAAGAACCGCCATGAACTATCACAAATTTTGATGTAGTTCATGGTGGTTTGTGAAAAACAGCTGTTTGGTTTAAATGGCTGGGAGTCAATTAAACCACTGCCTTCTGCTCCCCACAAAAAGCTGTGGGAAGCAGAAAGCAATGGTTTAAATGGCTTTGAGCCAGTCTGAACAGCTGTGCTGAGGGGGCAGCCTGCTTCCAAGGCTCAGCAGTTTAGAGCCCAAAACAACTGAGCCATGGGAGCAGGCTGCCCCTGCAGCTCAGCTGCTTCGGGCATGAACCTCACAAACCCAGTTTCTATGTGAGCTGATGAGGTTCGTGGTTTGTTTCGTAGTTCACCCATGAATCATGAACCGAACCACATTTTTGTGTTTCATGTCCATCTCTAGTCACCATGATGATTGCAAAGTTCTGGTGGGCTTTGTTATCACCTTTCTGGGTAAAGCTGACATACCCACAGAAAGGAGAGGTAGGGGACCATTGGGACTGGAGATGCTGACTGTGACACTGTGGTTAACCACAAAAAGACCTAACCCACTTGCAAGAAAGTACGGGTCATAACTCAGAGTTTGAGAATAAGTGCACTACCCAATGATCCTCCTCATGGTTAATTTTGTGTTTAGAAATATCCCAAATGGTTCTTTTTGTTTCAAATGATTGCCGCTGTGTTGCCATCAGTGGCTGAAGACTTTTTTGTTTGGCATCCCCTCAGTGACCCCTCCTTTCTGCCCACTGGTTTAATTGTTTTTATGTGTTCGTATGTGTTTTAGCTCTGTTTCTAAGTGTTTTAATTGGGGGGGGGCGGATTTAATGGTTTTAGTCTTCTCCTGGTGATATCCTCATCTAGGATGGTGTGTTTGACAACAGTCAGCTCACATACATTTTCTGTAAGTCCCCCATTTCAGAAAAAAGTGGGATAAAGGTGTTTTAAATAAATAAATTGGACCTGATCAGGGCAACCGGGGGACCACAGGCATCCCCTGACCTCTAGACATACCTGGGAGTGATTCACCTCAAAAAGTTTCTGGAGTCTGACAGTATGTACATCCTTGGGGGTGGCCCTGAAGATAGTGGCCACCATAGAAATGACAGGATATTAATGGAAATATGCAGGTTCTATGTTAGGTTTTAAGGGCATTCTGTTAACTGAATACTAATTTATTATTGTTCCTTGCTTTAAGAATTTATCAAAAACAAGTGGGAACAGTTGAAGGACTGGCCCTAGAAGATACATTTCTTGACACGCATACAAACATAATGGTCCTTTCCAGTATACGGGGCTATAACATTAAAGGGAGGTAAATAAATAGAACAAATTTTCTATGAGTGAAGGAAATAGAATTATGGTTTCCCAAGATCCCCAAATATCTTTGACCATCTCTGAACAGGGCATCAAGTCTGCAGTATGCATCATAAAATTTCTTTCCATTTGAACTTGAACTACACTTCTGTTTTTCAAGGCATTTTCTAAGCCTTCTGGCCCTTTCATTTATTCTTTATAATATCTGGGAGTCTACCTTATGCTATCCCCTCTGGACTTTCTATGGGAATGCTGAGGTTTGCCGGACTACTGTAAATGTTATACTACATTTGGATTGGCAAAAGTGGACAGTTTCCCTACAGGGACTGCCTGCTGCAAAGTGTTACATTGCTGATTCTTTGTAATACTACTGCACAGGCAAAATGTTAATCAATTAGAGCAGCAGCGCTAATTAAAAACCATGCATTATACATCTCCTAAGCCACAGTCTTTGTTACCATAGAGCCTTCCCATTATAAATTCATGTCACAGTGAATTACAAAGAGAAACTTAAAGGATAACAAGGGCAACAAAAATGAAACTTCTCTTTTCCTCCCATTATGTATCTCTCCTTGACCAAGGTCTGTAGTGGCTCACTAGATTGTTAGAACTCCGTGATTCATAGCTAAAAAACAAAAGAACATTCTGAGGCAGGCCAAAGTTCAAGTGAGTTCAGGGTGGCTTCTGGAAAATTCATGGAAGAGTCACACTTGCCCGCTCCTGGTCACTCCAGCCCTATCTGTCCTGAGGAAACGTAATAAAAAAGCAGTGATGACAATGATTCATGAGCCAAAGGTAAAGTATTCTCAGAAATAATGGACTGGGCTAAAAGGGTGAGTAGGAAGGAACAATGGATTAGCAGCCATCCATAGTGAATACGAGTGGGAGGAAAAGAGAAATTGCAATGATGGCACTATTGGAGTGTGATGGAGAGAAGTATGTGTTCATATGGAGAAGGGAGAGTGCTGGGAAGAGGCACTGAGGCTGGTTGTTCAGAAAAAAAAGTAACACAAGAAGTAGTCCATTAGGGAAGTGGTCATTTCTACACCCACGCTCAAAGTCCAGTTCTCCTCTTTCATCCACTGGTGAAGCTAAAATACTTCTTCTCAGATGCTACTATGTAGAAAAATTTGCTTGGTACATGTCTTTGATTCTTCTCAGCCTGTCAAACTATTCAGTGGCTTAGATTGTTGCAATATGCCAAGCCAGTGGTTACAACCTTTCCAGATGTGGGACCTACTAAGCTGTAAGCATGTAACAGGAAATCATGTCATATCAATGTCACATGACAAGAAGAGAGGGAGCCAATATTATGACCTCACTGATATCAAGGCCAGGGCAGAAGACCAAGAGAGCGAGGGACAGAAACCACAAGCCAAGCACCATGAAGCTAAAAGCCAAGGGTCAGAACCATGGAGGCTTCCTCTCTACCACTAAGTGACCTCCCTTCACTGTCCCTCTGCCCTTTTCAGCATGTATGCAAAGAGAGGCAGGAGACATGGTGCCCTTGCTGTCTGTGCAGCTGGTCCTTCCTAAAAGCAACACAAAAATTGCAGCTCTGTAAGGGCTCGGAATTTAACTATGTGACCCACCCTCCTATGTTAACCCATAGGGGGAACATAGGCTGCCGATATAAGGGCAAAAAACAGGTGCAGAGGTGCTACTCTATGCGAACTGCAGCCCTGGCTAAGCCTCTGAACATGCTGACTCTTGACTTCTCATTCACCATCTTGAACACGAGCTCACTTACTCCAATCTGAAACCATTACATAATTTAACATTAAATAGCTATCAATATATTATCTTCGATACTAAGTATTGTCTTCCTTGCCACTGTATGCTCATGTCCGTACTAGTTACAATACTGAGCCAAATCTGTACATTGCATAGAGGTGACAGTGTTGTGAAGTAAACACCTTGCCTGTCTTTAGCTTTGGCCCCAAATGTAGACTGGCACTAAGGGCTAGTTCATCCCAGCAGACTGGATATTTATCAGAAAGAACCAGAAGCTATCCTGTAATAAAGTACAAGCAAATTCAGCTGGACATAATATCTGTGTGTATGCAAGTGGAATTTATTCCTTTTTGCACAAAGTCTGAGATAAAAGAACCTTCTTTTAAAAATATGACTTATTTATGTGCACCATTTTACAGAGCAACAGGAAAGGAAGACTGTTCCTAGGAATGTACCTTGTAAAATTTGGCTGAGGGGTAGCTACATAGGGAGACAAGGAAATAGTAACTCAGATATTCAAAGATACACACCAGAAGGTTTCTCTGAATGTGTGGCAAGACATACACAAAGAAACCATGGCAGAACTAATCCACAGTGCCAGATTTATGTATAAACGAAATAAATTACAGTTTAGCACTTCAGATTATGTGGGGCTTCAAAAATTAATACTAAATTCCCATTTTGTTTTGGTACTACTATGATGCCTCTAAATAGGGTTCCCAGCCCGCAGGTGAGGCCTGGAAATCTCCCACTTTTACAACTGACCTCCAGCTGACAGAGATCAGCTCCTCTGGAGCAAATGGCTGCTTTGAAGGGTGGACTCTATGGCATTGTGCCATGCTGAGGCCCCTCCCCTCCCCGCCCCAAACCCTGCCCTCTCCTGGATCCACCCCCAAAGTCTTCAGGTGTTTTCCAACCCAGACCTGGCAACCCTGCTCTTAAATATGATATCGCTTAGGGCCTCAGCATGTCTTAATCCAGCCCTGCTTGTATGGGAGGCCAAGCCTTCTGGCAGTGTTTAAGCAGACTTTCTTTACACTTTGCTGTAAAGGATTCAGACTCGCTGCATGCCTGATTTTGCAAGAGTTGTTGTCACTGTGGCAGACATGCCTGCTGCTTCTGGAGCAGGCCATCAGGAAAGGTCCACCTCTCAAACTGGTATGCCTTCTCCCAATAGATTTAATTGTCAAGACTTCTGGCTAGGCCCTAGAGCTCTGTTGGAGACAGGCAGAATGGCCAACAGGTGCCTGCACCCTGCAGAAGATACCTCCTTCTCTCCCTCCCCTACACTGCCCTTCCTATCTATATCTGTCGTGGCCCCCTGCCCACCCTTCCGGTGTGTCCATTCAGTTGGGCTGGTCTAGCAGAAACCTTCAGAGATCATTGGTATCTTTATTTATTTGATTTTTATCCTGCCCTCCTTGCATAGCAGGCTCAGGGTGGCTTACAGTAGGTTAAAATACGTTAAAACACAGATGCATTGAGACAATGCAATAACTTAGTATCCAACAAATGGCATACATAAAACAGATAAAAAGATAAAATATGGCAGTAGCATCCCATAGGGTCAAATACACCAGCTGTTATTATTCAGTTAACACAGAGGGCCTTAAGAGTTCAGGTGTTAACTGTTCAGATGTTATCAGTACATAGGCAGTGGCAGCTTTCTTCTCCCCAAAGTGAGTTACATTTGAATGTGAAACCAAAAAAAAAAAAGATTTCAGAAGAAGGGCAGAAGATTTAATAGGCACCTGGAGGGGGGGAGTGAGCCTGCCAAACTTTTTTTCTGGAAAGGAAGTAAGTGATTTTGTCTATATGTCATCCAATTCAATATACAGGTGACAGAGTCATTTTTCTGCATTATCACCATGTGAAATAAGGACTGACTGATCGTTTCTCTAGGTTTTTTTTAATGTGATACCTAATGATGCGTTCTCGATATGCACTAAGGCCTAGGAAATGGTGGCTGAATGGCTTTGGATGGTGACAGCTACTAGCTCCAAGTCACTGCCATTAGTCGGAAACCTTCTAGTGATGATATCTGCAGGATAAAAACAACTCACAAAGAGGGGAAGTGAGAACAGCACATGGGCTCCATCTGCATGGGACCACCAGGACACGAGCACATCACCTACATACACAGGAGCCGTACATGCCTACGGTTCTGTCCCTCCTCCTGTATTGTCCAGCCCACTACTTAAGAAGCTTGTCACAGCCCCGCTCACCATCCCTTCAGAAGTGAGACGGGTGCCAGGACTTTCTGTAGTGGTGGCACCTTGCCTGTAGGCCTTCTCCCTCGGAGCTCTGCTGGTGCCTTCCCTATCCTCTGTTGCGTACCAGGCCCAAACATTTCTTTTTGCCCATGTTTTAAGTAAGGCATTGATCTTTTAAAATTATTTCTCCTCCAGTCTTCTAGCCTGAGGATTGTTTTATGAGAATCATTTTAAGCTGCTACATTTTAACGCTGTTATTATGGTACGGCACCGTGAGAATATTGAGTCTTGTGAAGGCATAGCACACGTTGAAAATGTTATTATGCTCTGGCTGTTTTCCCTCCCTTAAAAAATAGTTTGTTATTTTTAAACAATTCCTGTGCTGTTTGTGATTTTATTGTGTTCTACTTTGTAAGCCACCTTCAGCAGGGTCTCTACTGCATATGAATGTTCTAAACAACTAAGTAAAATACAGAATTGGTAATGTTTGAGAAAACATCGTTCCTGATCACGGGAGACAGCTCCAATGTGCAAACAATTTGTACATGCATATTGGCATTATGCTGACATTCTGGCAATTGCACTAAGCTGGTGGAGTGGAGCCAGCATGTGCTTTTTCTCCATCTATGTGCCTTGTTTTCTTCCTGCATATGTTTCTGAACGTAGAGTTGTGCCTGCCTGTACCTGGCCAGAGTCAAAAAGTTTACGGCTGGCAGTTTGAATGCAGCCAGTGAAGGAGACAGAAGCAGGAATTTGGCAGATGACTGAGGGGGGCACACCATGTGTTTGCAATTTGACTTGGTGGAGCAGATGTTGCTTTAAAGTCTAGGCAGGGTGTCTGCTAGGGATGTGCAGAAATGTGGTACAGAAGAGCTGACCTTGGAAATGTAAGGAATCTGAACGAAATTATTTCTGATGAGCAGAAGCTATCCAATCTGACCATTATTCTGGTGCCTCACTGTGTGTCTTTGAATTCCTGTGCAGCAGAAGGGGTAAGAGGCATTTAGTGATACGCGCATGGCAGTGGTATTATCAACAGGAGTGTCCTGGATGGCATTTGTATGCACAATTGCTGCTAGTCTTGGGAAGGGCTTTATGATGCTGTAATAAGTATTGGTCTGTTTTACCTGTTTTGTTGTCTGTACATGTGCTGCGCAAGCAGAAAAAAATGTTTGATTTGCATCCTCTGTGACACAGGGGCACCAGCTTGCCAATTCTCCCATGACAGGTAGGCCATTCCAGCCAATCTGCGTGCTTTGGAGAGAACAGAGAGAAACACTGCATGCATTTTCTGGTAGGCAAGGATATCTGTAGAGATTTGGGAGGGGAATAGAAGATGCCCAGCCTTGGCCCTTCTGGCAACATGCAGCCCACTGGCTCTGAAGAGAGCCGAGGTGGGTGTGCTTGTGTACTGCACTCATAACTGAATTTCTAAGGCAGATGGAGACAGGTAGGTGAAGACAAGTGGAGGCAAATGGCGACAGAGCCTAAGGCTTCACCATCCCAATGGTAAAAACAGACACAAACACACCAAGCTAGTCGTGATGCAAAGAGAACATGAGAACCCAGATTGTTCAGAACAATGGTCCAGCTAATCCAGCATCCTGTTTCCTACTGTAGCGGACAAGATGACCTGGAAGGCTTCCAGTAAAAGTGCAAAGAAGGCAATCTTGGTCACAATACCAACCTGCTTTTTAAACGGCAAGGCTGGCTCCAGAAACACCTTCAAGCTCTTAATCTGCTCTGCAAATGCCAGCTCCACTCCATCCGCTACAAAATAGATCCAACCTCTCAGAAACATCAGCCTTCCTGACCAGCATCACCTCTGCCTTATCTGGATTCAGCTTCAGGTTGTTTTGCCTGAGCCACCACACCATGGCCTGAAAGCACGAGTTCAGACCCAGGGTGCATGCATCTGGAAACTTGGGTGCTGAAATATATAGGTCAGGCTCATCTGCATATGGATGGTCTTCAGTGCTGCTGGATTATTTTATGCAGAGGCTTCATGTAAATGCTGAAGGACATAGGAGAGAAAACAGAACCCTATGGCACGCCACAAGATAAATCCCAACTTGCTGATTCTGGTCCTGCGGTGGAAACTCTGTATCCAATCAGACAGAAAAGACCCCCAAAGAGCTGTTCCCCTAACATCAACTCCATATTCCAGCTGATAGATAAGAATGGAGTGGCCAACTGTATCAAAAGCTGAGGACAGATTTAACAATATCAACACAGATGACTGTCCCCCGTCCAGCTTTAAATGAAGATTGTCAAGCAGTGCAACAAAAGCTGTCTTGGTTCCCACCCAAGCCTGAAGCTGGACTGAAATGCGTGAAAGGCAGATGTGTCATCCAAGAATCCACGGAGCTGCCCCAATGGCAGTAAGTTCCACAAGCTATTTATGTGCTTTCACACACATTAAATAACACACTTTCAATCCGCTTTTGCTGTGCAAAATGGCCAAATCCACTTACAAATGGTCACTGGAGTGGATGAAAACTACATTATTTAGCATATGTGGCATTACACACATCTTAGCGTATCTTACGTAACCTGCAACTACTGCCCATTGGTGGTGAAAAAGGATCTATGTGTAAGAGAACAGCTACTCCAGGATCTGTTTCTGTAATACAAATCACACTCCTCCAGCAAGGGGAAAAAAGACAAGCAACTGCCCAGTTAATATGTAAAGAAAGCCAGGGTATGGCTCTATTTACAATATAATTGGTGTTGGTCAAGAAACCAAACCCTGCCCCACCTTTCATCTCACACTGGTGCTTTCAGTACTTTTGCACCAGTTCAAGTGATTTCGAGAACAGGAATGCTGAAAGCATCAGACTGCAGTAAGGAAAGAAGGAGTCATAGTTTAGGTCCACTTACACACCTCTTAAAAAGAAAAAAAAAGACTGTTGCTCTACTGGACACTAGAGTATCCTTGGAAAAGACAGGGTGCCTATTAATAATGTCCCTGAGACCTCTGTAGTGTAAATTATCAATTTAGCAGGGATACTTTTTCCTATCTATCTAGAGCTTGAGAGGGAGGATCCCTTGGGTGAGGGGGCTAGCTGTGAATTTCAGAAGAATGAAGATGCAGGAGACAGGCTGAGAAATGCAAATGGCCGGGGAGTAAGCCAGGCTGAGTGCTCCCTGGGGCAATCCTAGCCAGTGCTGCATGGGTTACTCAGCAGTTCTGTCCAGCGACACCAACAACGGGCATCCAACTCACCCTTTGCTGCCACCTCACTGCATTGGTTGCTGGCAGTGCAGGAAGAAGCAACAGGAAAGCCAGCATCCATTATTAGTAATCTGTTAATAAACTGAGCTGAGTAGTCTTTGTAGCTTTAGACTGGGTTTAGCTCTACTTGATTCTACAGTAGCCCCAAGGAATTTTCCCTGTCAATGGCCAGTCTGACACTGCAGAAATGTGTTTATTTATTCAAGCCAATGAAAATAGCTATTGGATTGATTTCCTAATACAACTAGCTTTACTTCTCATAGTAGGCTGAGTTCAAACTGGCAGTTTGAAGCGGAAGCCAGTTGTGGCAAAAAAGCCCCGGAACAAAGTGTTCCGGGTTTTCCCGGTCACACTGCGCTGACTGATGCAGGAGCATACCGGAAGGAGGTGTGCAGGAGTGTTCAGACTGCTGGCCTGGAGGCACGGCTGTAAACGGCTTTTCCCTGGTAATTCAGCTATGTGCACATAAGCGCATCTGGCCGAATTGGGTAGGATCCTGTTGTGCCAGCACCGCATTGGGCGGTAGAGTGGAGCACAGCCAATCATATCGCTGCTGCCTTATGCACAACGTGGGTTGCTCCCGGCTTTTCAGGTTGGCGTTCACACTTCCCAGAAGCGGGATAAACAGGCTCTCAAGGATTTGCTACTGCTTTTACCAAGTATCTTTTAAATGCGGGAGCAAAGCGGAACAGCATGGGTTGACTATGGGTGGGGAACACCAGGCAGTTGTGCCTGTGTGAACGCCCCCTTTAATCCGCTTGTAAAATGTGGCTGAAATGTGGCTATAGCTGGGCAAACTGCCCGTCTGAACTCAGCCTTAGAGACTCCAACTCAAGCTTTTAAAATGACAGGCTATGAATCAAACTTTGGTGGTGGTGGTGTTTGTTATTTTTGTTCCTGCACATGCCCGGTGGCTGCCTGATCCTCCATGCCCAACTTACATATTTGTAAAAAGACATTAGAAAAATACTGTGTCTCTACATATTGCCACTTCAAAAGGAAACTGACCCAATAAAAGGCTGCTTCTGAAATTTCCTAGCATTCAGAAGTGTAAGGAGCTGTAACTGAACACATTCTATGTAAGAGGATTGTTAATATTACCTTGAAGTTTATGTTATGATTTGTACAGATGATTCTGTGCAGATGACTACAGATAACTGTAGAATGTTTTTATTGTTTTATCTGTGTTTTAATTGTTATGAGCTGCCCTGAGCCTTGCATGCAGGGAAGGGCGGGATAAAAATCCAATCAATCAATTAAATAAAAATCTGGGAATAACCAATCCAGAGAAGAAGAAATGAAATCTGTTCAGCTGGCCATCTATTGATCAGGTCTGTCACACGCAGCCAACACAGACTTTTTCAGATACTGTTTTTAGGGGTATCCAACTATGTACACTGAGAATACTCTTTACCTACAAGCCTCCTAATACATGTGGTCACCATGTACAGCATGTGTATTTCCAGGGTTTCATGTAACATCTACTGAAGCTGAAAATATGCACAGTGCCTAATTCATACAAAATGGCAACAAGAAGTATTGGCAGGACTGTAGTCCGTGCACATGCCTAGTATGCAGTTAGAACTCCCCAATTATAATTTCTGAGAAAGGTTCATGTGCAGATGCTGTTGATGTGGGAGTTAATCCAATCAAACTTGCCTATCCTGGCTTTCGTTATCTGCTCCCGATTACAGAAAACACCACTAAAGTAAAGCTCAGATCTGCAGTACATCAAGCATGTGCAACTTTGTGCCATTACTAAGTCCCTAACCAGCCTTTCAGGGCCAAGCCCTTGGACTTTCTTGAAGACAAAACCCCTACAGGCTGGCAAAGATCCACTTCACGAAACAGGATGCAGAAGTTTGGCTACTGCTGCGTGAGACGGCTAAACAGGAAGATCGTATCTATAATGCATACGGCATTGTAAAGATAACAAAAACACAGTAGGGGAGGCTAGCCTTGTCACTATTTACCATGCAGATGTTTAATTGGAAATCTAAATAATGTATCAGGCGCTCCAGCTTCAGAACTGGTTGCTGACGCTCTGCTGATCTCTTTCTGGCTCACCGAAGGGTGAGATGAATTTCCACAGACAAAGGCAGCAATTGCTTTGCTTTTAACGCTAAGGCAAACATTGTTAACAGCCCTCTGTTGCTTGTTTGTTAGTACAGTATAACAAGGGCTTCACTCTTGGGCACTGCATCTGAATATGGGTATGTTCAATGAAGGAAGAAAACGCCATGGGTATAACAAGCACTTTGTCCATTCACTATCAACAAGGCAATATTAAGACTTAGAAGGAGACCAAACTGTACACCCCTAATGAGATCAAGCTCAGGCAGAGAGACAGAGAAAGAGTGGTGTACATAGTAGGGAACAGATCAAACATCTGGCCCTATTCAGTTTGCCGTTTTCATTGAGCAGTGCATGAATATTCTCTACACACTTAAATCCCTACCTAAAGAGATAAGTATTTTGTATTATGGTACATGAAGGGAATTTTTGAGGTGATAGAAGTGCTGAAGCTTCCAGTTACTTGCTGAGGAGTACTGTTGTCAGTATCCCTCCACACATGACGCTGATGGTGAAAAGTGCCATCAAGTCACAGTCAACTTATGGTTACCCCATAGGGTTTTCAAGACAGGAGCTGTTCAGCCCTGACCTGGATAGCCCAGGCAAGCCCAGTCTGGTCAGATCTCGGAAGCTAAACGGGGCTGACTCTGGCAAGTACTCACTGGAATACCAGCAGTCGGGAGGCGGGGGCAGGCTTCATTCAGCCACCTCTCTGAATATCCTCCAGGCCTCCGGTAGTTTTCAGTTACCAGATGTCACCATGACTTCCAGGTGAGCACATGCACGTGCGTGCACACACACACATATATATGGCTCTTTTTGTAGCAGGAACTCCTTTGCATATCAGGCAACACACCCCTAAAGTAGCCAATCCTCCAAGAGCTTACAGTAGCCCATGTAAGAAGAGCTCTGTAAGCTCTTGGAGGACTGGCTACGTTAGGGGTGTGTCGCCTAATATGCAAAAGAGTTCCTGCTACAAAACGAGCCCTGTATACACACACACACACGCACACGCACACACTGGCCCAGGCTTGGTGATGGGGGGATATAGGACTGCTCTCCACGAGTCTCCAGGCCCCGATCCCATGAGCTGTAAGGAGACAATTGGATGTGAGGAATTGGTCACATAGTTGGCACTACTACTCACCCTGCCTTGCTCCTGCCAGCCCCAGGGCCCTCCTTGCAGAGGGACAGAGGAAGAAGAGACTCCGCTCCCTGAGCCTGCCCAAATATCTCATTCTGTCTGGCTCAAGGATGACAACCAGGCCCATAGCTAGAAGGGTGACAGGGAAGACTGGAGGAGAGGAATTTTTATTTTACTTTATCATTTTTGTGACATCAGAAGTGCCCCCCCATAGTTTAGCTATAGGGCTGCTAGTACAGTTATTCCCCTTAAGGAGTCAGGGCCTTAGATGAAGTCTGTGTTTCTAAAGAAAGTACCCAGACATCCTGCAGGGTAGAAGGTCCTCCTGGTGATACCTTCCTTCCCTTCCTCAGGTACAGAGTTGCTAACTCCTAAAATAAAAATGTCTTCCACCTGGATATGGATTGTGGAATGAGGCTCACAGAAAATCCATCTAAAGCTGTTATGTATTCTTACGTTTTCCCTGCTGCTGAGCAATATCATCACACATGCATACACTCCATTCAGATTATAACTATACCACAAACAAGAAGCATAAAATAACTCACATGCAAAGCAGAGAACTTAAAAAAAAAGAAAAAGCTAAGGCAAAGTCACATCAGATATATGGATTATGTGATCAAAGTATTGGGCATCTAGAAAATATTTACTCCTTTAAAGAAAGGGAACACAGAATCTGTGTAGGACGGCAATGAATCCATGGTGGAGGGCTGAGAATACATGCCAAGAAAGTAACCCAAGCACAGTTATCAGAGATGGCAACACTGACCTTCTTTTGGTTCTTGATTCAGGTTGTGAACCATATGGAGACACGCAAAAGATGGATGTGGCTGGAAAGTGGCTAGGCTGTGTGTGTCTGTGTATAGTTCCTATCCAACAGGGGATATATGAATATGTAAGGAGAAATACAGTCCTCTAATTCCCACGTCAGCATTCTCACTTCACCCTTAACTCCACTATATTTGTGATTTCTACTGTAGCTTTTTAATGAGTCCACTGCACTGCAATTTTTTAAAAAACATAAAATAGAACACAGGGATATAGATTTCATTTTTATTAACCTTTATTTTTGTAGGAAAGTATTTTGTATTTTTGCGTCTCAACAGATGAAATTCATAACCTTGTTTTCTGGTAAGACAATTCAAACATACAAATCAATTACAACAATGTGCTTTTCAGCTTCTTTTTTTGTCATTTAAATAACCAACAGTTTTGAAGGACACAGACAATAGGGCTTTAGCAGAACAATGGTACAATTAAACTGGCTTTCAGTGAAAAGCAAATTCCAATAGTTGACGGGGAAAATGAGGAAGAGATTTTGGGTGTTTTGTTTTTTTGATCAGCAAAGTCTGGATCTTTTTTTTAAAAAAATAAATGATACCAGCAAAGCAAGGGTGGTGGTTAGAATTCCTTCCTATGGGAAATGAGGAACCTATTCTTTATACTGAAATGGCAACACAGGTGGTGGCAGGATTATCAGGCAGAAGATAGTAAATCCCTCACAACAACTTATGTCAGTCAACCTGCACATGTACTTTTCCTTCACAATATAAGAAAAGACACTGCTTATCCCTTTTCCCTAGGAATAGCTTGCCAATTTCTTATTATGTCGTGTGTTTATTTGTTCCTTGGTTAGCATTTTTCAAACATTCCCCATCCCTCAATAATTATGGAAAATACATTTCATAGCCCAGACACTGAAATCCCTTTACTCTTTAAGCACAGTATTGAAATATTTCATACTTTTAATTGCTCATTATATCCATTTTACACTTTGATACTCTTTCTCCATCTTAAACACAGAGAGAGAGAGAGAGGGAGGGAGGGAGGGAGAGCATCCCCAGACCCAAGACTTATGAGGAGGGCCTGATAATGTTACTTTGAGTAGCAGTGTTCATGGTAGTACTTTCACCTACCACTAGGAATTATGCCATATGGTATCTGTGAATGTGAATCTGTGTAGTCACAATAATGTGGATTTGAAGAGATGGGACTATTCTCTATACTTTTAAAACATGGAAATTAACAATGTGCTAGAAACAAATGCAGTTTAGCTGTTTAGGCCAGATTATTGCCTCCTTTCTTCCATTTACATATGCAATCCTTTCTAGAAGCAGGCGTGCATAGAGTTTTAAAAGAAGCCATCAAGGCTAGCTGACTGTCTTGAGATTTTAGCTTGTCTTTCCAAGGTCCTGAGAATGAGCCCTAAAGTCTGAGTTGTTGGGCCAAAGCCTGAAACCTGGCCATTCTAAACTTCCATGACAGAAAACAGAATCAAAACAACATGAATTGTGGCAAAGCAATATCTTAAGAAGTGCTTTCTTTCCTTTTAAGAGAGAAACTATGGTGGTGGTCACACGCATGAGAATGCAGGGGGGAAGTGAGGTTATTCCCTCTGGAGGAAATTGACCTGCAGTTGTGTGATCATTACAGTCCTTGGAAGCTGTGGGGGCAGCCCACCACTGCGTGATCAGACGAACCATGGGTGAGCCAAGTTTTTTTTCCTGTTTGTTCCTGATGTGCTTAAATGGGGAATCGATGAATCACATCACAGCTGAGTGCTCCCTATGGAGTGTGTGATGATGTGCATACTGCGAAGGGGGGAAACGGCACAGAGTCGGGATGGCCCAGTCAGACCATAGCGACACTGTGAGAGTGTGCTGGCATGATCAGACGAGGGAAAGTCCGTCTGTGGCCCGTAGCAACCCATTAGCTACCAGACTTTCCCCAGTGTCTTTTAACTCCACTTCTGCAGTGGAGCAAAATGGTTTGCCGACGGGTGCAGGGTGCTTTCCAGATGTTCGTGTCTGACCATGCCCTTTTAATTTGCCTGGCATTCGCACCTATGGTGAGGCTAATTGTGCATGTGATCGCAGCCTATGGATAAAGTTTTGCAAGTGATACCCATTCACCTCTCTGGCTCTTAGACCCAGCACACTGTGGGTGGTCATTTGAAATGCAATAGTTCCATGCGGCATATCATTTATATGATGCTATTTCCCATGCGACTTTTCTGCTTTTCATCATTCCACCTCATCTGAGAGTACATGATGAAAATTCGTAGGACCACAAGAACCACTTACATAACTGGTTTGCACAATATTCCAAATAAGTCCCACTTAAGTCATAGAAACTGTTAATCAACTGCCACTCCATACTAACTCATTTTACTACATATGAACTCATATTAACTCATTAATTTGTGGTTCATCAATTAAAAAAGAGGGAGAAAGGAACCACTGTCTTTCAACTTGCAAAAGCTTACTTGCTAGGGTGTCTGCAAGTGACTCTTTCTCATGAGGAGCTACTAGGTATGTGGCTAATTCTTCAAACCTGGGCAGACTAATTTGCATATTATGCAAATTTTTCCTATTCATGCAAATTGGTCCTATTCATTTGTTGCATTATCTACTAGTTATTTTAACTGGGGAGTAATCAAAAGAACCATCTTTTTATCTGCTGCCCATTTGTAGTTCTTAGGCCACAACAAAGTTTTCTGGGAGAGATGAAGCAAGCATGTTGATTGAGAATTGATCTCCCTCTTTGGCTAGAAGAAATGAAGGTGGGAATTAGATTCTTTCTCACTCAAAAATTGGACAAGAGATTGGCTGCATATTTTCCCTCTGATCCCTACACTGACAATGGCTAGCATACTGCGGAAAATCGGAGCTTGTAGTTCAAGCAACCATTCATATGGCTGCTTCCACGTGTGAATTGACCCTGAGTCTTTGTTTAATGGAATCAGCTCCTATTGACAAATTCTAGCAATTCATGGTCCATTCAGTAAAAATGTTCTGCTGAATCCACTCTCCTTTATAAAGTCAAAGCAGGAGGGGAAGGGGGAGGAAATAATTCTGGATAATCAAAATTATATTGTTAATCTTCCATGTAATAGCACTGATTTCCATGAAAAAAATCCCCCTAGGCTAGGCAACATAAACTGGCATGAACATATTGTAGCAATGTTAATTTCCATCAGCAGAGGGTCTAGAATTAACAGAGCCATCATATAAAGTACGAAACCCTTCAGTATGGCTTCTATGGTTATTCCCTCTCTCATGACCAAGTATCTCACAGATACAACCTTAGTGGTTCAAGTCATAAGGATACTAAGTGTAGGCTAGAAAATACAGAGTCATTTTAAGCTTCCGGCTTATGTGATTTAAATCAATTTAAACAATGATTTAAAAAGACCTAGTGAGATTGGCAGTTGGCTACAGTTCACTGTAATAGCAAATGTACCAATTAAAAGGTACCAGGAGAGAGTCATTAAAGTGAACGCTGAGATCAGAAACTGCTATTTGGTTTGAAACAGGATCCCTGTATCTGACTATTATTTTAATTCCTTAAGAATTGTTCAGGGTGTTCCAACATGTTTTTACAAAGACTGTTAATTGATACAAAAACTATAGTAATCATTCACTATTCACTGCTGTCGTGAAAAGAAGCTCTGCATGGGAAAAAATATTAAGAATACACAAACTGTGGAAGAAAAAATGGGTGGCGATGACAAGCTAGGCACCAATGAAAGCAAATTCATCAACTTAGGAACACATGAGGACTTACTGTAGCTTTTGACAGAAGGCAAGATAACTTTTAAAATAATCTAATTCAAAATTAGCATATTACTTGTAAAGGGTGAGGCTTGAAAGAAATAATAAAGGGCATGTCTATTAAGTCATAACCTACCACATTGGCCATGGGCCAATAGCTTCTCATTTGGGAATATGCAAGGTTATGGAGGAGAGGTCTGTTCTTGGATGAGCAAAAGCACTTTTAAGACTGTATGACTCTGAACACAAGAAACTGTCTTATACTAAGTAAAACCCCTGTTCACCTAGTTTGGTAGTGTCTATGTTGACCAGCAGTGGCTCCTCAAGGTCTGAGGCAGAGAAAGGTTTTCCCCTCATTTGCTACCTTGAACTGGAGATGCCAGCTAATGAACCTTAGATCTTCTGCATGCGCTGCATGTTCTCTGCCACAATCCTGCATCTGACTCCTGTGTGCTGGTGGTTAACAGCCTCCAAGTCCTGTGCAGCCCACTCTCAGTTGACAGAATGCTAAGTTAGTTCAGCTATTGATCTGGCCCCATATTAATCACTATTTCAGTTGTTGGGGAAAAACTACCCTACAGCATGTCACAACTACATGCCACGGTGGTGTCAGAGAAAGGGAAAAATAAGCTGCTTCTGATAGACTGATGCCACATGCCTCCAATCAAGGAAGGTGAAAGGAATCATTCACCCACCAAACAATTCATTTGAAAAGAAGCAATGCACTGTGGGTAGGCCAGAAACCAATGCACCTTGGAGAGACCTTCCTCACTAGACCGTTAGGGGCTATGAAAATGTCATGCCCACATTACTTTTTACTATAAATTGCCTGTAGAAACAAAATCATCACCATCCCTTGCCTTCAGGTCATCTAGAACTAGCTTCCCTAATTCTGAAATTCCCTCCTTAACACTTAGCTCTGGAAAATATCTGTAGTCCATTGTTTTTTTCAATTTTTGCACGACCCAGTCACACACACACAACCTTTATTGGCATTGAGAGCGTAAAATTATGGGAATGCAGCAAAAGTGACCAGTCAATATTATTGTGATTCATTAAATAATGTTTCAAACAGCTTACTCCAAACCAACACCTGAATCTCCACTAGCCATATATCAGTTGGTAGGTCAATCCACCAAGGCTCTCTCATGCTCCACTATATTCCTGCAATGGCCCTCTTCTGGATTCTTATGCAGAACATACCTTGTTTAAGCATCCCTACCTTGCTCTCAAACAAACAAGGTAGCAGGGCTCACATAAAACATATCACAGTATAAGACACTGCCTCACATCAAAGCCTACCTAGATGTTCATGCTTTAAAAGATTCCTGGACCTGAGGAATGGCAGAGCAGAGCTCTTTTGGTCTCGCAATGGCATCATGGGATGAGGAAGGGCTTGGGCCCCCCCCATTTGGTGCACTGAAACAGCATGGGGGGGGAGTTATTTCCATATTTTTGCTGCTCCATATGCATAGAATACACCATGTGGGGCAACAAAAACAGGGAAATAACTCCCCCCCAACACCATTTTGGACTGAAATATAGCTAGGCAGGGGAGGCAGGAGCCCTTCCTCTCCCTGTGATGGCATTCTGAGCTATTCCCCACAGCTGCCCAGCTCATCCAGGATGTGGCCACCTGCTGGAACACCACCCCAGCAGCTGTGGGGAACCTGGACCCAACTTTTTAAAAAAGCAAACATGTCTTTCAGAGTGGAGCCAGCTCATAATACAAATCCTGAGCAGCTTCAGCTAAAGTGAGCAGGGGCTGTCCTAAAAGCAACCACCCATTCAGGGCATCCAAGCCACAATACCTGTCCTATCGGTCCACGAAGTTTGAGTCCAGGGGCACCTTTAAGACCAACAAAGTTTTATTCAAGGTATAAGCTTTCATGTGCAAGCACACTTCTCCAGATAACTTGCACACAAAAGCTTATACTTTGAATAAAACTTTATTGGTCTTAAAGGTGCCCCTGGACTCAAACTTTGTTCTGTTGCTGCAGACCAACACGGCTACCCCACCTGAATCTATAGCTCTGTGATGTGAGATACAACTTGGCAGATAAATTGCAGCCATCACTGCTCATGTGTGTCACAGGGACAATCTACTCACAGTGCAGGCAAGGTCCCATGAGAGAATCCATGTCAGAGGTATTTCATAACTGTGGCTTCCCTTATCATTGCTGTCATGGTGAAAAAGCGGCACCTTCAGAATTTCTCCTTGCAGCTTTTCAAAGCCCAGATGAGCCCTAAAATGCAAGCAACACACCGGTTCCTGCAAATCAAAAGCTGATTGCACTGTCTTTGCAAATGCTTTGCATGCCACTGCTCAGTCTCTGCTCAAACAAAGAATTCCCATGGGGGGTGTTAAAGGAGATGCATCACACAGACTTCTATAAAGCACAGCCATCTTTTTAAAGAGGAAATGCTGTTTGTTTCTTGGTGATAGCCCAACTTTGTATAATGGATGTAACCTATTAGTCTTTGTACACACAGCTAATAGCTCATACCCAAAGCAATAGATTAACATTGCTAGCGCTGAGGCCCTGTAATAATACGAATTTAAAACAAAAACAAAACAGGGCTCCTCCTCCTGTCTCTTGTGCTTTCTGAGTAATACAAATAGCAAAGTTCTTGGAAAATAGCTTAGAAAAATAGAACTTCCTCTTTCAAAGTGATAAGGTAAATAAGCCCTTCCAGCTGGTGATTGCAGCCTTAACTAGCTAAATGAATCCCTTGGGTATCAATTACTGATCCAGCGCTTGCAAGTCAAATTGAGACACCCCCCCTAGGTACTCAGGCAAGGTGTTAAGTAGCCCATGTCGCATCCACTTTTGAAGAAGCTTCATTTTCCTTCCCTCATTGTTATCTGACTAGGGCTGGCATTAACTCATTACTCTGTTACGCTTTCTCCTTAATTGCTCGGGCAGAAATTCCCTTCTGCTAGCTCTGCCTCATCCCACTGAGGGAGGAGAAAGGGAAGGGATCTATTCTGTGCAACAGCAGAGGTAGCTCATTTCAGATAAACACAGAGTGACAGATCGTACAGCCCTGTTCAGAAGTTACACTGAATGTTAGCACACTGTGTACAGTGTACACTTAATCTTCCTTCACACCCATATTGAGTAGCTCTCATGTTATGTTCAATGCATGTACACACAAGATTCTGAACAAGGTCAAATGTGTGCACAAGATTCTGAACAAGGTCAAAATTTATATGTCTTGCTTTTTATTTTCCTTCCTCCTCATGCTCTTGTGTCTGCTGCAGATAAAGAGTTAAAACACCACCATTTTATTCAGACTTTCCCAATGAATTTTACCCATCTGAGGAAGAGCTAATTAAGTGTTGGCTTTCTTTATGTGGGTTAGAAAGCATGGAGGGAGGCAGAAGGGGGATAATCTTAACTGGTGTAGTGGTTAGGAACGTGGACTCTAATCTGGCTGAACCGGGTTTGATTCCCCAGTCCTCCATATGCAGCTGCTGGTGTGACCTTGGGTCAGTCACAAGTTCTCTCGGAGCTGTTCTTTGACGAGCAGTCTTCCAAAGAGCTCTCTTAGCCCCACCTACCTCACAGGGTGTCTTTTGTGGGGAGGGGAGGGGAAGGAAAGGAGACTCCTTTGGTTAGCGAAGGGCAGGGTATAAATCCAATCTCCTCCTCCTCTTCTCCTAATAATTCTTAACCTCTTTGAAGCAGGGCCTAGGTCTAAATTTACTATATGTTTTGGAACCCCCTTGCAAAGTAGCTGCAAGCTGTTTCTGCCCTTCCCAATACAGAATGTGGGAGTAACACATCAGTTAACATTGAACAAGAATTTGTTTTACCTTTCATTTTTAGTGTTTATATAGAACACTATTGACAAAGAAACTTTATTTCATGGTCATTCTACACCTTATAAACAGGCACCAGGTCTCCTCAAAAAGCTCACCTTACTCCTCCTACTTCTTTCTCCTTGCAGTCCTCCTGTGAGAGAGTCACAGCCCAGTTTTGGGTCCTGAACCACACTTTCAGAACCACCACTCTGAGTCCACTGAATTTGTCTATATAGCATTTTGCTAGTGGGCTCTGACATTAGCCTTAGAAATTATTGTCCCACAAAAGCTAGCTTATCTGCTTCTAAGGCATATCTATCGGCAAAAAGGAACCAGCTTTTAGAAAATTCCCATGCCTGGTTAACTTGAACACAATTTTTATGTGCTGCAAAACATTAGTGTTTTACACACACAAACACACACAAAAATCCCTTGGCTGAAAAATATGCATTGATTTCCAGGAAATACTTAAGAGAAAGAACAAAATCCAGCTGGAATTAAAACATGTTCTGCCCAGTGAATCTCACCTGCTGAGTTCACAATCTCAAAAGTGCTTAATTTTGCTTGGATCGTGTCCAGTGAGTTTGTCATTCATAACCACTTGGTTTTATTTAACATGAGCATCAAACAGTTCTTGAGAAGAATAATTCTATTCCTAATATAGAACTCATAAACAGGACTGTTCACCTCATCTATACGTTATGGATTGGATCCAGTGCAAAATTTCCTCCAGTGCTAGAGATCTTGTGCAACCAATTTCTGGGCATTATAACATATATGGAGGAAAGTGGTAGGTGTTGCACAAAATCTTGCACAAGCAGTATGAAATTCATTTCTGCTTCTGGTTGCACATTGCTGGATCCAAGCCAGCCCTTGTATCTTTTTGCATAAGGTATAATAGGATAGGGTTTCCCCTCCTCCTTCTAAACAATTACTTTAAGCACTAAAATAAAAAATTACAGACTGAGTTTCATAGGTACCCAAGCACACATAAAAACTGATGCATGATCTAGAAATGCTTGCAGATGGATTTGCGTATATGAAACCAATTATAACAAAATTATTATGAAGATCATAAAGTTTTAAAAATGGAATTCTGGACACACAAAACCATTGTTACGTAAGACCGTACAAAACATTCAGTTCTTGGAATGAGAAGCATGGATTAAGTTTACAATTATAATATACTCTGGTTCTGAAACTGGCTGAATAGTAGCAGGACAATTCCCCCCCCCCCATATTACAAATAAGTTATGGTGACTAACAGCTATTAATCTTAAGAAAGAATTAGGATATATTTAGGCTTTTCCTTCCTTTCAAGCAGCCACAAGCTGTTCAAAGTAAAAAAAAATGTAGTTCTGATTTGTCAGGTTTGTAGATTCCTTGTTCCTTGTTAAGGAGTTATTTATTTAGACAATTTCTATGCCACACCTTCAGAGTCCTGCTCAAGGCAGTGTACAATTAAAAAACACAGCATATTAAAAAGCCATTAGACAAAACTAGCATAAAAGCTATCCATAAAACAGAAGCAGGACATTAAAAAGATGATAAGATTAAATCTTTAACTGGAAGCCTTGGTTTAAAAAAAAGGAAGCCTTGATGTCTTTTAGTCAGGTGCTTAAAAAAAAAAAGCAATGTAGGTGCCAGACAAGCCTCAAGGAGAAGGGCATTGTAAAAGTGAGGTGCCACCACAGAAAATGCCCTGTCTGTATTCATATTGGGGGTTTAAATCTGGGAAGAAAATACACAGCTGGCTGCTTTTTAAACCGTACATCTACAGTGCCATCCTAAACACAGTTACTCCAGTCTAAATTCATTGAAATCTGTGGGCTTGGACTGGAGTAACTTCTTTTAGGATTGCACTGCTAGTCAACAAGAATCTTCCGTGGAATCAACACTGGTAGCTATGCGTGACTCATCATCACTACAGACAGATCATAACTCACTGTCACAGCTGGATGATGGTGATGATGATGAAGAAGAGTCGATTTTATATTCCACTCTTCACTACCTGAAGGAGTCTCGGAGTGCCTTAGAATCCCTTCTCCCCACAACAGACAACCGGTAAGGTACGTGAGGCTGAGAGAGTTCTGAGGGAACTGTGAGTGACCCAAGGTCACCCAGCTGGCTTCATGTGGAGGAGTGGGGAATCAAACCTGGTTCTCCAGATTAAAATCTGCTGCTCTTAAGCCACTATACCACACTGGCTCTCAACTCAGGAAAATGGCTTCAAAATGTTTATTCCGATATCCTTTTTATAGTTGTCTTTTAATGGCTATGTTTTAATGGTGTTATTTTAATGGCTTTGTTCTCAGTGGATGCATTTTACTGCTTTTGTTTTATTATCTTAGGTATGAACCACCTTGAGCAGGTCTCTGGAGAGATGACATATATAAATAAAATAAATAAATAAATAGAGGGATCTTAGATCAGCAGAGAACTAGGGCAGAGAATTTTCAGTGATGGTTCCAATATTATGGAATTATTGCCAAGGCAGATGTCAGAAAATCCTCCCCAACATGTTTTTCTTTGAGGGGAAGGAGTAAAACCTTGCCCCTCCAGGTCTCTAACATTTTCATGTTAATGTGACTACCTCTTAAAACTACTTCTGACTTTTATTTTATCTTGACATGTCATTTATGATATTTCATGGAGGGATTTTTCCTGGTACTATTTCATCATTCTCCTACATTTGCTTTCTGATATTGTCTCAAGTCTATGGCAGGCATAAAGGTAAAGGTAAAGGTTCCCTTGCTCGAAAGCCAGTCGAATCCGACTCTAGGGTTGCGGTGCTCATCTCCGTTTCAAAGCCGAAGAGCCAGCGTTGTCCAAAGACGTTTCCGTGGTCATGTGGCCGGCATGACTAAACACCAAGGCGCACGGAACGCTGTTACCTTCCCACCGAAGTGGTACCTATTTATCTATATGGGACTATAAATTAACAAAATACATTGATATGGAGCAACTCTACCTCCGCTGACAAATAAAATCAAAAGATGGATGGCAGGAGTCTGTGTTTGGCTTAATCTGAGCCTAAAAAATAGCCAGAATTTTTCAGGTATTTTTCAGGTATTGGTTCAGCCGAATATAGATTTCAGATATTGTTCATCTATCCAAAATGGCCAATAAGGATTTTCAGGACCACCGGATAGACAAACTTAAAGGGCATTTAAAGGGATCGTGGTCCCCTTCTCCAAGCCATACAACTCTGCAGTTTGGAGAATTCTGAAGGCCTTTAAAGGGTCTGCAATCCCTTTAAATGTCTTTGGAGTTCTGCATGCCATGGACTGGTGCAGTTTGGAGAAGGCATTTAAAGGGTCTGCAATCCCTTTAAATGCCTTCCCCCTTCATTGAAATCAATGGAGGATCAGGGCAACTTCTTTGGGTGCTCCAATCTTTTTTAAACTTGGAAGCTTTTTGGAAAGGCACCAGCAGCTACGCTGCAAATTTGGTGCCTCTACCTCAAGAAGCAGCCCCCCACAGCCCCAGATACCCCCCTGAGATTGATTTTCTATTACACCCTATGGGGACCAAAAAAATTCAGGCTTCCTGAATATTTGCCGAATTCGGATACCACACTGAAGCTGGGATTTGGGAATATCGGAAATACCAATATTTTTTATGTTCAATATACCTGAACCCAAAAAATACTTGGCTTTTTTTGCACAGCCTTGGAATGGATGGTTCACATACAGAATTTTTAGGCTGCTATTTCACAAATCTCCATAAACTTTGGTATCTGCAGCCAAATACTATGAGAAAATAATTTAACAATGAATTCAAAGAAAAATATGAAACCCTAAATAACACAACTTTTAAAAGTTTGATAACGAGCCCTTTGTAAATTTGGGATACACAGCTCCTGAATGAAAAGAGAATTAAAATCTGCCCATGTGTGAAAATATGCAATCATTTAAACATGTACTTTGCTTTAGACAGTGATATCTGCTCTTCTGGTCTAAACTGGGTATCATTAATTTAGACTACAGTTCCAAAACAGTGTCTAAATTTAGACTACAGTACCAAAACAGAAGAAGAACTATATGAGAAGGACCTCAATATCCTGCACAACCATGATGGTGTGATCACTGACCTTGAACCAGACATCCTGGAGTATGAAGTCAAATGGGCCTTAGAAAGCATTGCTAACAACAAAACTAGCAGAGGTGATAATATCCTAGATGAGCTATTCGAAGTCTTAAAATATGAAATTGTTAAAGTGCTGCACTCAGCAAATTTGAAAAATGCAACAGTGACCACAGGATTGGAAAAGGTCAGTTTACGTTCCAATCTCAAAGAAGGGCAATACCAAGGAATGCTCAAACTATTGCACAATTGCACTCATTTCACATGCTAGCGAGGTCATGCTCAAGATCCTGCAAGCTAGGTTTCAGCAGTATGTGGATAGAGAACTACCAGAAGTACAAGCTGTGTTTCAAAGAGGTAGAGGAACTAGAGATCAAATTGCCAACATTTGCTGGATTATGGAGAAAGCAAGGGAGTACCAGAAAAACATCTACTTCTGCTTCATTGACTACGCTAAAGCCTGGATCACAACAAACTGTGACAAGTACTTAAAGAGATGGGAGTACCAGACCACCTCACATGTCTCCTGAGAAACCTGTATAAGGGTCAAGAAGTGATAATTAGAACCGGATATGGAACAACTGATTGGTTTAGCATAGGAAAATGAGTAAAGCAAGGATGTATATTGTCACCCTGCTTATTTAATTTATATGCAGACTACATCATGCAAAATGCCAGCCTCAATGAATCACAAGCTGGAATTAAGATTGCTGGGGAAAACATGATATGCAGATGATACCACTTTAATGGCAGAAAGTGAAGAGGACCTAAAGAGCCTCTTGCTCAGAATGAAAGAGGAGAATGCAAAAGTTGGCTTGAAACTCAACATCAAAAAAACTAGGATTGTGGCATCTGGCCCCATCACTCCTTGGTAAATAGAAGGGGAAGTCATGGAAGCAGTGACAGACTTCATGTTCCTGGGATCCAAGATCACTGCAGACAGTGACTGCAGCCATGAAATTAAAAGATGCCTGCTCCTTGGGAGGAAAGCGATGACAAACCTAGACAGCATAATAAAAAGTAGAGACATCACCCTGCCAACAAAAGTCTGTATGGTTAAAGCAATGGTATTCCCAGTAGTAATGTACAGCTGTGAGAGTTGGACCATAAGGAAGGTTGAGCACTGAAGAATAGATGCTTTCGAATTATGGTGCTGGAGAAGACACTTGAGAGTCCCTTGGACTGCAAGGAGATCAAATCAGTCAATCCTAAAAGAAATCAAACCTGACTGTTCCCTGGAAGGCCAGATACTGAAGCTAAAGCTCAAATACTTTGGCCACCAAATGAGAAAGGAACATTCACTGGAGAAGACCCCGATGCTGGGAAAGATTGAAGGTAAAAAAGAAGGGGACAACAAAGGATGAGATGGTTAGACAGTGTTATCAATGCAACGAACATGGAGTTGAGCAAACTCCAGAGGATGACGGAGGACAGAAGGGCCTGGCGTGATGTGGTCCATGGAGTTGCAAAGAGTAGGACTCAACTGTGTGACTGAACAACAACCACCACCACCAAAACAGAGCTTGTTAATCTGAAATTTCTTGTTTTTGTGGGATTTGTTTACAAAGTCATATACAAGCCCTGCCAATAGGGTTACCAGCTCTAGGTATTTTGGGGATGGAGACTGAGGAGGGTGGGGTTTGGGGAGGGGAGGGACTTCAGAGGGGTATAATGCCATACAGTCCACCTCCCAAAGTGGTCATTTTCTTCAACTGAACTGATCTATGTCACCTGGAGATCAACTGTAATCTCAGGAGATCTCTAAATTTTAAAAAGTGCCCCACTTTTTACATATAGCCCTGATTTTATTAAGTATACCGTAAGAGTAGACATGGATTCCTTAACTGATTACCATGGGGTAATCAGAACAGAAATACAGCAATGGATTTCTCGATATGGTATTTCTCTGCTCAGATGAATGCACATTTTAAACCTTATTTTTCAATCCTTGCCCTGATTATTATAATATGGGGGGGAAGATGAAAATGTGTTGCTTGCTTTGCATATTATTGAAACTGTCTTCCTTGGAATAATACTTTTTTCAACAAAAGAACTTTTTCTTGATTTTGGCAGGAGTTGTCTTTTCATTCACTTTGGCTACAAAATAAGATTCCAGTTTTAGGCTGGCATGATATCAAAGCACCTGCTCATTGAAAATGAAAAAAGAAGGGTGGGGAAGATCCAGAAGTATTCAAACTGTTATTGGCATGTGATTGTCTCATAAACAAGGACAGGCAAAGGCTGACCTGCTTCCCTTTCTATAGAGAGTTCTCATTGAACCTTATTCTTTCTGTAAACATTTTGTAAGTAAAATACTTTTTGTGAAAGGCTGGATTTCTCCCTGTTTCTCACAGACAAATGGTACTCTGTCATTATACTTCCAAATACTAGAAATTACAAAGAAATGGTGGTGTAATAACATCTCCCAGAATGTAGGGGTATTTGCTTAATTATTTTTTCTTGGGAAGTGGTCAGGCATTGTAGGATTTTATACACAATGTGCATGAAATGCCTTTCATCTTTATCCATCTCCACATCAGCGCAGCAAGGAAAGGTATTTTAGTACTTTTTTACAGAAAGGGGAATGTTATCAGAGAAATGCTGTATTGCCCATGCCCACAGAATAGACAGGCTCCTGAACCAGCAAGCGTAGGGCTTCCTCTATCCTCTTCTATAACAGAAAATGCAACTGTGGTGTGAATAGGTATTTTACCGTGTATGTCCACATTTTCCTCTTTCATAGATGAAAATGGTAAATTAACATATATCCTGGAACAGTGGGTATGCAGTTTGGAGCCGATGGATCACAGCAAGACAGATCTGGAATCTGTTTTTGGGCTCTCTCAGCTTCTAATCCAGAGAACCAGCCAGGAGACTAAACTAAAACCATTTCAAAAGATCAAGTTTAAAGCGGCCTTCGCTGTTTTAGGCCTCTTTGTATAATTTGAAACAGAACTTTCATGACTCTCCCTCGAGGACGCTCAAGTTTCCTGCCAGGTGGGAGCTTCTGCATCTCCCCCCACAAAGGAAGGTGGGAAACCTGCACTTCAGATGACTGTGTGGTCCACTCTATTTTGACTGCATCCCAAAATGTCTTCCACTCTAAAGGGGAGATGGCACATGCTAATTTGTATTTCGGTGATGAGTGCTGTGCCCAAACAATACTAATAAATTCTGACTTGGGTAGGTTGATTCAGATCCAGAGTACTTATGCACTACCCCTCCACACACAAACAACATAAATGATGAAACAATCATTGCAAAATTATTTTGTTAAATGTTTCTGTTTCAGTAATATAAAACTTGGTTCTGAGGTAACAGAAGAATGGCGATTCTCAGGCACCATACCCTATGCAAGGGATAGGTTTTTAAAAGCATAAGCAAACATTGAAATGCTATCTTCTAAGTGAATGGATCTCTGTTTCAGAAACAGTATCACCACAGCAGGGTGCTTTGGTTATATTGTTTCTATATCTTCACACCGAGGTCCCTTGTTTTGGTTTGGATCTCTGTTTTGTCCCTTAATCACCTAAAAATGTTTGCATTGCTTCCTGCTAAGGAGCCAGAGCCCAACTGCATGCTTCTGTGTGCCAACAAAAATCTCCAGATAGAAAAATTGGTTTAAGCTTAATTTGAGCAGAATGCCTTGTGAATACCTTGTGAAAGGACGGGAGGAAAAACAAAACTGAGGAGGGAGAACAAAAGAGCACACAGCCAATTTCCTGCTCTACAAAAGACATGAATAGCTATTTCTTATTAACATTAATGGATGGAATATATCCAAATTGCCAAGGTGACTTTGAACTATCCTCTGTCTTCTTCAGAAACCAACCATATAATTAATTCTTCTGTCATAAAGTGTGTTATTCCCAACAGTGTTTAGCCAGTCTTTAACCCCACTACACATCAATCAAGACTTGTACAATTTCTTTCTTGCTTAAGCTTGTCTGTCATGCAGCACAGGCAGGTTTAGATTAGGTTTGTGACAATGAATGTGTGACTGGGGGGAACCAGGTCAGATGAGGGGCACTGTAGAGAAACAACAAAAGGGAAAGGTAGAACGCCCGCTATATATCTCTTAGGTCATCCTGCCTCTTTCCAAGGACCAAGACTGAAATTCAGTTTCCCTTAACAGTCGTCCTCACTGAGTCATCTGACAGAACCAACAGACAGGGAAGGCAGGGTTGGGTCAACTCAGTGGCCGTTCACAAGATCAAGGCTCAAGACAGAAGAAGGAAAAGAGTCAAGCTATTAGGAGAATCAGAATTTTCCAGCAGAAAAATGGGAACAAGGTTAAGGTATTAAAAAAGCTACCACCCTAAAAAAACTCCCTCCACTTTATGCTCCCAAAGAAACAGAACAACATCATCTTGCATTAAATAACAGTGGCAAGGATAGTTTATGCATTGGGAAAAAAATATCATTCCTAATGCTGCAACGTGGATAATTTAATGTAAAAAACCTGATATGGCTATAAGATTGACCATTCTAAATAAAGGTGAAGATTTGGCCCAATTGGATAGGACTTGGCAATGTTTTTTCTCAAAAACTGATAACTTTGTTTAGGAAGTTAGGTATGTGTCAGTCTTTCTGTTAAATAGTAACATTAAGTTTATTATAATTAATTCTATAGTTCTAATGTATGTATATGTAATGTATGGAAAATATTAATTAATAATAATAAAATAAACAAACAGAAACTCCCTTCAGTGGATAAACCACATTATAAGATTTTTCTAGAGTAAAACTTTAACAGAAGTGATAGCAGTCCAATATTCCCCCTCTCCCAATAAACCCCATCTCCTCACTGTAGTTACTGATTCATGAAGTAGGTAATAGAATATACTTTGTTCCCACAAAGGTTTCTGTACTGAATATTTAAGTGGGTAGCCGTGTTGGTTTGAAGCAACAGAACAAAGTTTGAGTCCAATGCAGCTATAAGACAAAGAAAATTTAATTCTGGGTGTAAGCATTCATGTGCATGCATACAAAAGTTTATACCTGGAATTAAACTTTGTTGGTCTTATAGGTGCCATTGTACTCAAACTTTGCTTTATACATTGTTCATCTTTAAATATCTTCAGGCGGGGAATTTCTCTCAGGAGACACAATAGTTTCCCCATATTTTTTTTTGTCATGGCAATCTCTTTTTATTAGGATGACCAATAAACTGGGGACAGAGTATGTTAGTGTGGCCAGCGGTCCTGTTCCTTCCTGTCAGTCTTCAGTCCCCTATGGTCCTGTTTGGTGTGTGTGCAAAGCAAGTAACAGCTGATCAGGCCCCATCAATGGCCAGATGGGTGGGGAAGGAGCCAGATGGGTGGAGAAATTGTTTATAATTAGCATCATAGTTACCATCTGAACCAGGTTCATAAAGAAATAAATCCTACCTCAGATCTCAGAAGCTAAGCAGGATCCACTCTGGCAAGTACTTGGATGGAAGACCTCCTTGGAATACCAGCAGTCGGGAGGCCGGGGCAGGCTTTATTCAGCCACCGCTCTGAATATCCTTCATGCCCCCAGTAGAGGTCAGTCACCAGAGGTCGCCATGACTTCCAGGTGCACACACACTCACACACATGCACGCGCGTATGCACACACATGCATATATGAAAAATACCAGAAAAAGAAACCAAAAGAGAAAAGAAAAAACTTCTACCTATTTTAATGAGATATTCTTCCTATAAGAGTGCAGTCACGTCCCTTATAACTTCTACTTTCTAACAACATTTAGTATTTCTTATGGTACTCTTCTGAGGGTTTGAAAAACTTTGCATACATGACCAGAGCAAGGCCGATATCATCATCCCCATATTTTAGATGGACAAGATGTGGCTGAGAGAGCAAATAGCTAGCCTGAGGCTATCTAGGGACATCATTATGAGATACATCAGACTGTACTTGGAGACTTTCTTTTCAGAGCTTGTCTCTTAACTGTTACATTATAAGACGTTATATAAGATGATTTGAGTGGTAAGTCAAATTCGTACTGTTTATTTCCCATATTCCAATAGATTCTATTGCTCTTCTATCTTCTTCCTATAAATATATTGAATCTACTTAAAAATACACATACATCTTATTTCCACCCTTGGTGCCATAGCTACCAGGAGGATCTATTCAATATTATATTATCTGTAAGTATCCTTCTCTTCCTTAGTCTCGTGTCCCTGTTATTTTCCATCAGCATCTATTTCCATCAGTCAGTTATTCTCACTTAAGACCAAAATCCCTTATAAAGCTATAGCATCAGACTGATGTATCAGCTGTGCCCTTAAAACTGGTAATGTTCTCCAGGTTGAAATGAAACACATCTGTAAACAGCCATTCATTGCTGTTCACAAGGCCCAAATGTCTAACAAGTGGAGACAAATATGAAGGTATGGAGGTACAATCTTAAGCTTGTACATTTTTTGCAAACAAGCTTACCTGTGTTACATGATTCCATTGAACTCTTGATGTATCAATGAAAAACAGAGAATACAGGATCAGGTTCCTGAGCGAACAAAGACCAAATGAGGAATAAAAACTTGCATACTACCTTATTCCTCCAGAGGGGTTACAGTAATAAACAGCAGCAGACAAGAGGTAAAATGGTATATACTAAGAATAAGAAGAGCAATAAGTACCACCACATATTTTTCTATGTAGTGTTCTAACAACTGATATTTTCAGTCACGTAAACCATCAGTGCACCAGAATTTCCCGCTTCATGGTTATGTTTCCTTTTAAGTTGCAATACAAACCAGATTACTTTACAACAGAATAACGTATTTCTCTTTTCATGAAGGCTTGATCTTTTCTGGTTCAGCAATTAATAGTTAAACTTCAAAATATAATGTATTTGGGATTAATTTTTGCCAACACAGCTTCTCTTCCATTCTGTCATTCTTTTTTTTATTGTGCAATTTAAAATAAGAGAAAAAATAGGTATCACATCCATTGGGATTTAAACAAGCTTGTCTTAGCCAGAATTGCAGCAGAAATTGAGCAACATAAGGGATTTTTAGCACTAAACAATGCCATCATCTCTAAAAAAAGGAAAAGGATCATTAGTGAAATAATGATAATTACAAGGGAAAAGTAAATAAAAATGTCTCCAAATGTCCATTCAACTATCCTCTCATTCTGCTTTATTAATAATAGCTATCTCAGTGATATGACAGTACAACAGGATTACAAGAAGCCCTGCAATGTTATTGTTGAACACTATTTCTCAGAGGTCATTTCAACTTGTAAGTAATTTCAATTTGTTAACATTCCACATTGTATTAAAGGATACTAATGATAACTGAGGGTGAGGGGGAACGCTCCTCCCAAACAAACCTCTGACATTCTCTTCGTACTTTCTGACATCAGATATCTGGGATGCAAACAGCATATGTAAAACCCCACAAGACCCTGAAAGAAAACCTTAATCCTGACCTTTCCGTTCTATCAGGCATCTGCTTCAGTAGGGCCTCACTGAAAGGCCGGGGCTTAGGACAGTTGTGAAGCAGCTTCAAATGTGATGGACAAGAAGAAAATACTCTTCCACTTTGACTTGAGCTCACACATCTATGCTCATGGTGATATGTGTGAGTTGTCAGTGTCTGGACATCATAGATGTATATTCCATTTTGGAAGTTATGTAAGAAATATAGAAATTATAAAGGTGAGTTATGCAGGCATCCTGTTCCCCCCTTCCAATTTTTGTAACATCCAAATTCACTCTAAGTTCAGTTCAGTACTGGTATGAGAGTAGTTTCCCCATGACTTATTCCCATATTACTTCAAGATGGTTGGATTCAGGAAAGAAACATTCTATTAGCCTCATTTTATCTATATAGCTAATTCCCAACATGACCCCCTGTGTGCAGATACTTATTTCTGCAGATCAGGGTTACATGGAGGGAAAAGAGATTATCCTGCATACCTGGGGAATGCACCATGTGTGCAGAAAATCTAAAAACTTAAGAAAAGGATAGGGGGGATACTTAAATCCCCCCAAAAGTACAACAACTTTTCCTGCTCATCTGCAGAGAACAGACTTACCGATGATGAGGAGCCTTCTCTCCCCCTCCCTCCCTCTCCTTGGAAAGCAACAGTTTTGAGCATGTGACTCCCTTAGCAATGGTTTTCCTAGTGACGAGGCCTTTGCAGGCTTTTCCACTTTTGGGAAGCTAGAAGCAAAGAGGAACGGAAAGCAGCAGGTGGCTTTGTGACTGAGGCTGCACTGGCTCAGCCTCTCAGGCACTGCCACCACTGCCGGGCTCAATGTTAGGGAAAAAGAAGGAGGGGAGAAAGAAGGGGGGACTGGCTTGGGGGGGGATGAGAGAGAGAAAGACCAAAAAAGAGGGATTGACTTGGTGGAGGGTTGTAAAGAAAAAGAAGGAGGGATTGGCTTGGGGGGAGAAAGAAAGGGGGAGAGGGGGAGAGGAAAGAAAGCATGATTGATGCTTCTTCAGGTGCACGTCCCATGGTGCTCTTGTAATATAAGAAAAGCATATGCTTCCCATATTAATGTAGCCCTTCCTATGGTCTTTCCCATATAATATGACTATGCTATGGGATGGGGATACTAAGGAACAGCAACCACAGTACTCATAAGAAACAGCAATGAGACATGGTGCACTGTTCTGAAAAGGTTCAGGGAATACTCACACACATGAAACAGCACACAGATGACGCTGCTTTATATTGATCCGATGACTGGTTTTTCAAAGTCAGTACTGTCTTGTCTGAATGGCAGCAGCTCTACAAGGTCTCACGTGGAAATCTTTCGCATCACCTACCACCTGATGATTTTAGCTGGAAATGCCAGGGATTGACCCTGGGAGCTTTTGCATGCAAAGCAGATGCTCTACCACTGAACTGTGGCCCCTCTCAGCTATGCAAGTACAACCACATTAGATTTAAGACTATATATACCTGTCAGAAGTGTGTGCATGTGTGCGTGTATATATATCAGTCTGGTCATGAATAACTGACATGTCAAACCTGTCTTCTTACTGATATTGACAGAAAAAATATCTACAATGATTTTGGGGGGGAAATGTGTGAATGACACCATGTTCCTTAGCACAACCCATGTTTTTACTTTATTGCATTCTAAATCCTATGGATTTAGAAAAACATCTATGGAATTGATTGGAAAATGCATTTAAATCCCTTACAACTGCTTTGAAATCTCAACCAGAGGCAATATGACTTTTACGTTCCTTATATTCACTGAAAGATCAGATATAAAATTTGGATACACATCTTTGATAAAAGGGTCTAAATCCCAAACTTGGCTTTGAAAAATCCCATCAATAACTAGCACATACATTTTAAAGACCTTTCTTCTAAAGAAAAAGAAACGTTCACTCATTGATTCTTCTTCTTCATGGTTCCTTAAGATCTTTTTAAAAATTATTCCATAGTTATTAGCTGAAGATCTGAAGGAAGGAATGTATGAGTCGTATCAGCTAAATGGTCACGATGCTAAATCACAACAATCAGAACACATTGATTCTCCACAACCCCGATTCTTTGACATACCGACATTATGCCACATTGCCATTGAAGTTCCAGTTTCAAGCCCTTTTTGCATGATCTCGAGAGGAAGAACACATAACAAAAGGAAATCAGCACAAGCAATTTTGACACAGGCCTATTATCTTCCAGCCTCCAGTCCTGCCCTTATCCCCACCATATTCTCTTCTGTGCTGGGGAAAAGGCAAGGTGATATTATAATTACTCAAATAGCAACAAGAACACTTGAAACAATCATGACATTCTAAAATAAGCAGGTGACAGACATTTATGGATTTCAACTTTTGTGTTTTGGAGACCCAGCTCAACTAATACATTTTGCCACGTTGCCTCACATGACCTACCTCAGGGGTCTGCACCCTATGGCTTTGGAGCAAGGTGGGACTCAGTATGGAACCGAATGTGACTCTTGAAACCAGACAGTCAAATCTTAAAGCTAAGGTATATTAGATGAGTAGATGGGATGCTAGAGTAACCAGCATGTTAAAAGACTGGCAAGAAAAGATTGTTATGGGCTAAACAGCTTCTTAGCAAAGCATTACACAAAGGGGAATGATAAAGGTGAACAGATGTCAGTAATCCAAGTGTGAACCAGGTGCAGAGTTATGCCAGGGCACTAAAACAATTATGCATTCATTGTGAGGTCTTATGCCTGCAATCGTAAAACGACTTTCCTGGGAGTAAGCCCCACTAAAAAAAATGGGACTCATTTTTGAGTGGGTCTGATTAAGATTGTTCTCTGTGTGCATCACTTCCTAATAAAGGACATTTGGGGATGCAGAAACTTTATGTGTTATTAATCAGCATGTTGATTATCATTATTTTTAGTTCTACAGTTCCACTTATGGGGATGAGCCCTCTTATGCTTGCTCTCTGTTGATCTCTTATTTTGAATTTTGATATAATTTGGCTCTTTAATGGTAACAGGTTGCAGACCCTTGATCTACCTCATGTGAAAGGGCGCAGGATGGACCAAGAACTGGTGGTGTCTCCACTTCCTTGTGGCTTCCAAGTTGGCAGCAGTACTGTGTTTGCAGACCCCATTTACACAGTGCCTTTATGCACCACCAGTTCTCACAGGACATTTCATCGCTAAGGAGATGATGCTCAGGGAGGCCAGCCAGTTCTCACACTCCACACTTCAGACCACATGTGAATATTCCCATTAGCATCAATATACTGAACTACTGTTCTTTTAAAATGGGCTATGTACTAAATATGTTTGCCAAAGGCACAAATCCCTTTGTTTAGAAAAGGTGCCTGCTTGCTCTGTGTTATACAATTGCTATAGTTACTGTGAGGTATTTTTTAAGTCACTACAAATGCTCTTACAATGCACAGATTCCTCCCATCCCCCAGTTTAATCTGCATCTAGGGAAGGTCTTTGCACTTTGGTAAATCATGTCCTACTAACCTCCCTTTGCTCCTTAAACACCCCCCCCCCCATAATCCAATATGGTGCCCTCTAGGCTGTTCTCCACACGGTTACATCCCCATGGATCCTTTGTGCGGAGGGAGGAAGCAGCAAGATTTGGCAGTACTTTGGCCTCCTGAAAGCTATCACCTGTGGAATGTTTTGTTGAATGGCATCTCCTCTTATTATGCATGGCTAACTCTGGTTTATTGGCACCATGGAACAGTTCATGCCTGTTAGATGAACTTTTGTATATTTTTCATTTTCTCCCACAAATCCAGCATTGACAGAACCTCCCTAGGATTACGCTATGAAATACCTTTGAACTCTCTCCCATTATACATTAACATATTAACAATGGATTCAAAACTAAAACAGAAGACTTGGGAGGGGGGGCAGAATAAAGCGCTATCATCAACCTGTAGTTTGCCAACTTTTATGCCAACAAAGACTAGGAAATTGGACCTCGGATTCTTTTACAGTAAACTGGTCCAGTGTGAAATCACAGATATTTTAAAAAAATATTCCATTCTATATCAAAATGAGGCACATGCCTTTTCTTTACACATGAAGAGAAGAGCAACAAGACACAGTAATGGCTGCCTGCCTCAATGGTTGGTTCCTCTCTGGTCTTTGAACAGATAGCATCATTCATTGGTGACTACAGAGGTCTGATCTGGGAATTTGGCTGTAATCATGGGAAATAGTGACATCACAATTGGGTCAGTTGCTGTGGAAGGAACAAAACCTCTCATCTGTATTGCTTTAAAATGTACACAGTAAATATGTATATTTAAAAAAAATACAATAATACATTAATCTTTGTAGTGTCGAACCAACTAGAAGGTATGTATGATGCAAGGCTTTAGCAAATGAGATCTATAGATACAAATTTCACTGCAGAGTATGTAGTAGACAAATGTGTCTCTTTTTTCTTTAAATATGGAAATCCTACACTGTAGGGTTTCTTTTTTCCTTTTTTTTTTGAATGGTAGAAAATGTTTTGATCATTTGTCCATGAACATGAGCCGACAATTCATTACTGAGATCCCCAGAATGCCAAAAAATTTGCAATGCAAACAATTAGTACTGTATACCAACTCTGCAAAAAGCCCTAACACACACTCAGCCCCAAAAGAAGAGGCGTTGCTGTACAACCTCAGATAGTCTTCCTGGTTTCTGTGTACCATTTGACACCATGGCAGCTACATGAAGCTGCCTTTAACCTGGCAATTCCTACATGCCAGGCTCATTGAATTGGTTAGAATGCCACAGGAGAGAGAAAAAAAAATAATGCTAGCAGAATAACCATCAAATCATTTTCATATTAAACCTGCGTGGTCCGGGAACCTCCCCTTCCACCACTGCACCATTGTTTTTACGGGGGACATACTCAAGGTCAATGTTGGTTTTATGCTTGCCTTTCCCTCGACTCCACACAAAAAGAAGTAAGAAACAAAATAAAACCACCCCAAGGAATGTAAAACAGCCCATGGCTGTTGACACCAGTATTGTCTTGAGGTCAAGAGAAAATGTATTCACATTGGTTCCATTGGAACTGGTGTCATTGGAGTCTGTTATGTACATGGGAGTCCTGTTAGCATAAAGGAACCGATCTGAGGCAAATCCTTTGACAGTAAGGGTAGCTGCGTAGGTGTCATTCCCAGCAGCATTGCTTGCAATGCAAACATAGGTCCCGCTGTCTTGATCTTGAGCAAATCGTATCTCCAGTGTGCCATCTCCCAGCACTGTCGCTCTTCCATTGGATTTCATGGTGACCAGTCTCCGCCGTGGAGTCACCCAGGAGATGGTTGGCTGAGGATCACCATCTGCATTGCACATGAGCTGTACTGTCTGCCCTTCATCCACCACCAAGTATTGCAATTTCTTGTCTTGGATCCTGGGCTTCTTGCAAGTGAAGTAGAAAGAAAGGGCAGTGCTGTGGAAGTCCTTGAATGGCCTCTCCTTGACACTGTCAGGGCCAGCGCACATCGGCTGCTGGCTGCCAAACTGCAGCATGGGCTGCCTTTGTAATATCCAAAGGAGGCGGCAGTCACAAGCCAGAGGATTGTTGTTTATGGAGAGGATTTCCAGGGCTTTGGTGGAATGGAACACATTCTCTTCTATGGTTTCTAACAAGTTTTGGGACACATTGAGCACACGTAGGAACCGGAGCCCTTGGAAAGCGTGGGGTTCAATGGTACGCAACTGGGCACCAACTATATGAAGCTCCTGCAGGCGCACCAATTCTGCAAGCATGCCTGACTCAATGGTGCTGATGGGGTTGTAGGAGAGGTTCAGGTGCGTTAGGTAAACCAGTTGCTTCAGAGCAGAATAAGGTATTGCGGACAAGTTGGTGTTGGTGATGGAGAGAAAAGTGAGGTTCAGGCCATACAAACTGTTGCTAGGCATCATGTCCAGCATAGGCCAATAATCAATCTCTAGGTTTTTCAGGCGGAACAATCTCTTAAAGGCATATGCAGGCAAAAGGTTAATACTGAGATGTCTCAGGTGCAGGCTGATGAGGTTGTGAAGGTGGGAGAGGGCTTCTGTTGGTACAGCTGTTAGGTTGCATTTCTCCAAACTAAGCTGCTCCAGGCTAAGCAGTCCACTAAATGCCCTGTGGGATATATATACCAGATCATTATCCCCCACTTCAAGGGACTTCAGGTTGTGCAGATCCTGGAACATGTAGTCCAGCAGAATGACAATCTTGTTTTCACTGATATCAAGTTTTGTTAAGTTTGACAGCCCAGTGAACACCCCTAAAGGAACCAGCTTCAGACGGTTCCCCTTGAGTCTCAAGGAGCGCAAGTTAAACAGATTGTTAAAGGCTCCTGGCTCTACATTGGCGACGACGTTGTCACTGAGATCTATCTCCTCGAGCAGTGGATAAGAAGTGAATTCCTCTGGGCTGATGTTTTTGAGTTTGTTCTTGCTAAGATCCAGGATTTTAGTCTCAATGGGGATGCCCTCGGGGATGGCAGTCAGGCGCCTCCGGTGACAGCTGACAGACTTGTTCTGTGCTGAACACTCACAGCGGGCTGGGCAGCCGATGGTAGAGCCCATGAAAAGCAGCAGCACAGCCAGACCTAGAAATGGCTGCCAGCATGATATGGCTGTGTGAAGCATGACTCCACTGATGTTGGCTAATCTTCTGTCACAGGCCTGCCAAGAGGGAGGGGGGAAAAAAAGAGAGAGCTAATTAGGCTAAAAAGCTCAAATATAAGTCCCCTTCATTTTCAGCTAAAACAAAGGCAAGAGAACCTTTAAATGTCCGGTTAGATCCAAATCCTTGCTAGTACTCTCACTTGCGTAACAGGAGGCCCACTGCTTCTGCAATCCCCCTTCCGCTTGTAGTGCTACATTCTGAGTCATTCCCAAACTTCCTAGCTCTCAAAAACAGTAAGGAAGGGAGCAGGAGACTACATCAGGAATGGGAAGGCAGGAAAATATCGTACTTTATTTTCAGAATTTATATTCTGCATTTCTGCCCAATCAGGGCCACCAAGGAGCTCACATTTGATGGCAGAACACTATAAAACAACCATAAAGCCAATTTAAAAAAATTAAAAATACATATATAAAAAACACAGACCCTGCAATTAAAACATAGGGCAGAAAAAAGAGGTTATAGAGGTTATGAGATAAAACAACAGGGTCTTCATTTAATGACTCGGTTGCTGCTCGTAGTTCTCTGGAACCCATTAGCCTCCCCCATACTAGACTTTAAAAAAAAAGAAGTTTGGAGATGCACTTCAACATCTAGTTTCCTAATACTGCTTCATTTTTTATTTACACCTTGTTGCTGCTTTTTAATATATACAACATAAAACGTGTAACTATTCATACTATCCTTCCCTTCTATAAAGTCATATACTGGCAAGAAGTTTAGCAGTGATCTATTTATTTGCAAGCTGTATACCGCTTACAGAACTGAGTCATTACAGTAATAATAAATGAAGAATTCTGTATGAAAATACTCAGTTCAATGATGGTGTTCAAGTGTTCCAAGCACTTCATGTACATTACCATGTGTAATCCTTAAAACCAACCTGTAAAGTTGGTTAATATTAATGGGGGTAGCCTAGATGAGGACTGCGTTATATTCATTATACACATTACAATGGAACAGTCTGCTCCCCACAGCCCTGGAAATTTGTGTGAGTTGGTTTAGTCTCATGATGTTCCCTGCTTAGTTAGTACTGGTTCTTATCAGAAGTGAAGACTGCATGAGTTTCATTGTTCTGAAACCGTTTGCTTCCATCCCTGTCGATAAATAGAAGTTGTTTTGAGCACACCCATCTCTGCTGCATGATTCTGGAAGCAGGAACCTGAACAAATACCCTAATCCTGACCTACAAGCAAAAGAGAATAATATTAAAAGAATGAGAAAGGATGGCTTGCTAAGACCATCTAGTGAGATCATGGCAACTGTGATATTTGAATTGGGGACTTCCTGATTTGTAGCTCCATCTCTCAGCCGCTATGATATCCCTCCCTCCCTCCCTTCCTTCCGCCATATAGCGTGAAGATTAAATATATAAAAAGTATTAAATACGTATTTTGAAAATTCATTAAAAAGACACATGTCAAGTACCCAAACTTGGGTCCCCCTGAGCCACTGCCTCTTGGGCAAGCAGGCAGTGCTCAGAAACATAGGTTCTCAAGGTACACAAGAAACCATACCTTGACAAAATATATGAAGGTTTATTAAATGTTTTAAAGAATGATATATTATTAGACAACTCAATCTTTACAGTCCTGCAGCAAGAAAATAACAAAGCTAACTTTTCTATTTAATACTTCAGTACCTGGTATTATATGGCACACCCTTTAAATATCAAAGTCCAAGCAACAGGCTCAAGCGTTTTCTAGTCCATTGCAATGGAGGCTGTCATAGTCAGAGCCACTGTCCTGTTGAATCCCAAAGTTAGCATGACTTCCCTCATGTCTATGGTCCTTCACATCCAATCAGGGCACTTGCTTGCTGGAACCCTCTAGAAGATGATGACACCGTTCCTGTCTCACCCCTCCCATCTGTCTACAAAGTTGACCACAGGTTCCCATGATTAGCCAATTACCACATTCCTGAGTGTGGCTTTGAAAGAGATAAGGATAGTGTAGGAAGGAAGGCCCTATAACAGGCATCTGCAAGATGAAGTAGGCCCACTAGTATTCACATTAACCCTTGGGAGGAAAGCATAGCATACACATAATAAAAGATCAATAATAAAAATATACAGGATGATCTAATCCAGAGGACCCCAGTCTTTTTGAGCTTGTAAGCACTATCACAAAATGGCTGTCATGATGTTCCATCACAGAACATTGGGAGGCTGCAAGTGAAGCACTGCCCTTCTATGGAGGCAGCAATTTCTGAATGAATTTTCTTGCAGGCACAAATAAGATGCCTCCAGGATTCTTCCAATGAACCTCCTGCTCTTTAGGAAATACATTCTTTGTTGAAGAAGCACATGGGCACCAGGAATTGTTCCTGTAGAAAATATTACAAACCAACCTAAAACATATACACACACAAAGAAATATTCATCCAATGAAGTAATGGCTCCTATCTCCATAACACTGTCAGAGCATATCTATCTATCAATCTCACTGTACTCATATAAAAACATCTATTTCTTTTGTTCTATTTACCCTTGCCGTGGTCTCTGTCATGTTGTGGGGCAAGACTAGCCACTGTTTTGCCCCCCTCCCTTTCGTTTGCTGCCACCACTTCTGGTAAAATCCCCCCCTCACCTGGTTGCTCGAAGCCAACCCCGCAGGGGCATCATTAAGTGGCATGCCAAGGAGCCAGGCAGGTGGGTAAGGCTTGTGCAGATTCTCTCAAGTTAAACAAAACTTTATTTCTACAAGGCACAAACTCAGGGTATTGCAAAGGACAGAATCGAAGGACACTAAGGAAACGACCCCCCATGGTGTCTTCATTCTGATGCGCATGGGCTTTATATATATATATATATATATATATATATATATATATATATATATATATATATCTCAGTACATGGGCTTTGGGCGGTACCTGGCCCTTTATTCACCGTTGGAGTGCAACAAGGATGAGGGCATTTTCCATCATGGCCCCAACCTGGTGGAGTATTTTGTCTGAAGACACTCATGCCCTGCAGGACCTGTCTGCATTCTGCAGGGCATCTAAGACAGAGTTGTTTTACCAGGCATTCCACTAATGTAATTTTGGTGCACTCTATCACCAACACTGCCAAAAGTGTTAGTTTCCTATGTGTTGAGTTTTAAATTGGATTTTATTGAAATTATGGTTTTATTATTATTGTACTGTTATGTTGTTGACTGCCCCGAGTCCCAATTTGGGGGAGGGGTGGAATAAAAATCTAATATGTAAATAAATGAATAAAACAGACAAAAACACAGGTGCTAACTAACATACTTACAATCCAGGTTGCATCTGATTTGGGATAGCTGTAGGATTGCATCTGGAACTCTCTTTAGCATTATTTCCCTCTAACATCTTTCATGGCAAAACATGAAATTAGTGATCCAAGGCGATCCCAGCAAGCAGTTGTGTCCCCCCCCCAAAAGCTCAAACCAAGAAGGAGCCCCAAACAACAGAACAGCCCCCTTTTCCAGTCCCCATCCCACATGTTATTTAGGGTCTTCAGCCAAGCTGGGTGCTAAGATTTGGGGACCAAGCCTGCCAGGCCTGCACTCTCCAATCAGGAGGTGTTAACATATTGAAAGTCTGGTGCATTATCCCTCCCAGCTGAAAAGGATGCTCTGTGTCTGGCAAAGAGCATCTTTTCCCCTTTCCCCTAGCCATGAAGATGCCTGAACCACTTTCCATCAATTGTCAAAGCATCTCCTGTCCCCCACTGCCCCTCATCTCACTACAACTGTCAATCCCTAGCTTCCATAATTTCTCCTTTTAGATGATGGTTGATATAAAGTTGAGTTCTCCTATTGAGATCCTACAGGGCTCTTTTTGTAGCAGGAACTCCTTTGCATATTAGGTGACACACCCCTAATGTAGCCAATCGTCCAAGAGCTTACAGTAGCCCCTGTAAGAAGAGCTCTGTAAGCTCTTGGAGGATTGGATACATTAGGGGTGTGTCGCCTAATATGCAAAGGAGTTCCTGCTACAAAAAGAGTCTTGATAATCCTACCCCAATTGGGCATTAGTTATGGTAATTTCTATCATAAATAAAGTTCAACTTAATGGAATTTGTAAACACTAATTCTCCATCACTCTTGTCTGTTCCCCCTCCCCTTGGAGCATGGATCTATCCTTTTTAGATTATAATAAGTGGGAATCCACAAGGACTCATTTCCCCCTCCCCCACTATTTCCTCTTTCTTTTTATGGAAAGCCCCTGTAGCATCTTTCCTTTTCCTGCTTCCTTCTCTTCTTCTAGTGTTGCTAACCTCCAGCAAGTGGGCCTTGAGATATCCTGGAGTCACAATGTGTGTGTGTAAAGTTCTGTCAAACTGCAGCTGACTTATGGCAACCCCAGCAAGGGGCTTTCAAGGGAAGTGAGAAGGAGAGGTGGTTTGCCATTCCCTTCCTCTGTAGACTCTTCCTTGGAGGCCTCCCTTCCATGTACTGACCCTGAATAGCTTCCAAGATCTGATGAGATCAGACTATGCCATGCTACCTTCCCTTCCCTAGGCACAATGTAAACATTACAATAATAATCTGGAAATGCCATAGGACCAAAGATAGTGCTGACCGGTGGATGAGACAGCTCCCTTCCCCCCCCATAAAGGTTTTCTAAATAAATGAAGACCATCTTCAAGGACCTCTAAGACAGTTCCTTTTGTTCCTTGTAAGTATATCAAAATGTAAAAAAAGAAAAGATACTGAATATGTGAATTTATTTTAAATTAGTATTGTTCTTTTTCAAAATGGTGGGCTTGGTACGTAACACTGGCACTTTGAGCTCTTGTGAAATGCAACCAATGTCCAATAGTAGCTACAGCTAGGTGTACTGTGTGGGAAAGCGGCATAAACTGCCTCACACAACTCTCTGAACACGCTTCAGCTTTAACCTGCAGAGAGCCTTTCAATTCTGCTCCTGGGCTTCTCCCTGAGTAGAATGGTAATGTATGGTGGCATTCTGATCTAGCCTCCAAACACATATGAAGCTTTCTCTTCATTACGTGACCTCGAGAGAAGATTTCAACAGCCTCTTGGAAGAACAGGCTGCTGAAACTCATTAGGCGCCTTTCTCTTTAGTGGAAGCTTTGTGAGTGAAAGAATGGCTAGTTATGTCCAGCTGTGCCAAAAAACAATCACCAAGCTAAGCTTCACTTCATTAGGAATTAAGTTACAAACTAAAAAATATATCAGGCCCTGTGATTCAGGCCTTGCCCTTTCCAGTGAATTCTGATCAAAGGACCTTTCAGCTACTCTGATCATTACTTTCTCAATGTAGTCTGGGCGGTACTGATACTTCTGCCGTGCAGGGAATTCATTTCCTGTCTTAACCATCTAATGTATGAAGCTGAAAGTAAACAGGTTTAGAGGAAGAAGAACACCCCCTGGAGTGCTCATTTCAGTCGCAAACGTCTGTAAGCCTCACTACAGACATCTACGCAACACAACAACAAGAAAAATAACCCTTCTAGTGTAAAACAGATAATAAAATGTTATTTCTTCACTGGAGCTAGCGTAAATTACAAAGGGAGAAGAAACGCTTGCCATGACTTCGAAGTAAGAGTATCTATTAAAGCAAATTGACAAAGGAATATGTTTGCACAGTCCAGTGATAAGGCTGCATCCACACATTGTTGGATCACACGGTCACTGCACACTACAACAATTGTTTGCATGTGGACTGTACTGTCTGCGCAGAAAACAATGTGTGGATGCAGCAGTTTGTTCCAGCCTTAGCTATGATTGCACAGTTGGAGGGGTTGATTTAAATCTAATGCTTGTTTAAGGCAGATGAAAGAAAAGAACTGGGATCAGAATTCATGACACTTCGGTGAATGCCACATCTTGTAAACTTCTGCTAACTGAGGAACACTGTTCTTCTGGAATAAAATTAAAGGGGCATCTCCTTTATACTCACTGATTCTTCCTAGGGTCTCGAACTCACCATTTTCAGAAACTGCAGCAAAAATTAAAAATCAGTACAAATGTGTGGTGTATTTTTCAATGTTCTGACAGGGGCACTAACACTGTAACCCAAATCCTAATGGCAGGAGCTCAGTTAATTACTCTTAGCATTTCTCAATTAAAGATACATCTGCCCATCAATCTCCAATTTTGACACTTTTATTTCCTCTCCCCCCCCAAATTAAACCCAAACAAATGGTAACCATATAAACTAAGCCTGTTATTTCTGTTTGATCCTTGAATCTGTTAAACATCTTAATTATGCTGTATGCTAATTTATTGCTCACCCTCTACCTATATGTATGGACTGGTAATTTCCATTGCATTGTATCTGAAGAAGTATGCACACACACGAAAGCTTATACCTCGACTAAAACTTTGTTGGTCTTAAAGGTGCCGCTGGATTTGTTCCATTGCAATTCTAAGAACACTTACCTAGGAGTAAACCTCATTAAATAAAACGGCACATACTTCTAAGGAAAAATGTCCTGTAAGGCTCTGGCACAGCATATGGTGCTAAGAGGATCTATGGGTTTTGTTCCTTATCTGCTACTGAAAAGGGCTGTGGAGTGTGTTACAGGTTAATACATGGCTGCAGCACTGATTGGTGGAGAAGCTGTGAGAGTGGGAGGCAGGCTAATTAGGTAACAATTGCCTGGGCCTGCCCTTGTCATAACACTATTATGGAGTTGGGAACTACTGTTGAGAGAACAGTGGTGACTGGGTGTGTGGCAGTGGCAGTTCTTCGAGGCTGGGTATATGGCAGTTCTTTGAGTCAGTGGCAGTTCTTTGAGACTGGGTGTATGGCAGTGCCGCAGCTCCCATCTCTTCCCATTCCTCTGCCCAGGGCTGGCTTGCCCACTAGGCGAGCTAGGCGCTCGCCTAGGGCACCGGCCCTGCAGGGGTGCCAAAATGCCCCCCCCCGTGAAAAGCCCCCCTTCCCGCCCAGCGCTGGCAGCCCAGGAGAGCCAGTGCCGCCGCTGGGAGGGAAGGGGCAGGCGTTCTAACCCCGCCCCTTCCCCGGCTCTCCTGGGTGCCTCACAGCTGCGAGGCACCCAGGAAAACGGCACTGGGCCATCTTCAGGCCCCACCGGGAGGTTGGCATCCCCGGTGGGGTGGGCGCCCCAGGCTGTCCTGCCTAGGGCGCCCAGACACCTGGGGCCAGCCCTGCCTCTGCCACTTTTCAGAAGCTGCTGCTGAATGCTGGAGCTTGACAAGAACCCCACACTGAGTGCCCCTTCCATTATCATGCCTCTCTAAGTCAGGCAATTTATTTACATTCTCCTTTGTCCGTTGTCTTCTCCATCTTGACTAGATTTTCAGTGGATCGTGAGAATCAGCCTCCTCTCTTAATAAGGCAAGAGGCAGTTACTTTCTTTTACTGTTTCCTTTAAGTCTAATGGTACTTGTTTTTATTTGACATACTATTTCTGTTTTGTAGAAGTCATATGCTAAAGAGGGACATAGCAGGAAAGCACCTAATAACGTACTCTTTGGTTTTAATGCTCAGGAAATGTTCTTGCCCATCTGAGCTCCTGGAGTTAAATTTGCAAAAGAGTATTTGCTCCCACCCTTAATTAAGAAGGATATATTTCTTCCTCTATGAAAAGCCTTTTCTGCTTCCCTGCACTACCCTCTTGTCCCACCTATGCTTTCTAATGCACTGATAAGAATCATATTTCCATTCTTTTATATGCTGTTTGAACACAAGACCTAACACAGAGGTCAATGCACCTAGTGAAGAAGGAACAAAGCTGCTTTTAAATGATTAGTTAACAGCTCTGTTTGATCTCCTCAGAAACACTTGAGACCACTCCTGGCATTTGTTCTTAGATTCTTTGAAATGCAAAACTGAATCTCCATTTGGACTACAAGTCAGAGGTTCGGCCACAGCCTGGGGGCTGATTCTTACATTTCTTATTCCAACAAGGCTTCCAGTACTTGCTTTATATAAACTGTACCCTGGTATGTCAAACCCTACTTCCTGGGAATCCCTAAAGCTTGGGCTTAAAATATTATACTGGATGCAGGAGACATCTCTCCTTATACATAAAGCTGAATTGGGGTGGCAAGATTCCATGCACTCCCATTGGCTGTAAAATGCCCTCCCTCAGCCATTGGCCTGCCAGCCGCCTCTCAAGAGTACTCGTGTGCCATTGGCCAGGTGCTGGGTCTGCTCTTTCCTGCCCACTTCCCCTTCTCTGTCAGAATTCCTAGCAAATGGCTTTGTCTCTTGACGAAGACGCTTCTCCTGCTTGCCTCCTGTGTGGGACTTAACTTTTCCCTCAGTGGTTGTTGGTAGGTGTAACAAAATGGCTTGTTTGTAAGATGTTTGTAAGATGGCTGCTGGGCTGCTGTCTGTGGTTGTTTGTTTAAAATGTTCTGCCATAAGGTTTAATTGAGCTGTAGTTCCAGAGAGGGGCCTGTAGGAGTATCACTCACTAGGTTGAATGGGCCTTCCTCGTCTCCTGGACTATATTTCCCAGCTGCCTTAAGGCAGAAAAGGGCGGGAAAACAGGGACTGTCCCAACATTCAGGGCAGCATCAATATAGACTGCGGCCCACCCAGGGAGGAGGCCGTCTTCATCCTACAGGAGGTTAGGAAAGGCTCCTGCTGCCTGCGTTGACCAGGCTGTCCAGGCCACAAGCCAGAGACGTGGGTGAACCTTTGGAGGCAACAGAATTCAGCCACTCCACAGTCGGCTGGACTGGGGAATGAATGGAAGTTTCCCTGCTCTCTTGGGCCAGAGAGAGAGAGGCTAGAGCAGAGAGCCAGAGGCCGGTGTGTAGGAAAGAGGATGGCATTTAACCCCTGTGGGTTTATGTCCTGTTGGTTCATAGTGTGTGCTTACTCCTACAGTGTGTGTGCGCCCCATAACTGTGTAAATAGTTAGATAAATTCTTTTATTTGGGCTAATAACCTGTGTTGTGCTCTGACCACATAGTCTCCCCCGCTCTACACAATAACAAAGGGAGAGGGTAGCCCAAGGAGGCAAGGAAAGGCCAGAACATTGGGTTACCAACTTTCCAGGGATCCCCCAAAGATTGGGGATTCCATCTCCAAACATGGAGATTCAGCCACAGGGGTCTCACCGTCCCTTTAAAAAGGCAGTGATGATTGAGTGAGTAATGGCAGCAAATTTAAGGAGTGAAATACACACACGGGACGAGGGTGGGAGGCAAACAGCTGAGTGGTAAACTGGAGCCTGTTTCGCCACAGTAGGCAACCAAGCTTGGTTCAGACAAAGGACGGAAACTGTTTGCAGGCCTTTGAGAGGAACTCATTGGGGCCAGTCCTAAGTCTAGGGTTGCCAGCTCCAGGTAAGGAGATTCCTGGAGATTTTCTGGAAGAGTCTACGGAAGCCAGGGTTTGGGGAGGGGAGAGGCCTCAGCTGAACAGAATGCCATACAGCCCACCTTCTAAAACAGTTATTTTCTCGGGGGGGAGATCTGTGGGAAGGACAGTGGCACCGCCAATACATCAGGAAAAGACAGATTTTACCTAACTCTGTCAGAACATGGGACTTGGTTACCATGCCCCCTTTCCCAACCTCTGTTTCTATCAACAATTTTATCTCTTTCTTGTAAGTAGTATGAATAAATTAGATTGATTTCTCTACTTTCATTCTCAGCATGAATGCTCTGTTCAGCAAACATTTCTGCTCACTGAGGAAAGCTGGGATCTATACACATATTAAAAACATGTTTTCTTTATGGGTAACAACTATTTTTATAATTACAAACCAGTGTGGGGAAACAAGTGGATACGGAATAGAGGATTTTGGATGAAGCACAGTTAGCTTTTTATAGAGCAAGTTAAGAACTTGCAGGGGTACTCATTTACCTTGCCTTGTTGTTTGAAAAGAGGACTGGCTTAGTGGCCAGCAGTGCCTTCTACTAGCTGCACCTGGGTTTGTCAACTCTATTTGCCAGGGCTTTCAATGGACTAAGAGCAGGCTGCTGGTGGTGGTCATCTATGGTGTTATTCCATTGGTTTTACTGTAATGTACCTATGACATATAAGTTGCACTGAACCATAGAAAAAAGTGGGATATAAATGTTTTAATAAATAAAGTTTAGGAAACCATTCATTGTTATGTTCAGGGGAAAAAAAGAATATTCTGCCCTATATACTGTTTAAAAAATTTCCTGGCTTAATCCCAGTTAGAAGCTTTCCCCTATATGATTGAGATAGGAAAGGGAGGTGTGTACACCAAAGCAAATGAAAGAAAGAGGGCGACACAAAATGGTCTTTGTAAAGACCACACAGCACAAAGTCATACGATCAGCACTCCAGTTTAGCTTTGTTTGATATTTCATTGTTCGTTTCTGCACAAATACCGTGACTGCTTTCATGTTTTCTGTATATGTACATTATTTTTATATCGATCATTGGTGCAGGGCACAGTAGGGAATGGAATACAGGAAACACATAAAAGTGTTGACTATTTTGTTTGCCTTTTATAGATATACTAATTAACACTGTTTGACTAAATTAAGTGGGAAAAAACCAGAACAGTAGGTGGTCAGAGAATAGCTTTTAAAAAGCAAATCAATAGGAGTTCTTCTTTTTTGAAATATTGGCTATAGGTATAAAGTTGGGGGAGCAATAATCTCTGATCCCTAGGGAAACCGTTGATGAGATGGAAGTTGGCATTTGAACTTTGGGGGAAACTGTAGGACTCCTGGCCAGGGACAGAACCATGGCTGAGAGAGAAGGGAAAATTTTTTGCAAGATACACGTTCTCCTGTTATTGTAACTACTTTGGCAGGAAAATCCATAATGTGCAAAACCTTTCCTTTCTAAGCATCTCCTGCAAATGTCGAGGCACAAGAGCTACTGTGCCTACAAGTCATGGCAGGTTTGGAATGTGAGCCTATAATTTGTTAGGACGCCACAGTCATGTGATCTTTTCTTCACATCTAGGCTTTCTGGATTATATGGTACTAAATGCCCTAGACTGCAAAAGAGCTGCTAGAGTGGATAATTCAAAAGGCTGATTAAGTTTGGTGCAGCCTCTAGGTCTACCTAAGGACTAAGCTCAAGCTGAGATATTATTTGGCTGATGCAGGCTGGCATGACTATATAACACTGTTACATACATGGATGTGAGTATTCAAGCAGATGGAGGCTTGCTGCAGCAGCAGCAGCCGCAGCCTCCCCTACCCAAGCAATTTGAGGACTGTTGTCCACCAGGGCATCACTGTGATGGCAAACCAGTTTGCATCTGGAGTCCAGTCCTTTTGCTATATCCTGGTTGCAGTCTTGGGGCTGATGCTGGCTGGCTGTCAGCCACAGTCACTTGGTGCATGCAACCATTAAGGTGACCACAGATGTAATTTTGAAGCCTTCCCACAGCTTAAGGAGACAATTTAACTTTGTTGAAGGAAAAGCCACTGAAATTGGAGGATGGATGGATCCAGGCCAATAGCTGGTTGCACATTACATTCGTGCATGGACCCAAACACTGTAATCCCTTGAAAGAATATTTTAGTACTTTGCATATTGCATGGGACTTCATCCCTAATGACTATGCATTTCATTAGCTCCGCAGATGCTGTTCTTTAAAATACTGTTCTTACGGCATAGTCCAGGGTATGGCATTTGAATATATGTATGTGCATGTTCGTTTGCATTACTGGTTTACTTGTCTGCAGCTTTTTTTCATTAACAGGTCTGCAGGAAAACATCTGTACATTAAGAGGTATGCCCTATTGGTTTGGCGAGTAAGGAGGGTGTACTTTAAAGTTTATAGATGTTATGATTTGCAAAGCTGCTAAATATAAAGGCTAAATTCTACCACTGAGGGTCGTTTTAGTTCAGGGCATTGGAAGTTTAAGCAAATTAAAAGCAATAAATTACCTCTAATGCTAAGGCAGCCATTTTAGCACTTATGAAATCATTCTACTTGTGAACATTTAGTGGGACTATTATAAGGAAGCAGTTATATCATGGGAAAAAACAACAATGCCATATACATATGAATGATTGGATTTGGTTAGAGAAAAAGAAACCAATAAGGATGCATATGCCTAATTAGGTTTACCCCAGGATTTCTGTGTACTCAGTGGAATTTTTGACCTTTATTTGTTTTGAACAGCAAACCTCCTTCCCTTATCACAGGTTACAAATTCTCATTCCTCAGGAGATCACATCGATTTACCTTCTGAGAAACCTTTTACATGCCTGCCATGGAATCACTGCAGAAGATTTAGGTGAATGCAGAATAATGGCATGCACAGTCTAAGTCTGCTGGGTCTCTCTGTAGCTACACACAAAGTGTGTCCTTACACACCCAAACTCCTATTGCAGAGGATTAGTTCACCTGTAATTAAGGTAAAGTTCTCCCTTGCTCGAAAGCAAGTCAAATTCAACTCTAGGGGGCAGTGCTCATCCCTGTTTCCAAGATGAAGAGCCAACGCTGTTCGAAGACATTTCCGTGGTCATGTGGCTGGCATGACTAAATGCCGAGGGGCATGGAAGCTGTTCCCACCAAAGCAGTGCCTATTTATCTACTTGTAATTTCTTGCTTTCAAACTGCTAAGTTAGCAGGATCTGGGGCCAAAGACGGGAGCTCTCTCTGTCACATGGCACTAGGGTCTCGAACTGCCGAGCTACAGACCTTCTGGTCTGCAGCTCAGGGTCTTAACCTCTGAGCCACCGCGGCCCTTCACCTATAATCAACTCCCAAATAATCCAGGATTTCAAGGAACATAGCCTGAAAAACACTATTACATCACATTTTTAATAGGGATGCCAGCCTGCAAGTGGGACCCAGGGATTCCTTGGAATTACAGCTCATCTTCGGACTACAGAGGTCTGTTCCTCTGGAGAAAATGGATGCTTTGGAGGGTGAACTCTATGGCATTTACCCCATTGAGGTCCCTGTTCTCTCTAAATTCCAGCCTCAAATCTCCAGGATTTCCCAACCTGGATCTGGCAACCCTACCCCGTCCCCAACTGGTGGCCAGGTGGAAAATGACAGCTCTTTATTGCAACTACTTTGATACCTCTCCATGGTTTCAGAAGCTGCTTGATATGCAACATGTGGGACTGGTATTTGAGAGACAGAAATCCAAAGCCTCATAAAACCTGTAGAGCTACTGCAGCTCTTATGATTCTGGCCATCACTTCCATCAGCAATTGGATCCCCCCCCCCCCAACTTGGACATACATGTTAGCAGCTGTTCCACTGGTAAACTCTGTACAGCAATTCAATTGAGACAAAACACAAGCTCACAAGGGACACACTTCCTTTGAACAACCAAATTACAGCCTCCTGTGTATTTCACAGAAGAAACTTGCTGACCTCCCACTGGGCTCTGCTGCCTAGATACTACAGGGAAAAGGGAGAATTTATGCATCTGTCATCATCAGATTTATTTTCTGGCTCATGCATTACCAGTACGGGTGTCACACAGGCACAGAGGCCTTTAGAAGTTGTGAAAATATTTAATAGGCATAAAACTACTTCTGATATTGTCTGTTGATTTTGGAAAGCTGAAGAATCAATGTATCAGCTTGCTTACCCTCACACACCATAAAACTGGGGGACAGAGAAGAAGGAGGAGGAGGAGATTGGATTTATACCCCACTCTTCACTGCCCAAAGAAGTCTCAGAGCAGTTTACAATCCCTTTCCCTTCCCCTCCCCACAGCAGACACCCTGTGAAGTAGGTGGGGCTGAAAACTGCCCTTGAGAGAACAGCTTTGAGTCACACCAGCAGCTGCATGTGGAGGAGTGGGGAATCAAATCTGGTTCTCCCAGATTAGAGTCTGTGCTCTTAACCACTATACCAAACTGGCTTGAACAATAGTGTCTAGTGGTTTTAGGGCTGCCAGGCCTCTCACAGTTTTTGAATATAAGGAGCTTAACATTAAGCAGCAACCGCAACTATTTAATAATTGTAACTCTACCTTCACTGTATATTTGGCAGTCTGTTCCTGCCCCAAACCTTACATTGAGTCAACTATTAGGCCGTTGAAGGCCAGGATGTTGGAACACAAAAATCATATTAAAATGCAGTGAAAGAGGCTCCTATGGTTTCCCAGTATCTGGAAAAAGGCCATTCACCAGATGATATTAGGTTCACTGTTTTCTACAGAGTTCAAGCTAACCAATCAAATAGAATGGACATTCATAAAATCTTACTTCAGAAAGAGTTATATTTCATATTCAAGTTTCAAACAATGTACCCTAAGAGATTGAACTATGGATTATTCCTCACAAGCCTCCTGTGAAGTCAGATGGGTAATAATTTTTTTTAAAAAATGTTTTAGCTTATTATAATGCCTGAGTGGTGGAGTGCAGCTGAGAACAGAGGAGAAGTGCTTGTGCATGTCCTGCACCAGTCCTCTCAACTCCTTCCTGAATGAGTGAAGATCTGATATCAGGGGGTCCAGCTAAGCAATATGTTTCGTGTCTCCATGCTCCTGGGTGAGAGCAATTCTGAGACTTGCATTCAATATAAATGCTCAAATTTTGTAAATTTTGTTAAAGCTTTACCATATGATTATGACCTCTATTCAATATAAATGTATAGAATGCTCAATTTTTGTAATTTTTGTTGCAGCTTTACCATATGATTATGGCCTGATGAAGGAGATCTACCTGGGACATCTGTTGCCATGGTTAATGCTGTGTGGTTAACCTCATGTATTGTGGTTTAGCTTCATATGTTTAAATTCAACGTGTACTGCATCTTTAAAGAATCTCTCCTTATATATAATTCTGTTTTGGTCATGGACTCCCTTGACCATTCCAACACGCTCTGAAATCAGTTGGCTGAATGATCTGTCATTCAGAGAGTCTCCCTGTCCACTGGCTGTGTTGCCTGAGTCCTGCCTCCAACATTCTAAAAGGTTTGCTGTTCTTCTTCCTACCATAGCCAGTCACAACACAAAGGTCATTTGCATATGTGGCCTGATTGGCCTTTGCCTCTAACATTCTAAACAGCCTGCTGTTGCTGTTGGGAGTCCTGAGGTAAAATACATATCCCAGTCTCCCTGTGGGGCCTGGAGATCTCCCAGAAACCACTGTGTTCCCCAGCCACAGCACATCATTTTCCCTACAGAAAATTTTCCAGCTATTAAAACTGATGTCCAGATGACCAAGATCAGTTCTCCTGGAGACAATGGCTGCTTTGGGCAGTGGACTCTATGGCATTATAACCTGCTTAAGTCCCTCCCCAACTCCAAACCCTGCCCTCCTTAGGCTCTACCCCTCAAATCTACAGGTATTTCCCAACCCAGAGTTGGCAACCCTGTAACTGGCTACGGAACTGTTTTCCAGACTCTTGGAACCCAGAAAACATGGCATAGGACGAGGTGCTTTTCTACCTTAGCTGCTACTACATAGCCCCAGATTAACATAAGCCAACCTCCAGGAGGCACCTGGAGATCTCCAGCTATTACAACTGATGCCCAGATGACCAAGATCAGTTCTCCTGGAGACAATGGCTGCTTTGGGCAGTAGACTCTATGGCAGTATACCCTGCTGAGGCCCCTCCCCACCCCAAACCCTGCCCTCCCCAGGCTCTACCCCTCAAATCTACAGGTATTTCCCAACCCAGAGCTGACAACCCTGTAACTGGCTATGGAACTGTTTTCCAGACTCTTAGAACCCAGAAGACATGGCATAGGAGGAGGTGGTTTTCTAACTTAGCTGCAACTGCATAGCCCCAAATCAACACAAGTCAGGGGTAGAGGAAACCATACCTGTTACCATGAGGCTGTCCTCCCATACTACCCACTTGGGGCAGCAAAATGACTTGAGACAGCCCTGCCTTATAGCTAAGCAGAAGGAAATAAAAATGGTTTGCCTCCCTCTATTTTCTCCTTCCCTCTGCCACCCCACCAGACACAGCTGGGACACTAACCTGGAGCTTCCTTCTAGAGCTCGTTGTATTTCTTCCCACAATGGGCCTTACTCCTAGTAGTTAATAAGACATTTTTGTAATTTCAAATAGAATTTTGTGTGCATGCCTTCATTATAGTGTTTTTCAGATTTAGTATAGGCCCACAAAGGCAGGAGACAGGGCTTTTTTTGTAGAAAAAGCCCAGCAGGAACTCATTAGCATAATAGGCCACAGCCAACAACAGAAACTCATTAGCCACACCCCTGACAGCACAGTTACTTTTTCCCCATCATAGAGAACAATGGAGGGAATGGGGGCAACCTGTTTGGGGGCCCATAGAATTGGACCCCATGGTCCAATGTTCTTGAAACTTAGAGGGTATCTTGGGGAGAGGCTCCATAAGCTACCCTGTGAATTTGGAGCCTCTCCCTCAAACCCCCTCCCCTCCAGCCCCCAGAATATACCCTAAGTTTTCACCATTGACTTCAATGGCCCATAGGATATAATGAGGCAGAATTGCCGCTGAATTTCTTTCATTCCCTCCTTTCCTTCTCTCCTTTTCCTCTTTCTCCTCCTTCTTCTTCTTTCTTTCTTTCTTTCTTTCTTTCTTTCTTTCTTTCTTTCTTTCTTTCTTTCTTTCTTTCTTTCTTTCTTTCTTTCTTTCTTTCTTTCTTTCTTTCCCACCTTCTTCTCTTCTCTTTTTCCCTCCTTTCCCTGTTTCCCTCCTGTTTCCCTCCTTCTTCCCTCTCTTTCTTTCCCTCCTCCTTTCCTTCTCTTTCTTTCCCTCTTTCCTTCTCTCTACTCTCTCTCTCTTTTCTTTCCTCCTATGGCCCAACTCTAGTGAGAAGGAGTTTAAACTTTAAACCCCTTCTCTCTTAGCTACCCCACCCAGGCCAGCTGGGGAAGGGGAAGCTTTTGAAGATGCCTCTCCCCTTTTACTTCCCCTTCTGACATCACTTCCGGTGATGTCAGGGGGTGTGGCATATGCTAATAGCCTAATAGCTCATTAGCATACCATATGCTAATGAGCTCCTGCTGCTCTTTTTCTACGAAAAGACCCCTGGTTATTTCTATTTTGTGAATAGAAATCTTATGCTGTTAGCAATTCTGAGCTTGTGGAAGAGCATGGTAAATGTGTGGTTTGGAGGTCAGATTTGTCTTGGTAAGTCACAAATAGTACAGGTTTCCACCCTAAAATTGCTACTCCTTCTAGGAAACTGGTTGCTTGTAGAGCTGGTATACACTAAGGAGGCCATTCATTTGCACTGCCTCTCGACATAGGAAAGTGTGTGCCTTAAAGAGAGGAAAAAATGGTCTTTAATCCTGTTTATTCTAAAAACACAAACCATACAATTACTATTTTCTTTTTTTGATATTCTGAAACTGTTTAATCTCAACTTTTTTGATGCCTTTCTTTTCGCAACATTCCTAGGTGGCCTACTGGTAGGGATAGCCTCCAAGCTGCTGTGCTAAACATTTCAAAGAACAGCATGCTTTCTGCTCTCTGCTGATACAAAGGCACAACTTTCTCCATCAGAAGAAGTAACTATTGTATCACACTAAACCCAGAAGTCAGTGGTGAGATTTCTGTTTTCATGGTAACGATACTCCTGAGAAAGTTCCTTTACTCAAAGTCAATATGGAAACAAAGGTACTTCTAATCGACTCCCTTATTTTGTGTTTATCATGCTATTGTGCAGTCACAATGATAACATAGCTCATCACTCCACATACCTTCCCATGTTCACATGCATGCAACAACTTCAACAAATGAAATTGTAATTACTACTAGCATGAACCAGTGTTGCTATCCATGAATTAACTTGGTCATCTGATCAAGTGATAGTGTGAATAATGCACAGCTTGTGTGTCTCATGACACCCAGATCACTTTCTGAGGAGTTAGTGGAGTCACTGGGACGTATGGAGACCATGGTACCTGTTGGAGTCGCCCTAAGGAGGACTCTGAGAAAAATGTTGTAGAAGCCACAACTGGTCCTGCTGAATCCTAGAAGCCTAAGCCTTGACTGTTTCTCCACACTTTGGTTTGCCTACAAATAGGATCAACCCCTGAACAAAGAACTGTGAGTAGAAGCCCCTCTTCTGGTAAAAGGCTTTCCTGCTCTCAGCCCCGCAATTAGAGCCTTTGTATCTAAGGCTGTGGTCACACACACTAAACAATCCACTTTCAAATTGGATTCTGTCAGTTCACACAGTAGAAATCCAGTTGGAAAGTGGACTGAAAGTGGATTGAAAGAGGATTATTTAGTGTGTGTGACAGCAGCCTAAGTATGACCAAGAGCAGCCCATAGGTGTTCCCCGAAGAGACAGAACTGAAGGGCCAACCATAAAGCCTTTCAGATGCTGCCTGGAATTTGCTTCCGCAATACCTCTTTCTGGCCACTTCTGTGTATTCTTGCCTTCATCCCAGCATCCCTGCTGTTTCAGCTATCTGTACCTATATCTTGTTCTGCTGAATAGCATCAGAACTCTGAGGGCAAAACCAGATGAGATGCTTGAGTTCTGTGAATGGAACTTGCAGCCATTTTGTAAAATATCTAGTGTGCAGGGCCCTGATTTGGATCAAGACCAAGCTATGGATGTGGGGGAGGAAGGGCTTAAACATTTCTGTTTGCACTTTTGGCCCAACTTGAAATGGTCCTGCAGACCTGTTGTTTACCTTGCTGAGGGAAAACATACAAGGACTCAAGTCAGTACCTGTTAATTTTCCCTAATGGAGCAAGCACTAGTTTCAGAGAGCCATTTTAGGTTGAAAATGTGGTGGTGGGGGGGAGGTTTAAATCAGACTCCTTTCAAGCCATGGTCCTAATGCGAAGTGTACCTCCATGTACTAGCTATTTAAAAAACAAAAAAATGTACTGGCACCTCTGTTCACAAAACACACAGAGTTTTGTCTGATTTGGCCCTGAGATGCATAGGGCCACTATTGGTGGGCGTGTGACAATGGCTGAGCATGGCAAAAATCAGCTTGCGTGGAGCTGAACCTGTCATAAATGCATCATGCTGGTGGCTGGAGTTCACAGCGGCTTTGCTGTCTGTCGGTGCCCTCTGCTTCAGAGGATATTGCAAGCAAACAAACAAACAAAAACCCTACACAGTGGACAGATATGGGAGCAAGAAGGCCGTCCTTGTGACAAGAGGAGTCCAAGCTGTTTCAGGTTGTATAGGTCAAAGATAATAAATTAAGCCTGGAAACAAATCAGTGCAGATTTCTGAACAATGCTTAAAACATCTTCAGTTCTATTTAACTGGCTGCTGTATTTTGATCCAGTTGATGCTTGCAGACTCCAAAGACAGCTCCACATGCAACACGTTTTGATGGAATAACTGGAAAGAACACAAAGGGCCAGGTGAATTGCATCTAGTTCCATAATGTTTCTAGGTCTCAGCCACTCATCTTTCAGCAGCAGACTGCAGTGCTCTCAGATCACTTAGCTTTGCGTTCCTGCTGGCTGGCTTGACAGCTTGCTCACTCGGCTGGCTGGTACTCTGCTAGCCTCCAAAAGGCCAGCCTTGATATTTTGATGGCAGTATCATTTCTCACCTGAAGGTACACTTTTAAGTCCTTATTTATGAAGGGAAAGGTCTCATATATGAAACTAGGACTTTGTTCATATGTCACTTTTAACCTGCATTATGTGGGGAATATGCAAATTCTGGCTTGGTGCTGGACATGTACAGGTGCTTTCTTCCTGCCTTTGTTGACTCTCCCCTCTTATACAGAGAATCCTGCTCAGAAACTAACTCTGGTTACTGGAGATGTACAGATGCCAATGTGTGCATTAACTGGAGTTCGTTGCGCTCCTCTGCCCACTTGGGATACTAAAGCAGAATTTAGTCCATGTTCAGAATCCTGTTTGTATGAGATGACTAATTATGGTTAAGCTGTGTGCCCGCATCTGGACATCATAGGTAATTCAAATAAGTTGATAGATAACCAGGTTTTGCTGTGTAAAAAGGAGGGTGGGAGGCATGAACCATGCGCATGAGCCTGGCAATGTGCCAAGTTTATGCAATCCTGCCTTAATGTTGGCTAAAAATGGCGTCTAAACGCAACCTCCAGCTCTCGGCTCAGCTCCCAGAAACTGAATCCAGAAATACACGAAGTGTGCTTTTCCTCCAAACATAACATAACCATTCGCAAAATTCATACAAGCCTGAGTGCTGATGTACGGCTAGTGACAAACATGGTGAGTAAGCACAGGAATCAATGACAATTTATTTGAGCATATTGAGTGTGGATGATTATAATTACATGGTAATTGACATTTTCCCTTGAGGCTGTGTCCCCACTTAGCCCTAATTATTATATTTTTTTTTCTTTCAGCTTTCAAGCACAGCAGAAGATAGAAAATGCGGTTTGCGATGAAGCATCAAAACTAGTTTTCAGCAGCTCCTGGGCATGTACCACAAATAATTTATATCCCATTCAATGTCTATTTATCTTAGTAGTGCATCTGCCAGAACAGTATTTGAGAAACTGCATCTTTTTGCAAGCAGGAGAAAGGATGGGAGAATTCCCAAGGAGTGAGGTCCCTCTGCTAGAATCCCTAATTCAAATAGTCTTCCAGGGATGCCCCTCGTCCAGTACAGTCAATTGCAAATGGCTCAGAACTACTTGAGTCCAGTCCTGCACACTAATGTGCCAGAGCAGTGCCCAATGGGATCAGACCATAAACTGTACAGGTTCATGAGCTATGACAAGTATGAATCTGTCGCTTTAGGGCTTGGATTAAGCATGTTTCTCCCCCCCACCACATATAACTTAATTATTTTTAAAACAGGTTACTTTCAATGAAGTGTTGGCCATGGGCATGTATTAAAGGGTGCTTTATGATTCATCACTGTTGCTGCTTCTGTGATTCCCATGAGGTTTGAAAACCACTTCCAATTTGGTGGCAAGTGAAGGAAGTGATATATCAAGAGAGAAAATGCAATCTGAAAAGAGGAAAAATTATTTCTCTCTTTAATGCTAAACTAGAGCAGATACTTCTGGCTCCTTTGTACAGCATCAACGAACAAAGCAACAAAGCGGTCAACCAGGACCTCCTTTCTGAGAAATTAATTCAGTATCCTCCATATATACAGGACAGATTCTGGGACCTTTGAACTAACTCATGTTCTGTTCTAATGGGAAACAATAAACCTTCCAGGATTCTTAAGGGGAGGAGACCATTTGCTCAAGGCGTGCTCACAAAGCTTGCAGTTCTCAACTACAAATGGTAACTGACACACTGTTGCTTCCAAAATAAGATCAGTCAAAGCTATTGCATTCAGACTGTTCCTCACAGCATGCAGGTAAAGCCAAATTTGACTTTTGCACTTGAGAAATCAAGGAGAGGTATATTTAAGGAGGAACAATAGATAAGTGCAGATTTCCCTCTGTCTCTATGAGGTGGATGAGTAGATGGAAACTGGAATCCATTTAGGGAGAGCATGACTTAGCAAATCTCTCTACATTAGTGGTGTGCAACCCCTCCCCCCCGCCCCCAGTAGTTTCCAGGTTTGGGTATATTGAACCCGAAAAAATCAGTATTTTACGATATTCCCAAATTCCAATACTGATATGGTATTCAGATTTGGGAAATATTTGGAAAACCTGATCCCCCCCCTCGCTTTATTATACCTTGTGGGGAACATTACAGCCAATGGTCCCCATAGGGTATACTGGGGAATTGGTCTGGGATTATCTAGGGCTCTGAGGGGGCTGTTTTTTGAGTTAGAGGCACCAAATTTGCAGCATAGCTGCTGGTTCTCCTCAAACCCCTCTCAAGTTTAAAAAAGACTGGCCCAGGGAATCCAATTCTATGAGCCCCCAAAGAAGGTGCCCCATCCTCCATTGCTTTCAAGTCAAGGGAAAGGGCATTTAAAGGGATCATGGTCCTTTTAAATGCCTTCTCCAAGCTGCATAACTCTGCGGTGAGAGTCCAAGGGCATTTAAAGGGCTTGCAGTCCTGTTCACCTGGGAAGTCATTTAAAGGAACTGTGAGCCCTTTAAATGCTTTTGGAGTTCACTCGCAGTCCTGTTCACCCAGGAAGGCATTTAAAGAAACCGTGAGCCCTTTAAATACTTTTGGAGTTCACTCGCCACAGAGTCATGTGGCTTGGAGAAGGCATTTAAAGGGACTGTGATCCCTTTAAATGCCTTTAAGTTTGACTACCCAGCTGTTCTTTTGGATAGCCAAAAAATAAGCCAGACCTGTATCTGGCTGAAAGAATATCTGGCTGAAAGAATATCTGGAAAATATGATTAGGTATTTTTCAGATTTAGCTGAATGCACACCCCTACTCCACATGTGCTAGAATCCGGGAATCTCTTTTTATATGCAGAGAGAAACATATGTATGTTTCCCATATAGCTCTGGACAAAGCACACCCTTCTCTCCTTTTAACCTCACAACAATTCTGTGAGGCAGATTAAACTGGGAGAGACAGTGATTGGTCCAAAGTCACCCAGTGAACTTCACGGAAGAGCAGGGATTTTGAGTGGGTGGTGGTGGAAAGTACTGTCAAGTCATAGCCAACTTATGGAGACTCCATACTGTTTTCAAGGGAAGAGATGCACAACAGTGGTTTGCCATTGCCCCCCTCTGTGTAGCAGCCCTGGACTTCCTTGGCAGTGTCCCATTCAAGTACTATCCATGACCAGGCTCGTAGCTGGGGAAGCTGATGGGGGTGATGCCACTGAATGTGCTCTGCCCCCTCTTAGGCCCTTCTCCTCTCTATACTGCTCCCCCAGGGAGCCTCAGATGATGACCACTCTTCCTAGAGACTCTTGCCGTGTGCCCCAGCAGCCATTGCCTGGCCTTCCCTCTTTCCCTGCAAAGAGAAGGAGGGTGTACTGGGTGTAGGTCCAGGATGTGTCCACAAGCAAGATCTGATGCACTCACAGAATGCACTCTGGAACTGGGTGCCTGACCTTGTGCGACTCCAGCTGGGCCAAAAAGGAGGAGGACCTGGGCAAGCACAGGGTGGCTGCAGCTGACTAGAGTCCTAGGCAGCTGAGGGGAGGAGCCCGTTCAAACTTGTTGAGATGTGGTGGCACTGTGCCAGCTGGGAGAGCTGCCTGAGTGGCTGAACTGCGGACCGGCACCATGGAGGCAGCCAGGCCGGGTGTGGGACTGGGAGGAAGGTTGTGAACCGATTTGGGGGAGTGGAGGGAATGCGCAAGGGAACCAGTACTCTTCCACTCATCCAGACCATTTGAGTGCATTCTCCATTTTTATGGCTGAATTGATTTGTGTGCCAGAGTTGCGGCCAGTGACCAGGAGTCTCAGTGTGGCTTGCTGTGTTAAGCGATCAATGCCTTTTATGGGCTGTCTTTTTTCAGATATGAATCTCTTTTTGACTTTTCCCAGAGGGGTGCAGGGAGGAAGCCAAAGTTGCTTGCATTGTCCCGCTGTGCTTATTGTTCTCAGCTGTTTGTTCTCAGCAGGGCTGAGGTTGCGGCAAGGAAAACCCAGCGGGGAAGATGTGGGGACGACATCACTATGGGTTACGTTGGAAGTGACATAGGAAGTAACGTAGGCACATGCCCCCCACCATGACAGCTGTCTAGCTACAGCCCTGCCCAGGCCCAACCCTGCTTAGCTTCTGAGACCTGACAAGATCAGGCTAGCCTGGGCCTTCCAAGTCATGGATCCAGGTTACCCACTTAACTTCATGGAAGAGCAGGGGTTTGAACTAGGGTCACCTTATTCTAGTCTGGCACATTAACCATTATGCCACCCAGGTTCTTCATTTTTGTGTGCGTGAGAGAGACTATACAACCTTCCTTCCTTCCTTCCTTCCTTAAGAACATAACATAAGAACATAAGAGAAGCCAATGTTGAATCAGGCCAATGGCCCATCTAGTCCAACACTCTGTCACACAGCGGCCAAAATATACCAGGTGCCATCAGGAGGTCCAGCAGTGGGGCCAGGGCACCAGAAGCCCTCCCACTGCTGCCCCCTCCAGCACCAAGAATAGAGTGCATCACCTGCCCCAGACTGAGAGTTCTCATTCTATACCCTGTGGCTAATAGCCACTGGTGGACTTCTGCTCCATATGTTTATCTAATTTCCTCTTGAAACTGTCCATGCTTGCAGCTGCCACGACCTCCTGTGGCAGTGAATTCCATATGTTAATCACTCTTTGGGTGAAGAAGTATTTCCTTTTATCTGTTCTAACCCGACTGCTCAGCAATTTCATAGAGTGCCCACGAGTTCTTGTATTGTGAGAAAGGGAGAAAAGTACTTCTTTCTCAACCTGCTCAATCCCATTCATAATCTTATAAACCTCGATCATGTCACCCCTCAGCCGTCGTTTCTCCAAGCTAAAGAGCCCCAAGCATTTTAACCTTTCTTCATAGGGAAGGTGTTCCAACCCTTTTATCATTCTAGTTGCCCTTCTCTGCACTTTTCCCAATGCTATAATATCCTTTTTGAGATGTGGTGACCAGAACTGTACACAGTATTCCAAATGAGGTCGCACCAATAATTTATACAGGGGCATGATGATACTGGCTGATTTGTTATCACTTCCCTTCCTAATAATCCCCAGCATAGCGTTGGCCTTCTTTATTGCAGCTACACATTGTGTAGACATTTTCAGCGAGTTATCCACGACGACTCCAAGATCTCTCTCTTGGTCAGTCTCTGCCAGATCAGACCCCATCAACGTGTATTTATATTTAGGATTTTTGGCTCCAATGTGCATCACTTTGCACTTGGCCACATTGAACCCCATTTGCCATGTTGACGCCCACTCACCCATCCTCAACAGTTCCCTTTGGAGTGCCTCACAATCCTCCCTGGTTTTCACCACCCTGAACAACTTCGTGTCATCTGCAAATTTAGCCACATCACTGCTTACTCCCAATTCCAAATCGTTAATAAACAAGTTAAAAAGCATCGGACCGAGTACTGATCCCTGTGGTACCCCACTGCTTACCACCCTCCACTGAGAAAGTTTCCCATTTATACTCACTCTCTGTTTCCTATTTATAAGCCAGTTTTTGATCCACAAGAGGACTTGTCCTTTTATCCCATGACTATTGAGCTTACTTAGGAGCCTTTGATGAGGAACTGTATCAAAAGCTTTCCGGAAGTCAAGGTAAATAATATCTATTGGGTCCCCCTTGTCCACATGTTTGTTCACTCCCTCAAAAAACACTAACAGGCTAGTGAGACAAGATCTTCCCTTACAGAACCCATGCTGAGTCTGCCTCAATAGTTTTTGTTCACCAATGTGCCTACTAATTCTTTCCTTAATAACAGTTTCCACCAACTTACCCGGTATCGATGTCAGACTGACTGGCCTGTAATTTCCTGTATCTCCCCTGGAGCCCTTTTTAAAGATGGGAGTGACATTAGCTACCTTCCAGTCCTCAGGAATGGAGGCAGATTTTAAAGAAAGATTACATATTTTTGTCAGGAGATCCACAAGTTCACATTTGAGTTCTTTCAGAACTCTCGGATGAATGCCATCCGGGCCTGGTGATTTATTAGTTTTTAAATTGTCCATCAGTCGGAGGACTTCCTCTCTTCTTCCTTCCTTCCTTCCTTCCTTCCTTCCTTCCTTCCTTCCTTCCTTCCTTCCTTCCTTCCTTCCTTCCTTCCTTCCTTCCTTCCTTCCTTCCTTCCTTCCTTCCTTCCTTTCTTTCTTTCTTTCTTTCTTTCTTTCTTTCTTTCTTTCTTTCTTTCTTTCTTTCTTTCTTTCTTTCTTTCTTTCTTTCTTTCTTTCTTTCGGCATAGGTGTTTAAAAACATGCAGTAATGTCACACAGTAGAGAATTTGCTAGTATTTGAAATGAAAAGAGTCAAAAAAATTGTGAAGAGCTGAGTAAAACTCTTCTCATTACTGAAAGCAGCTGGTGTGGGAATAAAAAGAGTGAGAATCAAACACCTGAAGGGCTATCAAGATACGGTATCTCACTAATTACTGTCGAATGGAAAGATTCCAGGTGCAGCATAAAATGTGGTAGGCCTGCACATTTTTTTTTACTTTTTTCTCTCTCAAAAGAGAGAACAAAGGAATCTCCCACCCTCCCCTTGCATACACCTGAGTTATCTGCCACTTACGGGAAAATTTTCCTCAGCTCCACTAGCAAAGAAGTGTGCTTTCGAAGCTATTTACACAATTCCAGTTGACTGAATGAGAGAAGGTTTTCCTATGACACTTTCTAATCTGTGCTTCCCAATATGATTTACTTCTTTCACTCTTTTTCTAAAGCTACTACAGACCTCTGGCTATATGCACCAATACATTATTTAGGGGATTTAGGAAATGAAGGGTAAAAATGCAAAACCAGAAGTCTATAAATTCAGGTACACACACTCAGAAAATTAAAAGTTCCCACTAAAGAGTCATAGGACATGGAAAGTATTAATTTTATTTTTCTTGGCTAAAGAAATAACAAGAGCCCATACATATGCCTTATGTCAAGTTCAGAAACTCCCATTTCTGATTTCTGTCTCCTGAGAATGGGTCCCAGTCAATGTTTTACTCAGATATGTCTTTATCAGGTATTGACAGCATGAAACCCCAACACACTCCTGCAAAGCAAGCCAAGCTGATGCAAATGAATCTGAATCCATAAAATATAACATAGGTACCACCAACTGGAAACCCTATCAAGAAACAAGAGAACTGTACCAAACCATGCCAAAATTAGGAATGTATTCTAGATACATGCTGTTTGAGCTTCTGAACTGGAGATGCTGGGGACTGAACCCATGATTGTCTTAGCCTGGGACCAGATGAACCATAGCCCCTACCCAAAATCTGTTTTGCTGAACAATTTCTGTCTATGGGCTAGCAGAACCGGAAAATCTACAGTAATTAATTCTGATTCTGTTTTGATTTATGTGTAGTTTATTTTAGTATACTTCAATAAAGTTTTTTTACTCTACTCCACACATTAAAAAAATCTTTGTTTTCTTTTTTAAAACAAATTTATACATTTTAAATGAAGGCAGCTACCTGCTGTCACCTGTTTTTCTAAAAAAATATATAAATGTAAAGAAATTTATATTTTGTGTGCTTCAATGGACTAAATTATTTTGTATCTTCATATCCTGAAGGCTAGTATTCAAAATTTATCCATCAGATCTTTATCAGATCTCCTGTTCTTAGTTTTCAAACATCCTTCCTTGAGGGAATCTCTTCCTGGTAGAACTCCAGTGCATTACAAAGGCTTCAGGGCCACAATTTAGGTCATATTTTTAACCCACAGAAAGTCTGGATGAAGTTTTTGGGGTATCATTTCACAATTTGAAAACCACTACTGTTATTATTCCATTTTCTGTTTTCACGACATCACAAGCAGTATTATCTTGTGCCAATTGGGTATAAATGCTGTTAACACATAGTGATTTTTAAATGAACGTAATAACATAAGAAGAAGCCAGTGGTCCATCCAGTCCAGTGTCCTGTCTCACACAGTGGTCAACCAGTTCCTCTGGAGGGCCACCAACAGGACATAGAGGCTGAGGCCTTCCCTTGATGTTGCTTCTTGGTGCTGGGATTCAGAGGGTGACTGCCTCTGAGAAAGGAGGTTCTCCTCAGTCACCATGGCTAGTAGTTTCTGATAGACCTATCCTCCATGAATCTATCTAATCCCCTCTTAAGGGGTCTATGCCCATGGCTATCACTGCATCCTCTGACAGCAGATTCCACTTTTAATCACTTGCTGTATAAAGACATATTTCCTTTTATCCATCCTGAATCTACAGCCCATCAGCTTCACTGAATACTCTCCAGTTCTGGTATTTTGGGAGAGGGACAAAAAGTTCTCTTTGTCAACTCTCTTTACCCCATGCATAATTTTATAAACTTATATCCCCACTTAGTTTTCTCTTTTCTAAACTGGAAAGGCCCAGACTCTTCAGCCTTTCCTCATATGAAATAAACTCTTCAGCTATTGTAGGCATTTTATTCAGATGCTGGTGCTGTTATGTGTGAAAATACCGAGTACCTTACACCTTAGTCAGGTATTCTGTGGCTATCAAAAGAACTGATTGAGAAACTGGGACCTTGCCTTATGCAGTTTGAGAGCTCTGAAGATCCAGATGTGGTCTTCTAAAGAGCCCTAGCAGCTCCTTTTACGGTCCTCAATCCAGAGACAAGTGAGGTGTGACGAATGAATGGCAGCAGAACCTTCTGGAAAGTCCAGTTTGTGAGACCAGTGATGGGCTTTAGCATTCCCATAAAACTAATCGTCGACCAGAAAACTAGAAGCACTGGACTCGATGGCCACTTTGGAACGCAAGAGAAAGGCTGCCATATCATTACCTTGGTCTCTCCAGGTTACCCTCATTGGCAAACTCAAGAGAATGGAGTGAAAATTCCAATCATTGTGGTCCTTCACCTGGAATGGGCAATCAGCTAGCTTCCAAACTAGTAATACATTTTTGCCAGCTCATCGCATGCAGGAAGAAACTAAAAGCGAGTCACTGGCTTAGTAAATTGGAGAGATGAAAAGGACACAGCCAAAAATGGCAGAGTAGAATCTAAATCCAATTCCCTTCAAAAATGAGTTCTTGAATATTAATTTGGCTGAACAGTAGAATTTGGGACTCACAATTCTAATGGAAGAACACATGGACAGGTGAGCAAGGACAGATCAAACAGACCACAATCAGATCCACTTCCAGCTGCCTTTTCTGTGTCTCCCTCCCTCCTCACACAGAATTTGGCAGTGATGGTGGAAGAAACTTCAGATCTGCACCTTGGCTGCCTGGAACAGCTTTTCTGCATCTTTCTGCTTCATGGATTCTGAATTTCATTTAATAATCTCACCAATTTCTCTCCCTTCTTTATGGCTCTTAATTTCTTTCTCTGCATTATTATCCCTGTAATGGCTTTGCTTTCTTCTGAAAGTCAGTGGGAATGCCACTGAGAGCAAAAGGTCTTGCTGTTTTAGATTCAAGGCTGAGTCTAACATTTTCTTGATGGTTAGGTTACCAATGAAAATTGCATCCACTTGGCCAACTTACTAGGTGGCTTCAGGGAAATTTTTAACCAGCTTCCCAACATGGGTCAGTCTGATTGCGTGGCTATGTACCTACACCACTGTCATTGGCCACCAAGGACTGACAGCTGTGGAAAGTTTTCAGTAATAGTCATGCCATTGGGGATTGATAGGTGACTTAAGAACATAAGAGAAGCCAATGTTGGATCAGGCCAATGGCCCATCCAGTCCAACACTCTGTCACACAGTAGCCAGAAATACCAGGTGCCATCAGGAGGTCCACCAGTGGGGCCAGCACACTAGAAGTCCACCCACTGTTGCCCCTCCCCAAACACCAAAAATACAGAGCATCACCTGCCCCAGACTGAGAGTTCCTATCCACACCTTGTGGCTAATTGCCACGGATGGACTTCTGCTCCATATGTTTATCCAATTCCCTCTTGAAGCTGTCCATGCTTGCAGCTGCCGCCACCTCCTGTGGCAGTGAATTCCACTATTTGGGTGAAGAAGTACTTCCTTTTATCTGTTCCAACCCGACTGCTCAGCAATTTCATTGAGTCCCACGAGAAAGGGAGAAAGTACTTCTTTCTCTACTGCTCTATCCCATGCATAATCTTGTAAACCTCTATCATGTCACCCCTCACCTGTCGTTTGTCCTAGCTAAAGAGCCCCAAGTGCTTTAACCTTTCTTTATAGGGAAAGTGTTCCAACCCTTTAATCATTTTCCAGTGCTATAATATTCTTTCTGAGGTGTGGTGACCAATATTGCACCCAGTATTCCAAATGAGGTCACACTATCGATTTATACAGGGGCATTATGATACTGGCTGATTTGTTTTCAATTCCCTTCCTAATAATCCCCAGCATAGCATTGGCCTTTTTCATTGCAGTCACACACTGTCTTGACATTTTCAGTGAGTTTCCTCCTCCGTTTTCACTACCCTGAACAATTTAGTGTCATCCGCAAATTTAGCCACTTCACTGCTTACTCCCAGCTCCAAATGATTAATGAACAGGTTAAAAAGCATCAGACCCAGTACAGGGATCACCGTATAGTACCCCACTACTTACCACCCTACACTGTGAAAATTGCCCATTTATACTCAGTTTATGTTTCCTATTAGCCAGTTTTTGATCCACAAGAGGACTTGTCCTTTTATCCCATGACTGTTGAGCTTACTTAGGAGCCTTTGATAAGGAACTCTGTCAAAAGCTTTCTGGAAGTCAAGGTAGACAACATCTATTGGATCCCCCTTGTCCACATGTTTGCTCATCCCCTCAAAGAACACTAACAGGTTAGTGAGACAAGATCTTCCTTTAGGGAACCCATGTTGAGTCTGCCCGTGGTATGTTTCAATTCCCATTTGCTTTTTACAATCGTTCCTTGTGAGTACTCAAAAAATATCCTTGGGACTTGAGTGTTTGCTACACATGATCACAAAGACCAAGTGATAATTCTGATATCCCCAACCACTTAAGAGCCCCTCCCCACAGCTGCCCTCACTCCTAATAGGCTTATCTAGTGGTAGGGGAATGGCAGTGGGAGAAGCTGCTTTCTTTATGCCTCTCCTTGTCTCTTACAACAGTAGCAGAAGTGGTATCTGAAGAAGTGAGCAGAAACTCAAGAAAGCTCATACCCTACCACAAATGTTGTCAGTCTTTAAGGTGCTACTGGACTCTTACTCTTTTCTATCCCTATTGCTATGATGGATATGCAGGAATCAGAGTATACCGAATAATATCTTCTTGCACTTATCAACCTAAGAACAACTCCTAATAGCTCTCAGTCCAATAATGCAATAACCAGGCAACTTAACATGGTTTAGGCATGCTTTACATTTAAGGTTTGCCTGCTGCTCTGTAGGGATTTTTGGTTAGGGGTAGGGTACACATAATTTAAGGAAACCCATTTCGTCATGCAAAGTATCACAGCATTTCCTCCCAGTCCTGAGGATCAGCACAGCAAGCCTGATATGAAGCTCCCGTGTACAGCTTGCTGATCTTCTACACTGAAGGAGGCCAGCAGGCTATTCCTTTGTGCAACCAAACTAACTTCCTACCTGTCAACCCAGCATGCCACCATGGCTCCAGGTCCTAACAGGCTAGCCCTCTACCTATCAAAACCACAGCTGAGTATCTATGGTCAATGGTGCTATTTTCGATACTCAGAGCAAGTTTGCAAACAGGGTCCGAGACCAGCTTTTGTAAGAAAACCCGAGTATGGTGTTATTTCTGATGGTCTGAGATTAGATCAATAAAGCTAGCTAAGAGTTTGTAAGAAAAACCTCAAGAGCCACCTTTTCACACTGCTGGCAAACTCAGACAATGCAACGTAGAGATCTTTGCTTTGTGTGTTCACTGAAAACTCTTCATCAGAAGCTGTCCGTTTTCTCTTGTCCCAGATTTTTAAATTACAGCCTCATGGTAATGAAATGTGCAACTAGCTTTCCTTGCCAATTACCTTGTAGAAGTGTTGGGCCTTTAATTGAGATCAAGTTTCTAATTAAAACTTCGACCAGGACTCAGCATTTTACAGGTCCAGCTCTCAAGCCCCTTCAGCAGGTTTCATTTTCTATCAGTCTAGTACAATTTTATACTGTCCATCCCCCAAAGGGCTTAGAATGGCATACATCATTCTCCCTTCCCCAATTTTACTCTCACAGCAACCCGGTAAGGTAGATTAGGTGTGTGTGTGTGTGTGTGTGTGTGTGTGTGTGTGTGTGTGAGAGAGAGAGAGAGAGAGAGAGAGAGAGAGAGAGAGAGAGAGAGAGAGAGAGAGAGACTAAAGTTATCCAGCAAGTTTCCATGGCAGGGTGGGAATTTGAACCTGGATCTCCCAGATCCTTGTGTGACACTCTAAACACTACATGGTGTATCTTCCCCCCTAATGCTTTGGGATAGATTGATGCTTTTGTGAAAACACAACAGATAAAAGGAAGAAAAAATTAATTCAGGAATAAATATGTAAGATTAACAACATTAGAACATTTAACTCCATTTTAAATAGTTTATTCTATGATCAGTTGCTGATTCTTTGCCTGCCATATTCAGTTGCTTGCAAAGTCATACCACTTTTCACAGAACATTACAAAATTCAACTCTTTGGCTTTATATCCTTTTTTGATTCACGTACTAGTTATCTCCTGCTTTGATCAGCTGCCTTCTCTCTATAGTCTTCTATCTAGCTTTCTCCTGTCACAGTGCAGTCTCCTCTCCTCCCTACCAAGAACTCCAATAACTTTGCCCATTCCATCATACAGGTAATGTAATGCTGCTCCCAAATGTCTGACTTTCCATTACTTTTTGCACCCAGCACAAACTCTTTCTCATTCCTTTTAGGCAGCTATGCTGTGCCGTATCTTTCTGCCCACATATCCTTCAGTCCTTCACCTTTTGGTGTAGTGATTAGGAGCTGCTGGTGTGACCTTGGGTCAGTCATAAGTTCTTTCAGAGCTGTTCTCTCAAGGGCAGTTCTCAAGAGAGCTCTCCCAGCCCCACTTACCTCACAGGTTGTCTGTTGTGGGGAGGGGAAGGGAAAGGAGAATGTAAACTGCTCTCCTTTGAGTAGTGAAGGGCAGGGTATAAATCCAGTCTTCTTCTCCTCCTTATCCTTCCCTCAGATGCCCCAGGCTCCTGCATTCCTAACTTATTTTGCCCTTAGGCCTGGAACTCGTTCCCAGATTACTGTTTTGGTGACATACGAGCTGGAAAATGTGCAGAAGTGGTAACCAAGATGATTAAGGAGTTGGAGAAAAGCTGAAGTTTCTAGGGCATTTCTGTTTAGGAAAAAAATGACTAAGGTGGTACATGATAGAGTTTTATCAAATTATGCATGTAGTAAAGAAAATGCACAGAGAGAACTTTTCCTCCATCTCCTATATTACTAGAGTTCAGGGGTACCCAATGAAGTTGAGGGTCAATAGGCAAAAGATGGACCAAAGGACATACTTTTAAAATCAAAGGGTAACTAAATTGTTGAAATCATTACTAGTGGATATAATGATGGTTACAAGCATAAATGGCCTCAAAAGGTTTTAGACAGATTCATGGAGGATAGGTCCATTGCTGGAAGCTAGCCATGGTGACTAAAGGGAGCCTCCATATTCAGAGGTAGTAAGTCTGCCTCTCAATACCAGTGCTAGGAGGGGATATCAGGGGAAGGCTTTGACCTCCATGTCCTGTTTGCTGGCCCTCCTGAGCAACTGGTTGGCCACTATGTGAAACAGGATGCTGAACTAGATGGATCACTGGTAATAATCCAGAAGGGCTTTTCTTTTGTTCTTCCTCTTCCTAACAATCGTTCCTAAAAACATCTCTGAAACATAAAAAAGTGGCTAAACCTTCCCATCTTCATTATTAACCAAAGTACAGCAAAGTACTGCTCACCTTTTGTTCTTGCTATTTTTCTTGTCCAATTTCTCTTCCATTGTATTATTGTTCTGTCTTAGTTCCCTTATCACCTGCCTTTCTTGCTCTTTTTCAGTACTAAAATTTAGAACGTAAACTTCTTGACCATAGATCTGTTTTCCCCCCACTTGCATTGTGAAAAGGAGCTTACATTATCTTGTGATGTGCAAACATCTGCCAGTTTGGCACACTTCTTGTTCACCAGTGATGATCAGGCAGCCAATTGTTTGACAAGTTGTTCAGCTATTTGCAGACTGTTCACATGTATTCACAGGAATAGATTACTTGCAACCAACAGAAGCTGATGATGATCTGGGAGTCAGCTTTTGATCTCCTGCAAGGGAAATTTTGCTGTCTACCCAGCAACATTTGTGTGTATGGGGAGGATAAAGAACAAACTTTGGGCTATTCAGCTGGGTTCTTCTGATCTTCCACCCTGCAAATCTGCTGAGATGCAGAAAATTTACAGAGCAGGTTGGTGAACAGCTGTGGTTTAGCTGGGTTTTTTTCTCCCCACTCCAGACTGTCAGCTTGGGCTGCACAGTGAAGGAGAGAAATTAGGTCTTTCTTCTCTCCCTTTTATAATGCAAAGATTTTTAAAGTGCTTCTGTCCCCACTCAGCTTGGAGGGGAGGGAAGGGGAGGGAAGGGAAGGGACCGGACCTCTTTTCTTCTCCCTTTTGCAACTTCACTGTGTAGCTATCTTGTGGAGGGGGTGGGGTCAGAACCCAACTTCCAGCTGATCCCCATCCAACTCAGTCATGCTTCTGACCAACAGGCAGCTGGAAACTTATTCTGCAGAAGTCTGAGTTGCTCAGTGCAATCCAAACATATCACTGATCAACTCACAGTCTGATCACAAGTGCTGAACAAGGTAAGTTCATGTGCTAAACAGGTTCACTAACAAGTTAATGTCATCCCTAATAATATCTGCATAACTGAAGTCCTTTTGGAGAAGTGGAATTGCTTCAGAGAAGGAAAGTTCACTATAATAGAGGCAAAGACATCATCTTGGCACCTCCTGGTGTTTCCAGCTAGGATTTCCCCATCAAACCAGCCATGTATCAACTCCCTATGAAAGAAGGACTCAAGAGGCAAAGAGATGTGCCATTCTGATGTCTGATATATCTCCTGGGACATACTTGTTAATTATCTGTATCACCCACTCATATTTATAGGAAGTAGTTTGTTTCTGTGTATATATTTTTAATATCCTTCTTTTACAATACTGTTCCCCTCTCCCTCAGGACCCCTATTTATTTAATTTATTTATATACTGCTTCCCATCCATATTTCCTGGAGCAGTTTGCTATATAAGTAGTTCCACAATGTGGCCAAGTGCAAGGTGATGCACATTGGAGCCAAAAATCTTAAATATAAATACATATTGATGGGGTCCGAACTGGCAGAGACTGACCAAGAGAGAGATCTTGGAATCATAGTAGATAACTCACTGAAAATGTAAAGACAGTGTGTGACTGCAATAAAAAAGGCCAATGCTATGCTGGGGATTATGGAGCTGCGGTGGCTCAAGTGGTTAAGACGCTGAACTGCAGGCTGTGGAAGGTCAGTAGTTCAGCAGTTCGAGACCCAGGTGCCGCATGACGGGGTGAGCTCCTGTCTCTAGTTCCAGCTCCTGCCAACCTAGCAGTTCGAAAGCAAGAAATTGCAAGTAGATAAATAGGGACCACTTCGGTGGGAAGGTAACAGCGTTCCGTGCACCTTGGTGTTTAGTCATGCCGGCCACATGACCACGGAAACGTCTTCGGACAGCGCTGGCTCTTCGGCTTCAAAATGGAGATGAGCACCGCAACCCTAGAGTCGGATTCGACTGGCTTTCGAGCAAGGGAACCTTTACCTTTACTATGCTGGGGATTATTAGGAAGGGTATTGAAAACAGATCAGCCAATATCATAATGCCCCTATATAAATCAATGGTGCAACCTCATTTGGAATACTGTGTACAGTTCTAGTCACCACACCTTAAAAAGGATATTATAGCTTTGGAAAAAGTGCAGAAAAGGGCAAATAGAATGATAAAAGGGTTGGAACACTTTCCCTATGAAGAAAGGTTAAAGCGCTTGGGGCTCTTTAGCTTGGAAAAATGACAGCTGAGGGGTGACATGATTGAGGTTTATAAGATTATGCATGGCATAGAGCAGGTAGAGAAAGAAGTACTTCTCTCCCTTTCTCACAATACAAGAACTCATGGGCATTGAATGAAGTTGCTGAGCAGTCGGGTTAGAATGGATAAAAGGAAGTACTTCTTCACCCAAAGAGTAATTAACACATGGAATTCACTGCCACAGGAGGTGGTGGTGGCTACAAACATGGACGGCTTCAAGAGGGAATTAGATCATATGGAGCAGAGGTCCATCAGTGGTTATTAGCCACAAGGTATAGATAGGGACTCTGGGGCAAGTGATGCTTTGTATTCTTGGTGCTTGGGGGGGTCAACAGTGGGAGGGCTTCTAGTGTCCTGGCCCCACCGGTGGACCTCCTGATGGCACCTGGTATTTTTGGCCACTGTGTGACACAGAGTGTTGGACTGGATGGGCCAGTGGCCTGATCCAACATTGGCTTCTCTTATGTTCTTATGTCCACACAATAAAAACCTATGTCTGCTTCTATAACAAGCCCATTTATAGAAGTGAAAGCTCTTATTATACCTCAGGACATGGATGGTTGGAAATTTAAGAACAACAAATAGCCCCCCCCACAAGTTATATTTCTTTTCTGATTCTTTCTTCATGCACACATACAAACACATCAATCAAAGTATTCATACAGGGTGCTTGTTCACCTTGTAGAATCCACAGCTCATTCTTATATTTTCAGCTGCCAACACCCTAGGAGAAGTCTACAAAGCACAGTTTCCATCTGTTCAAGGCTTGATTTCATCTCAAGTCCCATTATTCAGTTCAGAGAGAGGCTGCCTAAAAATGAAGTTTGAGTTCCTTGAAACGTTTGTCTCATGAACCGCATGCACATAATGGAAGCCATAATTTGGATTTTTATCCAAAAGGGAAAATGATTCTCAGATGTGGTCACAGGAGGTCAAGCTCTTCACAACTTCCTGAGACAGCAAGATCATCAAGTTTAGACATGACAGACATGGGACTATCAAACTGAGTTTACAGTACATCCCACTTTAGTTATGGCAAGTATCAGATCTTTAGTTATGGCAAGTATCAGATCTAGTTGGGTTTTACCAGCTTCTACTAGGTATACCATCTTCTGAGCACATCTTTCTTATATCCTTCTGACGACAGCTGACGTCACACCAGTAGATCATGTATCTCAAAAAAAAAAAAAGGTAGTCCACAGGTCTGGTTGCTAAGGTTATCATTTCAAGGTGTGCCACTACATGCACGTTCATCATTCAATAGGACAATTCATACATGACAAGTTCCATGTAATTATGTACTCTGTCAGCAATAAAGCAGAGACAAGACTAGGAGGTCTGCAAATCACTCATAGGAGCAACAGTCACAACAACTGGCTACCATTTTTAATAGGACTCTCACATATGTTCTGCGGCATCAGTGGCTTACAAGGACTGAAATGTTAGCAGTTAATCATCTAGATTTGGATCAACACTGCTTTACTTCTGCATCTTCTTGATGCGACCCAGGACCATGCACGCATGAGATGTAGATCTCAGTCACATGTTCTGTGCTGGATCTCTTAGCTACACATAAAATACATTGCTTAAGACGTGGGTCTCATATCAGTTGTTGAGCAACTAATAATATTTTTCAAATTATCTTGGAGTATTGTGTATTATAATTAGTAACAAGACCAATAAATTTATGAATACCCGGAATAATTATGTCCTTGTGGTTATCCTTCTAATTCTGTATGTATATCTGAACACAGGACCAGTGTCCTTTAATCAGCTTGCCTCTCTGCATATGATATTAATGCATTTGATTCCTGTTTACAGTATTGGGTTTCCAGCTTTGGGCTGGGAAACACCTGGAGATTTCAGGGGTGGAGCTGAGGAGGGTGGGGTTTAGGGAGGGGAGGGACATTGGTGGGATATAAGGCCATACAGCCCACCCTCCAAAGTGGCCATTTTCTTCAGATGAACTGATCTCTGTTGTAATTCCAGGCGATCTCCAGCCACCACCTAGAGGTTGGCAACCCTATTGCAGTACCACTTTCTGGAAGTCAGCAGAGTTTTGATGGCATCCCCTAGGCCACACATGTCTTCACGGGAAGTACAATGTGTATTCAGAAGGTTGAGAGATCAGGAGGATTCTAAGCTTTTAAAGGATAAACACCTTTCCATTATTTTTCACATATGGCATATACAAATGCTCCTCCAGTTGTTCAAACTCTTCAGAAAATAAGAGTAATCATCTTAATACAGACACTATCTTTAGAAGAACAGCAAGTTTAAAGCCACAGAAAGCATGTATTTAGAGCTTGTCTTTGTTCACACATGGTAAACATAGTAGTCTTTGTCCACAAAAGTAAACTCAAGCTAAGTATTATTGTAGGTTCCTTATCTAAAACCCTGAACTTTCTCTTTTCTCTTCTATAGTACCTATTATTGTCAGTGGAAACAAGCTTGGACTGACATGATACATTGCTTTTTCTTATGCTGCTTTCCCCCACATATACTTTAAAATAGCATACACTCTTGTCCCCATTTTCTGGTACGTATTTTTGGTAAAGTACTGTCCTTGTTTTTGTGTTTTGGACCAGCCCCAAGTGAGGGATGAACATATGGGACCTGGGCTGGTTAATGGGAGATGGAAAGGAGAAAGCAGCAGTGACTCCAGCCCAATAGCTTCTTCTGGTGCTACCCAAAGTATATTTGCTGGTAGGCAAGATAAAAGAAAAATACAGTTTCAAACCAGCTCTACAGACACTCTAGTCACATTTTACCCTGCACAAGTAGAACTCAAAATACAGATTTTATTCAACAAAGAGGGTTAGGGAAATCAAAGTAGGGCACATCTGTATAAAACCTCAGACTTAGACTTTTACTTCTCTCTGCGTGTGGCCTTATGCACGTCTCTCAGTCTTCCCTGCAGCTTGGCTGGCTCTCTGTGGTGGGGGTTTGGGGTGCTGCTACTGGGGCTCTGGGTGCTGCTTCAGACCTCCCAGAGGCTATAGTTCTCTTCAGGCTCCTCAAGCTACTCAGTCAGCCAGTCAGCCACTCAGAGTTTACTATGTGTAGCCATTGGCCTTTACAATATAAAAAATGTACAAGCAATCAGAATTTAAAATTCTAAAATTACAGCACTCTGTCACATTATATACTATACATATCATTCAACAGCTTTCGTGGTGGTAACAAGCTAATCTGTTCTCTCCACAGAACACTCCTCCTCAAAGATCTCTCTTCCCCTCTTCTTCCCAGAAGATGTCTCTCCTCTTTAATCTTTCCTTGGAGCCACTTCCTACAGCTCCCCACCCCCGTCAACAGGAGGACAAATCAGGGCATTATATCAGTCTTCATGGTTCAGCTCAATCCCTCACTGGGATCTTCGGAAATTAAACCTCTGAAGGGGGAACTGGATGCATTTTCTCTCTAGTGAATATAAATGCATGTACTAGGGTTGCCAGCCTCCGGATGGGGCCTGGGGATCTCCCGCTTTTACAACTGATCTCCAACTGACAGAGATCAGCTTCCCTGGCAAAAATGGCTGCTTTGAAGGGTGGACTCTCTAGCACTGTATCATGCTGAGGCCCCTCCCCTCCACAAACCCCACCCTCTCCTGGATCCACCCCCAAAGTCTCCAGGTATTTTCCAACCCAGACCTGACAACCCTAGTATGTACATGAAAGCTAATTTGCACCACATAGTACATAGCCACTATACAATAAGGCTTAGATTAGGACTAGGGAGGCCTCAATTCACATCAGCTCTGAGTCCTGGAGATTACTAAATAGGAGGGGCTTGGCAACTAACAGAAGAGCAGGAGGGGATATGGGAGGCAGCCATCAGTGATTGCATGATGTCATGTCCTGTTTCAGAAATGACATTAATTCTATGAATCAGTTTTACCATGGAGTTTCCAGTGATTCCTAGAGAGGTGTGATTTCACTTCTGGGTTTTCCCCGGAAGTGACATCGTGCCATGGGCCTGATGACCATTTTTATTTTTTCTCTCCTGCTACTGCTCTGAGCAGAAGTAGGATACAAGAGGTAGGAGACTGGCAGTCCTATTACTAGATGACCTAGGGCCAGTCACTTTCCCATTTAACTCAACTCGCAGGACTATTGTGAAGATAAAATGGAAAAAGGAAGAACCATGTAAATTGCCTTGAGCTCTTTGAAGGTGATGTGGAATAAAAATGTTCTAGATAGATAACAGCTTTGTGTTTCACAAATGGTTGAAATGTAATTTGACTAATTTCATAAACTGAAGTATAATTTGAATGATGACAACTTATTTTAGGAGAACTATATTTTTCTAGTATCTCTTTAATTACAAAAATAACACCCTCTTGGCTTTTAAATTGGCAAAAATTAAGGCAACTGCAGAAAAAATGAATACAGCAACATGCAGCTGGGGGGGGTAGGCCTCTCCAGAGTGTGGAATTACCTGTCCACAGCCCCAGTTTCTCACCCCAAGGAACTAAGGAGTGGTAGAAACAATGGCTTCCATATAGTGATGCTCTAGACTAGGCACTGCCTCCAGCACTGTCTCCAAAATTTCCTGGTATTTACTATGGCAGTATTTGGAACCCTGGAGGGGCATGTTTGAGAATCATCCTAGAGTTGAGAATTGGGATGTTATAATTTGTGTTCCTAATTTTACTTGTGGAATGTCAGAGGATAGGAATAAAATGTCTATACAACCTCAGTCCTGCCCTTTTGGCTCTGATATCAAGTTGTGGGCAAAGTATTAATAGAAAGTATGGAGAGGGAGGGGATGGGGATGGGGAGAACTTGAAGCTTGGCTGCTGTTTTGCTACCTTTTTATCATCATCTTTTTGCCTCTTAATTCCTGATTAGAAAAATGGTCTACCTTCCTTTCTCACTGTGCCTGCCTCCATAACATAGCAAATGCTCCAGACTTTTCTGTCTCAAAATAAGTAGTACAAAGTTCTAGCAAGGACCATGATCTACAGAAAAGGTAACTTCATGTTCTTTTTTCCCTTTGCTGGCATTTTATGTATGTCAGGTCAAAGTGTGCCTCACTAGCATGCGTGAACTGGAATTCTAGGTCCTTAAAAGGGCTGAGAAACCCCAAGGCCATGCTCTCCTCTTTGGTGACACACAGCATCAAGAGTCAATTCATCTTTGTGAATTAGTTGTGAGCCCTTGGATGCATCTTAGGGTTGCCAGGTCCTACCTGGCAGCTGGTGGGGGGTTCCCAGGTCTTTTCTGGGATCTTCTGCCATGCGTGCTTTGTATGCATGATGCAATAATGTCACCTGGAAGTGACATCATCGTGTTGCTGTAAGGGGTGGAGCTCTAGTTTTTGGGCTAAACTCTATGTTTTTTTCTGAGTGATGTCATTGTGTCAGGGAAGTTGTGCAGCAATGTCCTTGTTTGGGGGTGGGGTTCCCCCTCCTGCCAGCTGGCCAGCAGTGGATCAAATCCCTCAAAAGTGGGGGAACCCCCCCACTGGGACCTGAGGGCTGGGAACCCTATTGCATCTTAACTTTGGTTCTTTGATCTTGCAAGGGAGTGCAGGATTCAGGGGGGATGGAAGCTACCTTTTAAAAAATCCAGTGCATTTTTTTTTTGTCGTGGTTGAATACATTCCTCATTTCCCCCCTCCTTGCATCTGGTGGGAGAAACTAGGTTAAAAAGACAAGACAAGAAAAGAAAAAACAGCGCCACAGAAGGGCGTTATCAACCAGCAACACTAGAAGTCAATGGCACACAACATCCCAACCATCACCAAGTTTGTGCTGAGATCCTTACGAATTGATTTGCTGAACCAAACTGTACACCAGTTTTTGCAGAGAAGGATAAACCGCAGCAAGCAGAGGCAACCGAATCGTGAGGAGGTGTATGCGTGTGTTGATAAGCAATTATCACTGGAGCAAAGGGGGACAAGATAAGGTCTGGGCCTATCAGAGGGCAAAGAGAATAAGATTTAGTTTCTATGTTATCAGTATTTCATTGCATCCCTTTCTGAAGATCAAGCAGCAGGAGCCTGGATTTCTTGGAAGTATTTTATCTATCAAAACAAGGAGACTGAATGCAAATTGAAAGGCATACACAAAGGAGGAAGAGCCAGCTTGCCTTCCATTGACATTCACAGCAAGCACAATACTGCTTTCAAGAAGGACAGACGCAAGCAGTGTCTTTTTTCCTGAAAAGACAGAGATGAGAAAACACAGACTACCTGGAACAGAAGCCATAGTACTCAGGCACGGGGATGGATAAAATGGGTGAGAAAATCCATGTAGTACCAATGGGACTTTCCCAAATGATTTCAGGCTGAAATATTTTATGCAAGCCATTGCCAAGACAACAGCTACAAATGGGTCTTTTATGGAACAGGAGAAAGTAGTATGGATTCTGTCATAACCATATCAAACAATGCAAACAATGCAAGCACTCAGGAGATCCCCTGTCCACAGGCCCCATTGCCCACACCCCACTCCGAGTGTGGGCAGGAGAAAAAATAAGGAAAAAACCCAGCTTCAAGTACTTACCAAAAGTTTATGCAGGAAGTGACAAGGGGTAGCTCTAGGAATTGCTGGAAACTCTATGGTTTTCCCATAGAGTTTCCAGCAATTCCAAGAGCTACCCTTTGTCACTCCCTGTATATACTTCCCATAAGTACATGAGGCCATTTTTTTTTAGATTTTTCTCCTGCAATACTATGCTCCTCTCACAACCCTCCTGCTGGTTGCCTGGAATGTTAATTCCATGGTAATGACACTGTTTTTTTAAAAAAATGTATACCTTCTTAAAAGGATCTTAAAATGGAAAGTAGCAGCATCAAGACTGAACATAACAATGGCAGAATTTGCCCTCACCTTTGGTTGCAAAGTCATTACCTCTGATTTCACTCTAAGGGTAACTACGTTGCCTCTGGTCAAATCCATTTCATTGCAGAATTACTTCCCAATTTCATTATCTTTCTCCACCTGTGATTTGCCTGAAGCAGTGATTTGCCTGAACCTCTGCTGGAGGATATATCTACATGCTTATGCCTGAGCTATAGGCTTTGCCATTCATTCTCGGTGCAAAAAGTAACCTGGCTGCTCAGGAATTACTGATGCTCAAATTCTAATATGAACATGTATAGTTACCATACACCATTACCAAAAATTGCTGACTAATGTGACTGGGAAGCAGCTTTCCAGGATGTCAGGCAGCCATCCGTGACATCTTTGTTTTAATGGGATATGTTCAGGATTGACACTGTTTCCTTCTGCTTTCAAAGTATGTGCTCTTTTTAGGCTGGGTCCAGGGAAACTTCCTCAGAAGAGGGGACAGGGCTGAGTGCAGATCCTACATCCTGTGCCCAAGATAACACAATACTCCCAGTGAGGGTTCTCAAACTACAGCTTTGGAGAATACTGTGCTCTTGAACCTCACTGTATAGCCTCTCATGGTCTTAGCCCAGCCCTAGAGTACCTTTCACTGCTAGACAGTGCCTCAGTACTGCCTCTAGACTCCTGCTGTGATGGGAGCAGGACAGCTACACTACTGAGCTACAGCCCCTCTTAAATTGCAAATTACTCTTTAGTACTTGCATTCACTGAATTCCAGGCTATTTGAAACCTGTGTTGCCACTTATGTAGACATAGTAATCAAAGGCATTAGATAAGACAGCTGAGCAGTTTTGTCACAAAGTTAGTGTTCCCTAAATCAAAAGACAAACCATAGTTGCAAGGGACGACAGTCATGTACGCCTTCCTTCAGCATACTAATAGCTGTCTCAATAATAATACTAATTTCTTCTCATAGTTTCTTTCTGATAGCCAAACTCTGACTGTGTTAGTTACATGTCAGCACAGGGTGCTGTCAATTTTTTTTTTTTTGCTTTATGTTTCTTCCCCAAAGCGTACTTTTCCTTAGACTTACATCAAAGGATTCTCTGACGAGATGGCTGTTAACAATCCCAAATGTTTTCTTCTGTACTGACACAGGACTATAGCTCTTTAAGTGCCACCTTTTATTCTTTTCTGTGGTATTTTTGCATGTGTGCATGTGTGTGCACACGTGCCTGCGCCTGGAAGATATGGCAACCTCTGGCAATTCCTTCTGGGGCACGGAGGACACTCAGAGAAGTGGCTTGATAGCCTGCCTCTGCCTCCCAGCCCTGGTATTCTTTGGAGGTCTCCCATCCAAATACTTGCCAAGGTTGGCCCTGCTTAGGTTCTGAGATCTAACGAGATTGGGCTTGCCTGGGCTATCCAGGTCAGGGCTAGTTATACTTTTTTAAAAATACAAAGTGGCCTTTAGCAGCTGCAGAACAACAATCAGATGCTGTCAGTCTGACAATGGAGCTGGATTTGTGAGTGGTGATCTGTAATTGTAAGAATAACCCACCTTTAGAAATGCAGTGAATCTTGAAATGTAGCCAGCTTGTAATACTAGAGAAGTCGTGCCTAACAACAACATAGTTCAGGTAAACAGAAATTTAATTTTTAAAAAATCATCTTGTTATAGTGTAAGGTTACCATATTTTGAAAAGCAAAACTGAGGACAAATTTCCGGACTGACTACTTCAAATAAGTGATCAGTATGGCAAATCTCATTTTAAATACCCTTACTATTTAAGCTGTGGTAGTTGCTGCTAACTAGGAATATTCCTAAACTTCCAACCCAAAAAGAGGTCATTTTCATCAGTTTTTTTTAAAAAAGAGCCCAAAAGAGGAAAGACACCAAAAAAAGAGGACATGTCCTCTAAAAAGAGGGCATCTGGTCACCCTATCTAATGACTTAGTTCCCACCTTATTAAAATAAATATTTCTGTTTACATATGAATGAGTTCATCCCCAGGTCTGCTTTCAGCGTACCCGGTTCCCCTTCTGCTTGGTGAAGCTACTAAGAATTAAAATAGTCCCTTTGAGGGTGGAGCCACAGATGAGATGCTGGAAAATCCACGAATGCATCTCCTGCAGTTTTTTTTATACAAAAAACCCAGTAAATATTATCTGTGGAAGGGAAGGAATTGTCTCTGTTTGGAGTAGAGTGGAGTGTGAACAAGGCAAAATTTAACCCTTTTTCTGTTTTGTTTCTCCTGTATCACCCCTTCCCCTAGTTCTTGGGAGCTGCTATTTGCCTTAATGAAGAATCATTTTTATACATGGGTAGAGAAAAAGAACCCCATCCCTAAATCCAGATTGTCACCCATTCTTAGGGTTGCCAGCTCTGGGATGGGAAATACCTGGAGATTTTGAGGATGGAGCCTGATGAGGGTAGGGTTTGGGAAGGGGAGGGACATCAGTGGGGTATAATGCCATAAAGTCCACCTTCCAAGGCAGCCATTTTCTCCAGGTGAATTGATCTGTGTTGCCTGGAGATCAGTTATAATAGTGGGGGATCTCCAGCCATCACCTGGAGGTTGGCAACTCTACCAATTCTGGCTGCTACTTCATAATAAACACCATTCTGAATTTCCACCATCTCCTCAGATTTAACCCTGAGTGTCCACAGTAATACAAGAAAGGTCCTGGAATTCCAGTAGAAGAGCCAGGGAGAGAAGTGAGGCAATACAAACAGTACCTCACACAGAGCTAAGCTGAGTTGTCAAGGTCAGTCTCAATTTAAACAAAACCCCAATTCCCTCTGAAAGGATATTCAGATGAAAGAATTCAAGGCTGCCTACAAGAGGCAAGGAATTGGGGGGGAGGGGGAGAACTAAAGGAATGTCCGAGTGGTTTGTTTCAGAGGAACCTTTAACAGTCTTAATTTTCACTGCCATACTGTGAGGCCTCTGCCAAGCGAGCACATTAAGGCTCAAAGAGAATTAAGGAACTGACTCTCCCTGCTAGTTAATGAGCACCGAGCTAGCTGATCTAGCATTCCACTGAAGTGAGCAATGAAGATTAAAAAAAAAGACAGACCACTTGCCCATTCGCTTTTCCAGAGGCAGTCTGCAGACACAGCAAGGTGTGCGTTATCTCACTCTGACTGCCCTCCGGTTTGTTATTACCAGTAGATTTCAAGGCTGCATTGAGTTAATGGAATGCATTAAACATCTGAATCTCAAAACCTAGTTGCTGTTTGCTCCTCACATGACATGAGAGCAGTAGGCATAGAAAAAAAAAATGCAATGGCAATGCCCTTTTCATTTACAGGCAAACAACAGCCGTGGCTCTGGCTAACGGCAGAGGATTTCAGATGCAGTTTGGGAAATGACCAAGGTTTGCACGAGCTGGAGTGATTTCAGTATAATGGTGACACACATCTCAAGCTTGAATCCAGGAAAAAACACACTACGCCCTTAGTATGAAAAGTTTGGATTGTGTAAGACATGAGTGGATTGGCCCTTTAACTTACTAGGAAAGTTCCTGGTAGGCTGCTGCTAGGGTTGCCAGCTCCAGGTTGGGAAATACCTGGAGATTTTGGGGGTGGAACCTGAGGAGGGCAGGGTTTGGGCAGGGGAAAGACTTCAGTGGGGCATAATGCCATAGAGTCCACCTTCCATAGTGGCCGTTTTCTTCAAGTGAACTTATATTTGTTGCCTGGAGATCAGTTGTAATAGCAGGAGATCTCCAGCTACCACCGGGAGGTTGGCAACCCAAGCTGCTGCCCTGGAAGGACCCTGGCAACCAATGGCAAGCCAACCTCAGCCTGGGTAACAGCAGCATGAGAGGAGCTGATGGGTGAAACCCCCCCCTTGTCATTACTGGCTGGGTCTGAGCTACTGGGCTATGTAAACAGCCCAACCCACTCTGGAAAAAGCCACCAGGTAAGCCATTAATCACCACAAATAAAGGTTTGGATGTGACAGTATAGATCCTCAGCATCTGTAAACTTGTATACATTCAAACCAATGAACCGGCTATAAATGAAAATCTGCTTACCTACCCTTGAGTGCACAATAAAGTAGTCTGGATTTCACATCATTTTCCCTAACTGCAGCAAATAATTACCTCACAGGGATTCATTACATCCAAAAGGAACTCCCCTTTCTTTCAGCGTGCTTTCCCCCTCCCCACATACCATAAAGCTTTGTTCAGTTTACAGCTAGTACCTCAGTAACTTTGTCTCCAATGCAGTCACATGCCAGTAATCAGAGTCAGGAAAAAATGGTCATTAATGGATATGATTTCTGCAAAATACTAACAGAATCGGCGGGAGCAAAGAATGCAAAAGTGAAAACATTTAAGGAAAAGAGGTGGCACTCCTCAGAAACAGAGGGAGGTTTCAACGGTGTTAAGACAGTTTGTTGTTTCACTCAATGCATCCAGCAGTTCTTAACCAATTAGAAATTTCACAGCCATTTTTAACACAGCTCCAGGAGGCCACTACAGACTTTATTTCCTGTTTCATGCTTTGTAAACACTATTAAAAGTATTACTTGTTTCCGCGGAGCTGATTTAGTAAAGTCGCAGCTTGAAAATGTTCAGCAAACTTCCTGAGAATGCAGACAGCTTCTCTTGTTCAGACTTCACAGGGTTTCTAATGCTTGTGAGATGAAAGCTGCTACATGTATTTTACATGAATGGAAAGACTAACAACAGGGGTAATCAGTAAATGACTATTAGGCACCTGAGACCTCAAAAGCTATCATCGGGATTCTGGTGTGTTGTTCCTAGGATTGCTGTAGTAGCCTGCCAGAGGAAAGAGTGCCTTGTTTTTTGCTGTGTTTTATCACTACAAGTGCAACTAGAACAATAATTAGAGTTGCCAACCTCCAGGTGGGGCCTCGAGATCTCTTGCTATTACAACTGATCTCGAGGCAATAGAGGTCAATTACGCTGGAGGAAATGGCTGTGTGGCAGGGTGGGCTCTACAGAATTGTACCCCCCCCCCCGTGTGTAGATAGATCAGCAGATGGATGGATGGATGGATAGACAGATAGATGATAGAGTGTGTATATGTTTTTGTGTGCTTGCCTGGAAGTCATGGTTGACTTCTGGTAACCCTACTGAGGGCTTGGATGTTTTTAGAGAGGTGGCTTGATTAGCCTGCCTCTGCATCCCGCCTCTGGTATTTCTTGGAGGCCTCCCTTCCAAGTACTTGCCAGAATCAGCCCTGCCCTCCCCAGGCTCCCCTCCCCAAAAAATCTCCAGGTATTTCCCAGTCCAGAGCTGGCAACCCTAACAACAATCCATACACTTGTTGGGATCAGGTAGCAGGGTTTTACTAGTACTATAAGCTGATGATTCTGGCTAGGCTTGTCAACGTGAAACTTGTCATTCAGGCACAGAATGAGTTCTGCTGTTCCCTTCCCATCTGTTTACCAGCTTGCCTGTTTCCTAGCTGGTCTCCAGACAGCCAGACCTAGTCACATTATGGGCATGGTATTGTCTTGGGAGATGTGGCTCAGTGGCAGAGCATCTGTTTTGCAGACAGAAGGTCCTGGCTTCCCCAGTTAATGGTGCCCTTATGTTGGTGATGTGAAAGACATCTGCTGGAGACCCTGGAGAGCTGCTGCCATTCTGAGTAGACAGTGCTGAGCCTGACACGAGCAATGGCCTGACTCAGGGAACCCCATGCATTCACATGAGCTATTGGCTGGCACATCCTAGAGTAAGGTTTCTTGTGGGCACTACCAAGTGTTTCCTGATTTTCAAAACTCATTGCTTCACTTACTGGGTAAACTGTGCCAACCCTGTTATGATGTCTATAATAATACTCCCTGTTCTCATCTGATGGGGTGTTTCTTGGGAATGGGCAGATGTGCTGTGATGAGATGGTCTGATAGCTGTTTTTGAAAATAAAAAAAATTCACTTGTGCTCCATCACGAGAAAGGAACAAAACTTGCTACTTAAACTTATTTTTAAAGGAAGAAAAGAAGACATACATCTCAAAATGGTGTCAGAGCACCATGGTGGTGAAAGTGCTAGCTTTTGTTGCTATTTCTTCCCCCCACCCACCCCCAACTGAGAAAGGACATATGAGCCATCTTACTACACTCATACGATAGGGATGTTCAACTTCTTAAAAAAAGAAAGAAAATCTCATTTTCTGGTAATTTATTTTTTAATTAATGGCAGGAAGGAAGCATGTGTATCTTCTTGCTAGTAATTGCACAGGCATTAGCCAGTAGGTACCTATGACTTTTCATGATTATGCAGATAATAGCAATTCCTCAGAAATTTGATTATTTGATTATTTACTTACTTCATTTATACCCTGCCTTTTTTTGCCAAGGGGGACCCAAAGCAAAAAATTCAGGGTAGAAATGCTTTCCTTTCTTCCTTTTAGAGCTTTATATGCTGGGCAACTACAATTCCCTTCTTTAGTGTGTAAAGGGGAACAACATTTCTTTGTCTTTGCAGAAGGCCACAATAGGTGTTATAACAATTGCATAGCATGATGGCAGACAGCTGTTGACCTAACAGTTGACTAGGCCCCTCCTTGGAGGTTTGCTGTTGTAGCAGCCAGTCAACCTCATCTTACCTAGGGAGGCTCATAATACTTCTGACAGGTAACAGTTTGATGATCTTATGTGAGCAGGTTTCACAGACAGGAAGTGGCACTTAACTTTCCAGAGACACCTGTTATATATCCGATCTGGCCCAATTTAATTGTCAAACCTTTTGCTCTGCTGAAAAATCTTCTGTGATGTGAAAATTACCTCAGGATACAGCTCCTAACACCTGAACCTCTGCCTCTATCGTTTTAAGATGACAATTGGCTATACAGCATGTTGCTTAATAGTAGTGTTTCCCAAAGACCAGCCAGTGCTATATGTTTGTATTTTTTAAAAAAAACTTTAAAACTGCAATATTGTGTGGATACTAGGAAAGAGGATATTTGGGTTTTATTCTGAGTTTATGCCACTGATATGCTGTGCAAAATCTCAATGGATTCTATATGTTGAGGGATCATGACACAGGCAGGGCTAGATGGTCAATAAAGGTCGCTACTAGAATCAGGAGGACAAAATTGTTTGGAACAAAAGGGAAAAAATCCACAGCCAAAAAACAAGAATAAAAAATCTAAAATACTGGGAGGGAGAGAAAATTCCTCTTTGCCATAAATTGTAGTCTGACAGGTGCTTGACAACCTCCCAGTTCTTGCTATGCCAGGCAGGCAAGTGCAAAGGTGAGGCTGTAGAAATACAAAGGCCTGAGGGACTGCCATTCACAGCTGCTGGGCAGAGTTCAGCTGAGTGGATCATAAGTTCTACAAGGCCTGGTGTAGAGTGATAAGGGACAACGTAGGACTCCACTACCTATAATAGCAGAAAAAGGAACTTCAGCTTGTGCGTATAGCTGTACTCATCTCTACAGCACTACCTAGGACAAGGTGATATGATGTCCTGTGATGAGATGCAAAGAAAGACAAGGGTCTTGTAAGGCTGGGCATTTGGGCAGGTGTGACTTGCCATGCAGGGTTTGAAAAGACGCATCTACTAAAATTCTCCCTCCTATGCAACTATCAGTGTAACAGAGACCTGATTTCTACTGAAACTCCAGCAATGTTCTTCCTATGGATAAATGGAGTAAAAAGGGCTCATTTATTTATTTATTTGTTTATTCACAAAGGCAGTTGCCTACTATACTCCTCAGAGCACTGAAGCAGGTAACAGCCTTTGTGAAAAAGAAACCACCAAGCTAGAGCAACCTTGCACATCCTGCAAATGAGATGGGCCAAAGTGAGTAGCGTTCGCATCGGCAGCCGCACTGAGTGTCCTGGGGGTGTTTTGGAGCCTCATCTGGCACTCGTTAGAATCTCACTGCTTCTCACACTGTGCGTTTTGCACACAAATGTCTCAAATAATGAGAGGGAAAAACCCTCTGAGATGCGTTGTAAAGGCAGCTTTCATGTTTCGTTGGATAAACTTTGGCACAGCCCTCGGAGGCAGTTTCCCTGCCATGCAACAAAGCGCATTTTGCTACGCCTGGTTCTTCATACAGCACAGCTGATGCTCGGCTTCTTCTGTTTCATCATGAGTTTGATACAATGGCAGGGATTACGTGCCAACTGTGGCAGTGTACATTATAAGGGATATCATTTTTTTCCTTTCACATCCTCACATTCAAGCATACAGCTGCTAACTTTTAAAAGTCAGTGACAGCCATTCCACTTTCTCTAGGAGAAGTGCTCTGACAGAGCAAAGGCACTCTGTAATTTGTTATATACAGAACATATTCTGAGCGGTTCTGATTTCCCACTGTCCCAAGATAACTGATTTTTATTTTTTTTGGTACAAGAGTAATTACGTTAAGCACACTTTTTAGTAATCATTTCCCCCCTCAGTTCCATCATCTAAAGTTCTGCTACCTCAGTGCCTCATCAACACTTTGCTAATGGGAGCTGAGTTCATAAATGGAATTTTTTTGGTGCCTCCCGCATCTTGTATTCTGTTTCTTCTTGTTGTCCATCCACTTTTGCAAACTTAGTGGCTGAAAAAGCTTCCATCATTTTGAAATGGCTGAACCACTATTTTTGGTTTCATTGTGTCAATGGAAGATATTGACAGTGTTAAGGGACCAGCTTTTCACACTGTAATACCCAGAAAACACATACTTACCCACCCACCCATCTGTCGGTCTATTGTCTATCTGCCAGAGTAAGGCCAGGAAGACATGGGCTGATATCTTTGGTCAGCCTTGAAGTTCATTAGGTGATTCTGGGCCTGTCACTCTCTCTCATGGTGCTCAGTACCCAGCTGGTTTGGTTTACATTCGGCTCACCAGTTGCAAACATGGAGCCAATAGTCTGATGAACTGTTCTGGTGTGTTCAAGAGAATTCAGCTGCTAAAAGGAGAAAGAGAACAAAGTCCTGCCTGAGATTTTTATGGAGAGATGTACTGCTTAAGTGTCTCTTTACACCTTCAGCAGACCTATGCTTACGACAAACTTCATTAGGGAACACTGACGGGATCCAATAAGGAGTTTGCCTCACATGTAACTTAGAGGACGTGGAAACTTGATCTGGTGATTGTGTTTACTCCAAAGTCTGCAGTGTGTTTAACTTGAATCTACCTCACAGGTTTACTGTGAAGATAAAAGGGAGGAGAGAACTATGTATGCCATCCTGAGATCCTTGGAAGGTAATAAATGAAGCAGAAAACACATAAAAGTTTTCTCTGTACATGTCAGATTTACAGATTTCTCTGAACCCCAGACAGAAACCACATATTACCTTTCATTAAGACCAATGAAAATTATATATGGTCAGACCAGCAAGGTTACTTGCAACCTCTTTCATATTTCCCTGAAGAAGTCTTCACTATTCCTAGTTTGGAGCTAGTAAAATGCTTTGTGAATAACCAAACCATTTTGGAAAGAGAGGAGCCTTCTCTTTCCCACTCTTAATGTGTGTTTAACAGTATAATTGCCATAATGTTTTCTGATACGAGTATTAATTTTTGGCTAATGTCTGTCCTTGATCCATTAGATGCTCAATTTTTTAGGCAGTAGCAAGGGTGCCGACAGATGAGTCTATAGTTCTGTAATTTGTGCTGTGAAAATGTAGAATTACATCACTCAGCACTGAGAAGTTAATGGCATGCTCAATTTAACCACCCTATTATGCAAACATCTACCCCGGAGCAATAAAAGCCCTGATTTAGGGGGACCTGTAGTGACACCACAGTTAGTCTTACAGGCTTTTCAGGAAAATAAAGCAAAAGGAAGATGCCCTGACCTCAATTGTCCAGGCTAGACCAATCTTGTCAGTTCTCAGAAGTTAAACATGGTTAGCCCTGGACAGGCCTGTAGCTAGGAAACTTTTAGTGGGGGAAGGGCCTGGGGAAAGTGCCCCCCCAAGCTCTACACATGTGCACTGACATCACAAAAAGCGCAATGACATCACAACAAATTAAAAAATCAAATAAAAATAAAAAATGCTCATGCTGCTGCCGCCGCCAGCACTGAGACTGCACCCCCAGATCTCCCTCCCTCCCTGATGCTGAGCCAAGGCATGGATAGAGGGTGCCCAGCTTCCCTAGCTCTGTATTCAAATGGCCATATGACATGGAAACCCAGCAGTGCTGGCCCCCAAACAGGAACTCAGCAGTCCGAGAGAAATTGTTGCTTCTAATCGTACAAGGCACACAGATTTAGTGGCCTCCTGCTTCTGCAGAAAGATGAGATTCCAGCCCTCGCTGGGTATGGAGCCCTTGCAATTGGGCTAACAGGAAAAAGCGGGAGCGGGAGGGGGAGTGGAGAAAACTGACCAGGGAAAGAAAAAGTGAAGCAATTATCAGGGAGAGGCAAAGCAAAAGCGGCTTGGAGGGGAACAGGGGCTGGGGCTGAACCAACACTGACAGGCAGGTGATCAATCGAGGGTGAGGGGGCCAGGGGGAGGGAGGGGGAGTTGAGGATCGGGGGAGGGGCCCATAAATCCACTGCGGGTCTGGGCCCCACAGGAACTATGGGCCAGGTCCTGGATGGGTGATCACCAAGGAAGTCCAGGGTCACTATGGGAGGCAGGCAGTGGCAAACAACCCTTGAATGTCTCTTTCCTTGAAAACCCTACAGGGCCTTTATGGCACTTTCCACCACCAGAATATATTATGCAGAATAACCTTACAAATGCAAATTATCCAAGTTAAATAAGTCAGTTTTCTAGGTGCAAAATTTGGAATGGGTTTCATGGAGGCAGAAAGCCTGACAACCACTGACTGATCCCATGGGGTTGTTGATGTGCATGCATAGTGCTATACCAGTGATCAATAATAATGACCAAGAACTTCACTGCAATCAGCAGTGCCATCAGGGCCAGACTCTGAGGCAGAAATCCAAGGTACCATCTCAACAGGAGTGGGGCAGGAGCAGGCTGTGGTTTTGCATTTGATGCATATATTGCCATCTAAAGGGAATGGACGTATATAAAGGGAAGGGGAGTTAAGGTCATTTATTTCAGAGTCTAACATTATGCAACCACGACACTGACTGCAATAAGCATCTAATTCTAACCAACTCAGAAAGATTTGAATATACCAACCAAATGCCTGTAAGGTTTAGGTAAGAAGCAAGACACAATGAATTCTATGTGTTGATTTCTTCCCACCTTTACCTCTGAGCAGCTGACCCTGTGGACAATCTCATGATTAAATTATTTACTAGGGGATGACATGGGGTTGCTAATCATTCCACTCTTGTGCATTCAAGTAGCCCCCTCTCATTTGTTCTACTGCTTAGCACCATCACTATGAGAACATCATTGTTTATAATGGCTCAAAGGCAGTAATCAGTTTCCATAATGCGTAGATTTTTTTCACTCAATTACTCTTATGCTTTAGGCCAATGAGAATATATAATCATGCAACAATTACTTGTACCTCTACAGATGATGCTGGGAGCGCAGCAGGTCAAAAAATTTTTAATTATAGTTTTGTGCACCCTTACTTTGGTTTGTGTGTGTACAATAAGTACAGACAAAAATCCAGCATATTATTCAGTGGTGTTTCCCTCCCTGCAAACATGGAATTGAAATTAAATACTAAAGACATTTTTAGCCCCAACACAAAGCCAGAAAGGAGTCATATTTCTCACTGGGGAATAAGAAAGAGGTTTTCAGGGCTGAATTAAAAAGTCTGTGTGTGTGTGCATGTGTGCATGCAAGGAAGGGTATGTGTGTGTTTTTAGGAGAGAGAGTTTTATCAGCCCATAAACAGAGCTGCAATTATTATATCAAACCAGCAATCATAGATCCAATACACAGATGCATAATATTCTAAGGGGTCCAAGGCTATTAAGTAGGGTCCTATGCATTAACAGCAACTTGATTTGCAGATGTTAGAAAGTAATAATTCTTGTTTGCAGGCTGTGAAAAGTTCCAGTTCATAATTCTGTCGATCCAACTGCTGTTACATGTAGAAGGGCATGACAGCCAGTTTTTTTCTGTCTAGTCAGTTGGCAAGGCAGCCCTACAGTTATACTCACAGCCCAAGGCAGGTGCTTCCTTTAGCAACTTAAGAGTTGCATAGGCAGCCTGTGGTCTTTAATTTTAGCTGCTTGAGAACATCCCCATGGGCCACAAACATACCTTAACATGCATACATGGTGGAACACAATAGAATCTATGATCCCTGCTATCCTTGGTTCAAACTTCACTTCTCAGAACGCACTTAGGAGGTCTGTGGAAAGTCATTCTCCCTCATAGCTTCAGTGTTCCTCCCATCTCAGATGTGGGGATAACAGCACAGGCCTACCTTACAAGGATTACAAATAGGGATATGCACAGACCGGCTCAAAAACTAAAATTCATGATGAATTTTAGCTGGTTCATGATTTGTGAAGTTCGTGGCAGGTCAACCGGCCCGAACTTTCCAAACTTTCAAGCTGTTCATGGTGGTTTCTGAATGGATCCATTTCTAGAGATTTTGTGCTTTCACACAAACTGCATAACTCAGGTTTAATCTACTTTCAACGCACTTTGCAACTGGATTTTACTGTTTGAAATGGCAAAATCCACTTGCAAGTGGTCGCTAAGGTGGATTGAAACTGCATTATTCAACCTTTGTGAAAGCCTAAACTGTCTCTGCTCTATCTAAATTTAGTTCTTTATTCTCTGTTCTTATGACTACAGTCTTGAGCAACAGCAATTCAGCATCAGTAAAAGGAATAATAATGGTAGTAACAATAAATACAACTATAGCAGCTAAACATCAAATTATCCAGATCTAAAAACCTATTAGATTTGATTAAGTAGTAAAAAAAAACCTTAGCAACTTCCAAGGTAGTAACATGGTTACTTCTGGCCAGAAGGGCCTGTAACTTACAATGGGCTGAAAGATTAGCCAGGTCCTTTAAGAAGTGTGAAATACCCTGACTTGTATAGCCCAGGCACATGGCCGGATCGCCCACTGGGCGAACTAGGCACTCGCCTAGGGCGCGCCGGCCTCAGGGGCACCAAATGGCGCCCCGCTCCCCCGAAAAGCCCCCCGCTGCTGCCCTAACTGGGCGCCCCACTGCGAAAAAGCACCTGGCTAGGGCACGAGTCGCCCTCCCCCTCCTCCCTGGAGGGGGGAGGAGGAGGAAGCGGCCGCCAGCGGCCAGCAGGATCTCCCTGCTGCTGCTGCCGCCGCCACAGAAAAGTGCCCACCGAGGGTGCAAGTTGCCCTCCCCCTCCTTCCTGGGGGGGGAGAAGGAGGAGGAAGCGGCGGCCGCCGGCCAGCCGGGGCACAACTTGCCCGCCCTCCCCCTCCTCCCTGGGGGGAGAGGAGGGGCGGCGGCATGGCTGGGTCTCCAGGCCCAACCGGGAGGTTGGGATCTGCACCCACCTATGGTGCAGAAATACCTGGAGCCGGCCCTGCCCAGGCAAACCTGATCTCATCAGATCTCAGAAGCTAAGCAGGACAGACCCTATCAAGTAGTTGGATGGGAGACCTCCAAGGAACACTATGGCCAGGATTCAGAGGCAGGCAATAGCAAGCCACCTCTCTGAAACATCCAAGCCCCACTAGGGGTTGCCAAAGCCAACTATGACTTCCAGGCACATACACACAGACACACACAAAATACTCACAAAAAAAGAAGAAGAAGAAAAAATAAGGGGAAAATAAACATGGTTCTGTACCTGTGAAATTTCGGACAATCCACAATGGAACAAGGTGTCAAAATTCCCTGTATCACAGCTGCAAAATTTATCAGCTAATGGGATCCTCTCAGTGACCAAAAAGTTCTGCTGTTGGGGTTGAGTTAAGATGAGCCATCATAAAGGCTTGTCGATATTTATGGACCATCAAATAATCAAGGTACGCTGGACTAGATTTTGAATATACCAATTCCAAGGAGAGGGGGGAGCAAACTCTATACACCCAAAATCTGTATCTAAATGCTTACCCACTGTATCTAAATGCTTACCAAACTTTAATTCAGCATAACTTGGTGGTCATGTGCAGGAGCATCTGGGTGGAGGTCCCCTGCAACTTTGGTATCTCTAGCTTGCACAGTCTCCATTCTATACACTCCTGAACCACCTGAACCTGTGCCTCTCAAGATGACTGGTGGTCATTTTGACAGGTGCACGTTCAGGAGTGTATAGAATGGATCCTGTGTAAACAGAGGGGACCATTCTACCACATCATGAACCTTATGAACTGAACCAGTTCGTCTGGTGGCTAAAAGTTCATAATGGTTTGTGGTTCGCAAACCGGGCACACCATGAACCAAACTGCATTTTCCTGGCTCGTGCCCATCCCTAATTACAAGATAATGTATGTGATGCACTATGAATGCTGCAAGGGCTATGTAAATGACAAAGTATTATCGTTATTCTTTTGCAGCCTCTCAGAACAAGACACTGCAAGACGTATCTCTATAGGTCTGTACACATGTCACCAGCATATACACCATCATATATGTGGAGGGCATGCTGCCTCTGTGCGCTTTTGCATAACTTCTTAGTTATGTGTATTTTGCATAACTTCTTAACTTCATGGCTTATCTATACAGACTTTGTAGAGGCACTTACAATGAGAAATGTAAACTCAGGGGGCATCATCCTGCTTCCTCTTTTACATGCATTGCACTTCTTGTTTATATGCATTGTATTTCTTTATTTAGTGAATTTATATCCTGGCTTTCTATCCTTGCAGTTTCCCCAGTGTGGGCATTACATTAGTACAGTTCATATATCTAGAGATGAACTGAGTGCCTAACTCAATGTTACAAACTGTATGGGGTTGCCACCAGGACTTACAGCTATACTGTAGTTGCTAGTTCCCAGAGGCGACATGTGAGTAAACATGCATCATGGCCTGATTTGGATCAGGACCACTGTGTGGGGGCTGTTGGAGAGCACTGTTTTCTCTGTGGGGAGCCAGTATCTGCAAGCATTCAGTGTCTGTGCTGGCTCCCAATGGAGCAAATAACAACCTCCCTGCCGCAAACAGCATAGGTATTTGAAATCAGAGATCAGTGGATTTTAATAAGTGATATTTCACACTATTTGATAGATTAGTATTTGGAGTATTTGACAGCTGGCACACCAAAGTATTTAGGAGTGATAACTATTTTTTAGATCACAAGACTTTGTATTTGTTACCTTTTAAAATCAAAACAGTCAAGTATTCAAAGCACCTATACATTGATTTTTATCTTGAAAAGTTTAATTCAAAATCTAAATGTTCACATTCAATATTTGAAATTTTTGCAGATTTGCAAATATTTGTTTCAGTTTTACTAGTTTTGACATAAGTTCCTCAAATGGTAGGAGGCTTAAATAAATTCCTATTCTTTCTTCTGTTCCTATCCTCCTCTAATTATTCTATAGCTTTGGATTAGTTCATTTCACGTACAAAAAGAGCAAAGGTTATAAAAAGGAAAGAGGTGAGGAGAAAACAAAAAACTTAGATGTGCCTCAAGTTTTCTATCAGATACAATAAGTATAAATAATGAGCAAAACAGGGCTGCAGTACAAAATGTTGAATCATAATCATGGATAGAACCATGGCTCTTTTTGTAGCAGGAACTCCTTTGCATATTAGGTGCCACACCCCTAATGTAGCCAATCCTCCAAGAGCTTACAGTAGCCCCTGTAAGAAGAGCTCTGTAAGTTCTTGGAGGATTGGCTACATTAGGGGTGTGTTGCCTAATATGCAAAGGAGTTCCTACTACAAAAAGAGCCCTGGATAGAACTATTCATAAGCAAAAGCAATGACTCTCTCTATGCAAACACTATCACAATAAAGAAATGCAGTGGAAAGATGCTAATCTGGAATTCTTGGTTTAGAATGAGGATTCCATTCACTCATTCCATTGCTATGGCAGTCTACTAGGTAGCCTTTTCTATGAGGTGGAAGGGGACCATCTGTTGTGAATGGCAGCCTCTCTGATGCTGGCACTATACCTGTTTGTTTGCTGGAAGGGGAGATCTGGTCTCCAGTTGCACTGAAGGGGCAAAGTGACAGTTTTAGTGTGAAGAATCACTTGGGAAAACTCAGGGCAAGCAGCAGGAACATCAGCTGAGTTGTTATCTCTTCCTGATGTAAGATCCTACTCCAGCCCTGGAGTCAAATTGTCTAGACTCCATATTGGTAGGATGTGGCCACCAAGCCTTTGATGCATAATTGGGAATATTATTGGGAACTGGTTGTGGCAGGAGAAGGGAGGATGAACCCCTGCAACAGTCATTGGTCCAGAGTGGGGGAGTCTCCTGCTGTGACCCCAGAAATAGCATTGTATGACCATGTGAGCCTTTGGCTCCAATCCAGCACATTCCGCAGACCAAGGAGGGAAAAGGGATGTTCTACAGAGGGTAAATTCTCTTTAGCTATTATTGGTTCTTGTTTGTTTTCTCTACTCAATCCTCCATATGTTTGCTTTCTGCTTAAATTAGACCTTAAAGAGCTGAAGGAGATAGAGAAAGGGCCTTCCACACACAACTAACTCCAGCCTATGGGCCCCTTGGAGATAAGGCACTGTCATTAATAGTATGCAGGGCTCTTTTTGTAGCAGGAATTCCTTTGCATATTAGGCGACACACACCTAATGTAGCTAGTCCTCCAAGAGCTTACGGTAACACCTGTAAGAAGAGCTCTGTAAGCTCAAGGAGGATTGGCTATATTAGGGGTGTGTTGCCTAATATGCAAAGGAGTTCCTGCTACAAAAAGAGCCCTGATAGTATGAGAAGGAAAAATGGGGGGGGGATCTGGGAAGGGGGAGCTTGGCATCTCCTCTCACACACAGCCACACCTAGTAGTTCAGTAGTGGAATCAGCTTCCTAGGGAGGCAGTGAGTTCCCCCTCACTGGCAGTCTTCAAGCAGTGGCTGGACAAACACTTGTCAGGGATGCTCTAGGCTGGTCCTGCGTTGAGCAGGGGATTGGACTAGATGGCCTCTGTGGCACCTTCTAACTATGATTCTAAGACACACCCAGGGTGCGTTCAGACGGGGCATATAAGCTGGTATAGAAGCCGGTTAGAAACGGAATACTTACGCGCGATCACACGCACAACATCGGCCTTTCATTCCTAACCATTGCCAACCATTGCAAACACCCCTTAAACCGATGTAGTTTGTCACTAGGTACCCAAGTGGTGTTATTCTGAGTGCTCCGGTTCAAGCTGTATTTTCCCCATCTGATCACTCTCCCCCGGTGTCTAGCTACTTTCGCTGGGAAGCCCGAGGCTTCTGCTTTTCGCCCACCATTTTTTTTTTTAGCCTCAGTGATACGCACTCGGGTGAAGCTTTGCCCTGGCGTTAATTTTTTTTTTTTTTAAAAAAAGGTGATTAGTTTTAGGTTTCGGACAAGTCCAGGACCTCACAGAGGCCAGTTTTGCTGTAAAAGTTTAAAGGGCAATGTTCCTTCAGAGCATGCTTTTCGGGATAGGGTGTTCTGCGGCTGTGCGAAGATCTCAAATCTGTGGATGGCTGCCTATGCGCATGTGCAAAATGTAACCCCCCAAAAACCTGCTGCTGCGCACTGCTGCATGCCTAATGTGGATTTCCAGGAGTGATGTGTTGCGCAGCGAGGGAGGTGAGTGTGACCACGCTTGCCCCAGATCAAATTAGTCCACTTGGAACTGGAGCAGTTTAAACCGCTCCCGGCAGGCCGTTTGAACGCACCCCCAGAAACCTTTGTGGTTTACTGATTTCGTGCCTTCCTAAATATTATGTTACAGATTTAATTAAAGGGAGGAAAGTGTTGATGGTTATATGCCCATCCCTATCAGTGGATCGTGTTGTTGCATATTTGAGTGTTTGGGTTTGTTCTGTATTGACTCTGGTTGTTATTTTGTGGAAGATGACTGTATAATTTTAGTAGTGGTTTTTAAGGTCTGAGCTGGAAACTAAAGTCTTTTGTTTAAAAAGCATGTTACAGATAAAATGGAGGATGAGAGAATGGACTCCTTGTTTTGGAGGAGACTACCACTGTTAGCGGAATGGATCCATAAGATCCAACCCTATGTAAGCCTGAAGAACACAGAGTAAGTGCTTCTGTGCCTGCAACAGAACCAAAAACACAACCACACACAGAAGAATTGATTAAGGAGTATGAAGTCTTTATATGTTTTAATCCATATAAGATAAAGGAAGCTATTACTCCTTGTAACTTGGGAGAGATTTTCAAAATTCACTTGCCTGGCTTAATTTATAACAGTCTTCAAATGCTGAAAGATAACTATGACCTCCTTGGAAATTCACTTCACCTCTCATTCCTGCTTTAACTTTTTTTATTCCAAAAGCAGATTAATTCATTAAAAGTTAGGAGATGTCCCCTGCTGGATTTCCATATTGTGTCTCAAAGGCTGTTACAGAGCCACTTTCCCATTACAAACAGAATTAATTATTTTATATGGGAGATGGAAGAACCATTTTATACATTAGGACTTGGAGAGTGAAGTTAGAACAAGCTTTCTAGAGGAAATGATCCAATTTTCTCTTATTGCTTATATGGTTTCTAATAATCCCTTCATTTGGTGAGGAGATTCACAGACGGGGTCTGCATGTGACATTATTAGCAATATTCAATTCGCAGAGCAATTATTAACCCACCGAGTCTTTTAAAACTATATTACACTGTGGATAGTTGAGAGGCTGCACAGGAAGGCTACAGGCTGCTGTTCAATACGATTCACAGTCTAATCACACACAGAATTAAAGGAAAGACAAAAATCAATGACCCCAAATTAATGAGCTTGAGAAACAAAAACAGCATCTCTTGCACGCACATACACCACAGGATTTCTTAGAAGTGTTTTCACTAGCATCTTCCTTCATCTAACACCTCCTGAGGAAAAAACCCCGAACAAGAATGTTGCTGCAAGATGACATACACCTAAACCACATGCATAATTTTAATGTGAGAATAAAAAAGGACTTGATCTATCAAGTGATTCATTTTCTAAAGAGTTCAAAGATAGTTCTAATAAGATACTTATTATATTGAAGTACCTTGTTTAGAAAGGAAAAAAAAATAACAACATTATGGAGCTCTACTAAACTGGCAACCATATCTAGAAGAGGAACCTTGGCCAGAGGGCTCTGAGGTCTGAGAGAATTTAGCTGAGGCAGCCCCTCCTCCAACTTCCCAGGTACTCCCAAAACACCTGTGAGGAAAGAGAAGACTAGATAGGGAGCTTATGCCATCAGCTCCTGAAAAGACTACTTATGTCAAACTGAGGCAGCATCCCTCCAACAGTTGACCCTTACTGAGTCAGTTAACAGCCTAGGGCACAGGCTTTCAAACTTTTGATCCTGTGGGAACTTTTGGGATTCTGTTGGGGACAGCCACAAAATGGCTGCTATAAAATGGCTGTTGCAGGAGATGGAGCCAGCCACAAAATGGCTGCCACAGCTTACCTTCAGTCACACAGTGAAGATCCTTGTGCTGTGGTGGCAGTTGCTGCCAAAGCAACACTTTTAAAAATATGCAGAGCCAATCAGATCTCCAACTGCCAATCAGAAGACTTGCTGGGCAAAAGCCCCACCTATCACCACCCAACATTTGGCGGGCACCAGAAAAAGTGTTGGTAGGACACCTGGCCAAGGGTTATACTAGACTCAGCATTACTCCTGGAGAACAAGTTAGTGCAGCTGCAAAATATGTTTTCCCCCAAGATGGTTTAGCCTAGAAGATGGCCCCCTTCCTAGACTAGGCTGATCTGGACACCAGGATCCACGCCACAGTAACACTGAAACTATACTGCTGTAATGCAATTCACATAGGTCTGCCCTTGAAGTCAACACAGAGACTCAGGTTGGCACAAAATGCCACAGCTCAGCTACTATCAGCAGGTAGGAGCAGCATGCATATTACACTCATTCTGCAGTCATTCCACTGGCTTCCCATCAGTTACTGGCTCAATTCAACGTACTGGCTATCGTATACCAAGGCCCTTCAAGGCCTAGAACCTTCATGTCCGCAGAACTGCCTCTTGTCCTATTCCCTGCCACAACAGCTTCACTCATCTGAAGTGGATGAGATCAGTGGAGGAGATCAGCAAATGCTCATACATATGCATTCCCTGTTGTGGCCCCCACCTTCTGGAATGGCCTGCCTGAGGAGGTCAGGAAGGCTTCCATACTTCTGGCATTCTGCAAACTATGTAAAACAGAATTGTTCAGAAGGACATTTATATAAAGTCAATAGTGCTATATTTATAAAGCAATGGTTCCAGAAAATGCTTTAATAAAAGGAATATAGTTGTGGGATAAACTACTGTGTATACGATATACTGCCTGTTTGCTGTATGTATAATCTTGCTTTCACTTTTTTCTACGGATGTAACTCCAGTTTTTCGCACTGTTAACATATCATGACTAATACATGTGGTTCATTTAGATTTCTGTAATCCTAGTCCTATTACTTTGCTTAATCAGATATCTTACTGTATTGATTGCACTTACTTACATCATAATGCACTTACTTACATTATGCCTCACCTTTCTGTCCTCATCTGGACCACCACGGTGGCTAACAGATTAAAACCACACATAATAGAACATGTCTTAAAAACCATTAAAAGCAAATAAAAACATCTCATTAAGGCAATTAAAACTAAGCTAAAATATACATATAAAGAGATAAAACAACAATTAGTCTCAATGAGAAAAGTGGACTATAAATAATGTAAATAAACAAAAAAAAAATAAATGCCCAAGTGCTGCTCAAGACCTGTATGCTCTGACCAGGAGACAGAAAAGAACACCAGGACAAGGATCAAGCCAATGACCTGCAAGCTCATACACTTCATTATGAAGATTGGTTCCCCTTAATAATAGAGGTTTTAGTTTGCTGATTCAGAATATTAACCAACATTTGTGCAGTTGATGGCCCTCGGTGTCTAAGACCTCTTTATTGCAGATACGCCTTCCAGTTACATCCAGCTAACATACATGTAGACCACCAAAGAGCCATCTCCCTTCTGAACCACTTTCACACTGCCTATATGGTTGGTCTCGCAAATAGCACAAACTTGATTCTGTTCTAGAAAACAGTGCAAGTTTAATAGCTTTGCAAAGGGTATCTAAAGCAAAAATATGGTACTGAATCCTTTGGGTTAACACTGTATCCATTTAAGAAAAAAAAAACATCTTTGGAAAAGTTTAGCCAACTCAAAAACACAAAAGAATGCATGAGCCCTAAAGATGGCTTTACTACCAATAGGACTGTTAAATAATGAGTTCCATGGATGAGCAGACCCCAAGTCTAGTGATCAGCTCTACTTTATTAGTGATTTCGGCAAGAACAAGACAAGACCCCAGGGCCACAGCCCTGTTTTTATAGCATGCAATTGCCACACCCAAACACACTCCGCTCCCAACAATAGGCTATTTACATAACATTACTTCTTGACTGGTTACTTCCAGAGTCCTGTTCTTGGGCTCCAAGCTCAGTCAGCCTCAGGTAGAACAGTCCTGGAATGTTTCAGTCCCAATACATAATAAGGATAATTAGGGTTGCCAGACATGGCCTGGTAACCAGCAGGAGACCGGGGGAGGGGCAGGGAGCAGCTGTTGGCAATGGCATGACATCACTTTCAGAAACAACCTGGAAATAACATCAGTCTTCTCTAGGAATCAGCAGAAACTCTATGGTTTTGCTATAGTTTCCACTGATTCCTAAAGAGGACATAACTGTTAGGAGATGAACTTTGAAAATGCTTTTATTTGTTATTTTCTGACCTGCATGCACACCAGGAATGGTGCCAGCAAGTGTCTTTGCTTTGGGAGGATGTATGCCTGAGTTAATGTGACTCTCTGTGTAAGGGAGGTACCACACAGCCTGTACTTCCATGCAAATGAGGTCACAGACATGCCTTGCACATACTTACCCATGAGACCTTGGGAACAAGAAGCCCCTATATTAGCATCTCCATTACGGTCCCTTCAACAGAATGTAGAAACAACAGCCTTTCCACCATTGAGGAATCTCTACCTCGCATGTAACCCACAGGATGCTTGGCATTTGCATGTGTGAAGACCCGGCCAGATCCATCTACATACCTAAAGGTTTCCATGCCGACCCATCTTGACACTTTGACCAAAATCCTCCCTTGTAGAAAGGTGTAGACTTTCAGTATTGCCCCACCTTAGTAGGAGGGAGCCCCCACATCCTTTAGCCAATGGTATAGGAATGGGATGGACCTAGAGACACCCCAAGCCAGCCCCCATACTAGCTGATAAAACGGGGTGCAACCTTTTGTTCAGGAGGAAAAAAAAGGAAAGTTCGAGCAGGAAGAGAGAGAAGAGGGGAAAAGAAATCACGCGCGCACTCCTGCAGCCCCTGCAAGAAAAGCAACCTTTGTAACTTAAGGTAACTCTCGTGTGCTTTCTTGGAATCCGGACCAAGAGACCCTTTACAATTGTTGGCAGGCTCCAGCATTGTAGAGTGAGAGTTTCTCTAGTTAGAAACAATCCTTGTTCCTGAACTGTGGAAGGTCGAAAACTACTAGAGCAGATAAGTATATGCTTCCCCCCCAAGCATACCTTTAGCTTAAACCCCAAACGTTGTCTTCTATTTCTACTGTAACTAAAAGGAACTTGAATGTATGTGTGTGTGAATCTGTTTTTGTATGCCTGTAAATAATAAGAACTTTAAGTAAAGAGAATCTTGATTCAAATTAAGAAACCTTGTTAAGCGTTTTCCTTTTGAAGAAATAGGGCTTCCCAGCACGAAACTTGCTTTCTCTGTATACACTGGCAAAAAGACCTCAATAAGTTAGTCAGCCACTGCGTAGATAAGCAGTCCGGCTAACATAACTTCCAGGGAAAAGCTGGATTTCACATGCTCAGCAGGCATTTGGCAACCCTGCATCCTCACATTTTCTCCATGGAACCTCTGGCTGTTTCAGAGGATTCTGTGCAGATTCTATGGTGCATACTTTATGCAGGATACCGATCAGGCCTGGTGGACCTTCATCATTGCTTCACACAGAGAACTTCCCTGGAGGAGGGGAACACATAACAAGGGAAGGTCAACAGTGGTCTTTTATATTAAGTTGTCCATCATTTCCGATCCTCTCATAGCTGTATGGAACCCAGTTTTGATATCGCTGTAGTATGTCAGTTAAATGCCCCTGAAACTCAAATCAAGAATGCTGGAAAAACCTTTGAAAAAACACACTTTTTAAATGGTTTCCCAGTGTTCAAGGACTAGAGCAATTTAAATCTATGTCAAAGGGAGGAAATTAACAATATACAGTTTTCAGTTTAGCTGTTTGGAAACTTAGGAAGGCAGCACGTCATGGGAAAGAACAAGGGTATACTGGATAGCTACTGGCTGGACCAGCACAATAAAAAGCCATTAAAGCCATTACAAGGGGGGGACATTGTGTGTATGTAGAAGATAAATAAGCAAAGTCACACTCTTTCTAGAGTGAGTACTAATTCAACAATCAATGCAATTCCTTCCTCAGTTGGATCCAAGACTTCATTCTAACAGCAGGCATGGAAATAAACAAAGACATCCCATTTTGGCACGGCCAAAAAGAGCTGGGCTTTCAACAAGGAAAAAAAAATCAAACATAAAAGGCTCATTTCACAGCAGGTTGACTAAACAGTTCATGTTACTGTAGCAGGAGGGATGGGATGATAAACAGAAGAGGAGTCCTGGCGTCTTGCCACAGGAGAACACAGTGTCCTGTCTCTGCTCTGCTTGCTCAACAAGACTGGAAAGCCTATTCCAAGGGCAGTTGAAAGGGCTAGTTCTTAGCTCGTCAATGTCACTTGTAAGCATTATAGATGGGCAAAAGGCAGCACTAAAGTGGGGACAAATAAAAGCAACTTGACTGTATTTGTTTAGATACAGGTGGCCAGCTTTCTATGTGGCTATCTGATTTGGTCCACATGGCTGTCCCAGGTCTGAAAAAAGGGGTGGGTGTGCAATCCCCTCCTCAGTGTTTCAGACCACAAATGATTGTTCTTCCAGAGCACCACTGGCCCAACCATGGGCGGGGATAGGTGCACTTTACTGGGCCCAGTGTCATCCATCCCAAGCTGCAGGCTACAAAACTATGGTTTGATCTATATCATCTCAGAAATCAAATCAAGAATTTTCTTTCATAATGTACAGGATGCAAGTCTGCATGTATATGAGGGGGAGCCATGTTATAAAGTTATATTGCACCCATAGAAAGGATATCTGGCCCCTGAGAGGTCCTATATTTCTAATTATTTATGAGGTATGAAAAGGTAAGAACAAAACATTCTTGTAATTCACAATTTCATTTTTAATCCATCCATGAGTAGGCCTTTCAGAATTGCTGGGAATCCTGCCTGACCTCCGTGAAATGTCTGTGACACGGTACCACTGAAACTCAAATGGAAAGAGCCCTTGAAAGAGGGCTGTCAGCACTAAGACAGGAAGAAGGAAAGGATACAAAAATCATTACCTTATGCCTCCAGGCCTGTAGCGCCACCACCCACGAGCCCTGCCCTACCACCTGATGATGCCAGACACCCCTACCCCCAGTGCACCTAGCCCTGCAGCGGTGGCAAGGCTGGGGAAAGAAAGGAATCCACCCTGCAACTTTTGGTCAGTTTCAGTCCCCTCCAATCAGCTGTTAAGCCTAACAACTCTTCCTCCTGGTGTGAAACTGACCAGAAGAAGCAGAACAGCTTTCTTTTCCTTCTCCAGTCTCCCTGCTGCTGGGAGGGGAGGTTGGGGAAGGGAAGAGAGAGAAGGCGTAGTGATGGTGGTGGGGAAGCCAATCTCTCTTTCTCCCATAATTTTTCATGGCAGGGGTGGGGGTTTGGTGATGGTGGGGGGGGAGAGAAGGCAATCTTTTCCCCTGTGGTTGCCAATCTCCAGGTGGTGGCTGGAGATCCCCAGGCATTACATCAAGTAGACTCTATGGCATTATATCCCACTGAACTCCCTTCCCTCCACAAACCCCATGCTCCACTCCCAAAATTTCCAGTTATTTATTATTTTTAAGTATAAGCATAATGGGTGCCCCACAAGAAACAAATTTGCCCCACAAAATGAAAAATCCTGGCTATGGCCCTGTATGCCTCCCACATTATTCAAGAACACTTGCTCTTAATTTGGATTTTGTTGGCTGCTTTGAGTTTGTGGAGATGAGATGGGACATAAATGTTCCATAAATTAAATAAACAAAAAAAAAATCAATTGGTTAAAAACAACAACAAGGCAGCTATTTTACTGGCTGGAACATACTGATCAAATAATATGTTGCCAGTGCTAAAAGTTCTGCACTAGCTGCCAACTTGCTTCTACTGACTTTGAAGAATCACCTCACCCCATATGGGGCATCCAGGTACTTTACTCTATGTTTGATTGAGCAATTGCTCACCACCCATTGGTCTAGTTGGTGCTATGTAACAGAAAGGCAGACAGCTTTGAGCCAATCAGTAGAAGGAATGTGGATTATAAAATCAATATTCCCTAGATGTCATGGAATTTTTGAATGACTTCTCATGGATACAAACTGGATTAGCTGTTTCTGAGCCTTTCAAAGGAAACAGAGTTTCCCCAGCATCTCATTCATTTTGAAATCTCCCTACCTGTGAATCAGGAATTAAAGATGGATGACTAACTTGGCTCTTTTGAAGTATGATAGGTCATATACTCAGTAGAAGCCCAACTGAGTGGCTCCCTTAAAATTCACAAAACTTGTCTTTTTATTTGAGTTTTCAAAAAGCAGACAAGAAACAGCTGCTATTAAGAAGAGAATGCTCTTTCCCACATAGCTTGTGCTTATGCATGTGTGGGAAGGGGAAACCCAACACTTTCCTTTGGTGAGGAACCCATCTGCAGAAAATGCTGAAGTTTCACTGCAATAATTAAAACAAACAACAACGACAAAAAGCCTAACCGCCTGAAATTTGTGACAGAATTAAAGGCAATACTTTCCCTCCCTTGTTGTTTCTTTCCTTGTCCTCCCTTCTTTTCATGCTTTCAATCTACCATGGAGAACTCAACACACCAGTGAATTCTCCTCTCAGAAGAAACAGGAGAGTTGCCACCGCAGCGCTTAGTAAACAGAAGATATGAAAAAAGTCACGGGTATCCAATGGGAATTTTCAGCAACGTATCACAGAGAAAAAATGGTACTGTGAATTTTCATTATGAAAGGGGTACATAGTTGATTCACAGGAGTCTGGGCAAACACCACCACCTTCAAATGAGAAATTGTATTGACCTCCCACCTTTGGACATGCCCACTTTTCTATCTGCACACAGAGGGATATTTTAATTTCACCCCCTTCCAAAAATCTTTACCTCACCTAAATCAGACTCCCCCTAGAACCCTGAGACCATAATGTGTTCTGCACATTTACCATCTTCCACAGTAAATAATCTCACTCAACAAGTATCAGTAATTACATGGAGGACTATTTTGAATAAAATTGTGAAGATGGCACTAATTAAAGAAATATTGCCGGCTGTCATTTCATCAGAGCTGGGTTAGCTAATTACATGGTTCAGTAGAAATGGAAGAAGGGAGGGGGGGGATGAAAGCTACTGTGGACGTTTCAACATTTGAAGCACTTAAAAAAATAATAATTCTGATGAGGTCGCACTAGTGACTCCGTGGCCCAATGTTTCATTCTGCAACTTGGTGAAAATATTTATAAATTTAATTTCTGGCACCCTTTGTAAGTTCCAGGAAACACTTATTTACCTGCTCTCTCTTTCATGCAGAGAAAAACTTCAGTCTCCACTTTCCTTCCAGAAGGTGTCTATGAGGTTTAGCCCACCCTCTCCTCACACTAACTGTGAGACAGGTTAGACTAGGAGAAGAGCCCTTTTCAGACTATTTCAAGGGCCAGATTAAATGTACCGGAAGGGGAAGCAGAGCCGCAGCAGCATGCTCTGATCCCACATTATGCATATTCAGTGGAATGTGCCCAGAACTTACATGCGTGCAAGTATGGGAACCCCTGATCTTCCTTGGTTCCTCATCATAGCAGCCCTTTGCAGACATCTCATTCCATTCCATTCATGTAAATTGGGAGTCCGCCAAGTGTGCACTGCTCCCTTTCATGCGCCTGATAGATACAGTCACGGTCTTATGTGAACTGGGCAATGTATCCATTTCCCATATACAGATAGCTTTCACATGAACCAGAACCCTGGAAAATCAAGGTTATGGTTCACATGAGTGGAAGTTGTACTCACAAGGAAAATGCATGCATTGCCCAATTCACATGAGATGGTGACTATGGGTGTTGCATGTATCATCCTCCCAATACACATGGCCAATTCATGTAAATGGAAAGAGCTGTACATTTTATTTATTTTAAGCATTTGTACACCCATCTTTCTCTTAGAAAACTAAGACTCAACTAGGGGCATAAACGATTAAAAAAATACTTCATAAAAATTTCAGAGTAACCATTAAAATAGTCAGCAATAAAACATTTAAGTAGCACTTAAGCAACTGCCCTTGAAAACACTCATCCAGATGAGCCAAAATCCCTTCAGAAAAGTTCAGAATTATACCCTCTATAGGACAGCGAAAGAGATGTGGATCTTCTATGGTTCTATTGCCCTGTTATTATTTGAATATAATTTAATGCTCTATTGGTTTCTTGCAAGCCATTCAAACACCATGTATGAAGAACTGGCTAATAAATGGTCGATATAAGTGTTCTTCCCCCCACCCCCCAGACATACAATGCCAGCAGATAGTCTTAAGGGAGGTAAACTGTGAACCCCAAAGTAATGCATTTGGTTCCATGTTCACTGAATGGTTGACAAGGTAACAGACCAGCTGTTTTCTGTCTGCTTAAAAAGAATTACATATTCACAAGTTCAACCTAAAAGGGATTTTAGAACATATATCAGACAAGGAAAGGAATAAATTCAGGAGGAGGCATGTGGCAGAAACCTAACTTTTTTGCTTGCTTAATAGTATCAATAATAAGAAAAAGCATCTAATCAAATGCACATGGGAACCAGTGCTGGTTATTACTCTCTTCCTTTTGAAGTCATTTTCTCATGTTAAGCTTCAGAGACCTGAATTTCTTGTAAGCCATTCTTCAAAAAGTGTCATAATTAGTTATCAAAATAAACAAATGTTAATTTTCAATTAGGCATTTTTTTGAGGATGCAAATTTCTAGAGCCTTATTTTTTAAAGGGTGAAGGTTTTCAAAAGCAGAATGCAGTGCATGAGAAATTGAGTGAGCTAAGGATTCCATCCCTTCCTCAGGCTCCCAGCCAAAGATTCAAATTCCTTAAGTGGCCGCTAACATAATCAGCAAAATCTCTTTCAGCCGAAAAGCTACAGTGTAAAGGTCTGAGGGAAAAAAATACCGAATGTAACTGATTACAGTTTAGAGCAGTGATTCCCAGTGAGGTGCAATGATGTCCACTAGTGGGATTCCAGCTCCGGTCTGGGAAATACTTTGAGATTTGGGGGTGGAGCCTAAGGAAGGCAAGTTTGGGTGAGAGGCAGGACATCAATGGGGTACAATGCCATAGTAATCACCTTCTACAGTGGCCATTTTCTCCAGGTGAACTGACTTCTGCCTCCTGGAGACCAGTTATAAAATCCCAAGAGATCTCCACCCGTCACCTGGAGATGGGCGACCCAGCCACCAGTGTGTTTTGTGGTACCCATCTACTTCCCCCCCTGCTCTGAGAACACAAGAAGCTGTCTTATACTGCTCTTTCAAGATCAGTATTGTCTACTCTGACTGGCAGTGGATTTCTGTGATCTCAGGTAGAAATGTTTCATATCACATTAACTGATTATATTTAATTGGAGCCACCAGAGATTTAATCTGGGACTTTCTACATGTAAAACAGGTGCTCTATTAAGGAGGCAAGGCCTCTTCCCCAAGGCAAAAAGCCATGTGACTCAAGCTCTTTTTATACTGTAGCAAAGGTAGCCCATAAAACTCCACTCACCCCAATCAATTCCCCCCTGCTTTCCCATATTCCAAGACTTTGCAGTTATACACACTATACTTGCTTTAAAATTCCAGGAATGCATTCATTAAACCCAGCAACCCTGAGCTCTAATGTGTAGGTTAATTGAAACAATCTGACATGCAGTCCCTTAGGTTTTTGAGTACTAAAAGTACTGAAAAAATGCACTGAGCAAGGAATATGTTGTTCCTTCAAGAGAAAAAACAAGGGCATTCCTTCTCAGAGCTCTGTTTTCCCTGTCAGCTTTAATCTGCCATGATTTTCCTTTTTTGTTCCTTTGAGAGGCTCTGCTACTTTGTGGAAGTGAATTTGCTCCAAGCCTTAAGACATTGTTAACACGTGTATCATTCATGCTCCCTGGAAGGGCAAACAGCTTTTCTTAAAATATGGGGTTCCCTGCAGAGTTGGACTAACATTTGATTTAATTCTTGATTCGGGTAAAAAAAAGAAAGAAAAGAAATCAAACACAGCACCTCCCTAGGGAAAGTATATTTTAATTAAGGAACATTCCCACTAGATTTCCCTCAACTTTCTTGGATTTGACTTCTGAAACTTGTTACCAGTCAGGCTGAGTAAATCTTTCCTCAGCTCAAGACACAAGATTTTCTTCTTGCTGTTTATACAACTACAATGGGACTGAAAAGGACTTGACTTTGCCTGTATCAGACCTTGATGCTTCCCCACCCCTGTCCCCATAAATGATGTAGTTGCCTCACTGTAAAATTAAACTACAGTGGTCAGGATTTCTCAGGAACTGCTCCCACATTGTGCTAGGCCGTGAGATCACATTCTATGATCTGCAGTGCAGTCGTGAAGGCACAGAGTTCCAGACAAACTGAACATTATCTGCATTTTTTCAGCTGGGCTGGTGGTACTTCCAACACTTGCTGTTTGTAAATGATTTCTGATGGCAAGGGCACTTTTGGTGAGGACCTTTAAACTAGGAAGCCGCAGGTCATCCTTGGCAAGCAGAGCTGTGCTTGCTATCAACATGGGAACAGTCTCTTGAGAACTTGCCTATTAAAATATATGTTCCTATGAATAATGTAAAAGGATACATTATTAATTCTGATGAAAAGCAGTCAGAGAGAAAGAAAGCTGAAGAAAGGTTATGCGATGACCTCTGAAAATGTTTCCTCTGTTATCTGTAAATAGCTTTAGCTTTCTTCATTCATACTAATTGACCTGGGCCCTGTAAAACTAAGGCTGTGCTTCTTCACACTGCTTCCTATTTCCTCAGACCTACAGCAAAGAGCCTTTTCTGTATCCCTCCCCACATTTTTGTCTGAAATAGGAGCAGCCAGAACATGGGATACAGATTTCTCTGTGGTAGTGTCCACTCTCTGGAATGTTAGTTACCTCACGGTGTTGCTGTGCTTCCCTCACTATCAGAGTCCTGCTTTCAAAAAAAGGATTTCTTGGATTTTGACCAATTAACCTAGCATAAGTCACTTTAGCCCTGACCTGGATAGCCTAGGCTGGCTCGGTCTCATCCAGTCTCAGAACCTAAGCAGTACTTGGATGGGAGACTCCCAAGGAAGTCTAGGGCTGCTATACAGAGGCAGGCAATGGCCAACCACCTCTGTAGGGCGGGGTCACCAGAAGTCAATATGACCTGCTGGCACTTTCCACCACCAAGTGGAATTATGCGCTTCTTCTTCGAATGGGTTACTGTTTCTTATGCTTCTATTTTTGTTTTGTAGCTTAATTTATACCATTGGCACTCTATTTTATTGAAGATAGTTTCAGAGGGTAGCCATGATGATTTGCAGCAGAACAACTAGGCCTCCCTCTGCCTGTTGTATCTGACAAAGGGAGCTTTGACTCTCGAAAGCTCATACCCTGAAAATCTTGTTGGTCTCTGAAATGCTCCTGGACTCGAATCCAGCTATTTTATTGAGTGAATCTGTTTGAGTGCTCTAACATAGAAAGAACAACTAATACATTTCATCTATTAATTCGAATTCTTTAACAATGGCTTCACTTTGTATTAGAAGTAAAAAATAACTAGATCAACAGGCATAGCTTATTTTAGTGGCAGAATTAATATATAAATTGGATATTTGCAAAAGCCATAGCTTTGGTATAGGAATGGCTTGATATGGGGGCTCCTGAGGGATGAGTCTATACATGCACTAAATGGACAGCTAGTGGTAACATTTTGTCTCACCTAGGTTGCTGTGTTCATTCCACAATTTCAGCAGCAAGTCTTGTTACTAAGGCACACCACATTTCCACTGCAGTAATCACAGCTATGGGAGTATACATGCTTCTGGAGTATACACATGCCACCTTGAGCCTGCTCGACACCTTGAGCCTGCTTGTCAGGCTAGGCGGGATATAAATCAAAATTAACAAATGAATAATAATTCTGGATTGGCTGCTGTTCTGAAAGAGTCATGTCAAAAATCTATCACCTGCCACATCTGTCTGATAACCCTTGTTCAATCTATCTTCTCTGAGGCACAAATTGTTGGTGAAAGGGGGGCAGTTTTTATTATTTCCTTTTCCTCAGAAGTTTAAGATCATGGAATTAGAAGATACAAGAAACTTGTGGGACAGTTATCCCATTCCACAAACCTTTGCTTCCTCCCCTCTCTCTTCCTACCTCTCTCACACTTTTTCTCCCTTCTGCCCCCTTTTCTTACTCTCTGTCTCTCCTCCATGCATTTTACTTCCTCTCTCTTTCTGCCCCCTCACCAGTCTCTTTGTTCTTCTGCCTCCCCACCTCATCACTCTTTTTCTCTTTCTGCCCCCATCCCAGGCCTCCTGTCTGCTTCTTCCCCAACCAGCAGCAACAGTGGTGGTGGTGCTCCCACCCACCCACCTGCTTCCTCTCCCCCCACAGCAGCAGTGGCAGCTCTCTGGGAATCACAACAGCTCTCCCAGCTATGGAGATCAATTCACCTTAGGGCTGCCAGTTCCAAGCTGGGAAATTCCTGGAGATTTGGGGCTGAGCCTTGGGACAGTGAGTCTTGGGGAGGCAAGCAGCCTCAGCAAGATATAATGCCATACAGTTCATCTTCCAAAGCAGCCATTTTATTCAGAGGAACTGATCTCTGTCACCTGGACAACAGTTGTAATTCTGGGTGATCACCAGCCCTCACCTGGAGACTGGCAATGGTAGTGCTTGTGGAGGAAATGGCTGGATTGGATGGTGGAGTCTATGGCATTATACTGGTCTGAAGTTCCTCCCTTCCTCAAATCCTACCCTCCCAGGCTCCACTCCTCAGATGTCCAGGAATTTCCCAACCTGGAGTTGGCAACCCTGTTTCCTTCCCACCCAACAGCCAGCCTACCATTATTTGCCTCTCTGTCTTCAGCATACCATCTCCACCCCCTCCCCCACAATCTACCTAGGAAAATTACAGTCTTTCTCCACAGTGGGGTCCAAAGTAGCTTACATTATTCTATCCTCCTTTTTATCTGCACAACAACCCTATGAGGTTGGCTAAGCTGAAAGTATGTGACTGGTCGAAAATCACCCAGTCAGCTTCCACTGCAAGACGGGGATCCAAACCTGGGTCTTGCAGACCCTACTTTGAAGTTCTAACTGCTGCACCACACTGGCTTTCATAGGGTGGCTGATGTTGAAGAGCAGCAAGCAGCCAGGCCTAGTTGTGTCATGCAAGTCAGGTGGTATCAAGTCACCCAGAAGGTGCTGCCTAGGGATGCTAGCCTCCAGGTGGGACCTGGGGATACCCTGGAATTACTGCTCATCTCCAGACTACAGAGATAACTTCCCATGGAGAAAATGGATGCTTTGGAGGGTAGATTCTATGGCACTGTACCTCATGGTCAACCCCCAAATCTCCATGAGTTTCCCAACCTGGCTCTGTCAACCTTACCCCACCCATCCCCTGCTGATGACCAGGGGGCTCCTGGAAACCCTATACTGCTGCCAGGCCTAGGATTGCCAACCTCCAAGTGGAACCTGGAGACCCCCCAGAATTACAACTGAACTCTAGACAGCAGAGAAAATAGCTGCTTTGGAGGCTGGACTCTATGGCATTATATCCACCTTAGGCCTCTCCCTTCCCCAAACCCAGCCCTCCTCAGATTCCATCAGAAAATCTTTATGGATTTCCCAGGCTGGCACTGGCAACCCTTGTCAAGCCTGGCCCTAAGGATCCCTCCCTGGAAGGCCAAAATAGGCCTGGAAAGGGTCCTTCCCCTGCCTTTTAATGACAGAACCAGTTAAAAGCCTTCCCCCCCCCCCGAGCATTTTAGTCTCTCACTGTCAATGCCAGCAGGGCCTGGAGTAGATCCCCGTGGCAGCCATTTCAAAAGGTATTGGGGGGAATTCAACCCTCCCCAACTTAAAAAAAAAAAAACTTTCTGGATTTTTCTGCAGTCCCTTGAGCCTGTAGAAAAACCTGTTGGGGAAGAGTGTGCCCTCTGTTAGAGGAAATAAGTATCTGCATGCAGATAGTAAAAACATAACAGTAGCTACTGATCCAACAGCAGGATTCAAGGTCTATCATGCTGCGTACTTTAATTCAAAGACTATGAAGATCCCTGATGAATGGTAAGCTTGGGCAGAGCAGGAGGACCTATGTCTTCTCTGTGTAGTAAGATTTCCATTGCTTGGGAACAGGGGTGGGAAATAAAGTCAATCCTCATTTGTCCTTGTTCTGGTATCTTTGATAGAAATGGTACCAATTTCAACATCTTGCAATTTGGAAAAAAATCCGGTGTTTCCAGTGAGAATGTACTGATGGGGGAGCAGAGCAGAGCACAGTCTGACTGCTGCATGTATCGATGCATGTGAAAGCTGCATATCACCCTTTCATGGAAACTGTGTGAGCCTCGGATCAGTCTGAAAAATCTGAAGCTGTAACCTGTCAAAATAAGAATAAATGCTATGCAGTGCTGTGACAATTATGTAAAAAAACCCACCGAGCTCTTTATCAGGATTTCTTTGCATCACTTCCTAACTGGACAATATTTGGACAACTTATTTTCATAAAGTACCTTTTTGATAAGGTTTCAAATGGTATGGCATGTTTAACTCTGTTCCAGAGACACCTGTTGTGGTTGGGAAACAAAGGTCCTTAGGCACCCCAGACCTTTGTAAACTCTTTGTAAAGCCCGGTGACAAAAAGAAACATGAATGGAGTCACTCACTCTGGGTTTCAAGGCACAGCACCCTTGCAAAAGCAGTGATGCTCCTGCATGTCTGTTTGCTGATCTCAGTGTTTCCCCATAAGGACGGCAAAGAAATAAATACAGCAGGGGATCTTTTCTGGTAGCAAGATTTGGGCGCTACCTCATCTTTTTAATGAACCACTGGGGGAATTAGCAAAGCGGTTTCTCTTATTACAAAGTAATGGCTCCATCAGGTGCAGTTAGCACCCAAAGGAAACACTGTAGCTTGCATGAAAAGTAAACAGTTCTTCATTCTGAATGGGGGCTCCCATACTAATTAACCCTTAGAGGACTAAACCATCAGCCTTTACACATCATACATTTCCCTATTACATGCATCAACATTTATCCTTCTAGCATTTATAGACATAATAGTCAATCAGCACTTATGGGCTTTCATACAAGTCCCTTTCAGTGGACAGTGTTCCCGACAACCTGTAACCCTTTGGGGCATACCACACTGCTTCGGCACAGCACCATTCCTGAGGGAATCATAGGAAGATGAAATAATGGCACTACAAACAGGCATTTGTGGTGACACATTATTCCAGAAAGTATTGTTGCAGGGGAAGTTGCATTTCCAGGAACTATCCCAGCTGCATCACCCTCTATGTATACATACTGGTTTAGGGGCAGATTTATACCAGTGGGTGAAGTAATATATCGTGTGTGTGGAGGGGGACTCAGGAGCACACATCTGAGAAAGCAATTGTACCTGACTGACATTTCTTGCCTGCATGTATTAGTACAAAAATACAAGCTCTAAGTCAACTCTAATAAAGTGTAATGTAGTTGTTTTCAAAGCAAAAGGTAAAAGATTTATATGTTCTGAAGAAAAACCAGAGTAAAGCCAATTTTGATGGTTTTCACAGCCAACACAACGTAAACCTTGGAATTTTGAGTTAAAAATTGGAGAAGGATGTGCAATCACTCAAAAGTGTGCCATTTGCTCTCCTACCTTTCTTTGACCACCTCATCCTGATAGTCATATCCCCCTCCCCCAAAGATTAACAAAATGAAAAAGTAGCTGTGGGAAAGCAAAATCCCATGGGGAAGCACATTGTTGTGGGATGTAAGCTTGGTGAAATGAATTTTGTGAGATGGAATGGTTGATGGGATAGACAAAGTTGCCATGGTAAATGAAGACAGAAGCATATTTATTGGGGAGCTGATTATCTGTCATGGAAGACAGTAACAATAGAAATGGAAGAATGCCTTCTTGGGTAAGATACAACATTTGTATCCCAGTTACTCCATGATACTTGGAATGGTCTTCTTTGAGCTTGTGCATTATAATACAAGATGCGGGCATGTTTTTTGTCTGGTACAAAGACACAGATGGTATATTTCATTGTGATTTGTTTCCTAGCTAGTTGAGGATTACAGCTGGAATTAGGAGACCATTTCCCTATCTTTGTCAAAAGAGGCCAGAAGCTAGAAATGTCGCCAATTCATAGTTGTTCAGTGGAATGGAAAGCCACTTTCAACCCATTTTGAAAAGGTATGACTGATATATGCCAACCCATATTCTACACATTTCTTCTCTCTTAGCCTTCAATTGCTCATACAGCTCGTACAGCAGAAGTGCTGTAAGTGATGAAAATGAACTGATCCTCTCCACAAAATCCCATAATGCAGGGCTGTTAGAGTTCACTTAGTAATGTATCTAATGTTTTTTTTCCTGGTACTTTCAGCACTGGAGCTGTCCACATGTCTCTCTTATAACACAAGATGCAGCCATCCTGCTTCTGTTAGGTGGGTTACTGGTATGTTTTCATATGAAGGAACATGAAAGACCACCCTCCTTCCATTTGTCTGAATGGATAATTGTCTGAATAATTTTAGAGGATGCCCAGTGAAGCGATCAAGGCAGGTAAACCATGGTAGTTGGAACAGTATAGTGGCTAAGAGAATGAGCTGTGATCCAAGAGGTCCCTGGTTCAAATGTCACCTCTGTTCTCCACTTATCATGCTCTGCCCAACTCAGTCATCTATCTGGCAGATATTGATCTGACCCCTTTCCTCTCCCCACGGAGAATCTTCCAACCCATGTGGTTGTTTGTCTATGCAGGTCTCACAACCCTTTCTTGGGGTCATAATGGACTGAGAGAAACCAGGGAGAACTGCATCAACAGCATCTTCCACTGATAGATCATGGAATTTGACCCATCTTTGCATCTTCCATTTTTGACCAGTAAACCAGAAATATGGAATATAACAATCATAAGAAAAGGCAGAATGCAATTTGTTTGCATCACTATCCTTTTCACAAGTGAGCAGTCCTTTGCATATTCAGTCCATGCTATGCCAATGAACAAGAAATCAGTATGGTTTAAGATCAGAGTAATCTGTGACTTGAAGGCATGGATGACTCCAAAGTGTAGCAGTTACTTTCCCAAATATTTCCCTCTGTGTGCTTTACATCACCCCCAACCTTTCAGTCATAGAATATTTATATTTTACAGTATGAATCACAATTTTATTTACCCCCAGCCTATAAAATACAGTACTTGCTTCTTGTTTTCACTCTCCCAAACTTGTTTTTCTATAGTTTTCAATGCCTATAGGAACTGGGGCCCATATGACTCAGGCAGCCTACCTCATTCCACCATTAATCCATTTCTGTCTATAGATGGAGAGGATCAAAAGATACTAGAATATTGATCTGATCAATAGGAAATGGCTATAAGAAGCCATGTGAATTAGAGCCAATGTATTTCTTATTTCTGGGTGCTAGGACCAATCAGCTGACTCCCTCCCTGTGAAAGTCCCATAGTATCTGATTAGCCACTGCTGGAACATGCTGGACTAAACGGACTCTTAATCTGACTCAGCAAGACAATTTTCACATTGTTTTACATCCAAACATTACCTCCTTCTAAAAAACCGAAAAATAGTATATAGTCTGTTTATTCTAGCATGGTTTGTAGAACTGTTTTGCTTTTAATATAGGCCATAGAATATTATCTTTTTATGGGAGATATCTGGGGAACAGGCCATGGCAATCAATACCATGACGTCACAGGATAAGGCCAATAGGGATTTGTTGTCTCAGTAGGCCTCTCTTAAAACCAGGTATCATTGTCCCATAGGATTTTAAAGCTGGAAATCTGGTCAGAACAACAATGCCCAATACTTTCTCTCTCTCTCCCTTCCTCCCCCCTTTCCATCACTTACCTTCTATGTGGAAGCTAATGAAATATGGGTCAAACATCCTTTCTCACCACTCAAAAGTTGTCTGTCAGGTCGTGTGTGTGGTCTAAAACCTCCTGTTTCCCAAAGGCCTTACACAGCACTCATTTCAGGATGTCCATCTTTAGCCCCATTGTCAGAAACTCACTCAGAATTTCCTTTCCTTCCTTCAAGTTGTGTGTTTCTGGTGTCATTCAGTCATCACACTGTTGATTCAGTGTGAGCAATAATGTATTATTCATATTTTTTTCCCTGAGTTCATCAGTGTCTCAGCTTGTTATTCTTACCATTCCACAGAATAATAGAGCTTAGTGAGGCAATTTATCCTCAACTACGGCAGTGTGTGTAGGTAATAGAGTCTATTCAAGAATGTTAGGAAGAGGGAAAAAACAACTATATTTAATCACCATTGTTCCTCTAGAGATTTGGGACACAATGCAACTCTCTGCAGCTCTCCTAACTTGCCCATTTTAAAATACAACCTTCTGGTGAAAGTCATTAGAACACAATGCAGTCCGAGCTAGAAAACGCAGTTTCAAATCCTCACTCTACCATGGGTTCGGTGAGTGACGATGAGCAAGTTACCATCCCTTTGCCCCAGTTTCCTTGTCTACCAAACAGGCCAACTACCTTTGCAAAATTGTAATGCATGAAATATTGTTAACCAGACTACTCCCAGTTGTAGACCTTAAGATCAACAATACTAAACAATTGTCTGGCTGCTTTGCCAACCTGTTGGCTCCTGTCCCTGCATTTTCACATCTTTAGTTGTTTCTTATCCCATAGACTGAAATGAAGGAGTTAGACATGCTTTATACCAGTGAAAAACCAGGAATAGTACAACTGAGTTACACACTATTGCATGTAAAAGCAGGGTTGCCATTTTGGATTTCAACAGAGAAGAAATGAAATTTTATTTTGGAAGGGTTGCACATATTAAAAATTAATTTGCAAAAAAGAAGAGAAAAGACCACCATCTTTGTTAGGAACTATCCCCCCCCCCATCTTAAAGAGTTATTGTAACTAGATATACAGAAGCTGCTTGAGCAACTGCACCAGGTCACAGGATCTCAGAGAAAGTGCTAAAATGGAATTTCATTTCCTTCAGATAACATAGGAAAGACAGCTTGGAGTAAACACAAGCTGGCAAAGAAGTCTGCTCATGCTACTAGTCCACATAGTTCCCATATAGGCTGTACAAACCCATGTGAGTCACTTGTGGCTTGAGAGAGTCAAACAAGAGACCTTTTGTTAAATTTCTGTGCCTGGTCACACAATTTGGACTCTTCACAAGTCACCCAGGTGAATGTCTGAGAGTACCAAGCATTATATAATTTCTTTCAACAAGGCCTTTTGCAGCACAAACTGAGCTCTGCTGCATGAATAGCAGCCTTTCCGCCTCCCTGCTCCTGCTTCAGCCTTTTATGCCCCCCACAATTGTCCTCCATGGGTCAGTAGACCCCCAGGAAACCTTGGGGCCAAAATGAGGGGCTTTAGCAAGAAAGGTGGGTTAGGAACCCTACCCATGATCTTTTCCCTTCTAATGATCAGGAAATGGATATGGTAGTTTCTCCCATATTTTGTTTGAGGACAAAGCATACAGAACAAAGGCAGCAACAATGTGGAATTACAGGGCTCTCCTCTGCCTGGCTCTGATATGGTCCTTTCCCCACGATGGTCAGGGGGAAAGGGGAGGAGGATCAGTCTCATTGTCTTCTTAGAAAACCTTTAAGTCATAAAACGTTTGTGGAATGGAGAATGAATGATGGATCAACACCACAAAAGACCGTATGATCTTATAACATATCTTCCTTTGAAATGCAACATCAAAATGGTTAGTCCGGAAAGGAAAACACAGCACGAATGAGTGTGTATGTACCAAAGGAAACAGTTTATGCAGAAAAATATACCAAATAAATTTTTGGTCAGAGAATAGTTGGTGAAAAATAGGGTGAAAGAGCAGAATTCTCACTTCTGGCACCCCACCTAGGCAATCCAATCACCCTCTTTTCTCTCTTATACTATACATATATTGGGAATACTGAACAGAATGAACTTAGCTCCTTTGCTTTTCTCTGGCTGACACATGAAGTACACAGCACAAATCACAGACTGGGTGGACTGCATTAGCACAGCTCACGTGACAAGATTTTACCTTCTGCTGTTGCTTCAGGTAACACAATATCCAAGTAAGACACAGGGATTGCTGTTCATCCCTCATTTGCCAGCTCTCTGCAGCCATCCATGTCATCATTCTCACTGATGGGGATCAAGGCCAACTGGATCCCTTTTCCCTCCCCTTTCAGCCATTGCTGAAACTATTGTGCCCAGACGGCACTGCCTAGAAACCCTTGGCTCATCCTTATTATTATACTGAGAGGAGGAGAAGGAGGATGTGCTTATCTGTACATAAGAGTGCCTCACAATCAGATGAAATGTGTTTTCTATCTATGAGATCATCTCTCCTGAGGAACTGCGCTTAATGCTCCAGACACTTTGAAAATGATTTGCTACAGTATCCAGAGTGTGTGTGTGTGTCCTATTTATTTTTCCAAGGAGTTATCAGTTCATGTAGTCTTGTTGATTTATACAGGTGCATAAATACACCAGTTTATCTCAAGCTTCAACTATACTAAATTATGGTAATGAAGCCTCTGTGATGTTCATACCTCTAAAGGAACTTTCTCATCACTAAAAGGAATGATGCAATGATTATGTTTCAAATATGTAAGCCTTGAAATAGACTTACTGTTACATCCAAAGGGCTATGTTGTTGTGTGTAACCATTACTTCCCTCAGCCCTTTGGTTTATGTACTTGATTGCCACCAAAATCTAGAATGTGAAGGCCCATACATAGCAATATGGGTGAATACAAATGACAGTGGGAGATGCAGGGACATTTGCTCAGTTTTTACAGTATGCACCACTATGCCATAACATGGCTGGTTTTGCAATATTTTGTGGTTGTTTGCATTCTACCCTTTATTGTTAATCTGTGCTGTTACTGTGGAGTGGAAAATGCTAGCTCCTTCACTCCCAGTATGCACTGCTACAATGGTTTGTCACTACTTCCTAGTTCTCTGTTTACAAATTTCAGGAACAGAATAAGAAGCTAAAATAAGCTTCCTGGCAAGCAAGGATTTGAACTTCCATTTCCAAAGCCCTAGTCCAACACTCTAAATGCTGCATCACATGTACACTGCTTTGACAATATAAAATAAAGCCTTTGAAAAATCACCCCATAAGTTCACTTTATATATTACATCAAAATTAAGCATCTATACATATACAGCAGCTGTTACTTGAAGACATATCTACGGTATGAAAATTAAAAATAATAAAAATTTCCACGAAAAGCGTTACTGAAATAATTCTTGGTATTGTTAAATATGAAAACCATGGAGAACAAACTGGGAAGTCAGACAGTTCTGTAAAAGAGCACGTATGCAGTTATGTAGCTTCTCATCCAAAATCACCAGCCAAGGATTACTCATTCATATGCTACCTAGGTAGCGGTCCCCACCTTCATCACAGGGGCGAAAGACATGGTAGTGGAGTAAGTAAGTAAATGAATAAAATAGTAGGATTTGTGGCAGAAAAGAAATGACACAACATTTGTAGTGATGCAGGTCAGGAGAGAACCTGTCATCTGTACCATTGAGTCACCATGTTTTGGTATCCACTTTGGACATCCAGGCTCAGATGCTCAAATTGTGCCCCAAAATGGATTGGCCTGTTTGCAGTACACTAGATGACAGAGGTGGGTGCTGTTTATTAATTTTAAATACTCACAGATTAGTTAACAGTCTGCCCTGGGTGAGGAAATTGGGGCTGAAACTGGGGGGTATTGGCCTACCCCTTGCATTGTCCAGGTGACAGCTGGTTGTTGAAAGCATGACTGGTGCATGACCAGATATGCCAGTGCTGGGGGGAGCAGGTGTCCCTCTAGCCAGTTTGGTGTAGCGGTTAAGTGCACGGACTCTAATCTGGGAGAACTGGGTTTGATTCCCCACTGCTCCACTTGCACCTGCTGGATGACCTTGGGCAAGCCATAGTTCTGCCAGAGATGTTCTTGAACAGAGCAGTTTCTCTCAGAGCTCTCTCAGCCCCACCTACTTCACAGGGTGTCTGTTGTGGGGAGGGGAAGGGAAAGGAGTTTGTAAGCTGCTCTGAGACTCCAAGTGAAATCCAATCTCCTCCTCCTCCTCTTCTTCTTCTACTTCTTGTTTGTGATGGCCTTAGTCCAGGGGCTTTAGCCATTTGGGGGAGTTTTGGTGGTGGTAGGCACCTGTATTAACACCATCATTGTAGTCAAGGGACTGGCAAAAATAGGCGCTTTAGCAGCCCCTATAAGGGGGGAGTCTCTTGGAGACAAAGACTGCTGGTCCTGACCACCCACAGGAGGATGCATCAGCTGTACCCTCAGGTTACTGCCAGCCATGGGCAAAGTGTGTACATAGGCATGGAACAGCGGTCAATGCAGGTGTGGGGGGAGGTAGTTGTGAATTTCCTGCATTGTGCAGGGGGTTAGACTAGATCACCCTGGAGGTATCTTCCAGCTCTAAGATTCTGTGATTCTATACCATATCCCAGTGAAGTCTGCCTTCCTCCCCAGGATCTCCAGCAGGTAGGCCCAGATTTCATTCACGTTATCCATGATCCCTATATTCTGTTATTTGTTTATCAAATTTCTACCCCGCCTTCCCAGCCAGAGCCAGCTCAGTGGCACTGTTTCATACAAACTCAAGTGTGCTGCCTCATCCTTCCTCTCTCACCCCCAGGCTGCAGTTTCCCTTGAAAGTACAAGTGGTTAAGACGCTGAACTGCAGGCTGTGGAAGGTCAGTAGTTCAGCAGTTCAAGACCCGAGAGTGCCGCATGACGGAGTGAGCTCCCGTCTCTAGTTCCAGCTCCTGCCAACCTAGCAGTTCGAAAGCAAGAAATTGCAAGTAGATAAATAGGTACCACCTCAGTGGGAAGGTAACAGCGTTCCATGTGCCTTGGTGTTTAGTCATGCCGGCCACATGACCACGGAAATGTCTTCGGACAGTGCTGGCTCTCCGGCTTTGAAACGGAGATGAGCACCGCAACCCTAGAGTCGGATTCGACTGGCTTTCGAGTAAGGGAACCTTTACCTTTTTACTTACTTAAATGATCTTGAATTTTTACAGGTGATCACATGCCTTTCCATCTATTGCCTCTTCTGCACAGAATGCAAAATAATTGTGGGCTGGAAAGAAAATGTTCAAGTGATCTCTGATAGTTTATTGCTAGGAGTTTGAAGAAAGGATCACTGGAGCAGTATTTGCCAAGACAGGACGCAGTGAAAGCTTTCTCTGGATTCCGCCCTCCCCCTGCCCCATTAAACTCTTTTATTCTTCTGGGTTTATAACTCAACTGTAAAAATCACTCTGGTCTGAAACTCAGAACACAAATGTTGAGTCCTTCTTAGAACGGATTTTCACCTAAGACAGTAACAGTTCAAAAGAAAGCATTTGGGCCTGGAAGGTCATTTCTCACTTGTGACCAAGCTAGAATCTATAAGCTCCCCCCCTTCAATTTCAGCTACCTATAAAGGGTGTTAATAGCGCCAGCCAAACCACTCAGGGTGATAGCGTAAATAATCCAAGTCACCAAACACACATTTAACCCAATGGGCCATTTAATGGGCTTTGTAGAAAAATATAGTGCATCCTATAATAAAAAACTCTCTAACCTCTAAAGCTAACAAGATTCCCAATCCACAAAAAGAAGCAAGTATACATATAAACTATTTTGTTTCCATTTAAGATACAATAAAAACTCTATCTCAAAGAAAATTACTAAACACATGCATTCTGTTTTACTTAAGGTTTATTGTTCTACCCCTTCATTATCTTGCTTAAGTGTTCAGCATTGACAAACCATGTAATATTGACTGGCGTATACACAGCCATCCACTGACCTCAGCACAGGGGTTTGCACAGGATTGCCAGGCCTCAGGTCCAGATGGGAGTTCCCCTGGTTTTCAGGGCTTCTGCCCACCACTGGCCATGCCAAACAGCAATGTGTAGGATCGATCCTATGCTGCTCTCTTACCCGTGCGGTGACATGTGGCTCCAGGACAAAGGCTGAGAAGGTGGCTGCACAGAGGGTGAGGCACTTATCTCCCCCCACCTCCTGTACTGATTGCTACAGTAGGAAGGCCAGCTGGGGATGGGCAACAATACTCGAATGGGGGGGAGGAATCCTCACTCTTATAGCTCCTTCCACTTACACCCTTGGCCTGCTGTTGAGAGCAGCCGACCGACTGGACAGAGGGAAGGATTCTTGTCCTCAATTTTGCTCTGGACGTTCCCCCCTTTTTGCGGCTTGCTGCTCCAGTCACATTCCTTTGTCTAGTCCCTTCCCTGCTCTAGTCCCTTCGCTCACCTTTGCATGTGGGTTGGTCAGGCGATGCCAGCAATGGACGCCATTGCTGACACAATGATATCACTTCCAGGTGACACCATCACATTGGGGATGTCCTGTCCAATCCCAAATTGCTCCCCAAATCCCTCCACCGGCATAACGAGGGGACTTGGCAACCCTAGGTTTGCAGGAGGGTGGGAGAACTGATGCAAGTAGCCACTCTGTCTTCCAAAGACTTCACCCATTATTGACAGTCAGCGCCACTAACGCATGAAATGGGATGATGCACCCACCACTTCATTTCAAAGATTTTGCTCCTAGAGATCCCAGAAACTGAACTGATTAGCAATTCAGAATTCTGGCCAGAATTTTTAAAAAGGTAGGGACAGTGCTTTACCAGGGATAGGCACCAGAAAACAGGCACTGCCTCGATAATTAGGGACAAACATACATGGGACAAGAATCAACTATGAAAAGCATCTGGGAATAGAAGAATCTTTACCTGGTTTCTGAAGAAAAATAAAGTTTGTGCCAGATATGGTTCTCTGGGGAGACCATTTCATAAATGTGTGCCACCCAGGGGTATAGCCAGAAACGTTTAGTTGGTGGGGTGTAGGGAAATCTGGGGGGGGGGCACCCTGGCTGCACCTGCTGCTTCCCTTCCAGCAGCAGAAAAAGCAGCTCCAGCTCCACTGCGACCTCTAGATCGCCTCTAGTCCTCCAGTCTTTTTGATTGGAGAGACTCGATTCTGGGCTGCTTTTCTGTGTAAACTGGGGGGGGGGATCTCGGACACTCTCTATTTTGCATTTTGCAATTTTATTTTATTTTATTCCATTTTTAAAAACCTATTTATTTTTCAGCCTGGAAAAAAAGAAAAAAAATGAGACTGAAACTTCCCTGACTGTGCCTGGGGTCATTTTGGACCACCCACACACCTCTTACATTTTTAAAGTTACTTTGATTTCTTAAAAATTTTTCTGAATTTTTGTATGGGGGTCATTGCTCATCTGTGGGAGGGCACTGCTCCCAAATGCCCCCCCCGACTATGGGCATGGTATCACCATGGAGAAGACTCTATGTCCAGCTGATAGCTATCTGAACAGGTAGGTACTTTACCACACTTTCTCCCTCTGTGTATCTGAATTTATATACATATACAGAAATGTTCTGGGGATGGTTTCCACATGTATGTTCCTTTTTGGATCACTGCAACATTAATTGATTACTTGCATGTGTAAATGAGCCACACAGCACCACAGAGAAACTTTTGTAGCTCTATAAAACACAGTAGCTTTTCACCAGAGCTGGGCCACATATTTCAGTAACCAAGCATGCAATAATCAAAGGTAGAGCAACAAGTAATGCACATGTGTTAATCAGTCATCAGTATATGTATCCATAATGCTAGAATGTTCCAGATTTTATACTCATTCCTATTGTGTTACCAAGAATTATGTTGCCAAAGAGACACTTTATTATTTATCCGGTACAAAACATTACCAAAGGAGTCTGAATATCTGAAATTGACATTATTTACATTAAATAGCCATGCAACAGAAAAAAACACCCAGATTTTAATCCAAATATTAGATTTCGCTCATAAACTTGCCAAATCCTAAAACAACTACAACATTTAGCAACCATCTTCCTCTGTTACAAAAGCAGCTAAAATACTTGTTTGTTTCTTTTGCCTACATTAACCCCCAAAAACCAACAGCCAGTTGTTTTTATACCTGCCAAAATAGAGTTGCTTTAATGCTGCATTTTGAACATGTGTGTGCGTGTTTAATGTAATTTAATGCATTTTTGCATAAGTAAATATGTGCCCTGTTGTTAAAGAGTCACAGGCAGCTTGAGAAATTCTGTGAAGAGATAACAGTAAACACAATTCTTTTCTCTTTTAGTGCATTAGAACTGTTGGGATAATTGTCACTGTGAGCAAAGTACGTTTGTTTTAAGATGAATAATACAGTTCAGAAAGGTTGCATTAACTCTCTCTTTATTCACGACACAGAATGTGCTTGAATCAAGCTGAATGTAATTGGCAGGAATTCTATGCAAAGAGCCTGGAGACAAGAGTTTTTCGTCAACCCAAATCTCCAAAATGTAATAACCAAAGTGCACTCTGTCTTTCTAATGAAATAACATATTTCCTGAGAATCACGTTCAAGGCCCTCTGCCGCAGGAATTGCCTTCTGCATTATGATTTAATGACCACAGAAGTAGCCCACCCAGTGCCAAGAGACGCTAAGACCAGCACCAGGAACCTTCAGATCTGTGCTCCTCTGCTCCTTTGTCGTGAGCCATTCAGAACTACAGACAGAAAGGACAGACTTTAACCATTAACTTCAGCTGACCAGTTAGAATTATAGAAGCAACTGGCAGAGCGATACCAAGAGCAGTTTTATGGCCCATTGAATAGACTTTAGTAAGATTCTGAGTAGGCCTGCTTAGGATTTATATCCAAGTCTGGCTTAGAGTTGCCAGATCCACCCTGGCTACTTATGGAGGATGGAGGGGTAGGGGTAGAGTTACCATTCCCTAGGTGGCCAGCGGGAGGAAACTCCCTAACAGCAACATTGGGTGACATGCCAATGTCACCCAGAAGTGACGTAGGCACATCAGTGTCATCAGTGGGGGTACGCTCTGTTTTTTGGGCAAAACTCTATGGTTTGAGGGCGCTTTTATGATAGAAGTTTGAACTAAAACCAGAGCGCATTGCCCCAACATGCCTACATCACTTCTGGGTGATGTCAGCATATCAGGGGCAATGCTTTCAGCTCCCGGAGCATCCCCCCTATCCTCCTGCAGGTGTCTCGAAGAGACCTGGCAACCGTAGGGTTGCCAGATCCAGATTGAGAAACTCCTGGAGATTTGGGGAAGGAGTCTGCAGAGAACAGGGACCTATGGTACAATGCCATAGAGTCCACCCTTCAAAGCATCCATTTTCTCCAGGGTAACTGCTCTCTATAGTTTGGAGATGTGCTGTAATTCCAGGGGATCTCCCAATTCCACCTGGAAACTGGTATCTCTAGGTTCCCTGGGCAAAAACACCTGGTTCTCTGTCAATTGGATTCTCCTCAAGCCCCAGGCCCAAGGCCTTGTTCTTTCTGCCTCCCCCCACTGACAGCTTTTTAGGCTGCTTAATACCAGCTTGAAAACAAATCTAATCTTAAGAAACAGAAACATTCTGCTATTTCTTCCAAATCCACTGAATGTCCTCTTGTGGACAAATATTCCTTGCTCACAGTGACTGTGGGGGTGATAGACATTCTGCAAAAGATGCAATGAACTATATTTTGACTGATCTGGTCTCCAAAAAAATTGAAGAACAATCTTTGGTACCAAGTTCCAGTTGACTCATTCCTTTGTTCTCTCTGACCTATTTCTGGCAGGCAAAATTATGCTAGTGGAAATGTAAATTCTTTCTTTGTCATAGGTGTTCCCCTAATCAAAGATAATCTGTTTTTTTTGTGAAATGCAATTTCACACCTCTAATAGCCTTTTATTCATGTCGGATGATGTGGTAACAGTGACGTCCTAAACAGAGTTACATGCTTCCCATGACTTCAATGAACTAGGACTTCAAAAAGCAGAACTTGACTTAGGATCGGGTTGATAGTCTCCTCCCTAACAGCTAAATTCTGGAAGAGCAAATATGTATATTTTTACCCTCAACATTGCTGTTTGAATTTAGAAATGTTCTAAATAAATAAATATTCTAAATAATTGGATTATAAATAAAGTTTGGTTCATGGGAAAGATGCTGCGATTTTGTCTGAGATCATGGACATTTTTATTTTATTATCTGGAAAGGTCTTAGTCAATTCTGTATGTTTATGTAATCCATGCCACAGTGCCAAAAAAAAGTCAGTTGCTTTTTAACTACTGAAAATATAAAGCATTTCCATTTTGAATATCAGTTTTACTTTCAACTAAAACAGTAAAACTAAACCTCATGGATCACTGCCTTGACATGGCAAGGGGGCTTGCATGGTTCAATGAGGCTGTGGGTTATGCCATGGACTAGAGTTTTCTTCAACAAAATTGGAGAAATCAAGGGAACATTCCGTGCAAAGCTGGCCATGATAAAGGACAAAAAGGTAGGGACCTAACAGAAGCAGAAGAAATTAGGAAAAGATGGCAAGAATACACAGAAGAATTATACAAGAAGGACCTCAGTGTCCTTGACAGCCATGACGGTGTGATCACTGACCTCGAGCCAGACATCCTGGAGTGTGAAGCCAAATGGGCCTTAGACAGCATTACTATCAACAAGACTAGTGGAGGTGATGGTATCCCAGCTGAGCTATTCAAAGTCTTAAAAGATGATGATGTTAAAGTGCTGTACTCAATATGCCAGCATTTTGGAAAATGCAACAGTGGCCACAGGATTGGAAAAGGTCAGTTTACATTCTAATCCCAAAGAAGGGCAATGCCAAGGAATGTTCAAACTATCGCACAATTGCACTTGTTTCACATGCTAGCAAGGTCATGCTCAAGATCCTACAAGCTAGGCTTCAGCAGTATGTGGATAGAGAACTGCCAGAAGTACAAGCTGGGTTTCGAAGAGGTAGAAGAACTAGAGATCAAATTGCCAACATTTACTGGATTATGGAGAAAGCAAGGGAGTACCAGAAACATTTACTTCTGCTTAATTGACTATGCTAAAGCCTTTGATTGTGTGGATCACAACAAACTATGGCAAGTCCTTAAAGAGATGGGAGTACCAGACCACCTCACATGTCTCCTGAGAAACCTGTATAAGGGTCAAGAAATGACAGTTAGAACCGGATATGGAACAACTGATTGGTTTAGCATCGGAAAAGGAGCACAAGGATGTATACTGTCACCTTGCTTGTTTAATTTATATGCAGAGTACTTCATGCAAAATGCCAGCCTGCATGAATCACAAGCTGGAATTAAAATTGCTGGGAAAAACATCAACAGCCTCAGATATGCAGATGATACCACTCTAATGGCAAAAAGTGAAGAGGACCTAAAGAGCCTCTTGCTCAAAATGAAAGAGGAGAGAGCAAAAGTTGGCTTGAAACTCAGCATCAAAAAAACTAACATCATGGAATCCAGCCCCATCACTCCTTGGCAAATAGAAGGGGAAGTCATGGAAGCACTGACAGACTTCACGTTCCTGGGATCCAAGATCACTGTCGACAGTGACTGCAACCCTGAAATTAAAAGGTGCCTGCTCCTTGGGAGGAAAGCAATGGCAAACCTAGACAACATAATAAAAAGTAGAGACATCACCCTGCCAACAAAAGTCTGTATGGTCAAAGCAATGGTAATCTCAGTAGTAATGCCAGGGGTCTTTTGGGGGGGGGAGCACACCCGAGCGCAGCTCCGAGAGCTCAGGAGCCAAGCCTCAGCCAGCGTCCCAGGCAGCCGCATGTCAATTTCAGCTCCATTATATCCTATGGGCCATTGAAGTCAATGGTGAAAACATAGAGTATATTCTGGGGGCTGGAGGGGAGGGGGTTTGAGGGAGAGGCTTCAAACTCACCGGGTAGCTGATGGAGCCTCTCCCCAAGATACCCACCAAGTTTCAAGAACATTGGACCAGGGGTCCAATTCTATGGGCCCCCAAATAGGTTGCCCCTATTCATTGTTCTCACTATAGAGAACAATGGAGGTGATGTCAGGGGGTGTGGCATATGCTAATAGCCTAATAGTTCATCAGCATACCACATGCTAATAAGCTCCTGCAGCTGTTTTTCTATGAAAAGACCCCTGAGTAATGTATACTATCAGTGAGAGTTGGACTATAAGGAAGGCCGAGCACCGAAGAATAGATTCTTTTGAGTTATGGTGCTGGAGAAGACTCTTGAGATTCCCTTGGACTGCAAGGAGATCAGATCAGTCAATACTAAAAGAAATCAACCCTGACTGTTCCCTGGAAGGCCAGATACTGAAGCTGAAGCTGAAATACTTTGTCCACCAAATGAGAAGGGAGCACTCACTGGAGAAGATCCTGATGCTAGAAAAGATTGAAGGTAAAAGAAGGGGATGGCAAAGGATGAGATGGTTAGACAGTGTTATAGATGCAATGAACATGAAATTAAGCAAACTCCAGAGCACAACGGAAGACAGGAGGGCCTGGCATGATGTGGTCCATGGGGTTGCAAAGAGTCAGACTCGACTGTGCAACTGAACAACAAAACAGTAATTAAAGCATATATTCTTTCTCTACTTACTCCTGGACTGAGATAGGGATTAACTACAAATATTTCACTCGAGACCTGATTTTTATGCTCTTTCTTTATTCCGATAATAAAAGTTTTCTTTGCATTAAGATTATTGATGTTTGACTCAGTTCTGTATTAATCTTGCCTATCCCAGGAAAAGCCTCTGTTACTGATTTTAAATTACTGAATGAGACGAGAGTTGTTTTATGGCAGTGGCCTCAAGAGATAGAACGCCCTGGATTATTCTAGAATTGGGTTGCTAACCAGGGTTGCCAATCTCCTGGGTTTACAACTGATCTTTAGGCAATAGAGATCAGTTCACCTGGAGTAAATGGCCACTTGGGAAGGTGGACATTATGGTAATGAACTCAACTTAAGTCCCTTTCCTCCCCAAACCCCACCTTCCTCAGGCTCTACCTCCAAAATCTCCAGATATTTCCCAACCCAGAGCTGGCAACCCTATTGCTAACTCTGTGTTAAGAAATTCCTGGAGCTTTGTCAGTGGAGCCTGGGGAGGATGGGGTTTGGGCAGGGGGGGAACCTCAGCAGGGCATAATGCCATATGGTCCACCCGACAAAGCAGCCATTTTCTCCAGGGGATTCTGGAGATCCGTCGTAATCCCAAGAGATCTCCAGGCCCAACATGGTGGTTGGTAGCCATGCTTTTAGCCTGACAACCAGTTTTTGAATTTTTCTCCAGGAAATGAGGTGGGAGCAGGATATCCCCCAGCAGGGCACTGGCAACCCTAGGAAGGTGTGCCTGAGGCAAAGCATATACTGATGTAGAATGTTTAGTCCATTGGAGATCTAGGGGGAGTTGTAATATATGCTTTCTTCTGTTCAGAGCTTGTTGAACCGATCTCTTGTTTTCCCACTTCCTCTCTTGTCTTTTCCCCTTTGCTAGAAAGTCTCTCTGCTGCTGGAAGGCTTACAGGTAGTTAATGTTCCATCCTCAGTCACTTGTTGAGAGAAAAGTGTCCCGATAGATTAATAATGGCGAAGGAAGCCACTGCAGAAAGAGACGTACTTCACTCCACACCCACACCCACTTCACTCTACTCCCCCCCCTTCTTTCTAGGAGGCTGGAGCAGTTCTGTGTTTAGACATGACAACCCTATGTGGAAAACCAAGTAATAATTGGTTCTATGGCAACGACCAATTCAGGCATATAAATTTGGTGGTTGGAGAAAGTGCTAGTAAGTCACAGCGACCCCGTAAGGTTTTCAAGGCGAGATCTGTTCGGAGGTGTTTTGCCATTGCCTGCCTCTGTGTGGCAACTCTGGACTTCCTTGGTGGTTTCCCACCCAAATACTAACCAGAGCTGACGCTGCTTAGCTTCTGAGATATGATGGGGTCAAGCTAGCCTTGGCCATCCAGGTCAGAGCCAATATCACCTTAGGTGCTACGAAAAAGTCTGTAACTCAGAAACAGCTTTTAAAACACCTCAGATAAAAGATTTTGGCATCTGGATAGTTTATATAATTGCTGTTCAGGGTCTTCAAGCAGGCTGCTGTGGTTTTTCAGCTGACATAGTAGTGTGAATTTTGAATCTAAATGGTTCTATGCTACGGGACCCTCAGCCCAAGAGGACAGTTACAGCAATGTTTCTTAGTGACTGATCTCTCTTCAGTGGACCTTAATGGCTTTGTCCAAGGGCCCCTCAGGGCTTGAAGGATTTTACCACCCAGGTGAAAGGAAGGCGCAAATGTGGGCTTGTGCATGAAGCACAAACAGCTTTCACAAGAGATGCAGAAGGCAGATACTGCTGTGAGTGGGCTGAAGCACCCCGGGCTGCAGGATTGATCTGATGTGGGGGACCTAATTGGCCGCACTGTGGTAGTGCCCCTTTGCATCACTTCTGCTCTAGCTGTATGTCTGTAAATAAAGCCAATACCACAAAAATGCCAGAGGTCTCCAGTAGGTCCTTTCCTCTAAAGGAAACAAATCCAGGTTGCTGCCCCTGGAACTTCTTATCCCTTGGAAAACTGGGGAGACACTGCTTGAGCTACAAGGCCACATCATTTCATACTGCAGGTGCTTTTACCCAGTCCAACAACTAAATAACCTCATTGACCAAAAAAATGCAGTGGCACCTGTGGTCACGGGAGGGTTATGAAATTGTAAAGCATGGAATAATTTGAAGTTTATTTCTTCTTTGTACCTACACAGATACGTCCTACATACAAAGGAAGGACTGCATTCCTTGCTTTTGACATATGTACTGTCAGCAGCATCTCTTCAAGAATTGTTCTTGAGAAGTGCCCTGACCTGAATAGCCCAGGTAAGTCTGATCTTGTCAGATCGCGGAAGCTAAGCAGGGCCGACTCTGGCAAGTACTTGGAAGGGTGATCTCCAAGGAATACCAGAGGCATTCCAGGCGGGCAAGCATGTGCACACGCACACATACACACACACATTTTTAAAAAGAAAAATAAATGTTCTTGAGATGTGATTGCAAAATTAGCTAGATTACCAAAGACTCATAGAAATACCTAAGTAGTAAGTCTCAAGTCAAAAAGTCTCATATTGATTTTTGCTACATATCTTTTAAACATGGGAAGTGGAGGTGGCAGATGTGTGTGTGTGCGGGAGCATCCGAATCCAATTCTTAAGCCACCCGGGGTTAAATATGAAGCAATGATTCCAAACAGTGCTGCACGTTTGAGCGGCAAGGGCTTGGTGCTTCTATCAGTGTTCTCTTCCTAACAGATGCTCACTAATTTTTTTCAAAGAATGTAGTAACTAATTCTAGCATCTCTCTCTGTGTAGGAGGGCCAGTTATTCATTTATGAATACAGAGAATTTATCCTTACCAATAGGATTCTAATCAATCCACCATTATCCCCCACATACATATTTCATTTTCTTCATATTCTTGATCAATTCCAGACATTATTTTGTTCTGAATGTGATAATCCTGAAATGAACTGAAGACATGATTTTTTTCAAAAAAAATTATTGTCTTGACAAAAGCTGAATAGCTTTCAATTGTCAGTTACATTCAGTGGGAATCATATGCTGCTACTGAGATATTATTCATTCCAGACAGAAAGGGTTTTTTGCAAGTACAAAACAGCAGTTCAACTATCTAGTTGTGCATTTAGCTTGGACAATAGGAAAATATGAAGAAAAGTTATGGTCACTCTCTTCCCTGATCCAAGATTTATTGTCATAATTGCAGACAGTAAGTGCATATCACATGTTTCATGAAATTCCAAACCAGCTTATAAGGAACTGGTCCATACTAGCTTTATTATCCTAAGCCTAAATCTCCACTTGCATTTTAAGCTTACTTTTTTGTAGTTCCCTTCAGACCTGTATTTGTGGTTTCCCTGTTTGCTTCTGTAGTTCCCCTTATATTTCGCCCTCTTGTTCAGATAATTTCTAACTATACTTTTTTCCCACTCAAGTTTTGACAACGCATAACAGGAAGTGGCCAAAAACATGTATCTTTACCACTGCAGAAGAGCGCCACATATTTAAAAGGACAAACCACACAGCCAGACAGCTGAACACACACCTGGGCCACGCTTCTGTTCATATGGCTGGTCACTTCTTTTTTTTTTACCAGACTTCAGTTTGCTTAGTTGAGCTCTGGCACTGCTCTTATTAGCAGCAATCTGGGCCAGGTGTTACTTGGTCAGACTGAATTGTTGCCAGAGGTGCTGCCTTTTCTCTTGGGTAGCCCCAAAGCAGGGGCACCCCACTTTCTAACCTGAACCAAAGTCCCCAAAAGTCAAGCACTCTCAACTTGAACCACAGAGTCAGACTGCAAGTACTCTGCAAAAAGAGATTTCATATTCAGGTGACAAGAAGGCAACCTCAGAGCAAACTTCCAGTCTTCCCCCTCCACCCAGCAGAGATATGCTTATGGAATAACAATGAGTTCCACCAGGTGAAGTATCTACATTTCTAAATTCTATTCAGAGGCCACCTAGCAAATAACCCTGTCTCCAGTAATTCTTTGTCTGAATACTTGTCTTTCCAGCTCTGTCCCTCAGGATACCGGGATAAACCAATCAATCATTCAAATGTTTAGAAATCTAATCAGGGACCCATCTCCCATTTTTTGTCTGTATCTGGGAATCTATTTAACTGCCTTGGCAGAACTGTCAGTGGTTATGAAATCCATCCAACTAGCCCCAGTACAGCCATCCAACACCTGGTCTCTATTGTTAAAGCCAGACTCTGCCCCTCTGGAAGCTCATTGGTCACATCTAGACCTTGCCCATCCTGATGCCACACACCCCTGGGACTCATAATTGGCCCAGATAATCTATTGTTCTCACCTGAGACCAGCCCCAGGGCCGCCCATTGGTCTGCATTGTTTTCCAATGTCTATATCCTGATGTCAACTGGCAGTCCACCCTCAAACCTCTGGGTTTGAGCCATAATCCTTTCTTCATGGACCTCTGCATGTCTGGACAGGTTGTATCACCCCTCTATAAGTTATCAATCACTTCTGCTTCCTTAGTCCTGTGTTGTGTATGTGAATGTTGATTATTGTTTGTATGCTTGAGAATATTTAGTAAAGAAATAATTATTTTAGCCACCCAGTCTCTATGACTATTCCTGGGTTCTTGGGAATTCTAATTCCAGTATACACAGGTCTGATCCTACAGTTATGCCAGTTGCTCACTAATATCATAATTGTCCAATAGATTATTAAGAAATAGAGCAATTTGGGTAACAGAATGTACAGGGACCAGATAGAACTCCAAGTCCAAAATCTAAGAAGTGGGTGTTTCAGCCACACAAGGCCCAACCTACAGTCAAAAGGAAGGTAAGAAGGGGGGCATGGCCAAAGGCTTTCCAAACTACTCTGACACTCTGACTAATCAGTTGTCAAAGTAGCAGAGGGAAAACAGAACTCAACCTTTTCTTAGAATCTAAGCTTCAATAGCTAAAGTACCTATGGTAATTGGTGTCCCTGATGCATACCTGATTGTTCACACATTAGATCATCTTCTTAATAAGGTCTACATGAGACTGCCCTTGAAGTGTGTCAACAGTTGGTACAGAATGGTGCAACAAGAATGTTGACTGGAATGAGCTGTAGGGACCATGTCACTCCAACTTCCAATTTCATTCGTGGCCGAATTCAAGATACCAGTGCTGACATTTAAAGCCCTATGTGTCTTCAGACCAACCTGCTTCCATATGAACTTATCTGAACACTATGGTCATATTCAGGGGCCTTGATTTGGGTGTCCCCCACCCATCATCTGAAGCAAGATGGGTACAGCCAGAGTACAGGACTTCTTGGTTATGGCAACAAGACTGGAATTCTCTCCTCAGGAAGATCCATCATTATCTTCCACCAAAGGGTGAAGTCCTTTTTATTTCATTGGTATTCTCTTATGAATCTTTCCTTTTTATTTTTAATTGTTTTTGATGTATTGTTTTTACAGTTGGTTTTTAATATTTTTTACCTTTTTGCCACCTCAAGGGCCCCAACTAAATTTGGGGAAATTATAGGGTTGCCAGGTCCTACCTGGCTGCTGGTAGGGGGACTCACAATCTTTCTTGTAGTTCTTCTGGCGTGCATGCTTTGCCTGCGCACTGCAATAACATCACCTGGAAGTGAGGTCATCACATTTCTGACATTGGGGGGCAACACTCTAGGTTTTGGGCAAAATTCTATGGTTTTTGGACCTCAAAAACATAGAGTTTTGCCTTAAACCGAGAGTGTCACCCGCGGCATCGAAAACATGATGACATCACTCCCGGGTGACGTCATTGTGCTGGTGCTGGTGGTACAGGGAGAGGAATTCTTGGGGGAGGGGCTCCCCCACTGGCCAGCTGTGCCATGGTGGACTGCCCCCCCCCAATCAGGGGATTCCCTGACCTCACTGGGGGAATGGCAATCCTAGAAAACTAGCATTAGAGAGACAGTATGGTGTAGTGGTTAAGAGTGGCAGACTCTGATCTGGAGAACTGGTTTGATTCCCCGCTCCTTCACATGAAGCCAGCTGGGTGACCTTGGGTCAGCCACAGTTCTCTCAGAGCTGTTCTCTTTGTTGTGGGGAGGGGAAGGGAAAGGGATTGTAAGCTGCTCTGAGACTCCTTTGGGTAGTGAAGGGCAGGGTATAAATCCAATCTCCTCCTCCTCCTCCTCATCATCATCATCATGGAAAGGTGGTATAAAAATATTTTAAGTAAGTAAATAAAATGGTTCCATGTGTAAATCTCATAGATGTTTATGGGGAAGCTAACATTAGAAGTTACTCCCCCCAAATTAAATTTTAAAAATTAGGATACAATATAACAGAAGCTGCAAATACTAAAAGAAATAAAAGAAGGAAAATACTGAAATGCATTGGAAAATCAGATGTAGCACTAATGAACTTGATTGTTTTCATCAAAGGTTCTAATTTTTACATTCTTATTATTAGATTGGAAGAAAATATATCCCATGAAACAAAATGACTCAAGCAATTTCAAGTTAGGTAAGGTCAGCTATATTAAAAAAGTGTTAGTTAATATTATTCCGTGCTGTGAAACAAAATGAAATAATTATGAGGCTGCATTAAATGAAACATTGCTGAGTGGATGATTTTAAATGACAGGAGTTTTAAAGGAGATATTTTAAGGGTCAGAGGAGGCCACTAGGCGTCTTCAGGAAAAAAGAATGCCTAGAGAACAGAAAGTTTATTAAGTAAAAAGTACATACAGTACAAATTGCCAACAAGAAGACTACCTGTTCTGGTGGAGTGCAAAATTATACAAACTGTATTCAAGAGGTAAAGTTACAAGCTGCTTTGAACACAAGCACATTCAAATGCTCCCATGGCCCAAGTGGAAAGTACCTGAGCCAAACTGAAAGGATGATCCTGCATAAGCTATTCAGAAAAAGTCCCATTCAGTTCAATGATACTCCTTATGCAGAATGCACTGGATTGTAACCTCAGTCTGTTAGAATCCTGTTTTCCACGAATGAAGTGTAGACTTTATTTCCTGCTGCCTGTCAGCAAACAGGATAAGCTATGCTGCCTCTGAATGTGGAGGTTTCATTTAGCTAGGAGACAGCATGGTATGGTGGTTAAGAGCAGCAGACTCTACTCTGGAGAACCAGGTTTGATTCCCCACTCCTTCACATGAAGCCTCCTGGATGACCTTGGGCCAGATACAGTTCTCTCAGAACTCTCTCAGCCTGCTGTTGTGGGGAGAGGAAGGGAAGGTGATCGTAAGCCGCTTTGAGACTCCTTAAGGTTGAGAAAAGCGGGGTATAAAAACCATCTCTTCTTCTTCTTAGCTGTCATGGGTAAGAGCTGTTTGATAGACCTAACCGCTATGAACGCATCCAGTTCCCCTCTATAGATAACTACATTATTGGACTTCCTCTCATGGCAGTAAATCCCATAAGCTAATTATACACTGCATGAAGAAGTACTACTTCTTATATGTCCTGAGTATAAAGCCCAACAGTTTAATTGGGAGAGTGAAGGGGGAAAAAATTGGCCTTCACTATCTCGGGACTATGCATAATTTATAAAAGGTCTACGAATTCATCCCCTTGACATCTTTTTTCTTAATTGACCCCCCCAGGTGTTAGCCTTTCCTTGTCAGAAGATTGCTTCAACTTCTTATTATCGACAAAGCCCTATGACTTAATAAACCAGAAAACGGCATATAGATGAAGGCTTTTTTTCTTAAAATAACAGAAGGCCAAGTTCCCTTTTGGCTCAAGTATGGAAGGATACGTTAGCATTCTTCAGGCAAGGGTAAAGAAATATCTGTATTTAAATTGCAAGCCAGGAACAAGTGATCTCAGATCACAAATTGAAGATACAAATTCATTAATTGTAAAGGTAGTTACCCATATTAAAATGTTTCCTTTTTGTACTAAAGTGATCTCTTTTTGTCCAAGTGGCATGTATCTAAGTGAACCGAAATAAGGAGGAGTGAGATACAACTGCTGGACAGCAAAACATATTACCACATATCGTTACTTGTGCTGTTTCAGCCATCTGCTCTGATGTGGTGTCAGAATGGAGGGCCTGCCAAACTGGATCTGCAAATATTTTAAAGTTAATCTGGTACTTCTGGCTCTTTTTAAGACACGGAAGTTAGCAAGGTTGCTCAGTGCTGCTCCTTCAGTTTCCATAACTGCCATTAAAAAATGGCATGCACCACAGTGCAATCCCATGCAGAGCTATGCTTGCCTATTGAAATCAATAGGTTTAACCTGAAGTCACTTTGCATAGGATGACACTGTCAGTGGGCCAACCAGTGTTCAGAAAGGAAAAAGCAATCATTTCCTTGCTGTCTCTCTTGTGTACTGTGTGATATTTTATAGCTTTTGACTCAAACTACTTTGCACAGATATCATGGGAATACAAGAGCCCCCAATTAACAAAATATGATGTGTTATATATTTATTCAAAATATATAACACATCAGTCTTCACTATCATGAGATACCTGGAGTCCCATAGGAAACACTATGCGTTGACTATGCTTAATACTGTGTGGGAAGCTACTTACATGTGGCTGTAGGAATCAGCTAAGCCAACACTGACAGAAAGAGTCTAATTCCTAATCTAGTACCAAAATAAGTGTGTGCATATATTGTCAATCAAGGGCTGCAAGAACAGTTATGATGGGTATTACTGGAGTCCTTGATTATTATTTGTGATCTCTTTGTCTGCTTTTCAGCCAAAAGATACTCCCTGAAGAGGCTCACAGTCCACCCGTATCATAATAACTTCTTCACATACACTACTACCCAGGAGTGTCCCCCCATCCAATATGGACACTGCCATTTTTGCTACCCAGAAGTAGAGCTCTGCACTTATCCTTGTTGAATCGCATCTTATTCACATCTGCCTACTTTTCCAGTGTGCTGAATTCTAACTCTATCTTCCAAAGTGTTTGCTGATCCTCTCAGTTTGGTGTCATCTGCAAAATTAAGGCATATCCCCTCCACTGAAATACTGAAAAGTACCAGATCCAGAACCAAGCCCTGTGGCACCCCATTGGATAGCTCCCTCCAGTCAGATGAAATGCCATTGACAACTACTCTTTGAGTGTGGTTCTCCAACCAGTTCCCTATCCACCTAACTATTCTAGAGTCCAGTCCACAGCACTCCAGTTTACCCATCAGAACATCACGGGGAACCCTGTCAAAAAGTGTTACTGAAATCTAAGTAGGCAGTTGTTCAGCACCATGAGAAAGGAGGGGTTGTGGCTCACTGGCAGAGCATCTGCTTGGCATGCTGAAAGTTCCAGGTTCATCCCCACCATCTCCATTAAAAAGGATCATCTAGGAGGTGATGGGAAAGACCTCTGCCTGAGACCCTGGAGAGCTGCTGCCAGTCTGAGTAGGCAATAGTGACTTTGATGGACCAAGGATCGTGTGTGAGAGAACATTCTGCACTGTACAGATTTGGACAGTAAATTGCTACAGAAGCATCCCGTGGTGTCTTAGTTACAGCTCCCATTAAATATGCCATCAGGAGTGGAAATCCTAACATGATCTCTGCAAGCAAAATGAATCTGCTCACACCATTCACCTGCCCTGCTGAATATCTGACCTCCTTTTTACTCATTCTCTCCCCTTCAGTGTTGTTCATGCCATCTTAACCTTTTGTTAAACTTTTGTCTCATTGTTCATATCTCATCTTTAGCCCCAGGAGGGGGGGGTCGCTGATGTAACCTGAATTAAACAGAAGCCATTTGAGACAACACAGGTGAGGAGAAAGGCAGTTTAAATTACAATTTATGATACATAATCTTAGGGACTGTATCAAAGCACCTATACAATTTCACTCACTCAGGTTAATAGCTCTTCCCAATAAAGTCATTATACATGTGATAAAATAACATTTAGACAAATACCTTGAAAGAACATTCAAGAGATGGGAGAATATTCCATTCACTTAGACGAGAGTCCTGTTTTATGACACATGTGTTAGCTGACAATGGTTCAGAAATAAATTTGTGTACATGAACATTTTACAGTTGTGATACTTGGTCCATGGTTCATGCACAGCCACATTCCAAATTACCATCAACCGAAACAGCCACATTTACTTCCATCTCTGGCATTAGGCCTGCACTTAACAGCTTAGCCACTATTCTAGAATAAGTTGTTTGAAGGTGGAAGCTACCTGTCAGCTACAAGCCCCACCAGACAAGGGCCCTGACCTCTTATCTGAAACATGGAATGTGCTCATTCTTAGCTAAACGTATCAGGTAGTGTAAGCACTACCATTTTTTGTTTCTGTGTAGTAATACATGGGTGTGTTTTTCTTGGGAATCCTTTAATTTTGGGGTCACAGAAAAATGCACCTATATAATTAGGGAAAAATATTTGCCCTAGTGTTTGCAGTCATCAATTAAAAAGGGAGAAGAAATCCACAAACATGAATTTATCTTAGATTGCTTTTTAGATTGCTCATAGATTGGATTGTGGTATCAAGAACAGCTGAAGGGGCAGGGAAAACCAAGTTTTCCTTGTGAAATCAATCTTATCAGGATTTCAAGATAATTCCTACTCATGCAACATGACTATGTGGATCATATTCGCAAGACTACCATCTGTAGTATAGCTGTTGGAAACCTGGGGAAAAGTGATTCATGGCTAGAATCACAGTAAGCTTTGGGAAACTTTGAGAAAGAACCTAGACAGAATCAAGCAAGTCCTGGACAAATCTTAAAGGCTGCAAACTAGGGCCACTGGCAGTACACCTTTATTGGGCTGCCTCTGATATTTATTGGACGGTCATACTACATTACTACCAAAACACTGATCTACTTATCCAAACAACAAAATGAGGGGGATTTGCTATTCCTAGGGGCAGCAATTCATGTATGTGATGTAACCAATAGAAGCCATATACTGTTTCTCTGAACCCACCCCAAAATAGTCATATGTAAAGACATCACTACCATGTGTTTTCCAGTGTCTACATCTTCTAGTGTAGATGCCAGATAAACAGAAGCATGTTTCACAGTGCAATTCAAGGATCCCTGCAACTCATAGCATAATTGCTCCTTATGTATATTTCCACATATAGCAAATACAGGATACTAGTACTTGAGGAACAGTATCATCTTATTAGTTCATATAAGAGCTGGGGAAAGTGGGATAGATGGCAGTGAAAGAAGCAGATTTGTTTGTGCTTCTTTTAGAGTGCACATGCTAGCAGATAACTAAACATTGCCTATAGGTGAGAGATATGGGACCTCAGATTATGCTGAGCACCGGACTTCCCTCATATCATTAATCTGATTTAGTCCTTCAGCTGGTGTATTTTGATGTGACAGATAACAACATTAAAATGTTGTGAACAGCGCCAGTGGAACTTCTGCCCTAACATAAAGCAGTCCGATGCTGTCAACTGAACAGAATGATAAGGTAGACCCCAGTTCCTTATCTAAAGTGCTTGACTTGTTCTTGATGGCTCTTTAGATGGTTTAACTTCAGACAAGCTGCAAAAGGTAACAAAGAAGTCTCAATCAAGAGTGCCCCACTGGCTTAGCCAAGAGAAAGGACAGCTACCAGGGCAGCTGTTAGCTTTCATTATTAGCTGGAGGGAAAACACTGGGCAAGGGGCCAACTAAAGTAGGTGGCCTACAGAATAAAACAACAGGGAGAATGAAAAAAGCCATATCACCCCCCCCTCACTGTTCCTGGTTTACATGACATGTCCTCTTCATTCAATATCAGTCAGCCTCAAGACCCCGTAGTGCATAAATCAGGTGTACTACACTTACCATCACTCTCATGGAGGAAAAGAAAATCCTTAAAAGAAGATTGCATGTGGGGGTCAGAAAATATGGTGCTACATATTATTCACACTTCAGTTGAGCGCTCTCTCTCTCTCTCTCTCTCTCTCTCTCTCTCTCTCTCTCTCTCTCTCTCTCTCTCTCTTTTTCTACATGTGTTTATGTGTGTGAGTAAACCCAGAATGTAAAGCAGGTCAATTGAAATCAAAAGCCCATTTTCTTTATAAATATTAGCTGGTTGACTTGTCAGCTACCTACAAATCGAAATGTCACAACTCAATATCAGACAGATTTGTGATTTCCTCCATCCCAGAATAAACGTACAACTGTATATTTGGTATAAACAAGTACATATTATTTTAAAATGCCAATAAAAGAGACAGAGAAAGGAACAGTAATTTAAGGTTCTTCAAGAGCCTAAGATTATTATTATTTAAACAGCAGTTTATAGTCTTTATGGCACTTTGCAGAATAATGCGCGACACCTCCCTTTCACAAAATGCTTGCTCCAAGGAACTTACAATTTAAATATCAGTAGTGAGGAGAGAAGCAGGTAATGCAAGGCAGGATGAAACTAAGTAAGCACAGCATACACGTTTAGGTTTAGTTCACGTGAGGGCAGACTATAGGGTTAGGGAAATGAGCCTGGGACACTACCATATTGTCCCCATTCTTCCATGAAACCCTCTGCTTTACTTTGGGCCACTCACTCACTCTAAGGCCTATCCTATTTCACAGAGTTCTTGTGAGGATAAAAGGGAGAACTCAGAAGCCATCCTGGGCTCTTTAGAGAAATTGTTGAATAAAAACTGGGTAGATTAACATATATACAGGGTGGTAGTCCACTAGAAACATTATGTTATATTAGATCCTACATAGGTAAAGAAAACTCTCCACTCACATTCAAATTGTGCTTAAGAAATAATTTGTGTACTATACACACCCATACACACAAACATACATATATAGAAAAATGACATGAGGACATCTGTCTTTCTGTCCACTCCTGTTCTGTGGTGATATGTAAATATAAGCAGAGAGGCAAACTGTAAAACTTTGTCCCCCCTGTTTTATAAATCTAGTAATTAAGATTAAAGATACCTTGGGTTGGGCTTCCGGTTAATGGCGACCCACTAGCAGATGTCTCCCTGGGAGCTCCCAGTGAGGCAATTTGCGCACCAGCGGTTAGGAGGGGGGGCAATTGTCTGCCACCCCCCCAGGAGCCTTTGGGTTAGGCTCCTGCCCATGGGGCTTTTGAAGCGTGGCCTCTTCCCTAGCGTGATGCTGGGGAATTGAGTTGCTCTTCCGCCCTGACAGTCCGGCCACTGTGTGTCCGTAATGGGACCTGAGCCGCCGATCGGGACAAGCATTGGAGATTGGGTATTTTACACATACCTTTAGTGAGGTCTTTGGACCGACAACAAACAGTGAGTCGAGTTAAATGATAATACTGGGATCACAAAAGAAAGCTCCCCCTAAAATGGTGAGACTAGTGAGTGGGGGAGGGGCCCCTCCCTTACGCATAAATGAAGCAGCATTTTTTTTAAAGGGGGAGCTGAAGCATAAGTGGGGAAAACCATTTTGGGAAATACACCAGAGCGCCAAAAAACGGTTGGGTGAAAAGCAGAGACTTTAGCAGGCTCTTTTTAAAAGTAAACAATTTGCTAACATGGGGGGAAAGACTGGAGAAGGACAGACAAACAAAACTAAAACCCCCTGGAAGTATGAGCCCCCCAACTGGAAGATACCACTGAGTTTTCTAAATTGCTAGCTGATTCATTGCACCCTCTACTGGACCAGATGATGAATATCAACCAACAGTTGACAACATTAAATCTGAACTTTGCAGCTCAGCAGCTCCAATTGAATGAAACTAAAAAATTGGCGGAGCAAACAGAGGTGAAGGTGAAGGAAATGGACACCACATCAAAAAAGGTCAAAAAAAGGATGCAGTTGTTGGAAAAGAAGCAAGTTTCTTCTGAATCCCAGCTTTGGCAAATGCAAATGGAGAAAGCTAACTTTGTTCTTCGATTTCAAGGAGTTCCTGAGGCCAAAGACAAAAATCTAAAACAAATTTTGAGCGAGGCGTTGGCTCCAATGGCAGATTTAAAAGCGGAAAACCTTATAAACAAAATGGATGTGGTCTATAGAGCCTATTCCGTGTACATCAAAAAGAACAATCTGCCTGGAAAGATAGTGGTAAGATTCTTGAAGAGACATGCGAGGGATCAAATCCTGAAAGCAACATCAGGAGTGCCCTTGAAAATGGGAGGGAACACCATCAGGATTTTAAAAGACATTCCATTTGAAATAAGGAAGAAGAGGAAGGAATATAAGGACTTGATCATGTTTTTACAAACAAACAGCATTCCTTACAGATGGTTGGTACCTGAAGGGGTCCTTTTTAAACTCAAGGATAAAAAAGAAAAGATTGACTGTTTCCAAAATGCAGGAGTTCCTGAGACTGCAAATGGAAGAGTCTGGGGAGGAAGGCAAAGAAGATAGACAGTAAACCTAGTGATACAGCCACTTCCTCTAACTGTTCTTCTGACGAGGGCACTGCTTCCGAGAAGGGGGCAGCGGCCCCTAAACGCAGTTACCAATTGAGGGATAGAAAGGATAAAAGAAGATGAAGGCTGATGAATTCTGATTTGTGACTTATAAGCATTTATTAAATGGGGATGCTCTTGTGTTTTTCCTTAAACAGTAAAATTATTAATGAGTATAAAGATAACTAATATAGCGAAGATGACCATGTTCAATGTAAAGATAGCATTATAGACTAAAATTGATACAAGCTGTTGTAATGATCTCTTATACTTGGGTTTTTAGTGGTTTTCTTTTCTTTCTCCATTAGTTGTAGTTTTTTCCCCCTCCTTTTTTCCGTTGTAGGTTATAGAAAATGCAATTAAAAAATCCCCTTTGGGGGGTCTCCCCCAAAAGATACCTTGGATTACCTTACATTAATGCTTATTTAAACTGCTCAAGTTGGAGGAAATAAGAGGGAGATCTTTGCATGCTGCTGAACTGACAAGGTTAGGCAGTGGCACTAATGAAAGGGAGCAACGGAACAAGTGTGATCCATCATGAGGGGAAAAGTTCTTCTGTCTTAATCTAATTCCAAGAACTGACCATATACTCAGTTGCTAGTAATGTATATATCCTCCGTTTATTTTTTTTTTTTTGCAGTAAATGACCTTTGTTGAAAAATATTTTATGTATGAAGGAACATCTCAGATCTGGTCAGGTGTTCATATTAAGCACCTACCCCCTCTCTTCCTATCATTGATGACCCACATTTGCCTGTACCCAAGTTTTCTCTGTTGCAGGCCCTCATCTTGTAGAATCCCCTACCCGAGGAGGTCAGGAAGTCTCCCATGTTTCTATCTTTCCACAGAATGTGCAAATCAGAAATGTTTACAAGGGCATTTTTAATGAAGGAATAGTCTGTTGTATAATGGAATGTTTCAGGAGGGTGCTTTTATAAAGAGAGTAGGACTGAAGTCTATTGCACTGTTCATTGCATGCGTTTCTTGCTTTTGCTAATTGTCTTCTACTTTTGAAATCTATTTCTGCACTGTTTATGGTAGGTCATGTGGTTAATATGGTTTTTTCTGTCTGCATTGTCTTCTGATTTTGTAATCTTTGTCCCACTGCATTGTTACTAGATGTCTTGTGCCACCTGATTATTTTTATATTCTGTAATCTGCTTTGAGTCTTAGCCAGAAAGACAAGTGACAGATGAAATAGATACAATAAAATAAACTACAGGATTTCAGAGTAGCTTCAAAGTAGGAATGCTGTGAATTTTGCCACAAACATGCTCAACACATGTTTGAACATCACACTTAGTGTGTTTGAAGGTGCTGGTCAGATGTAAGCTGATCACCCAGCATGTTTGGTTTGTGTTGAACAGCTGTGAATGCCAACAAACCCAGAACAGCAGGACTTTATTAAAACACAGCATCTATTTATGACTGATCTATATGATTTTTGACAGTTTTGTCTATTTAAACAACTGCCTGCTAAGTGGAGCAGTTGTGCAGCAAAGTGGGATGGGAGCAGCACAACTCAATTGGGTTGTCTGAGAATACAGATGCATGAAAAACCAACTGCTCTGTAATGCATGTTTATGAAGGAAAACAATGAAGCAATGCACCAAACAGCCATGAATGGGTCGACATACAATTGAACTAGTCAATGAAAAACCAGTGGACTCTTTGAGACCAGTGAACAGGATGTGAACCAAAGCAGTGGGTGTTCAAGCAATCCTGTCTGAAAGTATGTTAATAATTTGGGAGTTACATTTCTAGCCCCTACTTCTGGGGTCAGCAGAGTAAATGTCTAGTAATTGAGGATGTTTTCAGAGGGAAGGTAGCATGGTATAGCCCAATCTCATCAGATCTCAGAAGCTAAGCAGGATCAATACTTGGAAGGGAGACCTCCAAGGAAGACTGCAGAGGAAGGGAATGGCAAAACCACCTCTGCATCTCATTTGCCTTGAAAGCCCCTTGCTGGGGTTGCCGTAAGTCAGCTGTGACTTGATGGCACTTTAAAGGATGCTTCCGACTACAGATATACCAAAATGTAAGTCTCTCTCTTTTTTTGGTGAGTATTTGTGCTTGTATGTGTATGCCTGGAAGTCGTGGTTGACTTCTGGTGACCCCTAGTGGGGCTCGGATGTTTCAGAGAGGTGGCTTATTATTGCCTGCCTCTGTGTTCCAGCTCTGGTATTTCTTGTGAGGTCTGTCTTCCAAGTACTTGTCAGGGTTGGTTTGGCTTAGCTGCCAAGATCTGATGAGATCAGGCTTGCCTGGGCTATCGAAGTCAGGGCAAAATGTAAGTCTCTTGATTACAATAAATTTTGTATATTTTGTAGCCCTTTGAGTTCCTTTGGGTAGAAATGTATAAGTATTCTGTTTTCAAATGCTAACAGTAATCAGACAAGTAGATAGGAAGAAGGAATTGCCAACAACCACCCACCACTTCTGCAAGCGGAAAAAGAAGCTAGAATCTGAGCCTTAATACAATGCCAGATATTTAAGATAATGTTCACCTTCATGCCCACAAAAACCAACCCAAGAAGAGTTGAAATTATGTAGTCACATTTAAAAATTTTACATACTGAGTAAATGGAAGAAGCAGAAAATGACAGAAATGGTCATGTGGCAGAAAGGCCTGGGGGCTGCAGCTCTCTTATAAATATTTAACTGAATCCTCTAACTGGCCTCCCGTATTCCACATCACATTGTCAAGTCTCTGAAAGACGGCATGAAGGTTTGATGGTTTGTTTTTTTTGGGGGGGTGGGATTGCATTTGATCTTTTTTCATCATCATCAAGCAATTGTTTTTTGTTTTCACCCTCTGTCATAGCAAAGCTGATGAATAGCAGCCTGAGAAATGTTCTACAAGAGACCTGATTGCTGGGAGTTTTTTTTTTAAATGGTGTTGGAAGATATACTGCAGTAGGCACACACTTTTGATTCCTCATGGCTGTGGGGGGGCAGCTAAAAAATTCAGAAACCATTTCTTTAAAGCACACATAATGGCTGCCTTTCACACTCCTCGTTAAAAGAGCCAAGTGGAGTGACAACTTTAGAAGGCCTCTCTAATTTAAAAAGAACTAGACTTTGACATCCTTGATTAACAATGCAGCAACTGGAAGGAGACTTGACAGAAAAGATGACTGAGGCGATCCTCTCAGAGAAACAAACAGCTCATTTACAAATTACACTTCATTAGGCTGCAGCAGATTAATCCAATTGTAGATGGCAAAATGTAACTAATGCTGCATAATTTGGATGGAAAGACCAGTAAAACTTAATTTTCCCTAAAATCACATTCTTTGAATAGAGTATCTTTCTCCCATTCCCTCCCCCCATCAAAGTACAGGAAAGTATTAAAGCAGTCTCTGGAGAGGAGAGACAATGTAGTTTGGCTCTGAGGCAAAGGATTAGAAGCTGTTCCAGCCACAAGCTTATTTAAATTTATTATTATTATTTTCTCCAAAAGGCACCCACAACATATTGCGTTGGAGCTCCTGGACATAAATTGTTCTTAATGCTAAATTAGTTTCCTGACATTAAGCTAAATCTAAAGAGACTTAGCTTCACAATCAGCCTTTAATTCCTGAAGCAACAAAAATTTCCTGAGTGAACAGAAGTGCCCCATCTCTTCAACAAGAGTAATGTGGGGCTCATTCAATGGTGTCACTTTGAAATCATACCCACATCATGTCTTCTGGGAATTACTGGTGTGGCATGGACACCTGTAGTGCCCATATATGCCAGGAAAAGAAAACTGTATCTCCTTGACCTCAATTAAAGTGCACTTTGTTATAAAGCTGGGATACAGGATTGTCCCCATTTGGAATTCAGGGCTAGTGTATGTATGTAGTGTAGGCTATGAACACAGATGGCATTATAATGGGATTAAGACAGATTAATGGAGCATAGGTCCATCAGTGGTTATAGCCATATTCAGAGACAGTAAAGCTCTGAATAACCAGTGCTGGGGGCAACATCAAGGGAAGTCTTGACCTCTAAGGCCTGTTTGTTGGCCCTTGATAAGTATGATACTTAAAGGCAGCTTGAAATTCTGGCGGCAAATGACCAATTGGCCACCCCCTCCACACCCAGTTAAGTACCCGGGCGATGGTGGAGTCCTTTGCTGATTTAGCAGCAATGTCTGAGGCATGGACTGGCAGCTGTGACAGTTCTTCCAGAGCCGTTACCTCATAGGCAGGAGCAGGGTCCAGAGCAGATCCCGGAATGGGACACCTGCTT